>JAOWLH010000012.1:352500-1635000 GCA_027405865.1 Salix purpurea
TCAACACTTTTTTTCAATTGTTTGATCACTTTATATAAATAATCTTACATACATAAAAACACTAAATTTTCTTCACCGTGCTATCACGATAACTTCTATATAGTTTATTAATCTTACATATATATATATATATATATATATATGATCAAAAAAGACAAATTATTGGATGCAAGTGGTTTCATCAGTCGGTTATAACTAAACTAGATATAACTAGGTTCAAGAAGAGGATATAGAATATTGCACATGATCGTCTTTTTAAAATATTCTACAAGCCCAATTTTTCAAGTTAGTTAATTAACCATAAATTAGATTCAGATCAAACTAATTTTGTTATTTTTCCTTTTCATTTTTTAATTTCATAGTCTATTTAGAATTTATGTAAATAATTGTAGAAATAATGTTTTTGTTATGCAGAGGTTTTTGTAGAAATAATTGTTAATAATTGGAATGTCAATGGATCTTCTCACCTAAAAATATAAATTGTTAAATAATGTTTTAAAATATAATTTATATTATTTTATAACATGCTTTCTCAGGTAAAAGTCTTTTGGGTTTAAGATTTACATACAACTTCATATTATTTTGTGCTTAATTTTTATCAAATAAAATAAAGTTAGTGAGATTAAAACTTGTGATCACTGGATCAACAAGATTGTAATATCATATTAAAGAACTATCTCAATTCTCATCTATTTAACAAACCTAAAATTGTTAAATAAATTTCAGTATATAATCTATTCATCCCTCCCTGGAGCAAGCATCGTGTAGTTGCATGTCCTTTTTATTAATGTATCACAATAATTGGCTTCGCCAAGTGAAAACGTAATAGATTTCCATTCCAAGATAATGACAAGTGAAGGAGTTTTAATTTCAAGGGATAAGAAAAGGATTGGTTTACAAAATAATTTTCATTGTGGTTCCAACTACATTAGGTTTTTTTGTAACTGTTAAAATATTTCTATTTTTCATATTTATCACTGTTTTTCATCTATATTTTTTAAAAAATACCTCCTTTTAATTACAAGCTCGGTAACCCTCGCCCCGACACTTGTCTCCAGAGATCCAAGACTATTTTACATGTAGTGAACTCTGTGGACCAACTTCACATTATTATCTTTCTGCATTATTGGACCTAGCCATTAATATGATTTAAACAAGAATAATTCCCCATCATCTTAATTCATAATTACTCAAGCCTAAGGCATGTGGTCTAGATGTTCCTCCTCAACTACTTTTGTTCACCCACTTGCCCTTGTAATTCTCGTGGGTCCTCCCTCATGATTTCAAGACCGGTTTATATTGTGTTTTAAAATTATTTTTTATTTTTATTTTAGTTTTAGTTTTAAATTAAAAAAATTAATGTTTTTATATTATTTTTATATGTTAATATCAAAAATAATTTTTAAAAAATAAATAATAAATAATTTAAAAAATTACTCTAACCAAAATCTAAACATTCCCTTCATCCATGGCTTATGTTTTTCATAATAATAATAATAAAAAACCCATCAGATTGCCCCCGATTTTATCCTCTTTGATTATTTTATTTTTTCTCTTTAATTGCTTACTTATCACTAATTATAATAAATAAATAACCAGATTTTCTATTTTCTTGATTATTTTAGATCTTGAAAGTCTTGGACCTAATTCAATAATGAAAAAGAGAAAATGTTACCCGAAATTTGTGCCTTTGAGAGTCTTTGATTATTTCATATTTATGAAGTTTGTGCCTTTGTTTATAGTTTGATAAAGGTGAGAGATTCTAAACCAAAAGCCATCATGACAGAGATATTAAGGGCGTTTGTGTTATTATTTTTGTTTTTGTGGTTGAGGTTTTTAAAAAACAGTTTCATGAAAATCATTTTTAATTGTAGTCCATAATAATTTTTGAAGTGTTTGGTTAAAATTATGGTTGAATTTGAGGTTAATGAAAAACAGTTTTATGTGTTTGGTTACCAACTTTTTTCATATTGCTTTTAACTTGTGAAATTACTTTAAAGGGCATAAACATATACACACACATTTATTTTCATATATATATATATATATGCATATGTATATGGATGTATATTTAAATATTGTATCAATAATCATAATGTAATGAATAATTTAAGTAAATTAGACATTTTATTTATTCTCCCATCAAAATATTTGTACATTCATATGTAAAGGTATCTGCAATCCTTGACTATTTGATAGAGAATAACATTTGATAAAATACTGTTTGAAATAAAATTAAAATTGCAAGACAAAAATTATAGTGTGATATCTTTTAATATGTTTATTTATATTTTAATTAAGTTTTTAGATTTTTATATTAAAAAAATATAATAAATAAATAAACCAAAACCAACCCCCACCCCTCCCCTCCCTATCTCCATCTCCATCTCCTTCTAGTCCCTCACCTCCCATCTCCAGAACTGACCCTCCCCTCTCTCAACCTCTCCATCTCCAAAACAAAACCAACCCTTTTCTGGAAGCAAGACCCCGGAGAGAGAGAGATGATTAATTTGTATTTGTGAGTATTTTTTTTCCTCGGTTTCTCTTCTCTCTGTCAATACCGGTATAGGTTTGCAGCAAAGAGATGATTGATTTGAGGGTTTATTCGGGAATTAAATTAAATACTAGCAGTAATATTGTTGTTGAAATCGGTTTATTTATGGTTATTTTGCCCACACTTAACGGTTTGAGAAATAACAAAAGCATAAGTTTTCTACTTCTTCAAATAGGCAGGTTTGATCAATTTTATGGTGAGTCCCACAACAAATTAAACTGCTTTTTGGCATTACCAATACCAAACACCTGTTAACTTGCTTTGGGTTGAAAGTTGAAATTCCGTTTCAACCGCAATACCAAACGGTTTCTAAACCCTAACTTAAATTATAGAGGTATCAAGCTTATTCTTTAATTTCTTTAACTATAGAGACAAAATTAATGTTTTTCTTTTATTTTCTCAAGATTATAAAAGTGAAGCAAGGTTGTATTTTGCAAAATAAAAATAAAATAAAACTTTATATGCTTAATACCGGGTATTTAAATTGCTAATGTCCTCTCCACCGGCAATCAAAATTTTCGTCTGTTGCTTTACTAACAAATCACTTGAAATGTTTGAGAATATAGTTGTAGCATCTAATATTAAAAATAATTTTAAATCAACAAAAAAATTAAATTTAGAAAAATATATTTTTTTTAAACACTTTTTAAACGGAGTAAGACACGACTGTTTCAGGTATTTCACTTATAATCAAGATGTCTCCTTCCACTGCTTTCCCTCTCCAATGGCTGTGGCTGATAATTGACAAAAAGTTGCTGACTTGAAGCTCAAGACTTAACCCTTACAGAAACCTAACTCTCGCTGGCTCTTCCCCATCACTATTAGCACCAAAACCACTTGCCTTTTTCTACTGAACCAGACTTCAAAGCACAATCACACAGAGACATGGATCTTAATGACGTCAACAACGCATGGGAAATCAAACCCCCGAAAAAGCCTGGAGAAGAAAATGCAAGGAAAGCACTCGAAAAAGTAGCAAAACAAGAACAACCCATCATGAAAAAACGCAAATGGAAAGTCAAAGTCCTGCCTGTTTCCGGTGAGTTCAGTAAAAATTCAATCCTTTTATTTTCTGGTCCAAATACTTGATGTTTTTATCTGGGTTTTCTTCTTTGTTTTGGTGTTTAAAATGCAGTCCTGTAAACAGAGCTCATGCGGGGTTGAATATAGGAGGAGTTGCAGAGGCTAAGTTGAGATCGAGGAGGCGAAATAACGAGTGACATTTCTTTCCTTATGGGCAGATTCTTGACACCATGTCGCATGAGCTTTGCCACAATAAGTATGGCCCTCGTACTTCTGGATTTTACAACCTTCTTGATGAAATTCAATTGGAAAAATAATTTTCTTGTCTTGGTATTGAATTCTCACTCAACATTATATTGACGTGTTTCGCTAATTGCTGGTTGTTGTTTAGTAATGCAATGATTGCAAAGTCCTTAGTAATTCCATATTTTGTTCTACGTCAAAATGTAGTTTCAATTGCATAATTGGTCTGGTGAAAATGCTGTTGAAGTTTTTCAATTCTGAGTTAGAGGCTTAGAGCGTGCTATGACTATAAACTTACGCATGACTGACTGACAGCAGTCCATCCCGAATAATTCCACGTATTTTAATGAGATGGCTATCTAGATTGAATCATTCGTGGGGCGCCCTTGTGCAAAATATTTGTGACAGTATCTAAAACATAAAGAAAAATACTCAGCTGTAGTTGGATATCCAATCTGTTGATAGTGTGATGTAAATAGAACAATGAACATATCTGTGTTAGTAATCAGCCTTCCAAGAAAGTTGAAATATGCAAAGTATCTAAAAACTTGCCTTTTTAAACGTTGCTGTAATCCATATGCAAGACAATGATTTCCTCAAGTATAAAGAACTTTTAGGACCGAAGTTGCAAAAAAGGGAGTGAGTTTGTTATAAACACTGACCTGTTATTTTAGAAAAACCCATTACTAACACGAGGGAAAGAAATGGCGATTTGAGAAACTTAAAACAAAGGTCTGGCTTTTTGCACTGTGAACTGTAGAACTGATTTGTTTTCCCAGTTGTTGGTTATTCCTCCTTGTTAGTGTGATGATTGCAATGTACTTAGCAATTCCAACTGTTGTTGTGTATCAAGCTCGGTGCATGTGCTAATTGTAACTGTTTTCTTGATTATTACTTGAGCATTGCAATTATGCAAATTTCACTTTGGTGCTAAGACATGTTGCAGTTTTGTAAATGACTAAAGAGCTTCCATTTCTGCTACCATCACTTGGAGTTAGTTTATGCCCATTTACTTGCATTCCAAATCGTGTTACTAATTATTATAAGTCTCTGCCATATGATGATCACATGCTTTTCTTCTCACACTTTTGTTAAAGTAGGATCCTTAATCTAACAGCCGGCTGCTTTGTTCACCTTCTCTGCTGCTAACTGTGTATTAGCAGAGACATTTTTGCTGTGGTGTAATACAATCTGTGTGTTTCTGTAGGAATGTGGGGAGCTGATGGCTAAAGGAATAACTGGAACCGGGCAAGGATTTGATCTTCCTGGGAGATGCTTGGGTGGGTTCTCTCGTCAACCACCATTGTCATCATTGCGCCCATCTGCTTTGGCTGCCACAGAGAACAGGGCACGACGTGATGATCTCTTGCCATCAGACGTGCAGGTGGTGGCAGCAATATTAAGGCTGCACTTAGCCCAACACAAGCTTCTGCCATGGCTGCTGAAAGGAGATTACACGATGACTTGTGGCACGAGTCCAAGTCCTCAGACAGCGTCACTTCTATTGAGGAATTGTTGGACATCCTGCAGGCTCAAGTATCTCCACGAGTTCGAAGGTATATCTGCCCAAACTTCACCCGTGACATCCATGAGTGGTCAGGAATCAATAGGTGATCATCCAACATGGCAGTGTAATACCTGTACTCTATTGAATCAGGTTTAGTTTTTCATAAATAATCATTGACTTCTCTTTTCGGTTGAAGTTCAAACTGATGCATTTTTTTCAACTGCATTTCTTCACGAACCTGTCCTTTAATTGTATTGCATTATGTCACGCGGTGTTTTAAGAAACTCGAAACTTTCAATAGATGACCTCTGTGTGCGTGTGAAGCTGTGTTTGCTTTCTGAACTGTGAAGAGTTGATATTGTTGCAGCCAATGGAACTGACATGTGAAGCCTGTGGGGCCCAAAGACATAAAGATGTTGCCAAGTTCAAGGTTTGGTCTTGTAAGTTTTGTACCTTAGATAACAGTGTAGAACTGGACAGATGCGAAGCTTGTGGAGAATGGAGATATTCATGTGGCCCGCCAGTATCCACTTAACCTAATGCGCATAATTCTGTACTTGCATTGCATTATTACATACTTAAAAAGATAATAGTGATCAGACTGTGATAATATGTAAAACTGAGTGAATGAAATGGTGATTTTGCTTGCACGGTGGACTTGTTAAGGTGCACAGGTTCTTACATAAACTTGGATTTCGTTGTCATCAAGAACTTGCAAATTTCACTGATTGGTTGAGGTTGCAAATGATGTTCAGTCAAGAATCGATTCCCTTAGCTATCCTTCTCAACCCAATTCATTTGTGAATTGTCCGAGTCAATGCTGCCACTTGCACCCTACCTAGTGAAAGCATTGTTTGGCATTTAATTTTGTCAACGAATCAATGTCAACTTTTGGGCGACATGGCTAAGACATGCATCAGGATGTGTTCCACATCTGTTGGTGGTGGTTTCTGGGCACAATCAATGCAGAGAAATTCATGGGTTCCGGACAGTGCAGCCTCTCTGTAGGCTACAACTACAGTGTCTCTGCTCTAGTAGTGACTGCTGGTATGATAAAAGGCACTGCCGTTGTTCTTGAATAGAATTCTGACTCTCTGTATTTAAGCTATATATAGGTTGCTGCAATCTGATGAGCTATGTAAGACTATTCACAACCTGTTCATGGTTGGCTGATCAGTATCTTTCGGCCACCCTTGTCAATGCCAGCCATGCACGGGCATGGGATGGACCAAGATTGACCGGAGCTTGTTTAAGGATTCCCCGTTTTACAAGGTCGAGATGTAATCATGCTATTGCCCAGGTACTTCTGTCGTTTCTTACACGGGCCCCGGATTCAAAGGTGATCGACAGGGTTTGTGTCTTCGGCTTGTGGGGCTAACATGTCTCAAAGAAAAAAGTTGTGAATTATTGGATCTAAAACATATGTAAAACTGAACCTGCTAAACAAAATCGAGTTCACCAGCATAATCTAAATTCAAATCTCAAACTAGAAAGTAGTTTTTTGTGGCTAGATCAAAAGGATAGACTTGGCATTGAATGCTTAAGAACCATCTCATGCAAAACCAAAAGTATGTACAAGAAGTCGTATAAGCGTAAATTTTACACTGCGAGAGAGAGAGAGAGTGCGTTTGACAAAATTTAGAGAACGTGTAGTAATCTGTATTGACTGCTCGTCTAGCTTGACATGGTCAGGATCATTAATCTTCGCTAACCTAAAACACGATAAAAATTAACAATAACAACAACAACAACTCATTAAATATATAACTGATGGTCTTCTTCGGTCGGTCTTTCTTTCTGTTTTATTATTTTTATAATCTGACCCGGTCCTGGATTGTAAATCTTGCTCGAGATTAAAATATCATGTTTACTAGGTTTCTAATTAGCCGAGATTGTTAGATCGTATTCTGTTGTGGAACATGTCAAACCGTGTCAACTCGTTTTCCTGCTCACGATACAAGCTAACCGAGTTCTGAATCGAGTCAAGCCAGCTACATTTCTATAACTATGATTTTCATGCCTTCAAGAGACGGAGACGAAGAAGAAGAAGGACACTGGTTTCATTTTTCAACCCATTTTTAGAGCTGAGTTTTTCTGGTGGTAGTGGCAGGCTTGAATATGAAAGTCAATTCAATTTCTTTCCAGAGAGATAATTTCTATGAAATCTCCTCGAAATAAAATTACACGCGCCATGTTTTGACCACGAGGAGGTTTTACTCGTTCAACACCTGTACCCTGGAGTAGGCACTAATTAATCTGTTTTTCGTTGACGAGGAAAATTGACCTGCCAACACCTCTCTGGAATGGATAAATTAGTATCCAGCCACGTAATTAATTCAGCCTACTCATTCCTGCTGTTTCCTTCAGTTATTTTATAATATTATGCTTATGAAGAAAACACCACAATCCCTTTTACTTCCCCTTCTAAACAGCACCTACCGTTAACCTAAATATTATATTTTTTATTTGTCAATGCGTTTTTTTTTAAAATAAAAATAAAATATTTTTATTTTTTAATTTAAATTAAGTTTTTTCTTATAACCTCGACCAAATCATGAATCAATTTATAAAACTTTTGAATTTATTTAGATTAATATAAAACCAAACTATACTTCAAATTACAAGTTTAGGTTTAATAATTATGCCCATGAGCAAAACTAACCAGTGTCTTCACCCACAGCCAATGAGAACTTATCCCTCACCCGCATTTACGGTACTCCCGCCCTTACTCGATCCTTCCTCGCTAGCTCTCATTGGTCCTTGCCCCCCACTCCCCTTCAAAGCGCGTGACACGGTCCCTCCCTTTAAAATCCCGATTCCTTCCCTCCTTACAAATACCCCCCCCCTCTTTCTCTCCCTGACCAAAGGATTCCCCTTTCCCTTCCCATTTCTCCTCTCCATCAAAATTCCCCAACTTGTTGTTTCGACTCAACTCGCCGAGTCATGAAACCAGTTCAGCCACCACCGTCACAACCCCTTTCCTCCGCCAGTCGTCACACCACCAACAGCAGACCGCGTCGCCGCCCTGACCTAACCCTACCTCTCCCTCAACGTGACCCTCAGCTAGCCGTTCCCCTCCCTCTCCCGCCCAACTCCGGCGGCCCGAACTCCTCAGCTCGTGATCAACTCAGTTTCTCTGAACTCGATCGAATCAACCGAATCGGAAGCGGCAGCGGAGGCACCGTCTACAAAGTCGTCCACCGGCCAACGAACCGCCTCTACGCTCTGAAAGTTATCTACGGCAACCACGAAGACTCGGTACGCAAGTCGATCTGCCGTGAGATCGAGATCCTTCGCGATGTTAACCACCCTAACGTCGTTAAATGCCACGACATGTTCGATCACAACGGTGAGATCCAGGTCCTTCTAGAGTTCATGGACGGCGGCTCGTTAGAAGGGCTCCACATAAACCATGAGGGGTATCTATCTGACGTGGCACGGCAGATATTAAACGGCATCGCATACTTGCATAAAAGGAAAATTGTGCACAGAGATATTAAGCCCAGTAATCTCTTAATTAACTCTAAAAAAAATGTCAAGATAGCTGATTTTGGGGTTAGTAGAATATTGGCACAGACAATGGATCCTTGCAATAGCTCAGTGGGCACAATTGCCTACATGAGCCCAGAAAGGATAAATACTGATTTGAATAAAGGAATGTATGATGGGTATGCAGGGGATATATGGAGTTTAGGAGTTAGCATTTTGGAGTTCTATTTAGGGAGGTTTCCATTTGGGGTAGGGAGACAAGGAGATTGGGCAAGCTTAATGTGTGCGATTTGCATGTCACAGCCACCGGAAGCACCGGCTACTGCGTCCAGGGAGTTTAGGGATTTTATTGCTTGGTGCTTGCAGAGGGAGCCGGGGAGGAGGTTGACTGCCAATAAGTTGTTGCAGCATCCATTTATTGTGAGAAGAGCTGGAGAGGGAGGTGGTGGTAACGGTACTCACAGTTTGATGTTGCCGCCTCCCCCCAGGCCAATTGCTTAGGGGGTCGTTGTTGTAGTTTTTGAATTGAGTTATTGTGGGTTATCGTTGTTGTTGTTTATGATATTAATGTGAATTTCTTTTTTCTCTTCTTTTTTCGGGTTTTTTTTGCAAGTTTTGATGTGGTGGGTTCGGATTTCTTACTTTAGGTGGAAATGAGAAAATGTCACAGCACCTTTAGTTTTGATTAAATTAGATTAAGATGGCTATGATGATACCATGATGATGACAAAGATACCTTTTTTTTTTAATTGTTAATGTTGCTGCTGGTATTATTTGATTACGGTTTTCCGCAAGTTTTGATAGGATGGGTTGGATTTTGAAGTGTAGAGGGAAATGAGAATATGGGGTTCACGTTCATGAGTTTTGTTAATCAAATCATATTATCGATTCAATATTTTTTGAGTGATTGGTTGTTCTCGCTTGATAGGCACTTGGAAAAGCTTAGAGAGTTTGGAGATTTGGTTATGGGAAAAGGTTCGGATTTTTGTCAGTGCTGAGTTTTTTCCCATTTCTGATTTACAGTTTTAGGTGGATGTTTTATGGTATAGATTCATTATGAGTACATGACATTATGTTTTTGTTTCTGCTTTTGCAGTGTTAGTGCATGAATCCCTCCCTCTCTATTTAATACTATTATTCCTACAGATACCATACCCAATGCAAATATCCTTTTCCTTTTGTACCTGTATGTTAGTGTTTGTGTTGGTATGGCTGGTTATGAATCCCAGCATGGAAACCCAGAATCATATGTGTATTGCGCAATTTGTCCGAATGTAACTTCAGGGGTATGATCTGAATGTGGAATAAGCTTTAAGCTAATAATGAAGAAGTAAAGCAGAACATGATGATGGCCATGGCCATACGAGGGTGCCGTGTGTTTTGTCCTTTCCGATTGCCCTTGTGAGTATCAATCTTGTGATTTTACCCTTCCTTCCCCTCTCTGCTAATACAACTCTCCAAAATCTTGTTCAGGCATGAAAGCTTATATGACCACTCGTTCCATGATGCATTTAATTATGGGTAATTTTGTTAGATTGGTGTCATTATTTTGTAAACCAGCATTCAAAATTCATTATTTCCCATGATGAAGTTGCAGGGAGGTGTTTTATAATAAGTAACTAATCCAATCTAATTGATTCATGATCTAGCTTTCTGTAAAAGGTCAAGAAGACACCTTTTCGTTTCCCCCAAATGGTTCGATCCATCTCTTAATATTTGTTGTGTTTGAGATTTTGCTGTCTTTGGAGATGACTGGACAATTTTGCTGTGTTTTGGTCTCCTAAACACTTAGGGTTTGAAAGTGCTATGATGAAATGTTGATTGTCATGTGGCTGCGAATCATAACTCATTGAAAATTCAGATTTCCTAATGGTTCACATGGCAGCAGGCGACGGCGGAAGTACATCTAAAAACAAAAATGAATGCCAATGCTTGCATGCATACAGGGGTTGGTTATTATGGTTACCTTTTCAATATCATCCCGGAGGACCGCTGCTGGTCACAGTCACCGACAGGTGTTGTGAAATCTTCTTAGGTATGGACGAGTTGGGTAGCCCGCGCGTTGCGCCGGGCTTTTTATATGTAACAAACTGATTATTTATGTGGTAAGCAGAGAATTTTTTAGTTGATAGATAGAGAATTGTAAATTTTAAATAATGCTATAATATTTTTTTATGTATTGAATTAGTTGATTATTGTTATAAGCTTAAATATTCAGATAATAATTCAATTGTGAAATTTAAAAATTATCAGCGATAAATTTTTTGAAAGATCAACTAATTGTAATTTGAGTATTGCAAGACCATAATTGATTAATTATTTAGTATGTATTAATTGTTTTGATGGTTATTTAATTGGTTGATATAAATCTGTAATTAATAAAATGAATGAAAGATGATTTTTTGTTGTCTTGAACTGAATGTGTTGATGGTTAAATATTTTTTAACAGTTACTAAGCATTTAACTGGTTGATAGCAATATTGGAATCGCCGAAATCTATTAAAGATAGATTATTTTTTGTTTGCATTGATTTGGTTGGTTGTTAACATTATTTTACTGGCTTGGAGAATAATTTAGTTATAGTTTGGATCTGAATTGTGTCTTGATTTAATTAACTCATAGATTGCAAAATTGCAATGTTTTGATTATTTGAACAAAATCGCGATGCGGCGGGTTTTTTTTATTTATGTTAAAAATTGATTGCTTTTATATGTATTGTATTTTATTATTTTGATATTTAGTTAGTATAATTATATTTAAGAATGCTGATATGAATTTTTTTCCTTCAAAAAATCCAAACTCATTTTTCCTCTCTCTCAATATATTTTTAGGCGATAATATTCAATAAATTTCAGACATATTAGAAATAAAAAAATTGTGATTTGTTTTTAAAACATAAACTTAATTTTTTTTTGTGCTATAATTATTTATTTGCCGTCTAAAAAGAACAGTCTAATGGAAACGGGAAGTGACTTGTATATTTTTTAATTTGACTTGTAGATATTGCAGGTAAATTTGACACAAAAAAATTTTTAGATGTTTTGTTTTCCCAGTAATATTAGATCTAAAATATTAAAAATGAAAACATTGGAAATTCTTGTAAAGAAATCAACTTAAATAAAAGAGAACAAAATTAAATTTTGAAGTCAATATTTTTTTTTATATAAGATTTATTAATCATATTATTATATTAAATGTATTTAAGAAAACATGATATGAATTTTTGTCTTTAAAAAAATTCTAGGTCATTTTTCCTCTCCCTCAATATATTTTTAGTCGATAATATTGAATAAATATTCAAACATATAATTAGTTTTACATATTTTCTTTTGACATAAATACACAAATATATAATTAATTTGACATAATTTCCATAATATATTTTATTTAAAGGATAATTTTAGGCTATTTTGTTCTCTTTATATATATTCTTAGGCGATAATATTCAATAAATATTAGAACATATAATTGGTTTAATATATTTTAATTTGATATAAATACACAAATATATAATTAAAAAGTCAAAATACTGTAAATTTAAGTCATTTTTAAGAAAACATGATATGAATTTCTGTTCTTAAAAAAATCCTAAGTCATTTTCCCTCTCTCTTAATATATTTTTAGCGATAATATTGAATAAATATTTAAACATATAATTAGTTTTACATATTTTCATTTGACATAAATACACAAATATATAATTAATATGACATAATTTCCATAATATATTTAATTTAAAGTATAATCTTAGGCTATTTTGTTCTCTCTCTCTATATATTCTTAGGCGATAATATTCAATAAATATTAGAACATATAATTGGTTTAATATATTTTTATTTGATATAAATACATAAATATATAATTAAAAAGTCAAAACACTGCAAATTTATTTCAAGAAATAAACTTAAACAAAAGAGCACAAAACTGAACTTTGAAGCCAATATTTTATTTTATTTTATAAGATTTATTCATCTTATTATTATATTAAATGTATTTAAGAATACTGATATGAATTTCTGTCGTTAAAAAAATCCTAGGTCATTTTTCCTCTCGCTCTATATATTTTTCTTGAGTTCCATTTTCTCCCTAGCAATATTAGATCTGACACATTAAAAATAAAAATATTTACATTTTTTCAAGAAATGACCTTAATTTTTTTACATGCTATAATGACTTATTTCCCATTTAAAAAGAACATGAATCGAAACGGGAAGTGACCCGTATATTTTTTAATTGTAGATAATCTAAGTAAATTTGTAATTTTTTTGTGAGTTTAATTTTCCCCCCGGTAATATTATATTTAAAATATTAAAAATGAAAATATTGTAAATTTGTTTTTAAGAAATAAACCTAAACATAAGAGCACCAAATTTAAATTGAAAGGCAAATTTTTTTTTTTAGGATTTATTAATTATATTTTTATATTAAATGTATTTAAGAATATTTTATGAATTTTTTTTTAAGAAAAAAATCCTAGGTCATTTTTCTCCTCTGTAATTGTAGATAACCTAAGTAAATTTGTAATTTTTTTTTGAGTTTAATTTTCCCCCCGGTAATATTATATTTAAAATATTAAAAATGAAAATATTGCAAATTTGTTTTTAAGAAATAAACCTAAACATAAGAGCACCAAATTTAAATTCAAAGGCAAATTTTTTTTTACAGGATTTATTAATTATTTTTTTATATTAAATGTATTTAAGAATATTTTATGAATTTTTTTTTTAAGAAAAAATTCCTAGGTCATTTTTTTCCTCTCTCTATATATTTATAGGCGACAGTATTCAATAAATTTTTTTTTTTATGTTATTTGAGCAATTCAATATATTATTATATAAAATGTATTTAAGAATACTAATATTAAGTTTTTTTTTATTAAAAAAATCCTAGGTCATGTTTTCGTCTCCCTATATATATTCCTATGCGATAATATTCAATAAATATTAGAACATATAATTAGTGATAGACTAAAAATTCCAAGAAATTTTAACAAAAGACAAAACAAAAAAATAAAATAAAAATAAAAGTTAGCATTGCTATTATGATTATTATTATTATTATTATTATTATTATTATTGTTAGCATTTAAAAAATATTTGTGATCCAAAAAAAAGATTATTATTATTATCATTATTATTATTATTAATTATATTATTATATTATAATTAATTGAAAATGAAGGATTAATTTGACAACAATTAATAATTTTGTACCAAAAATATTCAAAGATTTAAAAGGAAAAAAATTTAAAAGAAGAGGACAAAAGATAAAACAAAAAAATAAAATAAAAATAAAAATTAGCATTATTATTATTATCATTATTATTATTATTATTATTATTATTATTATTGTTAGCATTTAAAAAATATTTGTGAAAAAAAAAGATTATTATTATTATTATTATTATTATTATCAATTATATTATTATATTATAATTAATTTAAAATGAAGGATTAATTTGACAATAATTAATAATTTTGTACCAAAAATATTCAAAGATTTAAAAGGAAAAAAATTTAAAAGAAGAGGGACTGAAATTAAAGTGCAATATATAATGAATTTGAAATGAGGGACACAATTGAAAACAATATAACCTGCTGCACTAAAAAAATTAAGGGATCTAATAGAAAACCGAAAAATTCAAAGAAGAAGGACTGACATGAAAATTGCGTATATATCAATTTGAATTAAAGGACGAAATTGACAGAAATCGAAACTTCTATTACAGAAATCAAACAAAAGCCAAGGGACTGAAATGCATCAACAATAAATCGGGGGACTGAAGTGGAACCCGGCGCTGAGGAGAGAGAAAAGTGCACATAAAGGTTCAACCGACTATATGAGTCTCTACGTTGCTCATAACACCACACGCGCCGCTCCATGAGATTCAGGGAAGGGTTGCGAAACGTTCTAGCCGGCGGAGGAAAATTTTTGACCGCCGTATGACGCCGCACGCGCCGCCTGAATCGATGGCGGCTCCGACGCGCCTGTACGGACGCCTGGCGTTGCTGACGTAAGCGCACAGTGATGTGTGTGTCAATTACTAAACCACCCCTGAGGCTAATTAATGAATTTTGTCTTATCGGGGGCTACAAAGGTAATAACACATTTTAAAAAATATTAAAAAAAAAAAAAGGTTCCGGCGGACCGGACCGGACCGGACCGGTCCGTACGTGTGCAATTACAACCGTAGCCCTCAGCCGAAAACGTGTTTTTGTCTTATTATCGGGGGTTGTTTCGCCATTACACTGTTCACAGAAGGAAAAGACAAAAAAAAATAGGGTGGACGAACTCGCGAGACACACGGACGAAAAAGCTTGCGTCCACAGTGTTTTTAGACACAGTGAACAGTAAATGAACAGTATTTTCCGTATTCTTTTAGTTATATGTTAATTAATTGTTTTATAAATATTTTTAATTTAAAAATATATTAATAAATTATTATTTTTAATATCAGTACATTAAAATATCTAAAATTATCAATTTTAAAATACAAAAATAAACAAGCTCATGATCTAACTGTTTGTGGGTTTTTTTTTTTGCATGCCATTTGGATTTCACAAAGGTTTTTATTAGGTGAAGTTTAAGATTACAGTGGAAGTTTTTCATTTTAAAATACATATCTTTTTTAAAATTTATTTTTGATATTAATAATAAAAAAGATTGTTTTTTGAATGCAAAAATAAAAACACCGATTGTCTCAAGAAACTTGCACATAGAAAAGCATCGAAATGATCACAACTTTGGGGTCGCTTGAGTAAGTAAAAGTTGTTGGTTGGAATTGTGTTTTAATTAGCGTTTCATGAATATTTTAGTTTATTTATTTTATAGTATTTTAATATGTTGATATTAAAAATATATTTTTTAGCCAAAAATATTTTAAAAACAATCATTGAATCTATCAATATAACATATATTTTAAAATGTTTTTAAACAAAATAACATTAAAAACACAATAGCCACTATACTAAAAAACACCCTTGATCATCATATGCATGTAGATTTTAGTGCAAGAATTGCATGTATGAAAGAGTGTTTAAATGATCAAAATCACAAAAAAAAAAACAATAAATTGAAACTAGAAAGAATAACATAAGTTAAAAATAACATTAAAAAAACACAATAAATTTCCTCAGATCTGGTCAGGGTCCCAGGCCAACCTGCCGCCCGGGCGGGTCTGAAAACTAGAAATCAAACACAAGTTTCAGCTGGTCCCAACTGTTCTGTCGACGATTTCGAACCTCTTACCTCGGCAATAGTTGATTATTTATTACCCTCGCTCCACTGTTCTGTCAATGAGGTTTTTATTTTGTAACTACGGTGTTTTCTGTCTTCAAATTCTCCCACTTGCAACATCTAGATTAATTTTCAAGGGACCAAATCGATTGTAATTATTGTTGTGTACCCGAATAACTTTTCGGACATAAATCTCAAAAGAATCCAGACAAGTACTGGGTGAATATCTGGTCCGTCCAATCCACATTACCCTTGCGTGTTACTAGCATTTTTATTTTTATGTCGCTTTAAATTATTATTTTAATATGCTGTTGTTAAATATAAACTTCGAAAAACAAATTAAAAATTTATCTCAAATCTTTTTAAATAAGAGATGCTTGAAAAACAACGTTATGAGATCTAGAAATTCAGAGCAGAGAAACAAGTTTAAGTAATCTCGTATCAGTCCCTAATCTATAAATACTTTATTAATTAGATACTGAGCTTATGCTTTTAGCAACTGAGACCCCAATCTGTAGAAAACATTTGGCATGTTGGTTGATGGAAGGACCAAATGGATGGTTTATGAACCCAATTGACGAAAAGGGTATGAACATGGGGGCCAGTTCCTGATTATCACAAGAAAATATTTAAAACAAGAAGAAGCGACAGGCGCTACTTCCAGGAAACTTCCTCATGCCGGCCACTAAGAACCCAATCATCAAATCACCTTCAAGTTACAGGCACCGCAAGTCATAATAGCACTCATCAAGATTCAGCCAAACAAGAAGCAAGAAAGAGATTCAAAGACAGATTTTTTTTGATCATACAACAGCACCAACAGCAAAGAAGCAGCAGCAGCAGCTGAAGAAGAACAAACAGCATAAAACTAACTAAACTTACCCCATGTAAGTATCCGGGTCCCACCAAATAGTCTTGTCCTTGTTCTGTCTAACTTGCCATTGCAACAACAAGTGGAGATCTACAGGCCCTCTTGTTAGATTTCATAAAAATAATAATATCCATCACTCAATGGTAATTAACTTCCTTCCTCTCGCCCTCTCTTTGTTTGATCACAATTACTCTTTCATTTTGTGTGTGGTTGGACTGCTTGTAGACTTGACGATCTAGTTTCTCATTTTTTTATTTGACTTTTTTTAAAGCTGGAGGCTTTACTAGAACAAAGTTTGAAAAGTCGCAACTTCAAACAAAAAGATTGAAACTTGGATTTTTTTCTCATATATATTGCTGTGAATGAGCAAGTATCTTTTTGGATTTTTCCATGCAAATAGAGAAAGTTAGGAACCAATCCCTTTTTGTTTCATTTCATTCCTTACTTAATAGGTTTTTATGGGCTTGAGTGTGATCTTGTAAGCTTTTGATCATTAGTTGTTTGTTTACTGCAGATGATGCCCATGGAGGAGAAAGTAGACCTTGAATCTGATGAGGAGATCCCTTTTAGTGCATCAGCAACAAGAAAGAAAGTGCACCCTTTTGATTCTGAGATAAATATCGCCTCACATGTTGATATGTCCAAGTCATGGATTTTAAAGAGAATACAAATGGGTCCTCTTAGAAGCATATACATTGTTCTAATTAAAGCCAAGATTAATTTGCTGCTGCCTTTTGGTCCCTTGGCAATACTGCTTCACTATCTTACTGGAAAGCATGTGAGTGTTATCGTGCCTAGTTCTAAAGCAGTCTAGTGTTTTATCATTGATTAATGGAGAATTGTGGAATGCTTAAACAATTTGTACTACCATGTTGTACATTGAATTTTGCCTGACATTTTGCAAATGTATTCTGATTTATAGGGTTTGGTCTTCTTGCTCAGCATGCTGGGTATCACGCCTTTGGCTGAACGTTTGGGTTATGTAACCGAGTAAGTATCCCATGTGAGATCAACTGTAGTGTTGATTTTTTTTTCTGGTTCTTTTATTGCCTGGTTTAATGCCAGCACATGACATCATTTCACCAATCATTGTGTTGCAGGCAGCTTGCTTTCTACACGGGACCAACAGGTAAATCTAATACTGGATGTATTGTTTGGTTTTCAGTGAGAGTTGAATATTCTAAATAATTTTTCTAACTGTTTCATTTGACCTTTTATTGTTATTTCATTTGACCTTTTATTGCTATTTCCTTTATGGGATACGCAGTTGGTGGGCTTTTAAATGCCACATTTGGGAATGCAACAGAGATGATAATATCAATCTATGCATTGAAAAGTGGGATGATAAGGGTTGTCCAACAATCTTTGTTGGGTTCCATTTTGTCGAATATGCTCTTGGTTCTTGGATGTGCTTTCTTCTCTGGTGGGATTGCCAATCACCAGAAGGTTCAGGTTTTCAACAAGGTAGACTGCCATGATCTTATAGAACTATTGTTTCGGATGTTCGGCAAAGTGTGGACTTTTTATTTAATTTTAATGTTCATACCACCTGGTGGGTCACAGTGGGATTACTGTTGAAACAGGCAGCTGCTCTGGTGAATTCTGGATTGTTATTGATGGCTGTGATGGGGATAATGTTTCCTGCTGTACTTCACTTCACACACACAGAGGTTCATTTTGGCAAGTCAGAGATGGCACTTTCAAGATTTAGCAGCTGTATAATGCTTATAGCTTATGGAAGCTACCTTTTCTTTCAACTTAAAAGTCAGCCTAATCTCTACAGCCCTGTTGATGAGGTTGGCTTTTTCATTATTTCACACAACTTGCTCTACAAGTTTCTTAATGGTTTAGCTTTCTAAAATTTTTATGTTTCTTGTTAAAAGTATGAACATGTATGCATAGATTGCTATCATTTCTTTGCATGTTAACTGTGCTTATATCATTTATTCACTTTCATATTTCAATGAAGCAATTTCCTTAGATTTCAGCAGTACATAAAAGAAGTGCACATGCACACACACGCATACAACTGCTTTAGCAGTCCATAACTAATCATTTTTTGTTTATGGACAAAGTTGAAATTTTACGCTCATGCTATTGAGTAGTGTCTTTGTGGGTTATGATAG
Organism: Salix purpurea; assembly: GCA_027405865.1. Lineage (NCBI taxonomy): Eukaryota > Viridiplantae > Streptophyta > Magnoliopsida > Malpighiales > Salicaceae > Salix > Salix purpurea. The sequence goes on from JAOWLH010000012.1 coordinate 371,550, forward strand.
ATGCATAACTGTCAGCTCATGCTACTTCAGTAGTTTTCCTTTAAGGGTGTTTTGCTCTTTAATGGTTAAGGTCTTTTTTCCCATAAAATGTCTGTTGATGTATGATGAACAAAGAATGTAATAGTATAAAGAATGAAATTCCATACCTTTCAGACACAGTTAAGCTTAAACCTGTGATGCATCTATTAATTGAATTCATTGGTATGCTTTATCGTTGCAGGGCGGAGTAAATGATCCAGAAGATTCTGATGATGAAGAGGTACCTGAAATAACTCAATGGGAAACAATTGGCTGGCTTGCAATTTTGACTCTCTGGATTTCTATACTGTCGGGGTACCTTGTTGATGCCATACAGGTAACATTCATTTCAATCAAATTTTTACCTTTTTACTAGTGTTTCTGTGACGGCTATACCTTTCAAACACCACAACTTTCCAAAACAAGTTAAATCTACTCTGATAGAGGATGCCTATAAAAATTCAAGTTAACAGGGCTATATGTTGGTCTTACTATATACATGTACATGTGTGTGTTTTCTATTACCTCAAGACTACCAGATGCAATAGTTACAATGCACTCAACTTGCTGAGGTTGGCTACATGAATTGTTTTTTATGCCAATCTGCTCTATCTGAAGGAGTATCGTGTTCTATTGTTTTTATCTGTACTTTTATTGTTTTTATCTGTACTTTTAACCACTTTCTATTGTTTTCTAGCTGGCCTTTACGTGAATCCTGTGTTGCTTTTTCTTAAGCTTTCCTTGCACATGATGAAACCAAAATGCTGTTTTCTTTTCTAGTATTGCGGGAATCTTAGAAAACATATATATTCTTCATTCAAGCAAATGCTCCAAATTGAAGTTTCATTTTTCTTAAGAGTAGTGGATCCAGGGTAGCAAACTAATGCTGTATCTATTGATTATTGGCACTTGATTAACAGCATTGGTGCATTCTTTTCAGGGAGCATCTGACTCATTGAACATGCCTGTGGCTTTTATCAGTGTCATTCTGCTTCCAATTGTTGGAAATGCTGCTGAGCATGCAAGTGCAATCATGTTCGCCATGAAGGATAAGCTTGTTAGTTCTATGATGATTCTCATGCTGCTAGTGTTACATTTCTTGTACAAAAGATACTTTTGAAGACAATACCGTCTTCTGTTCTTAAACATGCTGTACTCCTACACTTAACCCAATCTCCTTTATGTGCATGATTGACTCGAGTTTTGTTCAGGACATAACAATTGGAGTTGCAATTGGATCGTCTACACAGATTTCAATGTTTGTGGTAGGTTATTAAAGTTGAACTGGGTATCCATTATCTAATCATGACCAACCTTGATATTTTTCTCCTGTAAATGTTCTTTCTGGTCATGTTCAATAGTCAGATGGCTAGAGGTAATATTTATAAGTTGAGCAGGCTAATGACTTTTGTTTTGTTGATACTTGTAGATTCCCTTCTGCGTTGTTGTCGGATGGTGTATGGGACAGCCAATGGACTTGAATTTTCAACTCTTTGAAACTGCTACACTCTTCATCTCTGTGCTAGTGGTGGCATTTATGTTGCAGGTTCATGACTAGTCTTTTTAGCTGACTTGGATACTTCTCTGTCACATTTTCTTAGGTTTTCCAATATCCGGAGTGACAAATTAAACCAACTGTTTCTCTGAAGCATATTTTCCTAGATACACCAAACCATCCTTTTGTGCTAACAACTTCATATCTGGAGTGCCAAATTGCCGGCGCTATTTACATTAAACCACCTGTTTCTCTGAGGCAAATTTTCCTTGATACACCAAACCATCCTTTTGTGTTAGCAACTTCATATGCTAATTGGATTGATTTTTTTCCCTTTTCTTTGTGTAATTGTTTCTAGACGCATATTTTAAGTCTTCATTATTTTTTGCTTATATCCAGGACGGAACTTCAAACTATTTTAAGGGTTTCATGCTTATTCTATGCTACCTCATAGTCGCAGCAAGTTTCTTTGTACATGTTGACCTTGAAAAGGGTAAGTTGCTTAAACTTTGGATATTGTTCAGAAGATTTTGAGAACTTGTGCTTGAAATTGGTCTTTTTTCCTGATATTGTAAGATATTTGTTCTCAAAACCGCATAATTTATAATTTGCTGGTTTGATTCTTGGTACAGATAATAACTAGGGATCCATTGATCCGGATGGCATTGGTTTTGAGCAAATTATTGCCCAGAAAGCTTGTGGCTGCTCAATACAAATACCTCATGCGTGAAGCTGGAAAGTTCCTAGGCTTTCACATATCCTGTTAGCAATCAAGGAGGACCTGGGCTTTAGTTTTGTTTTTTCCGTTCTCATTCTTCGACAACTACCTCCCCCAACATGTTTCTGCTCAGAATCTGGGAGTCCTGTTAGCCAATCTTGAGTTTTTTTTATGTTATTTTTCTCTTAGATGGGGTATGCTTTCTGTACAGCAGAGAGCGATATATAGATGGTGGAATCGTTGTAACCTTTTCTGCCTTCTCTTATGACAAAAACTGTAATATAGTGGTTTTGATCCTTGTTGAAGGATATTCTAACTTTCTAAGATTCATTTCTAGCTAATCATTAATATGATAAGCTCTTCCACTATCATGATAAGCTCTTCCACTATCAGTATCCTTTCTTTTTCCCTCAGATTTTGGATAAAAATAACTGATCTTTAGAAGCTTTGTTAACAATCAGCAGGAAACCATTTGCTTTGAAAGATAATCAACCGCTGCATTGCCCCTGGCATTCTCAATATTGTCCACTACTGACGAGACTAAACCAGTGAATTTTGTCCCATTGTGCTGTTCATGAACAAAATACTGATTCAATAACATATTGCTCGATCCTACCTTGTTCTTGTTTGGGAAATCAGGAGATGCCGCAGCATCAAAGGAGGAGTCCACCGAAGATGAACAATGTGACAGGTTATTTTAGTTGGGAGAGATACTAGATATCTCAATATTTTCTAATATATATATATATATGATAAACTCAATAATTTATCTATACAAGAGATAACAATGTGTTTGAAATCACGACTAAAATATACAGAAATTTGTGAAAAATAAAGACTCGGACTGCACAGAGAAATTTTAGCAGGTTTTATTAATTGGTTATAATATTGCTGTTTATTTTTTATTAGAATTAATGTAATTTAATTTATTAGCTGATATTATCAATAGATAATTAGTTAAGAAAATTAATTACAAGTTTATAATCCAAGTTTACACCGTAATTTTCATGTAGTGTCATAAAAACATTTTTAATAACCTTTCTCCTAGCCGGAGCCATGAAGATCGCTCATTTCCTCCATTCGAAACTTGGAGCTCTAAAAAAAGAATTTGTGAAGAGATTGGATGGGGTTTGTAGAAAAAGGATGCATGCCAGATCCTTCAAAAAGAAATAAAAACAGTCATCTTCCTCCTCTTCCATGAATCTCTTAGGCCCGGTTTGTTTGCCGGAAAGTAGTTTCCGTTTGGAAAGTGAATTCCGATGTTTGGCAGTGTTATGAAAAATGAACTGGAAAACACTTTCCAGTGTTTGTTTGTGTTATGGAAAATGAACTGGAAAATAATTTATTAATAAATTAATTTTTTTTTCAAGTTTATTAAAATAATGAGGAACAAATCTTACAAATTAAAAAGTTGAATGAGAATGAAATTGAAAAAAAATATAATTTCATAAATTATCTCAAATAAAATAAATAATAATCAAAATAATAGAGATCAAATCTAAAAAATTAAAAAAAAATGAAAGGTGAATAAATTAAAATAATAATAATTAACATTTCATAAATTATTTCAAATAAAATAAGTAACAATAAAAAAAATGAGGACCAAATTTGATAGATAAAAAATTTCAATAAAAAAATGATAAGAAAAAAGCAAATAGCAATTATAAAAATAAGGACCAAAATTAATATAAAAATTAAATTTTAAGAGATGGAATTGAAAAATAAATATTCAAAACAAATTATATATAGCAATCAAAAGTTTGAGGATCAAATTTGATATAATCAGCAAATAATGACATTTCTAAATTTTTCACAACTTCCGGAAAGTGTTTTCCGTCCAAATTTTCCGGAAAACACTTTCCTGAAAACCAAACCAAATTTTTCTTTGACTGGAAAGTGTTTTCCGTTGACCAATTTTCTGGAAGACAAACAAATACAGAAAAATTTAAAAAATGATTTCCCAAAAACCACTTTTCTTGAAACAAACAAGGCTTAGGATGAATTTGTTAATGGCAGTCACTTCAATGATTTTTTTGTGTGTTAATGATGTTGGATGAGGGTGAAGCTTGAACTTCGGCCGAGCATGGACTTATCTCCAGCCCAATTGAGGCCTGGCTAATGTGATGTATAAACTTGGGCTTTGGTTATGATTCATAGAATCAGTTCTTTCATTATTTTTTTTGAAGAAAAAGAAAAGGAAAAGAAAATATAACTAAATAAATGGTCTTGTACCTCTGGATTTAGGGTGTTTTTCTTTCCCTTTCAAAATATATATATATATATATATATATTTATAAATATTTTCAATTTCATTGATATTAAAAATTATTTAAAAAAAATAAAAATATCATTTTAATATATTTATAAATAAAATAACTTTCAAAATCAACTAAAACATATTTGCAAACCGGCACTTAAACATGAAGGGGGTCTAGGGTTTTTTAATCTGAAACCAGCAATCTCAAGCCGCCCCCGTTAATTTCTCTGCCAACTCATATAGTCAAGACCTTTCCATCTCTTCACGTCAGCAGCCACAATGGAAGAGAATGACCAAACCCCTCCATCTGAAGAGATGCAATCCCTCACTGTCACCCCTTCATCTTCATCAAATCCCACTACAGCCCAGTAATTATCTTCTCTATATTTTTTTTAATGATGAATTTTTTAATTGGCCTGTGTAAAGTTCTGATCTTTTTTGGATTTTGATGATGGGTTTTTATTTCCAGGCTGTTGAGTTTAGAGGAAAGGTTTCAACTTGTGAGAAGTGTTGGTGAAGAATGTATCCAAGAAGATGAACTACGTAATCTTCTTGAGAAAAAACCACTACCCATTTGTTATGATGGTTTTGAACCTTCTGGGAGAATGCACATTGCTCAGGTATATTCTTTTTTTGTTTTGTTTCAGTCCAGTTTTTATTTTGCTCCTCGTGTATTTTGCTGTTAGTAATGAAAATTTAGTCTACTCGGTTAGTCTATACTGATGATTGTGAGGGTTTAAGGCTACATCTTTTTGGAAGAGTTATCAAATTTAGATGTTGATTAATGACTTCTGAAGTATTATTGATTTCAAATTTTAGTTTTACTTTGTCAGCTTGGAGGCATTTGCTATTAATTGTGCGCCGGTACCTTATCTTGGCATAGATTATGTTTAGAGCTTTTGTTAAGTTTGGCTTTATTTTATTTACTTTTGCTGCTGTTGAACAGGGAGTTATGAAGACAATAAATGTCAACAAACTGACTAAAGCTGGTTGCAAAGTGAAAATTTGGATTGCTGATTGGTTTGCACAGCTTAATAACAAAATGGGAGGAGACTTGAAGAAAATTAAAGCTGTGGGGGAATATCTAATCGAGATATGGAAGGCAGTTGGGATGGATATTGATGGAGATAAGGTTGAATTCCTATGGTCTTCAGATGAAATTAACTCCAGAGCTCATGAGTACTGGCCTCTAGTTATGGATATAGCTCGCAGGAACAAGCTTCCTAGGATAATGAGGTACTTTCTTAGAGCTTGAAAACTGGATGCTTCCATATTTGGTGATTCTATAGGCAACTAATAAAATATTCATTTTGGTTCTTAGGTGTGTTCAAATCATGGGACGTAGTGAGCAGGACGAGTTAACAGCAGCCCAGATTTTCTATCCATGCATGCAATGTGCAGACATATTTTTCCTCAAGGTGCTTATACCTGTAGTTGTAAATCTTAATTTCAATTTTTGAACTGATTTATCAGATCTGTGCATGTGTGCTGAAAATTTTTTCCTCAGGTATTTGTGCTTATAGCTTTAATTTTTCAACTGATTTCTTCTGTTCTTTATGTACAAAACTCTCCAAAAACCACTTTTAAACCACATTTATGCATATGAACAAATAATCATATACTATCTCATGAATGCTTTTCTATTAAGCATCATGCCTGTATAATTCTGTGGCAGCATCTAACAATATAAATATCTCACTAGAAATGTGACCACAAGGATGATTTATTATGAAAACTATTTTTAGGCCACCTTTCTCTTTGAATTTTACTGCATCCCATTCCTTACCTGCTATCTATAATGGTTTTGCACCAACAGGCTGACATTTGTCAATTGGGCATGGATCAACGGAAAGTAAATGTCCTTGCAAGAGAATACTGTGATGATATCAAAAGGAAAAACAAGCCTATCATTTTATCTCATCGTATGCTCCTGGTTCCTTTATTCAAAAATTGTATGATGATATTGTTTAGTTTCTTAAATGAAGTACTTTTTAACTCTGCTTTTTATGATGCAGACATGCTACCTGGTTTACAGCAAGGGCAAGAAAAGATGTCTAAAAGTGATCCATCTTCTTCCATCTTCATGGAAGATGAAGAGGTGTGTTCTGGTTACATGGAGGATTTTAAAAGGGTTGCATTGTTGGGGAATTTACATGCCTGAAAATATATAAACACCCTGCATATTGCAGCAGAGCATAAATAACTCTTTACTTTCTTTGCCTTGTTTTTTTATTCTTTTTCTTATCATCTTTTTCATAGGTAGAGGTAAGAACTAAGATAAAGAAGGCATACTGCCCCCCACAAATTGTTGAAGGAAATCCCTGTATGGAATACATTAAACACATTGTTTTCCCATGGTTCAACGAGTTCAAGGTGGAACGCAATCCACAAAATGGCGGAGAGAAGTAAGCTCTATTACCTTCATACTGCTTCTTTCCTGCTTGTTTCTGTTTTCTTGAATTCATTGACTGTGCTCTTCTGTTTCTTTAGTGTTCGGAGCTTCATTCTTTCTTTACATTTCATTCTTTTATTTCAATGAATATGTCAATAATTCTCCATCATGGGCTTATCTTATCAATTAAGGATCTACAAAAGCTATGAAGAACTTGTCTCTGACTATGAAAGTGGAGGATTACATCCAGGTGACCTGAAACCAGCTCTCACAAAAGCATTAAATACGATACTTCAGGTAAGCTCTCTTTGCGGGAACATGCACGGGAAAAAAGTTGATTCACATGGAAGACAACTCTTTTATATATTGTTCTTGACAACAAATTTCATGTCAGATTAATGTGTCAACTTCCTCCTCTCTATCATATGGGAGTCGTAGTATTTTCTCTCAAACTAGAGGAGACAATCTGAAACATAACCAATTAGCTGATGCTGTGTTTTTACTAGAAACTACTCTGTCCTGACTAGTCAGCAAACTAATTCAATACTGCTACATTTATTTGCAGCCTGTACGTGATCATTTTAGCAAAGATCCCAAGGCCAAGGATCTGTTGAAACGAGTCAAGGTTTGTGTGCTTGCTCTTCTTTGTTATTTTTCAGCAAAACAGGCACAACCCGTTGAAGGGGAAAAAAAGAGGAGGAAAGTAAATTGTGCATGCTAGTTATATTTTTTAATGCATACCTCGCAGTCGTTACCCCCCCCCCCCCATGTGAAACTGATGTCTTGGTGGTGGTTCCAATATGCAGGGTTACAGAGTAACAAGGTGATGAGGAAGAGAATGTGATTCCCCTTCTAGTTATGCTAAGAAGTGTATCAATGCGGAAATATACTTCTAATACATCTAAATGTTGCCAAATACTTGTTTGATAAAGAATCTTGTTAATGTTTTGGGGTTGTATTTTTGAGATTTTGAAAGTTGAAACCTCTCTCTGCCGACGTTGTATTTATCAGAAAACTTTGTTTCTGTTGTGCAAGAATCACACAATCTCGATAATAAATAGCATTGCTTTTTGTCTCATGTTTCTCCCTTGATTTATTTGCATGTTCAACTAACGATGAAAAAGGTTAGCCCACGCGCCCATGAAAAACCATCCAAGAAATTTTCGTTCCTTCGGTCGGCTTCATGTTTTTATTCTTCCTGGACCTTGTGGAATAAACAACAGTCCAAGGGTTAATTGAAATGAGCAATTGACAAGCCCGGGGTATGTTTAGGAGTTTTTTTTTCCCTTTTTGTTTTTTAAAAAATAAAAACTGTTGCTTTGATAATATTTTTTTTCTTAAAAAAAAAAATAGATTAAGGGTCGGTTTTGATCAGGTTAACGGATCGATCAACTTGAGAGTTTTTGATTTTTTCCTTTCAATTCTGTCGTCTGGATTATGGTAAAATTAAAATACTTGGATTGCTACTGCCCTTCCATTTGAGTTGTATATATGTACAAGTCATCAATATTTCAGTCTCACCAATTAAGACCAGACAAAACGAAAAAAAATATGCCATTTAAATTGGAAATCTGGATAATTACAAAGGAATTTGTCAACTCTGATCAAGAGATTAAATTAAAAACCTATAGAAAAAATAGGGACTGAATTATAATTTACTAAACCATGGACGACATCAACGTGATTCGATCTTTACACCAAGAAGCAGGGCACTTTTTTCTTCTTCTTTAGGAACCGGATAAATTTTCTCCTTCTATTCGAGAATTTTCCTGTCGATTATCTTTGGTGGAAATCGCCAGGGTTTAGCTGAAAAAATTCTCTCCCTCACTTCCTTTTCTGCTTGGGTTTCTACGATCTTAAACTTAAAGCATTACTTGAGGTAGAGCAAGCTCCGAAAATTATGAATTCGTTGCTGGGCTTGATGTTTCTTAGTTGATACCCCTAATCTGTTTGACAAAATGCTCCAATGAAACTCTTGCTGATAATATTTGCTACGAAGTGATTCTTTTAATCTTAAACACAAATGCACAAAAGGGTCCTAAAAATATCTTTTTATCTTTGAACTATTTTTTTTCAAGTACTTATCTTTTGATGTTTTTTTATGAGGAGAGGAAATGTCAAAGTCTTGCAAGGGGCTTGCACTGGAACTGGTCAAGTGTCTCAGTGAATCGAACTGTGTTAAGGTTCTGCATTCTTTACCAAAATGATGTTTTTATTTTTAAAGGTCTGTCATTGGTGAAATTCAGTCTTATTGAGATTTATGTTTGTGCTTTATATATGTAGATTGAAAATCGACCATATAAAGAATGTGCAGGAGAGAAGAGCCCCGCCATACCAAGTGAGTGTGTGGGACTTAGAGAAACTTATTTCAATTGCAAGAGAGGCCAGGCATGTTCTTGTTTTTGTCTTCTCTTTAATTCCATTTGATTTCTTTCTGTTTTCTTGTTTGTGGGTTTCTGAAGTATTCTTTACTTTTTTTCTAGACGATTTTTAAGTTTTCTTTGTGCTTTGATTGCCATGAGTTATAATCTGATTCTGAGCAATGTTGCATTGAGTTATGGGTTCTGTTTTTATATATATATATATATATTTTATAGAATTACTGTACAATTAAAGTACCAGTAGAAGATTTTGTTGGTTAGAGTATAGACGATCTGAGTAAAGTAAACAGCAGGTGTTGAGTTCAAATGGTGATGGTTTATTTTGGTTAATTGCGAAGATAATTGGTTGTATATAACTATATCATACGAGAGTTTATATGAATTTCCGATAACACTTCTCCTGTTTATTCATCAACCAAGTGAAGTAAAATTACACACAATATGAATTACTACTACTTCTCATCGTTGGTTTATAGTGAGAGATTGTTAGACAAGATTGTAAAAACCAACTAGTTCTCATTAATCTCTTCATTTGCTAGGTGGCGGGTGAAATCTGAAAGTTATATGATTTTTCTGTCTTTATTAGGTGTTAAAGGGCAATTTCAACTTCTAACTTGAATTGAATTTCCAACTGCAATTCTAACTTATGTGCCAGTATTTACATGACCATGCCTCAGCACATTATGCATTCATTTATGTTTCTATATGTTGTGTGTGGATTATTGTATTGCCGAATGATTTAATGAAGATGAATAAAGCTTCTGTGATTATTATCAATTACTAATTAGAAGATATCTTTTAGATGGATAAAAGCATTGAGAGGAACATCCCATAAAATTATTATGAATGGGAACATTTTTGTATCCGTCAAATGTAGACAAACATTCCCCTTTATTGATCTGTCAATATCTCATGTTTTTTTCAGGTGGACATGAGAGCTAGAATTCGAGGAAACAAAGGTTATTAAGTGCATGGGAGTGCTTGAATGACCCTTCCTGCAGGATGGAACCTGGATAGAGAAGATGATTGCCTTCTTAGCTTTCCCTTGCCTTTTAGCAGTAGAAACACACCCTACCTTGTTAAGGGATTTTCTTGCTAAGATGATTGCTCTTTTCTTTTTGTTTTTGGGTTTGCTTTTCCAAGTTCTTACTGACTACTACTGACTACTGAGACATGAATGATGGGAACGACACATCATATGTTTTTGAGAAAGAGAATATCATTGATTAGAACGACACATCAGCTGCCTAGATTGTGCCCAGTTTATTTCATTTTTAACTATGGCATGATCTTCTAAAATACTAGAAATGAGCAAGTTTGATTTTGATCTGCGTTATAAAGAATTTAGCTTAGTGGAATCCTTTTTCAGACCCCATCTCATGTCATTTCATAGCATGCTGGCTTGATATTCCAGTGATCGAGGATGACATTAGCCATGGCCCATGCTAGACTTGAAAGCACATAATGAGCACTGGCTTCTACTTCAGTTAGATTCCAAACCAGCTGAACTTGGAAAAGTAGTCGATACTAGGAAAAGTAAGTCATGCTTGCCGCCGATATCCGTTAAGGTAAAATCCAAATGAATTTCAATAATTTAAAGAACTATCGAGTGCTATCTTCCATTTTCAATTATAGATCCGTGTATATATATATATATATATTTCACACTTGGCAACACATAAATGGTGCAGATTTCAGCTATTCTAACTTCAAGAAACCCCAAAAGAAGGGTTCCCAAGTGAAGAAATTCTAAACTAACAGTTGCCTGGTTAACATTGCTAAGAAAAAAGTACTCTTAAATTATCTTTTGTTTGCTTTTCTTGGTAAGAAAGAATTATTCAATGAAGAATAAGCGTGTTTTAGGTTGTTGTTTAAAATATATTTTTTCTCATAAATTTATTAATATATATATATATATTTAATATTTCTGAAACAATTTAAAAATATAAAATCAATTTTAAATAAATAAATATATTTTTAAAAGAAATTTAATTTCAATGTCCGACATATTTCAACCTATTTTCAAACTCTATCAAGAGAGCTATATTATCTATTGTAGGCTAGGCTGTCCCCATGGCCCCCAATGCAACGGAGGATAAAAAGAAAGTACCAAGTATGCTATATATATTCTTTTTCTCTTGGACTGGATATAAAGTTCATTTATCCATGAATAAAATAATAATAATAATAATACAGTACAAGAAAAAAAATAAAAATAAAGTACAAAGTACCTTTATTTTTTTTTCTTGGATTGAGTATAAAGTTCATTTATCCATGAATAATAATAATAAAATAATACAGTACAAGGAAGAAAAAAATGAAAACAAAGAAATGAAGATCAGATGAGGAATGGACGTTAGAGATAAATTGCAAGAAAGAAACACAAAGAGAGAAAGATAAAGAGATAGGATTTTTATATATATTACATGCTCATTATCCTTCTCATGGCGGATATTACAAGAACTCTTAAACTCCTCCTTCCCTCTCAAATCCTCTCTGTCTTTCTTGGAAGTGGCGATGCTCTTTCATTTGGGCTCTTGTATTTCTTTGGTTTCTCGTCTTTAGTTGTTGCTGGGAATACATTTTTTTTGTTCTTGAAAGAAAGAGAGGAGGATCAGAATGGCCGTGTCCTTGGCTTTTTCCAATCTTGCATTTCAATTTAGTAATGTTAAAGTTGTTCAAAATCCCGTGTGTTTTGGCTTGGCTCCTACAAAGCTTCCTTTTTTATGCAAGGAAAGAAGAAGGTATGCTTACTTTCAGACACTGTTCCCTCCTTTTAGGTGTTCTTGTAATGAAGTTTTGAGTTATATATTTTTTTTTTTACTTGTTTATAGTTTATGACTCTGAATTTGACTGCTTCAGCTTAACCATTCAAGTTTCAATCTTTTCTCAATCTTAGGATTATCTCTATGGTTCTGTTGGATTTGATCTCCAACTTGAGTGTTGAAAACAGCAACAACCCATTTAAATGTGACTGATTTCCTTCATTTTGTTGGATAATTTTCTCTCCCCTTCAAGCTCTTTATTTTTTCCAGTTGTGTAAGGAATGGCCAGAGAATGCACCATCCATTCCTTATCTAAAGTACCAACTCCTGAATCCCCTGTTACTAACAACAATGGCAGCTAGATTTTCCCTTTTCATGTTTCTAACAAAACCTCTACACTTGAAAATGACTACTCGTTACACAATTTCACTTCTAGTATCAATCTCCTAATGGCTCATGAACTTGGATTGGTGGCTAAACCTTTTGCTATCAATAGAATGGTAAAAGGAATGGCTGAATAAGAATTCATCAGCTACAAAGATGGGTGCTAAACGTTGCCTTGATTTTGTATAAAAATACATTTTTTCTTCATCATCCTTTGTTGCCAAGGTACTTTCTCCTAATTATACACATGATTGTTGCCAGATTGTCATCTTCCAGGACAGTAACCATTCCAGGAGCTTCATCGGCTCCAACCATTGAGGTGTGGAGCAGCTCTTGATGTTTTATGGGATTTTAGAGCATAAGAACTAGTGAATTACTTTGTTTCCTGAATTGAGGAAATCGTGTTTTAAACAGGATGGAAGTCAAAATGACACCGATGCAATTCCAACTCCGAAAGTTATAATTGACCAAGACTCTGATCCAGATGCGACTGTGGTGGAGATAACCTTCGGAGATCGCCTTGGTGCTCTTCTGGATACGGTATGGAGTCGTATACTTGCTGAGACAGTCATGAGATTTGTCTTTCGTTTGCTGTTGACATATTTGCTTAGGATCTTCGGATTTTTGTGATTGTGAAACTTTTAGTTCTGAATCACTTATCACTGCCTTCTGGTTAGCACACAGAGACTATTGTGAGCAAACTATGATTAAATGCCTTACAGATGAACGCGCTTAAAAACCTCGGGCTGAATGTTGTCAAGGCTAATGTCTTTTTGGATTCTTCTGGGAAGCACAACACATTTTCCATCACTAAAGCGTAAGTTACATCCTGTATGTTATGTTCACTTGCTTACAAAAGAAGTTGGTTTTTTTTTATCAATGTGTTATCTTCATAGTCAGAATCATATGGCTCATTAACTTGTTATTCGTTGGGATCAAATCCATGGATTGTGCAAACAAGTTTCTGACTATGTATGGTTTTTATTTAATGAGCCATATGATTCTGTTATTGCAATAGCTTTTTAACAGCAAATCTGACTGGCCCTTGCTATGAGCTTTTCTTCAGTAGCACTGGGCGAAAAATTGATGACCCAGAACTACTTGAGGCCATTCGTTTGACAATCATAAACAATCTGCTTCAGTATCACCCGGTAATCATTTTTGGATGTCCATCTCTTAAATTTAAGTATCATCAAAGAATTCCTCTGTCAGATGTGTGTGTCCTTGTATGCTTAACTTAAATGACTGTCAAACAGGAATCAAGTTCTCAGTTAGCAATGGGGATTGCCTTTGGAGTAGAGCCACCAAAACAGGTTTCTCTTTGTTTATTCCATCTTAACAAGCTATTAACTTCTGAAGTTGTTGGCTTTACTCCATGGTAAAATATTTGTCCGGCAAACTCCAAGAGTTGGGTTAAGGGTGTCATAGCCTCGTAGCACATGCTATTCGTAATTGTATTTACCCCTGTCCTCAACTTTCTGTTTCCTTGTGCAGAAACTGATGACATTAGGGATGAATGTTAAACAATTCGTCTACAAACTATTTAGAGAAGATTTAAGCCCTAAACTATAAATCATAGCTCAAAATTTTGTTATTCTGCCATTCATCAGGTTGATGTGGATATAGCAACGCATATAAAAGTGAAAGATGATAGTCATGACCGAAGGTAACTTCTGCTATGAATTCTTATTGAGATATGACAGGGCTTTTTCCATCCTGAAAAGCCCCCATTACTGCAACTATAACTACGTAAATACACATTTTTCCTTATAACTATGCTCCTGAAAATTCTTTCTAGTTTTTTATTATGGATTGCTTTGTACAAGTTGGAAAACACTTGTCTCCTTAAAGACAATACATTCTGTTTTTAGTGTTTAGCATGTGAACAGCCATTGCTAAAGGTTTGACTGTATTTCCATGGCAGCTTGCTTTTTGTAGAGGCAGCTGATCGCCCAGGATTATTGGTGGATCTTGTAAAGATTATCACTGAAATTAATATTGCTGTTGAATCAGGAGAATTTGATACAGAGGTGATTATTTATCTGCTTTAATCTGCACCTCTGGATTTCCTTTCCTTTCCTCAGTATCTTTCTCATATTTAGCTACACAAATAAGCCCTAACCACACTGATATTGCTTACTTTGGCATCCAGGGTTTGTTGGCCAAGGCAAAATTTCATGTCAGCTACAAGGGTAAAGCCATCAGCAAGCCTCTTCAACTGGTAAGAAATGTCAAAGCCTAAAACCTACCATCTAGTCTGCTGTTGATGCTACCCTCGTGTTCTCGTTATGAACATGCTGCTTTATAAACTTTGGCAGGTTCTTGCTAACAGTTTGCGATATTTCTTGAGGCGACCATCGACCGAGGATGCAAGTTTTTGAGCCATACAAGAAAATGACCAGATTCATGATCATATACTTCGACGAAGATTATAATTTAGCCCTCCGTGGGGGGAATGTAGAAAACTGTTGTCACATTAATCTGCTTATAGCTATCACGCTATGAATCCATTAGTCTTACCACAACGGCAGTCTCTTTAAGGGAAAAAAAATATAGGCATGGGAATTTGTTGCAAAGATCACTGGAAGCAGATGGCTGTTCTGTTACAAGAACAAGTAAAGCAAAGCCTAGCCGCGATGCCATAGATCACCTTTCATGTGAAGAAGTAACTGATACCTTGGGTTCCCATGAACAGTTTAGCTGAACTTAATAAAACGAACTGTCTGTACTGATTTAAGTTGGTTTGAACCTAAATCTGCTCAGCCACTTCAGATTGGGTTAAGCTATGCAATCAGCCTGGCTGTTGATTAGCAAAAGTTGTGAAGGCATTGCTTTTCTTTCACAAGTCTAAGACCCAGCAGTAAAACCATGGTGTTTCGTCTATAGTTACCAAACTCCGCTTAGTAGGGTGATTTGGTGAGTGGATGAACCCGGACCTTTGCAAGGCCGGGTTTGTTTTTGAATTGCATGCAGAGTTGATACGGTCAAATTTAAATTACTTGATAAACCCGGTTAAAACTAGAATAAGATTCTTCAAAACAATATTATCTATTGAAAAAATCAATAAACCTTGGGGTCAAACTACAAACAGACGAGCCCTAGCTTGGCAATGGTCATAACCCAAATGGTCTTGTAAATATGGTCATCTCAACTTATCCTTGCTGCAACGATATTTGTGTCCGAAAACCGAGTGGGATTTTGTTTGTCGCGACCTGTCAATGGGTTTGGTCCAAAGAGCAGAAAGAGGATATTCTTCTTTACTGGTGCGGGGCAGGATAGATGATGAAAGACCAGGCAGCCATACACAGGATACTTTTTCAGGATAAAAATGGTCCCCCAAAGCTACCATTCTTCGACTACTTGTCTCATGGTTGTCAATACCGTTTCGGTCACTGTTCTGATTTTTCGATTGGAACGGAACGTTCCGGTTTCAGAGCGTCCCGACATGCTGTTTCGGTGTCGTACTGTTCATATATAATTAAAATTTGAATTCTTTTTTATTTAAAATATTTTGGTGTTTTTAAATTATTTTCATGTATAGATGTCAAAAATAATTTTTAAAAATTAAAAAAAATAGATTTTGAACCCAGAACGGCACGCCCGGAACGGAACTTTTGGCCGGAATTTCCGGAACGGACCAGAATTAAAACCAATATGAAAACAACGTCGTTTTATCTTGATTTTTTAAACGAAACGGAATGGAATTAACAACTATGAATGGATATAAGCCGGCCAACGAGACATTGGCAAGGTCCATGAAAGAGTCGTCATCTCTTTCAATATCTAGGAGCTTGGCAGTTGAAACAGACAACGACGTATGTGAAACGATCCCAAACAAAATCTCCATTGAAATGAGAGATGTGGCTGACACTCCACATCTTCTTGCTTTGAACACATAATGTTCCAAAGCCGTATGATGCATGGACCACCATCCACATTGTTTGGAACTTGTCAAAGATAGAGAGATGTCTTCTGGGACATTTGCTAGAGATGCACACACCATGAACTCCATGTTTTTCAAGCAAGGTCTCAAGCTTTATTTCTTCAGATTTCTCTTTCAAAGTAAATTGAACTGGCCGGTTCCATAATCTGAATCGACCATCAATCAGATCCATCCATGAAAAACAAGTATTTTTATATAGCTATAACTTATGTCTGGATCAATGTTTTGGTCTGATTCTTATTGAACATCACTTTACTATTATTTTGTGAAAACATAGGCCAATGATTCGAAAAACCCGGTTCTTGGGTTAAAACCCATATGAATAACACCCACATTAATAAAAAAATAAAATTAGATGTCATGAAGTGAGAAAACACAATAAACAAAGATGGAGGACATAAAAGGTCGTACGAGATTAATAGCTTAATCTGAGGTATATCTCGTATCTCATTCCTATTAAGCTATTAATCTTCCCTGCTACCTTGATCACAAAAGCCAGGACTATTGACAGATTCATTCCTCTAGGAGCAGCTTTATTTTATGCACTCACTTGTGCATTGTCTCTACTTATAAGAGTGACTATATCTGGGTTTTTTTTTTTCTCTGGTAGATATCCGCATTATTTCTAGAAAACTTGGAGGGCTGGGCTACACAACTGGGGATGTTGATGAAGTTCTGGCAATCACAGGTATCTCTAACATTCAGTTGTATTTGATGACCTTTCAATTCTATAATCATAAAAAAAAATCCATAATGAAATAAATTCTTACTGAAACTTGATACAATACTCACGGTTACCATATTCCCATATTTACAGTGGAAATTCATTTAAAAAATTAGGTTTCGGCCTTCTTGTCTTACAGTAGGTCGAGTAGCTGGGGTGAGTACTCAGCAAACTGTAGCATCCATGCTTGCTTCTGCTTCCACCTATTCCTTTGTAACAATCTTTCGTTAAATGCAAGCTATGTCCATGTCATTATTGGCTGTTAAAGAATAATATAAATCATATTTGAGAGTCTGATTTAACAATTTAAGTTTTTAAATGATATGATTTTTTGACATGGTATTAAAACCTTGTTGACCTAGCGGTCATGAGTTTGAATCTCACCACCTTTGTTCTATTTGATAAAAATCAAGCACAAGTCAGTGTAAGTCTGTGTAAGTTTCAAATCTAAAAAACTTTCACTTGAGAGAATATGTTAAAGAATAATATAAATCATATTCTAGAATTTCACCCAACAACTTAAACTTGCAAGTGAGATGATTATTGAATTTCACCCAACAACCTAAACTTGTAAGTGAGATGATTATTGACATTAACAAGTTACCCTTTTATATCCATGTTATCAGGGCTCGGCCTTAGCGTGCTGATCAGTTGTGCATATACAATCAAGAGTTTTCTTTCTGCAAGTGCACATGTAGTTTGAAAATCTTCAACAATTTGGTTGGATTGATCTATTTGGATGAAAAAAAATTCAGCTGTTGTTGCCTTTTTCTGACCCTAATTATTATTTTTGTATGACTAGGTGTCAATTGTAACTTGCTTGTTTATTGTGCAAAACAATGCTGTGGTGAAGTTCTTTTCATGATTTACTCGCCGCCACTTGCTTCATTTATGCTTTATAGCCAGTAAGCTTATAATCTTCTTCAACAAATTATCTTGGACTTTTTAAACAACAGGATCAAAGCCAAAGAGGAGCTGCTAATGGCATTGCAATGACAGCAGTGTCTCTATCCTATACAATCTATTTTCCTTACCAAGATTGACTCGTTTTCTTTCACATTCCTTGCAGATTATCTTCCAGGTATGATATATTATGATTTTCGCATTGCTATGAATCAACATGGCCTTATGATGTCCCGGAGCTCGACAGATGATGTAAAGATGCAGGGGACCAGACTGTGTTTCTTCATCCTGAATGTGGTCGAGTTCATTGGAGTGCTGATGACCCTTAAACCTTTCCTAACACGAAAACAAGACAAACAAAAACATGGGACCAACTGGTTTTCAAATGTAATAAGGTTGAACATGGTTTTTTTTAGGCATGGTATTGATATCAGGAAAAGGGTTATTGCATTTACAATCAGAGTTTATTGGGATCGTATTCATCAACAATCGATGATTCGATTCCTTAAAAGTGAAAGAAGGCAGTTGCTCATGTGATGCTTTGGTTGGGGCAAAGCACCACTAATGAAATAAAGGCAGTTGCTCATTGTATTTTCCAATCATTTCTATATATAACTGTGCTGGTTAAATATATACATTGGAACAGAGAATCACAAACAATGGCTTTCTTTCTTTAGTTTAAGCTGAGAAAAGAGGGACGCATAACTGGTGGTCATCATTATTTAAATCAGAGCCTTACCTGATGGGTTGATTTGGATTCTTCGTTCCATCTGAAATCTTGTCTAGATTGGATTTCTTTTATTATTATTATTATTATTAAACTTGAATCATCTGGTAGACCCTGTACATAATTAATGATGTTTGTCAGATACCTGACCTGATATGATAACTATGTCAGTAGTTGGACTTGATTTCTTAACAATAAATTGTTGTCATTAGTCATGGAATGGATTTTTATGGTCGGGATTAAAATTCCTAAATTGCTAAACAATTACACTAAATCCACCTCCAACCCTTCCCCACACAATGATTACAATTCTTTTTTTAAGAAAATGATATTTCTTTACTTCTTTTTACTAAAGATTCCAGATTATTGATTTTAATTTAAGGATACAAAGAGAAAACGAACAAATTCTATTGCATCGGTGGAAATTTCTATCTCAGGTCCTTTTACTTTTTATATTTAATAATAATAATTATTATTACTACTAATACTTACTTTATCTAATTATTTCTGTTTTTTTTATTAATTTGAATATTCGGACTAGTTTAAGCACATCACAACTAATTTTATAGATCCTGAAATTAACGACTTTGTAAACTTCCAGTAACCATCATATTATCAACTATAGAACTCGAACCTGAGATAAGGCGGCAGGAGATGATTTTTTTTTCTGAGGCCGAATCGATACAGATGAAGTAATACTGACACATTTTGCCAGTATTTGGCCGGAACGGACTGAAATTTAAACCGAGATAAAAATGATATTTTGTCTTATTTTTTTAATTGATATGAAACGTTTCGGCCGAAACGAAACAAAACTGACAACTATAAAGACCACCAACGAGACATGTAATGTGCCGATACTAGCTTTTAATTTACCATCTCGGAATAAAAGAAACAAAAACAATAAAGATTGTAAGAACATATCTCCTTGTATTTCATGTTTTGAAAATACAGAAATTCAGTTTAAAATTGCATCAGAGACTCTCTCTTCAATCAAACACGATTGAAAAAAATTCATTTCTGGCTTTATGTGTATGTATATGTGTGTGTGTGTGTATTAGCTATACCTAGTCTGGCCAAATGCATCCTGCAAGTTTCTCAAACCGAGCAATTCATTTTGCTAGTATATCTCAGTGATTGCTAGTGCCGGATTGCACAGTTGACATAAAATATATACAAGCACAATCTTTTGCTTCTCGGTAGGAATAACCAGTGTCTCTTTTGGCACAAAGAGAACTCACTCTCAGCACAAAACAAATGATGAAAGATAAAATCAATACTTGACAAGTGTACTCAACTAGAAAGATGGAGTGCGGGAATGTCAGGATGAAAGAAGATAGAAAAATATATTGACCATTCGGAAAAGAACTAGCTAGCATGGGCAAAATCTCAGCGCACTCCAACAGTGGAAATTACATATGAAAATTTCTAACTCAACTTTTCACAGGGTAGATACAAGAAAAAACTCATGATGATGAGAAGCAAACTTACAGCAGTGAATGTGACAAACAGCTGCTTCTAAAAGGGTCAAAGAGTGAATTATGAGCACAAACCAGAAAATCATCATATCTACAAAACTTCACTTGCTAGAACGAGGCTGATGCTGTTCTGCGAAGTTGATACTTGGGCTCAGGGAGAGGGACACATGGCAACATATTCTCCAGCTCCTGCAAGTTAAAGGACAACAGATCAAAATAAGATAAAAAACTAATTTTTTTTTTTGAATGCGAGGAAACCCCACCCCTGGAAAGCGTGTTTGTGGGTCCAGGTGAGCGAGTAAATTCTAATCTCTTACAAGGGGTGCACGTCCTGACTCGAACTCGAGATCTGCTGTGCAGATCGCAAGCCCTTTGTCATCACGCCAAGCCCCTTGGGGACATAAAAAACTAATATACACAGTAGTAATTAACAATAGTAATGAGGGGGAGGTGTATTTAATACACTAATGTCTCATATTCAGTGACAAGATAGACATGTTTTACCATCATCATTTATGCTAACAAACACCGACGAGATGATATTCTTATACTCAAGGAAGTGATTGTGTACATATAAATTAGTGCTAGCAATTATCATTATCACCACTAGTAAAAGAGGCATAGCCTTTTGCCCACACAACAAATTCAACAGCAAGAAACCACCTTTAAATATGATATATGGAGTTCATCTTATTAATTTGTATATTATGTTTCCATAAGAAAAATATAATCAAGGATACTATGATTTGGTGGTAGAAGCAATAGTCCGTGAATCACGATTCTGAGCTGTTTTGGTTAGTCAAGAAATGCGGTAAATTCGATTTGGTTGAATGCTGGAAATTGTTGAAGAAGGAAACTAAATAAGTGGTTTTGAGGTGGAAAAGCATGGCTGTGCTGGTCTTTGGAGTTTTGGGATAATGATTTTGTGAAAACCATTGAGCTGGCATTAATAACCAGGGGATACTTGCAGATCTCACAACAACAAGGACCAACATGCAAGTTGGACATCAAATAGGGGATACAGGAACATGAGCAATAATATCTCATGAAATAAACAACAAGCGTAGTCATCAAGAATTCTTTTTTTTTATTCATTAAGTTTTCTGACAAAACTAAAGAAAAGATGGAGACAGTAAGCTTTCTAATGCCTACTTGAATCTAAAATTCATGTGGTGATTAATAGTCATCATCTAGTTTTCTTCCCCGGCCACCTAAGAGGAGACAATCTTCAAAATGACTTGTCATGCCTACGAATTTCATTGGATTTTCAAGGAAGAAACTATACTAGTCAAACTGATCTTATTTTCCCGATGACAATTATGTCTGGTTTGCAGAAGGAATATAGCTACCTGATAAACTGTCCAATGATAGTATATCAGACTGATCTAAATTTCAGTTGCATGATTACTGAAAATCACTGGAAAAGAAAATCAAACAAGGGCTTCTTTAAACTATCCTATCTCTGATTCAATTAAACCTTCTTTCTTAATCACAAAGCAAGTACGAACATCCTTCATTCCTTAAATTCAAGGGAGGAGGGAGACAAGGAAACCAAACTAAAAAAGACAGTTCAGCACATGTTATCAATATACCCAATAGAAAGGTAATTGAACCAGAGGAACAACTGAAAAGAAAACCCCACCTTCAGTTTCCTCAGCCTTTCATTTTCCTCTTCCAGCCGAGAAATTTTATTCTCCAGCTCATTTGTGTAAGCTTGCTTCCGCGCTCGTGAACGGGCGGCAGATTCACGGTTCTTTATCATCCTCTTCTGCCTCCTCTCAACTGTCTTCTCAATCCTATCCTCTGGAACACCTCTTTTCCTTGCTGGTGTCTGCGTATCTGATAATGTCCCCATCAGAGGTGGAGGTAAGGCAACCTGGTTCTCTGAGTATGAAACATCCATCATAGAACCAGCCCCAATGTGAAGTGGCTGCAGTATAGGCTGGCCTGGCATATAAACCCCCATCATGCTTTGTTGTGGGTGCTGATACTGTGGATGTGCTGGGTATTGCAACCATTGACCTTGTTGTTGAAACTGTTGTGCTGCATTTGTATCAACCAAAACAACAGAACCATCATCTTCCTTGTCCACAGATGCTTCAGCTACAACTCCTGCTTTTACCAAGAAATCCTCCAAAGTCACCTCTCCCAAAGTAGGCTGCCGCTCCCTAGACTTTATCCCCCTGTCATTTTTGCTTTGTTGGATGCCTTTCCAAACCTCGTCAACTGTCTTCTTGCTCAGATCACTGGTTAACGATAAGCTTGCCTGGCGCTGTGAAGCAGTTTGATTGGCAAACGGTGTGCCCTCCACTTCCAAACCCGTAGTCTGGGTAGCCTCCACTGTCCACACGTTTTTGAGAAATTCATCAAGATTCATGCTGCTAAGAGGTTTCCCCAAGTCACCCAACTGATTTTGAACCTCATCGAGAGTGAGACTGTACACTGAGTTTTGCCTTGCCAATGGCTGGAACTGAGATTGTTTATGATGACCACTACCATCACCTTGAGATCCCTTTGTCTGCATTCCCATTCAACAACCTTCACCTCAACATTCCAAATCTAAGAATTAAAAACCCTTAAACACGATAACTCTGTTAACCCCAAGCTTGTCTAAAAACCACAGTGATCCAATCTTCAAACTCACCCCACAGTTTGACCTGAAAAACCGAGTTACAGATTCAGATATGTAACCTATGCTTTACTGAACAAGATTTTAGATTACACTCCTCAAACAGCCAAAAAAACTCTAATTTGAAGAAATTAGGGATAGAGTCAATACCATGCAAGACCAGAACTAAAATATCCAAGATTAATTTTCTCGAAAACCTAAGCCAATAACCTTCATTCAGCACAGTTAACAAAATAAAAGAACAGGTAACAGAAATGGCAAACAAACAAATATGCAGCTTAAATCCCTTGATTATGAGAATAAAATCTTTTAAAAAAAAAATTGATATTGGAAGAGAAAAAAATAAGAAGATTCACCTCGAACCATTACCATAATTAAAAGCAAAACAACCCAGAAACCCTACAAAATAAATTAGAGCAGCCAATCCAGTAGAATCCAAAATGGACTGAAATGTGCTAGACAAAACATGTGTAACTATACATTTTGAAACCAGTAAATTGATCAAAACCAAGTGAAACAACATACAAACACACAGCTTTAAAGCTATAATCTTTTACATGCAAATGCAAAAGCTCAAAGCTTTAGACTTGATTAACCAGGAACCTTAAAACCTAAATCACAAATTAATCCGCATAATCTCAACATCTCAATAATCCCAGATTAAAAAGTCTGGAGCTTTTGCATGAAACTCAAATCAATTCTAACAAAAAAAAAATCAATCTTGTTGATATTTACATCAAACCAAAATCCCTCTCGAACCAAAAAAAAATCACACAAATGTAAGTGTAAAAAACAACAACTTCCAGATTGGAAGTGCTATGAAAGAAGGGATTTCTCATTTTCGTGTCATACATTAGTAAAGTGAAGTGAAGAGGATGAAATTAAAAAAAAAAAAGAAAAAAAAGTGCTTACTTTTGTGATCCAAGAGAGTGTGGGAGTGGCAGAAAAACAAGTGATATTTTTTTGTGTTGCTGTTGATGATTCAGGTGAAAATCAGCTGCTTATTTTGCTTTAACAGAGAGAGAGAGAGAGAGAGAGAGAGCGCTCTAAATCAAACAATGAAACTAAGGTGTTGATTAATTGGTCCAATTTTGTTTTTGTTTCTTAAGAAAATCTAGAGGAAAATGGCATCATGGGGGAGGGCTTATATGGCGATCATGTGAAACCCCACTTATGTGCTTCAATGAGCCACGTGGCACTTTTTTAGTTTATTATTTGACTGGTTTCCATTTTGCAGACCCCGTTGCCCCCCCTTTTTTTGACCTTTTATCCACAGATGCAGAGTTCCGGGTTTGGACCGTCTGAATTGAAAGAAGATATTTTTTTTTTTTATCATGATTCAGTCAAATTTTTAATTAAAATAATATGATTTCCTTCTATACAGAAACAAATCTAAAGTCTCCAACACAGGGAACACGTATTTTCATAATTCTTTTTTTAAAAGTACAGAAACTAATTTCAAAAATATTATAGAGATAAATTTATTTTATATGTCCAATCAAATATATATATATATATTATATATATCATCACCGTCTTTATCTCTTTTATGGCAAAACAATAACCAGATATAAAGTCTCCAACATACCAAAAGAAGAGCTCACGAAGAGGCAAAAGGAGTGGCCTCACAGGAACAGAACCTAAAAGATCAAAATTCTGGCTGAGGCAGGCTTCACATGGACCCAGAAAAACCTCCAAGCTATTCAGCTATTTTGTCCTCTACTGCATAGTCTGGAAGTTGTTGGATCATGTTAATATTCTTTCCTTTTCTCCCCATTTTCTACCAATTTACCCTCTCTGGGCGCGTGGCACTCGTATATCTGCTTGGTCAATTTCATACAAGTCACTCCACTATAAATTACATTTTCAATCGAATTCCCAATCTTTCTTTTTGTCTCGACCAGGTACCCCGAGATTCATGAAATCCCCGTCTACGTATCTGCAGATGGATCCTGTCTTCATTAAAGACTCGTGGAGAGTCTGGGGAGGGGATTGATTAAGGGTTTTTGAAAAATAGGAGCTTAATTGAAACAAAAAAATAACTAATGACTTGATTGAAATTTGGGTACTGTCTCGTGTTTGGTTTTGAAGTTCCCTGCTTCTCTTTGTTTTACCTGAGCCATGCGTGGCACTGTCTATCCAGCGAGTTAGACCTCTTGGACTTTTTGCACGTACACCATGCAGTGCATCTCATTTGAGGATATGCTATTTTAATGGGAGTAAACCTATTTCAGGAAAGGATATGGTGATTGTTTGGTAGTAACTCTACATTGTTTTTTTTTTTAAATAAACATTTATTTAAAAATATATTAAAATAATATTTTTTTAAAAAATAATATTTTTTAAATTAATACATGAAAAAAATATAAAAATATCAATTATTTTTAATTTAAAATAAAAAAATATTTTTTTCAAAAACAAAAATTGAAACGCAATGTCAAAACACTTTCCTGTGGGCTTAGGTGAGTGAATAAAATTTTGACTGTCCTAAGCTCTTACAAGGGATATACGTCCTGACTCGAATTCAATATTTGTTCTATAGATTGTAAACCCTTTGCCATCATAACACGAGGGTAAGGATATTATTAAACGGCAACACGAGAATTATATTTCTAAAAGGACACTTGAAACTTGATTGTTTCGTGTTTGAAGAGTATTTTTGAAAAAAAAATATTTTATTTTAAAAAATAATTTTTTTTCTATATTTTGTTTGAATGCGTTGATGTTAGAAATAAAATTTAAAAAATAAAATAAATATTATTTCGATGTATTTCTAAAAAAAAAAAATACCTTGAAAAGTAATCACTGTCACAATACTAGATAAGCTTTTAGTATATTTTAATATTGTTATGTGTGATGTTTTTTAAAAATATTTTTCACCTAAAAAAATATAATAATATTTTTATTTCATTTCTAATATTATCATATTAAATACAGTTACAAACACAACGTGAAGCATATACACTTAGAGGATGGATTGATTTGGAAACTCAAAACTTGGTTGTAACTTGTAACTGGATCAGATTATATATTAATTAATTTGGTTAAAACTGGTTGGTTTATTCAATTTTTTAGTGATTTAATTGATGTAATTCAATTCAACATCATTAACATATTGTTACAAAAGATAAAAACAATTTCTTCTCCGAGAACAATGTTTTGTCTCGTGGATTGTGACAGAAAGACGGTCAACTTAACGTTCTAGAATACGAACAAAGATGGAATTGGGCTAGCTACAGTGACTCCTATTTGGGCTCAAAGCCCACAAGATGATGATCATCTTTCACGCCAAATTAAGAACATCCATTTTGCCTCTTCTGTCTGTACTCGATCGAGACTGTTGGGGATCAACATGGGCTTGGCAGTTGGTTTCCATGCACGCCCGATCATGTCTCGAACAAGTTAAGCGCGTCTCCACCACGACCATGGATATATAACTCATGAGCTCCGTGAACTCACGCGCTCAGAATTTGAAACTAATTATTGGAAGAGAGGTGGTTTATTCACATAAATTGTGTAGTTCATGGTCTTATAGGAAACAACAACTAAGCATCTAATAGGTGATCATGTTGTAAAAATTAGGGATCAGAAGATTTGCTCCTCTGTGATCTCATCAGATTTAAACCTTGTGGTTGCTAATATGATAATCACTGAATACCTTTTAACATCACTAAATTTAGAGACCATGAGATTAGTCGAGATACACGTAAATTAACCCAGACACCTATATTAATAATAATAAAAAAAGAAATACTAGCATCGATGGTCTCCAAGATTTCACTCGAGATCTAACCTGGTTTAGGATCTAACGAGTTGGGTAGCCCGCGCGTTGCGCCGGGCTTTTTATATGTAACAAACTGATTATTTATGTGGTAAGCAGAGAATTTTTTAGTTGATAGATAGAGAATTGTAAATTTTAAATAATGCTATAATATTTTTTTATGTATTGAATTAGTTGATTATTGTTATAAGCTTAAATACTCAGATAATAATTCAATTGCGAAATTTAAAAATTATTAGCGATAAATTTTTTGAAAGATCAACTAATTGTAATTTGAGTATTGCAAGACCATAATTGATTAATTATTTAGTATGTACTAATTGTTTTGATGGTTATTTAATTGGTTGATGTAAATCTGTAATCAATAAAATGAATGAAAGATGATTTTTTGTTGTCTTGAACTGAATGTGTTGATGGTTAAATATTTTTTAACAGTTACTAAGCATTTAACTGGTTGATAGCAATATTGGAATCGCTGAAATCTATTAAAGATAGATTATTTTTTGTTTGCATTGATCTGGTTGGTTGTTAACATTATTTTACTGGCTTGGAGAATAATTTAGTTACAGTTTGGATCTGAATTGTGTGTTGATTTAATTAACTCATAGATTGCAAAATTGCAATGTTTTGATTATTTGAACAAAATCGCGATGCGGCGGGTTTTTTTTATTTATGTTAAAAATTGATTGCTTTTATATGTATTGTATTTTATTATTTTGATATTTAGTTAGTATAATTATATTTAAGAATGCTGATATGAATTTTTTTCCTTCAAAAAATCCAAACTCATTTTTCCTCTCTCTCAATATATTTTTAGGCGATAATATTCAATAAATTTCAGACATATTAGAAATAAAAATATTGTGATTTGTTTTTAAAACATAAACTTAATTTTTTTTTGTGCTATAATTATTTATTTGCCGTCTAAAAAGAACAGTCTAATGGAAACGGGAAGTGACTTGTATATTTTTTAATTTGACTTGTAGATATTGCAGGTAAATTTGCCACAAAAAAAATTTTAGATGTTTTGTTTTCCCAGTAATATTAGATCTAAAATATTAAAAATGAAAACATTGGAAATTCTTGTAAAGAAATCAACTTAAATAAAAGAGCACAAAATTAAATTTTGAAGTCAATATTTTTTTTATATAAGATTTATTAATCATATTATTATATTAAATATATTTAAGAAAACATGATATGAATTTCTGTCCTTAAAAAAATCCTAAGTCATTTTTCCTCTCCCTCAATATATTTTTAGGCGATAATATTGAATAAATATTCAAACATATAATTAGTTTTACATATTTTCATTTGACATAAATACACAAATATATAATTAATTTGACATAATTTCCATAATATATTTTATTTAAAGGATAATTTTAGGCTATTTTGTTCTCTCTCTATATATTCTTAGGAGATAATATTCAATAAATATTAGAACATATAATTGGTTTAATATATTTTAATTTGATATAAATACACAAATATATAATTAAAAAGTCAAAATACTGTAAATTTAAGTCATTTTTAAGAAAACATGATATGAATTTCTGTTCTTAAAAAAATCCTAAGTCATTTTCCCTCTCTCTCAATATATTTTTTGGCGATAATATTGAATAAATATTCAAATATATAATTAGTTTTACATATTTTCATTTGACATAAATATACAAATATATAATTAATTTAACATAATTTCCATAATATATTTAATTTGAAGGATAATCTTAGGCTATTTTGTTCTCTCTCTCTATATATTCTTAGGCGATAATATTCAATAAATATTAGAACATATAATTGGTTCAACATATTTTAATTTGATATAAATACATAAATATATAATTAAAAAGTCAAAACACTGAAAATTTATTTCAAGAAATAAACTTAAACAAAAGAGCACAAAACTGAATTTTGAAGCCAATATTTTATTTTATTTTATAAGATTTATTCATCTTATTATTATATTAAATGTATTTAAGAATACTGATATGTATTGTATTTTATTATTTTGATATCTAGTTAGTATAATTAAATTTAAGAATACTGATATGAATTTTTTTCCTTAAAAAAATCCAAAGTCATTTCTCCTCTCTCTCAATATATTTTTAGGCGATAATATTCAATAAATATTAGACATATTATAAATAAAAATATTGTGATTTGTTTTTAAAACATAAACTTAATTTTTTTTTGTGCTATAATTATTTATTTGCCGTCTAAAAAGAACAGTCTAATGGAAACGGGAAGTGACTTATATATTTTATAATTTGACATGTAGATAATGCAGGTAAATTTGTCAACATTTTTTTTTTTTTTGAGATGTTTTTTTTTCCAGTAATATTAAATCTAAAATATTAAAAATGAAAACATTGGAAATTATTGTAAAGAAATCAACTTAAATAAAAGAGCACAAAATTAAATTTTGAAGCCAATATTTTTTTATATAAGATTTATTAATCATATTATTATATTAAATATATTTAAGAAAACATGATATGAATTTTTGTCCTTAAAAAAATCTTAAGTCATTTTTCCTCTCTTTTAATATATTTTTAGGCGATAATATTGAATAAATATTCAAACATATAATTAGTTTTACATATTTTCATTTGACATAAATACACAAATATATAATTAATATGACATAATTTCCATAATATATTTAATTTAAAGGATAATCTTAGGCTATTTTGTTCTTTCTCTATATATTATTAGGCGATAATATTCAATAAATATTAGAATATATAATTGGTTTAACATATTTTTATTTGATATAAATACATAAATATATAATTAAAAAGTCAAAACACTGCAAATTTATTTCAAGAAATAAACTTAAATAAAAGAGCACAAAATTGAATTTTGAAGCCAATATTTTATTTTATTTTATAAGATTTATTCATCTTATTATTATATTAAATGTATTTAAGAATACTGATATGAATTTCTGTCGCTAAAAAAATCCTAGGTCATTTTTCCTCTCCCTCTATATATTTTTCTTGAGTTCCATTTTCTCCCTAGCAATATTAGATCTGACACATTAAAAATAAAAATATTTATATTTTTTCCAGAAATGACCTTAATTTTTTTACATGCTATAATGACTTATTTCCCATTTAAAAAGAACATGAATCGAAACGGGAAGTGACCTGTATATTTTTTAATTGTAGATAACCTAAGTAAATTTATAATTTTTTTTTGAGTTTAATTTCCCCCCCGGTAATATTATATTTAAAATATTAAAAATGAAAATATTGCAAATTTGTTTTTAAGAAATAAACCTAAACATAAGAGCACTCAAAGGCAAATTTTTTTTTTATACGATTTATTAATTATATTTTTATATTAAATGTATTTAAGAATATTTTATGAATTTTTTTTTTAAGAAAAAAATCCTAGGTCATTTTTTTCCTCTCTCTATATATTTATAGGCGACAATATTCAATAAATTTTTTTTTATGTTATTTGAGTAATTCAATATATTATTATATAAAATGTATTTAAGAATACTAATATTAAGTTTTTTTTATTCAAAAAATCCTAGGTCATGTTTTCGTCTCCCTATATATATTCCTATGCGATAATATTCAATAAATATTAGAACATATAATTAGTGATAGACTAAAAATTCCAAGAAACTTTAACAAAAGACAAAACAAAAAAATAAAATAAAAATAAAAATTAGCATTGCTATTATTATTATTATTATTATTATTATTATTATTATTATTATTATTATTATTATTATTGTTAGCATTTAAAAAATATTTGTGATCCAAAAAAAAAGATTATTATTATTATTATTATTAATTATATTATTATATTATAATTAATTTAAAATGAAGGATTAATTTGACAACAATTAATAATTTTGTACCAAAAATATTCAAAGATTTAAAAGGAAAAAAATTTAAAAGAAGAGGACAAAAGATAAAACAAAAAAATAAAATAAAAATAAAAATTAGCATTGCTATTATTATTATTATTATTATTATTATTATTATCATTATTATTATTGTTAGCATTTAAAAAATATTTGTGATCCAAAAAAAAAAGAATATTATTATTATTATTAATTATATTATTATATTATAATTAATTTAAAATGAAGGATTAATTTGACAATAATTAATAATTTTGTACCAAAAATATTCAAAGATTTAAAAGGAAAAAAATTTAAAAGAAGAGGGACTGAAATTAAAGTGCAATATATAATGAATTTGAAATGAGGGACACAATTGAAAACAATATAACCTGCTGCACTAAAAAAATTAAGGGATCTAATAGAAAACCGAAACATTCAAAGAAGAAGGACTGACATGAAGATTGCATATATATCAATTTGAATTAAAGGACCAAATTGACAGAAATCGAAACTTCTATTACAGAAATCAAACAAAAGCCAAGGGACTGAAATGCATCAACAATAAATCGGGGGACTGAAGTTGAATCCGGCGCTGAGGAGAGAGAAAAGTGCACATAAAGGTTAAACCGACTATATGAGCCTCTACGTCGATCATAACACCACACGCGCCGCTCCATGAGATTCAGGGAAGGGTTGCGAAACGTTCTAGCCGGCGGAGGAAAATTTTTGACAGCCGTATGACGCCGCACGCGCCTCCCGAATCGATGGCGGAAAGAAAATGCTCCGACGCGCCTGTACGGACGCCTGGCGTTGCTGACGCAAGCGCACAGTGACGTGTGTGTCAATTACTAAACCACCCCTGAGGCTAATTAATGAATTTTGTCTTATCGGGGGCTACAGACGTAATAACACATTTTAAAAAATATTTAAAAAAAAAGGTTCCGGCGGACCGGACCGGTCCGTACGTGTGCAATTACAACCGTAGCCCTCAGCCGAAAACGTGTTTTTGTCTTATTATCGGGGGTTGTTTCGCCATTACACTGTTCACACCAGGAAAAGACAAAAAAAAATAGGGTGGACGAACTCGCGCGACACACGGATGAAAAAGCTCGCGTCCACAGTGTTTTGTGAGTGTGTGAACAGTACATGAACAGTATTTTCCGTAATCTTTTAGTTATATGTTAATTTGCGATCTTTTCAAGTTAATTTTCGAGTTGAAAGATAATTAACTCACATATGTACTAAGCCAATGCCGTTTTAGACACAAAAAAAGAAGAGAGAGAGAGAGATGAGAGTTAAAAATTAAAAGAAAAATCTTGGAGTTGACATAACGGAGTCTATATGGACTAACTAAATTGTTGGTTGACTCTCCTAATTGTTTGAATTGAATCGAGTTAATATCTAAAACAATTAGAAAAAATCAACATTGTTAAGTTAATATGTGTTTTTCAAATTTGAAATCCCAAATGAAGCCACCTTTTCAGCTGCAGCACAAGATATATAAAGTTTGCTTGAATTTGTAAAATCAATCTACCATGAGAGGAAACACAATGAACATGTAACAAAACACGAGGCCCGTTGATCCATCTGTGCTTCTGAAGCAATGAGATAGCTCGTCGTACATAAAACAGTACATGACAAGGGGAGGGGCGGCGGCGGCTGCGGCTGCGGCCATGGCTCCTGATGTTAATTTAATTTGATTCTCACGTGTAGGGTGAAGCCCTAATTTCTGTTTCTTGATTCCAATTAACCTTTGAAATCAAACTAGCTTCCACTCCAAGCAACGTTAGCACGTAAATTACTTTGTTCTTAATACAAGTAAGTGTCTACATGAAATGCTATAACCTCATGAAATGAATGTGCGCAAACGTAATTCTTGAACTTGGACGAACTAGCTTGTAAGAAACACAAAGCTAGGCTTTAACTAATTATTAACGACCTTTTTTGCTTACTCTTCTAGCAAGAAGAAGTTGTCACTATCTAATTACCTCACTTAACTATACCTTATTCAAATCCAAATTAAAATATAGCACTTAGAATTTAGGAAGGATTGTGAAGAAATTTCTTATAAGAATACCAAAGTTATTAAACTCATTCTGGTCTGAAGCTCACATTACTGGCTGAATAAATTAATCTGGTTTGATTCAAGTCAATTCAATTTATTATTATTAAAAAAAAAACAAATAAAACCATTTTAAATAATACCTACATAGATGTAATTAACATGCATGTATCATACATTACGAAGAATATTCAATGTGAATACAAAAAATTAGTTAAAATTAATTAATTGATTAATCTAAATGGATAACATAATCGATGGAGCTTTCCATGGTAGCAAAGCAGTGTGTATTAACCATAAATGTAAGCCATCGAAGCTGGAAGTAAGGGCATTTCTTCAACAAAGAAAATTCTCAAGTACAGAAGAATCATGCATCGTCAAAAAGCCAAACTGATCCCGGCCCCTCTCAAATTTCGGCGCAGCAGCTTTGCTTTCTGTCCTTGCAATCCAATCCTAACCCTATAAATGCACCCTCGATAACCCCTTCACCACTACCACCTCTCTCAAGATTCTCCAACTCTTTCTGATCTATATCTCTGAATTAACCTAAACAAGTCAAACAGTCGATTTATCGAGCAGAAAATGGCACGCACGTCAAGCTCTCGTGCTCTTCTTCTTCCACTTCTTGTCATGGTCTTTACCTCGTATTTAGCGACTGCAGCACAATACAATGTCCTGAGTTATGGGGCGAAGCCAGATGGTATAACTGACTCGACGAACGCCTTTCTTGCTGCTTGGGCACAAGCATGCAGCTCCGTTAGCCCGTCTACCATTTATGCCCCACCAGGCAGGTTCTATCTACGAAATGTAGCGTTTAAGGGCCCATGCAAGAACAATGCCACCGTTGTTCGTTTAGACGGCACACTTCAAGCTCCGACCGATTATCGGGTTATTGGTAGTGCTGGAAACTGGGTTTTCTTTCAGAATGTTGACGGTGTTACGGTTTCTGGTGGGATTCTTGATGGACATGGCTCTGGTTTGTGGGATTGCAAGCAATCTGGCAAGAACTGCCCAAGTGGTGCCACGGTATGATCACGATCACCATTGTGATCATGACAACTCTTTAATTTCTTTCAAGAAAAGTTACATCATATCGTTGCCTTGATCATTCACTAACTATAACGAGAATTAATTAAGAGCATGATCAAAGTCAAATATAGTTAATTAGAGCCTTAATTACGTTTCAAGTAGATATAATTAAATGCATGATAAATTAGTTTCTAATCCAACTGAAGCTCGTTTGTGTGCATGTGCAGACGCTAGGCTTTTCCAATTCGAAAAACATAGCGATCAGTAGATTAACTTCATTGAATAGTCAAATGTTCCACATTGTTATCAATGGCTGCACCAACGTGAGAATCCAAGGGGTTAGGGTTATAGCCTCCGGGAACAGTCCGAACACCGACGGCATTCATGTTCAATTATCAAGCAACGTCACAATCTTGAACTCCAAGATTGGAACCGGCGACGATTGTGTCTCAATCGGTGCCGGCACGACCAACTTGTGGATTGAAAATGTGGTGTGCGGCCCTGGACATGGAATCAGGTAATTAATGAAATTAAATCATTAATCAACTGCTAAAATGATGATGCATATTGCCATGACGTGGGGCTTAAACTAACTTGCGCTAGTGTGTGGTTTCTTCCTGCAGCATCGGAAGCCTGGGCAAGGACCTTAATGAGCCTGGAGTGAAGAATGTGACTGTTAAAACCGTTACATTTATCGGCACTCAAAATGGGTTGAGGATCAAGTCTTGGGGGAGGCCTAGCAGTGGTTTTGTCAGGAATGTACTTTTCCAGCACGCTGCCATGACCAATGTTCAGAATCCTATCGTTATCGACCAAAACTACTGCCCTGGCAGCATAAATTGCCCTGGCCAGGTAGGTGCTAGCGCTTTTGTTTCTCAGAAATTTATTTTTCTAAGGAAATAATCGCATCATTAATCTTAAATGCATTCTAAAAAGTAATCATTACCATAATCTTAGATGGAAATCCTAGTTTATTCTTGTAATCGGGCTAGTTTGTGCCAGTCTTTCACATTTTGGTTAAAATGGATCGCTATCATCTGCTAAAATGTGCTTTATAATCTGTACTGAACAGGCTTCTGGGGTTGAGATTAGCGATGTGATTTACCAGGACATAAAGGGAACATCAGCAACACAGATTGCAGTGAAATTTGACTGTAGTATGAAGTTCCCATGCAAAGGGATCAGACTGGAGGATGTGGAGCTCACTTACAAGAATCAACCAGCTGGTGCATCTTGTAACAATGCTGCTGGAACAACTTCAGGTGTCATCCAGCCCGATAGTTGCCTTGCGTAACATAGTCCCAGAAAATAAAATTGAGTGTGATGTTGCTGCACAATTATGTCATGCAGGCTATTCGGTAGTTTATTACTTGGCCAGTGGTGTTTCTCGGAGCCCGGCTTAATTTGAAGATTATGTATGGTGTGGAAATTCAATTTCGTAATTTGTCAAGACCCTTCTCTCAGTTCTTATTTATGATGAGTTAATTCCAGTAGGTACCCTAAAATTCAGTTACGATGCCAGTTGACTTGCTAGTGAGTTTACTTAAGAGTTAGATACAATACAGTGGTTAAAAAATAGCTAGTAGTCGAATTGGGCATGCAATCGGCATCCAATTGTCAGCCATTTTTCACTGAAGTTAACGTAGCATTTTCTGCGACAGGGATTGATTCAGACTGGTAAATTTAGTTACAATCATAGGCACTAGACATTGCATATTTATAAGACAACTATCTGGTCCAGCACAAAAACCACCAAAATCCGCCCCCTGCTTCGGGTTTCTCAAACTGTGAAGTGCATTGCTGGTCTTTGTCATTTTTTTACTGCCAGAATGCATGATTGATAAGCAATATATACAAACACTTGATGAAAGAATGATAAGAATACTTGACAATTATGTACCAAAACTCAAAAGATGAAGCGGGGGGCATGTCAGGCTGAAAGAAGCTAGAAAAATATATTGGCCATTCTTTTGAAAAATCTTAGGACACTCGAACAGTGAAAATTACAAATGGAAATTTCTAACTAACTTTTCACAAGAAAAAAACTCATTATGATGAGAAGCAAACTCACAGCAGTAACCGTGACAAACAGCTGCTTCTTGAGAGGTCAAAGAGTAAATTATGAGCTCGAACCAGAAATGCATCATATCTACAAAACTTCAACATGGTCGTTTGATTTGCTAGAATGGGGCTGATGTCGTTCTGCGAAGCTGATACTTGGGTTCGGGGAGAGGTGTACATGGCAACATATTCTCAAGCTCCTGCAAATTAAAGGACGACAAAAAAAGTATTTAACGATAAGAAAGAGGGGAAAATATATTCAACCAATAAAAGTCCCACATTCAGTGACAAGAGATGACATTCATCATTATCACCACAAGAAAACAAAGCATAACCTTTTGCTCCACAACATCAACATAAACAAGAAGCTCATTCATCAAGAACCCCTTTATTTTATTCTATAAGTTTTCTTCAAAACCAAAGAAAAGGGTGGGGACAAGAAGTTTTCTACTGCTGACTTGAATCTAAAGTTTTAGAAGAAACTAATATTCATCATCTAATTTTCTTTCCCAACCACCCATAAGGGGGGAATCTTCAAAATGTCTTACATGCCTCCAACATGAAACTTGTTAGATTGATCTTCATTTCTCAATCACATATAGCTATCCGACAATTTATCAAGCTGATCTAAATTCCATTTGCATGTCTCTGATTCAGTCAAACCTTCTGTCTTAATCACAAAGCAAGCATGAACATCCATTCATTCAAATAAAGAAAAAGAAACTAAAACAGACATGCATGTTATCAATATATCCAATAGAAAGATTGCACCAGAGGGGTAAATGAAAAGAAATCCTCACCCTTTGTTTCCTCAGCCTTTCATTTTCCTCCTCCAGCCGAGAGATTTTGTTCTCCAGCTCGTTTGTGTATGCCTGCTTCCGTGCTCGTGAACGGGCAGCAGATTCACGGTTCTTTATCATCCTCTTCTGCCTCCTCTCAACAGTTTTCTCAATCATATCTGGCACACCTCTTTTTCTTGCTGGCATCTGTGTATCTGATAATGTGCCCATCAGGGATGGGGGTAACGGCACCTGGTTTTCGGGGCATGAAACATCCATCATAGAACCAGCACCCATGCAAAGTGGCTGTGGCATAGGCTGGCCTGGCATATAAACCCCCATCATGCTTTGTTGTGGATGCTGATACTGTGGTTGTGGTGGGTATTGCACCCATTGACTTTGTTGCTGAAACTGTTGTGCTGCATTTGTATCAACCAAAACAACAGAACCATCTTTCTTGTCCACAGATGCTTCAGCTACAACTCCTGCTTTTACCAAGAAATCCTCCAAAGTCACCTCTCCCAAAGTAGGCTGCCGCTCCTTGGACTTCATCTCCTCATCATGTTTGCTTTGTTGGATGTCTTTCCAAACCTCGTCAACTGTCTTCTTGCTCAGATCACTGGTTAACGATAAGCTTGCCTGACACTGCAAAGCAGTTTGATTGGCAAACGGTGTGCCCTCCACTTCCAAACCCGTAGTCTGGGTAGCCTCCACTGTCCAAACGTTTTTGAGAAATTCATCAAGATTCATGCTGCTAAGAGGTTTCCCCAAGTCACCCAACTGATTTTGAACCTCATCGAGAGTGAGATTGTACATTGAGTTTTGCCTTGCCAATGACTGGAACTGAGATTGCTTATGATGACTACTGCCATCACCTTGAGATCCCATAGTCTGCATCCCCATTCAACAACCTTCACCTGAACTTCTTAAATCTAAAACTAAAAACCCTTAACACAGACTCTCTAAACCCTAATCTTGTCTAAGAACCACAGTGATCCAATCTTCAAACTCACCCCACAATCAGAACCTGGAAAGCAGAATCAACAATTTAGAAATACTGAGTAAGATTATCAGATTACACTCTCCAAACTGCCAAAGACACTCTGATTTGAAGAAAATATGAATAGATTTTCAAGGTTTTTATATATACTACGCAAGAACAGAACTAAAACATTCAAAAATAATTATCTCAAAAACCTAAACCAATAACCTCCATACAGCATGGTTAACAAAATCAAAGTAATTGAGCATAAGCAAGTTGCAAAAAAGCCCTACAAACAAAGATGCAGCATGAATCCCTTGATCAGGAGAACAATTTTTTTTTTCCTTCAAAAAAAAAAAAGAGCAAGGAAAACACATACTACTATTGGAAGAGAAAATAACAAGAAGATTCAACCTCAAAACCTTTACCATGGTTAAAAACAAAAAACCCAGAAACCCTACCAAATAAATTAGAGCAGCCAACCCACTGGAATCCAAAATGCTCAGAGATGAGCTAGAAAAAATATGTATCACTGTATCCAACACCACTTTGAAACCGATAAAGTGATCAAAACCAGGTAAAACAACATACAAACAGAGAGCTATAGAGCTATAATCTTTTACATGCAAGTGCAAAAGCTCAAAGCTTTAGCCTTCATTGACCAAAAACCTTAAAGCCCAAATCCCAAATAACAAAATAATCCACATAATCACATCTTTTCAATAACCCCAGATTACACGGTTTAAAACTTTTGCATGAAACATAATCCAATTCTCAAAAAACAAAAAAAAAATTCTTTCAGATATTTACATGAAGGATGAAATCGAAGTCCTCTTAAACCAGACAGAAAAAAAAAATCCCACAAATGCAAAAGAAAAACAGCAACTTTCAAATAAGAAGTGCTATTAAAGAAGGGATTTTTTCATTTTTTGTGTTATATATCAATAAGGTGAAGTACAGAAAATGGAAGCAACAGAAGGGACTTACTTTTGTGATTCAAGAAAGAGTGAAGTGATATCAAAGAAGGGAATTTCTGTGTTGCTGTTGTTGATTTAGAGAGAGAAAGAGCTAAAAAATCTAAAAATATCCAAAATTAAAACTAAAGTGTTAATTAAGTGGTCCAGTTTTCAGGGTTTTTGTTTTTTTAGTGTATGGAAATCAGTAACATGGGGGAGACCTCATGTGGTTATCATGGGAAATCCCACTCATCTGCTTCTATAAGACAAGTAGCCCTTTTTAGTTTATGGTGAATTTAGTAATTTTAACATGAATAATGTACTTTTTAATCAAAGAGAAAATTAATAGTTTTGAAGTGCATGGAGTAGTACAAAAATACCATTCACTTGTCTAATAAATCAAATTAATACACATTAATTAAATAAGTAAGATCTTACATATAATCAATTTTAGAGGAAGTAAGTGTGTGTATAATTTTTTAAAATGTTATGAAGCCTAGATTTTCAAAGAAATATGATTAATAATTAATGCATGTCTTATTACGAATAAGTTTAAATTCAAAATATTTTCTTATAATTTATATGGAAAATAACCGGGTTCATGTGAATTTCATTCATATTACCAATGAAAAATACAGTAAGCTAAACTTAATTAAAATTTTAAACTTATTTTTTCTTATAGCTGATTATAAATATTAGTGTTGTTAAACTAAACTCAATTATTCAGAGCCTGTTTAAATCTTAAATTTACATAAAGCATGACTCAATATTTTTTGGTTGATTTGTGGATTAACTTGTAATTATATCAAAACTTTGAATTATTTATTTATTTATTCTAAAATGATATTATTTTAATTTTTTAAATTTCCTAAAACAATTTTATCTTATATCAACCTAGTTTAAATGATGTTGAATAGGTAACAGGGCTGATTTTATAACTTTGACAAATATAATAGCATTTATAGAATATAAAGTAGTGTGACGGAGAAAAAGAAGAGCTCATGAAGAAACAAAAGGTATGACCTCATAAGAGCATAGCCCAAACAATAAAAACTTATCAAGGCAGGCTTTTCATGGGCCCCAAAAAACCTCCAAACTAAAGAGAGTTTTGTCCTCTACTGTAAAGTCAAGAAGTTCTTGGATCATAATAATATTCTCTCACTGCGGATTTTCTTAGACAATTCAAGCCTCTGTGGGCACGTGGCACTCTAATATCTAATTGTACAGAGTCCAAATAAGTCCCCCAACTCCATAGAGGTTCTCAATTGAGTTTCAACCTCTTTTTTTTTTTTTTGTCTCGATCAGGTTTCAACACTCATGAAATTTCCGATTGAATCCCATCATCCATGTTTTTTTACGATTAAGTCCTCATAAACTTAAGCCTTAAAACTACGTCATTTTTGTAGATGATTTATTGATATTTTCATTCAAGATTTGTGAAAAGTTTAGATGCACAGCTCATTCGAGAATTACTGAAACTTTAGGGACTTGCTTGAAACAAAAAGTTGATCAATGAGGTCGCTGAAATTTCTCTGCTTCACCGTGTTTTGCCCGAGATACGCGTGGCACTGTGTAGTGTGTTAGCCCTCTTGTTGCCGACTGGCCTTCTTGCTTGTATTTATTGTATGTTTGTCGACATGTTAGGATTTTAAAAACATATAAATTATTATTTTTCTGTAATCAAAGATCTCAAGAGAATTTTAAGTTGATCCATATAAAATCATTGCTTATTCACTAATTAAAATTATAATTGAAATAAAATATATTTTCAGCTGTAATTGTCTTATTGGAGGACACTATAAAATAGCAGCACAAGGGAGGCAGCCCTTTTTTTCGTAAAAGAAAGCAGTGTTTTCCCTTGCAAACTGTGATAAAGACATGGATATTGGTCATCTTGCCTTCCAAGAACTTAGAAAAAACACAAAAACCAGGCATAATTCTGATAGAACTCTGTGATTTTATTAGCAAAAGACAGTGACTATGGAGTTGCATCAGGAACATCATCTGATATATCTGTTGTCATCTCCTTTTTGAAAAGCAATTTGAGGTATGGAAGAACATGTGGGAGCACAGGCAAATCTGCTATGGTGATACTCATAAGGTCAAAAGCAATGCAAGTTTTCTGAATGCTTATCTCATCTGGTGATGGGATATTGGGGCATCTTTGGCTGAAGTGAGCGAGAATAAGGCTTCTTGCTACAGCCTCCCATCCTCAAAATTGCCTGGAAATCAAAATCAATCTTGTTAATTAATCATGCAGTGTTTCTGACTTTCTTCAGTTTCTATCTTTTTGAGCAGCCTTGAGAAAATCTCTCTTAAGCAAATGAAGTCAACCCGGGAATATTTGTAGCTCTATTGCTTAAGCTGCAGTGGCCCTATCCCAGTACCGGCCGGTTCATGTGGAACTCCTCCTGACAAATCTTGCTGCAGAGCAAGTATTCTTAGTAGCCCAGCATGAACACCAGAGATCCAAACACTTGTCAGGTTTCTCACAGCATTGTCAGCACCCTCCTTCCCATATCTGCACCCAAAAGAAAACAACCATGCAGATTTTAATATTTTCGTTCAGCATTGACAGTTTCACAAAACTGTTTTGTCAGAGAATTAAGTGCTTCATAGTAAACGCATGAAAAGAAAAGCTGAAAGTACTATATTGCTTGGTTTTGAACACCCCCTTGAACTCATGGCAAGTGAATGTTGTTTAGGATTTTCAGGAATTGTTATTGCAGGGAAATCTTAAGACATGGTTTAAAATTGAAGGCTCTTATTGGACAAAGATGAAAGATAGATAAACTGAAGTTGGAAAATTAAGGTGGAATGGTGAAGGTTGTTATACCTTCAGGAGATTGTCAGAAAATATGCTTTGAGAGAGCTTCGAAACATGTATAAACACAAGTACATGGTAAGGGTTGGATCATGTTTTAGATTAAAATTGAGTTCGGGTTAAGAAGACAAGTATAAACAATATAATAATAGTTAATTTGACATATGTTTTAAACTTTGAAATTATTTATTTATTTATTTTGAATATGATTTTAGATTAATCCAAAATTTTCAGTTCTCACCCCAACCGGTCGGATATAAATTCTTTTTATTAATTCAGTTCATTCGGTTGGT
The DNA here is from genome assembly GCA_027405865.1 of Salix purpurea. Taxonomy (NCBI): domain Eukaryota; kingdom Viridiplantae; phylum Streptophyta; class Magnoliopsida; order Malpighiales; family Salicaceae; genus Salix; species Salix purpurea. The sequence goes on from JAOWLH010000012.1 coordinate 413,002, forward strand.
ATACAAGGGTGAAATTGACATTCTACTATGAAACATGGCTGTTATAACCGACAAGTCTTTGGGTAACCGACGCACCGCGCTTGATTTGTTGTAGGTTAAAACAACGTCGTTTCACACAAACCTTTTCACCAACAAAATAAAACCTCTCCTGAAGAGGTTGTGGTTTTTTCCAGTTCGATTCAACATCCCTCCAAAATCCCTCTCCCTCTCCCTCTCTCTTTCTCTCAGTTCGTTCAATTCCCAATTCGATCCAATTAGGGTTTCTTTCTTCAATCCTCTTCGATTGAAAACCTTAATTACCTCAAAATGTCGGCTTCAACGGTGTCGATCACGGCGAATCCAGTGTCGGCAAGGCGGAGACCGGTGGTTGTTTCCGACAAGAAATCACCAAACAACAACATCGAATTAGTATTGCCGAGTGAACAACAAATCAACGGTGGCGGCGGAGGAAATGCCGTTGCCACCGCCGCTGCGAGTAGGGATCTAAGTCATCACTCGATTCTGGAGAGGACCACGAAAGATCTTCAGGTGAAGAAGACGAGCTCGACAATTTCGCCGCGGAGGGTGAGGAAGGTGGAGAAACCGCGGTGGATGAAGGTGGTGAGTGTGTTTACTAAGAATTTTGTGCTTTTGCTTGTTTTGATAGGGTTAGTGCAGATAGTTAGGAAATTGGCTGTGAAACCAGGGGATATTGATAGCGCTAGTGTGGGGACACAAATGGGGTTATCTGAATTTGATGGGAGGATAGCGGAAATGGAGTCAATGATGAAAACTGCGGTGAAAATGATTCAGGTTCAAGTAGAAGTTGTTGATAAGAAAATCGAGAGCGAAGTCGGTGGGTTAAGGAGGGAAATGGGTAAGAAGATTGATGATAAAGGTGTGATATTGGAGAAGGAGTTGAGGAAATTAGTGGAGAGAAGTGAAGGGCTGGAAAAGAAAATTGGAGAGTTGAAAGCTGGTGACTGGCTGTCGAAGGAGGATTTTGAGAAGTTCTATGAGCAGTTTAAGAAGGCAAAGGGCGGGGAATTTGGTGGGAGTGATGTGAGTTTGGATGATATAATGGTGTATGCGAGGGAGATAGTGCAGAAAGAGATTGAGAAGCATGCGGCTGATGGGCTTGGGAGGGTGGATTATGCGCTGGCAACTAGTGGTGGAAAGGTTTTGAAGCATTCTGATCCCCATATGGCTGAGAGAGGGCTTAACTGGTTCTTGAAGGGCAGAGTGGTTTATCCAAAACCTGACGAGATGCTAAAACCAAGTTTTGGGGAGCCTGGAAAGTGCTTTGCTTTGAAAGGAAGTAGTGGCTTTGTCCAGATTAAGCTGCGAAGTGCTATTGTTCCTGAAGCTGTTACGCTGGAACATGTTGCTAAGGTACTATCTTCATTTCAGTTTGTGTTTATTCACATTGCATAGTTAGTTAGTATTGATGTTTAAGCTGTGAAGATGACTTTTCATTCATTTTATGTTCCTGGTCAAAGTTTAGTGTTCTTAAAACTTCCATGATTTCAAATTTAGTAGTAAGCTGAATTCATATTGCACAATTTTCCCCTGACCTACACATCTTTAGAGTTTCAATCCTATAACCTCAAATGTGATGCTGCAATAGTTATACAGTTCCCATACTGTGTGAAAATATTTCTTGGATGCATTGTTTTAGTGACAATGGACAAGACTGTGGGATGGCAATTACAAGATAAGGATGATTAGGTGAATGATGAGCCTTTTAGGAAGTGGAGATTGAATGACAGGGGGTATTCTGTATCAATTTAATTTCTCAGTGTCAGTTAAAGATGATCAACTGAGAGGTTGGAGAAAGAAGTGTGACAACGTTGTCAAAACCATTGGAATGAATAATATAAAAGCATGATCATGAGCAAGTTATCAAAACAAATATGGTCGAGGTACCGTCATCCATCTGATTCAACTTGCAATAAAACTACTGCTGTGCTAACTGAAGAATAATCTTGTTGTGTTTTAATTGTTTAGAAATCAAACATTGATGTCCTGGATCGAAACTAAGCTGATTCTCTTCATGCATCTTCGTATTTCTGCATCTAAAAATCTCCAATACGATACTCTTTGTCACCAAAATCCAGTCCCCCCTCTACCCACTTTAACCTGTCAAGTTTTGATATGTGCTAGCTTTCCCATTAGCCTCTTTTATCCTTACAAAATTTATCCTGTCCTTCACTTATAAGAAACTTGGAGGCACAATCTCCCAAAAGTGGCTATACATAGAGCATTGATGCTTCATATTGAAAATGAAATTGTGATCCAAATATTTAAGGATTTTGCAACTCTTGCTTTGTAAGATCCTGTTAAAATTTGGGGTGAGCAATGCATGTTATCCTTAGTTCTGATGTCTTTTGTATTTTATTGGAAAAGGGTTAGATGAGTGAAACTTGGTCTCGTGGTGAATACTGGGAGACTTTTATTTGATTTGGTTTTGGGTTTTGTGTTTTGGTTTCTACCTTTTGCAATGTTCTGTTTCTTTTAAATTAGATTTTGACTAATTCCCTCCGTTAAGGAAATTTGTTATATGTCACTTGGCTGTTTAAATGGGAAACACTTTAAAGTTCTGCAATCCTATTCTCCTTCGTGTATTTCCAGGGGCATCTCAAAGCTTGTTATGGTAAATTTTTAAACTAAATGTTATTCGCTCCTAATCAGTGGTATGATGGTGATGTATTTGAAAACTATTAAGCTTGAGAAAACATAGCATGAAGGGGATGTTCGGAGATTAAGGATTTCATACTGCAGTTATGGCAGTATGGTTGGTGAAGGTCGTGGAGATGCTTGTAGTTCCAAGTTGATGATATGTGCATGTTTGTGGCTATGGTGGTGATAAATCTGTAATAATTGTCAATTAGCACAACAGGGGTTGCAGTAGAATGTAGTCAAGGAACCAAATTTAAACACTCTCTTTTTCATTAGCTGTAGCCTTCTCTTATCTGTGTTTTTTTCTCTCTCAATATAACTTGTGTTCCAATTGACTCTTGTCATTGTTACATGAACAGAGTGTGGCTTACGACAGGTCAACTGCTCCTAAGGACTGCCGGGTGTCTGGGTGGTTGCAGAACCGTGATAGTCATATGGGAGATGATGAAGAGAAGATGTTTCTTTTAACAGAGTTTACTTATGACCTCGAGAAGAGTAACGCACAGACCTTCAATGTGTTGGGCAATACAGCCTCTGGACTTGTTGACACAGTGAGGCTGGACTTCACATCCAACCATGGAAGCCCCTTACTTACCTGCATTTATCGCTTGAGGGTACATGGTTATGAACCTGATCCTTCTTCAATGACGGCAATGCAGCCTTGAGCATCTGGCTCCCTTGTAACTGTTTATCCTTTTGAAATTCTTTGCGTAGCCTTACGATCAATTTTTGTTTTTTTCATTGTAGCCTCCAAGTACCTAGACATAGATATGCGTGTGCTTAGTCTTACCACTCATCGTGTTCCAAAGGTCACTCTGCTTGTGTGTTAGCGTTGTCAAGTTCGATGTGTCTACCTGTAATAGTATTTGTCAAATTGGTCTGGCATTTTATGAACCTTTGATCAAAATGGTGAGAACCCAGAAAATTAAACAATGAGATCTTCCAATCGTAAATGAATGTGTATTTTCTTTGAATTTCTTGGATAATCCTGTATGCTAGACATGAAAAGCATCTTTTTCTTCACTTGTAATCATCTACCTTTCAATATCATCTCTCTGCCCGAGCATCCTGGACGTAGAATGGTGACTTGTGCACACACATGTTGGTTGCTGAAGCAGCCGTTTCAACAAAAACTCATGAAAAGTCTAAACACAACTGTTATTTTTCATCGTCAAGACAGTTTGAAAATCAATCTCATCCATTTGTAATTACAAAAACATCACCTGAATCACGCCGTGTGAATGAAATGTATAAACCCGAGATGTAATTGTAAATTTGTAATACACATAAGCACAGATGGAAGAAATCCCGCTTTCTAATTACTTTGCAGGGGCAAGATCTTCATCGTTTACAGCCAAGCAAGCAGGACGAGATCTATATTTATTAGCCGATGATAGACCAAAACAACTACCGATGATAGGCATTCCAGTTCTGATTTAACACTTCAAATGCATAACATGGAAAGGAAAAAAAAAATAGCATAGCTGAAGCCTATGGTCTCTTACTCCTGCCCTAAAAAACAAAGCATGGAGTCCATGTTAGAGACAGATTACTGTGGCAATAAAGGAAAAAATTGACGGTCCGAAGAATGTATTTCCTGGTTGGTTATTTTAGGGTTGTTCTATAAAAGGGCCTGCAAATGTATTAAACCATGCGTGCGACACAATCTGGAGAGAACATGACGAACGACATTTCGGCGTGGAGCAGGTAACGACGTTTACGTTACACTATGTATTTCATTAAAAAAAACAAAAAACCTCATTGCTGGTTTACTTGAAAGGAAGAAATGGATTTGGTTGACTCCATTTATATTAATATTATTTATAGTAAAAGTAATGTATAAGGAATAAGATTCTGACTTTTCATTGTCAGAATTTACGATTCTTCATATACGTTTATTAACACTAATAGAGTATAATAACACTATATAGCTTGTAGGAGGAGCCGATTAAAACTATTTTTGCATTAACTTTGATATTAAAAAAATCTATTATTTTTTTAATATATATATATAAGATGAACTTTGTTAGAAAAACTAGTTCAAAAATATAATAAAAAGCTCGTCTTGTACTGTGTTTTATATGTAAAATTACTGTATTTTCTCTAGAAAAAATATGTTATTTCTCGTTGTTGTCTATTGTTAATGAAACTACGCATGAGATTTGATAATTAGTATATATATACATGATAACAAAGTTATATATAATTTTTTTTCTTGTATCTACTTCATTTTCATGAGGTGTGTCGTAATAATTAGTTAGTTTTTTAAGGTAACATTTAATTATTATATATCAGGAAACAAAACAGAGATCGATAATAAAAACAGATAAATTTTTTATATATATTTTTCAACCAAACATATCTATGTGTATATTTTGTATCCACAAGTACATCTGTTTCATTTCGGACACCCTAGTATAAACTTTTTATGAAAAAAAAAGTTTTAAAAATGGGAAACTCAAGAACTAAAAAGTTGGACCGAGAGCTTACACGATATATAGCTTCATAAACAGCAACTTATAATTTTCTCTTTGACCATAAAATATTTTTGGTTGACCAAACTTTTCTTATACGACGTTAAGAAAATAAGAAAAATATAAAAAGAAAAAGGAGAGAGGGTATCTTGCCCTAAGAAAAGGAAAGGAAAATTCAAGTTACACATGGCAGCGAAACACCTCCTCCCAACCTTAAGAGTCAAGAAATACTAAAATTTATTATTGCTCGATCGAGCCAAATTACTAAACAAGAGCAGTTAATGGATTCGATGTAGTTTCATGGGATGCTCGAACTGTGTGTGTGTGTGTGTGTGTGTGTGTGTGTGTGTGTGTGTGTATGTCTTCTTTTGTCTAAGCAGTGTACGCACTCTTGGTAACTTCAAGACTCGATCGAATGCATGGGCTTTGATTTACACAAAACTCATTGAGAAATGGATGAAATTTTCGAAGCACAAAAATGGAAACCCTAAACATGCTGTCTGCGGGAGCAGGGGCTCTCCATGGCCCTTTGCCCCCATTGAAACCAACCACTCTTCCTCTATTCTAGGGATCCTGTTCTTCTCCATGCTTGCCAATGCAGGAATTTGGTGTCTGCATGCTAGCTAGCCACCCACCTACTTCATTACTTCTCCAAAAAACAATATATAGCTACTGTTTTCAAATCTTGCACACATAAATTAGTCTCTGGGACCATGGATCTGGGTCCTCATCACAAGATGCTCCCCCCCCCCCCCCCCCCCCCTCTCTCTCTCTATATACACACACACAAATATATGATTGGCTATAATGTATAATCTTGTGTTCACGCTCCCTGATAAGCAGGGTTCTTAGGGTTGAAAGGCTTTGAATTTGACTAATAATTCAAGTAGCTAGGGCTGGAATTTGACCCAATCATTACTCGGTGGATAATTCTCAGAAATGTTATTAAACCTGGGTATCTGTTCCGATAGGTCTACGCAGATCTAATGGGGATAAAGTTAAGAAACAGGTCGGAATGTTTGAGGGATCGAGTTGAATCGAATTGAGACGAAACAATTATAGTTTGATTTGATTTAAAAGAAAAAGAAAAACAATATGGTTTTAACTTTAAAAAATAGTTTTGATTCTTCTTCTTTTTTTCCTTCATGCGTTTATTATCATTGTATTTGTACATCACGATATTTTTCATGATCGCACACGTTTTCTAGCTTCTTCTTTTTTAATGGTTTCTTTAATTTTGCCATATAAAAGTGACCAGGCTTGTAACGTCTACAAAGAGTGGGCTAGCTGCACATTAATGGCGGTTGCATTTCCTCTTCCTCAATCCTGCAGTTTCACAGTGAAATTCATTTCCAAAATAATATAATTCTTTTTACCAAATATTCAAATATAACATCAAGATGTTAATTTGAATATATACATATATATGTATGCATGTATGTATGTATTCGAATTAGCATCTTGATAAAGAGAAGATTAGCTTGGCGTGGACCAAAAGTGAGTGTTCATGGTCCCAAACCTGGGTCGAAGAGAAGGGAGAACCATGCTGTCTGTAGATCACTGGGAGTTCGTGGTAGAATATGGGCACGAGCCACTTCCTCGACTTTTAAACTGCCAGGAAACCATTGCACCTTTCCCCCACAAAACAATCACTTTCCTTCCATCTCTTTCTATGACTTGTTGATTTGCTTTGGAGGCCACATACACGTGGGGGTCCACTTTCCCATCTCCTTTCCGAGAAAACAAACAACAGCAAACCACCAGAACTCTTCCCTCCTTCCATCCTTCGACGGAACAAGTGTTTCGAAAGGACATTTAAGATTCGACCCCCACTTTTGACTGTTTCCTTTTGCGTTTTTTATTTATTTCTCGAGAAAACCATAAAATAACCATTAATTAAACAATGACAGAAAGAAACTTATCAAAAACCAACTGTTGTTTTATTATAATTAACTCAGTTTGAACACAAATAATATTATTTCTAAAATCTAATTAAGAGTTTAATTTTGATTAAGACAAGTCAATAGCGAGAGAGAAACATATAGACACGAGAAGAAGAGGAAATTGAAAAAAAATATGTTTTTATAACTTAAAAATCATATATATATATATATATATATATATATACATGGAAAGAAGAGAACCCGAGTCAGATTCTTGCACGTACATCAATCATAGAAACAAACACACCCCTTTCGTTAACTTCAATATCAGCAGTTCTGTAGGTAAAGAGGAATTTTTTATTGCCCATCACAGATAGACAGGAGTCCTTCCTCAGTTCTAGAAGAGAATTTTTCAGGTTCTCTTTCTTTCTTTAGAAGTATTTTCCTTTTTCTTTTCCTTGGCTACTTGCATTGTCTTGTGTAATCTCAGTTTTCTATGCGTTTTCATTGGCTGAGATGCATTTGCTTAGAAAGTTGACTTTTTCGAGAAAACCCCATTTGGGCTGTCGACTTTCCTTGATGGGGTTGCGGCCCTTATTTATGTCATTGATTCCCTCCATCATCTATCTTTTCATGGATGTGATGGTACTGTGATCTTTGTGATCTGGTAAATGAAATTCATGGCTGAAATTTATTTCGTCCTTTTGACTGTTTTTCGGATAAACTCAACTGGCATTGTTGAATGTTGAATGTTTCTTGGTTGAAAATACATACGGACACTTGATTTTTTGGTTCCACACTTTCTTTTGATTATTCTTTAATGACAAGCTCATTGATTGGCGTGGTTGCTTGTTCATGGATTGATATTCTTGATTCTGTTTTATGGCCTTTTGATTTATTACCTTATTTAATTACGATATGATTTATGTACATGCACTCTTAAATCTTCCCTTCTTTGTCCCCCCCCCCCCCCCCCCCCCCCCATATTCCTATGGAATTTCTGAGCGAAGGACTCCGATGCAGTCACTAAATTTTCTCTATTTTTGAAGGCTTTTTATCTGGGGCCATTGCCATTAATGAAAATAGAGCAGATTCAGACATGACACTGAGGAATCAAGTCCAGAACAAGAAGGTAAATCTAGGTTTATTTGTTCACTTAATCTTTGTCTTTCCTGCTACTTTGTTTCTGCTCTTCTTTCAACCTTTCTTCGATCCGTAGTCCTAAGGAATTGAATGGGTGACCATCACGGGGCCATTGCATTTATTACCGTTTTTTTATCACGTAGAATACACTATTTGTTCAATCTTTCTGTGATCTATAGTCATTTACTGCTGTGTTTTGCAGTCTTTTCTTCGAAAAATTTTCTTGCAGAAGGAGGAAAAGGGGAGGAAGGCAGAGAAGGTTTCGTTTGATTCGTCTGGTGAGTAATGAATCACTTGCGATCATTGTTTCTATCTGGATGTGTGAAGAAAGCTCTCTTTTTTGGTTTTTCTGAAACGGGAGATTTGTAGAGAGATAATTTTCTTTTCATCAAGCAGATTCCATTCCATCTTTTATCCACAAATCGATAAATTCTTTTCTGTTCCTTTTCTTCTGTTTTTTCGCCTTCTATGGCAAGTAAAAAACTGGTCCAAGATGTAAAGATGAAGGGTTGGAAAGACATAGATAGATAGGAAAAGTAGAAGTGTTGCAATGACAAGAGCATCATTGCAATTTGCTCCAAAATTGAAAACATATATTCGTTGTAAACTTCTTCCAATGGAGAAAAGGAATCAAGAATGGTATTTTACTTTGAGAAATGCTTGGATTTCTCTGATACCACAGATGATATTCTTCGAAGAAAATTTTTCTTGCACAAATTGCCGTGTGCCCTCAATTTCAGAGTACAATATTTAAAAAAAATCATCTCCTTCTTTCTATTTGCAGGAGCACATTCTGACCCATCGCTCAAGTCTCTTTTGTCTCACCAATTAAGCTCACCAATGCCAAGCAGTCAGCCCCAGTCATTTAGGTAAACATATATGATGGGGTTTTTCTGTTTCTCTTAAATTTCTTAATCTCAATGTATCTGCTCATATGAAAAATCTAAAAGTTTCTGGTCAAAACTTTTGACTTCATAGAGTGTTCGTAGCCACATGGAATGTCGGGGGGAAATCTCCTCACAGTGACCTCAACCTGGATGATATTCTTCAGGTTCATGATGAATCAGATATATATGTCTTAGGGTATGCTTTCTCCCTCTTTTCCTGCTGTATCTCTGTATATTACTTTTAATGACTAGTTGCTAAAATACTAAATACTTTTATTGTGATGAGCTGTGTTGATTTGCTCTTCATTTTTTTTCTTTTTTGAACTGTCAGTTTTCAGGAAATTGTTCCATTGAATGCTGGAAACGTGCTCGTGGCAGAAGACAATGAGCCTGCCGCAAAATGGCTGGCTCTGATTAATCAATCGCTGAATAGATCATATAGTGTGGCTTCTAGAGGATCAAAATCACCCCTTTGCAGCTCACTTCGCTTCCAGAAGCCTTCTCTTAAAAAGGTCTGCAAGTCTTTCAGGACTGAGAGTGGACGGAGGCTGAAGACCTGCAATTGCTCTCCCATGTCGGAAAGGAAGTATAGCAAGGATTGCTATGTTTGCCCCCCACCAGCAAATATGACTGAGGATTTCTGCTCTTCTGAAGAGGATGAAGATGGGCTTAGCAATTATGTATCTCCAGAAATTTCCCCTCCAGCTGGTGCCAACCAGATGAAGTACAGCCTTATAACAGGGAAACAAATGGTCGGAATATTTGTCACTGTCTGGGTAAGGAAGGAGCTTGTGCAACATGTTAGCCATTTGAGAATCTCTAACGTTGGCCGCGGGATCCTAGGCTGTCTTGGGAACAAGGTAATTTGAGACAAGCTGTTCATGATTGATGTTTGAAAATCAAGACAGATCAATCATATACAGACCTTCCTCATGGCTAATTACTTAATTCTCTGGTTGCAGGGGTGTATATCTGTTAGCATGTCACTGCATCAGACAAGTTTCTGCTTTGTTTGCAGTCACTTGGCTTCAGGAGAGAAAGAAGGAGATGAACTTAGGAGAAATTTGGATGTCATAGAGATACTTAAGAACACACAATTTTCAAGAATTTGCAAATCTCCATATAGCCGGGCGCCTGAGAAAATTATGGATCATGAGTAAGCATCTCTGAAATCACTGAACAAATAGTCTAATTCTGTATCTTTCTTAATTTAATGCCTTGATAATTTACTCATCCATGCTCACTAGAATCTGTTTTGATGGCCCTAGTCGGGTAATATGGTTAGGGGACTTGAATTACAGGATAGCTTTGAGCTATTCCGAGACTCGAAAGCTTCTGGAGCAGTCTAACTGGGATGCACTTTTTGACAAAGATCAGGTACCTTCTTTGAACTTGAATAGAATAACTTTGAAATTGGAGCGATGCGAAAATGGCACCATCCATTCTGCTCCCTGCAGCTCTGTAGAGCAAATCTTTTTCTGCTAATCTTCATCGAGGGTTAAAATAAAAACCGAGATCATCAATCAGTGATCTTGGGTGGAGCGCTTGTTTGTATTAACAGTCACAGTATCTATTCTCTCTACGGAGGTGTACTTCAAACTGAATTGGGTCCATGTTCTGACAGCTGAAAACTGAGAGGGAAGCAGGGCGAGTGTTCAGAGGATGGAAAGAGGGAAAGATCTACTTTGCACCGACGTACAAATACTCGTATAATTCGGACATTTACGCGGGAGAGACTATTGAAACACAAAAGAAGAGAAGAACTCCAGCGTGGTATATACAGTAAAAACCTCCACCTACATTACTGAAATCAAAACATTTTACAAATAAGTTGAATAGTGTAAAACAATTGCAGGTGTGATAGAGTACTTTGGTATGGAGGTGGGGTACATCAACTATCTTACGTACGGGGAGAGTCCAGGTTTTCTGACCACCGCCCAGTATGCTCGACATTCATAGTAGACGTGCAAGTTTCTAATGGTGGATTAAGGAAGGCATTGTCAGGCTTTAACATGAAAGTTGCAAGTGAAGAGCACTTGCCTCTAACAAGAACATAGTATTCGAGTTCGTGTACAGTGTTGGTGATTGTTTTGATTCATAGTAGTGAGTTGTCCAGCAGCTACTACTCCATTTGTTTTTATCATGAACACTCCATCCTATGTTGCCTGACTCTCTTTTGTTCCGGCCAGGTTTCCGACAAACTGACCGTAGCTGCTAGAAGACAGAAGGGACAACTAAATTTTGCCATTTATATCCAGAATTTTAGATTCAAAGCATAAATTCTTGCAGTAAAATATTGTAGTTGTGCAAGCTGTACAGAGCTTTCTGCAATTGGTGAGGTGCGAGAAGCTTTCTTTGCGGATATGATTCTTCAAGAACTGTCCTAAAATTATCATAGACGAAGCCACTAGGAGGCGTGCTCTACGGTAGTTTTTCAGGAGAAAGGCAAGGATTGTGTCGAAGAATGCCAAGTAACATATGCCTGTGACTTATTCTTTTTGTTTTTGCCAGAGATGAGATGAAGACATGGATATAATAATCATGTTAGGTGAGTCGTTCCTGTGATCTATTTTCATAGTCTGGTCCATTTTTATATTCAAAGAATCTGTCTATTATCTTGCCTGATCAAGGAAGTGCTACGAATTGTATAACCAGCATTCATGAATAGTGCCTTCATTGAGGAACTTGGGAGGTGGAACTTTTCAATTTTGAACCCTCGGAAACCACCATTCTGCAAGCTTTTGCTTCAATCTGGTCATCGTGCTCTCTCTTCGCTGCCCCCACCAAGTCATTTTTCTGCTGATGATTTGCTTTTAAACTCGGATCCGTCCTGGGACAAAATAAATAAATAAATAAAAATAAAAGTAAGGTGGTGAGATGAACTTGACGCTGGAGCCTAGACCTGTGAGTTTATACTAAAAAAACCCAGCCCAGGCCAGGCTCTATTTCAGCTCTGCAGTCTGAACTGCAAACCAGCTCATCCTGATCCAAGTTGAATCCGCGTTACCTTCCATGTGCGAATAATATTAATAAAGTAGAAGTCGATGGAAACAAAAAAAGATTTCAAAGCTATCTTCCTAATTCTCAGCTGATAATACAGCAGGCAGTCAGAATGATTAGCCTCCTGATTTTTCTAGTTACATTGCCCTGAGATTTTCAAACTGGTTTTTGTTTTCTTGCACATTTCACCTTCCATGCTACTTGTTTAGGAGGAGAGTTGCGTCATTGTCAAATCACTTTAGTAGAATCCTAGGCTAGGCCAGCCAATCATCACACTGCTTAATCACATGACTGGTATTATTCTAACAGTCTCGCTAAACCAAACCCGCAGGGTTTAGGTTCAGCTTTGGGACTTGGAAGAAGAATAGTCAAAGATTCATCACATGACTTCCACACCAAATTTGAAATCGAAAGAAGAGAAACTTTCTTGTCCGAAAGCGAAAAAAACATGGAGTCGGAGATAGTCTCTCTCACTTACTCCGTGTCTCTCGATATATAAGTCATTACAAGTGAACTTGAGCAGCTCAAGAAGCCCTACTTTCACTACACAGAAGACATCTTGCGAGCCAAGAAAACAATGAAACCTAGCTGCTTCAAATCATTGTCTGCTGCTGCTATCTGTGCAGTAATAGCTCTAGTGATGCTTCTTTCAACCGGGGTTAGTTTAGCTCAGGCGAGGGTTCTGCCAGCTTCTTCCTCGGATCCAACCAAGTCACCAACTTCTCAACCTCTTGTAAATTCACAGTCAAAAGCAAGCTTGCCAAACACAGCACAGACAGTAGCTGCTAGCCTTGGAAGAATACCTCCTAGCATGCCTAATCCCAGACAGAACAAGTAACCATTCATCAGCTCCGCTGCTACATTTTTAATGTGCCCTCCTGAGAATAACTTTGAAATTATTTACTAAAATATATGTTCGTGTGCCAGGTCCAAGCCTCGAGTGAAGGGATGAAGTGAGGAAGAAAGCTTCGAGACTTTGCTAGCTAGCAAGGAATGTTTGCAATTGGTTTAGTTTTTTAGTTTTTTTTTTTTTGTTTTAATTAGTTGATTTTCTCCAGCCTCTACAAGCTAGCTAGCTAGCTAGCTAGCCATGTATTTTTCTCCTCGTTAGTTTAAGTGGGACAAAAAAACAATGAATCATAGAATGCAAGAAAGATTATGTTTTGGATATGGTTCGCAGTTTTGGTGTTTTCAATTCCAATGTTATCGATCTCGCCTTTGAGATTTAACTCATGATTTAATCTTAGATTTAGATATTTTTTTATAAAAACAAATTGTAATACTTAATTAAACTTGAACAATTAAACTATTTTTTTTAAATAAGATAATATTATTTCGATTAACTCAGTTTAATACAGGATTTAACTTGAGTCAAGTTTTGAGAGAATACATACAAATTAATTGACCGTTGGATAAGTTGTTTTTGAAAATATTTTATGTATAGAAATTTATTAAAATAATATTTTTTATTTTATTTAAAATAATTTTTAATATTAGCATATGATAAAAAAATTAAAATAAAAATAAAAAAAAGATCAATTTTTTTCTAAAATATTTTAAAAATACAGTGTCTAACTATGACTGAGACGATGATTTGATGCCTTTGACCAATAGGAAGGTGGGGAAAGTATGAGAAAAAATGAATCTTGGATTAAAGTGAAAAATACTACATGATTCGCGAGTCAACAAGTCCAACAATTGATTTGGACCGACTTGCATGTCTGCCATTTAAAAAATCTAGAGTTGAATCGCTCAATAACACCTTGCCCACATAAGATATACCTACCTACCTCATGTGGACACACTGTGTGGATGCGTATTCAGATGTTAAAAAAATTAGAAATTAATAAAACTATATTTTAAATATACTTTAAGTTTCTAGTTTATGATTCATACGACGAGAGTTTCAAACCAATCCATCAAAACCTGTGTAAGTCGATGTTAAGTTTCTAAGTTAATAGCTTCTTACTCGCAAATCACGTGACTAATTTCGTTGACTTGATTATAAAATCTCACCAGAAAAATAAATTAAAGAGTTAATATATACTTTTAAGATTAAAACTGATTGAATCAAAAATATAGAAATAGATTAAAAATTTATTTTTTATGTTTTTATACAAGCAAACCTCATCTTTGAAAAACATATTTTAAAATTTCAAATTAATAGTTAAAACACCGGTTATTTCATACTAGCTAATTGCCCGCGCGTTGCCGCGGGTATGTTTTTCTATATAATTTAACACAATTAAATCTACAACGATCAATTTATATGATATAAGTAAATAAAAATTATAGATTAAAAGATAAAATGTTTAAAATTTTGAGTTGAGTTTACGCATAGATTACATCTTTTAGAATATAGATATTGCGTTATAAATGATCATAAAAGAGCGCGCACTAACATTAGAAAAAAGAGCAAAATATTTGAATAAGAAAAAAAAACTTATTGAAATGATTATTGTGCATATAATAAAATTATTAAAATCAATTAATAGAAAGAGCAAATAAAAAAAACAACAGGGAAAAGGAAGCAATATTCATTTAAAATATTATAACAATAGCAACATCGGAGTTTTAACATTTAAAATTATTATTGCCCCTAGAATAAAAACAACAAAAATTATTAAATTATACCGAGGGAAAAAAATAAAAAACATGAACAAAACAGCAAGCAAGAAAAACCAATTAACAATTATTATTATTATTATTATTTTTATTATGACAGAATAAATAATCACTATTATTATAATAATAGAATACATAAGCACTATTCTTATAATATTCATAATAATCACTATTATTATTATTCTTATTATAATAATTATTATTATGTTAATAATGAAAGAAACAAAAATAAATGAAAGATTAAAAATATCCTAGAAACTTTAACAAAAGATAAAAAAAAATTACCATGGCTATTACTGGAAAAAAAAAATATCAAATTATCGGGAGGGAAAAAGAATAACAAAAGAGTAAGAATGAAAAATAATTAAATCATGATTATTATTATTATTATTATTATTATTACTATTATTATGTTAAATACACTTATATAAACATGGACAAAAGTAGGGATTAAAAAAAAAGTGTAAGGGCTGAAATGAAAATCAAATATCAAGGGCTTAAATTAAAAAATTAAAAGTCAAAGGGCTGAAATGCAACTTACATTTGTTGTCAATTGAAATCAGAGGACAAAATTGCAAAAAACGGAACTTTTGTACCGAATTGATTGAGTTACATACAGCCAACCCGGAAATTGAAAGTAGAAGGACCGAAGTGCAACTTTGACATTCCGGAGAGAGAGAAACGTGGCCGGCGGCTTTAACCGGCCTCCGCCGCGTCAACGGACATTTTGTGGTTACACGCACCACCGCGGGAGGAAGACCACGCGGCGGCGCATCGTTCTGTCTTCCGGGAGACAATTTCCGGCCGCCAGAGGCGTCTGCACGTGCCACCTAAACAGGGCGTGAGGCGGACAACCGTCTGGCGCGTGCGTCTCACGCCCTGACAGACGCCAATGTAAAAATTCGAAAAAGAGGGTCAATTACCGTTCCACCCCTGCACCCAATTCAGTGTTTTTGTCTTATTAGGGGCCAAAACCGTATTTAGCCATTTCAGAAAATATTAAAAAAATAGAAAGTTGCGGCGGACCGGACCGGACCGGGCCGGTCCGACCGCGCGCAATTACGTTGGTGCCCCTCAGCCCTATGCCATATTTTGTCTTATTATCGGGGATGAAATCGTCAACATACTGTTCATAACTGATTATTAAAAAAAAAAGAAAATTAAAAGGAAAAACCGAAATTAGCCTCGGTCAAACCTCTCCTCTTGCCGCGCGGACGAAGGCCAATTTCGGGCGTGCACTGCCACAATCCACAGTGGATTGTGAGGGCAGCTACAGTGCAAATTCCGACGGCTTTTAGTTGTTTTGTAATTCTTACGATTGACTCGAACAATTGATTAAAGATTTATGATATATAAGAAAACACGAAACCTTAATAACTTATCATCACCCTTCATATTTACTTTACACGAATTATTATCTCATCAAAACACAACACATTGCAATTCAAAAATATTTTTCGAATAAAATATATCGATGTCAAACAATCTCAATGGCATTATTGAACGGGCAAGAAAAACCTAACCCAAGAGCTCGCTTGCCTAATTAAAGTGAATTCATTTCTTGACAGGCTTCATTGAATGCATGTCATAAACCGACACCTCCCTTCCCCATACCTCGAATAATTATTACGCGTTTTCATTCTCTTTAAAAGGCCCAAAAATCTTGATCATATGCAAACACGTTGTAGTAGAAAGTTAGAAACCGTACCGAAAATGAATAGAAAAATGCAACACCCACCTTTCTTGATCCTCTCCTTAGCCTTTCTTTCCATCTTTTCACCTCCGTTGATCTCCTCTCAGTCACCACCACCACCACAATCACCTTCCACCGCATGCAAATCCACCCTCTATCCCAAGCTTTGTCGTTCAATCCTGACAACCTTTCCCTCGTCCTCTTCTAGCCCTTACGAATACAGCAAGTTTTCAGTCAAACAGTGCCTTAAACAAGCAAAAAGATTGTCCAAAGTCATCGACTATCACTTGACACACAGAAACCAACTTTCCAAGATGACCCATGAAGAGTTTGGCGCGTTACAGGACTGTCACGAGTTCATGGAACTCAATGTGGACTACTTTGAGACCATATCCAGCGAGCTGAAAGCAGCCGAGTCGATGAGTGATGTGCTGGTCGAGCGAGTCACGAGTCTGCTCAGTGGGGTGGTGACCAACCAGCAAACTTGCTACGATGGGCTGGTCCAGGCCAAGAGTAGCACTGTCGGTGCTCTCTCCGTGCCTCTCTCTAACATTACTCAACTGTACAGTGTATCGCTAGCTCTGGTCACACATTCGCTGGAGAAGAATCTGAAGAAGAACAGCAAGAGGAAGAAAGGGTCTCCTGATCAAGGAACTTCGACAAGGGGGGTGATTCATGAACCACTCGAAACTCTTATCAAGGTACAATGAATTTCACACATGTTTTTTTTCTGATCCTTCCTCGTGTTCGCATGGATTGTTTGTGTTAGATTTTTTAGATCATTAATGGAAGACAAGGATATTGGCCTCCATGGGTCAGGTTTAACTTTCAAAGCCTATGAAATCTCAGTAGAGCTAAGCTCAGCTTAGGCTATTATAAAATCGAAAATTTAGCTTATGCCATGGAGCCTCACACTTTTCTAGACGGCGCTGTAATTTAATGCACAATGCACCTCCACCAAGAAACAGTTTACGAGATTATTTGTAAATGTAGCTATGGTTGTTTTTTCAAAATGTCTTTTTTAATTAGAAATGTATTAAAATAATATCTTTTTATTTTTTAAAATGATTTTTAATTTTAGTACATGAAACCTAATATATAAAAATAATTTAGAAACACCAAAAAAAAAACATAAGCTGCTAAAAATAACGCAACAGTAATTCTAAACAGAAACACAGTCATTTTTCGTCTTATAAATCAAAATTTGAAAGGATATAAATGAGGGGGTCAATTAGGGACCTGATGGAAGATCTTAGCAAAAAAAAAAGGCTTGGGATAAAGAACAGGTCAGCCACATCCCGACGTGGGGCTAAGTGGATCTGGTGATAGGTTTTTCTAAGCTGGGAAAATGGGCAGCACACTAGCATAGTTTCGATCAATCGAATCAAGAGATTTAGAGCTCGGAACTTACTTTAAGATGGAATTCTACTAGAATCCGAACAGTATATTGACTCGAAAAAGTTTCAAGAACCCAAACATATTCTTAATAACTCGATCGACTTAACTAAATCAATGCTAAAATAGAAAATACTACAGAGCAGTACTCACTTTGCGACTAACGTTACACACAGAAGATTGGCCATGCCAGCTGTCTGTGCAAGTACAAGTTGCTCAAACTCTCATGTATTAAAATCAAAATGGAGTCCACTTGCAGGTATATTGTTGACTTTACTATTTTGAGTTTGGCAACGCATCTACCTTAGCTCACTGTTGAAGTGGTTGATCAATACACTGTTGAAAATCGTTGATGTTCTCTGGGGCCTCTCGAGCGAATCCTCGTCTAACAAAAAACTTTCATGCATATACATATAGAGAATAATAATATAATTTATATTCTGCTCTTATCAAATAACTTAAAGTTTTCAGTAAGGTACTTCCTTGATATGGTATTAGAGTTTTGTTGATCCAGCGATTACAAGTTTGAATCTCACAATCTTTATCCTATTTTATAAAAATCAAGTACAAGTTAGTATGAGTTTATGCAAGATACAAAAGTAAAGAGTTTTTACTTGAGAATACGTGTTAGAGAATAATATAAATTATATTATAAAATTTCATATAATAACTTAAATTCTTAGATAAAATGGTTCTTTTACTATATAAGTCGACGTCCTGGATCGGTGGACTCGGCATTGAATTTACTACATATCGTTATCTTTAATATATAATAATAGATTATTACCGAGTGCATACAAAAATATTAAAATTGCAGTGTCGGTGTGCCATGCATGATGTATGGAGAAAATGGCTACCTTCACATGTCTGGTCAAACATTTCAGAGAACAAGTAAGAAGCGCAAGCACGCTATGCCAGAGGATGTCACATGTTTGTGTCTCTAATTTTAAATCTTCGTGTCCTTGAATTTTCTCAAAGTCAAAACCCTTTAATTATTAGCATGGGAGATCCATTTATAAATTAAAAAAAAAAAATTGGATGTAGAAAACTGAATCCATGATTTGCAGGCTTTAAGGAAAACATCATCCTGCCATGAATCTGGCAATTGCCACAGGGGAGAACGCATCCTCTCTGATGGCGCGGTGGACAATGGGATTCTTCTAAGAGACACGGTGATTGTTAGCCCTTATGGTACTGACAACTTCACAACCATTGGAGATGCCATTGCGTTTGCTCCGAATAACTCGAAACCTGAAGATGGCTACTTTGTAATATTTGTCAGAGAAGGGATTTATGAGGAGTATGTTGTTGTTCCCAAAAATAAGAAGAACATAATGCTGATTGGAGAAGGAATCAATCGGACTGTCATAACGGGAAACCATAGTGTCATGGATGGCTGGACAACCTTTAATTCTTCGACTTTCGGTAAGCTAATGACCGCTGAGTTTATAATTAAGGAGTAGATTTTTGCTGATGTTTAAAATCCTGACGGCTCTTGATTTTATGCCGCAGCTGTTTCTGGGGAGCGGTTTGTCGGAGTAGACATTACCTTCAGGAACACGGCAGGTCCTGAGAAGCACCAGGCTGTAGCTCTGAGGAACAATGCTGACCTCTCCACATTTTATCGGTGCAGCTTTGAAGCCTACCAGGATACTCTTTATGTGCATTCCTTGAGGCAATTCTACAGGGAATGTGATGTATACGGAACTGTAGATTTCATTTTCGGAAACGCTGCTGCAGTCTTTCAGAACTGCAATTTATATGCTCGCAAGCCATTGCTGAACCAGAAGAATGCCTTCACTGCGCAAGGTCGAACCGATCCAAACCAAAATACTGGCATCTCCATTCAAAATTGCACGATTGAAGCTGCACCTGATTTGGCTATGGAAAGGAACTCGACGGGCAGTAACTCGACTTTGAACTTTTTGGGGCGACCTTGGAAGCTGTACTCTAGAACTGTAATCATGCAATCGTACATTGGAGAACTGATTCAGCCGGTGGGATGGCTAGAATGGAACGGAACTGTTGGATTAGACACCATTTACTATGGTGAGTTTCAGAATTACGGGCCCGGTTCAAACACCAGCAGGAGAGTGCAGTGGCCTGGTTTTAATCTGATGAATGCTACGCAAGCTGCGAATTTTACCGTCTACAATTTCACAATGGGGGATACTTGGCTGCCTTACACTGACATACCCTTCTCTGGAGGACTAGTTTGATTATATATAGGGACCTTACTGCTTTCGCAATTTTATTCTTTCTTCTCAAGTTGACACCTCCTGGATTTCTTGATAAATTTATTGATAGGACAGATCGTAAGGATGCTCTCATGATCAAATTAAGGTATTTAGCAGCAGCTTATCCTGCCAAGAAATTTCATTGTTTGAGATTCTGGTCTTGTTCCAAACTCAAGTATCATATATCAATCGACGTGTAAGGTGAAAATGATAACATAAATTGGTGTAGGAAAACAACATGAAGGAAACGGAAACATAAAAGGAATACAAAAAAAAAGGCAACGTTCTCTGCAAAATGTATCACAGTCGTCAGAGACCGGGTTTGTAGCTAATATCAGTGCCTGCAAGCCAGCCGTCTCCCTGTATGAATTCCTTCACTGTAAATTTACTAGCTTGTTTATTGGTAATGGTTTTCAAGCCCTTCCATTTAACCCTGTTCTTTGTTGAGGCACCAGGCCCGAAATTCTGAAATTCAGCATAGAATATGGTAGGAGGTGCTGTATTTCCTGTCCATGGCAACCACCCAGTAGGGTCGATCAAGCTCCCCATCATAGAGCGCATGAATACAGTTGTTGAGTAATTCTTCCAGGGTCGGCCAAGGTAAGTTTTGACAGAGCTCAAGTCGCCATAAGGCCAAATGGTACAGTTATGGATTGAAATTCCAGTATTTTGATTAGGGTCAAACTTGCCTTGTGCAGTGATGGTGTCCTGCTGGCCTTGCATAGGTTTCCTGGGCAGTATGTAGCTGTTTTGGATGACAGCAGCTGAATTTCCAAAGATGAAATCAACTGTTCCATAAATGTTGCAGTCACGGTAGAATTGCCGGTTGGCGTGTACGTAGAGAGTGTCCTGAAAAGCATCCATGCTGCATCGGTAAAAGGCCGACATATCAGCATTTGACATCAGGGCAACTGCTTGGTGCTTGATTGCACCAGCTGTGTTACGGAAACCCATATCTCTAGCAATGAATCCCTTCCCAAACACAGCTGCAGAAAAAGAAAAAAATGAGTATCGATCAGCCATTTAGATAATTCTAATTAAGCTTCTAACCTCTGTCCCCTCCGTAGCTGAACTTTGGATTGATTAATTAGTTCTGAACTTACCAAATGTTGCGGTTGAGAATGTAGGAGTTCCATCGACAACGTTCAGGCTTGCTGATACAATCGTTTCCTTCATTCCATCACCAATGATCATGACATTCCATTGCTTCTTCTCGACGCGAACATTTTCGAAATAAACTCCTTTCTTCACATAGATCACATACCTCTTCTTGCTTTTTTGAGGAACATTTTTTAGGGCATCGCTGATTCTTTTGTACTTTCCAGACCCATCTTTAGCCACAACAACATTAGCCTTCTTCTTCAAATCTGAACTCTGAAGCAGTTTGCGATCTTCTGGATGCAGCCACTTTGGCATCTCTTGGTCTTCGTGGTTCAATAAGCGCCTGTGGATGTTCACTGAGCTCGCAACCTTGGAAATCCAAGTGATAATTGCCAGGCTATTGCTAGTCAACTCACTTGAACTCTTGAGATAATCTTGAGCAGCAGCCTGTATTTTCGCCTCTGAAAGTCCATCAATGCATGTTTGGTAGCAGGTACCTGAAGTACTTAGCCAACTTCTTAGATCATCCGCGATATCAATCACGTTGACACCATGACCTGCTTGCAATGAATCATCAAGATGGTCCAGTGCCAGGCTCAAAAGTTCTTGGCAATTTTCCAAGGCTGCGATTGTCATATTATCCTTGACACCATTGTAAAGTGCCCCTCCATCCTTGGAGAAATGCTGGGAGGCTTTTGATAATTCATTCTTGGCCACTTGGATTGCCAATCTGAAAAGCTCCTCAGGCTGAATCTGGTCTGGTTTAGCCACAGGAGCAAGGCTATTGTAACAGGAATCCTTGTACAATGTGACATCACAAACAGCTTTCACTGATGCAGAAAGTGGCTTATCAGATCCACCCTTCTTCGAGTCTCCACCAGAAGCACGCGTCCCCACCACAGCAGCTACAACAATGGCAACCAGAAGTATTGAGGAAAGGCTTATGATGGCGATTCTTTTCCGGGTTCTTCGACGAGCCACGAGCCGCGCTTGCTCAGCCTCGTCAAGTTTGCCATAGGCTTTGAGAGAAGACATGCTGAGCAGGCTTAATTTGTTGTTGCTGTTTCTGTTGTTTGTGATGCAAGGAATGGTGGGTGGGAGAGGCTTTTATATATATATGTATGTTACCGAGAATAGGTGGCATCTTCTACGTGCAAGCACAAGGGGAAGGCGAATAATTTTTGCGAATTTGAAAATGTTGAGAGTGCTCCTCATGTCGAAGCATGCATGGTTAGCAAGCTGTGCCCGTAACGTTTTCTTCACAACCGGCATAAAAAAGGTTTGAAGCATTCCATTCCACTATAGTTTTTTAGCAACAAAGTGGTGTTCAACTATCCCATTTGAAAGTTCAACTTTTCAAATCAAAATAAAAGGTATAATCTGGTACTGAGCATATTGAATACCACGTCCCTTTGAAAAACAAATGCTAACTAAATCAATAATAATATAAAAATAATAATAAAGCTAAGACCACCTCCATCGTGAAGTTGAATTTCAATCGAGTTATTAATTAGTTGAGTTTTCTCACCTTTAATTTAATTTGAATCGACTTTTATGTGAACCAAACCTTGAATTGACCCATCATACAATTTGAATCTTGTAATCTTTTTTTTTTTTATCAAAGTTAACTTCATTCTTCATGGAAAAATATATTTGTATGTCCAGGTGAACGAGTAAAACTCTGGTTATCACATAATCTTATAATGAATATACACTCTGACTCAAACTTGAGATCTGTTTTGTTGATCATAAACAAGTAAACTTTATTCTTCTTGAAAAAATATGAGCGAGTAAAATTCTGGTTATCATATAATCTTACAAGAAATGCATATTCTGACTCGAACTCGAGATCTACTGTGTTAATCATAAACCTCATGTCTTCACGCTATGCTCCTTAGAGACATGGGGATTGATTCGACTTCAATCAAGTGTTAAACGTCCAGCTTATCGAACCAAATTGGATTGGTGAGCCTCGGCTAAACACAATGGTTGATATTTTCTGTTTCTTTCAAGCAGACAAGATAATAACCACAAAACATTTAATTTCATGGGAGGATAATATGAATTAATCTTGAATAAGAAAACCATTTCTTTTAATCAATTAGAGTAAGGTGTTGGTGATGGTCATTGTAAGATAAATGAAATACAAAGATTGAGGAGAATTTGTGTATATTGAATTAATTGTAGCTTGCATACATGACAGTATATATATAGCTAAAAATGTATAACGGTAAAATCTTGACAGATGTCTATACAATGATTTAGGCTAATCTTCTCCCACATTTCACTCGATTGATATCTCCAGAATTAGGATTTGTCTTGATCTCTTTCCAGATTGGTAGCTTGATCCCTTGATTCACTGCTGCTGTCGATATTATCTTCTACACGCCCCCTCAATCTGAAGGGAAGTGAGCGAACATTTAGATTGTTCAATGCAGCTGGGAATTTTTGAGGAGAGAGGGGCTTTGTCAGAGGATCAGCTATCTGATCTTTTGTGGAGATGAATTGGACTTGTAGCTGCTTCCGTTGAACCTGATCACGTACATAGTGAAAGTCAAGTTCTATGTGCTTCGTGCGAGCATGAAATAGGGGATTGACAGTTAAGTATGTTGCTCCAATGTTGTCACACCATAGAACTGGAGGTGTTGATGTTGACAGGCCAATTTCTGAGAGCAAGGATTGTAACCAGGTGATTTCTGAAGCAGTGTCAGCAAGGGATTTGTATTCGGCTTCAGTGCTACTGCGAGCAACTGTAACCTGCTGTTTGCATCTCCAAGAGACAAGATTTTGACCAATGAAGATGCAATATGCACTGATTGATCGTCTGTCATCCCTGTCCCCAGCCCAATCTGAATCCGAGAATGCTTGAATGTGTGATGTAGAGGATGGACGAATGTAGAGTCCAGTGGAGATTGTGTGCTTGAGGTACCTGAGAATTCGCTTGACTGCCTGCCAATGGGGTTCCAAGGGATTATGCATGAACTTACTCACTCTGTGTACTGCGAAGGAGAGGTCAGGTCGAGTGAATGCTAAGTATTGCAAGCCCCCAACCACCTGGCGATAGAGAGTAGGATCAGTAAATTTTGATCCTTCAGATGCAGAGAGGTGACAGGTTGTGGACATGGGGCTTGTACATGGCTTGGCTTCTGCCATGTTGTTGCGTTTCAATAGGTCAGCAATATATTTCCTTTGGGTGAGGTATAGTCCTTCTTGAGACCGAAGGACTTCAACACCTAAAAAGAAACTCAAGTCACCTAGTTCTTTAACAACAAAATCAGTATGTAAGTGTTGAAGAACCTGTTTGATTGCATCATTGGAGCTGCTTGTGATGATAATATCATCAACATAGATAAGGATGAGTACCAGTGTTTCAGATTTTCGCCAGATAAAGAGAGAGGGATCAGCTTTGCTAGCAACAAAGCCCAGAATTTGTAGTGCATCGGAGAGCCTTGAGAACCAAGCTCTTGGAGCTTGTTTTAAGCCATAGATTGACTTATGAAGTCTGCATAGATGATGTGGATATTGGGGATGGATGTATCCTTGAGGTTGGGCCATATACACCTCTTCATCTAGTGTCCCATGTAGAAAAGCATTCTGAATATCAATTTGTTTGATATGCCACTTATTTGTCACTGCTAGGGATAAGACTGCCCGAATTGTAGCATGTTTTACAACTGGGCTGAAGGTTTCATGGAAGTCAATTCCTTCTTGTTGATGGAAACCTTTGGCCACTAATCTGGCCTTATACCTCTCTAATGATCCATCAGCTTTCCTTTTTAGCTTATAGATCCAGCGGCAGCCAACTATGTTTGCAGCAGGTGGGGGTGAAACCAAGGACCAAGTGTGATTTCGTAGGAGAGCATCGAATTCAGCATTCATGGCTGATCTCCATTGAGGTGATTTTATGGCTTCACTGTAACAAGTTGGTTCTGGAGTAGCAGCCGAAAGGGATGTCAGCAGGGCTTTTGGCAGTGGGTATCTTATGAAGTTATCTGAGGGAATTTTGGGTTTGAAGATGTGATTTTGGGATCTGGTGGTCATTGGATGGGTCCTTATGATGGCTGTTTGTGGTGGATGAGTGGGATCTGTTGAAGTAGATGGTGCTGAGGGGTCATTGGCTGGGGATTGGACAGCATACTCAGTGGTGAATGAATTACCAATCGGGCTACCTGTTTGAGCACGAAATGCATCAGTGGATGAATCAGGTGTAGCATCAGTGGCAGTGGCAGCAGGTGAGTATTGTGGTGTCTGTTGATGATCTTCAACTGGCATACCTGCAGAATGAGATGCTAAAGGCACAGAGATATTAGTAGAAGATGACAAGTGAGGAGATGGCATATTACTAATACTGGCATTGTTGGGGACGTGGGATATAGGTGGCAGAGAAATATGACGGGAGAAGTCAGTTGTGGAAGTAGATGAAGATGGAGTTTTGGGATGAAAAGGAAATAAGTTTTCGTCAAAAATGACATGACGAGAAATGTAAACTCTGCCAGTTGTTAAATCCAAGCATTTGTAACCATGATGATTGTTGCTATAGCCAATAAAGATGCATGATTTACTTCTAAAGTCCAATTTATGTTTATTGTAGGATCTGAGATTAGGCCAACATGCACATCCAAACACTCGAAAGAATGACAAATCTGGAACTCTTTCATATAGTTTTTCATAAGGTGACAGATTGTTGAGAACCGGTGTAGGGATGCGATTTATAATGTAGGTCGCAGTTGTGAACGCATCTTCCCAATACAGTTGGGGTAAGTGTGAGTGAGCTAATAGACTTAGACCTACCTCCACAACATGTCTATGTTTGCGTTCTATGGCACCATTCTGTTGGTGGGTATGTGGACATGCAAGACGATGAGTAATGCCATTAGCTTTGAAATAATTGTGAAGGCGACGATATTCGCCGCCCCAATCGGATTGGATGGCCTTTATTTTATGGTTGAATTGTTTTTCCACATAGGTTTGAAAATGAAGGAATATGTTCTCAACATCAGATTTGAGTTTTATTGGGAATAACCATAAAAATTTCGAAAAATTGTCAAGAAAGCTGACATAATAACGAGCACCGGTAGTGGACGCTACAGATGCTGGACCCCAAACATCAGTAAATATGAGATCTAAAGGATGTTTTGAAACATAATTTGAATTTTTAAAAGGTAAAGCATGACTCTTTGCTAGTTGGCAAGCTGAACATACATTATGCATATGAACTTTATCAACTGGCAGATTATTGGTATGTAGGACACGTTTAATGACTGAAGAGGCAGCGTGACCAAGACGATGATGCCATTGATCAAAGGTGGTGCGAACACTGGAGAAAGCTTGCGGATTGATTTTTGTGGTTGTGAAATGATACAATCCATCATTGACATATCCGCTGTGAAGGATGGTTCCCGAGTAGTCCTTCACAAGAAAATAGTGTCCATGAAATTCAAAGTAAACGTGATTGTCAATGCAAAATTTTTGGACAGATAGCAAATTTTTATGAATCTGTGGTACTAAGAGAACGTGATTTAATAGAAAAGAATGAGAAGGAGTTTTGAGAATGGAATTGCCAGTTTTAGTAATAGCCAAACCTTGACCATTGCCAACTTGAACTTGATCTGAGCCATGATAATCGTCATTCTTGATGTTTAAATTGGCCATATCATGAGTAATATGGTGTGTAGCCCCTGTGTCAGCATGCCAGTTATTTTCCCAGTCATGAGTTGCGATGAAGGCTTGTTTGTTTGGGGAAGAGGGTGACTGCTGATAGGTGAGATCAAACCTATGATAGCATTTTCTGGCAGAGTGTCCATCTTTCCCACAGACCTGACACACAATAGAGGAAGAATTATGTGTTTCATATCTGTTGTTTGAGAATTTACCTGCACCACGATAGTTGCTTGAACGGCCTCTACCCCGAGAGCCATATCTGTTTTTGGTGAAATTTGGACGCTGCTGCTGAGCAATATTTGCTTCAGCTAAGGTTGCAGGAGTTGACATCTGGTGTCGATTAAATCGAGATTCTGTGACAACCAGAAGAGAGTAGACTTCTTCAAGAGAAATGGGGTCATTTCGAGTGTAGATAGAAGATACCAATCCATCATATTCGTGCCCCAATCCTGCAAGAACATATGAGATTATTTCATCACATCGAAGGGGTTGTCCAGCCATGGCAAGTTCATCACTTAATCTCTTGATGAACAAGAAATAGTCATTTGCAGATTGACTAGTTTTCTTAGCATTGGCTAGCTGTGCTCGAATTTGGATTGTACGAGCTCTTGATTTTGAAGAGAAGTTTGTTTCAAGTGCCTGCCACACTTGATGTGAAGTGTCATAAGAGATCACTTGAGCTAGAACACACTCTGTCATGGAAGACATGAGTGTGCTAAGAATTAAGCTGTCCTGCCGCAACCAATGGAAATATGCAGGATTCGAGTGTTGAATGATAGCGCCTGTATCAGGGTGTTGTGTAGAAATCATTTTTGGAGGAGTGATTATGGTTCCATCAAGATAACCATACAAATCCTGCCCACGGAAATAATGCAACAATTGTGTTTTCCAGAGGGGATAGTTATCTTGAGTTAACTTAAGAGACACAATATTGGAGAGGGGTGTTATGGTTGACATTTGGGAGGGGTTAAGGGTGGTGGATGAAGAAGAGGCTGGAGCAGATGAAGAAGAAGAAGAGGACATTTTAGACGTTAGTCTTTTGTGGCTCTGATACCATGTAAGATAAATGAAATACAAAGATTGAGGAGAATTTGTGTATATTGAATTAATTGTAGCTTGCATACATGACAGTATATATATAGCTAAAAATGTATAACGGTAAAATCTTGACAGATGTCTATACAATGATTTAGGCTAATCTTCTCCCACATTTCACTCGATTGATATCTCCAGAATTAGGATTTGTCTTGATCTCTTTCCAGATTGGTAGCTTGATCCCTTGATTCACTGCTGCTGTCGATATTATCTTCTACAGTCATTAGCCACCATGCTGCAGTAATGTCCAAGCTGCTTGAATGTCATGAAAGCACAAATATTTACAGCACGTGCGTTTGAGAAGATAGGGAAAAAAAAAATAATTTTTCAAAACCAGAGATGCGTAATTTTATTTTGAAAATCTTTTTGTTTTCAACGTCTTCCTGTTTCCCATAATGCAAGTTAATTTGCATAGTATTTTTGTACAGACACTGTTGACCGTGTAAATCCGGGTTATTTCGTTTCCTTGTCGTCGATCTATGCTCGATCGGACCTGCAAATCTCTAAATCCACCCGTCCGATGCGGCAGGCTACCGGCCGGCCAGATTCTACATGAACTCAGCTTGAAATGTGAAAAGAATCCCTGGCCAGAGCCCCGTCACAAGAGCTTCGCGGCTTGAAGCGTGATTGTCAATCCCCAGATCCAACCGGTGCCGGAAAATCATCAGCAAATTTTGCAGGGGATGATGAGAAAGGAGAGAGAAAGGGACTCCAAAACTTGCGAGGGGACAGGGGAAGGTTAAAAGGGTTGGTGGCCACTAGATCGAATCATTTGATTCGAGGAGGTGACGTGTCGAGACCTACTTGATGTGATACGTGTCAAGCTCTGAGAGGGACGTTTAGGAAGGGTTTTTTTAATTAACATGTGCCCGGGCCACTCTCACTGTCATCAATTTAGCATCTGAAATTAACTATAATATAAATTTATAATGACTATCATATCAGCAATTATATGAATCAAAACTGAAATTACAGGAGCAACAATCCATTTAATTCCAAAATATTAATATTGGAACACCTAATATAATGTATGGTTAGGGTTTTTTTACATGGAGGCAGCTTGTTGCTCCACCGGTGTGGCGGCTGCCACTGCTCCTTTCTTTTTGCTCCACCGGTGTGGCGGCTGCCACTGCTCCTTTCTTTTTTTAAGATTTGTGTTTTGCTTTTCTCTGATGAGGATACGACTTACGAGAGATTTTTATTTCTTAGAAAATTAGCGCGATATATTAGGATAATAGTAAAACAAATTTAAGAAAAAAAACCTGAAGTAATATTTATTAAATTGCTATTACTTCTTCTAAACATGATAAAATAATTATGCGTGTTTTAGAGAAGTTAAGGCGAAGTTTTCAATGTAGAAAATCTAATTTATTTATTTATTTATTTAAAAAAAAGATAAATAAATAAAAACGAAATTGACAGATATTAATCTTTACACGTGTCAAACAGGCCCCTCCAAATCTTTTCAAACAGCACGATAAAGTGGAGGTTTCTAGCAACCAATTAAATACAATCGTGATGTTACCATCTAATATTTTTGTACACTACAATCTACCATGAAGATAATAAAATCAGTTATAATTTAATATTATTTTTTTATCAAAAACATAATAATTACATGAAAAAAATTAAAATATTTAATTTTATGCATGTATTTGCGTAAGTATAAGCTAAGCAAATCCTACTATATTAATGTTTAATCTTAAAAAAAAATAGATAAAAAAAGGAAAACTTCTCCATCACGATCCCAGTCGTTGAACAAGGCTAGAATAATGGATTGATGGGAATAGAATTGCTTGGTGGGATTCCTTGAATCATTTTTCGTCGTTCAAGAATGGTAAGTCGTGGACCCAAATAGATGTTGCATCCTCATTGGACGAGGATTATGATTGATTTCATAGATTTTTAATTCTCTAGTTATGTTATTGTTTATGTGTCCTGAGGTTTATTTTTATTATACGATGCAACGTCCACGTAAGAATTATGTGACCCGTCACGAGGCCATATTTTCCAGACCTGGTTTGGCGAGTTCATCGGGGGCTGGTTGTTCTTGGCCAGGATCGAGCTGAATTAAAGAGAAAATAAGGGAAGGAAAAAACCCAGGTGATCTCCTAAAACACCGGGTTATAATAGTGTTTTGTTTTTGTATGATAAATGTTTCTAAAATTGAAGTGCGACTACTAAGAGAATATAAATTGTGAACCCTTTATTTAAGTTTTTCAAGGGATACACCTAGCCTTGTTGTGTTGCTTAAATAGACAAATTGAAGTTTTAGTTTCTCCCGATAATATTAATGAGATTTTCATGCTAAGAGTCATGATGATGATAATAATAAAAAATAAAAAACATTATGGTTCAACACCGAGTTCATAATGATCATCAAGCTCATGGTCACCTAGATTTGGCATGATGTTAAGCCCAAGGATAGCTGGTCTCGTAACTTTCTAAACTTGTATTTGTTTGGGGTCAACGAGTTATTGAAATGAAAGATGTTGAGTCTTTCAGCTTATTAGACTCACTTGTATTTACACTCAACTCGTAGTTAATTAGCCCATGCTAATTTGTATATAGATGAACCCGATCATATCAAGTCTAACAACTCATTAAATCTATATATACTTCAATATGGCTAAACCTGAAAATATATGCTTCTGGTTAAGAAAACTACGGATCCAACCCGATCCATCTATGAAGTATTAAAAAGGCAATCCTAATCAATTTATAATTATACATACAAAAATAGAAGTTGTGTGTCAGTAGTGTTGACTGTGGAGTGCTACTATTTTTAATTATGAAGGGATCCGATAAAATGGTCTTACAAATCTTGCATTGCTTGTCGCTCTTACATCCACAACATTAGACTTCACTTTGTGCACGAACCGAAGCTCCTGTCCTAGTATATTTAGACACTGTCGACCAGCCTTGAAAAGCCATTGGACACGGCATTGTTCATGCAAAAACCACTCATTGGGTGAGCAAATTAAAGGAATAAATCTGAAAATTAAATCCCGAAAGGGCCCCTCTCGAGGAATATAGATACATTGCATCGCTCGCTCAGCAATGATGTGCACTTACTTGCATTGGATTTTTAATTTCATTTATATATATATTGTGTGATAATGTTTTTAATTTCTTAATCACATGGAGCTCGGGGCTTTCTGCATAGATAAAATACCCTGGAAAAATTAAATGAATCGAGAAATGGGATGTGATATTACAATATATTTCCTGACACCATTAAATTAAAGGGAAAAATAAATAAATAAAAACCTTCGGTAGAGACATGATTTTCTCCATTCACCTATATATAGAAAAATAAGTATACAGTAAATTAATTTACAGAATATCCTCGGCAATTTTAGAAAACTATACAATATGTTATAAACAAAATATAGAATTCAATTCAATTTAATTAGAGGGTGCGACTGATTTGGAATCTTTTTGCCATAAAAACATTATGACCTGACAAAAGTTGTCGGTTAACTTAATCTTTTCTAATTTAAAATTTGATTTGAATTTGTTTTTATACCAAACTAGATTAATTTTCTAATTTTATTTATAAATTCCTAAACAATATGTTTTTACTTGAAAAAAGCGATTAAAAAATAATAACAATGAAAGCAATTAACTGTGATTTAATTTCCTTGTTAATTAAAATATTAAATAAATGAGATTGACCTCCTTCCACGAAGCAAGGCTTCCATTTACGCACGTTCGGGCGCCGTCCCGACTCTGCTAACTGCTATCCGTTTTCTAATTGTTCCAGAAAACTTACCGTGTAGGCACTCACACCATTTGTTCCCTCCACTCACTAGAAAAATAATAATGTTTTTTTTTTTCCTTACAATCTCGGAGATCATCTTTTCTTACAATCTCGGAGAAACAAATCAAAAACCAATATCTAATTAACACGTGTCTGTCACGTTTCAAATAGAAATATTATAGCAAATTAGTATTATTGGTTTAGATCATGATAGAAAAAATAAGTTTTGGATGTCTGGAAATTTAGGAGTAATTATGTAGTTTTTAGTTTAAAGATAGATAGTTTATTCAAAATGATTGTGTACCATTTATAGAATACCCCATCTCCGAAAAGTATATTTTGTGAGTTCAGGTGAGCGAATAAGACTCTGTGTATCTCAAAATTTGTCCGGTATAAACATGCAACACATTGATTTTGAAAAAAAATGTAATTTTAAAGAATATAGTTATATCCCACCTTCCATTTTTGTCAACTCTATATAGTTTGTGTAGTTGTATCCCACTTTCAAACTTTTATTCGGATATAGAGTTAGATTTATTATTTTGGAGGAATTTTATAACTTTCTTAAATCCTATTCAAGAAAAAAACTTTGATTTACGTGGAATAGAAAAAAAAAAAAAAGAAGAAGAAGATAATCTCACCTTCAAAACACGTATGTAATTTTTTCATCATTTTTTCTTTTATTAAATACTGTCTATTATTTTCCAATTATCTTCTAGCACAAAAGGAGATTAAAAAAAAATTTATTTTCAACAGAAATGCCTAACCAACATAGGGTCACCATCCCTCACCAAACCCTTTTTTTTTTTCCTCGTCTACAAAGGGAGTATAGTACCCATTAATCCACCTCACAACATAGCCATAGAACACCATAGTCTGAGTGTGAATGACCCACACTCAAGAGATCCCCATATAGTAATCTCTTTCCATACAACAAATTATCCAAAATTCCAACCATCACCACGGTTAAAACCCATCCTAACCATGGTTATCAATAAATTCACCCACCCCGAAATACCCCCACCCAAAATCACTATTTACATACCTGTCCCTCTTTCAGACAAATTACCACCTTTCTCGCTCCCTCTTTATATTTTTCCCTCTTACTCCCATGGGACACTAGCAGTAGAAAAACTGAACACAAAAAACAAACCTTAAAGTCTCCACATCCTCCCCCGCACCCTCTCTATGTCTAGACAGTAAGCAGAAGAGAAGAGGAGATGAGAGCTTCTTCTTCTTCTTCCTAACCCCAGAAAGGTAGAAAGGGAGAGAGTTTGTTAATTTCTTCAATGGTTGCAGCAGCTCTTGCAAAGCCATAACTCATTAACTTGGTAAAGATTCAATATTTTTCATCGTTTCTCTATTTATCAATAAATCTATTGGATCCCATTTCTTAAATTCTGTATTAAACCATGTCTTTCATGATTAAGTGTTGTTACGTTGCTTGATCTTTTGTGCTAATTAATTGTACTGTCCTGGGATTTTGTACATGCTTTATTAATAATCGATGTTAATCAATATCTTGTTATTAATTAATAATCATTTATGTCACGAACAAAAAGGAAGTTCTGGTGATTCTCGTGTCTTTTCATGAATCATGATGATAACCCTTTTGGTTCCCTGCTAATTCGTGGTAAGTTGTGTCCTTTCACTCCTTAGTTTTTAAGGAAAGATGGCTCTTGGAGGCTTAGTATACTTGTACGTGTTATAAAAGGCTTTAAATTTATCTTCAAAGAACTGACATCAGACTTTGTTACAGACTTGCAGCGTTGTTATTATTGAAAAAAGTGAGTTTCTTTCTTTCCTTTTTCTCTGCTTATATAACAAGCAGTTTTTGGTGGATTTTTTGTTTAATAAGCTACAAAATAAGATTTTTCTCTCATTCTCTCTCCTTTTTTTGGTAGAGAATCATTTTCTCCTTAATCTTTAGTGATGTAACGTAATCCAGATACAGGTAGATCTGAGGTTTATATCTGTGATAGTTTTGGCCCTCTAAAAGTTTTGCTCCTATGTTACGATGATCATTGGTTAAGACTGTCTCCTGTTTACTTTGTAATTGTACTTATGACTGAGTTGCTGGCTGCTAACTTATAATTCAAAAATTATTGTGTTTTTTTTGATAGCGTGACATGTAAAATGGGGTTTTGAGATTCTTTATCTAATTTCATTTCATTAGTATTGGTTTGTTTTATGGTAACTTGGGCATGCTTAGCTGGAATTAAGACTAATTGCCGGGCATGTGAAGGCGCAGCCCACCGCCTAGACACCCTGTTGAGGTGTCCAAGTGGAGGCTGCCGCGGTTTTTTCGTTTATGATTTGAATTTATGTTGTCTTCTTCTTAGGTGATATTGATTTACCACCAGGTTGAGACAATC
This sequence comes from Salix purpurea, assembly GCA_027405865.1. NCBI lineage: Eukaryota > Viridiplantae > Streptophyta > Magnoliopsida > Malpighiales > Salicaceae > Salix > Salix purpurea. The sequence continues at coordinate 446,992 of JAOWLH010000012.1, forward strand.
ATGCAGTTTTTATTTGAATATCTCTGGAATTATTTTTTCTCACCGACACGAGAGAAGCAAGTTCATCTGTTTCGTATCGTAACTGATTTTGATACTATTAATGATAACGCTTACTTTATGTTACGTTTACATATTTATTTGTTTGTTTGTTTTACAAATGTCCAGCTACAGAGAGCCTTAAAGGGCCTGTGATTATATTTGTATGTCGGTGCAGATACGCGCCTTGTCGGTATTCGAAAGCAGTTACTCTGTTTTTGGTTCAATGACAATTAGGTATTAGTCTGATATATGGTGGTTATGCTATTCCGTGTTCTCTTTATTTTACATTAAATTAGAGTTTAATGATTCATTGTACATGACCGACTGTATGATAGAGTATTGAAGAAACTTTCACTAAATATGTTGGTGCATTTATTTGGCTTGCAGGAGCTTAGCTGTGGCTGCCTTTTCCGCATCACATGCCTTGAATTCCAAAGAATAAGAATAGGCGAACTTCTAAGCGATAGTTGTGTGTGGAGATTGATATTGCAAGAGAGGTGGAGCATATCTTAACTGAGCTCAATTTTTCTACCCTATTATCAAATTGATTTGACTCTGGTTTCTGCTAAAATGGGAATCTTTGAAGAAATGGGATTTTGCAACAATCTGGACTTTTACTCGTCTCCTCCTGGAGAAATGGACGCGGTTCCAGAACGTGAACCAGGGGCAACAATCGAGGAGGATTACAGCGATGAAGAGATGGACGTGGATGAGCTCGAGAAGAGGATGTGGAGAGACAGAATGTTGCTTAAGAGACTTAAAGAGCAGGGTAAGAATTCTGAAGTTGTTGATCATGCAAAACATCGTCAGTCTCAGGAGCAAGCACGAAGGAAGAAGATGTCACGAGCACAAGATGGTATCCTGAAATATATGCTGAAAATGATGGAGGTTTGCAAAGCTCAGGGTTTTGTGTATGGGATCATTCCTGAGAAGGGAAAGCCAGTGAGTGGAGCATCTGACAATCTCCGGGGATGGTGGAAGGAAAGAGTCAGGTTTGATCGGAATGGCCCTGCCGCTATTTCCAAGTACCAGGCAGACCATTCGATCCCTGGAAAGAGTGAAGATTCTGGCCCAGCAGCTTCCACACCTCACACCTTGCAGGAACTCCAGGATACAACTCTTGGATCGCTTCTGTCAGCCCTGATGCAGCACTGTGATCCACCCCAGAGGCGTTTCCCACTGGAGAAAGGTGTTGCCCCCCCATGGTGGCCCACTGCAAATGAGGAATGGTGGCCTCAACTGGGTTTGCCCAAGGATCAGGGTCCTCCTCCATACAAGAAGCCCCATGATCTGAAGAAGGCTTGGAAAGTCAGTGTTCTAACAGCAGTGATTAAGCACATGTCTCCTGATATTGCCAAGATTCGCAAGCTTGTTCGCCAGTCTAAATGCTTGCAGGATAAGATGACTGCCAAGGAAAGTGCCACTTGGCTGGCAATAATTAATCAGGAAGAAACACTGTCCCGGAAATTATATCCAGATAGCTGCCCTCCTGTGTCTGCTGGTGGAAGTGGTTCTTGTGTCATCAGCGATTCCAGTGACTATGATGTTGAAGGAGTAGATGATGAATCCAATTTTGAAGTAGAGGATTGTAAGAGCATTGATGTCAATCTTTTCAACATGGCAACAGCAGCTGGACCAAGAGATAGATTTATGATGCCTCCAGCAGCTCCGCAGATTAAGGGAGAGCTTGTTGAAACAAGCATGGATTTCATTCAGAAAAGGAAGCAGCCTGCTGGTGAGCCACATGTGATGGTTGATCAAAAGCTGTATAGGTGCGAGCATCCTCAATGCCCCTACAACGATTCTGGACTTGGGTTTCTTGACATCACTGCGAGAAATAATCACCAAATGAATTGCCCATACCGCACTAACGCTTCTCAGGGATTTGGAATGTCTAATTTCCAAATTAACAGTGACAAGCCAGCTGTGTTTTCTCTCCCTTTTCCCCAGACTAAGGCACCAGCTCCAAACCAGACTCCTTCATTTAATGTTTCAGGACTTCGAATTTCGGAAGATGGGCAAAAAACGATTTCGGATCTCATGTCTTTCTATGACACCAATCTTCAGCGAGACAAGAACATAAATCCTGGGAGTGCCAGCGTTATTGGAGATCAAAATCAGCAGCAGCTGCAAGAGCAGAAATTTCAATTTCAGCTGAACCCCAGGAATGTCAATTTTATGGGGGACCAGAATCCACAGCAGCAACAGAAATTCCAATTTCAGCTGGATCCTAGGAATGCAAATGTTATTGGTGGTCAAAATCAACAGCAACAGCAGAAATTCCAATTTCAGCTGGATAATAGCTACTATGGACAAGGGGCTATGATGGGAAACAACATAACTGAAGCAACCAGCATGCCAGTGAACAATTCTGTTTTCCCGTCAACTGAAACTCAGTTTGATCACTGCAAGGCATTTGATTCTGCATTTGATACCAATGTCAATGACAACAGTGCTGACTTCAGATTTGGCTCTCCGTTCCCCATTCCACCAGTTGATTACTCCATGGATCTGATTCCAAAGCAGGATGTTGGCATGTGGTATGTCCAGTGAAAGAAGCAAAACACATCCTTGCTGCTCTCCTCGCTTCTACACTATCCTTGAAGGGGAAACAGCTAACATTCTGGGAAGAAGGCCATCATCAACTCAGTTTCTGCTTCATAGTGCAGAAACTTCTTCCTTACTTAGTAGTTTAATATGTTCTTATATGTAGATGTTTAAGACATTTGTGAACTTCTTGAGTTTCTGTTCTGCTCCTTTATCTTGCCAAGTCTAGGATTTCTAGGTTGCTTTCTGTGCAGTATTGAAGAGGGGCCAGTAATGAACTGGCAAGGACCAAACTGATATGCAATACTGCTGTTGAAAAGTTAATATCGGCATGTAGTCAAGTATATGTACACATACATCAATATATGGTGCTTTCATGCATATGCTGCACTTTGTGTTTGTGTAAAATCCCCCACATTCCCTGCTCGATTTGATCTATCTCTCTCTTTTTTTTCTTCTTGTTTTTGTGTGCTGAGTTGATTTGGCGGGACCTTATAATTCCCCCACTTTCTCAGCTTGTTCAGTGCAACTAGACCAGTTTTTCAAAAGGTACGTGAACAGAATCGCCTCCTTTCCTGTGCGCACAACTCAATCTCACACAGAGGGCATAGACAAAGTAGGTGGTAAGTGGAGTCCAGGAACAGTTGTTGGATTTAGTTGAAGTGATGTGGTCCTCTAGCTGTCTAGCAGCACTCAAAAGCTGGCATCTGTATCCTACATCAATCATGGACTCTTCTTGTCGCATCTCAAAGAGTTCCAAGCACTAGCATGCTTTTATGTCTAGGGTCAAAAAACTTGATGAGAAGATTCTCTTGCGCATTGAACACATGCCTTTCTTTTTTTGATTTATGCAGCGATGATCTGACAGGATTAGTCTGATATCATCTGAAATTGACCCGGATTTTAACTCGAATTCAATCCTAGTACATGGTCGAACTCCTATCGAGGGTTCAAAGTCTTTACCATGGAGCTGAGCTTTCTGTCATCCCTGAATCCTTCCTCCCTGTCCAGGATTTGAGGCCAGGGTGTCCTGGTGGAGACATGACACGAGGAGTTATATTCATGCATGACGAATACTAGATCTGTGAAGCTTCTTCGTCTGATTGGAGGTAGAAGAGGAGTGTCCATGATCATTGACCAAGTGATCATTTAAAATTACAGCTGGGATATTCCTTAAATTACTTCTCAATACATGTTTTTCAAACATCAAAATCAAGAATACTATTTATGGTGGTTATTAAAACCACCTGCGCGATGCCCTTGGTCTGGCATGGGGAGGAGACGACCAGGAATCTGGTTTGAAAGGAGAGAAAATCCAGAGAACATTTATCTAATGTTTGAACATCGGGAAAAGATAGTTCAAAGTTAGGCAGGGTTTGGAGTGAAAAATATTTGTCATCGAAGGAAGTCTTTTTCACTCCCAGCATCTCTCTTTCATCTCCATCTTTTGTTTCCATTTTCCCCGCTTTGATTCCTCTCTCTACGTTAGGTGTGCGGGCACACTCACAAGATGCTCGCGCCCGCGTTTTCTTCATGCAGAAACAGAGACTGCAAAGTCCAGAAGAGACTAGTTCTCTGAGGTGTCATGGAATCATTAAAATCGTCTAGAAGTGAGAAGATATCATACAAATCACTTTTTAAAGGGATGGTTTTCAAAATATCAAGAAATTTTATATATATACAAGGGAGGATTTTATAGTATATTTCTAAACATACATAAAAAATTATGTTTTAGATGCTTCAGGCAATTATTAATTTATTTCAAGATATAATTTATATTGTTATCTAATACACTCGATAGAGTGAAAGTTTCTTCGGCTTAAAACTTTCACATGACTACATCATATTGTGTTTAATTCTTACAAATAGAATGGAGATAGAAAGATTCGAACTTGTGACCACCGGAATAATAAAATTCTGATATCATGTGTTAAAGAATCATTTTATGTAAAACTTTCAAGAGAATGACGAGATTTCAAGATTTATATTATTTTCTATTAATATTTTCAAGTAATATAATTTGTCACCATACAGCCATTGCATTATTCACTTGGTCAAATTCAATCATTCCTTGTCGTGGGCCCTCCCCTCCTGCCCACCTCAAGGAAAGTTGTGCAATAATATTAATGATGTCCCGAGTTCATATGCTGGTGGCTGCTGCTGTTTTTTTTTCTTTTTTTTTTCTTTTTTTTTTCTTTTCCAGTTACTAATAGTCGATGGATTGATTTGGAAATTAGAGGGCAAAGCTTAAATCTAGTTGATTAAGTTTATTTATAATCTTGTTGGTCTGACTAAACCTAATTAGGTCAAAACCATTTTATATATAAATTAGCCTATAAATTAATAATTGGACTCAAGGAAGGATCTTTTAATTAAATAATAAAAATAAAACTATTTTTGTTTTAAGAGAGAGATGGTGAATAGATTCTTGTTCCAGCAAACAAGGAATGGGCCTAAAATGTCCAATAGGAAACAAAATTCAACACAAAGCCCATACTTAGGTTTAGAGTTACACCAGCCCAAACACGTTTAAAGCTTACCAGATTAGAGGAGCTGATCAAATTAATTAGTAGCCATAATATCCTATTTAAGTCTGTAAGCATCTTTCTTAATTCCATACACATGTCTCTAGGCCTCAGAGCCTCGAGGATCGGGCCCATAAGTACTAACAAGCTCGGCCCATTTAGACCGGTGGTTTCAAGGGCCTGATTTTGACCTGGCACTTCCAGCTTCAAGTTCAAGAGCCTGTAATCTATCTTGAAGAGAAAGTTTATTAGTCTATCCCTCCAAGTTCAAATTGTTTTATAATTGATTGGTATTAAAATTTTATTTAATTTTAAAAAATTAGAACAACATCAGATTAATCTAAATATTTTATTGATTTACTTGAGTGTTACCAAACATGTTAATAAAACTTGTCCAGAGAGAAATAAAACACATATTCTTCTTTTGTATATTTTAATGAATACTATACAAAAATCTTCTTCCAAAAATTTAGAGAGAATCTAGGTGATAAATGGGGTAGCTAAAAGGTTTGTTTTTTCCTCTTAATATCCCGAGTTCGAGTCTCAAAGAATCTCGTCTAAAATAATTTAGTTTTCTAATTAATTTGATTAATGTAAAGAGGCATCATTTTAAACATAGAATTTACATAGAAGTTGATTTCAGAACATCTTAACCATCGAAAAACAAGAGATGAACAGTGCTTGGGTTTTGAGTTTAAGCTAGAGAATTTTGAAGATAGACGAGGGAGCTCACCAGACTAATAATTAAGGCTTAGTAGTTGACCTTGCCCGTTTGTCTGTTTTTCTTCAGCTCCTATCTCTTATAGTTTATTCTCTTGATTCCATGTGAGTTTCATCATAGTTTATAATAGCATAGACTAATGCAAAAAGTCTTCTCAAGCTGATGCCAATCTCTTCTGTCTCTTCTGTCCCTTATAATTGAATACAACCTGTCTAGTTCTCACCATAATTTGTTTTTTGTCTGGAAGTTTCAACTCTTTAAGATTCCGTTTCTGTTGCGTGTTTGGTAGTTAGTTTCCAGGAAATCGTCTTCATGGGACAGGAAACAAGAAGACTTTCAGATGAATATGAAGTTTCAGACATTCTCGGAAGAGGTGGATTCTCAGTTGTCAGGAGAGGTATACAGAAGACAAGTGGAGATAGGAGGCAGGTAGCCATCAAGACATTGAAAAGACTAGGCCCGTCAACTCCATCAGGAATTCCTAGATCTAGCGGTAATGGTGAGAGAAGCACTGCTTCCTTCAAATTTCCAACATGGAGGCAAGTTTCGGTATCTGATGCCTTACTTACAAATGAAATATTGGTGATGAGAAAGATAGTAGAAAATGTATCGCCGCACCCGAATGTGATTGACCTCTATGATGTTTATGAGGATCAAAATGGGGTGCATCTTGTGCTGGAGCTTTGCTCTGGCGGGGAGCTGTTTGACAGGATTGTCGCCCGAGACAGGTACTCCGAGAGTGAAGCAGCAGCTGTAGTTAGGCAGATTGCAGAAGGATTGGGAGCTCTTCACAGGGCTAATATTGTCCACAGAGACTTGAAGCCAGAGAACTGTCTTTTCTTGAATGAAAATAATGAGTCTACCTTGAAGATTATGGACTTTGGATTGAGTTCTGTGGAAGAGTTCACCGATCCAGTTGTTGGGTTGTTTGGCTCCATTGATTACGTCTCACCAGAAGCTCTTTCTCAAGGCAGAATTAGCTCTAGAACTGATATGTGGTCTTTGGGAGTGATCCTGTATATCCTGCTCTCAGGGTGAGTTAATTTTCTTCTGTCCCATATCGTAGCCTATCATATTGTTGCCATAAGTCAACGATCAAGATCCTGATTCTCGGTTCAAGTTCTTAGGTTTTTTTTTTCTCCCTTTGATATTCCAGGTATCCGCCTTTCATTGCTCAGTCCAACAAGCAGAAACAACAAGTGATCATGGCTGTATGTTGATGTTTTCTTGCCTTCACCAAGGCTAGATCATTTTCTTCATTGTTCAGTTTATCTTCCTTCCATGGTTCTGAAAGGCAAATGCTTTGCTATGCAGGGTGATTTCACTTTCTATGAGAAGACGTGGAAGAACATAACTTCATCAGCAAAACAGCTGATCACTGATCTCCTGCAAGTTGATCCCGAAAGGAGACCGAGTGCTCAAGATGTACAGATGCTCAAAGCCTTAACTTATTGGTCTTTTCTTATATTATCGAGAGCATCCTCTAAAAATACATGCTACATGTGGTGGCAGGTTCTAAATCATCCTTGGGTGATAGGGGATTCTGCAAAAGAGGAACAAATGGACCCCGAGATTGTCTCAAGGCTGCAGCGTTTCAATGCCCGCCGCAAGTTTCGCGCAGCAGCAATAGCCAGTGTGTGGAGCAGTACAATTTTCTTAAGAACCAAAAAGTTAAAATCTTTACTAGGATCACATGATCTCAAGGAGGATGAAATTGAGAAGCTCAGGCTACATTTTTCTAAATTGTGAGTGCTCAGACTATTTCATACCCTGAAGTACTAGTTCAGTTTGTGTGGAGTTCTAGGTTTATCAGCATTTAACTTCAAGCTGGCCTGAGTTTGATTGCCCTATCATCAGTTTTTCATATTCTAACGGGGAAATATATATACGTGCAGGTGTGCAAAAGGCGATAATGCTACTCTATCTGAGTTCGAGGAGGTGCTGAAAGCAATGAACATGTCGTTACTGGTCCCTATGGCACCCCGCATCTTCGATCTGTTTGACAACAACCGCGACGGAACAGTTGACATGAGGGAGATTCTTTGTGGTTTCTCCAGCCTCAGGAACTCTCAAGGAGATGATGCTCTCCGTCTATGCTTTCAGGTATGCTCTCTTCCCTGATGATTCCCCTCCAACTCGCGAAATCAAGAAGTAACCTATCGAGCTAAGCTGAGTTTTTCTTTTGCTTTTCGGCCAACAGATGTATGATGCAGACCGTTCCGGGTGCATCACGAAGGAGGAAGTAGCATCAATGCTCAGAGTAAGCTATTTCCCTAACAGTTTTTATAACTTGAAAAGTTTAAACTGCTTCCAAGATCAGATGACATGTAAAATGTTTTTTGAGCAGGCTTTGCCCGAGGACTGCCTCCCAGCAGATATAACAGAACCGGGGAAATTGGACGAGATATTTGATAAGATGGATGCCAACAGTGATGGAAAAGTCACCTTTGATGAGTTCAAAGCTGCAATGAAAAGGGACAGTTCACTTCAGGATGTAGTCCTCTCATCTCTTCGGCAACAATAATTTTCTCACTTTCTGCCTTCACCACCATCTTTCCAGCTATGCTTTTTATTTTTTTCAAAGTCTTTCTTTTAGCTAAATACTATTCAGGCAATAGAGATGATGACTAAATGAGGTAAGAGAAATTTTCTCTCTTAATTTGCTGTTGAAGCTAGGAACTTTCTCAGTCTGACGTGTATTCATATGGTCAAGCTCAACTCACCTGCTAATCTTCTCCTGTAATTTTGCATTTGTCTCACCCAAAATAATTGAAAATAAGTATAATCTGATTTGGAAGCAACAGTAGCTTTGAACTTGCAGATGAATTTATGCCCATCCACTGTGTAGCTTTGCAGAACTCACACAAAATGAAATCGTGCAAGATCCAAAATTCTATATTTCCATTCAACGTAATCAGGATAGTTCCCTTGATTTAGCAGTTCTTGCTACATGAATGAAACTAGTTTCAAAATAGATTCAAGACAATTATATGAACTTTACAATTTGCTATCCTATGAAAAAATAAGTGGGTTGATACAAATCATCATCTCCATCAAGACCTTTCGTAAGATCGCTGCTTCTGTTGTCAGTACTCTCGTTGGAATCATCGGTATTTTGAACATCATGATTGACTCGCTCACTGGTGATTGCTACATCCAGCCAGCCTAACTCTTCAGCTTCTGTGGCTTCCAAATCCTCCACCCAGTCTCCCATAGTGGCACCCATAACTTCTAAGCTTGTAGGATTAATGTTGCTTCTCATGCACCTGGAAAATAACCAAAAAATTTAGACTGCGCAATTAATTCCATCCGTCCACCTATCAACTAGAACCAAACATCCAGTCACTTCCCAAGACATTCTCAATTCTGTGTAGTATTCTCCTGCATTGTGGGCACTTCTACTCAGAAATCTTCCCCTCGAAGCATTATAAGAAGGCATCTTATAGCCAGGGCAATACTATCAGCCATCTGTTGAAAAGAATAAGAATAACAATTCGCTGCACTTATGGTACTCCAGCTTCGTATATAAATCTTGAAACAGCAATATAAGCCTTGTCGGGAAGCAAACTTCTGGAGCAAAGGTCGAGCAACAACGGGCACAACCATTTGCAGATGCTGCTTCTTGTGTCTCTTGGTTCGATTAGATCTCCCTTCCAAAACCTCTTTACCTCTTCCCCTGGTAGCCATCTTTTGCAATGGCCGCGCATCATCATCATCTCCTCCCTTATCCTGAAAGTACGGCAAATACGAATTCTTTGCAGGATTTGCCTCTTTCTGCTTCCTTAGCTTCTCCAAAACTTCAAAACCCAAATGCTGCTGTATCCAAACATTAACATCCTCAGGTACATCTTCACACGGAGTTACATTTCCTCTTTCTCCAGCCAAATGCTGCCTCATTCTAGAATTCCACCTCCAAGAAAAATCTTATGACAGTATCTTTTGCCTACCCCCATTAACCATAGTCCCATGAGCCCATCCAGGATCAGTAGCTCTAGGAGGTGCCAAACTCTGGAGTTCAAGAACATATCAAAAGCGCAAAACTCAAATACTCAAAAGCCGGTCACTTGATGTTTAAGCTAAGAAGAAAAATCAGACACATCAAATCCTTACATGGTTTTGATCATTAAATTGCATCCTGGGAAAGTTTTCAAAAAACTCTCAACTTCAAAAATAAAACATCAGTTAACCCAACAATTAAGTAAAAACAAGAATCAAACAGTCATAAAAAGCGAAACTTTCTTCAATCACATTTGTAAAAACACCAATATCTACCCATAATTATGATCAATCACTACTAAACTAATCATGATTAGCAATTACAAGACCAAAAAAACACAATCCGTTTCAGCTTTCAGGCTAACCTTCATCAACTCACTTGATCAAGCTTCAAAAACTGATGAAGACACAATCTTTCTAGTCTGATCATGGAAAAAGAGAGCTTACATTGGGAAAGAAAAGTCCAAAGCTGAAGTCTCAGGTCTGTTAGGCCGAATAAATTGTGACGGAACTCAGCAGTTTCGGGTGTCGGATCCGGAAAGCGAGAGTCAAAAACTTTTGGTGTATTGGTAATATATCGGCGGAATGTGAACCGGTTCGAAAGGAAACATAATTTCTTTTATAGGGAAAGATAAGGTAGAAGGGAGGAAATCTCGCTTTCATTGAAGTTGTGCCGTTTCGTAACTTTCGTTTTCAGCATTTTGTCTTCTTATATATATATATATATATAAGAAAAATGTTAACAGCAAAAATTAATATGCATGGTGAGTAGCCAGGAACCCTCCTGGATGCACACGACACAATTGGGACTAAAAATTGGATATCCTTTATTCTTAGTACTCTGCTTTTTATAGGCATTTTACAGACTTGTAATAAATGGTAATTAACCGACTCCTATTGACTTTTAATATGAAAAATAACTGATAAACTGACCCATTGTTTCCCAAATAAATTAACCTAAAATACCCTTTAACAATTAAGTAATTCCTTAGCTTATTTGGCCCTGTGTCCTTGATTATTCTAGGCATGTAACAAAAAACATGTAAGGATGCACATCATGCACAAATGGATGATGAAGACATTGATCTCAAGAAATTATACCCAAAGGAATTCTAACAGTTTATATAATTCTTGCTTACAGACATAGTAGAATGAAGCTGCTGCTGAAAAAACCTGCAGGAATTACAACATGCATGTCACCACACATTATTTCTTCATGCCACATTGAAAAGACATAAGAATCCAAATGAGTACGCTTACTGTTCTCATAGTTGCTCACGAATGCATGCCATTGATCTCAACATGGAACCAAGTGTATCTCTAGAAACCTGAAATTTTACCTCTGTTTTGTTGTCTTGATATCTTGAAGCTGGAAAAAATAAGCAAAAAAATAATGATTTGAAAAATAAATAAAAAAGTCAAGCCTTGCATACATAATTGTCTGTCTCAGCTTTTCTATGGACTAACAAAAGATTGAAACCTTCAAGTGACCAGCAAAAGAGAGAAAGCCCTGACTTTCTCCAAGACATCTAATATTAAAAGCATGCCTTTGATGAAACTCACCAGTCACAAGATCACAAGGCTGTGAAATGCAAGACATGCTTGACATTTCTGGGTTTAATTGGCAAGTGGAAAGATAAAAGGAGGACATGGGACGTGGTAAGGTTTTGTGGATTTACAAGAACTGAGTTTCCAGAATCACTATCCCAGCTCTTTAGTGGGATCTGGCAATTGGAATAATAAAATGAATGTATTACACTATGCTTAATTCATTTGAAAGCATAAGTGCAAAAAAAAGATCTAAATAACAGTTAAAATTTCTTTGGACATGGCTACAACTGTGAAATAATGTGCAAGCCTTGTGCAGAAGAAGAATTGTATAGTAAAAACAATAAAACTACAGATTTTGCCTTCATTCACACTTCATGCAAAAGTCAGTGGCAAAAAGAAAAAAGCTTTCTTGTTTCTCCTTCATTCTTTCACTGACACTGTCGCTCACGTGTACCAGGGCACTGCCTAATTACTATCCCAGCACAACAAGGGTTTACCAAGACTAAAAACACACATTAACAAACCCATCAAAGAAAAAAACAATTTTAAGAGCAAAACCACCCCTAGCAAATGTGTAGAGTGTGTTTTGTTTACATATCAAAATTCAAGCAAGCAAAACCCCAATAACCACACCGAAGTCAGCTCCCATTTTAACAACAAAAACCACAAAACCATTGACAAAAACCTAGAAATTTTCAAACTTTATCAAAATTAAAGTCATGGACTTGACATAAAAAATGGGGTCTTCAGAGAAAATGAAGCTGACCTTCATAAAGAGCTGATAGGGTGAATTAAGCTAATTAAACCTCCTTTTAACTAAAACCCACTTGCCAAGCCTTCTTTAATCCTCCAACCATTACAAATATGGAGTTTGGGTGTTTGCCTTAGAGCCCAATACAGGCCCGTGATCTTTTCATTTTTACCTCTATGTTTTGTAACAGGAATTTATGTTTATCTTCTTTGACAAATTCAATGGTGAGGATTTAAAAATAAAGATCTTTGTTTCAACCTCATCTTGCCCTTTTCACTGGGCTAGATCTAGGTGTTTGTATGAACATGAAATTTTTGAAGTAATTTACTTGAAGGTGAAGAATTTGTTGAATCTTAATTGATATAGAAAACTATATGTTATGGGATGTTCTTGTCTATAAATAAAGAGAAAAATCAGCTCACACAATTGAAAAGGGAAAAGGAATTATTGAAGCTTTTTTTTATACTTTTTAACTCATATTTTCTTTTGAAGTAACTAAGAGAAAACAAACATGAAAAATGAAAAACTAAGGATATTTTGATCCCTTTTTTTTCCCCATCCACCCACAACAAAACCCAACAAAACAAAATCTAATCAAACCTTAGCAATCCCCAGCCTTGGAAGTCCAAGAAAAATTCAAACATAATAGTTACAAGAAACAGAGGTGGTGGTTGAACTAGTTGGAGAGTTTGAGACCGAATCAGACAACAACCTGTCCTTCCCACTTTCACTTTCCTCGTCAACACTCCTTGTAACACCAACCTTTTCAACTCCTCCTGTGCTATTATCCTCTAATACGTAGCCAGCTTGATCGGGCTCATTTCCATAGCAACACGCGTCGAATATCAAGTCGATGTTATCTTCAAATCCTGTATGATCGAACAGGTCTGGCAACTCGCAAGAATTTTCGAGAGGGAGATCAGGCATCGTGAGGTTCAGTCCTAAATCCATGCAAAAGCTCCATGCTAGCTCGTGCTCTTCGATGGTGTCCATAATTACCATAGGAGACGTGCCGTCCAAGCTTGAATTTATTTGTGAGCAATGAAGTTGCGACGACGGGACTACTTTTTGCTCTTTTTCCTCTTGTTGTTGCGGCGGCGGTGGCGGTTGTTCAACCTCCGCCTCTACTTCTACTCTGGAATCAATCAAGTTGTTACGAAGTCGTTGTTCTTGGAGGATTCGGTCTATGGGGATGCCTTTCTTCCTCAATCGTTCCATGTAATTGCTGACATCAAAATTGGTCACCGCATTTGCTCCTCTATACTCTATCGCCGCCATATCATACGCCGCCGCTGCCTCTTCTTGTGTATCTTTACGAAATTAACAGGCAAAAAGTAGGCAGACAAAATCTGATTAGTGAATTAATTAATCGAGCAATCAATAAATTAAAGAAAAGTAAGAAGAAAAGTAGCTTTATGATACAGAATAAATTGAGGTTGATTGATTTAAATAATAAAGCTAGATTGGGAATTCACATGCTTAGTACATAGTATTTTATTAATTGCATTGAAATCTCACTTTTGAAATATTAAAAAAATATAAAGCAAGCAGCATAGTCCCCTTGATTGTGCCCTAGCTAGTTGTTGAATAAGACCTCACTGCTTGGACAAGTACAGTGGCAAGAATCAGCCGTACTTCAACCATAAAGATTGTCCATCTCCAAGCATGTAAAGCTCCACACCACCTTGCCTGCCTTTTCTCTTTTTGAAATCTTTTTTGCTGGGGTTCTTCTAGGTGATCGATCCTATTTCTGGTGGTGTTTTTTTGGTTGATACCACTGAGGGAAAAGTTTATTTTAGCCCTTGTAGATTTGTCAGCATTCCATCTCAGCCCTTGTAACATGAATTTCCCAATTTTAATCTTGAAAAAAGGTTCAAACCTTAGCATATTAGCCACCATGTATCTAACTAGAACTAACAAAATGCCCATCCCCCCCTTCTTGTCCTTCCAAACTCCCATGCATATGTCAATAATATCCCACAAAAATTCACAAATCTCAGCAAAAGAATTCACACATCGGAAGTTCTTGGAAACTGCAGATTGAATTGAGTAATTTTAAATTACAAGGACCATAGTGGGAAGTCACTGAATCTATAAGGGCAAGAACATAGTTTACCCCGACTACAGCACCAAGAACGGTGTCAAGAGCTATCTCACCCACCCATGAGCCATGTATTCTCTTCCAGCGCAAAGAGACAAACTGAAAATGTTTTGACTTTCAGGCCACCACCCTCAATCTGCCTCTCGACTCCCATTTCTCCCAGTTAGTGGCCTACTATGAGGGTGACCACAGGCCGACACCATTAACATGGGCCACAGAGGTTGCTAGTTACCTCCCCCGTAGTAGATGTTCTTGGTGAACCCTAGCATTGGCCTAGGCTTGAGCAAGCAAAAAGATGAAAGATCTAGGTTTTTTGACAGAACTGGCACGTGCCCTTTTTTGTCATGGTAAGGATGTTGTCACCTGACCTACTGATGGAGATTGAATCGTGGGCATCAACCACATCTTATGCTAATTTGGTAATTGGAGGGAGATGGTAATCTAAAAATAGAATCCTTTTGAGGATCTAGAATGGCAATCAAATCCTGGGCCCTGGTGCATTTGCAGGAGCTAGAAGCCTAGAACTATAAACTGGAAAGCAGTGTTCAGGCAATGAAGACATCTAACCTTAAAGTCTGGTTCCAGTTCAGTCCCCCATAAACATTTTTATTGCAACACCTGCCACTTTGATAGCATGAGAAAAGGGTTTGTGCCACGTTAGCTCGTGTGGACTCACACTGACAGCTTTGGATTTGGCATCTAGCCAGCATAAGAGTTGGCCCTCCTACCCACCTCCTAGACACATACAAAAGAAATCCGGCTTTCTAAAAGTTTCTTCAATTTGAGATGAGAATGGGAGATAAATAAAATCAATATTTATTTATTTTGTCAAATTTCAAACCAGATTTTCCTGTTTGGGAAATTTTTGGAGGAACAAACCAAGTCTACATTGATTCTCCATATCCATGAAAAATAGCAAAATGTTATTATTTCTTCATGCTAAGAAGGCATAGTTTTCATGGTCACAGTTAAATGAGAGAGAGGATCATACTGTAAGTTCCAAGGTAGAGATACTTGTTCCCATAAACTCGTCCAATTCTAGCTTCCCATCGGCCATTATGATGATGCCTGTCAAGTTTCAGGCCAAATTAATCATAATCAATGCCAAAAATCAAACTTTAATCTTCCAAAAACGATCCATCGATGAAACAAAGTGCAGAAGAAAAGCGGCGTTTACCTAGCCACCCCACGGTATTTGGAGACTCCTCTCGAGAATCCACTGCTTTGCCGTCTCAGAGATGCCAAGTACTCTTCTTTACTCGCCCTTTCCATCTCTTCCCTCTCTTTTGTGTATTTTTCTATCTGCATCATCATCGATTAATGTTCAAAATAGGGTCCTGCTCGTTTGTTTCTGTGGTTGAAACTGTGTTTTGCTTCAATCCCACATCCAATCTCGTCTGGTTTTATTACTAAACATATGATTTATATCTGAGCACCACTGAAAACATATGATTTCAAACTACAACAGCAAAATCTAACGAGATGTTTAAAATGTAACTTGGCCATTTCAAAGAAAACACAGGAAGAAAGTACATGTCTTTTGATAATATTGGTCAAAGCTTGAAAAAAGAGAGTCAAAGAAACAATGTGAGGTTACCGGAAAATTCAAGGTTGTCTCTGTTCCCCAGTACTTTAGGGCAGCAAGATCATAGGTGCGCGCAGCTGCCTCCTCATTATCATAGGCACCTACGTGTTACACACAATTAGGACCGATTATTTTGTTTTGAAGGGAGTAAAAAAAATTATAGTTATTAAAAAACTGTATTGGTTGAGATCATTGAGGTGGAGTGCTTACCCAAATAAACTAAGCAGCAGACAAAGTTGTGAATGTGAAAGTCGCAGTGACAGGGATGATTATAAAGGTTAAAAACATGGTCAGAACATGTAAGAAAATAAATTAAAAACAATAATTAAAATATATATATAAAAGATCTTAGATCTCCTTGGTTTTTGTTAAACTTTAATTAATTAAGCAAAATTCACCTTGCTTTCCCTTCTTGTTTTGAATGTTGTTCCATGAACTCTTATCCCAAAGATGCGCTTCAAACCTTCCTGTCCATCTATGTCTGATCTTGATCAATCAACAAAAAATGTCACACATGCAAGTTTTTTTGAAGATCCCACAACACAGGAAAACAACAAGAAGAAGAAGCACAGTTGAGCAAGATTCTGGTACCTGGTGACTCCTCTATAAATGGAACTTCTCTTGCCAGAGTTATGATTAGCAGCAGCAGCATTCTGGGATTTTCCTTGATTGCTCTTTTGATTCTTTCTAACTCGTTTGGCCTTCGGTTTCTCAATGCTTTGAGAGGCAACACAAGAAGACGATGAAGAGGAGGAGGAGCACGACGAGGACCTCTTCATTAACTTCTTCTTTTTGCAACGTGAGAGCACAGAATATGATGAATGCAGGCAAGCAAGCGAGACTTGTCAGAAGAAAAAAGATGGGTCTGTGTATGTTATATCAACCTGTTAGGTCTCCCTTGTTTTCCTACTCTAGTTTAGATTTCGTGGCTTCGGGAATTGGAAGAAGTGTATTTTGGTGACCAAAAGTGGTTTACCAAAACAAGGAGAGACAGTGGAAGTGAAAGCTAATAGAACAGCACACAAAACCAAGACAATAGAGGAGAGGCCAGTTGACTAGAGCATGTTTCTGGGGGGTTAACTTTATAACCAAGCATGGGGTTAAAGATTTTCGAGCTGGGTTAATTAACCTCGAGTTAGATTTAATGCCACACACTTGGCTAATATGCGCAGCCATGCTACCAATAAGAATCTCTTCTTCTCTCTCACAACTAACTGCACAACCATCCATCTCTTCTTCAATATAAAAATGAAAAGGGTTTCACACTGCAGGAGCTAAAGAAAGAAACATGTCAGAGGTTTGTATTTTTATTTTGATTTTTACTGGTTCGTGTTGCTGCCGATGGGTTGGCTCTGTGTGTCAGTTACTTTCTGTGTCTCACTCGATAACAAGGGACGTGTAAGGACGTATCTGCAGAGGTGTCAAGCTAAGTTTATGCCCCTAGTCTTTGTTCATCTTACCTCAGGAACCACTGGGACTTGGACCAGGACAAGGCAGCAAAGACTGCATGATCCACAATATTCAACTTTCGAATATATATTCTATTGAAGATGTAATAACTTACTATGTTTTTATATGAATAATTATTGTATGTACATGTATAAGAGCTCAAAAATTTAATTGAGATACGCGCAAACTAGACTGGACATTCTAGTTACGTAAAAAAAAACATATAATTGAATTATCAAATATTCATAAATAAAATGCAGTGGAAGTTGAAAAAGAAAAGGGATAAAATGCTGTGTTGAGTGATTTAACAATTAAATAGTGTTCAATAGAAATCATTTCCAATACGGATTGCCAGACAATTCCTATGTCGTTTTCATTATTATTATAATTATTATTATATCATCTTTTTTTATTCATGGCATTTACCATCTTGTTGTTGTTCTGAGATAGAAAAAAATGAAAATCATCGGAACATATATCACATGTCTCTTTATCTTCATTTTTCTAAAACATAAAAAAACCCGAATTAATCCTAGAAATGGCATAAAAATATTTATATTGTTTCTGTCACTTCATATATGGTCCCTTTACCACAAGTCAGAGCGCTAATAAAAAAACAACATAATGGATTCATATACGTGGGTCTGACAGCAACCAATCCATATATGAGCATGACAGGAACAGATATGGGATATTGCAAGCGTTCCATCCTTTTCTTCTTCTTTTTTTCAACACCCGTGCTTAAAATCACAATAAGAGCTTACAAGCAACTACAAAACGTGCTTGAATGAACCCTTTTCATGCAACACGAGGTCTCGGGTCCGAAAAACAAACAGTAACCCTATTGCTTACAAAAGTTTTGCACGTTCCAGATGGTGAGAATGGATTTGTAAGAATCTAAACACGCCATTTAGATTGCGGCAGCAAAAGGAGAAAACGAAACTCCAATGCCTCCATCACATAGTAGCATACTACCCGACTGAATTCTGTTATTAAGGAACACTGTGTCAAATAAAAAGTTTTGCCTCGAGGCCTGCGAATTATATCCATCCAGGTCGAAGTGATTTGATCTTAAAATCCTTGGATTGACGCCAGTTTTTTCCATGTCTTTCTCAAAGCTTTTGACATACTTCCTAATATCTTGCTGAACTTCAATGGAATCATCTGGCTTGCGAGTGAGAGAAAACTGAAACCGCCCACTGTGTGGTGTTTCTGAGCTGTTAATACTGACTTCATCTAGAGTAGGCTCCTTGCTGGTGCCAGTGGCTGACAACACTGATGCACTGTGGCTATGTGCACCAACCAATTCCTGAAAGCATCAACTTAATTTATCACTAGACTAAGATTTCACTTTTGTTTCTCCAACATAATATTGCATGGAGTGTCTGAACGCTTATATTTCTCCTTTAGCACTTCAACCTCACTGTCTTGAAATTTCCTTTAGAAGAAAAAACAGAAAGCAAAGGCAAGGCAGGATGATTTTACTTTTGCTCCTCTAACATAATGTGCATGATGTATATTGGAGCTTATATATCTCCTCTACCACTTCAGCCTCATTGTTTTACTTTTTTTTCTTCTTTCTAGAAGGACAAATAAAACTGACAAAGCAAAGAGCAAGACAGGAAGAGCAGATACCTCCATGAAGAAAAGGAAATATATCACTGAAAATGAGATGGCACCAGTATCTTTTGAAAATATATCACTGATTCAGCCAACTGTATTCATCCAGAATAAAAATAACATATAAAGAATGTTGAGAGGCAAAAACCTGTTTGTTGGTAGTGAAACCGTTGGGATAGCAGTTTGCTGCGGCGTTAGAACTTGCTTGGGAAAAGGATGCACAATCACCAACAGGGGAAGCAACACCAACAAAGTTTAATGGTGGGTCCTCTGGCGATGAGAAGTCAGAGCTATCAAATGTTGACAGTGACACACATTCATCAAAATAAGCCATGGCTTCATCTGTTAATCGTTTTGACACCTTCCTTCTTTCAATGCTGGACTGTCAGCAGACCAGCACAAACCAAAAAACAGTTAAAACACTCATCTATATGCTAATGACATTGAAATTCCCTGACTGCTAAGCATGTGAAGGCTGAACCTTAACGTTGATGAACAGAACAGTAAAAACATGGCTTAAATCATGACCAAAACCACCTCTCAGAGCCAAATATCTTCAGGGGGAGGTGGAGAGAGAGAGAGAGAGATCATAACCAGATAAGATAGAAACTATAATTAGTCTCTTTGCTTAAAAGCATGGATAATCAAGTTCCATATTCTAGAATATCAACCATGTGCGGAACATGTAAACTTGGATTCAGTTGGATATCAACTGGATGAGTAGGATATTTCCCTAACTAAACATATTCAACCGTTTTCTCCTTCTGTTCTGTATCAATGCTGCACATGTTTTTAATGCATCTAGTGTAAATATACTTGCATGAAAGCCGCACACGCAAAAATACAAAAAGGATGTACCTTTCTTCCAGCACGGGGTTTCTGCACACTTGACGTCTTGGGACGTGGAAGCACTTCCTTCAGGATTCTACTAAGCTCTAAACCACGATG
Organism: Salix purpurea; assembly: GCA_027405865.1. Taxonomy (NCBI): domain Eukaryota; kingdom Viridiplantae; phylum Streptophyta; class Magnoliopsida; order Malpighiales; family Salicaceae; genus Salix; species Salix purpurea. The sequence continues at coordinate 466,825 of JAOWLH010000012.1, forward strand.
CTCCTCGACAGCCAGGTCTGCTCGAAGCTTCCTTGCCCGTTCATGAGACTGCAAGTAGGGCAACCCCCACCCCGTCCTGTCATTGTCATTTCTAACATTTGAATCTAGAACCTACCCCAGTCCCATCCCTCCTCTCTCGAGCTTTTAAGTGTTCATCAAGTAAGTAGAAAATGCGCATTTTAAATTCATCTCTACATAATTTTCATCAGGTCAAAACAATCATAGATTTTCTTAGAAGAAAACCTTACACCACTCAGTAGTACAGTGGGTATGAAGCACATTGTAAACACAAGCATCAACTATGCAAATCAAGTTTCCCTTAACTTAATTTGAAACCATAATTTAACACACCAACTCAAATCGAGCAAATGTCATAGGGTAGCAACTTTATAACTTTTCAATCACAATCTCAGCTGAAAGTGAATCACAATCTCAGCTGAAAGTGAGCCTATGGTTAATCTAAATTTCCAATCACAATCTCAGCTGAAAGTGAGTAAAACTTACCTGCTCAAGCTTATTGGCATATTCTCTTCTGATATCCAAAACTAATTCAACTGCACTTGGGTTGACTAGATCAGGAGGAATATCAGTCACATTGGCCATTGCAATAGCGGTGGTGTTACTCCTTCGAATAGTCTGAACTCAAAACAAAGTTCAGAGTGAATCATGAACAAGCATAAAAACATGGAAGCAAGCATAAAAACATGAAGAATGCAATCAAATGTGCAACCAGCAATTAGAGCTGGTGACTATAGTCATCTAGGCACAGAAAAAGAAGACATGGTAGTGTGAACACAGCCTACAACACATTTTCCAAAAAAGAAAAAAGAAAAACAATGGAACCATAAAATCCAGCAGATGCTCCTGAAATTTTACATCATTGCATCAAATATCCAACCTACTGGCCAAAGAGTCGAGGCAGTATGTCATGTTCCAGGTTAGCAGGTCAGGCAACTAAGGACTCTTGAAATAAGTGTGCGCCAACACTAGTTGGCAAAACTTAAGCCAAGCATTCATAACTAGTAAAACATTATAACAGACATCAAAGAATTTATTTAGATGGACATCCTGCATGAAAGCAGCCAACTGAAACCATATAAGAGCTAAACATTTATCACCCATGAACCATGGGAACTTACACTTTCTAAGTCATTTTGGATGTCAGCAATGGCACGTTTAACTTCAGACCGAACAGTTTCATATATTCGACTAGAGGTGTCATCTCCCAAATTATCCCCTTGGAATGACTGCAACATGAGATCATAACCAAAATTAAATTAGGATCATGCATCTTATCCATTGATGTTTCAGAACCGTTCACATAAAAAGTCAGCATACAATATCATGCATTGACCATTTGGAGCACTAACACATAAATAACTCCAAATCACTCATGTCCAAACCAATTAAACATAACACCATTGAGATCTCACCTGCATTTGTTCACAAACTGCTTTAATAGTACTCTCTTCAGCTTCTGAAAATGAGCTTCCCAAACCTCCATCTTCCCAGCTCCTAAAAGGCAAAGAAGGCTTGAAAGAAAAAAACAAACAAGACAGGAATTATCATTTCACTAAACAGCTTCATTTCGCATTTATCAACGCCAATAACATAAAAGCATTTCGAGAGACAATACCGAATCTGCAGCAGATCCATCTGATCGCATGGGCGAACGTCTCATCCTCTCAAATTTACTATCACAACTCCTCGCTAAATCACTATTTCTCCCAGCATTTGACACATCACCCAAACCACCACTCCCGTTTATGTATTTCATCAACGAACTCCCTTCTTGTTCAACATCACTCTGTCAAATACAACAGCCAACAATAAACAGAAAATGCTTTGCTACTCTCGAATTCAATCAATAAAAACCAATCTTTCACACCAAATAATTTCAGAATCCTACTGAATTCCAGAATTGAAACAATAAAATACCAGTCTTTCAGGGTAAATAACTAGCATTTCTTTGCTATTCATGAATTGAAAATAAAAAAAGAACAAACACAAATAAGCTTCCAAGAAAAAAAAAGCCAAACCTCGGAATTCACGAAATGGCCTCTAGAGCCAGGAGGCCGAGACACGGACCTCCCTCTAGAAACAGGATCTCTGGACAAATTCCTACCAATCCCAGAAACGTTCCTTCCAGCATCAGCCTTTCTTGACACGGATCTCCCTCTCCTACTATCACCAACAACATTCGGCTTTGTGGGCGCACTCTTAGACTCTTCCTTACCAACCACAACTTCACTGACTTCTTTACCAGGTGGAGAAACGTTGCTCCAGTAAAGCGGGTTGTCTCTTTTAATCAAGAAATCTGTAGACCCTGTTGCTGTCCCTTCTGCTGCTGTTCTTGTTGTTGAACAAGTATCAACAAGATGGGATCTTGAGACTGCACTCACACTCCTTGATCTTCTTGAGGGTATTGTTTCTCTTGGTAAAGCGTGCTGCTTTGTTGAAGTTTCTTTATCTGATGTTGCCGCACTTGTTGGTGTTGTTTTTGCCCTTCTTGATGTGGATTTGAAGGCTGCCATTGCCATTCTTCCTTGATTCTTTAGCAATTGCTATGAATAAAAAAGAATTAAACAAGTGAAATGGGCGAGAAAGTTTTTAACTTCTCAATGTAAGATTGAATCAAGTGAAGAGGACAGAGGACCTGTGTGTTGAGACAACAAGTGTTCTCTAAGAGGATAGTGAAATGGGTAGTGTTCTCTCCGTGTCTTTTTAAGGTATGTTGAGACAAAAAGTTTTTGTGGTATAGTTGGCTGTTGGATTTGGTCTGTTCGGTGTCGTTTCTAGCTCAAGTTAGAAAATTAACTTGAGTTGTTTTCTAAGTATCAATTTAAATAATACTTTTTTAATATTTTTTAAAATTAAAATAATATGAATTTATTTTAAGTAAATCAAACTAAAATTCGACTTGATTAATTTAATTTTTTTAGATTGATTGGATTACACTTATCCATTCAAGCCATGTCAAATTATAATGGTAAAATCCAAATTAATCTAATAGATTGACATGTATATTAAAAAAAGAACTCGGCTAATCTGGTCAAAACACGATTTTTTAATTCATTTGATTTTTTTTACCAAGATAATATTATTTTATTTTTTCTAATTTTTAGATTAATTCTTTCAAAATATTATTCAGAATTATTTTTAGAAACTTATTTTTTGTTTAGTAATGTTTTGCAAAATAATATTATTTACATGTTTAGTAATGTCTTGCAAAATAATTTAGATTAATATTTTTTTAGATGTTTTTAATTAATTTAATGTGGTTATATATAGCTGTTTTAAAGAAACGAATAAAAAATAACTTTGTTGTAATTTTAACTAAAAACATTACTATACATGTACTAACTTGTAAACTTTTAGAGTTAAGGGACTAAGCAATAATATATATCCAAAAACAGCTTGGCGCGCTAGAACCCAACAAAAAGACAACCTTTGCACAATCCCCAACGCATTCGGAGAGACAAAAACATCCTTAAACCCTAAAAAAAACCCAAAGAAACCCAAACCCTTCATTTCCTTCCCCTATCTTTCCTCTCCTTCCATGGCATGAACCCCACTTCTCTTACAGGATTAAACCCTAATTCTTGCAACCCCATGTCTCTCTCCTCCACTCTCCGTTTCTCCTCTCTTCTCCACCGTCTCCCTCCTCCTTCCCTTCGTTATTTCTCTTTCCTCCACCAGCACCACCACCAGCACCACCGTTCCGTCTCCGACCTCCGTTTCTTCTCCTCCTCCTCCCCCCGAATTCGTCCCGTTGTCCAATCTCGCCGCCGCGATGAAACTCCCACCGATGATAGTGAGAATGGGAGCCTGTTAGTGAAGGATTCGAATGGGGGTAGTCCTGGTGGTGGAAATGGGCGGGTTGTTCAAACGGAGCTTCATAAAGAGGCTACCGAGGCCTATATGGCTTATGCTATGTCTGTTTTGCTTGGTAGAGCCTTGCCCGATGTTAGAGATGGGCTAAAACCAGTTCATCGGAGGATTCTGTGAGACCCCCTTTTGTCTTTTCCTTTGTTTTGTTATTTCCGGGTGTTGTTTTTTATTCGTTTTTTATTTGAATTTGTAGATTTGCAATGCATGAACTGGGGCTTTCTTCGAAAAAGCCGTTTAAAAAATGTGCTAGAGTTGTTGGTGAGGTTAGTTGTTAAATAAAGCTCTTAGTAATTGTTATGAACCAATTATAATTATTATCTGATTATTTTGTTATGGGTTTCATTTTTTTAAGGTTTTGGGCAAGTTCCATCCACATGGAGATACTGCTGTCTATGATGCACTAGTTCGAATGGCGCAGGTAAAATGGTATTTTTATTACGCTATTTGCTTTGCTTTTGGATTGCTGAAACTGCCTGTTTTATCCCCTCACTTGAAAATTATTTGGTTACAATCGGTTTTATTATTCAGGATTTCTCACTGAGATGCCCTCTTATTCAAGGGCATGGGAATTTTGGTTCGGTTGATGCGGATCCTCCTGCTGCCATGCGTTATACAGAGTGCAGGCTGGATGTATGTCTTAAGACTTAATTTTCACTGTAGCAAATGTATCTCAATGTTTATTTATCTGTCTTAGGAAGTTAGATATGGAAGTGCATTCATGCTCATAATGTCATGTATTTGACTGGGTGTCCTTGCCACTTTTGTTACATTTGAGCTATTAATACGCTGCCTCATCTTATCATTTTATTATGTACTACATCAGTTTAATTGTCTTATCCTGAGGTCAAAACATGCATTTTTGGTACATTATTCTCATGTGCTTGCTCCAGTTGCCCGCACTCACTGGTGGTACAATATTATTGTTCATTATTTCCCACATTCTTGTTTATATGCTTAAAGAAACAATAGCCTTGAAGTATAGTCAGTTGCTTTTGTGTACAATTCTTGCAGGGACTGACAGAGGCAGTTTTTTTGGCTGATCTCGAACAAGATACAGTAAGTGCTATTCTCTATTGTATGTTTTTACATGGTTTTCATGTTTTAATTTGTCCCCAGCATTGTGTTGAGTCATTGTGTTGCATTTCTTGTAGGTTGATTTTGTCCCAAACTTTGACAATTCCCAAAAGGAGCCTTCACTTTTTCCTACTCGGCTTCCAACTTTATTGTTGAATGGCTCTTCTGGGATTGCGGTAATTTTAATGTTTTTCCTTTCATTTTCCCTGAAAAGTGATTTCTGTACATGCTATTGTTCCAACTTCTTTCTCATCATCTTAGTATATGTTTTTGCAGCTAAGTAATTCAAAGTAACATCCTTTCATACTCTTCAGGTTGGCATGGCAACCAAAATTCCTCCTCATAATCTTGGAGAGCTGGTGGATGTGTTATGTGCCCTAATTCACAATCCAGATGCCACTGTTAGTGCCCTAAACTTCAGCCTTTTGGTTTGCTATTTGAGACTTCTTAGGAACACTTGGAAATTATTTTCTTGTGACATCCAACAATATCTTCTGCTTTGTCATTTTTTTATGTTGTTTATTGGTTCTGTGTGCAATTCATGTCTAAAATATTTTGGTAGGATTTGATGGACCATGAAGGCAAGCCTTCCTACTTCATACTTGTTAAGGAATGGTCTTTCTCCAAAAAGGATTTTCAGTGTTTCCTAGTTGTATAATCCTCTGATTTTGAAAATAAAAATGATTCTCATTCATGGTTTTATCATTTCATTCAAGAATTGAGCCAACCCAATTCCCTTAGTGGACTAGCCCTTCAAAAGCTCTTGTTTAGGATGCATTAAAGCTAACTTGCACTAATCAAAGTAACAAGACTTAGATGGTATGTATCAAAGGTAATGTCAAGGAGTCCCGTTTCTCTATCATCTTGCCTTATGCATGACATACTAATATCTGTTTGCCATCCAAATTGTAAACAAGTTGAGGTTTTCTAGTCCAGATTGTTTTTTCAAAAAAGTGTGGGATATTTTGAAGAACTAGCTTTTATGGTATATGCTTTGTTCATAATTCACTTTATTTTCTCAAAATATACTTATTTGCTAAAGGAAAAAATACCTAAATTTTTACATCATAAATTTATTATTTAATTACCAATAATGTTTTTGAACTTTACAAAATCAAAGACTATTTTTTGCTTGAAATGCTGATACATAGGTATATATTTTTGTTAGCAACTTTATTCAATATTTTTAGAAATAATAAACAATCTCAAAGTATATCAAAATTAGTTTCATTGTTCTTCCCATTACTATAGGTTCTACCACACAATTTTGTTAACTTAAAAAAATCAACAATCTTAAAGTATACCAAAATTTCTTTCATTGTTCTTTCCAATACTATAGGTTTCTACCACCCAATTTTTTTTTACTTTAATTATTTAACTTAACGTCAAATTTCATATTCTACACTCTTTAATTTCCTTTCCCTTTTTTTAGGATATTAATTACTCTTCCTAATTGTACATTTTTGAATAAGGATTTTTCTTGCTTTCACATGGACCAATTAAAACGATCTTAACAAAGGGTATATGGGGAATACAAATGAATACAAGCCCATTATGATCCTCATTTTTTTTAACTTATTGCACTATTTATAAATATATACGACATATGATTAGAGTGCTGAAGAATTTATGCCTTGCTGATTTTTTTTTCTTCTCTTACCTCCTTTGGACACACATGTAATGACGAAACATATCACCCTGGAGTTGTATGATTCATATGCATTTGTGTGTTTGTACATATATATCTTATATCCACATCAGAGACAGAGAAGGTTTTCTTATATGTTGCATTTTTCACCACAGTTGCAAGAGTTGTTAGAATACATGCCCGGACCTGACTTTCCAACTGGAGGAATTATCATGGGAAATCAAGGGTATGCTAAATTTTTATTTCATGTTTACTTCCTCTATTTAAGCAAGGTGATGTATGCCTATTTATGAATTTTGGTACCTGTATATTTGATTAAGGATCTTAGACGCATATCGATCTGGGCAAGGACGTATTGTAGTCAGAGGAAAAACAGATGTTGAATTGCTTGACTCTAAAACAAAGAGAAGTGCTGTTATCATAAAAGAGGTTATATATTTTGGTTTGTTGTTGGTACCGGTTGAATGCTTGTTCTCAAGTTTTCAAGACTTGTCTAATGTTTTCCCACTGAAACAGATTCCTTATCAAACCAACAAAGCATCACTGGTGGAAAAAATTGCTGAACTTGTGGAGGATAAGGTATTGTCGGAAAAGAATGTAATATATGAGATTTACCAAGTTGATGTCTTTATATAATAATAATTTATCCTTCTCTTTTTAATGCATAACAAGTGTTTGTCCAGCTTGGTTTATAGTGGACATCTTTATTTCCTTGCTTTCTATTCTACAATCAATGATTAACAACTGCAGCTTCAATTATAAGTCCGTATAACTCTTAATGACTGCTGAAAACCATTATGATCTCATAACATATGATCTTGGAGGATGGAAATTGATTTTCATTGGCCAAGAGTGATCCAATTTATCATTCTTATCACAAGTGTAAGTTTTGTTGTTGTAACCAAATATTTTATTTCCTTTTTGCAGAATTTGGATGGCATTAGTGATATCCGTGATGAAAGTGATCGTTCTGGCATGCGTATAGTCATTGAGGCATGAAAAAATCAGTGTTAGCAGTAAAGCAGCAAACTTATAATTGACCACATTCATCTGCTGCTCATGTTTTGACTAATTTATTTTGTTTCACTACACAGCTGAAACGGGGGGCAGATCCGTCAATTGTCTTAAATAATCTTTATCGTCTTACTCCTCTTCAGTCTGGTTTTAGCTGCAACATGATTGGGTAAGCAGTATATTAGAATCCAGATTCCAGAATATAAATAGGAAGTCAAGATTCAGTATTTTTGCTGCAGTTAGCTTTGATATAGCAGATCTGATATTGCTTTTCATGTTGTGGTTTGTGAATTATTTCAGTTTTAAATGTTTAACCTTTATGTCCTAATGTTTTTTTCCCCTCCCTTTCGGAAGTTTTGCTCATGTTAATATATTTCGTGGTTCATTATTCTGTAATTGATGATCAATTGGATGGTGATGGTATAGTGGCAGAAATGATATGAAATGATGAGAAGCAATTATAAAGTAAGAAGAAAAAAATCTATTTCAGCACCCATGGATGTTTAAAACAAATTGAGAATAAGGCTATATGGGAAGATCACAGATTAAAATGTAATTGGGCAAAGAAAAACACAAAAATGCCATTAAATAGGACCTATTAAGAGTAACATAATCAACAAACAGTTTGGAATTCTTACACTCATATGGCTGAAATATTAACATAATTTTTAAAGTGGCATGATAGGCATATGACCTGGCAACTGTATTTGGAGACAAACTAAAAAAAGGTCGTGAACACTTTTCTACTGTTACCTCCCCTCATGCTAGTTGTTGAACGCAAGCCCATTCCTCTTCTCATTTCACTATATGCTTGCTCATGTAAATGATCCACACGACCATGATATGGGTAGTAATCTTTATAACCTTTTGCTTTCACATGGAGTAGTGGAAGATTCTGCTGGTGATATCCGTGAATATAGCAAAACCCATTGCCATAATTGCACTCTTACCGCAAAAATCAAACTCCCATTATTTTTGCTTTCTTGTGAAAAAAATATACAAGGAAAAAGGAAATCATTGCTGATTCAGTGCGGGGACATTATTTTATGAAAACTAGATGGATTGAAACAATTCTGAAATTTATCAAAATGCCTGCTGGATTGCATTTTCAAGAGATGTCTATATTGTTCGGTTTATTGTGATGTAATTCTTGAATGGTTTTAGCAATAATATATTCTTACATCATTTCGTGCTAAAGATTTTGTACTTCTGCAATATCACATATATACTAGCCTAATTTTCTATTCTCCTTAAACATTTTATTTGATAAATTTTCTTGCCTAATGCCGTGTAATAATGCATTTTGCATCACTTGCTGTGTTCCAGTATTCTTGATGGACAACCTAAACAGATGGGTCTGAAAGAGTTGCTTCAGGTGACTGCTGAAATATATATATTTTTTTTAACTCAGCAATTTGTTCATTAATTAGAACACATTGTTTTCATTTTTTCTAAAGCTATTTTTTGTTTACTAGAATTTTTCTTTCTGCAATCTAAAATATTTTTATCAATAGAATGTCTGGAAACTGAACAGTTTTCCATCTTTTTTCCATTTACCAGGCATTCTTAGACTTCAGATGCTCTGTTGTTGAACGGCGTGCCATGTTCAAGCTAACTGAAGCACAGAAGAGAAGACATATTGTTGAGGTATGTTAAGGTAATTCTTAGTTTACTTGACAAAATAAAAGGCCTTTTGGCTGTAAGATGCTATTCCAATCCTATACCCAGGCATGCATGTGTGCTTGGTCCAAACTTTTCCAATCCTTATAAGTTGAGCTTGGTTCTGTTTTCATATGATAGCAGCATTAAAGAAAGTGAGCAGGTTGACCACTTGCTTGAGATGCCCACTCCTTTTGTGAAATTTCCATGTTTTATTGACTAATGGCTGTTGTCTGGGTTCCAAGGGCATCGTGGTGGGGCTTGATAATATGGATAGAGTGGTTGATATAATTAGAAAAGCTTCAAGCAATGCAATTGCATCCTCTGGTCTAAGGAATGGTAAGTTTCCTTTGTTTTGTATATGTATCTCGCTGATGCAATTAATTGTGATTTTTGTGGTGTTGTTTGGTCCTTCATTCACACATATACAAACAAGTCCATTATTTATGGTGCTTGCAAATGTAGGCTACTCTTCTCTGTATCTTGAATTCAATTTGTGATTTAGATTATGCTTGCGATTCCTTCTGACATAAAATTGACCCCTCACAGCACTGGTATATGCTTGCATTTGTGGAGTGTTAGTCCGTCTATAATGTTGACTTTTCTTGGGCTTTCTTTGGCAATCTGGAAAAAAAGATGAATGGGATAGAGGGTTTTGGAACCCTTAATGCTGTCTAAAAAAACAAGCATGAAGATGTTTAGTTACATGGAATTTGCTTATTTTCTAACCAGGAAAATAAGCTAAAAGCCTAAAAGAAACATTAGTTTTGAATACTGAATATATTTAGGGATGCACATGACTTCATGCATAATGGTACAAGGAATCATGGTAGCATAATTAAGTAACTCCAGTATTTAAATTCTTTGCATATTTTGCTTTTCCAAGTTTATCCTGTACCAAGTCTCTATTAACCTTAAAGCACAAGCTTTCTAGACTTTTCGATAATTGCAAGTATCCATGCCTTTTGTTGGCTTGAAGAAACTTTAGTCCATTTTGCTTATTGTTTTTCATATTCTGGAACGCAGAATTCAATCTGTCTGAGAAACAAGCTGAAGCTATTTTGGACATAAGCCTAAGAAGGCTTAACCTTCTTGAGGTGACTGCCTTTGGTTATATTCTGTTTATCTATGAGATTCCATCCTGGTACAATTCTGCAAACAGTATCATGTGAAGCAGATATAATTCTGATTGTGCAGGGGAAAAAGTTTCTTGAAGAAAGTAAATCATTGATGGAACAAGTAACTAAGCTGGAGGAACTACTGTCAAGCAGGGGAAATATATTGCAGGTAACAAAAATTCCCGTAAATGATGGTTGTTTCCTTTTCTTTTAGAGATTCATGCAAGTGAGCTGAAATGTTCTAGATGCTTGTATTTGTTTATACAAGGTTATTTGTTTTTGCTTTCTTGCCAGTTGTAGCTAATGAGTCATTTTTATGGGTTAGAACAGTGAAAACAATGATTTTGACCCCATTCACTATGTCTTGCACTGATTCATCCTCCAATTCCCTCAACCTAATTTTTTTTTCCAGTTGATTGAACAAGAAGCAGTTGAACTTAAAAATAAGTTCTCCAATCCAAGGCGTTCAATGTTGGAGGACTCTTATAGTGGTCAGCTTGAAGATATAGATGTTATTCCAAATGAAGAAATGCTCCTGGTAATTGGCCTTGTTAATCTCTGATGGCTTTGTGATTTTGTTTCTGCTGTAATGAAGTATCGAACTAATATCTGGTTGCTATGCTTATATGCTTCCATCTTTGCATTTTTTTCTTTTGCTGGATTAGAATTTCTTCTCATATAATTTTCAGGCAATTAGTGAAAAGGGCTATGTTAAGCGGATGAAGCCTAACACGTTTAATCTTCAAAATCGTGGAACAATTGGTAAATCTGTTGGGAAGTTGAGAGATAGTGATGCAATGTCTGATTTCATTGTCTGTCATGCACATGACCGTGTGCTGTATTTCAGGTACTGCTCTGCTTTGTCCTTTTATTTTTTATTTGGCTCCAACAATCTATAGATCCGTGTCTTGAATGGATTCAAAAAAAAACTGAATCAATGTTCTACTAGCAATTCTGTCATAATAATTGATTGTAGCACACTTGACATGTTTCATCTGCAGTGATCAAGGAATAGTATACTCATCTCCTGCTTATAAAATACCTGAATGCACCAGGGCTGCCGCTGGCACACCACTTATTCAGGTAATAACTGATTTTTCTCCTTTGCTTATCAATGAATTTCTCTAACGTCTCAAGTTTGTATCCCTTTCCTGTTGGAGACAGTTCTTGTCTTTATCTGATGGTGAAAGAATAACTTCCATTATTCCTGTGAGTGAGTTTGTGGAAGATCAATTTCTACTGATGCTTACTGTCAATGGCTACATCAAAAAAGTATCTTTGAACTCTTTCTCAGCCATACGATCAACGGGAATCATAGCAATTCAGTTGGTTTGTCCTCTTCTATTCTGCTCTAGCGTTCAAGTTTTATCCAATTCCCTGATGAAAACATGTTCTTAAATTCAAATGTTAACCTGCCAGGTTCCTGGTGATGAACTAAAATGGGTCCGCTGTTGCACAAATGATGATCTTGTGGCCATGGCTTCACAAAACGGAATGGTCATCCTCACTTCCTGTGAGAATGTAAGTTATCTTTTGATACTGGCAAAGAAAGAACATGTTTCTCCTTCACTATATTTCATCCTCATTATCTTTCCTTTGATTTGTTGCCAAAGGCAACTGGAGAAATTAGTTTTAAGAATATCAAAAAGCAGGTGGGAGTAGAAAGGGCTTGAAATTGATTGGGAACCAATAGTGTTGTGAAAAGATCTATTCTATGCTTACGTGACTTTTTTCTTCTGCTTTTAATCAATTGTGTTGAATGTCAGATTTTTATTTTTATTATATTATCTAGCATGGTCATTACTGATATTGCCAATCATTGTAGTGACATTGCTATCCACTCTGTAGCGTCAAAAATAGTGTACATTTGATCATGCACATGAACATGTTTCTAGATTGATGTTTCTTAAATTTTCATGTACAAGTGGTTTTATGTGTGATGAAGCTTTTTATTGCCAGGCAGACCATAAGTTGTTTGGATCAGTTGCTTCCTGCTCATTAAGATGCATCAACTTTCTGTGAAGGACTAGTCTTTAGCTTTGCTCGTTTGATCTTTACCAGTAATTAGCAATGAGCTGTTGCACGCTCTGTTGGAGTATGAAGTTTTTTCCTTTTAACCAAAGTCATATTATTATCCAATTGGACTCCATTTTTCTGAACCCAGATTCGAGCGCTAGGTAGAAATACAAGGGGTGGAGTGGCCATGAAGCTAAGAGAAGGTGACAAGATAGCAAGCATGGACATAATACCAGCTGCTCTGCAGAAAGACTTGGAGGTGGCGTCAAAAGATTCTGAGAATAAGTAATTGCTCTGTGTTTGCTCTGTGTAAAACACCATTTTATGTATTTGCAAAAGGCTCACAATGCAGAATGTTTAATTCTTTGCAACTTCAAAGATTCTCATTTTTTTTCACAACAGCAACAAGGGCACTGGTCCGTGGCTGTTGTTTGTGTCTGAGAGTGGTCATGGAAAGCGGGTACCCCTCGGTAGCTTCAAGCAATCACGTTTGAACAGAGTGGGATTAATTGGTTATAAGGTATCATGACTATTATACAATTGTTTTAATTCTTAACACCATTAAATGTTGCCTTGTAGAGTTGTTCTACAGCCTGACATTTTCTCTGCTCTGTTTTTTCTCTCTTTCTAAGTTCTTTGAAGAAGATCGCTTGGCAGCTGTATTTGCAGTTGGTTTTTCATTGACAGGTATTGTTATATAGTGGTTTGGGGTAGATGCTCTTATAATACTATTGATTATGCTTGCTCCTTCCTATTTTTGTGCTAATTCTCCCTTCCTTTTCTCTGTTATAGAAGATGGTGAAAGTGATGAGCAAGTGGTTCTTGTAAGCCAAAGTGGCACTGTCAATCGAATTAAAGTCAGGGATATTTCAATACAATCCCGCTTTGCAAGGTATTTATAGTTGTTTATACCCAAGTATTTTGTAAGCTCATTTTTGTTGACAGCAACGTCGTCTGGGATCTAGTGGAATATGTTCTTCCATGCACCGTAAACATCAAATTTGCTTTGCTTAAGGAATTTTTTTTCCAAAAGAAACCAAAATAAAAAATCTTGTCTCTCACCACCTTTGGATAGAGAGTTGATTGCTGATCGTCCGAAATTGATAGGCTCTTGCTAGGCAGATTTGCAACAATTTCTGGATGTGTAATCTATCCATTTTGCTTTCAGCTACAAAATAGCGAAGTGCCTTTGATTTTTGAGGGATAATGTTTATTATTTAAAAGTTGAATACGATAACTGAAAACTGAGTTAAGTTAATGTATAAATGGTTGTTGGCCAGTTTCTTGTATGGTAATTTTGTTAGTGTTTGCTTTAAAATCGTGCTCTCCCTCTCTCATCTCTCTCCAGGGGAGTAATTTTGATGCGGCTGGAGCACGCCGGCAAGATTCAGTCAGCTTCCTTGATCTCCGCCGCAGATCCTGAATTAGAGGAATCGGAACCCATGCCTGAACTCCAATCCGAGGCATCACTATAACAAATTCTTGGGATCACTTGTATATGTCATGTGCAAATGGATGTTGGGTTAATCTTCCTCGTGCTACCATGAAAACTCCAGCTGGCTTACTGCTGTTAATTATTAGACTACAAAAGGTAATGTGGGTGGGTTGAACAGTGTTGGTGCCAGCTTGTTACCTTGATCATTGCTAACTTTTTGGATCACTGATCTAAACCTCTGAAGATCATAGCTGGATCACCCTTAATGTGCAGCCTTATGAGGCAATTATCATACCAAAAAACTCTGTTCATATCATCTATTGGCTCCACCTTGATAACAGTGGAAACTAGCTCTGTCAAAAGCTCATGTTTCATCGATTTTGAACCCAAGTATGATCCAGGATTATTATTTTTTTATCATGATACTAATACTAACGTGACCGCTTGAAACTTTGGAATAATTGAGAGTTTGACTCGTGAAATTAAAGGATGTGCAGAAGAATCTCAATGTGCTTGAGCATATTGGAAGAGATCTAATTGAATTTTACATGCATCAACTCTTAAAAGGGAAGCAAAATTTCTTCTGGTGCGTGTGCGTGTGTGTGTGTGTGTTACCACCTTGAAAATAACTCAAAGAGATGAAAAAATGAGTTAAATAGGTATTTATTTTTATTTTAAAGCATAGAAAATAAAGATTTGTTTATTTTTTTTATTATACATGAAAATATAGTTTTGGTGAAGGAAACAAAGGGCGCAGGGAAACACAAAATCATTTTTTGATAAACGTCAGAATATCCATACCTTTTCTTATTAGAGGAATAAATAAATAAATAAATCATTGAATCGAAAATGAAAATCCACCTGCCGCACGTAAAATTAAACCCACCATGTCAACTCGCAACACATCCATCATCATGCAGAAGATGAACATGCCACTCCCGTTAATCAAATTCACAAGTACCCGTTGCTTGCTCATACCCATCTCAGCTGTGAAGACTTCAGTTCTGCCATGCATGCCTCCTTGTGAATATTCAAGCGCAGTAATTGCTGTGGGTGACGACTGCCTGGTCAACGACGGAAGAGCACTCTCCTTCAGATATATCTGCCACCGGCCACCAGGCAATACCCTCTTTCAGCCCTCTCGGCCGCTTGTTAAATCATCCGAAAGAAGAATCTTTAAAACTTGCTTGTTTTTTCATTAACAAGGAGAATAAAACATTTTTATTTTGCATTTTTATCTCGATTCTTTAATGAAACAACGATTCTTGTCTCTACCGGATTGAAAAACACTTTACACTTTATGCTCTTCCCTTTATTCCTTCTCCTTGGCAGCAGTAACCGGCTCTTAAATCAATGAGCTAGGGCTAGGAGATAGATGAGAAGAGCAGGCAAGCATAAGTTGGTTCTCGCTTCTATTTGCTTACCATCAGATGGCCTTTATCCAATCAATGGATTTCATGCCGATAGCCAATGCTGAGATTCTTGGTGTTCTCATCGCTATATTTTCAGTCACCATTGCTGCAGCTTCTTCCTATTATTTTCTCTGCAGAAAATCCAAAGGTGTGGTTTTGCACCCGTCGATTCATGTTTTTGGCCGTGTATTATGCTTTTCATTGGTGCTCACTTTCTTTTCTCTGCTCTTAGGCTGCTTAGACCCTCAGAAATTCAAAGAATTCAAGCTGATTAAGAAGACACCAATCAGCCCTAATGCTGCTAAGTTTAGATTTTCTCTTCCTACACCCAAATCACTGTTGGGTCTTCCTGCTGGGAAGCATGTTGTTTGCAGGTTCAAAACGTCCCTTAACCTTGTCATTTCAAGGATGGACATTGGATATTTTATATTTTATTCGATCTTACACTTATTCTTTGTGTTTTTAAAATTTATTGTTTATATTTTTAGTGAGTACTGTAAAATAGACTAATTAAACTATACGATGATTTAGAATATAGATTATCTTTACGATAAATAAGTATAGAAACAGCTCGAAATCTAAGATCATTATAAAAAAAATTATGATTAATATTTCACGTTTGATTTTGTTGAGTAGGGGAAGGGACAGTGAAGGTCAAGAAGTTACAAGACCATATACACCTATTACCTTGGATTCTCAAGATGGTTACTTCGAACTAGTTGTAAAAGTAAATATTTCCAACTATCTATCTATCCATTCATATATATATATATATATGTATGTATGTATGTATGTATGTATGTGTAACTGGCCGGGTCATATATTGTGTGGGTGAAAAAGACGAGTTCACCGGCGCCCACCTGATGATATGAACGGCCGGCCATCCCACCTCAATATTGCACACTGCTGCATGATTTAATCCGTCAAATGTTTTCTCCAAGTAGATGTATCCAAAAGGAAGGATGTCACACCATTTCAGGGAGATGTGTGAAGGGGAGTATCTAGCAGTAAAGGGACCTCAGGTGCGTACAGTACACCCTCATTTTTCTACACCGATTGCTTATAATCCATGATTCCATGTGAAGAAATTTTGAAGAATGTTAACAATTAAACGATTAAGTTCTTGATCAATTTACCAGCAATATTATTATGTAGTTAAAATGTTTGAACAATTACACGGAGTCTTTTTGTGTGTTTATATGCTTTTCAGGGCCGGTTCAATTACAAGCCTGGCCAGGTTCGGGCGTTCGGAATGATCGCCGGAGGTACTGGCATTACCCCAATGTTCCAGGTCCATGCGTGATGATCATTGAAAAACCTTCAGCAAATTCCTTCCTTAGTGAAGATTTAGTTTCACTGACATGAATTAATTTATATTGTTTTCTGGATCCATCAGCTTAGTAGAGCCATTTTAGAGAACCCGAAGGATAAAACCAGTGTGCATCTTATTTATGCCAACACCACACTTGAAGACATTCTTTTGAAGGTACCTTTTACATTTCACTTTTTGTTTTCATAATTATATTAATGCAAACTTGGTAAACCCTTTCTATCTGGATAGGGAGTTATGGATTGAGTATATATATATATATATATATATATATATATATATTCTCTACAAATAATGAGCTTGAAATGTTGAATTTTCTGGGTTTTGTGCAGGAAGAACTAGATGCCTTTGCTAGTAAATTTCCCAATCGTTTCAAAGTTTATTATGTCCTCAGCCAGGTGGGTTCACATGTAAATTCCCATCTCACAACTATATCATCATCATCATCATCATCTTGGCATTGATCATCGTTATGCTCATCCAATATTTTTGGCAGCCTACTGATTCTGCTTGGAAAGGTGGTGTTGGTCACGTATCCAAAGAAATGATCCAAGATTATTGCCCACCTCCTGCCTTTGATATTCAGGTCATTTTTAATTATCATTATTTTTCTTCTTATTATATATATAAGAATCAATATTTGTTTATAGCAGAATTTTGTGTCTTGGATGAAAATAATTTTTTTAAGTGGGCTAAAACTATCAAATATTCTTCAAATTACAGATACTGAGGTGCGGTCCACCGGGCATGAACAAGGCCATGGAAGCTCATCTTAATGCACTTGGATACACATCCCCCATGCAATTTCAGTTCTAATGTATCATTACGTATTTGTGTGTATATATTTTCTCTAGCTTGCAATGTAAATTGGCACCAACTAGGGTTTACCACCTGTTGATTGCCATTTATTTTAGAAATTGTCAGCGTAAACCTATCCTCAAGCTAGGTTTTTTTGGGGAAAAAAACGTTTTCAAATTAGAACTCTTGATTTTTATATTTTGCTAAATATATCCTTTGCCCCATTTCGTAACCCAAATAATTTAACCAAGATTGAGTTTTACAAACTCGATGGATGATTCCATTGCAGTCCTTCAAGCCCTGCCCAATCTAAAATACCTTGCACTCGCATGGGCATACAACGGAGAGAGGATGCATTTTGAATGAGGAGGGTTTCAGAAACTCAAGCTTCTAGTTTCTGAAACCCTTGCAGGCTTGAGTAATCTGAATGAAATATTAATAAACGAAGGAGCATTGCCACTTCTTAAAAGGCTAGAAATGGGACCCTGCGCAAAACTGAATGAGATGCCCTCTGGAATTCAAAACTTTGAGATATCTCAAAGATTCATCGTTCGCAGGGATGACAAATGAGTTCACTCAAAGATTGTCTCAACAAGAATCCGAGATAGGGAGGCATGTACGGATTCTCCGATATGATGGTACTTATGATCCCGATGATAAAGGATCTTATGGAGCATGGATGAAGCGAGCTTTTGGATGAAGAATCAAAGTGAGCTGACATTTATGAGATTACAGGTATGCTGCAGCCCTTTAGATTTTACTTTTTTAAACTGGTACCAACTTGTTTTGGCAAATGCCAAGTTGATTAATAATAATACATTAACTTTTGCTATTTCGACATGTATGTCGTTGGTCGGGATATGTACATGTTGCACGGACTTCAGACTGTCAATCAACCATAGAGCAATGCAAAGTCAGCCCTGGTAAAAATTTGGTGAGAAGATATGGTCAGCATCAGCTGGAAGGAACACGGTAGATGTGTCTTTTTATTAATGTTTCTGGGGAGACTAAGCACCTCTTCAGTAAAACCTTTTTCGAGCTTGTGATTTGGTTAATCTGTTTCAAGTGGTAACAGCACTGGCATGGAATTGATAAAATGTCTGTATGTGCATGTGTTGTTACCAACCCTTGAATACGAACCAACGGGGGCGTGGGTGGACTGGTAGGGGGTCCTCCTAGCTTAACTAAGGTCTCGAGTTCGAGCCTTGGGTATGCAGCTGCTTTAAAACTCGCTTGGGAGAGCTTTGCCGCCCTTAAGGGTCCTACCCGGCTCGAATCCGGATTAGTCGGCAGTGACCGGATTACCGGATGGTTTCTACCAAAAAAGAAAAAACCCTTGAATACGAGAGGATCATCTAGTAATGAAATATATGTGAGCTCGTGATGAGTATAATGCAATAGAGCTTAAGAGAGTTCAATAGTGTCGTTTCTTTTCTGTAATCCAAGAATTTTATGGATGGTCTACAATGATCCATGCAAATCTTGGGATGTTAAGCATTTGAAGTGAAATGATTTCATGACCAATGAGCTTTAAAACGATGGAGAGCTTTTACGAAGAGCAATGGTGTTTAAGAAATGTCTGGCCAAATTCTGGTGCTCTGGTTGTACCTGTTGGATCTGAATGGCTGCCATGATCCATCCAAACCATTCCAACTTTTTATTCTCTTCATAACTTCAATCCATTTGTTGACAAACTTTAATGCAAAACTGAATATATTAATAAGAGAGTGAACACAGTTTATATTTCAAATCTTGAAGGAAGGGTTGAGGAGTAGGGATTATAATGCTCGGGCACTTTTAACAAAAGTTGCAGACATGGGTTTCTTAGCAATCCTAGTCAATGATTTCTCCTTCTTCAACCCTATCAACTTCGCCAATAATATCACATTTTCCTATGACAAAACCATTCCCTGGTTCAACTGCTGTATTTTTCCGAACTTCAGAAGCCTCTTCCCCAGCAAGTGAAGATTTTTCTTCCTGTGGCTCATCCTCGCAACCATCTTCTTTAACCACTACTGAAGGAAATTTCAAAGGCTTTTCTGACCAATCCTTGAAGAAAGAGTTTGCCACCATGAACCTAAAAACCTGCAACAACCGGTGCTTATCTCTCCTTATATCTGCACAAAGAAGCTTCTCCAACAGCGTTGGCTTCCTGTCCTCGTTTTCTAATCCAGTCTGCATGTCTGACCGGTCTTTTTTCTTATATCTTCCTCTCCTATCATGCTTGTTCCTGAATCTCCCCTTCTTAGTCAAGGACTTTCTGTTATCTTCCCTTCCATGCTCTTGTTTCTGTGAATCTAACAGATGGTGCGGTGGTATTTCTGCAGCTTCAACTCCTTGTTTCTCTGAATCTAAAAGATAGCTTGTTGGTGTTTCTGCAACTTCAACTCCTAACTTCTCTGAATCTAACATGTATTCTGGTGGTATTTCTGCAACTTCAACTCCAAGCTCAGCCTGCTTTGCCAAAATCTCCTTGAGTTGCTGCAGGAAACATTTCCAAGAAATTACCAAATGTTGAAGCATGTTGTGGTTTAAGAATTTTCAATGGTTCCTTGATATAGATTTGCACCACCTTATGAAAACCAAACAATCCTTTCATAATATAGACGAAATACATACTTTTGATAAGCATACGTGCAATTTTCCCAATTATTACTGGAATTAAGCAGATTTTTCATCCAAATAACTATAGAAAGCCACTCTTCCTCTCTTTCACCCCCATTATAAATGAGCTTTCTAGTGATGAATGATATAATCATCCAACCAGTTTCTTTGCATTACAAATATAGGCGCACCCTAAGATATTATGATCAACAGTATAACCAAATGATAGCCTAGGTTTTCTCCTAACCACTCCAATTTAACTCTTCACACCAGGTTATCATCAAATTTTCTTGGTAAAGCATTTAGCACCTAATTCTCATTTTGACACTTAAAGATCACTTTCCATGAGAACATAAGCTAGGCTAGATAGACTACATTTACTGTTCTACATAACAGAGACATCCACACATTTCAAAAATATTAATTACCAAAACCAAAAGGTGAGAGAAAATTATGTAAAAGGCTATAATTTCAAACAGGGAAGAAACATATGATGTGGAATAAAATGTAACATGGCAGAATGCCATTGTTCACTGACACATTATGCTTTGCCAGAGAAACATGATCACCCAATTAGAATAACATAACATATTATACAAACAAGGTCTTGTCAAATGGCACTAGTGTTGAAAGCATGAGATAAGGTTTTGTCTTCAAGGTTATGTGCCAAATATACAAAACAATAGAAACAATGAAAAATAGTGTACCTTACGACGAAAGTCGGCCTCTTTATCAATGACCCCGGAGTCTATTAGACTTTCAGTCAGCTTCTGCAAGTGTCAAGTTCACGATCAACTAATTATGTTATAGATAATAATTAAATTCATGCAGCAGAATGGTACAGAACATGATTGAACCTTCTCAATGTTGGTTTTTGTTGGGAAGTGCTTCCTACGTGACTCACGCCATTGTTTGATTTCTTGTTCCGTGTAGATATGAGTTCTGCAAGGTTTACAAATGTACAGAGTTGAACAAACAAACAAAAAAAATTCCATGCAGAAATTAGTGTTGCAAAAGTGGAAATTGCGCAAGCCAAAAGAGGCAGATAATACATCATAAGAATGATGAGAAGTATACAATCTTGGGTACTTTTAAACTTCAGAGACAAGGCATGAATGGAAATGCAGTGTTACTTTTTTATTTGACAGAATGCTGTAACTATCCATTACTTCTCATTCCCAGATACAATTGTCCAAACAAGCTAAAGCAAAGATAGCCCAATTTCATATTCCAAGCCACCCTACAATCACGAGCAGCCTATTCTACATTAACACCCTACCCTCCTGCTAGCTTGAATCACAGTATGAGATTAGCCAAACATAACTCTTACTCAAATTGATCAGTAATATTTAAGGGATAGATCAGCAAAAATTACCTTTTCTGTTCCGTAGCTTTGCTTGTAGGATCAGAGCGACCCAATTTTGCTGCCCTCTCATTCCCTTGCCCTATCACATTTTTTTAGCACAGAGTTTAAACAAACTATCTCCATCAAGACACGTGAAGAGGTAATCTTATAGTAAGATCTACGATCACAAACCTTTTCCACCGTGTTTATTAGAAAACCCGATCTTTCTCTTTCCATTATCCATGTGATGGAACTCAGATTTCTGATGCCTGCAGAAAATGAATTTCAGATGGTTATGAGACACTGCTCCATATAGTAGTAGAAGTACTTAGAACAAAATTTCCAATACAAACCCTGATTGTGATTGCTCTCTCTTTGGATTATTTTTGAAGTTTTTTCCTGAAAAGTTTCCTCGTTTGGAATTTGGAGTGCTACCCTGGCCATTTTTAGCAGGATTGCCCTACAACAAGAACAAAACACTTAGCTTCACCACCTTGGAAAGCAATTGTTTGGGCATGCACAATAAGCATTTTGGAGAGGTAAGAAAAAAAGAAGAAAAGGTATGGTAAATAAAATAAAAAGATTTGGAAGAGGATGCCATATACAAGAAAAGCCGAACAATTAAATTGCAAGGGAGTTGACCTCAAATAATAAGGCAGTGAAGCAACTTAGAAAACATGGCAGCTACCATCAGTGGTAGCATATGAAAAAATGGAGAACATATTAAAAAAAAAAAAAAAACTATGATTATTGGATTGCATAAATCATTTGAGCTCGGAAAGAAATCATCCAAGCTAAAAAAAACAGGACATAACAGTGGCGGCTTTACCTGCCACCTATTGTAAGCTGAGGTTTGCAAGTTCTGACTTTGCTGAGATGCAAATGGGTTCCCTTGCACTTGCTGAGATGCAAATGGAAATGGCTTTGGTCCATTTGCAGCCATTGTAGGCATTACAAATTTCTCACTTTGTTGTGATGCAGGCGAGTTCTCTTCCACTTGCTGAGTTGCAGCATGCAATGAATTTGACCCATTTGTACTCACTGCGGGCATTACAAAGTTTTGATTTTGCTGTGTTGCAGACAAGTTCCCTTGCATTTGCTGATTTGCAAAAGGCAATTGCTTCGATCCATTTGCACTAGTTGTCGGCGCTACAAAGTTTGGCTGGTTCGGCTTAACTTGTTGGTTTACAAAAAAGTTTGGACTTTGAGCACCTACCACTTGGTGACTACTTGAAGGGGCATTAAAGGAACCGGCCTGAGAAGCAACTGGCATTTGCATAGGCATAACAGGGTTCATCATATTCTGCATTGGATTTTGCAACAAACCCATATTTTGATTGATTTGTTGAGGCAAATTGGAGAAACCAGGACCAAACAGCTCTCCTTGCAATTGATTAACTTGATTCATCAACATCTTTAAGGCATTCAACTTGTTGACTTGATCTTGCAACTGAAGGATAGCCAGATCATTAGGTCCACTCACTAAACCATGCTGTTGATTGATCAAAGGTGGCATATTAGGCATGGTTTGTCCATTTCTTAAAGGGATTTTTGAATTATTAAAAGGAGTTGGAATTTGAGGATTGATTAAACCCAGCTGAGGTTGCATTGAATTTGCTAAAGAAGGGTTCGCTGAAAAACCCTGATAGATTCACAAAACAAAAAGAAAAAAATTAAAAGCAGCTCAAAATTAGAACAAATAAAAACCCTTTAACATACAAAAATATCATAGACAGCGAGTGAGAGAGAGAGAGAAAAGGGTAAAGTACCTGTTGGTTATAAGGAGCAGTGTTGTCCTTTTGCTTGTGATGTCTAGGACGACGGGAATTGAAGAAAGGTTCCATCTTTAAGCATCAAGACTGCAACTTTGCACAATGCAGGGAGCAAGAAGACAGAGGGCACTAGGGTTTAAGCTTTAACAGAAGAAGGCGGGCTGATGTTTATGGGGGCTTATATTTCTAGGGTACCAGCTTTTTTTTCTCCGATAGACAAAAAACATGACTACATTTTAGTCCTAACATTATATGTGTTTTATCAGATCAGTCTCCAATCTGTAAAGGTTAATAATGTTTCTCACATCTTTCATAAATCATGAAATATCTATAATGATGACCATCGATGGGCATCATTCTGGACTATCTTTCATAATATAGGGACTACATAAAGTTCATGTCAGTAAATTAATTAACCCTTAAAACTAACTTGCACTAAATCTTAACGAACTGGACTTAAAAAACAGACCCAACTTGTCAAACGACACAACATCCACAAGAATGTCCACCGCCACTACCAGTTTTTTCGAACCGGCATCCGTGACCAGCAGTGGCCGTCCAGTCCTCCACCAAGCCGAAGTAGAATGCCACCTCCTCTCATCTGTGGACCTTGAACCCGAACCCACAACCACCGCGAATTCACTTGACTTCCCTGCATTAAAATCAGGCCTTGTGATCCTCACCACATACCGCCTCCTTTGGCTTCCTTCTAATGTTACGACAGACAATTCAAATCCAATAGCAATCCCTTTGAGTTCTGTAACTCATATATTTTCAACAAAAAAGTCGATCAAGTCAATGTTTCACTCACCCCGGATCCGGTTTCAAGTTTCAATTCATTCAAGGAGTGTTGTGGTGACTTTAGTGATTAGAGGGAAGGGAGATATTGATGTATTTTTGACGAAGTTTTGGGATTGTTGGAGAGGAAGGGCTTGGGAGATTAGTAATGATAGTGGTGGTGGGTCAAGTTCGGGGTCTGTTCCGGCTTCTGGGTCGGTTTCGGGTGGTGGGTTATACTCGAGTGATGGGTCAGTGAGGCTGGTGGGTGTGTCTGGGATATTGAGGAAAGAGCAGGAGATGTGGGAAAGTACTGATAAGAGCTTGCAAGAGGCTTTTCATGACTTGAATGCTCTTATGGTAATAGTTGTTCTCAAAAGTTTACTGCTTATAGAAGATGTTTACTTTTAAATGAAGTTATGAGTTATCTGATTATAGATTAATGGATTAGTATTTTATAATTGCTTGATATGAACAATGTGTACATGGGGCTTTTGTATGCTGAGGATGAACTGGAATTCTTTCATAGTTGTTTATGTCTTCTGCTGTTTTCAAGAATAGCTTGTAGGAGATGTTTAGCTGTGATTATTGGGTTATCTAGGAATAGATTAATGGATTAGTTGTCAAAAATAACTCTACTCTGATATGCTCTTGCATTTGTTAGATTATGTAAGTAATGAAAGCAATACTTTTGGTTTTGACTGGCGTCTATTGTGTTAAGCCAAATTGTTATTGCTTCATAACTCTGTTTTTTTTTTCTAAAGGTTAATAGCTTGCGGGAGATGTTTAGTGTTGTTTTATATGGCTATTTAGCAATAAAGTAACGAAGTAGTTGAAGTACCTTGACTTGAACTATTATGCACATGGGCTGTTGCATTGCTTATGTTATTTGAGAAGTGAGTTAACTGAATGTTTGGCTTTGTAACAGGACTGTAATGGTTAGGTTTTGCCTTGTGTATAATGTGTTGAGTTAAATTGTTATTGTTTTGTCACTCTGGTTTTGGCTGCTACTTAATGATTAGTGGTGTTTAAAATCTACAGAGAAAGGCCAAAGAAATGGTCATCCTAGCAGAGAAAATGAGGCAGAAGCTTTTGTCCGGATCGAGCTCTCAAAGTAGTTCTGGGAATGATGAGGAAATGGGTTCCAAAGAAGAGATGCAAGATTGGCTGTTGAGTGTTGGTATCGTATCCCCGGTGACAAAAGAATCTGCAGGTGCCATGTATCATCAACAACTGTCCCGACAGGTCTGTTTCATTTGTCATCTGTTTCAATGATTCTGTGTGTGTTTCTCATGGCGGCTTAATCCATTGATATGAGAAATTTAGATGGATTTTATATTTCTCATGTTAAATATAACCTGTTTTACTCAGTTTTCTTCCCTTAAAGACAAGAATCTCAATTTTTCTTTGTTGTTACTTAGTTGGCAGATTTTGTCAGAATTCCCCTAGAGAAAGCTGGAGGAATGATCAATCTTATAGATATCTACTGCCTCTTCAATCGTGCTCGGGGCACAGGTTGGTTTGTTGTCATAAGCAATCTTTGTTTCGCTGACTATTACTTCAATCAATAACTTTTAGCAGTTCTCACTAATGCTAATAGACCCCTTATATTATTTATTATTTTGTAATTGTTCTATGTAGAATTGATCTCACCTGAGGATTTGTTGCAAGCATGCTCTCTTTGGGAGAAGTTTGATGTGTATGTATGATACTATCTTCAACTAATATGACATTGCGGCTGTTTGTTTTGAGATCCAGAATATGGAGACTAAAAAATTCCAATGCTTTTGTATCATTAGATTATCTTTTTGACTTTCAAGTCATTTATAAGATTGTACTTTGTTTGACAGTCCAGTAATGCTTCGGAAATTTGATAGTGGAGTGAAGGTCATCCAGAATAAGTCCCATAGTGATGAGGAGGTGATCTCTTGTATTTTCATATTATGGAATCATATTACAATTATGCTTTAATATAATTTAAAACAGGATGATCTTGAGGCTCATTTTGCAGTTGCATTTGTTACTTTTTTTGTTGCTTGTCCTGTATATCGTTCGGAAATTTGTATTGAAATTGCAAAAATTGTGTAAACTGAATATGATGTTTGCCAACTTATATCATAAGACTTGCTAACAAAGAGGTTGGGGCTGCAAGTGTTTGTAAGGGGGGATATCTAAGGGAATATAAATTGGAATGAACAAAATTATTTCCAGATTGGTTTAATGATTTCTGGACTGTGTCATATTAGTCCTTTATACTAATATGCTGAAATTTCTAGATAAGAACTGCTTCATAGTACACCATGTGTAACTAGTCTGGTCAATTTTAGGTTTTTGCAAGAATCAAGAACCTAGTATCAAAGCCTGAAGCCCTGCGGTCTGGAATAACTGCTAGTGATGCTGCCATGACATTGGGTATTGCCCCAGCTATGGCCAAGGAGCATCTTCTAACTGCTGAGAGCAAAGGTGCATTTCTTTGTAATTTTCTTCCAAAGAGTTTGATAATATAGTTGAGTTTAAGATAATATTGTTGATTTTTAACTTCATCACTGAAAATTATTGGCAGGATTGCTATGCAGGGATGTTAGCCCTGATGGATTTCGCTTTTTCATTAACCTCTTTCCGGAAATCAGTTCTGATGATATACACTTGTAAGCTAATAATTCAGAACAAATTTGTTTATTTTTTATATATATTATTTATGGCTAATGATTGGGCTACACGAGGAGAATTCTCTCTAAACCCCTGCTCATCCCCTAGCCCTTTTCCAGGATGCTCTCTACAAAATCAAAAGCAATAAAACATCTTCCTATCTAGCTAGGTCATTATCTCTAGCCTTTCCTACTGGACCTTGGAAGTTCTTACCTTCATTTCTTAGATCTACAGAACTTCTGTTGTTTTGAACTCCTTCAAGGATGAATAGTGGTGGTCCATACCTTGTGTCTTCCTCTTGAGTTGTTTATGAAGATTTGTACAAACAAAACCTTCTTGTCCTGGTGTATCATCTGATTTAGTCGAAATCACTCATTCAATACTGTATCACCTCATGTGCTTTACAGGGTGAAAGATCATGGGATTTATTCTATGTGGATAAAAAGTCGGTAGCTGTTTCTGCTCAAAAATCTGAAACCAGTACACAACATGTTAATGTAAGATTGGGTTTTCAAAACTCATCATGCACTTGATTTTCAGTTTGTAGTCTCGCATTCTGAGCTGAATATCCTCATGTTTTTTCTATTGTTATAATATGGCAGCGTATTAATGCAAAGAATGTTTTTCCCATTTCACTCAATCAACCATCAGATGCCAGTCAAACCTTGATAGGCCTGGATTTGAGGTGGCATTGTGACCTTATGATCGCAAGGCACCTGCTGCTGCACAGAGGCATGGTTTCTAACGCATGATCAAGTCAACCTATGTCAAACAAATGAATGACAGCTTTGTTGGTGTTACTTTTGGAGTTAATGTCCCTATGTCAAACAAATGAATGACAGCTTTGTTGGTGTTACTTTGGAGTTAATGTAGATGATACTCTTATAACTTCTGGGACAGTAGTGAAGGAAATCAAGGAATATGTAATTCAATATTTTGTGTGAGAGTGATCTTTGTAATTTATGGATCAAGCAAATACATTGCTGCAAGGAGCATCATGTTTTTTCTTCTGTCCATTTTAGGACTTTGTTGCGAGAGAAATTAGGATTTGGTGTTTTTTTGCCAATAATGACTCTCCAAGAACACTTTTTTTTTTTTTAATTCCTGAGATTTGATTTTTAATAAAGCCCTCAAAAAAAAGACTGAGCATATATATATTTATTATTTGCCTCCTTTAGTCAAAATGAACCTATTCATAATCTTCTTGCTTCTTCTTTTTCATTGATGATTAGCGAGGAAAGTTGAGATGAGAGAGTTGTTAATTATGATATTTAACAAGACAGATCAGCAGGGCGCTTGTCGTCTCAAATTCAGATTTAAGGGAGACAATGCTTAAACTCATGGAAGGATAGTCCTGTATGAAAACCCGGCAAAGGATAGGACTCCGTTGAAACTAGGGCTGGCTAGCTAGTATGGTGCGTATAATATATGGTTACACATATAAAAACTTTACCTTAAATAATTATTATTTTTTATCATATTTAAAGCACTGTTTTTGTTAAAGAAAATGGCTGAGAAACATGGTGATCCAGTCAGTCCATTAATTGTATCAGGTGAAGGAAGAGTTAATGCATCCATTCAAGAGAGGATAGTCTGTCCAGGAAGTGGTCTGCGTCACCTGCTTGTTCTTGGGCCGACTCACAAGCAGCCAGGGTCTGTCGTTTTTGTTCAAAATAATATGATTTCAGTTTTGTTTTCTTCGATTCCTTCAAGTTGACCTCATCATATTCAATTGGATCTATTAAATTATGGGTCTAAGTCAATCAAGTTTGGTTGAGTACACGTTTAGTTCTTTCATTTATTGAATTGAATGCATACATGACTTTTGAATTTATAATTATTTTTTTTTATTTCAGGAAATCTTCTGCCTGTTTACTTATTTTTGTTTTTTCCAATGAAACGCGGGTTAGGTAGCTTATGTGCTTTTATGGAGATGTATTAAAGGTTGTTTTTGAAATTATTTTTTAAAATAATATATTATAATATTATTTTTTAAAATCTATTTTTGATATCATCACATGAAAATGATCTAAAAATATTTTAAAATATTTTCAATTAAAAATATTAATAAAAATGATTTACACTACATCCTGGACACCATATTAACCCTCCAATTCTGTTTCTATTTCATTCAAACAAAACCCATTTGTGTTTAATTTTGTTTTGGATGCGAGTAAATTTCACTTCTCGAGAAATACACTTTGTTGTTTAAATAAACAAGTACAATATCGACTACCTCATGTTGTACAAGGGGTGTATATTTTAATTGAACTCGAGACTTGTTGTGTAAATCACAAGTTTTTTATGATCATGTCATATCCCTTGAATACTATATTCAAAAATTCCTATTACCATTGGCTAAGTCCGAAATAAAAGAAAGCGAACAGAAAAAAAAAGGTGCATAGAATGCCTAATTATTAACCTTTTTTCGTTTTTTTATACATCAAACATTCTTATTTTATAGCAAGAAATTTTCTCGAGTCAATGCTAATTGAAACTATGTTTTTTTTATTGAATGTTTGCAGCACGCAATTCCCACGTCGATATTGTAGTACATTTACAATAATTTAATGATTTTTTTAATACTCACTTAATTTTTTTTTTTTTAAAATCATTAAACTAACTTTTAAGATTAAGATTATTAAATATATTATTAAAGTCAAAGAGGAATTCCCTATATAGTAACAATGCATATTAAGATAGACACGACAAGTACAG
Source organism: Salix purpurea (assembly GCA_027405865.1). Lineage (NCBI taxonomy): Eukaryota > Viridiplantae > Streptophyta > Magnoliopsida > Malpighiales > Salicaceae > Salix > Salix purpurea. The sequence goes on from JAOWLH010000012.1 coordinate 496,085, forward strand.
TTGGCAATTGGCAATTAGTGGGGAGAAACAACTGTTGATACATGTACATTGCTTTTTCTTTTTCTTTATTAATTTCATCTAGTAATTAAATTTTTTATTTTCTTATACGATTAAAATAGTTTTCATGTTTGTTATGATAAGCTCAATCACCTTGGTTTAAAGGTCTGATAGGATATCTTTTAAGAAAATAAAATTTACCCCAGTTTTTTTCTCATATATTTTTTAAATAACAGTTTAAGAAAAAAAAGTTTTTAAATTAAACTTTATAAAGTCAATGAACCCGTGTCAAGAATTTGATTGGTTGTCATAATACACAAGTGAATTTTGTAATTGATTTTGTTTTTTACAGTGTTATTGTGGTTTTGTAAAAATATCTCATTATTGGTTTGATGTTTAATTTTATAATCATTTATTTTTGTTATCATATAATTAAATAAATAAAATAATTTTAAAAAAATTATAATCTCAGTTGAATCCATAATTCAATTAACATGTTTGACAGGTTTACCCACCAACCATAAATGTTTTACTATGTTTGTGGTCCCTTGCTTGTTTTTAAATTTTTTGATCCTCTCTAAAATTGGACTGATTAAGAGATGTATTATATTGTTTATTTTATTTTTTTTATGTAGGGCTATGACATTATCAAATAAATATTTATTTTCGGGTTAGTGTTCAATTTTACAAGAATTTGTTTTTATTATATGATAAAATACAAAATAGTTATCTACTATTATTCATTAACCAATAAAAAAAGGTCAATGAACACACTATAATAAATATTTATCTACTACTAGAATAATATTTTTATTACATGTTTCAAGCTAGGTCTAATAACATCCATGACTCGCTTATTATTTACCGGGTCTAAAAACTTTACACTCATTCTAGTTGAATCGAGCTGAGATTTACAGGGTTTAAATTAACTTACCATCCCTGCAAGTATTTCAATGGTAAAATGTTACTCATAAAAATCAATATGATCTAGTTGACTTGATAAATTAAAAAATAATCTAAACAATTGTTGATCAACTGAATATTAAATGATACAAATAATAATAAAAAAATAATTAAAGAAAAACAGCTCAAATTAATTTAAATAAATCCACAAAATCTATAATACAGAATAAGATACCGAGATAATTTGATAATAAATAAATGAATAAATAAAAACTAGTCGCCCATTGAATTTGAATATGAAATTTAGTTTCCAAACAACATGATATGATAATAAAAAAATTATAATTTGTACAATAAATTTTAAATTCGAATAAAATTAAAATAACCAGGATTTTATGTATTTATCTAAATTCATAAAATACACTTTACAATGGGGGTTTCCAGCATAAAAAAATATAAAAAAGAAGATATTTAAAATTTTTACATAACGATGGTAGCTACTTATTTGGGGATTTGAAAAGCATCCCCCAGAGCGGGGCCAAGCTGAGTTAAATGGAGGTGGAGGGCGGGCTTTCCTTCTTTCCAATGGAGGTGCTTGTCTTTCAAATCTGACAGTGACAGCAGCTTATGCGTCTTCAGGTGGCGTTGCAAGACCTTCGCATTAAGTAAACGATGCACCGATCCAAGACTCAGCTTTTCTATGGGATCGAGTCCTGGGTTAACTCGTTCAAATTGAATCGCTCTACTTGACTCTGTGCGTCTATTTATTATCTGTTGGGTAAAATTCATAATCGTTTAATGCATTATTATTTTTTGGAGTGCGATTGCGGTAGCTTTTCAAAGTGTTTTTCGTACTGAAATACATCAAAATGATGTTATTTTATTTTTTAAAAATCATTTTTGACATCAACACATCAAAATAATCTAAAAACACCCAACCACCAATTTTTAAAATAAAATAAAATTTATATTTTTTAAAAACATCGATTGCAACGCACTCCCAAACAGGTCTGAGTGACCCAACCTATGATCCTCCATTGACCAGACTGTGTTATATATAAGAAAAAGAAAAAGAAGAGGCGAGTTCGATACGGTCATGGAGTCTGGTCCTCCATGAAAGGAGATGAAGAGGTGGGGGTCGGGGCAGTTGTGCTGTCGTTAGTGCTCTTTAGAAAATGATTTAATTTGTTTTTAAAAATATTTTTTCATCTAAAAATAATATTTTTTTTATTTTCTTAAAAATATTTTGACATATCTTATCAAAATAAACTTAAAAAATCAAACATTTTTTTTTATAAAAAAAAAGTAATTTTTTTTAAATGTTTTTAAAGCGTAATAACATTAACAAACCTTCATTAGTGAGGAATCAGATTTGCTTTCGTCCAATCAACACGGTAGTAATCTCTTTTGTTTTTTCTTGAAAAAAAAAAAAGCAGTAAAGAACAGGAGGCATGTCAGCCATTAAAGGGAGCAGGCGTGGCCTGGTGTAGTTGTTGCAACCATTATGAAAGCAAGATTATTAAATAATAGAAGATAAACATACATTTTGGATATAATTTATTGTCAAACATCTATATATAAAAACTTAATTGATTTTTTTAAAATTTAAAAAATAAAAATAACTTTACTTTTACAATAAAAAACATTTCCCAGGTAGAAACACGCAGGAAACTTAAAGGAAATGTATCTCTATTTAGAAAAATAAATTAAAATAGTATAAAAATATAACGAGACTAATATAAAATAAAAATTTATAAAAACAGACATGCACAAGCAACCACTGCTTAAATGACAGGTGGATGGATCTGTGAAATGAAGACAATCCCTTTAATTTACTTACGGAGTATCTCCACGTCGGCTCACCACCAGAGCTTGTAGAATGCTTTTGTTAAGCAGGGGAAAGGACAAAAACGTTGACCAACTACTCTCCAAGTTTCATTATAGTCCTCCATAAAATAAAGTTTCCAATTGGATCCTCTGTATAGCTAAATGCTCCCCTCATCAACCCCCTACGCAGCTTATTTATGGTCATAAATTTAGGTTGAACTTGAATGACTCGATAAATTTTGATTATATGAAGGAGTCAATTGAGAAAATTGTTTCTCGGGGGACTCGATCGAGAAGCATGATAGTTGAAACAGTGTACGATTTCACACTTCTCATGCATATATGCTCGTACAAAGCCCACACATAGAGCATTGAGAAAATATTTTTCATTTTTTTTGAAAGATTATTATTTTTATTTAAAATTATTATTTTTTGATATGGTGATATTAAAAATGATTTTTTAAAAATAATATTATTTAAATATATTTTAAATAAAAAGCATTTTCAAAATCAAATATAACTCGATCCTTATCTATTACCCTACAGCTTTTTAGTTAAAAGGGATTTTGTATATCGAGATTTTTTTTTTTTATAACACAGGATTAGAAAACCATCATGATTTATAGTAATGGCTTTTATTAAATACTGTCAAAATAAAATAAAAATAAAACTTTCTTTCTACATTTGATTTTGAAGTTCCTTAACCCGGCAGGCTTCTCTCTCTTTTTTTTCTTTTCTTTTTTGCCGCGTTTTATTACTGCCTATTTCCTCATTTCTTGCAAACCCCGTCGTCTCTTTAACAATGCCTTTGACTTAGTACATTTCTCTGTGCCCCTTCTGCACGCTTCTTCAACCACCATTACTTCTGCACCAACTCAACTTCGCTGCAATCATTTTTAAGCCTCTCGGCTTAATTCTCCCTGTACTTGTCGTTGGTCATGCTTTAGTTTTGCACGAAAAACAAGTGCAAGCGTTTCAAAGTGTAAAGAGAGCTCATAGTGCAGGTGATTTTCCTCCGTGTCTGTTGAATTTGTTTTTTTTTTTTTGTACATTTTGTAGAGAAAGGCTAAGTCTTTTTGTGGCTTAAGCTGTTTTAGTTTCTGGGTTCTGGTTAAAAGCCAAATCTTTGCAGCTGCTGCAACTGCTGCTGCTGTTCTATGTTTTGCTGTGATTTTTGATTGAGAGAGATTAGCACCAGGTCTTATGTTGGTGGAGAGTCGTTTTAGCTCTAGATCATGGTCACAGAGAGGCCTTTATTGATCCCTTCACCAAGAACACCAAGTATCGCCCAGGATTTGCCTAGCTGACCTGTTTTATCTAACAGTGTAGTCAAAGTCAATCTTGATAATCCTAGTTTGGCTTCTGGGATGGATTCTTCAAACCCAATCGAGAGGTCATCAAGCAGTGAAATTTCTTTTAAATCCGCGTCAAGAAGTCTTTCTTCAAATCCATCAAGGGCTTCGCGTGGGAATTCAGTTAGAACAGGGAGTTTTCATGATTTAGGATCAAGACCTGTGAGGTTGGGCTCTAGAGGGGGTGATTCGGAGATGTTTAGTGCATCCCAGAAAGAAATAAGTGATGAAGATGCTAGGTTGGTTTACTTAAATGATCCTGCAAAGTCAAATGAGAGGTTTGAGTTTGCTGGGAATTCAATTCGAACTGCGAAATATTCTATCATCTCCTTCATACCTCGAAATTTGTTCGAGCAATTTCATAGAGTTGCATATATATACTTCCTTATTATTGCTGTGCTCAACCAGCTCCCCCAGCTTGCAGTTTTCGGCAGGGGAGCTTCCATTTTACCTCTTGCATTTGTGCTGCTAGTTACAGCAGTTAAAGATGCCTATGAAGATTGGAGAAGGCACATGTCAGATAGAATCGAAAACAATAGATGGGCATGGGTTTTGGTTAATGACCAGTTTCAACAAAAGAAATGGAAGGACATTCAGATTGGTGAGATAATCAAGATTAAGGCAGATGACACTCTTCCTTGTGATATGGTGCTGCTCTCGACTAGTGATTCAACTGGGGTCGCCTATGTGCAGACCATAAATTTGGATGGAGAGTCGAATTTGAAGACCAGGTATGCAAAGCAAGAGACCATTTCAAATATTCCGGAAAAGGATAAGATTAGTGGGTTGATCAAGTGTGAAAAACCCAATAGAAACATATATGGATTCCAGGCGAACATGGAAGTTGATGGGAAACGATTGTCACTTGGGCCCTCCAATATTATTCTTCGTGGCTGCGAGCTCAAAAATACTGCCTGGGCTATTGGAGTTGCAGTGTATTGTGGTCGTGAGACCAAGGCAATGCTTAACAGCTCTGGAGCCCCGTCAAAGAGGAGCTGGCTTGAGTCACGTATGAACTCAGAGATCATTGCACTCTCTGTGTTTCTCATTGCTTTGTGTACTGTTGTCTCCGTCTGTGCTGCTGTGTGGTTGAGGCGCAACCGTGATGAGTTAGACACCATGCCCTTTTATAGAAGAAAATATTTCAGGGGCAGCGAGCCGGAGAACTATAATTATTATGGATTGGTGGCTGAGATACTTTTCACGTTCCTCATGTCAGTTATTGTGTTCCAGATCATGATCCCTATTTCTTTGTACATTTCCATGGAGCTTGTCCGGGTTGGACAGGCTTACTTAATGATTCGAGATACACAGATGTATGACGAGGCTTCGAATTCAAGATTTCAATGTCGGGCGCTGAATATAAATGAGGATTTAGGTCAGATAAAGTATGTCTTCTCTGATAAAACTGGTACTCTCACTGAGAACAAAATGGAATTTCAATGTGCAAGCGCATGGGGTGTGGATTACAGTGATGGGAAAATCAGCACACAGAATCAGCAAGTTAGATGTTCTGTTAAAGGTACCGAGCTTCTGTTATTAACCAAGCATTTTTCAAGTCTGAACTTTTTTATCTATGTGTTTTGTGTTCTTTTCTTGTTATCAGTGGATGGGAGGATTGTGAGGCCGAAAATGTCGGTGAAGGTTGATCCACAGCTCTTAGAATTATCAAGAAGTGGAGGGGATTCAGAAGAAGTCAAACACGTTCATGATTTCTTCCTTGCACTGGCAGCTTGCAACACAATTGTGCCTCTTATCATCGACGACAAGTCTGACCCTACTGCAAAGTTGATGGATTACCAAGGGGAGTCTCCAGATGAACAGGCACTGGCTTTTGCTGCTGCAGCATATGGCTTTATGCTCATAGAACGGACTTCTGGCCATATAATTATTGATATCCACGGAGAGAGGCAAAGGTACATTTTCCATTGCTTTTCTCTCTGTTTTTTCCCCCCAGTTTCTTTGTCATTCTTGTATCATGACTGCCCATCACTCTACATCCACTTCATCGATGAGAACTGCTGCTAAAGCTGCCACTGCGTTGTAGATAATTGCATTGCAAAGCATTTAAAAGACATGATGCAGTGATATTTCTATTCCTATCCATTTTAGAAGTCTATGCTACCTGCAGCTTTTTTGGCGGAGGATGATAATCATTTAAAAAGTTTTTACTTATTTGGATGTGAAATTTTTATTTTCCAAAATTCTTTCCGTAAGGAGTTGCTTTCTGAAATATAGGTGACTATGTTTTCTGTTTTATCTCCACTGTGGATTATATGAATCATAATAGACAGACGAAGTGAACTGAATAGTGGTGGCAGTGCTTGGAGCAGCTACAGTTGATTACTTGCTCCACTGACTGCTGTTGTAACTTTGAGTTTCCTTCCTGGAATGCTGGTTTTAAATATTTCCCCATATGGGACTTGCAGGTTCAATGTATTCGGTTTGCATGAGTTTGATAGTGACCGGAAGAGGATGTCAGTTATACTGGGGTGCCCTGACGGTACTGTGAGAGTCTTTGTTAAAGGTGCTGATACATCCATGTTTAGTGTGATCGATAGATCTTTGAATAAGAATGTAGTGCGTGCAACTGAAGGTCATCTTCACACTTACTCCACACTGGGTTTGAGAACACTTGTCATCGGGATGCGTGACTTGAGTGACTCAGAATTCGAGGACTGGCACTTCTCTTTTGAGGCAGCTAGCACAGCTGTAATTGGCAGGGCTGCTTTGCTTCGTAAGGTTGCTAGCAATGTTGAAAGGAACCTCACGATACTTGGTGCGTCTGCTATTGAAGATAAACTGCAGCAAGGGGTGCCAGAAGCCATAGAATCTTTGAGGACAGCAGGAATTAAAGTGTGGGTTTTGACAGGGGACAAGCAAGAAACTGCCATTTCAATTGGCTACTCCTCAAAGCTTCTGACGAACAAAATGACCCAGATTATAATCAATAGCAACTCTAGGGAGTCTTGTAGGAGATGCTTAGAAGATGCCTTGGCCATGTCTAAGAAGCTGAGGGCTGTTTCCGAAACATCAGATAACACTGGAACAAGTTCTGATGCTGCTAGAGGCCCGGTGGCCCTTATTATTGATGGTACCAGCCTTGTTTATATACTTGATAATGAACTCGAAGAACAGGTAATTACTTACAAATTCACCTTCTCTATTCCATATCAAAGTTGTTCGCTGATTTAGCTTTGCTTATCCTTGGCTATAGCTCTTCCAATTGGCTAGTACATGTTCTGTAGTCCTTTGTTGCCGCGTGGCTCCATTGCAGAAAGCTGGAATCGTGGCACTTGTGAAGAAGAGGACTTCTGAAATGACACTCTCCATTGGAGATGGTATTTCTCTCAATTTATGTTAGATAAATATCTTATGCTTCCAAAGAGCAAACTCTGAGAGCCCAGGAATTCATTTTGTCTGTTCTATTGTTAGTGTTTGAGGCTGACATTGGAAAAATCTTCTGAAACTTACAGGTGCTAATGATGTCTCAATGATCCAAATGGCTGATGTGGGAGTTGGCATTAGTGGGCAAGAGGGTCGGCAAGCTGTAATGGCATCAGATTTTGCAATGGGGCAATTCAGATTCTTGGTTCCACTTTTACTAGTCCATGGACACTGGAACTACCAGCGGATGGGCTACATGATACTATACAATTTTTACAGGAATGCGGTGTTTGTTTTTGTTTTATTTTGGTGAGTGGTTCTTGCTTTGATTATGTTTTAATCATTTTTCATATGCAAAGCTCTCCTGAATATGCCAACTAGTTTAGCTGGTAAAATTTGTTGGGCATTGTTAGTGGGTTGAATCGATTAATTCTTTGCACGGACTAAACTACTTCGTGAGCTTTGTGATTCTTTATAAAGAAACAAACTATTCTCCGCTTATCTACAATCGAGTTAACACCTTAATCATCTTTTTGTGGATTTTTTATTGTTTTATTTCTGAACTGCTGTTCTAACACATCTCGGGGATATCACCCACAAACATGGTTTATGGCTGACCGATATTGCATCTCATCAAACCCCCTCCTCTCATCAAACCCGCGGTCATATGTATAGAACTATCTTTGGGATTGGGCACAATATAAAAGATCTTTTAGAAGTAAACGAACTCCCTCCCCTCCTCATTTCCTTCTTTGAAATGGGTAAAAAAGTTACCTCTGTAGATTTCTGTTATATAATCTTTGAATATCCATCACCCAGATTAGTTTGTGAAAGGCACTCTTAAATGAATCTGAAGCCGAGTGGTTGAAACTAGATGAACGTTTTGATCCCTAGATCTCTTCTGTGGTAGATATAGGCTCAAACAAGCATTGTGGTGTTTTTGTTACGACATTCTTGTGTAGTCCTTGCTGAAACTGAAGTTTTTGTCACCCTGCAGTCCATGATAACAAGAAATTTAATGTTCTTTTGTGCACTCTGTGCAGGTATGCGCTCTTTGCTTGTTTCACTTTGACAACCGCAATCAATGAGTGGAGCAGCATGTTGTATTCTATAATTTACACCTCACTGCCTACCATTGTGGTGGCTATTCTCGACAAGGACCTAAGCAGAAGGAATCTCCTAAGGTATCCTCAGCTTTATGGAGCTGGACAAAGACAAGAGGCATACAACAGAAAGTTATTTTGGGTAACAATGTTGGACACTGTGTGGCAAAGCGTGGTTGTCTTTTTCGTCCCTATCTTTGCATATTGGGCAAGCACCATTGACGTGCCAAGTATCGGAGACCTTTGGACACTCGCGGTGGTTATTCTGGTTAATTTTCACCTGGCCATGGACATCATCCGATGGAACTGGATCTTTCACGTGGCTATTTGGGGATCTATTGTTGCAACTTTTATTTGTGTGATGATCCTCGATGCTTTTCCTATGTTTGTTGGTTACTGGTATGCCCTCTTCTCTTTCACATACATATATGTTACTTGCTCTACTTCCTCCCAGTTATGTTCTCAAATGGACTGACTCATGCTTCCACCTGCAACGTAACCTGACAGGGCCATCTTCCACATCATGGGGGAGGTATCGTTCTGGGTGTGCTTGCTGGGTATAATTATAGCAGCACTCCTTCCTCGTTTTGTTGCAAAAGTACTTTATCAACACTTCACTCCTGATGACCTTCAGATTGCAAGAGAAGTCGAGAAATTCGGCCATCAAAGAGACATAGCTGCAGAAGTAGAAATGAATCCCATCATGGAACCTCCTCCTCGTAGGTGATGATAGGCGGTAATCTTGGTGCTCCCTGTACATCATCATAAATTTTTGTTTTTGTAAGAAAAAATCAGTCTTTAGGTTTCTTGAGAGCATTGTCGCAATTGAGTCCCCTGATTTTCATCGCTTGCTATCCGAAGGATACATAACAGGTTGGGTGATGCTGAGGTACTGTGTTTATACAATGTTGAATCATACATGAGATTACTAGTGTAAATTAACATTTTTTAAGAAAAAAACAGGAGTAAAGAAGTTCAATACCTGTACAAGAATATTCCCATGAAAGAATTTGGTTTTTTTCTTCCTTTGATATTCATGCAAAGGTGATATATAGTTTGGATCAATTAGTCAAAATTAAGAATGTTTTTACAGGTTTTGATAGAAAATATACACTTATTAGCAAAATTGGACCACAATTTCACCATGTTATCCTTGAATGGAACTTCAATTTCACCATTTGTATCTGGACAGAGTGAGGACAAAACTCAAAAGCTAGAGCGAAAAAAAATAAAAAATAAAAATCACGCCCCTGTTTATGCTCTTTTTTTCTTCCTGTTCTTTTTCATTCCTTGCAAAAATGGCATTGTCGATGGGCTCTCAAGAAGATTAAAAAAACTTGAGAATTGCCAACAAAATTTACAACATTTCCAGATGTGAAGAGACCACTCACACCTTGTATGATTTGTATCCTGGCTATAAATTATATTATCTCATAGATATTTCAGTCATTCATTCCTCTATCCCACAAATGAAATACTAAAAAATCTAATGGGAGACTCAATAACCTCCCTGGCCGCACCACCTATATATTTTTAAATTTCTGGTCCACGGGAAATTTCGTTTCCATTCACTGAATTCAAGAATGATTGTATGTTTGATGTTTCTCTTTCTCGTAGTTGCTGGACAGCCATTGAGAAATCAGAATTCAGCAGAATCCATTGTCATCCAGAGTGATGCTTTGATCTATGACGTTTTCCCAGAAGCTTCAGCATGTTGTAGTGACATCAGGCTGGGAATCGCCAAACTCATCTTGATTGTTGTTGGAAGTGTGAGTTAACCAGGCCAGTGCCTCAATAGCAGCATCCCCCTCTGCTAGTTGCTTGTTACTCTTGGGTTTCCCAACAAACTGCATTCCCTTGAATTCGACCAGTGCCCTAAACTCATTTGTCTTAAGGTGCTTCGTCTTGTATTTAGGGGGGGAGTGTCCAGATCTCAGCAGTTGTGTTTGTAGCAAACTTTTCGGATTTGCTCCATCTTTAGTAAATCTGTCAATATCATCCGTTGTCTTAGGCTTCCTGCTCTCACGACCAAATACAAATCTTCCTTCACATTGATCTCCAGATACCAGCTCTTGAACAGCAAGCACGAGGTATTTTCCTTCCTTGAGTATGTCAAGGCTAGGATCTTGAAGCTGCATCATATCAAACTCAGTATACTCAATGGAACAGATTAAATATAACTTTAGAAGATTATGAAATCTGATTACGCATGACTAGTTGACCGGTGGAACACAGATTTACTTTCTTGATAGTGATAATCTTTTCCAACTCACCTTCATCTGAAGGAGCTTATCAAGTTCTTCTTTAAGCTTCAAGAAGCACTCTGCCAAATTATGATCCATGAAGAAATCAATATATCCATCCAACATTTTCAGATGTCCAGCCTGAACACAGGAAAATTACTGATTATAAAACTCTGCAAGTTCAACAGGCAAAAAGTACCATAAATAACTATAGAAAAAGTAAAACTATTACCTGTGCCCCAAAAGCAAGCGCACCACCAAAAAGGATCAGTATTGAATCAGATACACCAGTAGAATCACGTATGAAAACTGTGTTGACCTTTACTTTTTCACCAAAGACCAGCCATGGATAAGGAATTGTTTCATAGCGTGCATTCACAGAATTCTGAATCAGAACCATCATCATCATCAAATACTAATAAGAAACTTTTACAACATGATGACAAGAAGGCAAGAATGCCATCATCATTATCAAATACTATTGTGGACAACATAAGAAACTTTTACAACATGATGAAAAGAAGGCAAGAAATAGCGCGCGCATAAACATCCGCACATATAGAGTCGGGCAAGGATCCAAAATTTTGCTAATTTCATATCTTTCACATTTCAAGAACTAAGTTAACAGGAAAGGACAGACACACAAACAGACAACCAAGGTTATAGCAAAGTGAGCAAACGAGCTAGATACTCAAATTCAGAATTTATGCATCAAATCATGCATGATAACCATAAGTTAAAAAGGTCTAGCTGAGAGAACAAATTTCAGTTTTGCACTTACAGCATATAGAAAAACTTGGCCATCATTCATTGTTTTGAAAGACATGGATGTTTCTCTGTGCTGCATGTGAAGAAGAAAGAGCAAAATGTGTCAGCTATCAAATTTCATGATGAAAAACAGGATGTGCATTTGAAGCAGGGGGGCATTACCACCACTGATGCAATTCCAGGATAGAGGCCAGAGCATATAATTGCACGAACCAATGATTGGTTGTGACTTAATTTGTTGTTGTTGCTTGCATCTTCTTCTACTAAGCCGGTATCTTTTAAAATGAAGTTAAACTGCTTTCTCAGAGAATGGATGGCCTGCAAAGTTTGTGCAGATAAGAAATTTCTCCAGCAATACTCATATGCCGACCCTTCTCTTTCAGCTTCTTTCCATCCTTCATATGCACGAACAAGAGCCATATGATCACTGTAGTCTTTTGCAGAAAATCTAGATTTTGCTGTCCCAGCTAACTAAACCAAAGATAGAATTATTCAGCTGAAAATAAACCCAAAGCAGGAAATGCTGATTCATACAGCTTCAACATCAATCAATAACAAGATTCAGTAGAGCCAAAGAAAATACTTAATGCACTGTACTTACATCCTTTTTGTCTTGTGGCAGAAGGAAAGGATCCCTGACACTGAGCCCGGACACTATTGTTAACACGGGATCAAAGCAATGAAAGATAGCACCCATTATTAACATTTTACCCAGCTTGGGATCTACTGGAAGCATTGTCAAATACTTCCCTGGTTGACAAGAAAAGGAGAGGGAGTTTAATAACGAGAAAAACAACATTACTGAGAACTAGAATATAAATAGTAGAGTTCTTCTCGTCTGTAAGAATTAGACAACTGACCAAGATTTGTCAGATTCTCCTTCTCATCCAATGCTCCAATCATCTTCAGAAAACCAATGGCATTTTGAACCTGTCATCCATTGAACTTGTCAATTTGTGCAATAGACTAAGAAATGAGGTAGGAAATTATTGCATCATCGAAACTTATAAAATTACAAAATGCAGATTGCATGCTCTTTTGCAGTGTGTATTCATTAATTTATGCATGAAAGAACATAGATGATAAAAATATAATAGGAAAGCAATGCTCATCCATTTTTCCCTTGTATAATTCACTAATGATTCACAGATGTTCTAGTTAATGGATTGCTTTCTACAACAATCATATACAGATACCACTAAACAACTTCTGCAATGATTGTAGGATCAGAAACCAGGCGGTATACAATTTACACTCGAAATTCTTTAAGTTGAAAAACCAGGTGGTCAGAATTACCCTAAAAAACTTGGGTAAGCTAACGTTGTTGAGGAAATTGAATGTGAGCAATAATTAATCAATTGCAGTACAGCATCCTCAATAGGAAGATGCTGTCATCAGTTGTAAGAGGTCTCCCTCCGTAGACCCCCTTTACTTGAAGTTCATTCTAACCCTTAAACATTGGCTCAATTAAGTTTCAAAGCAGAAATATAGGCCAACATTCATTGGTTAACATGGACCTAAAAATTTGTTCTGTAACAACACTTACAGCCAATGATTCTGGTGGCTGGAGAGCAGCTGACAAGAATTCCCCTATGCTTCCAACCTGCAAACTCTTTATTTGCAAGCAAAGAGAGTTCAGGGGAGTCCTCAAAAGTTCAGGAAGTTGATATTCAGCAAAAGCTTCATATACACATCTTGGGTATAGGTGGTAACATTCGCCTGGCTGCACTCGGCCAGCCCTACCCTTTCTCTGAAACACAGGTATAGCCAAAGAAGAGCATTTGATATGAAAGGTGACCAAGAAAAAGGCATAGATCAGGATGAAGGACAGAAGACTGTAACAGATTCCAATAAAATCATATCACTCTAGTTAGGCATGCTAACATATGTCAACAGTGTATCTCAAACATTGGTGAAAGCATCTGAGGTTGCACAAAACCTCAAGCATAACCAACTATGTTTCTTGTCAAAAGAATTCTGCCAATACCATATAAACAGGCATTCCACACACAATCTAAGAAAAAACGGTGATCAAGTATGGAGATCTTTATATGTCAATGATCTCAGAAATGGTCAAAGCATGAATGTTAAATGAAAAGAGACTTGCATAAAAGTTTATTCCCTTTTAAGTCTGAAGAATGTAACTTGGCAAAAAACCTGAAATAACAATACCAAATGATGGCAAACCAAGCTTACTTGTCGTGCAGATGCTTTTGATATCCAAGAAGGTAGCAGGCAGGGCGTATTGTTTAAAGCATCATAAGTGGTCTCTTTTGCCTTCCCACAATCCACAACATAAACTATATCATTGATTGTAATACTTGCCTCTGCCATGTTTGTTGCAAGAACTACTTTACGTACATTAGGAGGGGGTTTCTCAAATATCAGCTTCTGCATAGAGTAAAGGAGAAGATAATAAGTAATATGACATGAAATCTACAGCACTGTAGCATCCTCACCTTCAATATTGTTACTAACCACCTACTGTTATAGTCTAACCTGGAAGGTTAATGGATGTTATAATTGCATATGATAGACACTATTTATTAATGGGCACAAGTTTCTGGCACACAACTTTTTCAGTGTGAATCATGGATTATAACCACTTCGGGTCGATTGCATGGTCCACTGCACCAATATTTTTTTAACTAGTAAAGGTGCCTCAAAGTGTCAGATCTGCATAAGTTGCTTGCTTGATGAGTTAGACTCGGAGAAGAGAAATACTCCCTCCCAAGGGGAAATTACAACTTATTCTAGTATCCAGATATGTCTAACCTTGACCAGAACAAGAGAGGCTTTTAGAATTGTATTTCCATTCAAATAACCTTACAAGATTTAATATGAAAATTATAAGATTACCTGTTCAGAGGTTGCCATAGAACCATGGCAAGTTACAAGCAGAACTCTGTTAGGATCACCAAGAAGAGGATGAGCTTTAAGTTGATCTCTCAAAGAGCTAATATCCTCCCAACCAGTCATGAATACTAAGACAGCACCTGGTCTTTCCTTCCGACATATATGGCACAAAACTGCTTCAATAAGGTTAAATCCTATGCAATCAGGCATCCAGCATGCCAGCGAGTCACGTGCTCTGGAACTATAATTCTCGAAACTTGATTTATTAAGAGCATCCTGTCCACAGACAAGGAGAACCTCAATTTCCAAATAAATTAGAATTTGGATGTTCTGTAGAGCATGAGCTCTGAAGAAAAGAAGTTTCAACCATCACCAAGGCCAGAAACGAAACAGAATGAAAGGAAGGGGCGGGAAATGTAAGTGGAAGATATTCAGCAATAGTCTCCCACAGATCATCCAGTGAGATATTAGCATGTGAAAAACTGAGAAATTTTGGATATTTTACAACTTTATGTTTCAAGTCAAATAATAATAATAATAATAATAATAATAATAATAATAATAATAATAATAATAATAATAATAATAATAAACAAGTCCTACAGATAGAGTCATACCTCAACAAGAGTAGTGATCTGGTTTTTCCTTTTCCGAGGTACCAACTGCCTCTGTGTTTTCCACATTTTCTCTTGGCCATAATCATCAACTTGATTGAAAGACGTCAACTTATATCCAGTCATTTCTAGTACATCTTCTAAAAATTGTGCACTCACTGGATAAGTAAAGCCCTGATAAAATACATGAATGGTTTGAGTACCTCATTAAGACATTTCATTTCTGAATAACCAACAATTTAGAACCATGTGCCCACATTAGAGGATGCTATGCTTTTGGACGGGCTTCATCAAAATTGAAACATCTGCAACGTTATAATAGAATCTTTAACATGCAAATACATGTTTTCTCTAGTTTACCAGCTGTAGAAGCTGAAGCATGGTTTTAAAGCTCTTCTGCTTTCATGCACAAGCCCTATTTCATAGTATGCAGTTACACACGCTGCATATTTCTCTCATGCAATTTTTGGTGCTAAGAACTAATCTCCAAGACCAACATAGCTAGAATCACTTGAAGACAAAGTGCAGTGCCAGCTTAAACTACAATTTCTGATTCAAAGCCAGAGGATACCGGGAAAAAATTAAAAATGACTATTCATTTAAACAATTGATGCTCATGTATTACTGCTCCGTCATAAGTTTACCAGCTGTAGAAGCTGAAATATGATTTTAAAATTCTTCTGCTTTCTTGCACAAGCCCTGTTTCATAGTATGCAGTTATACACACTGCATATTTCTCTCATGCAATTTTTGGTGTTGAAAACTAAACTCTAAAACCAACATGGCTAGAATCACTTGAAGAAAAAGTGCAGAGCCAGCTTAAATAAAAATTTCTGATTCAAAGCCAGAGGATATCGGGAAAAAATTGAGAACAAATTGAAAATGAGACTGTTTGTTTAAACAACTGATGCTCGCATATTACTACTCCATCAACAGCAGGACACTTTAAATACCAATAAATAAGTGTATATTAAGAACAAATTCAAGTTATAGCTCACCGGAATATGAATAGTAGGTGCTCCTCCAAAATAATTAGAAAAGAGTTCCGCATTCAAAGTAGCACTCATTAAAATCAATCTCAAGTCTTGACGACGTGGAAGAAGATCCTTGAGCACAATCAATAGGAAGTCTGTTACGGATAAAAATGCAAGTCAAAAAGAAAGAAGGTAGGGCAGCTTTTTATGAAGGATAGCTGATGAGCTAAACATGTACGGAAGTTACCTTCATTCATGCCTCGCTCATGAATTTCATCAACAAAAACATGGGTTATGCCATTCAAGTTGTGGTCACTTAAAAGGCGTCGGAGTAAAATTCCACTGGTACAAAAAAGCAGATGGGTGTTTTTTCCTTTCACACCCTCTAGTCGAACTTTATAACCAACCTAACAAAAAAATCTGTCGTGGTATAGCAGCAAGAATAAAAAAAAAAAATTCAAATGAAAAAGAAAAAACTTCTCGCATTATCAAATCAAATCTATGAGTGTGCCATATGTTAATATGTTAAGGGAAAGAATGCTCACTGCTTCACCAAGAGGTTCTCCTCTTTCTGCAGACACTCTATCTGCAACAGCCATAGCAGATATTCTTCGAGGCTGAGTGCAAATTATGCTACAGAATGCTCCACGCCCAGATTCTATTTCTGACTCCAGAATATACTGAGGGAGTTGAGTGGTTTTACCACATCCAGTCTCTCCAGATATTACTATGACCTACCAAGAAGACATCCCATTAAGAATAAGACATCTTCTATTCATATTTCATAACCATCAAAAGTTTCCTTTGACAAACAAGTGCAAAAATTAAAGACAAACTGGACAAAGGTTAAATGAGAACAAGCATTCAAAAATTGAATGAAGATATCAAACCTATTGAGATCAAGAGAGGAGCAACCAGAAAGTTCTCCAAAACAAAAGCAAAGAAAAGGATTTTTTTACCCAACATTGAACAATCTTTGAGATATTAGCTGGTCATATATTCAGACCTGATTCCCTGCTATTGCTTGGAGTAACCTCTCCTTTTCCTTGAAAACCGGTAGAGATTTCCTGAAGTCCATCATTTTTCTGCCCTCAGGTGATTCCTGTGAACCAAAGAAAATAAATACAGAAATGAGACACATAATTTTCATCATCCCCACCCCTCCAAACATGAACTATTTTTTAGCCTCTTAAAACGCTATGGACTTCTTGCCAGTGAGTCTTAACAAAGACAAAGATAATAATAAGAGAAAATGAGAATCATGCCTGCCAAGCTCTTTGCATGTTACGCATCCGCAAACTCCTTCTCTGAAGAACCCTTTCCATCACAGAACGGTCTAGGAAAGAATCCCTATTCTCATCTAAACTTATATCTCCAGTCTGATCAATGGAATTGGCATCATCTGCATTACCACCAACATTTTCAGCCTTTAATTGAGCTCTATCAAGATGCTCCTGGAGTAAACCCTCAACCCTTCTTTGCAAACTTAGTGGGATAACCACCTGCATGAATGAAAAAATAATTTTTCAACCTGCCAAACTGAAAAAATATCTAGAACTAGCTTCCATACAAATGCATTTGAAGCGCTTCACATATCATTACCTCCCTTTGTGGCCGCTTATCATCCAAATCAGACCTGTAGTTAGGTAGAGGAACCTTGCTTGCAACCACCACTTTTCCATACAGTTCACTAATAAAACAACAAACCACAAAGTATTAGGCTTCTATATATCATTGCAAAATCTCAATAACTAATGGATACACAAAACAACAGTACTTACAGCCAGGGTAAGTCCAGACCTCATTACCTATAAAGTCCCATTCTTCTAGCAAGATTCGATAGCTGCTCATAGTCCCTCCTGTCTTTTCTATCTCTAGAAACAATCTCTTGGTCTGTTTCACTACGCAATAGCAAACTGAGCTTCCATTTCCATTCGTCAACATTGGCCACCGACGAAGAAGCCTAAAATTTATAGCAAAACCCCATCTTACACCACCAAACTCCAACTTCACAGTAAAATCAATCAGTTTACATACACAACAAATCAGTTGCTACTACCTCTCGCACAAAGAATTAAAACCATCATACCCACAGCCCTTTTTCATTTCTAGTTAATTTATCACCATTTAAGCATTCAAATCCCAATCTTTTACACCAAAAATCAAAACTTTACATTCATAAACTAATAAATAGAATGATATATAAAATAAAACAGACCTTGTGGCTTTCAAAATCACACCCATACTCATCATCAGAGAACTGCTCCAGTGCATACCCGCAAAAACCACGCCTTTTGGCGACTAAATAGCTGGTTTCATTAGAATTCTGGAGAATCAAAAGCAAACCAAATAAAGGGTTGTTGTTTTTATTGCTGGAGGTGGTATTGGAAACTGACTTCTTCTTGGTGGTGGTGCAGCAAGATCCCAGAAGGAGACTTCTTAGTTTTAGCTTTGAATTTTGCATATTTTAAATGATAACACAAAAGCAAATTCATTGCTTTCTGTGTATTATCAAAGATTCAAATGCAAGACAAAGCATTTGAAGCTACCCTATAAACCTCCAGTACAGTAGACAAACTGGCTAGCTAGGGAGCCTAGTCCAAAAAGGGCGTGGCTTTTAGTTTTGCGACACTTCAATTTAGTCCCTGTGATATATACATACTCTCTATTGAGTATAAAATAGAACTATTCTTTGCATTAGGTCCTCTTGTCGATTTTTGCATATGCTTTCCGTCTCATCTGCATAAAATGATTAGTTATGAAAAAACAAATTTAAACATATACATTTCTGAATTTAAGGATTAAGTTATGACTTGTTCCATCTCCTTCTCTCTTCTCTTGATTTACAAGCATTAAAAAAGAGGATTAAGAAGAGGAAGAAGAAAAGATTGCTAGTATTTTGTTGAACATAACATTCTTCTTGAAACAAAATTCCTTTATATCTTAAAATAAGAAATTGGACATGATAAAAAATTAATTAAGAAAAAAAAAATATGTAACACAGTTCAAGAATCAATAAACATTCGAGTCCTGATATCCAAGATAATTCATATTTGTAAACCCACCATACCCCTAGGCTTTTTAGAATAAAAAACAAATCCAAATCTCAATTTATAAGTTACAAAAGTAAAAATATAACTACATTTTTTATCCAATAAAATGCTTAATATATATATATATGAAAAATGAAAAAAAAAATCGCCAATCAAGTCATGGCATGGATTCTAAGTGACACTCCACCGCAAATATGTATTATCAATGGATTCTTGCCGTTTACCATCTCCACATCCTTATCAGACTTGCTAGTAGAAGCCCTTCCGTTTTCCATATTCTTAAATTCCTTGGAAATATCCTTACCAGACTTCTCTTCTCCCTCTTCCGTTTTCACCATCTACCCCTGCTCATATAATTCTTTCTTGGTATTAGACAATAAATTAGCTTTTTGAGGGGATTCGTCGTGACCCTTTTGAGATGCCGATTCACTGGCGGCCTTTTGATGTCTTAATTAGAGCTTCTGCATCTTTCCTTTCTGTTTCTTTTCTGACGAAGGGTGTTGAGGCTCTCCCTGAAGGAGTATCTTCTCCTTTCTTTTCAGGCTTTGGCTGTCCTGTAGTGGTGTCTTGAGGCCTACGACCCTCCTGGCTAGTTTCGGCCTCTAATTCTCTAGGACCATTTCTTTGAACAGCAGGAATGATTTCCGGAATCCTGATGGTTTGAAATCACCAGAAAACTCCGATTTCATTTGGCTTAGGTTACAATTTTTAGGAATGCTGTATTAAAGCGACTGCGTATCTTATCTGTGAGTATACGTTCTCCATTCTGTTCTAGGCTGAAAATTGGATTGAAGACTTTGAGAGGTGGTGCTGCGGCCTGCGTGTAGTTTGGCGGCCACGGAAAGTATTGTATCCTCTAGAGCGATAACCACTGTGTCCACCTCTTGAAGACGTACGGAGGAAGTTTTGCCATCAATCTGTATTTGGTTAATATATATGCTCCTGATTGTATTTATGTATCGCAAGTTGGTTCTGAGTTTTCTTAACAGCAACACCATTTGGTTGCTTTGCTTTTGTGAATTGATCTAACAATTCATCTTCTCCCTTTTGAGTACCAGGTTTGCTTGTGTCTTATAGAGGGCTTGGAGCTTCAGAATCTTCCACTTTTTATTCTTCATTCATAACTTCTTCTTTTCGGCGGTCGAAGTATCTTTCGGCTTGATGTTCTTCCATACCCTCTCGTGAATTTGGCTGAGTTGAGAAGTCATACTCTTTTCCTGACCTCCTCCTTCACCAACGCTCAAGTTTGGAGGGATTGGATCCTCGTCGGTAGTGGTGGTTTCTTCTACAGGACAAGGTTGTCTGGTGGTTGCTTTTGAAACTTCGTCGATGAAAACTCCAGCCAGCTGGAACCTAGCCTGCATTTTATTCACATCACGATTTTCTGGAACAGGAAAACATTGGTTGAACCAATTTCTTCTATTACCAGCGAGTGGTCGTTCTGCAAGATCTCGAATGGCTTGAGAGGAAGGCAAAGGAATAATCTTCACCTGGTCCTCCTGGAAATCTGTGAAATAAAAAAGGGATTCTGTTTGATTAACCTATATAAGCTTCAACTATAATAAAGCCTAAAATAAAGTTTTCTTCTTCCTTCATTGCCCACTTAACATCATCCATCCGATAGAGGTTCTGACTGTAGCCAGGCCTTTCCTTTTAGATGTTCTTCATTCTTGTTGGCCTCTGGTTGAACACTACCATTGCGGCTAACCCCTCGGTAGTTTCTTTGTCATCAGCAAAGTTTGCAGTCTCTTCATTCTTCTGAATGTTTCTCTCTTTAATTTTTATTTTTTTCTTCTAAATTGTTTGAAGTGTAAATACACCTTCGAAGCTCCTAAGGTTGTCGTTGCTTAGAGCTATGACAAAAAAAGTATTGAATCCCTAGATTTATTTTGTAATATACAGCACCTTCTTTTCTTGTAATTATCCCCCCCAAAATCAATCAATAATCCAAATAAATCTTCATGTATGCAATATTTAATCGGTCATTGAGAACTTTTGAAGATTATTCAAGTACTGATTCTTACAGTAATCTGTATGTGAATCAAGGAGAGTTGTTGGCTAACATTAACATTAATTGGATGTGGGGATAGCAGTATAAAATGATTTCAGGATGAAATTGAAAATTATTATAGCATTGAAGGGCTAAAGTGAAGTTTCCTAGATTCCCATATAGCATGGATTTTGTTGTAGTTTTGTTTGACATGGCAGTTGACTTTGTAGTTTGTCCCAAACATATTATAATTAAATGTACAGTCTAACTACTTAAACTTTTTCTAGGAATCTCCGGAAGCTATTTTCAAAAGGGTAGTCATGGAATTGACACTCTAATCATCAAATCTTTAGATTTTCAAATTCTCGCACCGAAATCCTGATGTTGACAGTTTTGATGATTTTTTCTTATTATTTTAAGATTTCATGCACTTTTCAAAATTTATGTTTCCATCGTAGTGAATCTCGGATTCTTGTTTTTGTTTCTTATTTTGGATAGGATTTCTTATCTATTTAAATATTGTACACCTTCGAAGAAGACAGGAGAGAATGAAGCTGTGAATTTGGGTTCATCTTGACGGCTCATTTTGCCCACTAAAATTTGCTATCTTTGAACTCCACTGCATCAGATTGTTTCCTAAACCGCTAAGGAGAAAGATTCGTATACATACATGCACAGAAGTTATATATATATATATATATATATATATATATATATATATATATATATACACTGCACTATAGAAAAAATCAGTTTCATACTCCATATCCATGATAGATCTTGGTCCTTCCGTGTTCATCCTTATTTTGTTTCTAGCGGTTGTCTTTAGTCTTGCACTTGCACCAGTTTGTGTGCATTGGCATCGTGAAAAAGATCAAAATCTTCGTGATCTTGAGAGAGGAGAAGTAAATCAAAGTCCACAGCTCGAAGAACAACATCACCATGATCTTGAAAGAGTGGAGGAAACAAGAAGACGACAACTTGCTACAATTTCATTATTGATATTGCATCTGACTCATCATGTTCCAAGCAATGATGAAAGGATAGTGACATCAAGAAATGATGGGTGCGTGATATGCCTGGAGGATTTCCGATTGGGAGAGGATTGCCAGGCCATGTCTATGTGCAAGCATGTTTTCCATTCAGGTTGCCTTGAAGAATGGCTTGTTCAGAACCAGAGCTGTCCACTTTGTCGTATTGATTTAAGTTTTTCTTCACACCTGTCGTGTTCGATTCATCATTATCTGGGTGCTCAACACGAATCTTTTATGTAAACTGTAAGGAATCCCCATCAGATCATGTAGTGCAATTATATGTAGTTTTAGCAGATTTCTGTCTTCTCATCGTATTTGCCGTCAATTCATATTTTTGGATGTCATTGATCACTATCAATTATGAATTGCGAGCCTTCTTCAATCTCTACTATTGTGTTATATCTGTTTATCTTTTTCTCCAGATTTCTAATTTTTATATGCTACCTCCTGTTTTGAGCATCAGTTGTACAGACATGAATGACTTTGATGGAATTACTCTGCTTCTTCCATTAAAAGTCTCCATTGCTTCTTCTTTCGGTTCGCTGTGCTTCTTGCTCGCCGTCTCCGGGGTGGTGTTTTTGTAATCTCTAGCCTAGAGTTAGATCGATTCTCATCAATAAAACAAAGAAGCATGTCATCATACAGAACTTTGACAAAGAGGGCGGTGTAGGCTGAGTTGGTGCGTAGAATTTGATAGTTATTATGAGCCCGGTGCGAACCTTTCTTCCATGGATCATACAGAAACCTAGCAGAATCATAGAAAGAGGTTTGCTCGAGCTAAACAAACAGGTTTGTAAGAAAAGTTGATAACTTTCAGTCCAGCCATTGGATAGACCTCAAATTTTGCTAAATAATTTTACAGGTCTAGTTTTATAGAAAGGCTTAGCTCGCTGAGTTGCAGAAGACTCTCAAGTTAGCATCGAAATCATCCATGCAGATCACACATCCATGCACTGCTAAAATTGACCCAACTTTAATCGATTTGAACCGAACATAATTGCAACATGGAAAGAGTAGCGGGTTTCTGTCTTCCAGATACTTGTCCAGTCTCAAAATCAAGTGGATGATCCGGGTTACGCCGATATTCTAAATACCTCCAACAAAATTCTAGCGCTAAATAACATATCAAGACCACCATCGCTGCAACAGAGATCATAATTGTCACTATTGGACTAAGGGAAAGTTCAATGTTGTCAGGAGCAGAAGGCATAAGCTGAGAGGGAGACGTAATTAGAGTTTCTTTTAAACAACTTGATATCAAAAGTAGATAAATCCACAACTATCACACCTGCAGCCATGATCCAATCTAAAAGAGCAAGCCATGAAAACATGTGAATAAAGGTTTATTTATTTATTTATTTATTTTTATCTTAACAATGATAATTTTTCCACTCCCCTTGCTTTATTAGGATGATATATATTTCTTATTATGCATTTCCAATGAAGAAGTAGCTTTTGAATCAAGGAGCTTCATCTTCTCCCTTTTGAGCTATTGGTTTGCTTGCGTCATTCGGTTTGTTGGTTTTTTTCGGAATTGTGACGGTCCTGCGGATCACCCTTGAGGGCTCCCTTCTTGCAGCTTCTTCTATACCCTCCAGCGAATCTGGCTTACCTTTTTCTTCACCAACGCTTGAAGAGACAGCAGGGTTCGGAGGGATTGGAGGCTTGTCGGTAGCTTCAGGGCAAGGTTGTCTGGTGGTTACTTTTGGAACTTCAATGAAGAAAACTCCAGCCTGGAACCTGGCCTGCATTTTATTCACATCACAATTTTCTGGAACAGGAAAATCTCGATTGAACCTACTCCATCTATTACCAGCAAGTGATCGCTCTGCATGAACTTGAATGGCATGGGAGGAAGGCAAGGGAATGATCTTCACTTGGTCTTCCTGGAAATCTGCAAAATAAAAAAGGGACCCTGTTTGAATAACCTGAGCTTCAGGTATTATAAAACCTAAAATAAACTGTCCAACTCACTAAGAAGATGAATAAGTAGAAAAATTGAGTTCTCTTCTTCCTTCAATTCCCACTTAACATCCTCCGATACAGGTTCTGAATGTAGCCACCTCTTTTCTTTCAGATATTCTCCTTTCTTTTGACCCTTCTGCTCGTCTCTAGTTTCTTGAGCAGCCTCTTGGCTTGTCGTGGCCTGCGACCCTGTAGGACCGGTCTGTGCAGCAGAGATGATTTTTGGAATTCTGATTCTTAAAGTTAGATCAACTGTCAGTTCACTCGAGCTAAAGTTCTCAGGAATGGAGCCATAAACAGAATTGAACCGAACGGTTCTGTCATCTCCTGCTGGAGTGTATTCTCCAGATACTTTGATTTCATTTGTGGATTCTACCGTGACCCCTAATTGCTCATGACGCACACCTGCATAATTAATCTCCATTGAATCTTTTTCCAAGAAAAAAGTGAGCAGAAATCTGAAAAATAGGTAACCTTTTTAACAAGGTGATCAAGTCCATAAAGTTAGGAATTTTATTACATAATCACGGAATTTAGTCCAAAAAATGCACAAAATACCAGACAAATGGAACCTACTAGGAATCCGAAGGAGTAAAACTAGTGCTCCATCTTCCTCCTTCCATTCTGAGGCTGGCTGGAGGTAGTTGTAGAGCTCCAAAGGCCTAGACATAGGGTATGCAGTATACCTGGTAAATCCATCTCCTCGATCAGTCGTGGCCATTTCTACACTTATATGTATCTTAGGGTTTTTCTTTGTTTTCGAAACACAGAAAGGTTCTCTCTATATGATTCAATACACACACACACCCCTATGTGACAATGTTTAAGATTGCAGGTTCGGTTTCTGCTTTTATAGATAGTCAAAATATTCTTTCTTGTTTGCTTTGCTTATTTTAATGCTTTTTAATACCCTCTTGGGCTTTACGAGGTATAACTTCCTCCATAGAAAAAAGAAGGGATTCTTTCTTTGGTCTGTCTGCGTCTTTCCATGGCAAGGTAGAGTAAGAGTCAGTCATGCTTTTTGTGATGCTTACAAGCTTCCTTTAGTTGATTGGAGAGACTAAGAATATTGACACGGAAGAGAATTCTAGCTAGCTATAATCTATCCTAGACTGTCTAGTACTATTACATAACTTTTCTGGTAAGATGTATACAGGGTTGCTGTAGGCCAGGACATTTTGTGTAAGACTTTGAAACATGGTCCCGAAACCAATTGAAGCATGGTGTCTAGCAGTATAGCTAACTGTTTATTCATGGATAAGAAAATTGTAGCCATAGTTTATCTCAGCCGTTAAGAATTGGAAGAATTGAAGTCTTATTAGGGAGTACAGATGAGACCTGCTTCAAATACAGTGTAAATTTAACTGCTTCATAGGTGCCAGCACCGATCAAGTCGTGTCTTATGTACAGGAGTAGTGCAGATAAAGGGTTGGGGAGTCTAAAAAAAATTTCAGTGTTATTCTTATTGGATTGATCAAATATGGCTTATTTGCAGACATATTATTCATATTCGTTTTACAGGTTTTTCTTTCTAGATTGGCCATGGAAGTTATAGAATACATAAGCTCCAATTGCCATAATCAATGAGATTATGGTGTATTTCTCTACTATATATCGCCTTTCGGTCACAACCGTTGTTACATTATCGTTCGCAGACTTGCTAGAAGAAGAATTTGCGTTGTTCATATCCTTTGCTTCCCCTTCCTTTTCTTGATCAGCACTCTCAGCTCTCTTCTCCACATCCTTTCCTCCCCCTTCTTTCTCTTGATCAATACTTTCAGCACTCTTATCCTTTTCAATGGCATTCTGATCACCAACCTGCCCTGTGGTGCTCTCATCATATACTTCCAGCTTTTTGGTAAGCATTAATGGAAAATTAGCTTTTGAAGGGATTTTATCTTGACCCTTTTGAGACACTCGTTCATTCATGGCTTTTACATCTTCGGCTTCTTTGATTTCATTAACTACATTGGTTGTCTGGTCTTGTTGATTTGCAGCAGTATCCACACTTTTTTGAGTCCCTGGCTTGCTTGCATTGCTTTCCTGTAGGCCAGGAGCCTCTTGTCTTGCTGTGGCCTCTAATTCCCTTGCACCAGCACTAGTTTTTGCAGAAACTACTTTTGGCACTTTGATGGTGAGAATTCCATCATCAAACTTGGTTCTTGCTTCTATGAGGTTGAATTTCTCTGGAATGCTCTCAAAAAGTGTATTGAAGTGCAAGTTTTTCAGAGCAGGATCACTGCATACTCTGATATAATGTGATGGTGCGATTATCCTACAATCTATATGCTTCTCAGAGAAACCTGCATAGTGCATAGGTTACCAGAAAATAAGCTGGCAAAATATTGTAATAATAATAATAATAATAATAACAATTCCACGATTTAAATGAGAGATGTTCATACATAATCAAAAATCAAATTGCATGCCATAGGAAAATCTGGTTTAATAGAAAACAAAAAATATCCTTAACCCACCAGGTAGATGAACACGCAGTATAAGAGCTTCGTCTTCCTCTATCCAATCCGTTTGCGGTACGAAAAGGGATCGTGATACAGCGGTTTGACGTTGACGTCGGTCCATAACCACTGCTCTCTCTCAATGAATATGTTGTCACAGTTGATACATACATACATATATATATATATATATATATACACATATATATATATAGGTTTTGGGTTTTCGTGATGGGGAGTCTATTCTAACTTCGGTCCATCTACTTCCTATATACAAAAGGAAGGAACAGGGATTCTCTCCTTGGCCTGGAGGTCTTTCCATGAAGTTTTTAACATGCATCAGGTTTTCCATAAATTATAAATATATTTCAAAAAAAGAAAGAAAAGAAGAAGGGATAGGCACTTTCCCCATTTGAAAGTAACAGGATTTTCATAACAACAAATAAATCCCCCCAACTATATGAAGATTTCAATTAAGTGTCAAAAGTTCAAAATTTAGCAATTTTATCCTACATCTGCTGCCCATTACTCGGTATTACCACCATCATTGTACCACTCATGAACACTAATATAATTATCAGGAAAAAAAATCATTAATGGAATTGATTTTTTTGTGTGTGAAATAAGTGATATTATTATTTTTTTCCTTCAAAGTTGCCTCCACTTGAACATTGACAGTAAATTTATTTTCTTAAGAAATACAAGAAAAATATAATTATTTTTTCTTGGTTAAAATGTTTTTACTTCGTTTATATAGACATAACATGTAATTGAATTATAGAAATTTAAGGATTCATCCTTGGAGGTTATTAGTGGGGCTAGATTTATGAAAAACAATATAGGCCCAAAAGCTCTAAATTCCAAATCATTTTGAAATTTCATATGATCAAAATCATGTTAATCATTTACTCAGGTAATTTAGTTAAGTCCCAATGAAAAACAATTTTAATAAAAAAAAAAATAGTCTTTGGAATTTCCAGGTGATCGATAGCTGTGAGCTATGAAAGCTCCAGGTGCTACAAACGCAGGGCTGCCACACCCATATTCACCATTGATTGCCTTTCTTCGCTTGGCTCCATGGAACCAAGTCCTTCCATGCAGAAGTTGCTGCTAAAATCTTCACGTCCTTGACTTTGCCTGCAATATTCAAATCCTGCTTCGGCTTCTTTGAGGGGAGCATTTTCAACTTGTAGCCTTCATCATTTTCAGTTGTCAGATAATCTGGTCTCTCTTTTTGTGCTTTCCTCTTACTGGTTCAAACAAAGCCTTCTCCTTAACTGGTTCTGCTGGCTTCTCGCTTACTTCATTAGTGCTTTCTTGCTTTCCAATTATGTGATTTTGATCAGTTGTTTAGCACTGGAGACCTGATCCCTGTCCCTGCTTTCATCTTTCTGCTTCATGGTATCAGTTGTCGACGCCATTTTTGGTGGGGCTTCTGCTTTCCCCTCCATTGCAGGTTTTTGAGAGACCTGACGAAGTCATGGGCATCTCTGCCAAGGCGTCTTTTGAAAGGCAGATCAGAATTGGGCCTCTCTGGTTACCTTTGCTTCTTCAAAATCAGGAACGAAAGTACAAGGGAAAAAAAATGATGTCCCTTTAACATCATCTTCAAAACTTCCACACATCCTAATTCTGACAGATTTAGAACATTGTGAAGCTAATCGCAAACAATCGTTCGGGATGAGTTGTAAGGCCTAATAATAAACGGTAAAGCTCACCAGAAAGATGAGTGAGCACAACACTTGCCTTGCCCCCCTCTTCTTCCTTCCATTCATAATTGGGCTGAAAATCCTCATCCTGGATAGTAGTAGATGAGATGTTTTTGTCCTTATTTTCTCCTGTTTTGAAATAATATAGATGAGATGTTTTTGTTTTTATCTCTACAACTAAACATGTTTTTATTATTTATAATCTAAGACATTAACTAAATACAATCTCAAAATTAAATTCTCGCGAATATAATAATGAGATTCATAAAAGGTTATCATGACCACGTAAATACTTGAAAAAATTCTCTATATATGCTTTTTTATTATTTTAAAGGGAGAAATAATAATAAGAGGGCTGATTACGTAATATCTTAAGAGATAGGATCCGGTTGAGATTTATTTTTGTTTGGATATCTAATTGAGAGTCGGGGGATCAGTA
The DNA here is from genome assembly GCA_027405865.1 of Salix purpurea. Taxonomy (NCBI): domain Eukaryota; kingdom Viridiplantae; phylum Streptophyta; class Magnoliopsida; order Malpighiales; family Salicaceae; genus Salix; species Salix purpurea. The sequence continues at coordinate 524,758 of JAOWLH010000012.1, forward strand.
TGGTCCTTGGGCTGAATGATAAACTAAATGACAATTATACCCTCATTACATCTCTATATATAAAGACGCACGCACGACATCTTGGTCTCTCTAGGGTTTTTGTTTCTCTCCTTGCTGTGTGTGAGAACCCAGCAGCAGCCGCGAGCCATCTCTCTGCATCGTTAGCTCCTTCAGGTATCGTAAATCTTAGCTTCATTGAAATCTTTTATTATCGTTTTTAACACTGTGCATGTTTAGCTTAGCTTGAAAAGTTTGTTCTTTGGAGTTTTGGTTCTTCGTTTTTATGTTTACAGTTTGATCTGACTCTTAGTTTCTTTAATGGGTTTGCTTATTTTAGCTAATGGATTATGGATTTTGTGTTTTCTCCGATTAAACGCATTTTGGGATTACAATGACTTGTTTGTTGAAGTAGAGTGTGTTAGTCTTTGCGTGCAAAGTTTGGTCTTTGTTGTTGCTGTTCTTGTTATGTTTTGTGCTTCAAAGTTTAGAATTTTATTGTCTGATTCTGTTTTTTTGTCAAATGGGTTTTCCTTACTTAGTTTTTGTCAAGTGAGTTCTGTTTATTTTAGCTATTGGAATTAAGAATTCTATGTTTTGTAAATTTGGCTTTTACGATTTGATTGGCTTCTGTCATTAGGTATTGTATGTATGCCGTTGCTTCTTAGGGTTTGGTATAAGTTGTTGCTGCATATTGAGAACTTCATTATGTGATTCTCGTTTTTCTCCAATGAGTTGTCTTGAGTTGGTTTTCTTTGTTTTTTAGCAATTTAAATTGGAAATTTGGTGACTGCTATATAAGCTACATGTAAGCGTCGACTGGATGGGACTGAGTTTGTCTTGTGTTGTATTTTTGTGTAGAATGGATAGTCAAATCAAGCATGCTGTGGTGGTGAAAATTATGGGAAGGACTGGATCTCGAGGACAGGTCACTCAGGTTAGAGTTAAGTTTATTGATGACCAGAACCGTTTCATCATGAGGAATGTCAAGGGACCTGTAAGAGAAGGTGACATTCTTACCTTGCTTGAGTCTGAGAGAGAAGCTAGGAGACTCCGTTGATGGGCATCATACTGTTTTGCCACAAGATTGTCATCCTAGTTTTGCTGGTATCAACCAGGAATGTTTTGTTATGAACTAGCTAGCAAGTGCTCATTGTTTTTGCTTACAGTTTTGATTATCAAGACTTGGATTCCAGATTTATGAATCATATGTAAGAATGCTTTGAATGTTTTAAGTTCAGTTCAAACCCGACATGCAAGTCTTGTTAAAATTTAGTTTTGTGCAGCGTATAATTTATTGCTGTGTTCAATTTGATACCTGTTAGCTTAGCATAAAAGCCCTGATTGTGGGATATGGGAGTTCCATCTTCCATGTATGGTTTTGCTGTAGCAAATTTGTAGCTGGGGCTTTTCCCTATTGCTATGGACCGACCTTGTTGCCATACACAATCCCAACTGAAATACCTATAAAATAATAAAAATGGTTTTGGCTTTTGATTTCTGGAATTGCATTTACGCAAATGATTGAAAGTCCTTTCCCATTTATACACTAGTTTTACCTGTGCAGGTATAGTCAATTCACAAGGGTTATACTTGTGCATTCTTGTATGCATTTTTGGGATAATCGTTCTTGGTGTTGAGATAATCCAACCGCCAATTCATGTGTGGTTCTCTCATCGATTTGGTACTTATTCAGAACTTGCATTTTTGGGGAGCTAAATCTGCAGGTTTTTACCCCAATTAAAGGACAACACATACACCCTGGTAAGTTCTGAGGTTGCCAAGTGAATGCATGACCGTGCAAGGCACAGCAAGCATGAGACTGCCATGAAGTTACCACTGTTTGTGTTGGAATGCCCGGCAAGCAATCGCCACCTGATAGTTAAATCATTAATGTTGGGGAAATATGATATTTCTCTGGAGTTGCCATAATCAATTAGATTAAATACCCGTACAAGTTTTGTTAAAAAAGAAAGATATTTCCTTGAAAAAAATATTAGAAGGTATTTTGGGGGTATAAAATCCAAACTTGGTCACCTATAATTTTCTTCATGAAAATCTGACTGAAGAATAGATTGAAAACACAGCATTTTTTAAGAATAAATAAAATACAATTATATAATTCTTTTCTCTTATTGTTACTGTACTAGTATTCCTGCTGCCAAAATCACTATCACGGTTGTATAACATTTAAAAGAAAAACATAATTCTTTTCATCTTAAAAAAATTAGTAAATAAAAACATCAAATTTCATTTTTAATTTTTAATATCATCCCAAACACAGTATAGAAATTAAAATATATTTTGATTTCTTATTTTTCATTCTAATTTCCCCCTTCTCCATCTAAACCTTCACACGTTCAAAATACAAAAGGAACGAGAGCCTTCACATCCTTGGGAAAATCTTTGAACTGTGAAAGGTACCATCTTCTAGTGGAATAACTCCTCCCCATCAGGTAAAGAGTCGTTCCAACAGAGAAAGCAAAGGCATACAACGTTTGAGCTGTGAGAGAGATCCCCAAGATCCCAAGAATCTCGAACAGATAGTGAGGGCAAATCACCAGCTCAAACAAGCCTCCCTTGGGGACGCTGTATTCCTTGTCCTTCTTGCTTCTCAGTTTGGAGAGGAGACAATGGTGGTAGAAGTTGCCACTGATTCCTATCAGAAACAACATGAGCCCTGGATACATCAGATCAATGGCTGGCTCGGGGAGTCCCTGTGCTAGGTGCTGAGCGTAGATGACAAAAACAGAGGATGTGAAGTAACTAAGAGCGATAGGGATCAGAGACTCGACTGCCATCCCTCCACTGTATCTGTGAACAAATAGCACCTGCTGAACAAAAACATTTTCTTGGTTACCTATAATGGCTTCATCTACTTCAACAGACTGTCGAGTTGCTGGAGGCAGCGAGAGAGAGAGGAGGGAGATCAATTACCTCGAGTATTCTTTTGAAGAAATGGAAGGTCAGGGTGGATTTGACCAGCAAAAACCTGAGATCCCCATCTGGGAAGATCCCAAACGAAGCAGCCCCAGCAAGAAATGGTGGCGTGTAAGCAATAAGCATGCCAGTTCTACTAGAGACTTGAATCTTTTTCTCGATGGGCTTCTTTTCACCAACATTCAAGAATTTGGAGTATTGCATGTGCTTTCCTCTCACCTCTGAGAGCCCAACATATCCTAATGTCGCAACAGGGACCGCAGACATTGCTTTGATAAGGAAAGGAGATGGAAATAGGAGTTTCAGCAAGACGGACTCCATTTTGCATTCACTTAAGTCTTCTCTGCAATTTTGAACAAGGACTCTTTAAACAGAGCAATGATTCAAGAAATATTTACACAATCTAGACCAGGGAAAGCTTTTGAAAAGCAATTTATACAAGCAAGTGTGATGCTGAAAGATAGGGCAGCAAGTTTTTCTAAGCCTGGAAAGTAAATCACTTCTATATAGAAATATTTACAATACAGAACCTTACTGGGCATATAAAAAATGTGGAAGGAAGGAGTGTGTCTAGTCTATGAATATTGTACATGAAAGCATATATATTCATTGTTGTGTGGAAAATTAATGAATTTATTAATTAACTGGAATGAATATAGGCAATCTTTTATAAGTTATAGATAGAAATATAGGGAGGAAAATATGGAAACAAATCTATATAATTAACAAGTAAATAAATAAATAATAATAATAATAATAATAATAAAGTTATAAACAGAATTAGAAGATAAAACTACAGGGTCTTTGTGATGTTTTGAAAAATAAAAGAGAAAATTAATAGGAAATGACAATATTGTCTTTGGAGGTTTTGACAGAAGGTATAAGTGGGTTAGGATATTTTAGTATTTGAAAGAACTTGATAAATATGAGAGAGAGAGAGAGAGAAGAAAGGAGAGAACTAGTGTGAGAGGGAGAGAAAACAAAGGAGAATTCAAGAAATTAAGTGTTTAATGTAAGATTTAATTTAAATGCGTATAATTATGGTTTTTAGCTTTGATTTTGGATTTGTTAAGTTTTAGGGTTTCAAGTTGTATTTTTAGAGATTAATTGATAAATTGGTTATTTTGTGATGGGATGAATTGTTATTAATAGTTTATGTACGTTTTTGAGATTTTAGGTTAAATTTGTGATTTGTTTTTTTAGATGAAATTGATATGGTATTCCTTGCCAACTGATTGACTGGTTGAGTTGAATCAATAAACTAGTTGGTTCTTAGATTTTTGATCTACCAGTTGAATTGAATTAAAGTGGTGGATCGGTTTATGCGTTGAGTTTTGATCGACTATCTAGATTAAATTGATAGACCGATTGACTTGTAGCATGATATGTTGATCCTTTTATGATATACTTGTGGTCGATCAAGTGGAACAATTATGATTTATAATTACATTTTAGTACCTAAACGTATAAGGCTATGAGTTGGACCTTAAGTGTATTAAATTGATTGAATGTTCTTTTTGAAATATTTTTTAATATGTTTTATTTTGCATTCAAGAAATCCTGATATTTTACCGGCTTGACATCGATAAGATTTTTTTTTATATCTTTTTTTTTATGTTCTTTTCATTTTTGATTCAGATAAATAGATAATATTTCATATGCATGACAAACAATATAAATATTTGAATTATTAGTCTGAAATGAATCATACTTTTTGATAATATATATTAATTATTATTCTTTATTGTGACAAAGCATGATCATTTGTTGATTTTAAATTCTAAATTTGAGATATGTGCATAGCTCGTCACTTGATTAATGTCATAAGATGAGATTTAAAATATATCGGTCACAATAATCATGCTAAGACGGTAATGTTAATCTTTGTACACATTGTATTTAAGCCTTAGTTAGTTGGTGAATTTACCAACTTGTGGCAAGTGGTCATTCCATAATCTGGAGCGTAATTTTATTTTTTGACGAGTTTTACCTTATAATATTTCTTTTTATGACTTGTTTGTGAAACTTTCATATAAAATTCTAAAGCCAAAACTTGCATATGTTTTTGTTTGTTGTATTACCTAATATGTGTATATTGAGCATTATGTACTCGCTGAGTTGCTAAACTCATTTTCTTGTCATTTATCTTTTTCAAGCTCATAATTTTATTAGTAGTTTGTTTTTGTTGGACATTCGAAACCTGTTTCATTTTGTTTTTTATAGATAGCATTTTTTAGTATGTTTAATTAGTGTTCCATAAATTATTGAAATTATATTAAGACAATTAATTTATATTATAAAGTTGATTTTATTATTAGCATTGTGTTTAACTTTGATTGAGCTATAAGAAAAAGTTTGTATAAAAACCTAATATGAGACAAATATAGGGTGAAGCTTCAAAACCAATACAATTCCAAAAGTAGCATATAAAAATATTCTAAAACTGAAATATTTCGATTCAATTGAAAAAAAACATACAAAAACCGAAACAGAATTGATATCATTGCTTCTGATACGGAACACAGAGCAATGATTCGTCACTGTACGGGTTCAAAATACACAAGGAATGAGAGCCTTCACATCCTTGGGAAAATCTTTGAACCGTGAAAAGTACCATCTCCTCGTGACATAACTCCTCCCCATCAGGTAAAGAGATGATCCAACAGTGTAAGAAAAGGCATACAACGTTTGAGCTACGAGAGAGATCCCCAGAAACCCAACAATCTCGAACAGATAGTGAGGGCAAATCACCAGCTCAAACAAGCCTCCCTTGGGGACCCTGTATTCCTTGTCCTTCTTGCTTCTCAGTTTGGAGAGGAGACGATGGTGGTAGAAGTTGCCACTGATTCCTATCAGAAACAACATGAGCCCTGGATACATCAGATCAATGGCTGGTTCAGGGAGTCCCTGTGCTAGTTGCTGAGCGTAGATGAAAAAAACAGAGGATATGAAATAACTCAGAGTTATAGTGATCAGAGACTCGACTGTCATCCCTCCACTGTATCTGTGAACAAATAGCACCTGCTGAACAAAAACATTTTCTTGGTTACCTACAATGGCTTATCTACTTCAGCAGACTGTCGAGTTGCTGGAGGCAGCGAGAGAGAGGGGAGGGAGATCAATTACCTCGAGTATTCTTTTGAAGAAATGGAAGGTCAGGGTGGATTTGACCAGCAAAAACCTGAGATCCCCATCTGGGAAGATCCCAAACGAAGCAGCCCCAGCAAGAAATGGTGGCGTGTAAGCAATAAGCATGCCAGTTCTGCTAGAGACTTGAATCTTTTTGCCGGCGGGCTTCCTTCCACCAATATTCAAGAATTTGGAGTACTGCATGTGATTTCCCCTCACCTCTGAGAGCCCAACGTTTCCCAATGACAAGACACAAATCACTGACATTGCTTTGATCAAGAAAGGAGGTGGAAAGAAAAGCTTCAGCAAGATGAACATCATGTTTCTTCACTTGTGTTTTCTCTCAATTATTGAGCAACTTCAGCTGATAGGTGGGTGGGTGGGTGGATGCCTTGCATTTAAACCAGAGAAAGGCCCCAGAAACCGTGCAGTTTCTTATGCTAGTGAAGAAGAAGAGGACACGTAAGGATCTTTTGGCATTAAACTTCCAGATGTCTAGATTGTACGTAGGCAGGGAAACATGTGGTTAACAAAGGTAATTATTGAAGAATGCTTTTTGGCCTGGCCTTTTTATGGAGCCACATGGAATGATTTGTTGAAGATCAGATAAATCAAAAGACTACAAGAAGAAAGGGGCCTCATGCCACATTTGATTTGGAAGCTCACGACATGAGATTGAGCAACAAACATGGCTTCCTCTATTATTATTATACTAAAAGATAAATCATTTCATGAAATCACTCTTCAGCAATAGACATTTCACTGTGAACTCAAACAGTGATTTCACTGTATCTTTTGCTTATAGATCATCGTCCTGCTGATGATCTCATGAGCTCTGTTTTGGCAGTTAATCTGCCCGAAATGATGCTGCTGCCCGACAAATCAGTAAGTAATTCTCTCTGTTTATTATCTGCGGGAAAAATTTTGGGTTTTTTCTAATATTAAAAATCGAGATGCGAGATTTGACGGTTGGAAAGCCAAGTAACAATTATGCTCATTTATATTTATAATTAAATATATATCTTAATTAAACAACTAAAATATCCTAATTTAATCATAATATTTATTTAAAAAACCTGTAAATAATTATTTTGGAGTTTCTATATGCTCTATAAAATGCCAAGATTGCGGACCGACAGTATTAAAAATTATGAGTAATTAACCTTAAAATGATATTTTAAATTAAAATATAGATTGAATATAAAATATTATGGCACTAATAATAAATAATATATATTTTTAAGTGTTATTTTTATTAATAATATTTAGTGAATATATATAATTAAAAACAACTATAAAAGCTGAAATCAATCGAAAGTTAACATTTGAATTTTATATTTTTAGTATTAGAAAATTTTAATGAATATATAAATTTTATTCATTTAAATGAGTCTTTTTAAAATAAATTTATTAATATAAAACCAAATCAGCTCACGGTTGTACTGTAGCATTAGAGAGGGATTCACTGTAGATTGTAATAGTTAAATTACTTTATCACCCCTCTATGCACAATAACTTTAGCATTGTTTCCGGGGTTATTTTCGTTTCTTTGCATTTTTATGCACAATAACTTTAGCATTGTTTTCGGGTTCATACCCTCTAATAAAACAAATAAAACATGTTCTGCATGCAGGGGTACCACGGTATTTTCACACTTTCCAAGAATAGTAACACAAATGTACAACTACTGATATACCCCCATAAAAGACAAAATACACGAATTGGCTTTACGGGTGTCTAAATAATTGACCATGTGTTAAATATTAATTTACTCCAAAATGAATAGTGACATTAGTGTGCAAATATGTCTATGCCCCCAGAAAAGACAAAAAACAAGAATTGGTTGTAGGGGTTGTTAGGTAAGTGCGGTCAGAACCGACAATGAAAAATTATCATTCGGCATGTCATCGGGTGCTCCTCCATGTCCTACATCTTATGGTGGCGCGCGTTGCTTTTCAAAAAAATAAAAACCAAAATACAAAACTAGACACAAAAAAAAAATCCCTACGGCAAAGCACGGGTTTATGGCTCGTGGCTCGTGTATATATATAGAACACAAAAAAAATCCCTACGGCAAAGCACGGGTTTATGGCTCGTGGCTCGTGTATATATATATATATATATATATATAGAACACAACTTACACAAATGACATCCTCCGCTGCCCTTTTGACAAATCCATTTCTATGTTCCATAATTAAAAAAACTGGTAAAGCAATATTGCGTTTTGCAGGTTAATTATCTTAAACAATCCTATGCAAGGCAATCTCTTACAAACTCACACGAGCAAGTCTTGGACGTTATTTAATAATTAGTACCAACAAGTCACTCAAGTATTGAGACTTTGAAACTTGATTGGGAGGATTACAAGGATATGAATCATTTGAAAGTAAAGTTCAAAATACATAAGGAATAAGAGCCTTAACATCCTTGGGAAAATCTTCAAACTTGGAAAGGTACCATCTCCTAGTAGCATAACTCCTTCCAATCAAGTAAACAATAGTGCCTAAAGTGAAGCATAATGAATACAGTGTTTGAGAAATGAAAAATATCCCTATAAACCCTAACACCTCAAAGAGATAGTGAGGGCAAACCACTAGGTCAAATAAACCACCCTTTGGAATCTTGTACTCTTTGTCATCCTCTGTTCTCAAGGAAGCAAGAACTTGGTGGTGGTAGAAGTTGCCGATGATTCCCAGCAAGAACAGCAAAATCCCTGGATACTTCAGGTCCAGTTGTGGCTCAGGAAACCCTTGCGTTAGATACTGGCCGTATATCATGGTTGAGGTAGCTGAGAAATAACTTGAAGTTATAGGAATTGCAGAATCAAGAACCACCCCACTGGAGCTATATTTGTGAACACACAGCACCTGCATGGCATGATAGAACAGTTTCAGAACTAACCAGTTAGCAACTAACCTAAGTTCCAAGCAAACTCTGTAAGAGTTTCATGATCACTGATGATGTCTTACCTCGACGACCCGCTTGAAGAAATGTATGGTCAGAGTTGCTTTAACCAAGAACAGCCTGAGATCATGATTTGGATACAGCACAAAAGAAACCGCACCAGATAGGAAAGCTGGCACATAAAGTACAAGCATGCCGGTTCTGCTGGAGAGTTTTATCTGCTTTCTTGAAGATTTCTCAGGATTCAAGTTCCAGAATTTTGAGTACTGCATATGCTTTCCTAAGATTTCAGAAACACCGAGACCTGCTATTACTACCAGACTAACCACGGACATGACTGAAACGATCAAAGAAGGTGGTGTAGGAAAGATAATTAATCTAGACAGCATGGATGCCATTGCTAACTTGCTTTAGCCCCTTGGTTTCGTTCCCTGGCTCGAGATTCTCAACGTCTTATAGGAATGAAAGAATTGTTATTGAATACGCAACCCGTGTGTGAACTTCATCCGTGCGTTTGATTGTCAAAAGCTTGTAAAGGCCCTCGGCACTTTTAGGCTTTCTAACACCGTATACAAGAAAAACGCGTGTGCATGCTTCTTTTTGAAACTTCATGTCAAGAAAAATATTTAACTTTTTTCATTAAAAATATGTGCATGCTTCTTTTAGTTATAACCTCCATGTGAAACCAGCATGCACTCTATAGCATGTATCATTGTTTTCACATCATTCCTCTCATGGTCGAGAGTTCTGAGCAAATGTCTTTCTTCAGTTCAAAACAAATACAATCTCTGGCAGCCGGGCCCAGTTGAGGTTGCTGCTGTTCCTGAACCAAGGTTGAGAGGTGGGCAATTAACACCAAAGCCACCGACCTAGAAAGGCGTACCAAAATCACAAAGATCCTTATTCAAAGTCAATTATGTGGCTGTTTGCATGCAACCCTTAACCAGTTCCATAAGAAAGTAATTTGTCAGCTGTACATCAACATGTAGGAGGATTGACAGAAGGAAGGCGTGGCAGCTCTAATTTGATACATGCTGATTCAATATTGCCCGAACTTGCTGAAGGTAAACCTTGGGATAGAGACCCGGAAAGGGGGGGGGGGGGGTCTGTTTGGAGGGAATTGGTGTTTCATTTGCAGAAATAGCCAAGAACAAGTAAACAAACAACAAATTATACAAGTGCCTCAAAAGGAGACTAATGATTCTCTAATACATCTAGGGAAATCCACAAAGGGATGATTGCGAAAGGAAAGACAATAAATTAAGAACACACACCTATACCCTCTATACATCCCCATATCAAAATCTTACGTGCTAAATTACAAAGGATTTAAGGATCAAATGTCATCTACTACACCCGAAAAGCCGAGTGCAAGAGAGAGGTCAAAACTCAACTATTGAGGGAGCGCAGTTCTTAGACATAAGTTTACCCTCTCCCTACATGAAAGAATTACAAATCTATCAAAACCACTAATTTGCACTGATTGCAAGCTTGCTTCTTCCTTCTTTTGCTCATTTTGCAACAGTTTGTAAGCAAACATGGTATTAAAGTCACCTGATGCACTCGTTTTACTTCCTCGTTGCTTCCTAATTGTAGATTTTTACCGGCTTCTCAAATGTATGACGGTTCTGCAAATTGAAGACAAGGTCAGAACAAAGCTTTTGAGGAATGGAATTCATTATCATCAAAGTGCAAGCAGTGCACTTTATTGGTGGTTCTTAAATCATTATCCGCCATTATAATTTCAATTATCATTTTTTAGCTCGCCCAATAAACTTGGCTATAAGCTTAATGCTTACTGCAAATTATAAGACAAGTAAATACCTGATTAGCAGCATATGACCTTTTGGGAGCATTGTCAGAATGCTCCAGTCCAAGATACTGCTCCCAGGCACCATAAATGTCCCTTCTCTGAACCAAACAGAAAATGTAAGCATGAAATAATAAGAAAAGTTGTCATGTCAGTGCCCATGAAAAATGACAGGCAAGTGTGAAAGAGAGGGGGGACCTGAAAACGATTGGACACAATGTCTGAGTCTTGAAGGTACTCGGGGCGACCTAGTGACAAAAATGCAAACTTCCACTGCACACAAAAATAAAACCAGAAAAAATTACAAATAAAGAAACAAAAGCTTGCATCTTCAGAAAACTAATCTTGTTAGCATGATAAGAGGTGAAATACTGTCTGTCTCAACCATGGAAATGCAAGGAAATGTGAAAAGTGCAGATAGTCTACCATATATAGTGCATCAATGATTACTTCTTATTTTAAATAATACCTTCGAAAATTCTTCATCAGGAGCCTGCAATTTTTTCTGTATGCGCATTTTGACGTCGGCTAAAGCCTCACCCTCGTGAATGACCAGGAAAAATGGCTCTCCAAAATTCTGAACCTGCTGTTAATATAAAACACAAACAAGCATTGAAAAAGATATGGCAGAAACATAAATACCGAAAAACAAAACATGAAAGTAATTAATAACCAACATAGGGGAGGAGCCACTTAAAGCAAGTGCCATACAAAATGCAGCTGAAATAAAATTTAAATGTACTTACCACCTGGTTTTGAGTTGTGTCTTTCGTGAAATGATATACATGAATCAAACGATCATGAGGACCAAGGTTTTTCTCTTCTTCAGGTATCTGAGGCAATGTATCACAACATAGATCCATCAACAAATTATATCAAGGAATAAGCAAACAAGTACAAATACTGAACACGGAGAAAATTAGTTCAAAACATGAGAACTGGGAGAGAGAGAAAGGTCTGAAAGACTTTGCAATTTCTCCAGTTTAATGAGTTTTTTCCCCATCACATTTGACAGACAAGAGATCATTTTTCCTAATTTCTACCTTTCTATTCCAAGGTTACTTGGAAGCTTGAGCAAATAATAAGGTGGAATATGAATTAGATGTTTCTTTTCACAAGTTAGGGACTAGTCTATAGCTTTTGTTAAAAGTTAGAATTGAAGGATCTACATAGTAGCGTGCATATTAATGCATGTCCAGACAGAGAAGTGGGATGTGGGCTAAAGCAATTCATAATTCCATGTCAAACTGAATGGTCAGCAATAATGTACTAACAGCCAGATCCGCAATGCATCTAGCTTACAGATATTTATGTTTCAATTTCATCAACAATGAGATAGGCTTACCTCCTCTGCACGTAGTGTCCAGTACTGATCATTAATGTTCTCGATTTTTTCATTATGTGGAAAAATCTGAAAAAATGAAGTTGCATACTTAAAAACAAGACAGCAGAGAGGAAAAAGTTCACATAACAGGTTAAGAGATCATGCAAGCCCATATGTAAAAAGCATCAATTCAAATTCCTTGGAGCTACAACTATGAAGACAGATCCTGTGTATTATTGATGAATATGTTCATGGCAAGAGCTCTTTTAGCTTTAGCATAAATCAGAACAAATTCATACTCTTGGGGAAAACATTTCAGGACATCTCCGACAATATTCTAAATTTTAAAGAGCTGTTATGTGTTTGACTGCATAAACTTAAAGGTGTGAGTTTAAGGTCTAGACGTTATAAAACTTTCCCTGAAGGTTTAATCATTATACTCATGTGCATCTAATCCCAAAAGCAACACCCCCTCCCAAAAAATAAAAACACTCCCATAAAATTCTCTGCCAGTCAACAGTTCCTGTGATTGGCACTCGAATTTTCGACTCGATTGAGCTCATTTTATATGTATACACCCATGTTTCATTAGTCCATTTAATATTTGGCTGTCGTCCCTTTGTTTAGACACTACCATAACTGGACTTTATGTAGGCTATTGCAGGCTTTTCATCAAATTATTTGTTTTATGTGCATCATTTTTACCACCCAAGACAAGTAAAAACATATTCTAGTATATGTGAGCATGTGATGCATGCACTCTCAAACCCATGTAATTCAACACTGACATAAAAACAATTGATTTTGCAAAAAAACTATTTAACTGTAATGTAAACAATTCCACATAATTCAATAGCTACATTACTTGCTTTGATTTAATGATTTAAAACATTTCATCCATTTGGAATAGAGTATGCACATTTCTAAGTGAAGAAAACAAAGGGGGGAAAGCATCAAAAATCACAGGACCCTTACTTTGGAAGGCAAAAACTAATCTATGTAATTGATATTTTTAAAATCAAACAACCATAATCAAACAGATGATACCTTGTAGATCTTGTGATAGAAAACCTCGAGCAATCTAAGTTCAGCACTGGGATGAGACAGCTCCACCTATTCCACAATAAGGCAAATGGTGAATTCCTTTGTCCAGAAAGAAAGGGCACAAAGAAGGAAGGAATGAATTGGGAATGTGATTGGTATTCACATCAGTTGGTGCAATCTCCACATGAATTATGAAATAAATCATGCAAAAAAGGTATAAAAAAGAGGCAGATTAAAAACTTCCTTTGTCCTGAAAGAGTTGTGATTATTTACCTTTGTCTTAAGGTCATTAATGACATCACCTACAGTGCTCTGTTTTGGCAATCTGATGGTATGAATCACTACCTGTGAACATGAGAGATTCCATGAAGCCCAAAGCTTAAAATAAGCATATTATTTGCATAAAAAAAACGAGTTGCAATTATTTACCTCATCCTTAGTAGCGTGATGAAAAGCGACCTTTAATGTTTTAAGGCCTTGCAGTTCTGGAAGAGGGATGTCCAATACTTCATAGTATAGAATATCAGATGTCTATCAAGCAAGACAAACAAATAAATTCACTTCAGCTATCTGAACAGAAAAACAAAAGAGCTGGTAGAGATCTACACTTCTATGGTATACCTGATTGTAGTGCACCAGCATATCAGACAAATGATCCACTCCTCGGTACTTGATGGGTTGGGGTTTAGGTTGCTGGGAGTAACAGTTATGGGAAGTAAGCCTAATTTTGGATGGGTCATCCAAGCCGAGATGGTTAGCTACTCTTTCCACAACATCATCATAAGTGTGGAGCTTTGATCTGAAATAGGAAAGAGTATAAGCTAACACAAAATAAAGACTTCAAACAATTAGTCATGTTCCAGGATAACAAATTATAAATTCACTTACAGTTCAAGACAAAATTCATCCTCTTTTGATTTCTCCAAAGATCGAAATCGAACAACCTACAGATCAGGAAACATAGAACCTATGTAGCAGAATACAAAATATGCAAAATAGTAGTATTAATATATCTAAAAGACAGCAGCTCATGATAACATAGTTTGAGCATTGTTGTCAAACCCAGCCAGGACAGATGGTTCTGGAACCCAGAGATTTGAGCCATAGACCCATCTGGGTTTCCATTTTAACTGTCCAGGACATTCACCAGAAAAAACCCAGGTGACCTGGCAGGGTTTTCATCGACCTCGACCAGGCCAGTGAAACCCAGGTCAAGACCTGGCAGATCAACCATAATATGGATAATATAAAATAAAAACAAAACAAAACAAAACAAAACCCCAAAAAATTATAATCACATTGAATTATTTTCCTTCCCAAATAAAAGTGAACCCAGAGGAAACTGGGCTCTGGAGATTAACTAATTCTTTATCACTACATTTCAGCTCACATCACTGTTCTCTCTCATCAGTGATCTCTGATTTAGCTCTCATCATCAACCCATTCTCTGTTTTTATGTTATAATATAAGATTGACAGTGGTATTAGATGGATACTGATACTAACTTTGTTGAGCATTTAGGTTTTCTCATCACTGTATCTAGTCGAGTTAGGTTTTCTATGCCAATTTAGGTGTTCTTCATTCAGATTCTTTGCTGATGCTGTATCCAATTCCTGAAACTGTTATTGTTAGCAGTTTTGGAATTTCATTCTTCTAGCTTGTGACCTTACACTAGCCTTCAATAATGTGTTCTCCGTGTACTGAAGTGGACCTATTGTCCAGAAGATCTTGTCACTTTTTGTCTTTTATTCATTTATGGATCTCGCAAGAGACAAATAGTGGGGAGATCGAAACAAGCATACCATCAGATGCTTTTGAAACAAGATTCTTCACTATTTCCATTCTTTTTTATTCTTACAATTTTATGTTGCAGAATAACTGCTCAAATCTTCGTGTTTTTTTTCTTGTGTTCCTTTTACTGGCAAAAAAAGGGAAATTGCAGACCTGCCTGGTAGAACCAGTTACCCGGCCTCTTTTCCAGGTCAGTTTCCATGCCAAGTCTGACAACTATGGTTTCAAAATGTGCCATTACACCACAAGCCAAGCAGCCAGCAAGCAGAATGAAACTACCAAGCCATGGTAGTACAGAAATCAAGTTTTGAACAGCAAAACGTACTGTCAAACAACATGGAAAATCTCTCTTGTCAAACCATGGCATACCTGGCGATTATGCATATACTCAAGGAACGAAGGCACGTCAGGGTAGCGGCACTGTTCATTGCTTCCCATTTGAGGGGGTTTCTGAAAGCAAACAATATCTCCATCTTCAAGCTGCAAAAGTAACCCGGAGTGAATACCAAGTTGAAGACAGAAGTACTTTGCTAAAGACATTTATTCATAAGATCTTTGCATTTAGAAGTTGATTTTATGTACCTGACTAGAACGAAACGTGAGCCTATTGTCGATGTGTTCACACATGACATTAGGTTCAAATTTTATTTCCTGAATACAAAAACAGGTTGGTAAGTTATTTGCTGAAACTAAACATTTGATGCCTTGAACAGATGCTGCAAACAGAATTGATGCCTTAAACAGATGCTGCCAACAGAAAAGAGTTAAACTTCAGACTAAATGTGGAAGACCAACCTCATAAAGTTCAATCTCCTGGTCAGGAGCAAAGCCAGCCATTTCATTTAGTTTTGTCAGGATCTCCAATGGTTTACCACTACCCTTCACAAAAAGCCTCCCAACATACCTGTCATCAAAGATGTTCAGCAACAGTAATTTTGCATGTGATCCTTACTAAAGTGAATTGTAAATGGCAATACCGGAGTTCCTCTTTTGATGGATCATAAAGTTTAAAGAAAAGAAGGATATCCTCTTTAGTCTTCTCAGGTGGAGGAACAGGTCGCAAATCCTGGATTATTAGAGAGATCAGTTATAGAAGGAGATCAAAAAACAACATCAACATACACCTAAAAAAAGCATTAAAAAAGAATCAATGGGATATGATAAAAGTATATAACAAACCTGCCCAATTTCTACTTCCAGAAACAACTTCAGCTCTGCATTATTTGCCTTATTGGAAACTTCTCTCAGTTGTCCAACCTACAATGCCTCCTGTCATTATGACAATAAAATGGACAAGTGCCCCCTAAAGCTAATACTACTATGAGCACACATTTATTATTTTAAGGGTCTGAACCAATCAGAATTTGATAAGCTTCTACGGAACAATCAAAGTTTATAGGAGTGTAGGTTCAGTTTGGTCTCGTCAATTGGTAACTGGGATTCTCATTTAAGAACAAAAGAAACAAAACAACATGATGAATTTGGACATTTGAGCAGGAACTAAGATTCAATTTTCCATATCTCTGGTGTAGTAAAAAGACTTTTTAATGGAGGGGCAACATCTATATTAACATGTCTGTGTGCATAATTATCCTGAGAAGCAAGATGTATACAATAGCACGATAGCATCTTTAGCAATGACCAAGCAACACAGAGAATCAATCTTTACTTACAGATTGTGCTTCCTCCTGAGGAGTCAGTGGCCGATTTGGACGGTACGTATGATTTTGTCGTTTTGCCCACAGCCAAAAACGTTGAAATTGAACTGGAATACCAAATTCTTTTGCAACTTCTTCCTGTGAAAAAGAATTAGAATACCATCAGTTAGAAATACCCAAATGAATGCAACTGCCACTGACAAACGTTTCAAGAAAATATGCATTCAGCACTCAGTCATAGTCATCATAAGAATATTACTAACATAACAATGGAAAATAAGATACAAGAGCCTTTTGTACCATAAAAGTGATAGGAAGACTCTCATAAAGAAGAAGATCCAAGAAAGAATTACAAATATTGAGGGCCAAATATTGGTTAATTATGAAAATTGGCATGGTGTATAAGCACCGTGCTGGCTTCAGCTTTTAGGATGGGTGCTCCATTACAGTATCAAAAGTTGATATCCTCACTGTTGAACATTGAAGCACATGGCAGACCATCCAAATATCACTCAATTTGAAACAGGATCATGGTAGGGAAAATCATGAAAAAGGTGTGCTTTATGAAGTGACTGCTCCCTAGAAGGAACCAGCACACTTAGTTATATGCTTGTAAAGTTAAAAATATCCAGATGATAACTCCTTTGGGAAGCTGTCAGCATGTTTCAGCACTCACTTGCATGCTAGATGATTTAACAACATGCCAGACAATAACACCTTTGGTGGAACTGTCAGCATGTTTGAACACTCACTTGTGTATACTTGTCAATGAGAGACAAGGCATCAACAAAAGTGGGTGCGAACATGAAAATCAAGCCATGGTTTCCAAATAAAAGATTAACAAAGAAAAATGCATTACCTTGAAAAGGTTAAAGGTTATTTGTTTCTGGATACGGAAACTACGAACTTTGTCATGATCCACGAGATCAAAATATACATCCTTGCCAATCTGTTCAAGTAGATCCTCACTGCGTGCAACCTAAAGGCACAGAATAACTGCATCAGTAATAGATTTTCCATGAAATCTAGATTCTATGATATACCAGTAACATTAATAAACAACATCATTCAATTTTTGAATGCATCTGGGCAATATTCATGTGTGGTTGTGTGAGTTTGAGAGAGAGAGAGAGAGAGAGATGTAACCTTTATGATGGTGTACAAGTGGGCCTCAGCTTTTTCCTTTCTCTTATGCTCTTTCTCTTCCTGTTCTTTCTTCAGTCTTATCTGAAATGAGATATTTGAAGTGCAGGACAATAAAATTGTTTGTAAGGTAGGACATGAAAACACAAATTTATTGGATAAAAAAAATTATCAACATCTTACCCTGAGGTGCTCTGCAATATCCTTCTCATCCACATTACAGATTACTTTTTCCTTGTCACTTTCACGTATATACACAAGCATATAAGCATTTGAGTATTTTGTAAACTTGAAGGGAGAGTTGTTAAAGCCAGGATTTGTCTGTGGTAACTGGTGGATAAAAAACAGGGAGCACAAAGATTATTCAAATGAACAGGAAGTAAATGAAAACTAGAAAATATGATTAAAAGTCTTACCTCTTCCTCACCACCATACTGCTCCTCTAATGCCCTTTTCACATCCTCTTTGGTTACCCGCTCATCATCAAATTTGAACCTGCACCAAGAGTTCTAAATTATGAGATGAGAGACAACCAAACAAAACAAAAAACATGATTCATTGCAAAACCCAATCTGTAGAACTCATGAATACAAGGCAAAGAAGCTACTTGCGAATATGCTCTAAAAATATATGCACCAAAACCCAAATCAAAGCATGCCAATACGATGAAAGTGCGGTGGAGTTGATCTTGAGAAAAGGACATATACTAATTAGACAAGCATTTCAGACAGCAGAACAAGACTTGATAATTTAAAAAAATAATAATAAAAGCTAGTATATTTATAAATATATATATATATATATATATATATATATATATTTATAAATATATATATATATATATATATATATATAGAGAGAGAGAGAGAGAGAGAGAGAGAATGCCTACCACTGATCTGAGAGAGTTGGTCTGATATAAGCATAGTAGTGTCCACCATGCACACCGCCACTGTGAACCAAAACACTGCAAAAAAGAAAACAAAATAGACAGAAACATAATGAATACATGCCATCAAACAAATTGAATGAATACATTTCATAAATAAAGAAGAAAACAGCAGCAAAGTAAAGGTTCCATCTTGTCATTCAAGCCATGGAATAATAAATGCAGCCAGATAGCATGGGAAAGTTGATACCTATGAAGGGTGTAGAGATTGCGAACACTGCGGTCGGCCTCAGGTGATAAATATTTGCCGTTCTCTCTATCCAGATCAAGTTGCAAAGGGAACTCATAGCGATCATTTATCTGCAGAAATAAGTAAAATAGGTGAAACGCTATCTACAATCATCTAGTTAAACCCATAAAAAGATTACCAAACAATAAGAGAACATTTCTCTTGTTGTACATCTTGAAGACAAATGGAGTGATGAACCAAGATAAGCAAACCATGTGCAGCCCATTAAAAAAAAATCTAGTTAATTACTAACCTTCACCATCGTATCCCGCATAAAATCATACTCGAACCTTTTAAGTTGAAGTTGGAGAACAGGGGGGAAGTCAATGAATAGGACACCCTTCCTAGCATCCTGAAAACATCCAAAGGTGAGCATATCAGAAAACATCTGTCAAAGAGCAAACCCAGCAAAAGCTGAAAGGCATTTGCAAAGAAGTTGAATAAAAAAAAGTTTACAAAGAGATGGACTAGTCAGCCAATCTTGTGGCAGCAAGTAAACAAGCCATACATGCCAAATAACAGCTTATGTACTGAAAACTAAAATGCAGCATTTAAATTTAAATGCATTTAAAAACAAGATAAAACACGCAAAAAAGCTCAAAGTTCAAGGGATTAAAAAGCATCTCACCTGCAATCCATGTTGTTCAGCATGATACTTATTGTCACCCTCAAGACGTTCCACCTCCACATACTTATCAAAAGAAGCATAAACATCCCGACAGCCTTTGACATCAAGCTGGAGATCTACATTTTTATATATAAATAAATTTGTCAGATTTGCAAGATGAATCTTAGATAAACTACTATTATCCTCTGTAAAAAAAATCCGTACCATAAAATGACTCCTTTCTTGTTGACTTATAGTCAACGTTGATGCATTCAATATAATTCATATGATGCCCTTCAAATAGCTGTTGTATAGTGCCCTCCACGACAGTTCCCTGAGCCAGTAAATAAAAAGGAATGTGACTTCAATAATCCCTTACACATTTTTGCAATGAAAACAAAAAAAAAAATATGACTATAAAGCCCCCATACCTTCATTTTATCCTCAAGCTTTTCAGAAAGAACCCTATTAAGTTCTTGGACATCATGCTGCATGAAGGAGTCATATGTATCCCAACCGAAAGACTTTGTCAACTCTTTTGTTGCTACACTAGTGTCACTGTATTGAAGTTTATAAAACAAACTCTGCAAAGCCAGTGGAATGCTCCCGGATGGAATATCATTCTCAGTTGTTGGCATATGATATACAGCCTGCAATTAACATTTCATGTAATGGGGCTTGTGCATAATTTCATCTTTTTTTTAGAAGAAGAAACTCCTCTTTGTAATTTCAATAGTTCAATTATGGAAAGTAGAATACACTAACCTTTCTAAAATAAGGAATATGATACAGCGTCTGAAGGAGAGAGTTCATGTAGCATGTAGCTCCTTGGTTCTTGAGACCAACATAGCCGGTCTCCTTTTTTGAATCATGTGACCAGTAATCAATAACCCTACGAACAGCAACATCAGCTTCAACTATGCATGAGTCATTTACAAGATACCCTCTCCCAGGATCATACAATTCCCCGAGTGGCATAAATGAAGTGAATCCCCAATCACTCTCACGTGAATTGAACTGGTGCTGCGTGTCTGACAAAGAAACAGAGGACCATCATGACCACCTATTTCCCAAGGAAATATGCATTTATGTCCATTTCTTTTAGGACAATCAATAATGAATTTCGTCATGCTGTTACAAAGTACATCTCCTGTTTCCATAAACCAGGTTACATTTAGACTGCACCTAACCCGACACTTTTACATCCTTTACCAATTCCAAGGAAACTACAAAATACCATGTTTCTTCTGAACAGCATATTAAGCATGTTTGACCAATCAATCACCAATCCAATGTCACCATAATCCAACGTTCATATTTACAGACACCAAGCAACATGTCTTCTACTTGATATATGTCTCGGTCTCTTTACCTCCCTTATTCATGAAGAAAAGGTGCTTCAATATAGCTGGTACAACCATATCTAACAAATTTGGATACTAAAAAGAACTTTTGAAGCATTTCAAAATTTAACATATCCAAGCAGGTACTTACAAGACTTTGGTAGACACTAAACAAGTAACACTGGATAACAAGCTTACATTAACTGACAAACAATGTTATTTGATAGGTTGTAGCCTGTTACATTCCCAATGAAGTTCATAATGGTGGGAGGGTTAAACACACGAAATGCCCCATGCAAGCAGCAATTATATTCCTTTTTATTCTGGTCATATCCTAAATTAAACATTTTTAGTTAAAGTTAATCACGCTTGAATCACCTATGTGGATCAGATTCAGTATAAGCAGCACTCTCATATTTTCTACCATCATATCTAATGTTCAAGACTTCCATGTGTTGTTCCAAATGAACCTAAAAGACTATCATACATGACCGGACATGTGTGCGGTGAATACAATAACAGACACATATTTGATACAAGTACAGCTCATCTGTAGACAAGTAATTTGATATCAGATAAAGTTCAGCAATCATCCAGGAGGACCACATCCACATGTACCAAAACAAAATTTTGAAAAGAAAACGATAAAAGCAGAGCACTATCGAATGCTGCCTTATATAAAGATAGCTTAGGAGCAAACTAAGTTGTCTGGCACGATACTGATAACAAGTTATGTTCCATTGATGTCACCAGTTTAGAGAAGGAAAAATAGAATTGTGTGATTATGCAAACATGCACCAACCAAGGTTGTGTGGAACAGTGAATAGTCAACATACCCTTAACACCATGATATTAATAAAGAGATTTTAAAGGAAAGAACGACAGTTCAAGTGCAGCAGTAGTGGGACAGTACCTTTCCGAATTGAGTATTTTTGGTGAAGTTGATTGATGACAGTCAAGCTAAACTGCGCATATCGACTCCACCCATATGGCAAATTAGTTGAATCTGCAACATCTAAATACATGGATAAATGATCCACATTGTTCCCCTTTGGAAAAACCAGTATCCGCCTGCCACCACAATCACACGGAAATTCCATTAAATAATCAAAAATGGGCACTGAGCATCAAAAAAAAAGAGATCATTTTATCCAAAAAAATAGAAGAAAAGAAAAAATCCACGCACCACTTGTAGCCTCCAACAACAAAAACATCGGAGTATAGCTTCTTAGTATTAAACCTCGAAAAATTATCAATTGTCCATGTAAACCTGGCTGATGGTGGATCATCCACTGACTGTGCATCAGCTGCCGTCGCTGTTTCTGCTTGTGCTACTACAAACAATTAACCGCGATCATGGTAAAAGTCATCACTAAACAAACCCAAAACAAATCCCCATAGTTCACAGACAAAACCCAATTATCCGGGCAAAAAAAACAAATCATGCATCAAGATCATATTTCAATCCTAAAAAAGAGACGACCTTTACTGCCACAATAGCTCGGACGCATACAAAACAATGAAAAGAAATCAACTTTCTCAGGAACCAAGCAGAAAATCAAGTGCACCTTCCATCGGCTGAGGTCCCTCGGTAAACTCAGTGTGTGGGACCAACATCTCATCGTCTTCTTGTTGCTGCAGAAAACAAAAGTCAATGCGAGAGCTTTGGATCTGTTAATCGAAACCCTAGAGAACTAACCACGGGCAACAAGGATTAAAAATCAAACACTTAAATTTAACAAAATTAAAAAAAAAAAACCAAACCATATTGATCCGAAATTGAAATTGAAGTGAATAGATAAGAGGGGAAATAATGGTAAGATAGTAGGAGATTTAGTAGTTACGTCTAGCGGAGGAGGAGTCATGAGAGTCATGAGTGGAGGATGATTGGTGACCGTCCGACCGATCGAGGAATCGGAGAGAAGTGGAGGGGAGGGGGGAGAAAGTTGAGAAGAAGATTTGGTGTCGACAATGGGAGAGAGGAAGGGGGGTTTACTGTTATGATTTTCGAGAGAAGGTCAGTCTAGGGATTTTGTTATTTTAACAATAAAACCATACTTAGTAATATTAATTAATATGTACTTAGTGCTGTTCGAGTAGTTTGATTCAAATTGATTTTTTAAATTGATTTTTGTTTAAAAATATATTAAAATTGGTGTATTTTATTTTTAAAAAATATTCATGAAGATCATCCAAAAACATAAATAAATAATTCTAAAACACAGTGTCAAACATATAAAAAACAGTAAGAAAAAATAAATAATTATAATTGTAAGATTCGGATCAATTAAAAATAAAAATAAAAGTTACATGTTGCTTATCGAGCCTAGAAAAAAAAATCAAAATCAGATTTTTTTTTAAAAGGAAAAATATTTAAAAAAAAACTAACAGATTGATAATCAAAAAGGGTCAGCAGATAAATTCAAGTTGGTTGAATTAATGGATTAGCTTTAATTTTTTTATTTTTTATAATTCGAACCAATCCAAATCCTAAATAAATCGGATTTCTAATTGACCCTGCCAATTAAATCCCAATTCACAACAATAAGTGTTTATCCTCCCATATCCATTTTAATTCTAAAATTATATTGTCTCGTTGATTATTGAAGTATTTTCAAGAATATATTTTATATAAATTATCAAAGTGCACAGCTTTGTCATTGTTTATCATCGTACTGGTGGGGAGATGAGTAGTGTAATAATTAATTAAAGTTAAGAGTTTATAATATGATGATTTTTTTTTTTTGTGTTAAGCTATGTTTTAATTCTAGATTTGAGATTATCTAGTGTGAACATTGTAATAGTATTTAAAAAAAACAGTAATTTTTCAATTGACTATAAATAAATAAATAAACTATTGCGGACTTTCTAGCTTATCATTCTTTATGATATTTATTTAAATAGTGTTTTACTTTTGTTTTTTTAATATTTCTAATTAACTACAAATTAGAATAGAAAAGGGTTTTAAATGTGTATTTTTTTTTTAAATCTTATCATTTTGCATTAAGAATATTTTATCGAGCATGAAGAATATTTTATTGAGTTGTAAACTTTCAAGATATGAATTATATGGTTGGTAAATTAAACCGATTGGCTCGATTTTTTTTCTCAGTTTATTTTTTTAATTTTATTATTCAATAATTAATAGATTGAGAAATCTCAATTTGTGTTTTTTACTTTCTATTATGTTATTTTGATTTTATGACTCATGAATAGTGTTTGACAAGTTAACTCAAATCATATTTCATGTCTTTTTTTATTTTTATTTTTATTTATTATACAATATTAAGTTGATTAAGAATTGAGTTTCATTATATATTTCTATGAGTTTTTTTCATAGATATATCTTGATCTCACAGGTTTTGGCATTCTAACCTTAGTTGGATCAGTTAGATTGGGTATTGTTATATTTTTTTTTTGGGTCTATTATGGTCTTATGACAAAGACATAGGTCATTTGACATTTAAATTGTTTTTTATTGGATTGTCCTCGTCTTATGCCTCCGTTCACTAGGTCAACAAATTAGCCTAATTAACTTTGTTTTTTTATTTTTATCATTTAATATGGTGCTCGATTATAGATTAGATTTTATGATTTGTTTTTATTAGATCATTTCATCATCATGCCCCGAGAATAACGCACGACACATTAGCTTGACTTGTTTTTTATGTCATTTTTTTAAGTATTTTTTTCTTACAAATTTAATCATTTAATATAAGGTCTTACATGAATGTTTGAAAATTGAACTACATGAATTATTTTGATTTGATTTTTGAGATTTTGTTTCAATCCTGTGACCATAATCATATACTTTTCTAGTTAACCCTGTTAGAATCAAGTTATTGTTTTCCATGAGATTATCGCATTCTAGTAATTGGAGTCATGAGTTTGGCAAATTAATCCGGGTTGTTTTTTATGTTCCTTTTAATCTCATCTTTTAATATTAAACTAGTTGAGGATTGTATTTTGTATTTTGTAGTGATTTGTTTTCCATGAGGTTATTTTAGTCTTGTTACTTATGTTATGGACTTATTAAGAGTGTGGTTAAACTTGTTTTTTAAAGTGTTTTTTCATTCAGAAAATACATTAAAATAATATTATTTTTTAAAAAATTATTTTTGATATCAACACATAAAGATGATTTAAATACACAAGATTTTTAATTTAAAGCAATTTTTTTTTCAAAAACACGTTTGAAATATAATGCAAAAAATCCCCCAAGTCAACTCAAGTTTTTTTTTTAATATTTCATATCCATTTTAATAATTTTTATTAATATTGAGTTAATCAAGAATAAGACTTCATAGTTTTATCTTAATTTGTTTTGTATGAGGATATCATTGTCTTAAAACCTGAGTTATGGACTTGAAATATTAGTCAGGTTGATATAGATCAATCTCGTATGTCATTATTTTGATATTAAAATAAAATATCATGTTGATGTTTTTAGTCATACATATTATTGTGTATGAGTTATTTTTTGATAGTATTTAAAGTATATCAAGTTAGTTTTTATGCATCGTTTTTTGTTGAAAAAATTATCAATAATGCTTGAACACTTTTTTTTTGTTTTTTTTTTAAATAACATGACCCATAACATAACGCGGTTTAATAATTTTATAGTTTACAAAAAACCCCAACTTATTATGCTTTTCATTCACATGCATTATTTCCTGATCATCAATTTTGTTTTGTTTTTCAATTAGAATAATATGTCTTGATTTTAGATTATTTTGACATCGACGTGTTATTCATGTATATAATTCAATACACCACTCCAGTATATATGATTTCAATTTAAGTTTAAGGATAAACAAACATAATATTATTGTTAATTTGAAATCAACAAATTCAAATTTCAAACACAAGTAAAAAGTAAGAGCTGAACTAATATAACTTAATTGATTTTACAAGTGTAAAGATAATCTGGATGACTGATAAAATATAATTTGACTAAAAACATTTAAAACAACACATGTTAAATTGATAATATATTGAATCGATTTCGGTCAACATAGGGTGAGCAAGTTCGGTATGACTTTTACATTAAAAAACAACCAAGACTACTCTTTAATAATAAAAAAAAAATTGAAACCAAACTAGTTCCAATTTAAACTGTTATGATTCCTTTCCGTTTTTATGCTTTAAAAAAAAAAAAAAACTATACAACATATCTCCCGCGAGGAGTTCTTCAATATTAGTTTTTTAGTTTGTATTCTACTTATCAGTGATTTATTTTGCTTATTTATCATTTTTTTAATAATAATAATTTTTTAATTATATTGGACATGTTTAGTTTTTGATATGATTCACTTGTTAAATTCATCTTTAAAAATAAAAAATAAATATTTATTTATTATAATATTTCTAGTATATGCATCCTTGCATAATATAAATATTTTTTTTTACCTTAGTAAATCTTATGTGCGTGTTAATTTATAACTCAAATTGTTTTGGGTTTGATGGTTTGTCTTCTCTTTTATCTATTGAACTTAACTCCTTTTGTTTTCTTTCCCTCCTAGTTTTAGATAAATACTATATCCTAAATGTTTATAAAGTATATGAACATGTTCATAAGCTTGGCTAGTTGTTACGATTCATACGTTTGTCTAAAACTTATATACTTAAATAAAGTAACCCTTTTTTATCAACATTTAAATATTGTATTAGTGTTTGTTTTCAGGGTCATTTATTTTTTATTACTATATACTTAAATAAAAAGTAATTTTGTTTTTTAAAAAAACTACAATCCCATTGGAGTTATTAACCCAATTCACAAGTGTGACAAGAGGAGGAGATGCTGCTGGACATTTATTGACGGGTGGGTTTGGATATGCACACGTGGGGTATTGTCGGTACGGGGCCGATAAGGATTTCCTTACTACGGACTATACGGCCCATACGTTTGGGCTTTTGGCTTATATTAGCCCATCCATGCATGGTTCCCAGTTCAGACGGTTTAATTTGGAGCTTGATTTCATGTTAAATAACTGTTTTTAATTATTTTGGTAAAGCTTGATTGATTTTAGCTGGACACAATTTAATACCAAAACATTAATAATTTAATAAATTAAAATAATAAAATTGAGCATAAGTTTTTTTACTACAACTCAAGTCTTAAACTAGGTCGACCCATGGTTTGGTTATTATATTTTTTTTTCCGTTTTAAAAATATGTAATTTTTATATATGTTTATTTTTTTATATATATTTATTAGTTAGGTATGGTGATATAAAAATAAAATTTTAAAAATAGAAAAAATATTATTTTAAATAAAAAATACTTTCGGAAACTATACCATAGCATGCTATGTGAAACGCAAAATGACTTCCCGTATTGCAAGCTTGCTTGGCGGGGGGGAATCTGAGATGCGGGCAAGCTGTGTTTTTTAGCCAACGAAAGCAGTCCCAAACCAGAGCACAGCAAACAGACACACGGCGTCACTGTCCTCTCTCATTATTACCAGTAGCCCATCGTTTTATGTACCTTAAAGAACTGTATAAAACAAACACCTCAAAAACACAGCAGAACCCAAGAGAGGAGATGAAAAGAAAGGAAAGAGAGAGTGGCCTGTGAAGCAACCAGCACCAACCCTTTCTAAACCACTTCTAGTTGGTTCTAGTACTATATATCCATCCACCATCACCTCTGCAAGAAACCATTTGTTTCCTCCTGTTCTTCTCCAATGGCCATGGCCATGGCACAATCTTCTTCCAACATTTTCTTCACATTTCTTCTTTTCTCTACTTTCCATCTGGGGTTTTCTTCTTCTGCATTGCAAGAAAACCGTAGCAACGGGACTTATTCAGGCCAAATCAACTCAAACTCAGTTCTTGTAGCTCTTCTCGACTCACACTATACAGAACTAGCTGAACTTGTTGAAAAAGCACTTCTTTTACAAACCCTTGAAGATGCTGTTGGAAAACACAATATCACCATTTTTGCTCCTAAAAACGAAGCTCTTGAACGCGACCTTGATCCTGAATTCAAGAGGTTCTTGCTTGAACCTGGCAATCTCAAGTCTCTCCAGACTCTTTTACTCTACCACATTGTCCCCGACAGAGTCAATCTTAGCCATACCTCTTCTGTCCACCATCACAGCACTTTGTGCAGCGATAGAGTCAAACTCAGCGGCCAGGAATCCGGCGGTAATTTAATAGATTCGGCGAAAATCATTCAAGTGAATGCAGTGGAGAGGTCAGATGGAGTGATTCATGGGATAGAAAAGTTGCTAATCCCACGATCTGTTCAGCAAGATTTCAACAATCGCAGGAGTTTGCGATCAATCTCAGCTGTGAGACCAGAAGGAGCACCAGAGGTTGATCCAAGAACACACAGGTTGAAGATACCAGCACCACCAGAAAAACCCGGTTCACCACCAGCGCTACCAATCTATGATGCAATGGCACCCGGACCATCTCTCGCCCCAGCTTCAGCTCCTGCTCCAGGTGGACCTCATAACCATTTCAATGGAGAAAAACAAGTTAAGGATTTCATTGAAACCCTTCTTTCATATGGAGGATACAATGAAATGGCTGATATTCTTGTGAATTTAACATCATTAGCAACTGAAATGGGAAGATTAGTCTCTGAAGGGTATGTGTTAACTGTTTTAGCCCCAAATGATGAAGCAATGGCTAAGCTTCCAACAGACCAATTGAGTGAACCAGGAGCACCAGAGCAGATAATCTATTACCATGTGATTCCCGAGTATCAAACTGAAGAAAGCATGTACAATGCTGTTAGAAGATTTGGGAAAATCTCCTATGATACATTAAGTTTGCCACACAAGGTTTTGTCACAAGAAGCTGACGGGTCTGTGAAATTTGGAGACGCTGAATATTCTGCTTATTTGTTTGATCCTGATATTTACACTGATGGGAGAATCTCGGTTCAAGGGATTGATGGGGTTTTGTTTCCATTAGAGGAGAAGGAGAAATCGGAGACCAAAACGGAAATTAAGAGTGTCAAGGTTGCTGTTAAGCCACAAAGGAGAGGTATGTTCCATCGAATTTTGCTTGCATTGTTAGTTTCCGATATCGGTTTTGGTTTAAATGTTTCGGTGGTGAATTTGGCCGGGACTTAGAGGGCATTTTCGACCAGGTGGTGTGCTGTATGGAATTTTCTTGCCCTGTCACTGGTTTTTGAGTTTTTGCCCGGTTTCTTTTCCTGGCCTTTTTCTGGGGTTAATTTTAATTTTAATGTTGCCCGATATTTCTGTTTTGGTAAAAACCGTTTCGGTGGTGAGGTTGGCTAGTACATGGAGGTTTTGGGTTTAGGGTGAGTTGTTAGTACTGTGAGTGTCGGTGGGTCAGAGTTGGTAAGAGTGGCATAGTTGTCTTTTTCTGGTATCTTTATTGGGTCTTTAGTTGTTGTAGGGTTTGGTTCTGTCTGTGGGAGTACCATTGCATTTATTTATTCATTTATTTTCCAGATATGAAATTTGTGGGGGGTTCTGAGTTTATTATACTTTTTGTTGTTAATTGTGGCTATAAAAATAAGCTTCAAATTATTCCTCTCTTAATCTCTTGGGACAATGCCTAGCAGCTAGCATGCTCATATTATATTATGTTATCATCAAGGTTACAATTAAGGTAACTTGATTCAAGTCAACTTCTGAACCTATTAGAGATACTTCAGTAGGAATAAGATTAGACATAAGAAAAGAAGAAGAAGAAAGCGAGTTACCTGCTGTCATATTCTGCTATATTTTTCAGCATATACAACAAAGCCAATAGTAATGGGACCATCTTTAGTGTAGTTGGGGTATCCTGTCAATAATATTCAGGCTGGAAGATCCATTGTTTATTTCAAAACATGGAGTTTGTAGCCACACGTTTATTTGACTCCTTGTATTTTATCAAAAACCAGATCTTTCTATTTATATTTCTAGCTGTCACAATGAACTGCACTTAATTCACAGATCCCCCACCATATGAGGCTTGCTACTTGCTGCCTGCATTTATGGAGGGAATGCCATGACAGTGAAAATATATGAAACTAACAATGATATTCCTCCATGGAAGTGCCTCTTTGGAGCTCGATATTGTTGATTATGCACGACAGAAGTGTTAATACAAATGCTTGCTGGTGTTAAGAATGGATATTAGCTTTAGCCTTTATGTTGTTGTTGAGGGGCTGGTTTCGCAAGCCAGTCGAAGTTAGCGTGTAGCTTTCTGCTGATCTGTATGAATCCCTGTGTTTATAACTCTTTAATATTTGGCAGGGAGGCTGCTTGAAGTGGCTTGCCGAATGCTTGGGACATTTGGACAGGATTCACATTTTACCACATGCCAGTAAATAAAGACACCCTTGTAATAAAAGGAAAACTTCAAAGAAGGATAAAGGTGAAGTTCTTGTTCTGATTCTGCTTCAAATCCATCAATGAAATTAGGTTTGATGTCATTGTTCTTTGTTTAGGGTTTCTCAATCTGCGTCAACATGTTTCTACAGTCTAACAACCAATGAAAATCACTCAGCAACCATTCGCTTCGGTCTTGTCACAAAGGGTCGTTCCATGTATTTAACATCATTTTATATTTGATCCTCGTTTCTCCATGATCTAGACTCATTCCGAGCTGACAGCATGTGATGTTGAGGTCAACCCCCCAGCAGAATCTAGTGCTTTGCCCCCACTGCAACAATGGTAAATTACCATTCTGAAAATAAAAATAAAAATTAAAAATTGTGGAGTAATAAAGTCTATTCTCTTGACAATCGACTTTTAACCTGTTTGTTTTACGAGCTACAATGTCAGCAAATGCACGAGGTTATTTATATCCACCAGCCACGCAACTTGTTTCTTGTCCTGAGCCTGGAAAGGGTCAATAATTTGCTTTCAGGGCAGATAAATATAACTTTCACCACAGGGGAAAAGGAATCACAGCCTAAAAACTGAAGCTAGACTGTGAAATTGTTTATGCGCATTACAGTGGGATTGGTGCAGGTGAGCTACTGGGATCATGTAAAGTCCTTGTATCTGAATTTTCTTCTCCGCAAATAGGGTTCTAGTTTTTCACGGGGGAAGCCTGCAACGAAAAGATAAAAAAGTGGGATTAGCAGGGAAAAGCATCTGGATCATGGTGTGATGATTATGTGCTTGATGTTTTTGTGTCGCTCAAATTCCATGATTGCATACAAGGAAAGGGTCACTGTCTAAAGTTTCAGATACCCTTGAAAATGCCCAAGAATTTTCTTCTTCTTCTTCTTGTATTTCTTGTGTGTGTGTGTGTGTGTGTGTGTGTGTGTGTGTGTGTGTGTGAGAGAGAGAGAGAGAGAGAGATGGCGGTGCTGAGCTGTTTACTGTTGGTGGGTGGATGAAGAAAACCATGGACGATTGAGGGTTATGTGGGCTTCCCACTGCAATAAAGAAAGTAAGCAGAAACATGGGGGGATAATAAAATGAAGTATTTTCTGTGTGTTCATGGAAAGGAAAATTGTAATACACTTTTGTGCATTTTCTTTCTCTTTTGTTTTCATTTCTTTTTAAGCACTTCAATTAAAAGCTCATGATCTCTCTTTATCTCAAAGTGAGTTAGTATCGATTTTTTTTCTTCTTTTGCTTCACCTAACAAGTTAAGTTCTTAGATGAAATGATTTCATGACATGGTATCAAAGCCTTATTGATCCATCGATCACAAGTTCTAATCTCACCTTCCTCGTTATATTAAGGTTGTCAATTCCGTTTTGATTAGTACTTTGTTTTATTACTTGGAACAAAATGTTTCGATTTTGGAGCATTGTAGTGTGCCATTCCGGGTTGTACTATTTACAAATATATATATATATATATATATATATATATATATATATATATATATATAATTAAATATATCAATTTTAAAAAAATGTTCAAATTTAAAAAAATATATTTAGAGTTGTACAATTTAATCTAAAAAACAGAATAAAATGATTTTCTTGAACAAAATTATGAACATGTATAATATTACAAGAATGTCATTATCAATCTTGTAAGGTCATTACATTCTTTAATTGCTCTGAAATTATAACATAATATATATATATGTCAAGAGACTCGTAAAATTTTATCTAAATCTAACAGTCGGATTAAGAGATATGATTGATATTGTAAAATTATTTATTATTTAAAAAAAATACTATTTGGTCAAAACGGAGCGGGTGGAACGAAACTTGAACGTTCCGGTTGAATTTTGGGTGGAATTCCCAGAACGGACTAGAATTTTAAGTGAGATAAAAATTGCATTGTTTTATCTTCTTTTTTTAACTGGTACAAAATGTTTCGATTGAAACATAATGAAATCAATAACACCGCATTATATATGATGAAAAATCAATCACAAGGTGGTGTGAATCTGTGACTGTCACTTGAGGAAGGTGTTGAAGAATAATATAAATTATATTCTGTGATCTCATC
This sequence comes from Salix purpurea, assembly GCA_027405865.1. NCBI lineage: Eukaryota > Viridiplantae > Streptophyta > Magnoliopsida > Malpighiales > Salicaceae > Salix > Salix purpurea. Next base: position 557,021 of record JAOWLH010000012.1, read on the forward strand.
TAAAATTTTAAGTTTCTAGATAAAATGATTTTTTAACGGACATGAAATCGTTATTGGGTGTCGTCAGGGAGCTCATTTCTCTTTCCGTACTATATCATATCATTTTAAACCTTCCCGATAATTTTCCACTTACAAAAACAATTTGTTTAAATGGGAAAATTAGGTTATCTGCTATCCAAAATAGTATATTTTTCCTCTCTCCATCCAAAACTTTCCTCGAATTCAATTTTCCCATCAAAGAATCCACCAAAGAATTCATATAGTTGAACAACTGTTTGATATTGTAGCTGCCAAGACATTCCTTAGACATTGAAAGACATCTAAAGAAACATAGAGTTTATGCTAGTCATTGGAGTTCATTTTTTTTACTTTTTTTTAATGCATTGATATTAAAATATACTATCTTCCATATGTAGAAGGATAAAATTGTAAGAGTACTAGCCAAGAAAAAACACTGGTTTTGTGACTTTTGTCCATAGTTTAACCTTCCAAATTGCAAAATGAAGCAAAAAGGAGGGGATAGTCTCATATTAGTATCCAATATGTACATTTGTTTTCATCTACATACCTAGCCTATATTTTTTACCACATGGGTCTCCGGCATATCCAACAATCTCAATTCAATTCTTCCGTCAACAATTACATCTTTAGATTGGAAACCAGTTGAGTAAAGACTAGTCATGTTCATTCAAACAAGTATATAACTGAGGATTCTTTTTTATTAATATTAGTATTTGTGTTAGCTTGTGTGTATCTCAACTAATTTCATGAACCCTGAAATTAACAACTATGTAAAACTCTAGTAATCATTATATTTAACAATTACAAAGCTCAAATTTAAGACCAAAATGAGATTCCAAGTTCTTACAATTTCACCACCTAGTGGATGGTTTGCAATTAAGGATTATTGGATGCACCATCCACCTAATTAGTCAAGGTTATAGCTTTGAAAACCCAAATCAAGAAAAACAACTCATCCCAAACAAAATATATATTATTTGTAAAATTTATTTGCTTACATTAACGAATCCAAAATAATTTTAAAACATAAAATAAATAAATTTAAAATAAAAAATAAATTATTTTTTAAAAATGTTTAAAACATAATAGTTCAAATAAAAGAAATTATCACTCAATCTTGAAACGGATCATATCCCAAACCTTGTCTGATGATTATATATAATATCAAATAAACGAAGAAGCTCAGCGGGAGCCCGACAAAACCTCAGTCGAAAAAAATCAGCCGCGATGGTTGAGATCGGAAAACCCGCCACCAAAACGACGTGATTTTTAGCTGACGGTCCGAACTTCTAACACAACACAACGACAACACACGAACCTGTCTGCTTATTATATTCCGCTTAGATACCATGCCAGAAATTTTATCCGTAAACAAAAGGCAAGACTTTTTCCCGTACCAAACACAAAGGGATCCCAGCCCACCAAAAACGAAGTCATGATTCTCTACCATGCCTACTTTTCTTTCTTCTGTCGCTGCCAATATACCTGGTAAAACAATTACTATGCTCAACTTTGGTCAAGATCTTAACTTTCTGTTTATTGACTCACTTTGTTAGCAAGGGCAGAGCTTGCTTTGTTCATTCCTGTTCCTGGGTTGTTGAATCTCGAGTTCTTTCTTTACCAATAACTATTATCTGATCTAACAAGTAAAGGGTTTGTTGCTGTATTAGTAGTGGATTTAGTCATTGATCGAGAAAGTTTGACTGTTTGTGGAATTCTTTATTTGTTGTATTTTGTTGAGTAGTTATAATCTTTGCTGTGATTTGTTGATTGCAGGTCAATCATTTTGTATTTGCAATTTGATAAATGTGTTTTATAAGGAGAGAGTTAGCTGTGCTGTATTGGCATGGTCAATAGGATTAGATCTTGATGTTGAAATTAATGGGAGTGCATAGAACTTAGAAGTGATCGAGTGCAGGATAGATGGGTAATACTTGTGTAGGACCGAGCATTTCCAGAAATGGTTTTTTCCAATCTGTATCCGCTGCAATGTGGCGGAATCGATCGCCAGATGATTCAATGTCTCAGACCAACGGGGAGTCTGTCCACGAGCATGGGGCTGCATCTACAGAACTTGAATCCCCTTTGCCAGTTCAAAGCAAACCCCCTGAACAAATGACCATGCCGAAACCTGAAGAACCAGAGAAACCGGTAAAATCAGAAGAGCCTGCAAAACCTAAGAAACCTCCTCAAGTTAAAAGGGTGTCCAGTGCTGGGCTTAGGACCGAGTATGTTTTGACAACCAAAGCTGGTAATTTAAAGGAATTTTATAGTTTGGGAAAGAAACTAGGACAAGGGCAGTTCGGGACAACATTTCTCTGTGTTGAGAAAACAACAAAGAAAGAATTCGCATGCAAATCGATTGCTAAGAGGAAGTTGTTAACTGATGAGGATGTGGAGGATGTGAGAAGGGAAATTCAGATAATGCACCATTTGGCTGGCCACCCAAATGTTATATCCATTAAGGGGGCTTATGAGGATCCGATGGCAGTTCATGTTGTTATGGAGTTATGTGCTGGTGGTGAGCTCTTTGATAGGATTATTCAGCGGGGACATTATACTGAAAGAAAGGCAGCTGAGCTTACTCGAACTATAGTTGGAGTGGTCGAAGCTTGTCATTCACTGGGTGTGATGCATCGAGATCTTAAACCAGAGAATTTTCTGTTTGTCAACGAAAAAGAGGACTCACTTCTAAAAACAATTGACTTTGGTTTGTCAGTATTCTTCAAGCCAGGTATGGTCTTATCTTTGTAATTTCAATTGCTACTGGAAGAGATCTTGTGTTATTTCCACTGCCATCTTCATTTTTTCTGGTTAATTTCTATAATCATACGTCTAATCACCAAGTATACCACAAGCCCTTATGCAACACGCATAGCAGAAAAAAATATATCTGGAATATTCAGCCAAAAGCTTCGTCTCTGTGATCATCTAAAACTGATTGTGAAAAACTTGACCCCATCATTGATAATCTAAAGAGTTCGGCTGAAAAATTGAAGTTTCTTTTTTCCAGGAGAGAGATTTAACGATGTGGTTGGAAGTCCATACTATGTTGCTCCAGAGGTTCTGAAAAAGCGTTATGGTCCTGAAGCAGATGTCTGGAGTGCTGGGGTCATCGTTTACATTCTGTTAAGTGGAGTGCCTCCCTTTTGGGCTGGTAAGGACTTTGTCATTTACTTGCTTCTTATTCCAGCATATTTTCTAAATATGATTTATATTTAACTTATTTGTTTTGCTTGTCATGGTTATCTAGAGAATGAGGAGGGGATATTTGAACAGGTGCTGCATGGTGATCTTGACTTTTCATCAGACCCTTGGCCTAGTATATCTGAAAGTGCTAAGGATTTAGTGAGGAGAATGCTTGTTCGAGATCCTAGAAGGCGCTTAACTGCACATGAAGTTCTGTGTGAGTCATGATTATTCTTTTTCTTACATCGTGAACTACTGATTACTATTTTTGATCATTGCTTGAATGAAAAAGAAATGAATACTGGGCTGCCAAAGTTTACCCAATAAAAAAATTGATAGCTCTGAGCTTTAGTGCATGACAACTGGCAGCCCCTCTACACAGGTTTCATGTCTTTTGATTGAAGGAAGTCTTCATTCAGAAAGGCTGTACTTCATCTTTAAATCCCCGAAAAAAAAAATGTACTGATGTGATTGATATTTCCATTAGATTATTAAAATTCTGAATCCTTGATGTGGTAGTTAAGAGTCATCCAGCCTCATCTCCCATAGTTATTCAAAGTGTTGATAGAGTCTTATCATCAAGCAAGAGAGCAAGGACAGAAACAAGAAAAGAGTGCAATATTTACAAATCAGTAATGAACCTCTTACTAAACAAAAATTGAATGGTTGCTGTTTCTCTCTTCATTTAATATTAAGAGAAAATACTTGGTACAAAATTGAAGACCTAATCATTTGTTATCCACGTAGGATTTTCTTTCAACACTGATTTGTGGACCAAACTCCTTGCAGGCCACCCCTGGGTGCAAGAAGATGGTGTAGCCCCTGACAAGCCTCTGGATTCTGCTGTATTAAGTCGCCTGAAGCAATTTTCTGCGATGAACAAGCTCAAGAAAATGGCTCTTAGAGTAAGTCTGGATGTGCAAGAAATGATGCAGTAATGAGCCTTGAAGCATTTGAATATAAGATAGCTTGGAAGCGCTTACTAATCTTATTATTAAAATAACTCTTTTAAGAAGTTGCAACATTTTAGTTCAGGATTTTAAACTAGAAGTTTCTAAGAATAGAGAAAAATGGATTTTCTTTTTCCTTTTTCAGGTCATTGCTGAGACTCTATCTGAAGAAGAAATAGCTGGCCTCAAGGAGATGTTCAAGATGATAGACACTGATGGCAGTGGTAATATCACTTTTGAAGAACTCAAGGCTGGATTAAAAAGATTTGGAGCTAATCTTAAGGAATCTGAAATTTATGATCTCATGCAAGCAGTGAGTATCATACTTCTTCTGATTCAATTTCTGAGCTGGGAAAATAACTACTTTGTGTTGACAGGAAATGAACATATGAGGGGGAATATTCTGAACATGAACTTTGAAGTTTTTCAGGACAATAACTATGAGCCTTATACTGTCAACCCAAGAAAAAAAATATTACTATAACTTATCTCATCCCTGTCACATGATTTAGATCTAGATTTGGTGTACTTCATTGTTATTAGAAGATTTAAATTATTGTTGTGAATTCTAAAGGATGGAAGATATTTTACGTTCCAAAACTGTTTAATCTATGGTGTATTCTTAAATTGCAGGCTGATGTAGACAATAGCGGCACGATTGATTATGGGGAGTTCATTGCTGCAACACTTCATCTAAACAAAATTGAGAGGGAGGACCATCTATTTGCAGCCTTCTCATACTTCGACAAGGATGGAAGTGGCTACATTACTCCAGATGAACTTCAACAAGCTTGCGAGGAGTTTGGATGGGAGGATGTTCGCCTGGAAGAAATGATCAGAGAAGTTGATCAGGACAATGTAAGAATTTTTTTATTGCTTTTATAATATTCCATTTGAACTGAACTAAGGACGGAAGAGATGTCGACAAGAAAAATGATGGTTGGGGCGAAAGACCTCATTGTTGAATGCGTGATTGCAATGTCTGTAGGTTGGTGGATCGGTGAGGATTGATTTGCAGGGGCATTTATGGTCCCATGTAAACTTGAAATCCACTAGCATCGGTTCTCTTTCTTGGTTTGAAGACATTTTGAATGGCATAGCGGATATGCTATTCGGTTTTTTTTGATAAAGATACCTCTGCATCGCATCTTATACTGCATATATGTCACCTATAAACGTATCTATTATGTCTATTTTCCAAACTATATTGCATGCTGAGCTTATAATCATCAACTTGCAGGATGGACGCATAGATTACAATGAATTCGTGGCCATGATGCAAAAGGGAGATGTAGCAGGTCCTGCTAGGAAGGGCCTGGAGCATAGTTTCAGCATTAATTTTAGAGAAGCCCTCAAGCTGTAGTTGCAGAGGCATTGCGAGGTTCTGTTTAATTCTTTGTTCATTCGTTCGAGGGACTAAGGTTGTGCAGTAAAGAGCATTAACTGCTGCGCTATGAGAAGCAGGCAGGCCTCACTCTGTACACCCAGTGTTCATTCGAGTTCTTCATTTTGGTTTGAATCTACCTTACAATCTTTGTAATAGTTTTGAGGTAGAAAGAAACCCTGTATGCTCATTGCGATTCGTCTCCAGAACCCAGATATGCTTGCAAAACATTTGGTGGTCCTTTGAAACGCATCAATTTCTTTCTTTATGGGTTTTAGCCATGGATGTTAAGCCTGACCTACTGCACCTGGTTTTTAATTTTTTATTCACTCCATGATCAATCGGGTTTTTTCAAAAATAATTTAGGTGCATCGATGATGAAGGAGTCAATTTTAAATAACAGATTAATTCAGATATGTTTTATTTTTTCAATTTAAAAATAAGAATAAAATGTTTTTTTCTTATAAAAAAATAAAAAAATTAACAATGCCTACCCAAGTTTTGATTTTAAGGTCTAGTTATAAAGCCTAGATCGATCTGATAGTTTAACTCAAAATCTGACCAAAAACCTAGAATGATTATAGTTGAAGAATAAATTGAAGAAGAAATTTGAAAATATAGTCGTTGATCAATCCATTTTACTCGACCGGGTTTGATACTTTCTTTGACTAGTTGACCCAAACCAGCAAAATACCACCGCAGAATAACTGTGCGCGTAACCACGTACGGATACAATGTTTTTCTCCTGTTCAACAAATAAATAAAAACCCTAATTATGTTTTTTTGCCCTTTTTCCCCCCCTCTGAACAATAAATAAAACACGCTCCTTTTGTCTCCCTACACCGTAACCCTAATTTCGTGGTTTTCACATGGCGGCGGAGATGACGACCCGGGAAAGTAATGAGAGGCCGTATGAAGACGGAGGAGGTTATGGGAAGTTTCGAAAACGGCCGCTTCGAAGGAGAACGCAATCGACGCCCTATGATCGTCCTGCTACGGCAATTCGAAACCCTAGTGGGAGTGGAAATGGTTGGTTGTCGAAATTAGTGGATCCGGCTCAGAGACTCATTGCTTCCGGTGCTCAAAGGCTTTTCGCTTCTGTCTTTCGTAAACGACTACCTGCGCCTCCAACGGTGGCTCCTCCGTATAAGACGCCGGAGACGGAGCGGGAGACAGGTTGGGTTTCGTTTGGATATGTTTCAAAAATGTTCTCTTTATATTGAAAAAATGATGTTCTCGCTTTGATATTGTTTTCTCTTGAGGAGCTACGTGCTTAGCTGTTCAGTTAGGGGAGATTTATTGTCTTGTCATTTGATTCTTTTTGTAGAATTGGATATAAGTTTTTGATACGGTGAGATTTGGGAATTAGGGATTTTGGACCAGCAGAACTGATAATTAGGGTTTCTCTACCGGGTTAGGGTTTGTTTGCTAGAGTGGAAAAAAAAATTTAGTTAAAAGAGGGAACAGAAGCGCTTAGCTTAATACCTGATCCCAAAATGGAATCAAAATGCACTTTGGTTAGTGAATTGAATTTTGTAGTCAACATTTGTTAAAGGAGAGAATTTGTTTTAATCATGCCCTGTGTTGTGTTGTTTTAAATAGAGAATAACCGGGGAGTAATGGATAAGCAAAAAGGAACCTTTTCCACTGTAAGTCTAATTTCTCGTCTTTTTCTTTGCTTCATCATGTTTTTTCCTTCTATTGATTGTTAATTGGTTAAACAGCTAATTTTTATATTAGTATCAATGGCTTTGGGCTGTGTTGTTGGAAGTGAGGGTTTGAGAAGAATGTCTATTGTTAGTTGAGGGACTAAGTTCTATTGGTTTCTTGTTGGTTAATAATCCTTTCCGGTTTCCGGTTTGGTGGTTGCAGAAATAGCTATGAAGAGAAAATACATGTCTGCCTTTTCCATTATAAAGTAAATATAAAATTATTATAAGGTTATCGCATGATTATGGATGCCTTTGCTGCTCTGCTTTATATACATGTGTGTGCTGTCACAAGGGATCAAGGGGATTCTTAGAACTGATGTAGTGCACTTTGAGACTTTAACTAGTTGAAGGTAAACTTGCTGTGTCTTTTTACTAGTAGCGTCACTGTTTCAGGTACGCAATATTACTAGGCATGAAACTTGCAGGATTAAAGAGCGGAGTGACGGGGGAGATATGGGCATTGTTAATTGTGTATCCCTTTTCTTTTCTTATAAATATAGAATCAGTTATCGAGAAATTTTCTAATGGATCTAAGAGTAAATTAAATGTATATGCTCTACCATGGGTTATAAAAACTTCACTTCATCTATTTTCATGGATGAATTTGCAATATCTTAATATGTTTGCACTTGTGGTTCATATATATTCACACTTGTGGTTCATATATATTTGCAATATGATTTACCCAATGCAAATTTTATTCATATGTTTGTGCTGTTTGAAAAACTCTCCTTGAAGGATCGTTTTGAAACACATAGAGCAGCTGTCAATGGATGCAGTGGTCGAAGTGATAGTTCTGATATGGACGGGGTTACTGAACTTGAAGTAATTCTAAAGCAGAAGACTTTTACCAGGCAAGTTACTGCAGGATCAAATTCTAGCAGCTTCGAATTAGTTGAATGTATGCTTTGTAGCATGCTTGGTGGAAGCTTTCTTCATCTTTATTTTTGTTTGTAATTTCATAATTCCTCTGTCATTCTGTATGTTAAAATTTTTAACAAACAATTTTTCATATTCTTTGTAATAACATTATTGAGGATAATGATTGTTTAGAATGACGATGTGGTGATGCAAGACATTAACTTTTCTTTATTAATATCCCAACAGGCATGAAATTGATCGATTGACTGCCCTGCTGCAATCTAAGACTGTTGATTTTCCTACTGGAAATGAAGGGAAGAAATCTGAAGCGATTGTTTCACAAGATATGGTCTCTCAAGGAAAAAAGGAGTTATTGATTACCCCTGTTGATAATGGGTTTGATGGCCACCGCTTTGATTCGATACCTATTGTCGGCTCAAGTGTAGGAGAATTTAACACACTTCATCTTTACTTTTTTCTGCTTATGTGCTAGCATTTTTTGATGGTTTATTGTGATTCTCTTGTTTTATAGTAGATGGAAGATGTGTAAACGCATTTGTGTGTTATATGCTCACCCGCACATTCACTTAGTTACATGGCTTTGCACCGTGGCTCTGTTTTCAAATTTAGTGGCTCTGCACTCTGCTCTTGTTTCACATAGAAATATGGGTGGTGTGATTCTCTTGTTTAATGTAGAATATAAGGGTGAGAAACAACATGATATGTGAATTTATGCATATATGTGCATTTGCAAATCTACACATGCATGTAGTGGCTCTGCATCGTGTCTCCTGTTTCACACTTAGTTGCTAAAATGTCTTCAGGTCCTTGAGGAGGATGTTGGTTCCCCTACAGAGCTTGCAAAATCTTACATGCGTAGTAGGCCTTTAAAAGTATCACCATCAATGCCAGAATCACACGACCAGGCATTAAGGGAAAATCCAACAATTCTGACCAATCATACATTTACTCCAAAATCACGAATGATTTCAATTGCTCCACATTCGTCTGGTCGTGTTGGGTTTCCCGAGAATGGTTTTGTGACACCAAGATCCCGAGGTAGATCTGCTATATACAGTATGGCTCGAACACCATATTCCAGAGTTCATGCAACTAATGGCCTCCAGGTTGGTATGATATGAAAATCTGTATCTGTCTGAAATTGTGATTTATATTTTTGATTGTTTACACATTTTTCTCTCTCATTTTCCAGGGTACTGGAATGGCAAGTGATGCTTTTGCTGGGTCATCATCTTCATCTCAGAACACATGGGAGAACAACAGATTTTCTGGATCTAAACAAGGGGTATGAGTGATGAAATCAATCAAAAATACTTCTGTGGACATTTAGAATTCCATTGAGCATTATTTAACGGGATTAGTTTATTTCTTTTTCAGGCTTTAAAGAGGAGTTCTATCCTGGATAATGATATGGGATCTGTTGGTCCAATACGTAGAATTCATCAGAAATCTAACCTTCTGCCTATGTCTGGTACACTTTCTATTCGTGGAAATGGTATGGGTTCTAATGCTGCTCATAGGCTAACCATAACAGAGAAGCCAATTTTAGTGGGTGAACCATTGAAGGATAATGGTAGTAGCAAAGTCCACGGTACTAGTTTTACCCCTGTTCCCTCCAAGTCCAGTGAGATGGCATCAAAGATATTGCAGCAGCTGGATGTGTTGGTCTCATCGAGGGAGAAGTCTCCTGCCAAGTTGTCACCATCCATGCTACGGGGACAAGCTCTTAGAAGCCTGGAGGATGTTGATTCTTCAAAGTTGCTAGAAATCGTTAATGATAATAAAAAGTTGGATGCTAAGCACAACACCTTGCTACCTGATGCAGGAGAGTCTGTGTTTAAAATGAAAGGCAAAATTGAAGAAAATGGTCCAAGCAAATCCATTCTTCCTTATGACAAGTCAGCCTCTGCAGTAAATTGTATGGATGCCACAAGTTCAATGAAGAATGGTGTGGCTGGAGTCAAAACAACAGCTTTTCCTGTGATGAGCACCACTGTCCAGTCCCCGCAACAGAAGAAAAGGGCTTTCCAGATGAATGCACATGAGGTTCGTGTTGCATCTTGTTATATTTGAGATGTACTATATGGATCTTACTCGTCTCCTAGTCTACTCCTATATTTTCTTCACTCATCATCTGGAATAATCTCATCTTTTTCTCATCAATCTTTCTTTGATTTTTCAACTTTAACTTGATCTCATATATCTATTGGCAAATTGATTATTCATGCTGTTCAACTGCAGAGCTCTATATAACTGGCATGTGAATTCTATTTCTGTCTTTCGCAGGATTTTCTGGAGGTTGACGACGACGACCACCACCACCTGAATGGGACTGCATCTGGTGTGTTGGATGAAAGAAGAGAAAAGATTGGTTCTAAATTGGTTGAAAGAAAAACCATTGGTGCTGAAGCTATTGTGGTGGAGAAGTCTCCAGTTCATGCTGAAGCCAACAACCCATCAACTTCTACACTGAACCAAAAAAATGCAGGAATTGACAGGTTTGTGATTGTTGAAAAGAGTATCAGCTTAACATTTCCAGCGACTCCATTGCCTGTCATAACTGATAAGCAGGATGTAGTAAACCAGAAGTTAGCTTCAATATCTTATGAAGGTGCCCTACCGAATGACTCAAATGCTTCCCCTCAAATATTTAGCTCTGAGAAGGTTACTATGCCGAAGGAACAGAATGGCACCTCCCAAACATTCCATTTCAGCAATAAAACTGGTGATAAAGTTGCACCATTTGCATTTTCTTCCCCAGTCCCGAGTGACCCATCTGTCTCGAAGCTGGGTCTATCATCATATGCCAAACCAGAGGGTTTCAGGTCAGTGGACATGTGCTAGTATTTTTGCATCATTTTCCTTGTCATGACTTTTTGAAAACTTCGAGGTCAGGATATTCTACCATGCTAAATGCAGAAATTGTGGGTTCATATATGCTGTAACTCATAAAAAAATCAACCTTAGTCTATAACTTGGGCTCATCACATTGACGTTATCTTGATGGGGTTTTGATCTCTCTCTTTTTCTTCTTCTTGTCAACCATTCATTTGCATTTCCTGTGAAACTTAGTGATGCTGAAGTTTCCCTGATCTTTATTCTTATCGGCTATCAACTTTTGTCACTTTGTGTATTGTGCAGCTTTATACCTGTTGCTACTGAGTTGGTGACCAGAGACCCTGGATCAGATAAAACTGAAGATAAGAGCAATTTGAAGGCTGAGGGTTCCTTCAGGGCACCTGAAAATGTGCCTTCTATTTCAACTTCATCGACTGGAAGCCTATTCTCATTTGGCATCACCTCCAATAGTTCAAGTCTGAATAATGGATCTCTTGCTTCTACCGCATCTTCATATTCCTCTCCCATTCCACCTCCAGTTTCCAGTAACTTTACTGGTCAAAATTCATCCAGCGTCTCTGCCAACATTGTTGCTAGCAGCAGTATTAATGCCACTACCACTGCTTTTGCAATGGAGAACTTTGACAGGAATAACAACTCCATTTCAGCAGCAGCACCTTCCTTGACAGTTACACCTGTTTTCAAATTTGGGTCTGTCCCATCAACTTCAGTCTCATCAGTACCATCTACTAATGAAACAACAGAAGTCAAAACAAAAGAACCAACCTTTGGCAACCCAACTAGTGCTCCACTTGGTGGTACATCCTGTGCAATTACAAGCACTGCTGGCAGCATTTTTGGTGGTACATGTTCTGGAATTACAAACGCAGGCAATAATATTTTTGGTGAGACCCCTGCAGCTAGCAGCAAAGGAACTAATCAAACAACTGAAGTCAAAACAAAAGAACCAAGCTTTGGCAACCCAGCTAGTGCTCCACTTGGTACATCCTGTGCAATTACAAGCACTGCTGGCAGCATTTTTGGTGGTACATGTTCTGGAATTACAAACGCAGGCAATAATATTTTTGGTGAGACCCCTGCAGCTAGCAGCAATGGAAATGGTTTTTTTGGTGGTACATTCCCTGCAGCTACGAGCTCAGGAAGCAACGTTTTGAATTCTACATCTTCTGCAGTTACAAGCACAGGAAGTGGTCCTTTTAGCTTCAATGCTGGGAGCTCAACTTCAGCTGCCACTAGTCAATCTCAGGGTTTTAATCCTTTTAGTGCTGGCAATGCTCAGATTTCTGCTGCTGAAACTGGTCTGGGAACTGCAACACAGACCATGCCGATGCAATTTAGTTCACCTGCATCAAATCCTTTTGCTTTGACTGCGAGTACAGCCTTTTCTTCTGGCAGTCCCACATTTGGCTCTTCTGCATCTAAACTGTTCAGTTCTGGTGCTACTTTTGGACTCACCTCTTCTACTTCCTCTTCAGAGCCTGTCTCTGCTAGCTCCTTCGCCAACCCTGCATCTACTGTATTTAGTTCCAATTGGCAGGCCCCAAAATCTATGGGATTTTCAACATCCTCTTCCTCCTCTTCTTCCTCAACTCTGTTTGCCTTTGGAGCAACTTCTAGTGCTGTTGCAAGCAGCAGTGCATCTATGGGGTTTGCCCCCAGTGTCTCATCTGTTTCCCCTTTCCCCTTCAGTTCACCTGCATCCACTACTCCATCACAGTCTGTGTTTGGCAACCCAAATCCTGGCTTCAGATTTGGTTCATCTCCACCTGGTAATAATGACCAAATGAGCATGGAGGACAGCATGGCAGAGGACACAGTTCAGGCAACCACCCCTCCAGTTCCTTCATTTTTCCAACCTACTGCCCCAGGCCCTATATTTGGTTTTTCTAATACGACGCCAGGAGGGAATCAGTTTACTTCTACAGGTTCATCAGGTGCAAGTCCCTTTCAATTTGAAAGCCAACCAAATCTGGCTGCGCCACAGAACCCACCACCTTTTCAGGCTTCTGGTAGTCTGGAGTTTAATGCCAGAGGAAGCTTCTCATTGGGTGCAGGTGGTGGTGATAAGTCCGGTAGAAAAATTGTCAAAGTAAAAAAAACACAGCGCAAGCGGTGAAGACACCACGGCTGAAGTTTGGTTTCTTAGTTTGATTTCCTGGTCAACCATGGCGGACAAATAATTATAATGATGAGAATACGCAGCATGTTTAGCTGTTTCCTAGGTCGCCCACCTATCATTCAGATATACGAAAGTAAAACTACCTTTACAAGCTTTGGAGATGTGCCTGATTCTGCTTTCCTTATTTAGCATTCTTGTTTGTCAGGACGGATTTGGTCGGTTGAAAGTTGGGCTTATGTAGCAATTTTGTACCGTTTTCATAGCAAACCCTAGGAAATTTTACAATGCACTTCTAGATAGATAGCTCATAGGATTGTTGTAGGGTAAATTTGCTTGTCACCACCATGTTATCTGTATTCTCCCATGTAACATAAACAGAGAATCATATCAATTTGTTTAAGAATGTGTCCTCTCTGGTTCTGAGCATCAGGTATTTACTATAACCATGGTTCTATTTCACTTTCTTTTTTCTAATATCCTCTCTTGCTTTGTTTGTTAGTGAACAAGGCTTTGAAGTTGCTATCTTAATAAAGAATGGATGGAGTACCTTTTGTTCTAAAAAGATTACAGAAATTCATTTAAAAATTATCTTAAGAAACATGTATTTATCTTCTGTCCACCATGGAACTGTAATCGGACCAGACTTTTCTAGACACTACCTAAAGAATCTTAGCTGCATATTCAGTTTGAAGTAGGTGATCGCAAAGATCGTCCAATCTTTGCTTTAATGTAAAATGAAAGATTCAGGTATTGGAGCCAAAAAAGCTAAGAACCGATACAAATAAAATTACTGGCAGGCAGGGATTTTGGTGGTGTGAAACGACAAGCACAAAATGCAGAGCACTATAAATCCCTTTGAAGTAGGGGGATTAGCAATCCTACATTACTAAACCACAGTCAATGCAACAAGATTTAGTAACAGAAGAGAGGAAAGAGAGGACGATCAGAATTAAACTCATTTTGTTTTTTTACAGGAGTAGCCAACCTAGTGAAGAGGATTTTGGTGGTGTGAAACGACAAGCACAAAATGCAGAGCACTATAAATCCCTTTGAAGTAGGGGGATTAGCAATCCTACATTACTAAACCACAGTCAATGCAACAAGATTTAGTAACAGAAGAGAGGAAAGAGAGGACGATCAGAATTAAACTCATTTTGTTTTTTTACAGGAGTAGCCAACCTAGTGAAGAGCTTCGGTTTCATCACTAGTAATATCTCGTTCCAGCATTATTGTAAACACGGCCCTCGGGGTATGGTACCCTTCCCTCGTTTCCGTGAGCTCCTCCACCTGCACCATACTAGTAATATCTGGTTCCAGCATTATTGTAAACACGGCCCTCGGGGTATGGAATCCTTCCCTCGTTTCCTTGAGCTCTTCCACCTGCACCATACTGAGGTCGTTCACGATAGGACTCAATCTGACTACTGGCATAACCCCGATGTGTTTCTCCGCCACCAGTGGATCCTGCAGCAGCTGCAACACTATAGCCACGGGTACCCTGCAAACCTGTGTTTGGGTAGTGGCTCGTGCTTGATTGCTGGTATTGACTTAATCGTGCTTGTGATTCCTTATGAAGAAACTCTTCTCTTCTATTGGCCTGTTGAACTCGTAGTGCAGAAAGTTTCTCCTGGTATCTGGTATTGATCTCAATAATTTTCTGAAGCAGCAAACACATTGACTGATTATCATTTGGCTAATCTAGAATAAAAAATCTTGTATAGGTTGAGTAAGAAGTACAATGAAAGCCAAAGCTGTCAGGTATTGATTAGGTAGAAAAGCAAAGGGAAGAGGACAGATTTCAAAACCATTCATAACAAGAAAAAAAAAGCATATTAGAGAAAGTGAAAAGTTTATGGCATGTTAGCCAACAGTAAGCTCTTTATAAATTGCTTTGCTTAACTAACAATTTGATTTCTCCAGTCAAGCTAAAAATATCAGGGTAATCCCTCCCTTTCTCTCCATCACTGTTAAAGCCTTCACCGGCCTAGATTTAAAATCTGTAATAGTCAGTCACGAGGGAAAAGCAAGATCAAGTAATCGAGAAATTTGCTTCATATCAGTCTCACCTCCCTATGCCTCGCATTTTCCACATCCTCTGCATCACTTTGCTCCTTTGCCAATTTCATTACTTCATCAAAGAATTTCCTTTCAAGACCTTCAAAAGACATTGGCAATGAATTGTCCTCAAATCCAAGTTCCATATCTTGTTCATGAGACTGGGTTCTACTAGCTTCCTTATTAGATTGATTTTCTAAACCACTTTTGGGATCAGGTGGCGGTTCATGGTAGTAAGATCTTGCTCCATTACCCCCTTGACCTGGAAAAACGATACAAATATGAACATTCATTCATAAACCAAAAACTTTTTTTTTTCGCCCAGAAAAAAAAAATTCCTTGGTTATTAAACATGCATCCAAAAGCTTGTTCACGCATGTAGCATTCAAAATACACACAAATATCAATCTCCACTTTCTGATTCTAAACCTCAAAGCTTCAGTGCCACTAGACTAACATCCAAACTTCGATGGGTTAATATTAATTTTAACACATCAACGCAGCTTACATCGCCAAAAAGTTCACAGCTTTCTTTGATCAACTATACTACACTCGAGAGGGTCATGGTATCAACCACTTCAAACGCGAACACACAGAGACACCTTCACAAGTTCCTTCAATTTCCAATTCTTAACATTAACACCTTCAACCATTATTTTGATACCTCCAATAACTGAACATTAATTCCTATATTGTTGAAAAGTTCACGCCTTCCCTTCATCTTCCACTCAAATTCACTACCTTGACAAAAACCAAAACAGCCTTAACTTCTAACCAAAACATTACATTCACTCATATACTTTAATCATCAATCAAACACAAGAACATCATGAAAAAACAAAAATTTCCCTCACCTTCACTGAAACCATGAGGCGGCAATTGGCTGTGAGCATTCCGCGACTCTCTTTCCCACTGCCACTGCCCTTCAGCTTTCGAAGATCTATACCCAGGATGCTGCTCTGCCTCCACGCTAGAATACCCCTCTTGCCGTCCTCCTCCTCCTCCATAGCTATTACTCATTGCCCCTGTATTTCCTCTCATTCTCTGTCCACTCCCTCCTCCATATGGGTTCATACTCCCATCCCCGTACACCGGCGGTGGCTGCCGTTTCATTCTTTCAAGATTCTCTCTATGTGCATGACAAAATCCAATGACATACACAAAAACACACAAATTAGCAACAGTTTAACACATCCTTTTACTGTGAAAACAACGTTGTGTCGTCACATAATACCTTAATTTACTGTGCTTCTCTTCTTTTTATAGATCGATTTATGAGTGAGCAGAGACAGAATTGGGAGCCAACCAGTGGTTGTCGATGCTAGCTAGCCCTTGAAAAAGACACCCAGTTTTCCTTATGGACCATGGCCTATTGAGCTTAAGCCCTATTATATCTAGGGATGCCTACAACCTACGTGTCACTTGGTCGAGTCGGGTTTGGATCCGTATAGAATCGAGTCACTATACCCGGATGGAATCAGAAACCGGACTCGATTTGACCACAATGGTCCCCCCCCTCTCTCTCCACCAGTGGGCTGGACCGAGTTGCCCTCTCCCATTGAATCCTCACAAGCCCACTATCGAAGCAAAAATGGGTAAAAACGGGTCGGGTTATGATCCTCTTTCTTGCTTCTTTTGCTCTCTGTTTTGTTCTGCAGAATCTACACAGGTACAAACTTTGATATTTGCTCTGATTTGAAAGGAAGTGAAAGAAAAATGTGGAGGAGAGTGTTAAGAGAAGCTACAGTGAGGCAACCATGGAGTATGATATCAAGTAAGAGATGCTTATCATCATCACCAACAAGCAAACCCGCCGCTGTGGACAACCTGTTGCTTCGGTATCTGAAAGAACACTATGTTGAAGTCTCCAAAATGAACCCTCCTCCTGTAAGTGAACGTAATCTTTGCTTGGAAAAAAACTTTTCGTGTACTTTTATGTGAAAAACCAAAACCCTTTTTTTGCTATTGCTTTGAATGGAACTCCACAAAGGGTTCAGGGTTTTATATAGAGAAATGCTGGCATATGTTAGTTTGACTACCTTTTCGGATTTAAAATGGTGAACCTATCTTTATTTCTTAAGATTTTTGGCATTTTTTTGTAGTGAGTTTTTGTTGAGTGAAGTTTGTGACTTTAGGCAATTTAAGGAGCTGAAGTCACCTTTTCCCTCAATGTTTGAAGTTTTTGAGGTTGAGTATATCGATGTACATGATTGCATGTCTGTTTTTATGGAGTGAAGTTTGTGAATTCAGGGAATTTAGAAGGCTGTTTATGCCGGTCTCTACTCTACATACATGCTTGAATGTTTGTTTGTCGTATTAGAGTTATCTTTGTTGTTGTGTTTTGAATTGGGATTCATGTGTATAATTATGTGAAAGTGTGTGCTATAGAGTTTTTATTGGATGATTTGATTGCTTGAAATTGAATCTGTTGTAGAAAGTGAACCCTCCATCTGAGTTTTCAATAGTTAAAAGTGCTTTGGATGGGAATGGTCCGGTTTTGACTCGCACCTATGGGACTGAGGAAATTAAACTCTCTGTAATGCGGATGGCTTATGCTGTACCTGGTGGTGTGGAGGACGATGAAAATGATGAGGACATGAATCAGTTGTTCCTTCACGTGGATGTTTCGAAGCCTGGACAAGATAAATCTCTGCATTTTCTATGTGGACTTTATCCAGATGCGCTGGGAGTTCACTCTGTTTCTTTGAGGCCAAAGCTTGACAGTGCTGAGTTTCTTGAGGTTACTGCTACATACAGTGGCCCACATTTTGCGTAAGCTGCCATTCTGTTTCTCTTTGCTGGTTTGATCATTCAATTGTTTTTCGGTAATAATGTGTGTTAAAGTAATCAGAAAACAATGAGGCATATGATGATTAAAAGAGAATCAACCTCTTCGTTATATGTGGATAATGTGACTGATTAGAGGAACTTCTGTTTGTTCTCTTTCTCCATATTCTGATTTAAACTATCAGAAAACAATGAGGCATATGATGCTTAAAGGGGAATCAACTTTGTTGATATGTGGATAATGTCACTGATTAGAGGAACTTCTGTCTTCTCCCTTTCTCTTGGAATAAGTACTTTCCATTGGCTTGCATTAGCATGTACTAGGATGCTGCAACTGAATCGATTCTATTCGTTTTTGTTTTCTTCATTTCTTTAGAATAAGTTCAATTTAATTGATTTGATCATACACACTTTGACAAATCGGTCCCTTGTCGACAGGGAACTTGATGAAAGGATGAGAGATGCATTCCATGGTTTTATTGAAGAACGAGGTGTGGATGAGAAGCTGTTTAATTTCCTTCAGGCATGGCTGTATGTGAAGGAGCACCGGAGTCTTATGCGTTGGTTTAAAACAGCGGGCGCATACATCAATGAAAATAAGCCAGCTAAAAGCTCTTAATATTGTCGCGATGGGTTCTGTAAAAAGATTTATTTGCAAGCAAAAATGCTAGACTGCTACCAAATTGTTGGCATATCTGCTTGATTACTAGCTGGTGAGCTGTGTTGTTTAAAAAAATTCGGCTTCATAATTCTGTTTCTGTCTTGAAGTACAAGTTTCATAGCTGTTTTGTCATGGAGATGACATTTTCATGCTTGTACTGCTCTCTTTCTCAATTAGGTGATTCACTGCATGGGCAAAAATGTGCAACGTTCTTCTCAGACATGCTTACTTTTAAGTGCTTTTGCATCTTGATTAAATACTTTCCTCATAAATTTCTTCGTGCTCAGAGGAAGATTGTTTGGTGTGAAATAGAAGATAAAGATTCTGATCTCAAATTGCTCGAGTAGCTTATAACTACTATGTAAACCTCCATTAACGCTGTCTTCCTGTTTCGTATCTTATAACATGTAGCGCTCTGCCATTTCAAAATCAAAGCTGATGGAATTTTTTATAATGAACTCTGTATTCTTTAGCTTTGTGATCCAAACTTAACACAAATCTTCAAAAAAAAAGAAGAAGAAAGATGACCCAGATTTTTTTTTTAATCCACTTGGTACAGAGACTTTCATGGCTTAAGCAACTGAATGTTTGCCAAGCCTTGTATGGTTTGAGGCTCTGTGTTCATGGGAAATAGTTGCATTTGCACTTGACTTGCCCGAGTCGGAGCTCCACACACCAAGTGCGACTAATTTAGAGGCTCTGCATCAAATGAAAGCCAGTTATCATTTATTTAAATGTTATTCAAACTCCTGTTTTTGTCTCAGAAAATATAAAAATAGATGGGCAAAAATAATATGCCTCTCATAATCCAAATGTCTTTGAATAAATGCCGGGATGCGATCAATAACGTTCAATGACTCCAAAATAACCAGGTTCTTCCAGAGGGTCAAGTTAAAATTTCATTTGTCCATGGAGCAGGATATTTTCTGAACACTTTGCTGATTGATAATGACTGGTGCGTGACCGGCATGATTTAAAATAGAATATTTACTTTTAAAATCCTCTTATATTAAGTTCCTGGTGGAACGAATTTTACAAGACTACCATGCATGTCACGCACCGGTAAAAAAAAAAAAAAGAATTTTTATTTTAGAAATACTTTTAAAATATATTCTCAAACACCCACTAAGCCTTGTATGGTTTGAGGCTGAGTATAAGAAGCAGTTGCTTCTGCATCAGCTTGAAGGTAAAGATGGCCGAAGGAAAGAGAACAGACAGTAGCCTGAAGATCATACCAGTAATCTACGACGATGATAGTGAAGAAGATAGGGGAGATTTGCCTGATGATCTTTCACTTGACAAACTAAGCCTTAAAGTTCCGAAAAAGAAACTTCTTATCCTTTGCCTTGGCGGGCTGCTATGTCACAGGGTCTGCCTCAAACGCGGTTCCGGTTATGTGCGGACAAATCGCCGTCCGGACGCCTCGTATGGAAGCTTTAAAGGTGAATGTCGTGATCAATCTGCCGTGTTTTTTTTTCCTGTTTTGTTCTTAATAAGTATCTTCTCTTCTGATCAGTTTACAAGAGGCCATTCTGCGATGATTTTGTGAAATTCTGCTTCGAAAGATTTGAAGTTGGAATCTGGTCCTCTGCTAAAGAGTGAGTAAAAACCTACGTATTTTTCAGAAACGTTTTATGCTGGAATGATGACCTGTTCTATCCTGTCCTGGTCATGTCAACAGATGGTACATGAATGATGCTCTTGATGGTGTGATGAGAGGTTTCAGGTCCAAGCTGCTTTTTGCTTGGGTAGGTACTGAGTTATCGTAAATAAAAACTCTCCTGGGCCAGCCCTTTCTTATTACTGATATCCCTTCTCAGGACCAAGACAAGTGTACTGATTCAGGGCTCAAAACCTTGGAGAACAGGAAAAAACCCATCTTTCTCAAGCAATTTAAGACGCTCTCTGCTCTTTCATGGTGCAAGGAGCTGGATACTTGTCAAAACACTCTGCTGATTGATAACGACCCTTACAAGGCGCTTCTAAATCCTGTAAAAGAGCCAACTATCACTCTTACTTGAACTAACTCGATTGAATAATTTGATCACTCTTGTCCTTTTTGTAGCCCCACACCGCTATTT
Source organism: Salix purpurea (assembly GCA_027405865.1). NCBI lineage: Eukaryota > Viridiplantae > Streptophyta > Magnoliopsida > Malpighiales > Salicaceae > Salix > Salix purpurea. The sequence continues at coordinate 577,721 of JAOWLH010000012.1, forward strand.
TTCCTGACGAATACACGGTGGATTGCGCCGGCGATTCTGCCTTAGGTAAGTCCTGCTACGCGCCTGATTGATTGATAATTATCATGAACCATGCTGATCTGGTTTGGATCAGGTCCTGAGGGTGATCTCCGGGTCTACTTGGAAGGCCTGGCTGATGCTGAAGATGTTCCATCCTATGTGAAGGATCATCCTTTCGGGAAGCCTGCAATCACTCCCTTGCATCCTGACTGGGGTTTCTACTCCAAGATTGTTCGACGCCTTAGCAAGGAATCGATCGAGAACTAGCAACAAGGAGAGTTTCCAAAAAACAACAATGGAGATGTTTTTATATTCTATACACGCTGCTGCTTGTTTTTATGCTGTTTGGTGCTGAACAACAAACCTGCAGTGCTTTGTTGTCTTCATCTGCATGTTTCATATATTTTGTGGTTGTTTTTATGCTGTTTGGTGCTGAACAACAAACCTGCAGTGCTTTGTTGTCTTCATCTGCATGTTTCATATATTTTGTGGTTGTTTTAAGATTATGTGTGGCTAGCAATTACTACATGCATGCAATACAAGGACGATGTTCCTCCCACACTGATAGAGAGATTGGTTCTTATAAGAGGAGTACATCATGCTTGAGATTTACTATGATCGCAAGGTTTTTGTCATCACGACATGTTTATTGGGACTTAATTATTATCCATTATTATCAATTTGTTCTCCAAAAAAAATCTTGATTTTTGTCTCCCATTTATTGGCCATACTCTTTGAACTCTAGTTTCAATTATTTTTCCTTTAAAAACATTAAGAGGGACCTATTTTTGCCATAAAATGACAGTAAGTTTTTCATTAATTTAGTGACTGGGGCAAAACTTGTCGGTGACCTGTTGGAAACTCATTTTGTTGGAGAACTTAGGGAAATTATGTCTTTTGCCCCTGTTTACATTAAGACAACCAGTGATTATATTCGATGACAATAAGAAAATCCTACCAATTAGATAGCCTCCTGCACTATTAATCCCATGACACTAAAGATTATTTTAAAAATATATATAATATTATTTTTACTTTTTTTTTTATAAAAAAAGAGAGTCAAATCAAGTCTCAAGTCACAAATTCACCTGTTTAATTAGATTAAATTTTACTTTATTGAATAAAAAACTCAGCTGATGATGAATTTTGAAGTAGATAACTTCTCCATGAAGCAGTCATGTTTTTTGGGTTTTTAGATTATTTTTATATATTAATATAAAAATATTTAAAAATAAAATAAAATATCTATAGAATTCTAAGAAAAAAGGCATTTTTAGAAACTTTTGTTAGCAAGGTTTTCACCTTGCTCTTGTTTAACGATCGTTTCTCTCAGTTTACAAGGGGCCATACTGTAAAGAGTTTGTGAAATTCGATGTTTGAATCTTTAAAAAGTAAATGAGTACTTTTTTATATATTTTAAAAATATAAAAAAGTAGTCATTTTCGTGCTCTGAACATGAGAAACAGGACCATCTTGATCTTTGAATCTTATTTGTCCGGGTAGGATACCAAATCTGTGTTTATGCAATGCATCTACTGTGTATCAAGATAGCGTTTCGGACATAAAAGACTCTGTCTTTGTCTCTCATGTGTCCGCCCCACCTGTCAAGTGACACTAACCAAACACGACTCAAGCTGTTCCTTGCTGTCTGATGCATGTGCGAACTTCTTAGGACCAGGATGAATGCACTAATTCTGGATCCAGTGCCGAGGAAAACAAGAAGAAGCCAATCTTTTTCAAGGAGTTGAAGAAACTATGGGGCAGGCAGCAAGTTCTCTGATCTTCCATGGAGTAAAGGGCAATGTTCCTCATCAAACACGTTACTGGTTGATGATAAACAACCTGACAAGGCACTTCTAAATCCTGTAATCACCATAACTTTAAAACCAGCTCGCTTGCCATGATTCAAATCTCATTCCCTAAGTTTTTCTCACGTGTTTTTCCTCCACCGCAATGTTTCCCTCCGACAAGCCGGAGCAGATTGATGATGCTGCTTCAGGTCCAGATGGTGAGCTCCGGATACACTTGGATGGCCTGGAAAAGCAGCAGATGTTCCCATTGTAATTAACAAGAAGGTTATTATGTAAATACATGATAACAATAAGGGTGAAGTGGTCAATTTTCGGAAGCCGACTATGGTATTGGTAATTTCTTAGTTGACCTTTATTTTGGATGGGACATTGTGTCAAATGTGCTGCATGCACCACGCAAGTCATAAATAAATCTTCCAATTAAATAATATTAGTAATGCTAAGTTATTAACGATCAATCTTTCAATTAAACCTCACCTTTTTTTTTTATGTAGCTATACCTTTTCATCCAGCTAAAAATAATTTAAAAATCAGGTCGTGTAAGAATTCTTTTCAAGAGAATAAATAGATATCGTATTTAGAATTAGATGGCTACAATCTTGGTCAGGAATTGTTTGTCTTTGTGGTTGAGGATATGTTTTATGATTTTCTTTTTTGAAAATATTTTATATTGTTTTATTGGGTTGATGTAAAAATTATTATTTTAATATATATATATTTTTTAAAGCCTTAATAACATTTATAAACCATTATGGGACCCCCCACCTCATTCCACTACAGAGAAACTCATCATATCATTCAATAAAGTTTCTTTTTTTTTTTTCTAACAAAAAAAAGAAAAAGAAAAGAAAAACAGGTGTGTGCGTGAGGCCAGAACAAAAAACTATACAAAGAGCATTCGTTTTCATTAATTTGTAGGCACGTCAATTTCACTCCAACTTTAATGGGTAGTTCTGTAAATTTTGAAAGCAAGAGCTCAGGTCTGTTCTGGATTGGATATTAATATAACTTTTTAAATAATATAAATACATTTTTTTTAATATAATCAATATCTTTCACTCATATTATTTCGACTTTCTAATTTTATAACTGGAAAATAAAAGATGAAAGCTATTTTTTTTTGTTTTTTTTTTCCTTTTTAAACTCATTTTCATCACTTTTTTATAAGCTGAAAAATAGACGTTAGTTCTTAGGTTTATTTTTATATTCATTTGCCGGCCCCCCCTCCTCCCTCTCTCTCTCTAGTCTTAACTTGATTTTCTATATCCTTCAAACTCCAAATAACCAACGGCATATTCCACCCATATATTGTTAGCCATAAGCACACTCCCTCCTCTTCACCAGGTCTCCTCTCCTCTTCAATCTCTTCTCTTTTAGATTTCAAAATCCCTCACACCCCATTTTCCATATTTATACTCTCACCAAACCCACCTCTCTCCTTCTCTCTTTTCTTTCAATCTTTGAAGTTTAAGGCCACTCCTCTCTTCTTATCATGATTAAATGTTGTTTTGAATTCTTACACTCTGGAATTCTGATACAATCTCTACAGTATCTTATGATCTAACAAGAAAATCCAAGTCAAAATCGCGCCCGGATTTTCTTTTCCTCTGAAATATAGGAAAGTTAAGATAGTCGTTTTATTTGAGTCTCACTCACTTGAATTTATTACCATATTACCATAATCTCAAAAACCCACATCTTAAATTCTCTTTATATCTCTCGGATCACAAAATCGCTTCAAACTCCTCATTCTCGATAAAGACTCACTCTTTTCTGTTCCAGGAAAGAGAAGTTTCTATCTCTTAAGTCATAAATGGTGGTGAAGATGATGAAGTGGCCACCATGGCCACCCCTGTCATCGAGAAAATTTGAGGTCAAATTGATCGTTCAAAAACTGCAAGGCCTATATTTGGTACAAGATGAAGAGCAAAACAATGATGAGAGCAAGAGGCTGGTGGTTGAAATAAAGTGGAAAGGTCAAAAGGGTATTGCTTTAAGGAGGTCTGTAAAGAGCAATTTTACTGAGAAAGGAGGGCTCGAAGGTGATGGGGTTTTTCAATGGAATGAAGAGTTTATAACTGTTTGTAATCTTTCTGGAAATAAATACGGTGTCTTTCTTCCTTGGGAGATTGCTTTTGTAGTTTTCAGAGTAAAGCTCTTTTTTCTCCTCTTTTGCATTTACTGATTATCTGTTCATGGATTGTTGAATTTTGAAATTAATTATATTGTTTCCCACAAGGGTTGACTTTGGATAACAGAATGGACATGTGCTTTGATATTTAACTATCTCATCTCTCTCTTAATTATGGCATGTTATAGCAGTCACAATTCTGGTCAATACATGATTTTTTTTTCTTGCTTCTTTAATGTTGGTCAATACGTTATCTGTTTTCTTCATGAATTTTTGGTTCTGTGTTTTTTAACTTCTATAAAGATGAATACTTGAGGGGAAAAACTATAGCTAATGAAGAATTCATGTATTTCTCCTTAGTTCCAGGAAACTGGATATTATAATACAGGATAACAGTGGAGGTGTTGCTTTTTTTTCTGTGCATGTGTTATTTAACTTTTAATGACTTGTTCCAGTCATCATACAATGATTTTTTTCACATGAATTGTATTTTTTTATATTTTTTATATCAAAGTATGCTATATGTATAAGAATATGCTTGTGCAGAAGAATTGATGTAGTTTACTGGGTCAATAAGCTAATTTCTTGGGGGTTCTTTTTGAGTATCCGTAGCTTTCAATTCAAGTCTGATGCGGCTTTCTTTTATGCCTTGTATGTGTGGTGACTATTTTTAAGTGATTGGCTCCACACATAGTGTATGTTATTATCATGCCAGATCATGTAAAGTGGCATATTCCTGGAGGATTTCCTCAATTTGTTTTGTTTATGCTATGGATCCTTAAGCAACTTTGTCCAGTTGTTTATTTGACAGTGACCTAAATCTCGCATGGGTATGTATATTTTTTCAACACGATGTAATATTTGAAATACCGAGGGCTTATTTGCTTCCCTTGATAAATAACGTGTTTTCATATTACTAGCTTTGAATTGACGATAGATTGCTGAAATTATCATTCTGCCTTTCTTTCTTGGAACTGTTCAATTGTACTCGTAAAAATATCAGGCAGTAGACTGATATGTTGAAAAGTCTTGTATTGGTTTTAATTATAAGAAAGCTTTGTTTTTAATGGTGCAGGGCTTGAACCAAGGGCCAAGGTGTAAGGTTCTTTTAGTTGGAACCGCCATGTTAAACCTCTCAGAATATGTTTCAACAGCTAAGGAGAAAGAGGCCGAAATTGCTGTTCCTTTAACAGTTCATAATGGCACCGTTGAGGGCACTCCATTGCTTTATGTAAGTCCATTCCTTTCAATATGTTCTACAACGAAAGTTCATGTCTGACACTAGTTCAAATATAATGCAGTTGTCTCTCAGGTTGATGGAATTGAGAACTATTCGAAAACCTCTACAAGCAGTACAGAGAGTGATAGAGACTGCCCCATCATCTCCCTCTTCTCTTGAAACTCTATCACCAAGGAGGGATGAGCTTTCTGTTCTTAAAGCAGGTCTGAGAAAAGTGAAAAGCCTCCAAGTGAGAAAAAAGGCTTGCCACGAAGAGAACAGTAATGGCAGGTGCTGCATCAGAATCGAAGATCACGAGGACAACTACCCGTTTGATACAGATTCACTCGATGATGATGCTGAGGGTGGATCGGAGGAGAGTAACGGGGATCCTAGTGCCCAGCTGTCATTCAATTATGAAACATTGACGCATGCAAACAAGGCTGGAGGATCATTTCATTCAAGTGCTGTTACTAACGGTGAAGATGAGAGCTGGATACACTATAACCATCGTAAACCGGATATGGGATCTTTGTATTCTGAATACTCAACTGCTTCAGACCATGAACAGTCTTCGAAACAGAGTTCAAAACTTGGAATCTTAGCCTGGAGGAAAAGAAAACTGAGCTTTACATCCCCTAAGCCTAAATCTAAAGGAGAGCCTCTATTGAAAAAGGATTATGCAGAAGAGGGTGGTGACGACATTGATTTTGATCGCAGGCAGCTTAGCTCTTCTGACGCGTCCAGTTTTGGGGTGCATATCAACCCTCTTGCTATGTTTCTTTCTTTCCTTTTTTTTTTTATTTGGCTTCTAGCTTCGGCTTTATGCTTCTTAATAATTTATACGAGTTCAACTTCATTCTAAGACTATTATTGTTCTGGCAGTGGAATAAATTGGAAGAAGGATCGACTACTAGTAGATCATCATTCACAGAATTTGGGGATGACAATTTTGCTGTAGGTAGCTGGGAGATAAAAGAAGTAATAAGCCGTGACAGTCACATGAAGCTCCAAGCACAGGTCTTTTTCGCTTCAATTGATCAGAGGAGTGAGCGAGCTGCTGGTCAAAGTGCCTGTACGGCACTGGTTGCTTTCATTGCTAGTTGGTTGCAGTCTAACCGATATGAAGTGCCAATCAAGTCCGAATTCGACTGCTTGATCAGAGATGGATCTCTAGAGTGGAGAAATCTCTGTGAGAAGGAGGACTATAGACAACGATTTCCTGACAAGCACTTTGACCTAGAGACAATTCTTCAAGCTAAAATCTGTCCTCTTTCAGCAGTCCCAGAAAAGTCCTTCATTGGATTCTTCCATCCAGAAGGCCTAGAAGGAGATTTTGACTTCCTTCATGGCGCAATGTCCTTTGACTGTATTTGGCAGGAGATTAGTCATCATGGGTCAGACTGGTCTAATAATTCTGACCCTTTGGTCTACGTTGTAAGTTGGAATGATCACTTTTTTGTCCTCAAAGTTGAAAAGGATGCCTACTATATCATTGACACACTGGGGGAGAGGCTTTATGAGGGATGCAACCAAGCCTTTGTCCTAAAATTCGACAAAGATACGAAAATCCAGAAACTACCAGTGGAAACTAAAGGATCAGATGAAAAAACTGCTGGCAACAAAGGGCAGCCAAGCAGCTCCGAGGAAAAAGCTCCGGCCGAAAGGAGTCTGCCATCAAGTCCAAACGAGGGAGAAAAGACTCAGGTGGAAGAAGAGATTGTGTGTAAAGGAAAGGAGTCATGCAAGGAATATATCAAGAGTTTCTTGGCTGCAATCCCTATAAGGGAATTGCAGGCTGATATCAAGAAGGGTTTGAGGGCATCAACGCCCCTTCACCATCGACTTCAAATTGAGTTCCACTACACCCAGCTGACACAACCCGTAGATGAAAATTCATCAGGAGATGTTACTGTTTGCTGATGCACCGACTGTATCTACTGCTATATATCATGTAGAATACCTCATGCAGAGTTGAATTCCTACAATTTCTGTAAATTTGATTATTCTAACCCCCTCCCCCCTCCTGCAATTATTTGGTTTTCTAGGCAATAATTAGGCTGACACGGCCATCTAGTGATTTGTTTTCGAGGTTCTTTGTATATTTCAAGTTATCAATTCCTTTCTTGTTTTATTCATTATAGATGGTTCTAATTTTAAATTCAAAATCAATTGGAATGAATATTATTTTCGCTTAAAATCTTGATTTATTCTGTAAATATTGTTTAAATTCTGGTTGAAATATCCAGTTCTATTCTAGCCAGTAGCCATTCTATTCTATTATAGCTAATTAGTATTTTTTTATATATAAAAAAAATACATTGTCTAGTTTTACTGTATTAATTATAAGATGAAATTTTACAAAAAAAAACCTACTCACATATTGTTATATCTTAAATTAAAATTGGGAATTGAATTTTATGATTTGTTTTGATTTGTTATATTTGGATTTACTTGCAATGACTCTCATGGATTTGAAAGGTTAACTTAAATTGTTTTATGTTTGTTATGGTCTCAATATTTTTTTTTTAAAAAAATGTCTTGATTCAAAATATATTTTTATTAGTTATCGAACTCATCAAGTTGATAAAATTATATCAATTTTTTTTTTATCTAAGCTTAAATTAGAATCATATACTTTTAAATTAGTTTTTTTTTTACTTGAATTGTATATATAGCTTTGAAATAACATGTAAAAAAACATTATGAAATAAAAATATATTGTTATATTTTTTTTTTTTTTGATATATAAATAAGAACATAATTGATAACCTCGTATAATTTAACTGGCTCTCCATTGGATTTCAAGGAAACTACAAGATTCAAGATGAGAAAACGATGCGCGGATAATCTTAAAAATGGAGTGGAGGTTTCTAACCCATAACCTATTTGGAGGAACGAGATCCATTCGTAGTAAAGAGAAAACAGCAAAGAACTAAGAGAAAGAAACCAAAATCAAAGCGCAGGAATTGAATGTTGGCATAAGCATGATACTGGAGAAGATAAACTTTGTTTAAATAAAGGATGGCATAAATACTTGTTAACCTTGAATACATCGATTCTTAGCATCCTACATGCATGATCTAATCGCTTTTCGACCAAGTGAACTACAGATACTTTGTCTTCAATCCTGACTCTATTCTAGCAAAATAATGAGAGCATCTTCTGACAGCATCCTTGCCCTGGAAAATGGTATCCCATAAATTTCTCATGGATGACGCTTTCAGAGGAATGAAAATCACGGGTTAAGGTTAAGTCTTCTAGTTCACACCTCAACTTAATCAAAGCCTGAGATGAGCCAAAGTATTTTATTGATGTAGAATGCAAACAACTTCAGTTGACTGTTGAGCACATCTGAGAAACAAGCTTGACTACTCCCCACATAGGTGCATCATTCTGCAAGAAATGAAGCCATTCTGTCAAAATTTGAAGTAGCAGCATAAATGAGGGTATAGTTTTTCACATAAATTCTCTCTCTGCATCACTCTCTCCCTTAAAGGAACACAAAATGAATGTCCCGTTCTCTTATCAGAAGTAAGCGACCCTCATGCAAGCTTCTCCTGATTAGCCCAAGCTTCATGTGGACCTTGGGTAGGGTGGCTTGGCAAGACCACTCCAGAAATATAAAGGACAAAGATAACAAAGACATCAACTCACCAGATAAACCACGTCAAAGGCTTTGCGGTAGTTAACAAGATTGTTCTCAATGTTGTCATTCCTGAAAAGGCAGCTCAGATGATTGAGAAACTAATAAACCCATTGTTTAGTATACAAAAATGCAATTACTCCTACTGAAATATGGTTCTGGAAAGAGAAGTTTTCAAATAGTTCGACACTTCAATATCTTCACATGCGGTGACCACTCATGTTTCAAACCTGAAACCTCTTGGTTATAAGTCCAAGATATTTAACATTGCATCTCACAAACAGACAAAAATGCAAACAATCCAAGAAAACAACTCTGTTAAATTGCCCTCCAGTAATCATTCCATTTTATGGAAACCAATACTGGAAGCCCACAACTCGTCTCACACAACTTCCATTAACAATAAAGTGTCCAAATGCCCAGCAGAATTTTGAGTTCCTATCATGCAATTTTTCACCTACCTATCCAGATATATTCAGCATTATGTAAACAGGTAACAAAACGTTAAGCCCTTTAGAAGCCTGGGGGGGTAGATAATCAGGTAAAGATCAAGAAATTACACTCACAGGAAACCTGCAGAAATTCGAGTCTCGTAGTCTAATCCATCAGACATCCCCAAGTCTCCCAGGTGATCACCGAGAAGTAGGACATTGGTTCTCTCCTTTACAGAAGCATTGTCATTGATCGGACCATCAACATCACCGAAATGTTCATGAACAGGAGCAGCCATCTCAAGAGCATGCTCATTTTTATTTAGACTATGGATCAACTTCCCTGGAATGAAATCGCACAAAAGCCAGAATCAGGATCATTCTAACATATGGAAGAACAAAAGGGCAACATCACAAATGAAATTTGATCTATGTTTCAAAAAAATTTAAAAAAACAAAAACAAAGAAAGAAGCATGTAATGTTTTCAGGTTTGATATGACAAAGGCACGAGTAAGCAAAGGAGAACATGGCATGAAGCTGAGGTCTTTGCCTTTATAAAAACTGGTCACTAACACTAGAAGCATAGACCATTCAATTAATTAGAAAAGACAGATTACTGCTCCAAGGTAAAGTGATATTTCAGCTAGGGACAGAACAAAAAGAAAAATAAAAAAAGGAAGAAGAAAATCCTAGGCAGGTACCACAATGTGGAGAGACCAAACAAATATGTTGAAACAGTGGTCATGTAAGCCAGAAAGAAAATGATACCTTTGAAAGAAATGAGGCGACCATTGTTATCAAACACCATGCGATTTGAAACAATCTTAACATTCTTAAAAGATCTATGGACTTTCTGTCTCAGGACCTGGTACAGTGAAAAGAAGAGGTAAGAGTGGCGAAGGGTACCAAAGAAATCAGTTAGTTAAGGCACATGGTTATAGTACAGAATCACCAGAAAAGCATATCTTGTAAACTAACCTCCTCTATGATATCTGCAAGCCCCGCAGAGAATATGAGAACGGGGATGTTTCTTTCCTGTGAATTGCAAACACAAAAAACAAATTTGGTGATATACAACTTGACACGAAAACCCCTGTTTAGAAAAGACAAAGCTCAAAACCTTATCTCGAAGTGACAATTTTACCTCCAAAAACTCAAAAAGTTCAACCACACCATCCCTGAAAGCAATTGCTGAGCTAGAAACAGACTCCTTGATTGCATCATATGTGAGGCCTCCCTCAATCAGAAGATTATGGGTTTTCCCCCACCTGCATTAGAAAAACTATTGGTTTAGTTTGCCAAACTACAGCTAAAATCTCTGCTAAGACATTGACTAAAAGCAAAACACTATAAATCATTTATGTGCTTATAAACCACAATAGCGAATTAGTCGAGTCATCTTATTAGTAACGGTAAGCCAAAATAGGTGGGACACAATAAATAGAGTGACATACCAGTCTTCCATGAGCTTGGTTTTCTCTTGAATTGGAATTGTTGGGGAGAATTCTAATGGATGATAGTACTCATACAGTGCCTGCCTCTTATCATCATACTCTGCGTTCCCTTGCTTCAAAATTCCGTGACTGCCTACACATTGCCATTACAAGAAACTCAAAAGTCCAAATTTATTACAGATATTCAACTACACAAACAGAACCATAATTAAGACAGTAACATACTTTGCCCTCGACGACCATTCACGAAGTACTTGGTTAATGTTCCATCAAAATCTGCTATCACCTTACATATATAACATGACATCAACAACAACAAAAAATCACTAAAAGACTTTGTCATTGTCATCCATTAAGAGACAAACATAAGTTATCATCATTATATCACTTAAGAGAAAGAATCTGTTGATTCCAATTACAAAATCAAGAAAAGGAAAAAAAGGGTTCTTTATTAAACTCAAAAATCAATTAAAGAACCCAAAAATTATGATAATAAAAGAAAAGAAATACCTGGAGTTTAGAAGGACCAGCCAGACGAACTGCATCGATTTTCTTTTGGAGTAACTGAGGATCACCAGCCACTGTAACCTTTGAAAGATCATGATGACCCGCCTCCATTTTTTTCACTTGGTAACACAAAACCCTGTAAAAAAATATATAAATAAAATAAAACCACCGTGTACAAAAAAATGTATGGACTGAACAAGGTGGACACTTCTTCACATAGCATTTGTAAGAAACAAAACCTGGAATTATTTGATGGGGGAGAGGTAAATGTGAAGTAGCAGGGTTGAGGGCTGTAAGTAATGTTTATGCAGGCAGGGAGCGCGGTGAGGATGTTTTGGAGACGATAGCAACTCATTTGAGAGAGCATAAATACCGGGGAAGAGTTATATAGTATCATCAATGTCCTGTGGCCGTACACTACTCCTTCCACAGTGTGAACCAAATTAAAATTTATAGTTTAGATTATCTTAATGGGCTGACTTACTCTATGTAGGCCTCTGAGCCATAATGGGATGGAATGAAATGGCAGATTGAGCCGATAAGAGAAGACATCTCTGTATTTTTCACATGATGTCTTTACTTCATTCGGAATTGGATCGTTTAAGGATTCCTGAATTTTAAGGCAACAACCAGTCACTTACTACAAGTTACAACAATAGAGCTTCATGCTTTTTGAACTTGAAATCTAATTTCTTATTATAAAGACAAAAAGAAGATAATCAGTGGGTTTTTTTAGGTATGATAATTTAACCCAAATTTATAATTAATTGAATGCACTTGGAATATTTTTCTTATATTTGTTTCATTAGATGAAAAATAAATATTATATAAATATTATTAAATCTGATTTAAAATTCAATCCAAACACATCTTAATATATATATGTATATTATATTAAATCCAATCTAATATATATTTCATACATGTGTGTGTATAATATGAATATATAATTTTTTTATATTAATAAGTAATTACTTAGAATATAAAAATAGTAGAAGGGCTAATATTTTCCCTAAAAAGTTTTTGAGCATTCGTTTCTCCCATTAAGAACCACAATTTTTCTTTTTTCTGAGATGGGTTTTCCTTATTTTACTTATACCCTCCATATTCTCCATATTTTGTTCATTTAACTTGAAAGCAGTGATCTTGATGGATTCTGAACATGGGTTTGTTTAAAGTTCATGTCTTTTGCACGTCCGTTCTTTGCTGGTTATGTTTGTGACTTCGAAGCAAATATTTTGATGGATTATAGACATGTTCATGTTGTTTAAAGATCATTTCTTTTTCACATGTGTGACCCTAAATGGTTTTCTTGCTCTTAAAAATAAATTTGAAAGCTAATTGGTAACTCATCCTATTGGGATTATTTCACTTGGGTGTTGAATTTTGATGATGATTCTTGTATTTTAGAGCTTGTTGTTATAATAATCTTGAATATAGCTAATCAGAACATTTTCTGACCTTTCCCGCATGTCTTAAACAGGTTTTAAATACTCACGCACTGCTGTTTTTGCATAGATAGGCAATGACAGAAGGGTGTTGACTCTTGTTTCTTGTATCTGAAAAAGAGTTACGAAACTGGTTTTTGCGGTTCGGAATTGTAAGATGGCTAGACAGGCCAATACTCTTTTCCTTGAGAATGGCCGAGGAGCACTAGTGGTAGCAGTAGCGACACTTCTGCACACCAATTTTCGACACCATTGAATCATGTGTTATGCTTAGAGACTGCTCAACACCAATCATTCGAGCCCCATCACTTTCTGTCTTTGAAAATTCTTCTTGATGATCGCACATCCCTTCATGTTGTTGACTCCCCAAGCGAAGCTTCTAGTTTCAGTTTTATCCTCTACAAACCTCGTGATTCCCCGTGAATCATATACTCTCCTTCTCCGGATTTTTTATACACGGGTTAGAAAGTCCTCAAGACCCTCTTCTATACTCATTGATTCGGCTGTGGTGTCACTGTCTCATCTTTTAGCTATTGAATTTGGTTCTAAGAAGAGCCCCGAGTTTCTCTCTGAAAGTGTACTGCTAATGGGTGCCTTTTCTTTTGTGCCATCAGTATCGGAATCCTCTAAAACAGTCTGCTATGTGGGTTGTTGGAGGATGAGTACAGAGTGGTTAGTTCCTTTGGCAGGGTCTTCCAGATGTTCTTACAGGTATTGGGTATGCTCTATGTTCCTCTTTAGTTGTTCATTATGTTAGAATATTGAATGCATTTCTGGGGATTTGGGGAAAGGAAGATGGGCCACTTGGTAGTGTTTCTCATGGGCTTATGATCTTATATTTGGCTGAATGGGTAATATCTGGTTTCATCAAATCATGTTCGCAGGAGAAGTTGCAAATATTTGCTTAAGAGACTTTAGACACTTCAAAGACAGACTATTTTCCATTTTTGCCATGGCTGTAGCTGGTGTTCTGAGAGCATGGAATAGATCTCCACCAAGTGGTCAGGGATTGTTGGTTCTTTCCAGCTTAAGGGTTTCTGCAGAAAATAGGATAGTCTGTGGGACAAGGTTTTATTTCTAAGAGTAGAGACTTAGATAATTCTGGCCATGATTGCACAACCAGTATCCTGCTTCAGCGCATTTAGTTAGCTTTGGCTCGCACTGGTTCAGGGTTTTCCCTAACTTATCTGCATATATCCCTTGCTTCAGCATTATTAACAGAGATATTTCCCTTACAGCATTATTAACACATGATCAACTGGACTTGGAGGCTGGCAAGATTAAAGAACATTAAAGCGGTGTCACTCTTAAGGAAGAAGAGGCAATTAGTGGTGTTTTCAGCAATCAACACATTTCAGTAGACTAGGAGGACAACTCTATAGTGGAAAATATGATGTGGCGGTTCTGCGAAGAACTCTACTCTGAGCATCGGCAGGTAGCTTTCTTGCTACATGGAAAAGCAGATGAGTTGCTTGAGGATATACTGCTTTCCTTATGGTTGTGGTGTTTGCATTGGCTGTTACGAAGCAGAAACTAAATTCAAAATTCTCAACTGAAAGTCAGGTGGAGATATCTATCTTGATACCAGTTTCATTTTCCTGTGTCATTTAAGCACCTGGCACTCGCCGAAAGTCTTTGCTGCTTTATCAAAATGTTAATTAACGGAGATGCTTTTCTCGACATTTGATTTTTGACTTTTGATGCTTGAAAATGGGTGAGAAAGAAACTCTTTATTTCTATGCTTATTGCAGAAAATGGCTCTGTTTCTGCTACAGTGATATATAAAGATACCATAGTTTCACAAAGAATGGCTACATTGAGAATGAATATAAAACTTCTTTGAAAGGTATAACACATGCTTATTCCTTATGAATTTTACATGGCGATCATGGAAAAGGCTGGTTCCATATTCTACTCCAGGCATTATTGCAAAAATGAATGGGAAGGAATCCTTGTAATGATGACAGCATCCAAACAAGCAAGGCTGGAAAGAAATAGAATACCAGGTAACAAGGGATAACTCCGATACGATTTATCTTCAACAGCAAAGGGGGCAGATTAAGAGCCCATTCTCATTACAATCCTGGCAGGTACTTGACAACCCATTTTCTGCAACAACCTTATGGCTGCCATTGCAATGAGAACAAAGCACAAACCTAAATCCAGCACATCCTTCACATGGTGAACCAATAAAGATATCAATGGGAATCCCCTCAAAGAGCACTCTAAACCTACCTTGTTCATGCAAAGCCAAAACCTCCTCAGCTCCACCTATATATCTCCCCTTAATGAAAAGCCTTGGAGGGTTCACCCTGTCATCCAAAACCTTCCATAATTCCTCCTTGAACTCCATGTGCATTGACACATCCCTTTCGAAATATAGTACCCGAAAACTCTCCAAGAGAAAGCGAATGCTGTTACAATCCTCAAAAGTTTTTCTGATCCCTCTGAGTGATGTTGTGTAGAGAATTACCGAGCCACTACCACCCGGTGGACACATCTCTGGGAAGCCTAATATAGGGTCAATATCATCATCTTCCTCAATTCGACGAGCTTTCAATGGCGGCTCTTCTTCCTGGTCCTCAAAACTCCTCTCTGCTTCTTCTCTCATTCTTTCAAGATTCTCTTTCTCAATCCTTGCTCGTCTCTCTTCTTCACTCACCCTCATATGCTCTTTCACTGCTTCTTCAAAGGCAGCCAGCAAATTCGGGTCAAAAAGGCTCCCAGAATTCAAATCCGGTCGCCGGAAAGATGAGATATCAATCTCTGACAAGGGGGATTGATTAGAATTAGACCCTTTTGACTCCTTATCTTTAACCCCAAAAAGATCCACTCTTGCCTTTACTACTGGCCCGACATTTTCCTTATCATCATCAACCTCCATGTCCTCCTCCTCCTCCTCCTCCTCAAGATCTCTCATAAGAACATTTACATCAATAACATCCGGTTCTTGATTAACAACAAAACTGCAATCTTTAATCTTTTCTTGTTCCACTTCTTTGCATAGCATCACCTCTGGGGTTTGAGCTTTGAGAATCGGTTTCCTTATGAAAGTCTCAATGAACCCATCTGCTGCATTCACTTGAAGAACTCTAGTTTCCTTCAAGTATCCAATTGGCTTGATTGACTTGAGCTTCTTCATCATCTTCCCTTTCAGCATTCCCTTCATCTTTTCAGCTCCTTCAAATTTGGGTCTTCAAAGTTTGATACGGAGAAGAAGATAAGGATGTGCACAAGAAGATTCGAAAATTATCAAGGAGGTTCAGCCGACAAGATTAGGGCGGAGATTGAGACAAATTTCTCTCCTTTTTGGTTCAATTTGATAGAGATGGAAGAGAGGGTTTTCAGCCTCAACGGCTATCAAGCTGTTTATGATTTTAAAAATTCAAAAAAGAAAAAAAATAGTTGTGTGGGGACATAAGGGAGGGATTCTATGAGGCGAGGCTAGAAGTGGAGTATCTGCAACCTCTCTTTATTGGTGAATGATGTGTATATCTCCGTGTGATGAGGCTTGGTGGGGGTGCTGATTTCCGGAGGGCAACGGTCATAATCTACGTTATGGGCCCACTTCTTTGCTGGCCTACTTGAGTATATTCATCATGAATCTTAACTGTTTTTTTAAAGTATTATTTATTTAGAAATGTATTAAAATAATATTTTTAAAAAAATATTAAAATAAAATAATTTAAAATTAAAAAAAATATTTTCTCACCTTTCCTTTTTCGAAGTGAAAATCACAGTCTACGGAGGCCTAAGAATTAGATTCATGAATTTCAAGCGTACAGCTATAATAGCTATCTTTATTATTATTTTTATTATTTTATATTAACAAGTCAGGCTCGGCCAAATCAATATTATTTTTTATTCAAATTAAAAATAAATCAACTGATGTATGTTTTTTCAATCAACCCACTAGACTAGGTTTAACAGTTATAAATAAAAATAATATAAGAAAATTAATTGTTGAAAATTATTAATAGCTGAATGGGAGTTTACTTATGTTGAAATGTTTTTATCAGTGATTTAAGAAGATATTTTCATAAGATTAGAATTTTTTGTTTTTATTTAAAAATAAACATTGTTTTATGAGCCCGTGTGTGAGAAATAACATGAGTGCCACCAAAAGTATTTTTAAAATATATATATATATATATATATATATAAAAGGTTAGAATATTCATTTTTTTCTGAATAAACCAGATTTAAAAAAGTGAGACAAGAGGTATATAAAAATTCATAATAAATGAATCGTCAATCTGCCCACATAATTTAATTTAAATGAATAAAATACAAAATTGGGATAATTTAAGGATTTTGTTTCCATATATTTACTAATTAATCCTTCGGTCAGTTACACATCCTTGAATGGTAAAATCTCCCACCAACTTCAAACATTGTCCTTCCAAATTCCTCACTCTAATTAAAACGGCAGAGCACAGGCCTTTCCGCCGCCTCCAAATTCCTCGATGGCTTTGCAAAGACATGGTCTCTGCATGAAAATACTGTCTGCAGCGGCGGCCATTATCGCAACACTTGAAGCCACTTCTGGTTTAAGGTACACAGTGGGAGACTCTGTGTGGTCAATCCCACCACAGCCTGATTCTTACACCAACTGGTCCTTCTCTCATACTTTCTACGTTGGTGATGTTTTAGGTATTTCATAAAAATATGTTTCTACATTGGTGATGTTTTAGGATTGATGATCAGTGTTTAAGTGACATTTATCAGTTTTATATAGTTGATCTTCCTGGCTGCAGTTTTTGACTTTGATTACGAGTTTTTCAATGTGATGCAAGTGTCAAGGCTTGACTATGAGAGCTGCGCTGCTCTTAATCCAATAAGGATCTTCACAAGAAGTCCAGCGTTGGCAATATTATTCCATGAAGGTGTAAATCACTACATTTGCAACATCTCAAATTATTGTGATCTTGGCCTGAAATTCTCGGTTTTGGTCCACAAGTTTTCCTATTCCACTGGCCGTTCACCGGCCCCGTCACCCTTGCCGTCGCCACCGCCTTCTTCGCCTCCAGCCTCGAGTCCATATTCAGCACCTGAACCATCTCGAGCTGGGTGGACTGATGTCTCACAACCTTCTGTAGCTAACAGTAGTCCTATAACTCCTAGCGCTGGAAGAAGACAGGGATTGATGAGTGCTAATCCTGGTGGAACGGTTGTTGGGTCGGCTGGTGCATTATGTTTAGGGATATTTTTCGTGTTGCTTTGACTGATCTCCTTCATTTAACCTCAAGTCCTTTTCATATTTATTAAAAGATTGAGAGTGGAAGGTTTTCTTCATTTTTAAATTCCTAGTGCGGATTTTTGAAGCTCTGAATCAAGACGCTCTGGGAAAGCTACCAAATTCAATCACAGGATGGACTCATCATAATCTCCTCGACATTATTGCTTAAACATGCATGTGATCAATAAAATTAATGGTTTTTAAGAGAATCGAGCAGGGTTTGTACATATTTTCCACATATAAAAGGTTTATGGCAGCTAGACCTGGACCATCTCAAGTTGGGTGGACTAAGGTGTCACAATCACTGGTCCCTCATAGTAGTCCCATGGAGCCATGACAGACTCAAGGTGACAGAGAGGATCGAATCCGGGTGCATGTCTGTGTTTTTCTTACAATACTTGGCTTTATTAGCTGCAAAACTTTGTGGTTTGCACAGTTACAGAGATCTTAAGAAAATTTGTACAGTAAGAATGAACTTTAGACAGCAAAACCTTCTAGTGCGCAAACTGTAGATACCATGGGCCATGGAATTCTCGCTGAGGTGGCCTGGAAGGCGAGTTTCGACATACGGGGCAAGTAGTATGCAGCTTGAACCATGGATCGATGCACTGAGAATGGAAAAGGTGATCGCAGTCAGGCAACAGCCGCAGCAAATCACTATCTGTATAGTCTGCCAAGCAAATCGAGCAGCTGGTGGAAGCAGCTGCCGAATCACCACCGTTTCCAAGCTTTTTCTTTGCTTCAGAATAGACCAGCTTCGGATAGGTATCAAGGGTGGCCTCATCCAGGCCTATTCCAATAGTGACAGAATCGTCATCCGATGAGGAGCCGTCCCCGTGAAAACGGGCAGCTGGTATTGCTTTCCGTGTGATGAAGAAATAGTAAACAAAAATGACCATTGCTATTGCTGAAAGAACACCAATGGATACTCCAAATATGAGAGCAAACCCGCCAAAATCTTTTGCTGATGAGTCTTCAGGACGACCGCCGTTCATCTTCTCCAAATGGTTTTAGGGCTAGCTGGACTGGGAGTGCTCGAAAGATGATATATAAAGAAGAAGTTAAGTTATTTTCAGCGGCAATACCTGATGAGAGGAGAGCAAGCAAGATTTTATAAAATGGCGAGAGCAAGATTTGGAGACAGAAACCATCAACTTGTTAAAAATTAGACGCAACTTGCTTGTAAGAGAGGAGCTGATTTTAGTAAAATATTTAAAGCTATGAACTCATTATTTTTCGTCCTTATCTACTTTGACATCACAGCTGCACCAATATGAGTCCAAAGTGGACGAATTCTTAATGGAAGATGATTGCTTGGACGAGTAATTTATCTCTCCAGCAGTCAATTTCTTTCTCGATTTCTGCTTCGTCTTTATGTTTTTTCTTGTAAGATTATTATATTTCAAACATCCTGTCATCTACAGCGTGTGATCGTGTAAAAAGAAGTTCCATGTAGACTCTGAGAGATAATCACCTGTACTCATGCTTCGATTAATCCTATATTCTATGAATCATAAAGTTAATGATTATATAATTACAATTCTATCTAATTTTATGATTTCATATGCTTTAATCAAATTTCTAAATTTTTTATCAGGTTTATACATTTGACTCGTAAATTCGTACAAGTGAATTTAGCAATAGACCTAAGACTTGCTACTTTTACGAAGCTACCTTTACGAAGACTTGCTACTCGAGATTAAATATTGAGTGACACTAGAGTAACCCCTTTACTAGAACGGGGCTATGGCATGCTCCTGTTCAAGCCCGGCCAGCCCATCATTTCTTTTTCTCAACCAGCAATTTCTGAGATAATTCCCCTAGAGTAAGTACAGGCAATGCCTTACAATCACTGTCATCGATCTTAAAAAAGACCCTTATCTATATAAATTGACGTGTGTTTCAGGGGTACCATGAAACACTAGGTAAGAGGTTCTGGTTCCTGTTTCTCGGCACACATTTTCTTTTTTCCACCTTTGATTTTTCTTTTTCCATGCATCTTCTTACCTCTCAAGAACGCACTGGGGAGTTTTTTTGAATCCACCAGTGAACCTGTTTTTGCTGATACAATTCTCCTAGGTAGTCTCCCAGTTTCTCCAATATCAATCTTAAAAAGACCTTCATCCTTTGGTGTCTGCTTTAAACCTGGTTAGAGTTTCATTAGGCAGTCATCGATCTCGAATTACATGAAAGCAAAATATGAGCTGATGATTTTAGAATTGTCATATTTTCCACTTTTGTCTAAAATTCCTAGCTACATGATTGCCAGAAACTTCATGTTAAAATCTTTATTACACTTTATCTGCACAAAATATGTCTTCAAAGACTACAAAACCTAAGATTGGCCCCACAGAAAATGGAAAAAATTGCAGATGCTGTCTCTCGAATCAGTGTCTGCTCACTGCCAATGGTGCCACTTCAGCAAGAGGAGTCGACAAAGGAGTTGGCATGGAAGAGCAAGAGGTCCGGCAAATCGGACAAGTGGGATGCCGCCTTATCCAACAGTCCACGCATTTGAGATGAAAAACATGACCACAATCAGGCAACAGCCTTAGCACGTCACTATCCTTATAGTCCCCTAAGCATATAGAGCAGCAGGAAGGTAGTAGATCAATATTACCCCGGGGTTCTAGCCTTGCTTTTGAATAGAGAAGCTTTGGGTAGCTTGCGAGAGTGGCTTCTTCGAGACCGAGTTCCATCACAATGAAGTCATGGTCAGTGATGGAGCCGACTTGGTTTGTAGCTGTGCGCGCGGAAGAATCTACTCCACGGGTGCAGAAATACGCGGCCAGAGATATGATTATGATCAAAACTAGGACACCTAAAGACGCTGCGATTGCATATGCATATCCATTAACACCTGAGGAGCCACTGTATTCTGCGGAGCTGTTCATGTTTCCTAAATTAACTATTCAGCTGTGTTTAGGGTTTGATCTATAGGAGGGAGATATGGCAAAGGGGAGAGGGATGAATCTGGAGAGAAAAAAGTAAGAGACAAATAAGCTCTGACGATCGTAGGATAAACTTACTACCTGGAACTGCTTGGTAGTTCTGAAGTAGAGGAGTTAATTATTACCTTGCACTTGTCAACGTTTCTGTCACTTTCATGGGAGAGATTCATGATTTTTTGTCCAGGCGTATCCTTTAGCAGACAAACTTCAATGTGAATATAAGTGTTGTTTATTTGACAAACAAAGATCTTTGTGAGAGAAATAAATACTGCCGTTTTTCCTCAGAGATTTGAGGTTCTTTGGGTCTTTCCAAGTGAATTGGCAATCTGACTGATCACTGTGCTCATTGGTTCATGCTTCCTGAACTATTCAACTGTGCATGGGAGGGAGGGAGGGAGAAGTGGGGTAGTGAATTTGTAGATAGACAAGGTCTGAGTTCAGGGAGTGACTACCTGGTGATTGTTTCGTAGCTTCCAGGTTATTTAATTGTCAACAGTTTACGTCTCTCTCATGGCACCGGGCACAACCTACATCCTTTACCCCACAAACTGCAACTTGGGTTCTCGGGAAGGCTATGAACATTGTTTATTTGTGAAATAAAGATTGTCAAATTGACTTGAAAGAAGCCACCTGTGAGAACGTTAGATATTCCTAGAAAGTGTTCTTTGAATCTTTCCAAGTGAAATGCATATATATAAGACGCCGTATGAAAGAGGTCACTTGATGGAAAAAATTGACGAAGTTGAGGTTTGTGAAAAATGTTGTAGCTAATTCCCACTCATTTTGAGGCGGGAAGGAATCCTGATGGGCGACAAATGAACAGCTAAACCACTCCTGTGGGCATAGAAGGAACAGGCACAACATGTCAGCATGGATGGAACAACATTGACAATAGAAAAAGAAATAAATAGTTACAGATTTCTGTGTCCTTAAAGTTGTCTCAAACCAAGACTGAGTGAAAGAAACATCAGTACTCTCAGTTCAGTTCTGAAAGAGACAAACAGATACTGATGAGTTCCAAAGGAGTTGAATGGAGGAATGGATAGAGACTCTCCTCGATGCTCATGTGATTCAACGAACAACCTTGGTATCGTCAATTACCAAATATATACATCTTTGGTAGAGAGTAGCAGCTGAGAAAAAGCGGTTGGCAGGATCTGTGTGCTCAGCGAATACGGCTTGAAAGTAAAGAAAAAATAGAACAATGCTGAGAAAAGGTCTCTGTATTATTTTTCTTAACGTGAGAAGAGAGTACATATGATTACAAGTATATATAGGCTTTACAACATAGGAAGGATTTCAAAATAAGTTACAGACAAGGCAACATATTTTATTTTACCGTTGCACTGCTAAAATTACTGGATTTGTGTTCTGTTTTGGCAGTGTGTCCTGTTTTAGCAGTGATTGATTCTTCTATTTTTAGAATGTCAACAATATCTTCATCTTCATTATTTCTCCAGGTTGCCTCTCCGTGATTGTCAGCATCTTTGTGATTGCTATATTTAATAGAAAGAGCTCCTTGCCGTATGACTGAACCATTATTATCATTCATCTAAAAAGGGAAGTAACCGGTTGTTATAGATTAAAAGATTTTTCTCGAATAAATTTATTTCATTATGGGTTGAAGTTGTTCATCTATTGTATTGGGAAATTTTCTAAACTTAAACAAAAATGGCCAGAAATATTTATAATTTAAATTTTCATAACATGAACCATCTAAAAGGGAAGTAGCTGGTTAAAAATAACATCTATAATATTCAGGACAGCATGTCAAATAGTCAAAATCACAGATCTAATCTCAATTGAACAAAGAGCAGTAATTGGTTGACAATGGCTTATGTCTTCTACAACATTAAGATATAAATCATCTCAGTTAAGATCTAGAGCTGTAATTAATTAGCTACAAAAATTTAGTGAAGCTACAAAGATGCTAGCGAAAGCTCTACAATCATCACGAATTTGAGTAAAGAGTACTTCTAGTGCATGAACTGTACAAACCATGTATCAAAGAACACCCTCCGGGGTTCCCTGGAAGCTGTTTCGGTGACATTGCTTGGGGTTCGGACAGGCGAGTTTCGACATACTGGGCAGGAAGTATGCAACTTCAGCCATGGATCGATGCACTGTGAATGGAAAAGATGATCGCAGTCAGGCAACAGCCGCAGCAAGTCACTATCTTTATACTCCGCCAGGCAAATCGAGCAACAGGAAGCACCTGCCGAACCATCATCACCGCTTTCAAGCTTTTCCTTAGCTTCAGAGTAAAGCAGCTGTGGATAGGTGTTGAGAGTGGCCTCATCCAGGCCTATATCTATAACGACCGAGTCTTGATCATCCATGGACAAGGAACCATCAAGATGAGAACGGCCTGCGGCTGATGATTTCCTGGTGCAAAAATAAGAAGCAAAAATAGCGATTGCTATTGCTGAAAGCACACCAATTGATATCCCGAAAGTGAGAGCAAACCCTCCAGATTCTGTCGGGGATGACTCTGTAGGACTACTGCTATTCATCTTCTTGAAATACTTACAGGGACGGCTGGAAGAGCTTTCGTCTCGAGGAGGAATGGAAGGAGGTGAGGGCTTGAAAGAGATGCATGAAGAGATTAAAGATTTGTTTAATGGATTGATGTGGAGTTGTTTGGAGTTAGACAGCTGTGTGCAGTGGCAATTTCAAGCAAGGAAGATATAATGAAGGAGCAGGTGAGAAGGACTGGATCCTCAAATCATCGTCTTGTTAAAAAAAAACAAAAAAAAAAGAAGCAACTTGCTTAGAATAATGAATTGTCAACTCAGAAAGCTTGTCCTCCAGTAGTTAAGAGACTTGTTGCATAGTTTTTCAAGTTCCACACATGTCTACTCCATCTTTCGAGGCCATGCAACAATATGTGTGATGAGAAGTAAGATTTTCGTGGATAGAGATAATTAAAAGTAGATTTAATCTTCCATACACTCGAATTTACACACACACACACACATCTATATACTTGTGTGAGAAAACAACCGAGTATACTATTTTCCATAACTCACAAGATGAGAGCTATATTTCTGAACATGTATAATTAAAAAATAATAATTTTTAAATTAATATAATTTAATTAGTTGTGCTGGTAAAACTCGTGTAACTTCAGCCAAACATCACACGAAAAGGAAAAAATATTTATTTTGCAGCTCGTTTCTTCATTTAGTTTCTTAATTTTTTTATTTAGTTTTATTATTATTATTATTATTACCCCCAAAACAATTAACTAAAATCAATACTTATTTTGTAATTTATTGGCAAGTGTGTTACATGCTCCAACGATAAACTGTGTTTTTTATCCTTTATTCTATAGCCCTATTTAGCATCATAGCATTTTAAAAATATTTTTGAAAAAAAAATAAAAAATTTATATTTATTTTTTATTTTTAAATTAAAAAAAATATTTTTAAATTATTTTTATATACTAATATCAAAAAAAATTTAAAAAAAAATATTTTAATACATTTATAAATTAAAAATACTTTCAAAAACAATCTCAATTAATCAAAATTGTTCTCAATAATTAGTCAAACATGCTCTCAATTAATCACTATAAAAGAGGAAAGAAAGAAGAAGAAAAAATATATATATATATATATATATATATATATCCACGTTAAAAAAAAATTGAGCTTTCCAACAAAATATCTAAAGAAGCAACTACTGGTCACTGTCCCCAGAAATGTTGTTTTATTATTCTCTGAAACCCTCAACTTGCTTCTGACAGTTTCAGCTTCCATTGCAAATAAATAAATAAATTTGTAATTAATAAGAGTAATTTCGAGTTAATAAGAGTAATTTCGAGTAGCAATAGATTTACTCCCAACATTATTATCAGCTAATGCGGAGGGAACCCCGTGTGCAGTCGAAGTGAAAGTTCTAATGCCCTTGACAAGGTTATGTTTCACGAAGTATTCTTGGGAGTTGCTAGCTGAAGAGCGTTTGCCAGTTTTCTTACGGTGGAGATATCATTATCAACGTTTCTTTTTCATGGCAAATTGCATGGTTTTCTTTCTAACATTATCATTAATCTGACAAAATTTCAAGGTTGATTCCAAATGCAAGCATAGTTTATTTGACAAAGAGAGACGATCTTGAATGTATCCACTTGGTAGAGCAATAAATTCTGCCGTTTTTCTAGAAATTTTAGGTTCTTCTAGCACTACCAAGTTAATTGCAAGAAATCGTAAAAGATGGCCAGATTGTTTTCAATGATAGAAGAGGTTGATGTGCTTGAATGCTGTGGTCTCATGCTTGAAAAGCTGTGGTCTCAATCAGGATGTTTTGCTTGCAATAGCTTCAGTACTAACAGGAACAGTGCCCATTGACAAGCCCAGACCAATGGAAAATTTCACAAGGGCACAAGGTCCCCGCCAGGGTAAGCCTGTGGCAAAACGTAGGAGGGATTTACTAGTCCTAACCATGACTTCAAAGTAGCATTCATAGACTTGTGCCCGATCGAGAAAGAAGCAGCTATATGGCAAACTATAAATACAAAATCCAAGTAAAAGTTGCACAGATAAAAAAACATCAAGGTGTTGTTCTTGAAGATCTCTCAAAGGTTTAAATACTAGGTACCAGTTTGCAAACATAGGTGAAATCTCCATACAAGAAACTAGTAGTCTATCTCCTATCACAATGTTGAGAATCTTATTACCTTAAATAATTGTCAAGCCCATACCAGTTCATTTTTATCCCATTCATTTCTCTTCGATCACAGCCATCCCCTGCTCAATAATTATTGCTGAGCACACTGCACCCTCTGGCCACCACCGTGCATATCATCATCTTCATCATATGCTTCTTGGGCCTGTTGTTGCTTCCTCCTCATCTCCTCCTCAATGTTCACATCATGCAAAGTAGTTTCCTCACATTCATCGAGCTCCATGTCAGTAAGCTCAGCTGAGGTTCGGGGAGGAAGCACAGTCTCCAAGGCCTTGCACTGATCAGGGGTCAGGGAGTCTGGGAAATCAACAGTGAAATGAATGTACAGTTTCCCCCTCATGAATGGCCTTTGGTACATTGGCATTCCTTCATCGTTTATAGCCTTGAATTGATCTGGGACAAGTAAAACCATAAATTACCAGCTATTAAGAATTGCCTGCCACCTTAAGCAACTTCTTGATGAACAAAATCATTAACTTATGATAATCACTACCTACCTAATGATGGAACCAGACCACACAACAACTAAGATCTAAAAATTTACAAATGATTAATAAAAATAGAATTTGCCCTTCAACACTCTTTAGCCAGCACAGTTCCCTAATTCAATAATCAGCCCAAAAACCCAGGATCTTGACACGCAGAAAATCCAAATATTAAGTTAGAAAGACTTCGATGCAAGATCACAAGAATACAAAGAAGGGACATGTTTCATTTCAAGCACAAAAACTGTCTCATGCTAGAAAATAAAAATCCGTAGAGCTCAAAAATAGTCAGTGAATCACCTGAATCTGACAACAGATAACATGAAAGTATCATGGCACTTACCAGGCTTGACGACTTCCCCGGGTTGGGATTTTACCAGGAGCTGCCTTCCATCCAAATGGGTCAAAATGATCTGGAATCCACAGAGTGCCTCTGTAAGAGAAAGGGTGTGCTCAACAAATAGGTCATCACCCTTTCTCTTAAATTTAGGGTGCTCCTTTTGTTGTAGGACAAAAACAATGTCCCCTGTAACAGTGTCGGGCTGCACGTAAAAACACAAACAAATGAGACCACAATTAAAAGATAAAAAACAAAATGCCAAGCTCATAAAAAGCATCCAACTCAGCTTACAGCTTCATCAGCTTCTCCGGGGAAAGTAATCTTCTGTGAATTTTGCATGCCCTTCTCAACAACTACTTCCAAAACTTTCTTTTCTTGGACCACCTTCTCACCTTTGCATTGAGGGCAACGGTCCTTGTCATTAATTGTCTCACCAGTGCCCTTACAATCATTGCAAGCATGCTGCATTTGTTGGATCATAGAGGGACCAAGGTGTCTTATAGAGACCTTCATTCCAGAACCTTGGCACCCAGTACATTTCAATGATGCACCAGACTTGGACCCTTTACTGCAAAGTTTCAAATGAACTAACCACAGTCAGTTGCAAATAAATAAATTAATAAAATTAAATTAAAAATCAGTATGCCACAAGATGCAGCACAGTTTTATGCAGACACTAACCCCTTGCACTTGGAGCAGAGTACATTGCGAGAAAGAGACAGCTTCTTGGATGTGCCATTGTAAATATCTTCCAAGGATACTTTGAGAGGGTGGATCACATCCTCACCCCTCCTTTGCCTTCGGCCTCTGCTGCTACCACCTCCTGAATAATAGAATTTTTTATGTGAATGTGATCGAAGAGTGGCATGCTCTGATAAACCAGAATATTTAAGTGGTCCAAATACTTACCACCAAATGGATTGCCACCACCAAAGAAGGATTGAAAGATATCAAATGGATCGTGGGCGCCTCCGCCACCGCCACCACCCATTCCTTCCTTAAGGGCATCCTCTCCATATTGATCATATATCTCACGTTTCTCTGGGTCACTAAGAACCTCGTATGCTTGGGCCAACTCCTTAAACTGCAAGGCACACAGAAATCCCAAGTTCAGAAAAAAAAAATCCAATTACAATGACTTCAAAGAAAAACCAAATAACAGCACTCCCTTACATGCATGACTTGTTTTTGCTTTACGAAAACTTCACTATACAAGTCTCATTCTTCAAGTAGAAAAGTTAAAGACAAGTTATTCACCAAAATTCTTTGCTGTAGAAAACAAATTCCGAATCCATGTTATCTAAGCTATTAACTATAAATGAAACATGGCAATTATCAGAGCAAAGGACCATGAAACTAGCTAGAACCTGAATTCACAGAAACATTATTTACAATCATAATGACCCACTAAAGTAGTGGCAGATCTGTTATCAATTTGAGCAAATTAAAACTCAATCAACAGACCAGAAACACCCACATGGATCATCAAGTCAAAATCAACAGATGCCAATTAAACAGGACAATTCATCAGGATTAAAAGATAAACCTTTTCGGGATCACCACCCTTATCAGGATGGTTCTTGATGGCTGCTTTCCTATAAGCCTTCTTTAAATCATCTTGTGAGGCGCTCTTTGAGACTCCAAGAACCTCATAGTACTTGGTATTGTCGCTTTTCTTTGGTGCTCTCCCAAACATCTTTCAATATCAATTAAATCCTGCACGAGCAAAACCCATCAAGATCAATAATTATAAAAAAATGAAAATCTTAAAAACTTTTTTGAAGAAATAACAAGTACCCAGAATTAAAATCAAGATCGAGAATGTAATGATACTATAAGGATCAAATCTTTTGGAAAAATAAAGAGTACCTAGATGCAAAATCAAGTTGAAGAAGCTAAGAAAACTAAAGATTTGATATTTACGAGAAACAAAAAAGACCCAGATGCAAAATCAAGATCAACAAACTCTAAGCGCTATAAAGATTCAAACTTTTCCAATAAAAATTAACGTACAGAGGGTTAGATTATAAGGTCAAAGAGAGGCACAAGACAGACGGCGAGACGGAGAGAGGGATTGTAGCGAATGTCAGGTCTGTGTACTTAAAGGAAAGAAACAATGGACGGTGAAGATTTGATTGTTTGGAGGGCTAGATGGTGGGTAGACTTTATTTTTATTAGAGAAATTCGTATTTTTGGTTTTGGGGTGGTGAAGGTAGAAATAGAAGGATCTAGAATTCTCTTGAAGGTTTTTTATGTTCTAGGGTGAATCTGTGTCGTTCATTTGGTCCACATCTTGTGATGATTGTCACCTAAAAACTATTTTTTATATAGGATTATAAAGGATTGAATTTTATTTTTGTAAAAAGGAGGAAGGTGCTAAGCAAATGCAGTGGGTGTTTCTTGGTAAAGCGTGGGAAATAGGAGGGATGGATCCTTTTGGAGGTCTTTTTCACTGTTTTGTTCTCACGTCAACCTTGTTGAGGGCCTCCTATAATGGGTCAAAAATCGGAATATATAAATGAATTTATGAGAGGAAAACAATGAGATAAAATAAGTTTTTTATAAGATAAATATTTTTATTTATGAAAGTTGATTAAAATTAAGAAAAGTTTTTATATTTTGGGTTCTCGTCACTTCTTCTTGCCATAACTAAGGACAGGAGTGATTAAGAGTAATTATTATGAATATTTAGTCTCTGTTTATTATTAGTAATGTGATGAGATATTTTTGTAATTTAAAATATATTAAAATAATATTACTATTATTTTTAATATCAACTCATTAAAATTATATAAAAATATATATTTTAGGTGAAAAATAGCATAGAGTTCATTTGTTGTTTTTGTGTATCAATAGTAGTTTTGAAAAAAAATATTTTTAAATAATTTTTTGTTTTTATATATTGTTATCAAAATAATTTTTTTTAAAATGGAGTTCATTCGCAAACCCCCCCCCCCCCCCCCTAGAATAAGGCTTCCTTAATAGTCAATGTCGAAGGCTTTAAAATTTCAGACGATGCACATCAGAAGGGTGGAAACAAGAAATCATTCTGGCTATCGGCGGTCAAAGGTAGAGTTAGAACTATGAACGTGAAGGTGTCAGCATGAAAGTGAAGGATTACAGAGCTAACACATGATCTTTTTTATTTACTCGAGAAGAAACAAGTCTTAGTTTTAAGGGTCTGGTTGAAGCAATTTCAAGATTTCAGGACTAAACTGTGCTTCCTTAAAGCTTGAGGTGAGGGATGTCATGACGCCATTAACCCTATACCTGGTTCCGCCGCCGCCGCCGCCGCTGATAGAGTTCTAGCTCGGTGATGGATAAACAAAATGAATGAGCAGCATCCAATCAGGTTTGTTGAGTTTTGTCATCACCCTTACAATTCAATTTTCGAAGGGTGTAAAGAATCAAGTTTCTTCACTTTATGAAAGAGTAAGGAGTTAAGAACAGGAGCAATAAGGAAGAAACCTGTGAAAAACAGAGAAATTGAGCAGCTGCTGCTCCTACTTGATTGCTTCCCAGAGGAGCTGCCCGGCTAGAAACTTGCGAAAAGCAGAGACGACACCGGTACCGGCCCACGTCTACCTTCCCACAGATCCTGATTCAAGACTTGGATCGTGTCAAAAGGAGATCATAATCCATGTCGATTTTGATGCCACTAGCTTTTATGAAGATATTCCTGAACAGCCTGCACTAACAATCAACAGCTGGTGACCTATTCTGGGTATGCAATGTCTTGTTACACAAACGTCTCAGAAGATTCATGGTGCGTGAAACATTTTCATTGATTCTGGGTATAAATTTGGAGGAAATGGAGGGTGTTGCCTGTCATATCTTTTGTTCTGGGTTGCATGATGTTTAACAACATCCACACAAGGCAACTACAATTCACACCAGCAAATTCAGGAACTTTTTGAACTAAATTGCAGTGAAAGTGAGCGGTCGAAGAATATCAGAAACACTGGCAAGAGAACGCCAGCAACTGAGAAGATGCCAGGAGTATCATTGGTAGGATTATCCTCGTATAAGCATGCATATCCAGGATCAGGTGCCATCTGCTTGTGTTCATCTGCGTTTTAAAAAAAGAAGTTCAGAAAAGATGAAGCATGATGCAATTTCAATGGCTAGGGTACTGACCAGGGAACATAAAACAATGGCTATGCTGCAACCCCGGATCCGCTTTCCAGTAAACATTAAACAAATGTAGTTCGCCCATGTGATCCATTCTCCTCGCAACAAAAAACATACGAAAAATCAGAATATTTTTGTATATTTTCATGATTTTTTTTGGTTGTTATAATCGAAGTTGAATGTGTGCAATGAAAATACTCTAAAAAATAAAATAAAAAAAAAAGAGTTTCAATGATGCAATTTTTCTTTTCTTACAATAGTTTTTTGTAATTATAAAGTTAACCCGGTAAAAAAATTGTATTTGGTTAGATATATATGGGGAAAAAAAAAGGTTTGTGAGGGTAGTAAAGTCTCTCATGATGCATGTAGTGTTTTTCAACATCCAAAAATATCATATAGTGTAGTTAAAAGTGTCATTATTGGGCCTGTTTGGGAGGGCGGTAGCGGTTGCGGTTGTGGTTGAAAAAATGGAGTTTTAAAAATGGAGTTTTAAACTGTGGTTCAAAAAAAGCAGTTTAGTGTTTGGTTAAAACTATGGTTGAGTTGAAGGTTGAAGAAAAAAGAGTTTTGGTGTTTGGTTTCCAAACTTTACAAACTGCTTTTAACTTGTAAAATTACTTAAAAGGGCATAACACATTTATTTATATATATTTATATTATATTAATAATCATAATTTTAATAATAATAATAATAATAATATAATATTATTTTATTTTAATATTTTAATATTAAAATTTTATATTATTATTTTATTTTAATATTAAAAAATATTAATAGTTTAATATTATTATCTTTTGCTGCTGCCGACATTAAGGTTGATATTATTATTAACAATCCCCTAAACCCATTTGCTTTCGCACCCGTTTGGCAACTTCAAGGCTCCTTATCATCTCCTCTCTTTGAAAGCTCTCAGCTGGGTCCTTCACGTCCACAGCTCCTCTCTTCCTCATCTCCTCTCTTTCTCGTCTCCTTATCATGTCCTTATCCTCTCCATTTCTCGTCCCCACCCTCTGTTTCAGCTAACAACAAGAGATCCATTCGAAGCCATGAACAACAACTTGGTTTGATCTCCAATAACAGCAGTTTGAAGAAGCAGCAGAAGCAGCGAAGAACCAAAAGCCACTGCGAATTCCAGCACGAGAGGAAAAGTTTGAGGAAAAGTTGGAGTTGTTTTGTGGGGATGAGGTTGCAGAGGAGTAGAGATGGGAGGTTGACGAGAGGATGAAGACGAGAGGATAGGTGCAGATTTTCAACATAGAGATAAGGTTTGAGATTTTTGTGCAGATGGGTAAGGTTTGAGATTTTTGCCAACGGATCTATTTTTGCCAACTGAGGGTTGATTTGGAATTAACGGTAAATTGTTCACAGTTTTTTGTATTCTGCAATTTTTGCATGAAAACGGAGATACAAAAAAATGAAACGCGATGGCAAAAGCTGCTATTTCCAGCTTATCGGAAACCAGGGTTTTGATCAATTTTTTGGTGGGCCCCACATGCTTTTAAATGGCGTTTTGATGTTACCAAACACTAAAATTGATCAAAATCTTCATCCCAAACGGCAAACGGCAAACGCACTGGTGCGCCAAACGGGTGCTATGTCTTCTTTCTCTGGGTGCATGCGCGTTTAGCATCAATAGATCTTTCCTTTTTATTTTCTTTTTCTCTCTCTCGTTTCTAAAAAAAATACAATTAGATCCTCTTGATTGTTGATATTTAGTAAAAATTAAACAATGTAATTTGTTTTTGTTTTTTTCAATCACCATGATATTTTATGGGTTCTTAATGTTTTAGGGGTCTATTTTAGATCAAAAATTACTTGTAAAAAATTGTTGAACCCAATTAAATTCATGACCTAGGTTATGAGTTTAGTAGGTTTATTTTGATTAGATAGGGATTAAATTTGATATATATGTTTAGCATAAACAATTCTTAATTTATTTAATTAGATATATACATGAATTTTTTGAATTCCATTTCAAACCTTTTCCATGTACAAAAACACATAATAAAATATATGCGTGTATGTTTTTTTTATATAAAAAGATATAGATAGTATATATAACAGCCCGGCCCAACCTGCCATATATTGTCCGCTTTGGGCCTTACAGCCCTCACGGTTTTGTTCCTGGTGACGCGAGCCCACTTGTGAGCCTGACGCCCCAAAACGCGTATGACAAGTTAGCAACCAGCACTCTTAATAAGGTCATCTACCACTCCCTCACCCGCCGATGTGGGATATTACAATCCACCCCCCTTAAGGAGCCCGACGACCCCGTCGGCACAACCGGACAGCCAGTGAGGTCGGCTCTGATACCAAATATAACAGCCCGGCCCAACCTGCCATATATTGTCCGCTTTGGGCCTTACCGCCCTCACGGTTTTGTTCCTGGTGACGCGAGCCCACTTGTGAGCCTGACGCCCCAAAACGCGTATGACAAGTTAGCAACCAGCACTCTTAATAAGGTCATCTACCACTCCCTCACCCGCCGATGTGGGATATTACAGTATAGGTTAAATAATTAGTCATACTCTACATTGAAAAAAAAATAAGGGTTTGTTTTGACTCATTTAATAACCACATAAACAATGAACGAGGATTTCATTTTTCTCATTTCTTATTTTTTTCAATTATATCTATTTTTCTCCATCCTATCCTTGTATTTTTTTTTTTATTATTGATTATTAGGGTTGCTTCTACATTGTTTAGATCGATTGGACTGTCTCAAAACAACTCTTACATGACTTGATTTTAAAAATAGGTTAGGAGAAAAAAATAACCACAAGGTTTTATAGATCAACATTTAACAACAATGTTAAATAATATTTTATAACTTATATATTTATTTACTTTATTTTTTTTATCTAGTCCACGAAATAACAATTTTGTGGTCACTTACACCTAATATTTCAACCAATTTGCTGCCACTTACACCGAATATCCCAGAACCTTTTCCCTATCCTTTTAATTATCCAATTTCTATCAAGTTTTCCATGAGTTGTTGGAAATCTTGCTGGTCCTCTCATCATTTAAAAAGATAAAAAGTCTTCTCCTTGTACATGGCTGAAAGTCAATTCATCTTCTCCATTCCGGTGGCATCGACTTTCCCTTCACATGAACACACAAGTGGAACTTGGAAGTCTTGAACAGGTTCTGGTTTTAAATTATAAAAATAAAAATTTAGTTTAGTTGGATTTCCATCCATTGAGGATACTGTCTCCTTTGGGAGTTTGAAATGGATTGTTGTTTTAATAATAATAATAATAATAATCTAGCTATATACGAGCGGTATACCCGCGCGATGCGGCGGTTTTTTTTTATCTATGTAGAAAATTTATTGCTTTTATATGTATTGTATTTTATTATTTTAATATTTATTTAGTATAATTATAATTGATAAAATTTATGTAATCAAAATGGAAAGTGACGCGTATATTTTGTAATTGCAGATAACCTAAGTAAATCTGTATTTTTTTTTAGTTTAATTTTTTCCCCGGCAATATTATATTTAAAATATTAAAAATGAAAATATTGTAAATTTGTTTTTAAGAAATGAACTTAAACAAAAGAGTACCAAATTTCAATATTAATTTTAAATGGAATATTAATTTTTTTTATTCCAAAAATCCTAGGTCATGTTTTCTTTTCCCTATATATATATATTCCTATGAGATAATATCCAATAAATATTAGAACATATAATTAATGAAAGACTAAAAATATCCTAAAAACTTTAACAAAATTTAAAAAAAAATCATTGTCATCACTGTCAAAACAATAAAAAATATTAGATTATATGGAGAAAAAAAAACATTAACAAAAGAGTAAGCAAGAAAAACAATTCAATTATTATTATTATTATTATTATTATTATTATTATTATTATTATTATTATTATTATTATTATTGTGTTAAGTAGAAAATTAAAATTCAAAGACAATTTTTTTTTATGTTATCTGATTTATTCATTATATTATTATAGTAAATGTATTTAAGAATACTGGTATTAATTTTTTTATTCAAAAAATCCTAGGTCATGTTTTTTTATCCCTATATATATTCGTATGAGATAATATCCAATAAATATTAGAACATATAATTAATGAAAGATTAAAATATCCTAGAAACTTTAACAAAAGAAAAAAAATATATCATTGCCATTACTGTCAAAACAATAAAAATTATTAAATTATACGGAGAAAAAAAAAACATTAACAAAAGAGTAAGCAAGAAAAACAATTCAATTATTGTTGTTGTTGTTGTTGTTGTTGTTGTTGTTGTGTTAAGTACAAAATTAAAATTTGAAGGCAATATTTTTTTGTGTTATCCGATTTATTAATTATATGATTATATTAAATGTATTTAAGAACACTGATATTAATTTTTTTTATTCAAAAAATCCTAGGTCATGTTTTCTTTTATT
The DNA here is from genome assembly GCA_027405865.1 of Salix purpurea. NCBI lineage: Eukaryota > Viridiplantae > Streptophyta > Magnoliopsida > Malpighiales > Salicaceae > Salix > Salix purpurea. Next base: position 612,640 of record JAOWLH010000012.1, read on the forward strand.
TATATATATTCCTATGAGATAATATCCAATAAATATCAGGACATATAATTAATGAAAGACTAAGAATATCCTAAAAACTTTAACAAAAGAAAAAAAAAACATCATTGCCATTTCTGTCAAAACAATTAAAATTATTAAATTATACGGATATTATTATTATTATTATTATTATTATTATTACTATTACTATTATTATTATTATTATTATTACTACTACTACTACTACTACTACTATTATTATTATTATTGTGTTAAGTAATAAATTTGCATAGAAGGATAAAATTGAAAGAAATCAAACTTTGATACCCAAAATATTAAGGATTTTATAATAAATTTGCATGGAAGGATGAAATTGAAATCAATGAAAACTTTGATACCAAAAAAATTCCGAATTCCAGGCCAATCCACTAAATTAAAAGAATGAGGATCAAATTGGAACTTCAATATATAATCAATTTCAATTGAGGGACGACATTGAAAGAAATTTAAACCTATATAATAGCATTAAGGGTAATAATAACAAATAAAAACGTGCAGGGACTGAAATGAATTTTGGCAAAAAACAGCTTAGCTGGCGCAGGCAGGAAAGAGAAAGTGAGGGTGAAAATTCAAAGGACCTTTGACACATATACGGACATAATATTGACACACGCGCCGCCCCGTGTGGAAGAGCACATGCCTGAAAATCATTTTAGACGGCAGTTGGTCGTTTTTGGACGCCGCATGAATTCGCACGCACTGTCCGAAAAACGTGTGAGCGTTGGAACGGACGGCGCGTGACGCGACGCGCCAAAAGTTTTCGGCGAAAAAAAATTAAAAAATTGGCTAATTACCGTAAGGCCCCTCACCCCCAGGGCGTGTTTTTGTCGTTATTGGGGGGCGAAATCGTCGCTGCACTGTTTAGTCTAATGTTAAAAAAATAAAAAAACCGGTCGGCTGAGCCGGACTGGTCATTGACCGTCCAGCCCCTGAAAAAGACGGTGTTTTTTGTCTTTTTCGGGGGCTAATTTCGTTAATACACTGTTTAAAATCGAAAAAAAAAAAGGACCAACACCCGCGATGCACCGAGTGTTATTGCCAATGAACAGTGCCAATGTGTCTTGAGCAACAGTAATGAATAGTAATGGTGCGATGCTTTTTAGGTTATTTGATAATATGATGGTGCAGAGCCTCCCCCAGTCCCTCGTCTACTTTGAACAAAGGGAATCTTCTTGTAACTACCTTTTGTCTCCAAACATAAACTTGTTAAAAATTAATGACAAATCATTTTTTTGTATTTTAAAATAATATTAAATAAAAATAATTTTCAAAAATTAATCATTAATTTCTAAATAGAAGATATTTTAATTAAATTATATATATATAAAACTTCCACTTAAAAGAAAAGTAATACTTCTTAAAATTCACATTCTAAAAGAGGGAAACAGTCCCTGCCATCATTCACTGCACCCAAAGTTCTCTGGCCCCACATCCAAAACCCTTATTCTTTGCTTTCCCAATCCCACTCCCACTCCCACCCCAGAAAAAAATAAAAAAATAAAAAAATAAAAATCTTTGCTTTGATGCGTATCTAATTATCCTCCTAAGCTCCTACCGATCTCAAAATTCCAGCATCACCCTCCTCTCCCTGTCCAAATGGAGTCCATTCTTCTTCCACTGTATTTTGGTACACTGCATGAATCATGATATCAGCACCCAACCAATCCACTCTAACCAGCAAACACTCACTCTAATCTCTTCCCAACTTTTCCTTTTTGACTTTCAACTTGCTTTTAGCCTTATCTATAATTCTTCCTCTCAAGACTCGAAGGCTTCGAGGCTTCAACCCCATCTTCTACCGTCTTCAATGTCTGAAACCAGGACTGAAGAATAGCTTCCACACAAACACGGTCCTTGTTAACCGATCTGGAAAGTGAATCACACACAGACACTTACCATGTTGTCTTCTCCAATCCTCTACTCTTTCTCACTCTTGCTTTCCTTTTCCCTCATCTACCTCTTCTCCCCTCAAATCCTTGCTCCTCTTCAAAACCCTCTTTCTTACGAACTCGACGATCCTACTCTCTTCAAGAAAGCCCTCAGGTCCTGTAAGGCTTTCCCCCCCCTGGCCGCCAACAAGCCAGCTCCTAAAATAGCCTTTCTTTTCCTCACAAACTCTGATCTCTCTTTTGCCCCCTTATGGGAACGTTTCTTCGGAGGCCACACCAATCTTTACAGCATCTATGTACACGCTGATCCTTTCAGTAAAGTCTCCAACCCAGGTGGGATTTTCAAGAATCGGTTCGTTCCCGGCAAGAAAACTGAAAGGGGCTCTCCTTCTTTGATCTTAGCAGAAAAAAGGCTCCTTGCGAGAGCCGTCCTTGATGATCCCTTCAATCTTTATTTTGCTCTTGTTTCTCAACACTGTGTCCCTCTCCATTCATTTCAATACATGTACGATACCCTTGTCGGCCACAACTTTTTGAAAACTTTCACTACTCAATCTCGTCATCGAAGTTTCATTGAAATTCTCTCCGAAGATCCAAACTTACCTGATAGATACAATGCTAGAGGGGAAAACATTATGTTGCCTGAAGTCCCATATGAGAAATTTAGAGTTGGGTCTCAGTTTTTTGTGCTGGCAAAAAGGCATGCTTTGCTTGTACTCAAGGACAGAAAGCTATGGAGGAAATTCAAGCTGCCTTGCTTGAACATAGAGTCCTGTTACCCAGAAGAGCACTACTTCCCTACACTTTTATCAATGAAGAATCCAAGAGGGTGCAGTCACTACACTTTAACAAATGTTAACTGGACCGACAGCTTTGATGGGCACCCGCATTTGTATCAAGCAGAAGAGGTTTCACCAAGTCTGGTGCATGGATTGAGGCAGTCCAACTCGAGTTATTCTTATTTTTTTGCCCGGAAATTTGCTCCTGATTGCTTGCAACCATTGATGGAAATGGCAGATGATGTGATTTTCAAGGATTGAAAGCACGTGAGCAAAGGTAAAAGTAAAGCAAAGCAGTGGAGAATTATTGATCACTTTAGCTATCACATCATTGCTTGCCATGGGTACTGTATTCTTTTCTGCTTTTAGACTTTTGCTAGAATTCTAGTTGCTTGTGGCCATACCATTGAAGGTGCGGTGGGAGTCGTTGTGGGGCTGGAAAAAGCACTTTAGGTTAGGTTCAGGTTTGAGTAAAAAAAAAAGAAAAGGTTCTAGTCATAAGCTTATGAAATGCAACTAATACTCTACTTGGTTTTAATTAATTAATTAATTTAGAGCTGTAGAGAGGTGTCGACTCTAGAAGAGACGTTATAGTAGTGGTCAGCAATTTTGATGCAAGTGCTGACCAATGTGCAATTAAGCCTCAAGTAATGAATCATTGTAGTTAGTGCAAGGAGAGAAGGATCATGTTTAGAGGACAGAAAAGGATAGAATCGTGTCTAATTAGAGAAATATATTGACAGAATAGTTTGTGTTTAATTAGAGATATATATATTTATATTTATAGAGCTGTTTTGAATATATATATATATATACACAAATGTGAATTGAGTACAAATAAACCCTAGATAGAAACTTGAGAGGTCCTTTGACCAGTGATTCAATGAAAGATTTCATCCTGCGAGCTCACGGGATCTTGTTTTCTCGCAGATTGATCAAGGGAATCTTTCGAGCTTCAATGGACATTTGCAAGTGGGGTGGCGTAGACTGTAGAGAGGAGAGGAAAGAAATGTGGTGGGGGGGACTGGGAATAAGACCCATCCCAATGTAATTTTGGTCAAGTATTCTGTATAAAGTTGAGTCATAATGTCTTGTTGTATATAATATAGTCCCAACACTTTTGCTTTTGTATATTTTAAGTACAAAAGTGAAGGCATGGTGAGACTTTAGAGCATAAAGAGTGGAGCAAAGCCCACATGCCCTTTCTTTTTCCTCAACAAAAATAAATAAATTCGACATCGCCCAATCTTCCTTCTCCCTCCTCCTCTCTCTACGTGTCATGATTTTTATGGTTTAAATCATGTGTTTGGTATTGTTTTTATTTTTATTTTCTCTTCAAAAGTGTGTTTTTATTTTGATATCACCGCATTAAAAATTAATTAAATGGGGTTTGGAAATGCATTGAAATATTTATTTATTTAAAATTATTTTTTTATAGCCTAAGAACAATAAAAAAATGATGAGCGAAAGCTGTAAAGTGAACAAGGGAACACGCGACCTAGAGGTACAGAAAATTGCAAGCTGAGCCCATGCGGTACCTTGGGTCAAGTTTGTGCCATGAATACTGGGCCTACCTGCCACGAAGCCCATTAGTCATATGACCACGGGCCCTTTTAACATCAACCTGTGTTCCCCCACCAGGCAAGCAAAAGAGAGACACGTTCAGCAACAAGACACGACAACTTTTTCTGGTTACCTCGTCACAGCAAAACACACTCCATTATTAACATCAAAACACAATCATGGTAAGCTGTCGTGGCGTTTGCGGATTGTTCGGTGAGTAATTTAAAGTATTTTTTTATTTCAAATAAAATTTATTTTAGTATTTTTTAATAATTTTAATATGTAAATGTTAAAAATAATTTTTTAAAATAAATTAAAGATAATTTACGATCAATCGGGCAAGTGGGTGAATGTTTCTTATCTTAAGGTACAATTCAAAAGTGTTTTTTTAAAAAATAAAAAATATTTATTTTAAAATTTTATTTTATATTAAAATTTGTGATATCTTTAAATTATTTTTATGTTATAATATCAAAAATAATTTTTTAAAAATAAAAAGATATTATTTTAATACATAAAAGAGAATTATTTAAAAAAAAAACTCAATAAGACTCGTAAACAGTTAATAAATGTTATAAGTCCACGCGCACAGAAGAAAGATAAAGTTATTCTAAACTCACCCCTTATTAACATTTATTGAAAAAATAAAATATTTATTAAAGCAGCATTAATATTCTCTTACTTCTAGGATTCCTTGTGGATAGGTTCCGACCGATGAATGTGTTCCTCGGCGATTTGTTTTAAGCTGTGACAGTGACGGCAGAATTAAAAAATATTTATTTATTTTTATGGAAAAAATATTTTATGCATAAATAAGAAATCTTTGATAAAAATATATGCATCAATTTTTATTTTTTTTATTCATGTTCATGTCACTTGTGAATTCCTAGTAAACATGAATCTACTATTTTTTCAACTATTTTGATGATTATTATGGAAAATTTAAATATTTAAATATTCAAAAAGTTTTGTGATATGGAAATTCTGTAGAAATCTTATGAATGTTCATAAGTAGATGTTTTTGTGAATGTGTTTTGTTAAGAAATATATCAAAATAATATATATTTTTTATTTTTTAAAAATTATTTTTAACATCAAAACATGATAATGATTAAAAAAACAAAAAAAAATCAACTTTTTTAACAAATATTTTTGAAATACAATGTCAATCACCACCTTATTTTTTTTTGTTATAGTCATAGCAAAATTAACTAAACCCGGTGGAGGTTAACTAACCAGAGGTAAATTCCAGCTGATAGAGTTGAAAATATCAACTCTAATTATTTCTTATAATAATAAAAATATTGTTTTACAAAATTCAATAAATTTTTAATTCAATTACAAATCAATTTATATTTTTATGGGCTTTTAATAAAGTCAAGGCAGAGGATTTTTTTAAAAAAAACTCACTGATCTAGGCAATCCGGTATCATAACACTGTTTATTACTTAGTACATGCACATCGCCGAGGATTTGGCGGGGATAGAAACACAATGGAGACCTAGGAAATCGTGCTCCCACACACACACATATATAGCTCTTGTATTTATAAAATAAATTCAAATAAAGTGACTATTATGAAAATCATAGTTGTTAATTCCGTTCCGTTCCGGCTAGAATGACCAGAACGTTACGTTACGTTCAACAAACCGAGACAAAATGACGTCGTTTTTGTCTCGGTTTTAATTCCGGTCCGATCTGGAAATTTCGGCCGGAACGCCTCGATTCCGTTTCGGGTTCAAAATCTATTTTCTTATTTTTTTAAAATTATTTTTGACATCTATACATCAAAATAATTTAAAAACACCAAAATATTTTAAATAAAAAAGAATTCAAATTTTAATTATGCTTATTAAATTAATATTTATTTATTTATATATATATAATTAATTATATATGAACAGTATGACACCAAAACGGCACGCCAGAACGTTACGAAACCGGAACATTTTGTTCCAATCAAAAAACCAAAACAACGACCAGAAAGATATTGACAACTATGATCAAAATATTTAAATATTTTGTTTTGTCACGAAATAAAAGAAAAGTGAAGGGCTGACATGACCAACCAAAGCAGAGGACCCACAATCCGTACTCTCCTATCTCGCTGTATCCCACAAAGAGCAGCAAATGGTAGTGAAGTAGAGCTACTCTACTTGTGTACTGTAGTCTTGTGTAGGGTAGGTTTTTCCCTTTTTTTTTGGGCAATATTTTTAATAAGGGTTCCTTACCTTGCTCGACTATTCCTTCACCTTTCTCTCTGTTTCTCTCTGTGTGGTGGTGAAGATTTTTTTAACAGCTAGTACAAAAGGTGATCCTGAGTTTCAAACTTTGTGGTTTTTTCTTGTTATTTCTTTCATTTTCTTTTGAAAATTTTGATTTTGTTTCCGGGTTTTTATTTTCTCTTTCGACTCTTTTTATGTTAGCTTGTTTTCTTTTCTTTCCTGTTTTAATCTTCTTTTGTGTTTTGATTCAGTAAAGTTTGAATCTTTTCACTCTTAAGGTGTCACTGTTGTATTGATCATATTGCATTTTTAGTGTTTTAAGTTTTAATTCCTTCATGAAAGTTTTTCCTTTTGTTTTTTTGTAAGAAATTTTAAATCCAGTGGACTGATTGTTTATGGGTTTTTCCTAGCCTTGTGTTTGGTTCCCTAGACTGTGAGTGACATCGGAAAAAAATACAATTATGGGTCTTATGCTTCTTATCGATTTGGATGATATGTTGAAAGGAAAATTCTTTATTATATACAAGGATTTTGACTCTCTGACGGTGATATGAGAAAAAAAAAATAATAGTAAAAAAATAAAGGAAACCAACATCTGTAGTCAAAATCCTGTATTCAATGGTGAAGGTAATGAAGCCATTCAATGGCATTTACTGTTGATTTTTTCATTAAAATCCTTTAGCAGCAAGCCATTGACGCTCACCATTTATTTCTTTCCGTTACTATTATGGCAATGGGCTGGCATATGGCAATACAAGTATGGTGGTTGTTTTGAACAATGAATGGGTAGAAAAAGAAGAATTTAGCTTTTTTGTTCTTGTGGGAATTTTATTTGAAATTTGCATAGCAAAGCACTTTGCTTTTTGGCAGATCCTGGATCCTGCACATTTCTTCTTTCTCTGTTTTTTAAAAATTCCTTTTAGAGGTTCTATAAATCTCTTTTCTTACAATTAAGTTTTCTACCAATAAGGTAGGTTAGGACGCTGTAAGAGACATGGCATTACAGTTGCTGAATGGAGGAACATGTTGTGCTGTTTTCTTTCCATAAGAGGCACCTACAGCAGCCTAAGAATGGAATATCTGTGAAAATTGAAGCTTCAACAAACCCTGTTGATGTTTTTCACCATGTCAAAGCAATCTCTCCTTCCTCCTCGCTGCCCATTTCAGAAGCATGTGGTTTCTCGTCCAATTCATGACTCCTTCCCACAACACCACAGATCTCCCTCCCAAGGTTCAATTTTGGAGGAGAAGCCGGCATGGCTTGATGATTTGTTAAGTGATGAAGATGCAGATTCCAGGGGGACTTCTCTTCGCCGGTCAGCCAGTGATTCAGTCACCCTCTTGGAGGGCATTGTGGATTCATTTTCGGGTTTGAGTCCTTGTAACAATGAAGCCACTTCAGGTGGGGGTGAAACTTGTAGTGGGCTGGAGTCAGCTTCTATGTATGGTCCTAATTCTCCTAGGAGAAGAGGTGGGAATGTGACCTTTTCTGAGAATGCCATAGCTTCAGCACTATCGGAGTATGCGTTTCAGAATCCTCTGCTGCATGCAGACGGCAGCCTGTTCATTTCGGGGAATACCCCCTTGGATTCAATGGGGAATGCATGCGGTTCGGCAGGGGAGCTCAATTGCGAGACGAGCTCTGTGAAACGGTTAGAATCCGAGACTCTCTTGTTTGATTTCCTGATAATTTTGTATTCAAGATAATTGTAGGTACTCTTCGTATCAAATCAATTTCTAAGCAATCTCAGAGGCTATTACTTTTTTTTTTTGCTCTGTTTCTCATATTTTTTAGTTCCCGCAGCTTCTCACCTTTTTGAGGCATTTTTTCTTGTAAACTTACTATGTTTATCTGCACTACCCGGATATGTTGGTGATGATTGCCAGTTTTATGTTAATGTCCATCTTACTTTAACATTTATTTTAATCAATCTGGGATCAATCCTCTCCTTACTTGAAAGGACTTGGCCAAGCTTTAGCACCCAAGTCTCAACTTCGCTAGCTAACGTAATTTTGTAGTTCTGTTGCCTTGCAAATTGTGATGTTTCCCCTTTATATCCCGAACCTTTATGCCCCTTTTCGCTCTTCACAGTCAGTGACTGAAAAAGTTCTCTGAAGCTGGTCTTGATCATGTTTGTGAACAGTTGTCTTTTATTCTATCGAATGTATTGATTCAGAGTAATATTTAAACTTCTGTTAAGAGCTACGCCATAAACCACTGTGGTCTTCCAAGACGACCTCCGTTGGCTCGAGCTGCCCCTCACTAATATTCCTTCTTTACAAATGTATGTCCCTGGACAAACTTTGGCTAGAGCTTAACTATTAGATTTCCCACCTTAGGACAAGCCTCGTAATTCTGTCTTGCTGTCTATGAGAAATGTGCTCCTATTTACTACATGCTTGCAGAGGGAACATGATGACTCTAGCCTGTAAGTGCTGGCTGGCACTGAAAATTGAAGCAGACATCTAGGTTTTAATGAGAAGGAGGATATGATGGAAAGCCTACCGTTGTACATAGAGCCTGGTGATATTTGCAATTATGTCATACTTAGGATGAAAGGCAGGAAATCCTAACATACAATCAAATTGTTCAATCCGATGCATCTTTTCTCATTATTGTTTAGCAACATATGGAGACAATCTAACTGGTTTTGATGGCTTTTGTTATAGGCAATCTGGGCAGCGCTCAAGAGTTCGCAAACTCCAGTATATTGCTGAACTCGAAAGAACTGTTAATGTTCTACAGGTAATTCCTCACAGAGATGAGATTTTGCCCCTTTTTTAATCTCTGTTCTCTTTTCAGGGATAGCAAACCCAGCATATCCAGCATCTGTTAATTCAAAGTACCTCACTGTTTTAAGGAGGGAAATAGATTGTCTATGATTAAAATGCTTACACATTCTGGTTTCTTTCATGCTGCCTGGTTTTTGAAGTTCTGATCATCAAGAAAATGTAATTCTTGGGTCTGTTCTCATCTTTGACACTCAGTTGGCAATGCATACGAGTCTTCAATTATGACCTGTAGATGCTATCAGCAAAACATTTTCAAATTTTATAGTTTTAATTTTGTGAAGACTTTATTGTTTAGTGAATCAAAAACTTAGTGGCTGTATAACACTTTGCAGACTTTGGAGTCAGAGTTGGCGTTCAAGGTTGCTTCATTGCTTCAGAAACGTGCTGCCTTGTCCCTGGAAAACAACACATTAAAGCAGCGGGTGGCAAGACTGCGGCAGGAAAAATTAATCGTGGACGGTGAGCTTTTCACCTCTCTGATACATTGATTCATCCCAAGTACAATCTTTCGAGGATTTTAAAGTTCTTTCAAAATGAAAACATAAGTTCTCCTGGCACATAACTTTATGCTTCCGTCCTTTTTGCTGCAGCTCAACACAAGTCTTTGAAGAAGGAAGCTGAGAGATTGAAAAACAAGTTAGGTAGTTCCACGAATAATAATATCAGAACATATTCCAGATCAAGTCTCCCTCCTGAGGACGCTAGATCAGAAGTTACATGGCATATGGCGAGGCTTAATCTTAACTAGTAGGAGAAGATCTTATCCATGCTTCGACAATTCATCAGTGGTTTTCTGCTCATCAGTCTGTCATTTTGTGAAAAAAGAAAATGGCCTTTCCGTATCATCCTTTCTCAACTCAAGTGTTCAATTCTTGCCGCACTTGAACCGGCAATGAACTGACTTGTATAAAGGGAGTGCATCATCCTTTCCCCACAATTATCTATGCAGCATTCATGTGCTTGATCTTTAAAGTAAAATACCTATTTTTCCTAGATCATTTTCGGTTAACAGCTAAACCTCATATATTGCCTCGTCTCTTCCTAAAAAATTCCTATCTACACAGGCATCGGATTGGATGGGTGCTCTGCTTTCAATCATTAGAATGCTCAGCATTTGGAAAGCAATGGATTTAAAGCGGCATTTAGACGTGCCATAATTTATGCGTTTCACCGCCTCGTTGATGCTGGCTGATGCAGCAGAGGCTCATTTCTTCTAGACACTGTTATTAAATCCATCGTGGCCTGACAGATCGATCCTGGATTAAAAAACATAAAAACATAACCTTCAAACTTATGTCTAGAATATGACAGGGTATGCGTTTGAAGTTGAAGTACACATTTAAGGACAGGAAGGATCGCGTTCAATGTTCATACTCAAAGCTTAGAAAAGGATATAGTGTAGATACTGAACCAGATCAGGAAAGAAAAACCTGGAGCCAGAAGTTCGTAACGTGGTATGCTCCCACCAATTAGGGCGTATACATTGATTGATCATTGCTTTCTATTGCCTAACAAAACCAAGGATAGATTTTTAGAATCAGCGGGGTAAAAGATATAATATGACAGAAGCAGCCGTGGTTGAGGATTTGTAAAGCAATTCTTGAATTTCTCATTCCAAACATATATCCCTGCTATCCATACTAGAATGCACAAATGAACCAAGACGAAGGAAAGTTTAACTTCATTTACATGTCTATCCGTGTAGAATCCAATTGCCTTTGTTCAGGGGCATCCTTTTTCACAAAATGTATTCACAGTGTTTATTAAAGGAAAAAATAAATATTGCATGGAATAAAGCCAAACCACAATTAAATCATGTAAATCAGCACATGTTTACAGGGGTATGACATCCAGCTCGTCAAATTGCTTTCACAAGGATCACGTTAAAAAACTGCCTAGCCACGAAGAGATGCCCGAGGAACAGCAGGTAAGCCCAGTTCATCCTCAGCCTGTCAAGAATAGAAATTTCAAGAGAGAAAGATGCATTAGGCCGGGAACATGAGCAAGACATGGCAAATACAGGTACAACACATCTAACTTTGTATTTCAGAAGCTCATATGATGTAAGTTAACGGTTGTAGGAAACAAGCTGGCTGCTGATACAAGGCATTTAAAGCGCATTATTTTCCATTTTTTATAGGCTGATTAGTATTTTGTTCCATTATTTAGAGAAATTCCCAGTCAACAGCAAATAACAATACATGATAAGAGTATGAGCAGCCACGTCACTTACTTACCCTCTCACTACGCTCACCAAAGCGATTCTACCAAAAAAGAATATTTCACAGTACTACTAATACCTGGGCATTGTATCTGCCAGCTGGTGCTCCATGTCCCATTGGTGCTGAAGGCAAGTTCAGTTCTGCATCAAGATCAGATTCCTTATCAGGTTGCAGATAAGAAGGCACCCCATCAGATTCAGTTTCCATTCCCATGTCTGCTTCCAGAGCATCAAGTTCTGCATTCAAAATGAATAGAGCTATTATGAAGTATAAATAACAGGTGGGTTTAGTATTTTTTGCAAAACCAGTGCATGAATGCGCGTTTCAAATTATAGCAGGGAAATATTTCCAGCAACGAGAGTGCTTCTACTGAAGATATGCATTATTAAAGAATTTGCTTCTCAAACATTAGGGGGGAAGTCAATCAAAATTTCTTTTTGTTAAAAATAAACCCATATTGAACCTTAGAATGATCTTAAGCTTACCACCCATGAGTTCTTCCTCATCAATATCATCTGGCACATTATAGCTTCTACCCAAGGTCTCTTGAATTTCATTACTCACATCCATCAAGTCCATCATCTCATCTTGCAAGTTCTACATGGACAAAAAATAAGAAAAAGGGTTAAAATGCTTGTCATCATTATTCAATGGAGACCTTGATAGAAAACCCATAAAGATAGGACAGGAGGTGGGGCTTGGAATCAATAGAGATTTCGTACATCGATATCTTGAATCTTCACAGTTTTCATCATTCCTTTCAATTCCTTGTTGGCGGATTTCAAAGCTGACATCTGAGAAGAAAACCAAAAAAATAATGAGTGAGAAGTTAGGTCAATTTTTTTGAAACTGGTTCGCTTAAGATGCCCCATGGTAATATATTTCATCTTAAACTAAATGGCTATGCTGGAGCAAAACAAAACCTACAAAACTATGTTTTCAAGTGATTCCTCCTAATAGAAGATTTTTCATCCCCTACTGGCTACTGCTCACGAGGTAGGCAGCAGGTTCCCATTGGATTTATAGATATCGCTCCACCAGCTTGATCCAGGCCCCGTTGGGTGCCACCCAGACAAACAAATATATCAAGGCGAGCATCCCATCCCCAATGCAACCATAAATTGATCTGGTATAATACGAATCCTCAGAGACGCCATGTGAATAATTAATAAACAGAAATGCCTTATCTACTGCATGTACAAAGAATGCTTAAACCTTAAGTGCTCTCTACTACTTTTTGCAATTCAGTCGAACTATCAGATGCTACAAGCATTTTTAAAACTATATTGATGCTGTGGAACATACAGTTTGCTGAGCATCTTTAATTCCTTCAGAAGCAAATGCAACTTGATCAAGGTTGTACGTCTGGTTAAAGAGCATGTCACGCTGTCCTTCATACCTGTGCAACAGATTTCCGCATTATATTAATCATCAAGGCCATTGACAATATATAGAAATACAAATCAAGCTGCCTGGCTTACCCTTGATCAAGAGCATCTTTAACATTAAACTAACCAATTGCAATTCATTTCATCATGCACGGAAAAAATGGCACCAACCTAATATCAATATCCACACAGGCAACTAGGTCTACAAGTTTGGTGCTTCAGATGCAACGAAAATGCAGCAAAATTGAAGTCCAAGTTCTAAAAAACAATCCAGAACCTTCAGGGTTTGTTTCAACATTGTGATCACAACCCAATAAGCATTATCAAATCTAGAGTAAGAAAAAACCTTAACCCAGTTATTTGAATTAAAAAAAAAAATCAAAACCCACAAACCCTTTTACTTCCAAAATCACATTAAAAACTAAAGGAGAGAACTTTCAATACTTACATTCTCTTTTGCTTAAGAACCCTCATCGCTCTAGCTTTCACAGCCTCTTGAGCAGGTCCAGGTCTTGTCTTTTTAATCTGTTCTTTGTATCTGGCAAGTTCTGCATCTAGCTTCTTGATCTTCTCATCTACTGTATCTCCTCTTTTATTTATCTAATGTTTTTATCATAAAATTAAAAACCCATATCAGTAACCTAACAACAGTCCAATATTATAATTCAAGTTAGAAAATCTCTAGCTAACTCTAACAAAGAATTCAAGGGGAAAAAAGGATAATACCTTGTCTGATGCATCTTGAATCGAAGGTGGTGGTTCTTTATCTTTTTTGGCACCAAAAACTCTCCTCATCTTTACAGGAAACAACAATAAAATATTTGCCGATCAAGCTCTTGAAAGAGATCAATGAGAATAATCGGAAGAGAGAGATTTCCTTGTTTTTGAAGATATAAAATTTGTTACCTTTGTTCTATTTTACTTTTACTCGGTTAAAACTTAAAAGGAAGTTTCTTTGACTTTGCGAAAGGGATGTGTACATGTGTCTGGGTTCTGTTTGGTTTATGATGTGGCATTGTGTGATTGGTTCGATTCGTTGGCCCGACGTGCCATGTCATGCTGACTGGGCAATTTTATTTTTATTGATCTTGTTTTTGACTAAATTGGTGCCGGCCAACGCTACAGGTTTGATAATAATAACTAGCTAATTGCCCGCGCGTTGCCGTAGGTATTTTTTTGTATATAATTTAACACAATTAAATCTACAATGATCAATTTATATGATATAAGTAAATAAAAATTATAGATTAAAAGATAAAATGTTTAAAATTTTGAGTTGAGTTTGTCACGTAAGCATAGATTATATCTTTTAGAATATAGGTATTGCGTTATAAACGATCACAAAAAAGCGCGCACTAATATTAGAAAAAAAAGCAAAATATTTGAATAAGAAAAAAAAACTTACTGAAATCATTATTGTGCAGATAATAAAATTATTAAAATCAATTAATAGAAAGAGCAAATAAAAAAAACAACAGGGAAAAGGAAGCAATATTCATTTAAAATATTATAACAATAGCAACATCGGAGTCTTAACATTTAAAATTATTATTGCCGCTAGAATAAAAACAACAAAAATTATTAAATTATACCGAGGGAAAAAAAAAGCATGAACAAAACAGCAAGCAAGAAAAACCAATTAACAATTATTATTATTATGAAAGAATAAATAATCACTATTATTATAATAATAGAATACATAAGCACTATTCTTATAATATTAATAATAATCACTATTATTATTATTATTCTTATTATAATAATTATTATTATGTTAATAATGAAAGAAACAAAAATAAATGAAAGATGAAAAATATTTTAGAAACTTTAACAAAAGAAAAGAAAAAATTACCATGGCTATTACTGGCAAAAAAAAAATTATCAAATTATCGGGAGGGAAAAAACATAACAAAAGAGTAAGAATGAAAAATAATTAAATCATGATTATTATTATTATTATTGTTGTTGTTGTGTTAAATACATGATTATTATTATTATTATTATTATTGTGTTAAATACACTTATATATACATGGACAAAAGTAGGGATTAAAAAAAAGAAGTGTAAGGGCTAAAATGAAAATCAAATATCAGGGGCTTAAATTAAAAAATTCAAAGTCAAAGGGCTGAAATGCAACTTACATTTATTGACAATTGTAATCAGAGGATAAAATTACAAATATCGAATTTTTTGTACCGAATTGATTGAGTTATATACAGCCAACCCGGAAATTAAAAGTAGAAGGACCGAAGTGCAACTTTGACATTCCGGAGAGAGAGAAACGTGGTCGGCGGCTTTAACCGGCCTCCGCCGCGTACACGGACGTCTGGTGGTGACACGCAACACCGCGGGAGGAAGACCACGCGGCGGCGCATCGTTCTGGCCTCCGGTAGACAATTTCCGGCCACCGTATGAGGCCGCACGCGCCGCCTAAACAGGGCGTGAGGCGGAAAACCGCTTGGAGCGTGTGCCTCACGTCCTGACAGACGCCGATTATAAAATTTGAAAAATAGGGACAATTACCGTTCTAACCCTGCACCCAATTCAGTGTTTTTGTCTTATTATGGGTTAAAACCGTATTTAGCCATTTTCGAAAATAATTAAAAATTAGAAAGTTGCGGCGGACCGGACCGGGCCGGGCCGGTCCGGCCGCGCGCAATTATGCCGGTGCCCCTCCGCCGGAACGCTTAGTTTGTCTTATTACCGGGGACGAAATCGTCAATACACTGTTCACAACTGAATATTTAAAAAAAAAAAGAAAATCAAAAGGAAAAACCGGAATTAGCCCCGGCTGACCAACGCCTGTTGCCGCGCGAACGAAGGGCAAAATCGTGCGTGCACTGTCGCAATCCACAGTGTTTACTGAGAGGGTGCACAGTGCAAAACCCTACGCCCTTTATTTGTTTTTTAATAACCTGGATAATAATTACTTAATTAAATAAATATTTTTTATAAGAATAATATATTATTAATTTGGATTGAATAAAGAAATTATAGACAATATATTTTTTAAATAATTTAGACCGAATTGGGTCTAATGGATACAAGATCCGGGAGGGGAAAATTCTAAATTTCTTTTAAAATAAAATTGTTATTAGTTTTTTTTTTCATTTATGTCTCTTATTCCTGAGAGTTTTATAATAATAATAAAAATTAATATGTTAATTATATTATTTAATATACGTAAATTTATAGTTATTTGAATTTTAGATAGAACATGTAGATTTTTTTTTTTTAAAATACATCACAAAAATAATAAGTGTAAATATAAAAACTAAAGCACACATCAAATTAATTAAATAAGAATAATAAGTTAAATTTATTGCATTCTTATTTTCTCCATCTTAAAAAGAATAATAAAGTTTGTAAATAAATTGCAAAAACCAATTTATTAATAGCTTAAATATATGGTGACTAAAATTAAAATTGTAAATAAATTTAGAGGCACCGCCTATTTTATCCATGTTTTTTTATATCTTTCAATTCAGCCCTCATCCATATATTTAAAATATAAAAAAGAATGCAAGTAGGGTCTTGGCCTAGCGGTTGAAGGGACTTGTTTCCTTCCTCTGCACTAGGGTTCAAGTCTCACCATGCACGCCTATCACCCTCGCGGTGCCTTACATGCTCACTGGGTTTGCAGGATGTTCAGTGAGTCCGGTGATTAGTTGTGGTGCGTATAAGCTGGTCCGGATACCCCAATTATAAAAAAAAAAAACATTAAATATCAATTCGAACATGGAATAAATACAAAATGTTAAAGTAATATGTAAAATTAAGAATGATTAATCCAGCCAGGCGAATCATGTCGAAAATGTATATTTAATCTGCTGAATTTTTCATTAAACAATATAATTTAAAATAAAGATAGTCTCGAGAAAAGTCATGGACATGTTTTTTATGGTACGTCAGAGAGAGTCACCTATCAATCGTTGTCCCATCAAGGGACTCGGTGCATCTTATAGTTTACACTTTACAGAAATGAACGTTGGAGAAAACAACAGGTATTTTCATGCAAAATCCCTCGTAAAAACCGTTTTTAAAAATACATGTTATAATAATATATATTTTTTAGTTTTCAAATTTATTTTTAATATATTTTAAAATAAAAAACACTTAAAAATAATCGTCCAGGTGTATGCAGGACACGTAGATTGTTAAAATTAAAAATGTTGCGTGTCAACATCTGCCAAAAAGATGAGATGATGATGGCATCTGAAAATGCTGCCAGGGTCACATTCTGGACGCAGACCTTGTAGTATTTTAAATTACCTAGAAACTTCTAGTCAAGTTGATGATCAGACCAGGAATCATCCTTATCAAAGTGCCGGACCACTTGTCCTGTTTCACTGAACAGCTTTCTTGTTTATCTTGTCTTGCTAACGATTCTTATCTTATTAACGAGGTTCATTTTATTTTTTAAATTATAAAATATTAAAAAATGTAAAGTGGAAAGTAAATATTGTTTTTTAAAAGCAGTGTTATTCACCTTACGCTTGTTTAATAATTGCAGTTGTTTTTAAAATTATTTTTTATTTTTTAAAAATTATTTTTATATTAATACATTAAAATAAAAATGATAATAATGTAACACACTAAAATAAATTAATTTAATAAATATAAGTTTTTTTTTTCCTTTTCAAACGGGCTATGAAAACGAATGCTTTGAAAAATTCACCACTTACGTGACAATTTGAAAGCACGATTATAAAACTTGGTCTGGTCTCGCGGGCAACCCGGTAATAGTATTTTTTCTATATATATATATATATATATATATATACACTAGCAAATTCCCCCCGCGCGTTGCCGCGGGTATTCTTGTGTATATAATTTAACATAATTAAATTCACAATGATAAATTTATATGATATAAGTAAATAAAAGTTATAAATTAAGAGATAAAATGTATAAAATTTTGAGTTGAGTTTGTTACGCAAGCATAGATTGAATCTTTTAGAATATAGGTATTGCGTTATAAACGATCACAAAAGAGCGCGAACTAACATTAGAAAAAAGAGTAAAATATTTTTATAAGAAAAAACAAAATTACTGAAATTATAAGTGTGCAGATAATTTAAGTAATTTTGTTTTTTCCTATAAAAATATTTAATACAAAGAGCAAATAAAAATAATAAAAAATTATTAGCCGAAACAAATCATCTAATCTGAAAATTTAAAAAAATATATGTTCTACGTTGTGGGTCGAGCGAACAATTTTTATAGGATTTGCCGGATCAAAATAAAAATACAATATTTATATATGCAAAAATTAATATAATAAAGTAGTTGAACACACCTTATCAAAATCAAAGCCTTAAAATTTAAAATTATCATTGCTTTTACTATTAAAACAATAAAAATTATCCTGAAAAAAAACACTTGAAAACATTAACAAAAGAGTAAGTAAAAGAAACAATTAAATTTTCATTATTATTATTATTATTATTATTATTATTATTATTATTTTAATTATTATTATTATTATTATTATTATTATTATTATTATTATTATTATTATTATTATGGTAGTAATGAAAGAAACAAAAATAAATGAAATAGAAAAAATATCCAAGAAACTTTAACAAAAGAAAAAAAATTTCAAAAAAATAAAAATTATCATTGCTATTACTGTCAAAACACTAAAAATTATTAAATTATCCAGAGGAAAAAAAACATTAACAAAAGAGTAAGCAATAAAAACAATTAAATTATTATAATTATAATTATAATTATAATTATTATTATTATTAATAATATAAAATAAATATTATCCAAGAATTAAAAAAAGAACAAATGAATCAATATAAAATAACAAAATAAAAAGAATAAGGACCACAATGAAAAATAAAATATATGATTAATTCCAATTAAAGGATACAATTGAAAAGAAAACAAATCTTGGGACAAAAATAAATCATGAAATAATAAGTTTAATTGCTGTGTAATGTTACAAAAAAATTAGAAGAAGAGGGACTGAAATAAAAAGTTGTATATATGACTAATTTCAATTAAAGGACCAAATTAAAATAAATTCAAACATCTGTACCGAATAAATTAAAGAAACGGAAAAGAAATCAGAAATCAAAACATTAGGGACCAAAATAAACTTTGTACACACATCGGGGACCGAAGCAGAGTTTGCGGCGGCAGGAGAGAGAAACGCGGCAGCCGACAAAAAACCGTCCACCGTCGCTTAACAAGCCATGTATGACCGGAACGCGCCGCGACTGAAGATAGATGACCGTCAGGCGCATCGTTCTGTGCGGCTGAACGAAATTTTTAACGGCGGGAATAAGGCGAACGCGCCGCCTAAAAGGCACGTTAGCGTCGAGCGCTGCTGTCGCGTCCGTATGACGCGCCAGCAGTTAACCGGGGAAAATAATAAAAAAATGAGATAATTACCAAGAGGCCCCTGACCCTATCGATATTTACGGAAAAACCGGAGGGGAAAGGACGCAACTGCCCTCGTTCACTGTGCGCTATTTTGTCTTTTTCGAGGGGCTGTTTCGTCTGCGCAGGTGGGAAAAAATCGGGAAAACCCGAGAGAGCCCCTGGTTACTGTGCTCTAATTTGTCGTTTTGGAGGACTAATTTCGGCGGTGCACTGTGCAAATTAAATGGAAAAGCAGGCGATGCCCCTGGTTACTGTGTACTATTTTGTCGTTTTCGGGGGCTAATTTCGTCGGTGCACTGCCACAATGAATAGTGAAATGTGTCTTGGTGCACAGTAAAGTCATGAACAGGAATTTCACGACCTGTTTTATATATATGTATAAATAATTATCATAATAGTATATAAATACTGCCCTGACCCTAGCGTGGTGCGTACACGTCCACCAAACTAGATTGGGTGTCTTTCCTCGTCAGAAAAACAGCGTTTGTCAGCCCACAGTAACAGAGAACCACTGTTTAGTATTTCCCATCTACATAAAGAGTCTGTTCTGTACTTCAACCTTACAGAAAGTACGAAATCGGTCCCTCCAGAATATCGAACTCTGAGTCATGGCCACCAAGGTAGAAGGGTTCAATTTCGAGCAGAGACATGGCAAAGCTAGGGTGAGAGTTGCAAGAGTGTGGAGGAACAAATCAGATAATATCCATTCCATGGTGGAATGGAATGTTAGCATCAGCCTATTATCTGATTGTGTCAACTCTTATGTTCGTGATGATAACTCTGATATCGTTGCCACTGATACCATGAAAAACACCGTACATTTTCTCACCCAGAATTTCATTTTTCTTTTTTTAAGATTCAGATTTGTTCATTGGCTTATTAGTGATATAACGATTAGTAGAGTCTCGATCTTGATTGTTAGTTAGCTCACTTAGTTTGCTTCTTTGTGTAAGATGTTTTCTGCTTCTGTCAGCAAGCCAACACCTTTTTTTGTCTTCTATTTATTTCTTGTTTCTGGGTTTTTAAGGATCTTGTTAAAGATTTGGATGGCTTGATTTGAGTTAGTAAAATAGTGAATGGATCCCTTCAAGATTCATGTGTTTTTATGCCTGATTTAAGTGGTAAGGATTCATCGAAATTCTTAGGTTAGTGATATGATTTATGGTATTTGAGTATCCGAATCCTGGATTGTGATTTGTGTAGTGATAATGCTTTGACGTGGCTCTATGATCTAGTGTAGGAAACTCTTTTTAGCCTCTCATATCGGCGGTTAGTTTGTGTGTAAAATCATCCTTATAAATCAGGAAATTGGCCATGGAAACTTTCATTAATTGAAGTTTTTGTTTATCAAACAGTAATTGGAGTTTAGTTGTAATCATTTTAAAGGTTACTTGTAACGCAGGTATATGTGAAAGCAAAGGAATGTTCAGAGCAGCTCTCGGCAGAGAACTTTGCGATTCTGCTTGCTAGGCACTTCACATCGTTTTACAAGCAGGTAATTAACTGCTGTAAGTGAGAGACTGTTACTAATGAAAACATGGGGATAAGGAACTGCTGAGCCAGGCCTTTAGCATTTGAAGGGTCTTAAGCTTGATTTCTCAAGTTTTGTGGTTAAGAGCTTGGTTTCGTTTTCTGTAGTTAGTGAATGAACCTAGAACAGCTTCATAGATTTAATTCTCATGCATGAATCCTGTCTTATGTTTTTGTGTTGTAATGATATTTAGTTATCTGATCAATGCAGACCTCGTTATCTCTTTTGAACATTCCGTAGGTAACTACAGCTATCGTAAAAATAGTGGAGAAGCCATGGGAGCGCGTGCACGTAAATGGGCAGCCACATGATCATGGTAATTTCAGAGCTTCTATGTTAGAGAACACATTATTGTGAATTTATGGAAGCAAGTACAGTTTTTATAATCTTCTCAGAAAACAATCAAAATGGAACTCGCCTTGACATATCTTGATGATAATAATCCACTCCTTTTTCATTTCAAGATCCTCTAATTTTTGGGAACTTAAAGAAAAGTGTATTGGTTTGAATTGAGTTATTAATACTTCTCTTCTGAAGGTTTCAAACTTGGATCTGAGAAGCATACAGCTGAGGTAACAGTACAGAAGTCTGGTGTTCTAAAACTGACTTCTGGTATAGAAGGATTGTCTGTGCTGAAGACAACCAAGGTAAAGTAACCTCTATTTGATCTTTTCTGAATGAGCGCCCAGATTTCATTAATCTGATGTCCTTTGGTGTTTATGCTATGAACAGTCTGGTTTTGAAGGGTTTATTAGGGATCAGTATACAGCTCTGCCTGAAACTCGAGAGAGGATGCTGGCAACAGAAGTCACTGCATTATGGAGGCAAGTTTTTTCCAAATTCTTTAATAATTTGATCTAGGGGAATTGCTGGTGTTTGTTAATGGATGATAAATGCTCTTGCTGCCAGACCCCTTCGCTCTATTTCGTTACAGGTAAGTACTAGTATGTTGCCCTTCTGAGTGTTAAATCGGGCATATTTCTGAGATAATACTGCATGCAGGTATTCCTATGAATCTGTATCTAGCATCCCCAGGAATCCACTTTACTTTACAGAGAGATATTTGGATGTGAAAAAATCTTTGGCCAACACTTTCTTTGGTCCACCCAAGGAAGGAGTATACAGTGCATCTGTTCAAGGCACTCTTTTTCAAATAGCAAAGGCTGTACTCAACAGGTCTCCCTCATCTTAATCACATTCAAAATCAATATCAACATTCTCATCGACATGAATAGCTTCTTATATTGCGATCTCTGCAGATTTCCTGACATATCATCCATCCAACTGAAAATGCCAAACATCCACTTCCTACCGGTTAATATATCAAGCAAGGAAAACACCATCGTGAAGGTAGAACTCTAGGCTCCTTGATGATTGGAGTATATCATGTTTGAGTTTCTTATAGCATGAAAATCATGTCAGTTTGAACTTAAAGATAAATTTGTTTTCTGAATAATCGAACTAACAACAATGATGTCCATGATGAATCCTGCAGTTCAATGATGATGTTTTTCTGCCAACCGACGAGCCACATGGTTCAATAGAAGCAAGCTTGAGCCGCTTCTGGTCAAAGATGTAGAAGCTTTTCTACATATGTACTGATACCCTGGCCATTGTCTTTCTGCCTGCATCACAAGTTGTTCAGTTTCTGTATTTCCAAAATAATGTGTATAGCCTGAACCCAAAAAAAGAAGAAAAAAAGAATAAACAGTTGGAACTATGTGACATGTAATGTAATGTACCCTTAATAATCATGTTCTTGCAGGTAAATATCTTTTGCTACGAGAGATTCTTCTTAAACTTAACACAATCTAATTGCTGAAATGTGTCCCTTTTCAAACATAATCTGTGCGTGTGATCTCAGGACATTGACAAAGCCGTGTGAGGCTGCCGGTGGCTAACTCATTCTAGCACCCACCAGCATGTGTGGGACACATACCTCTCAAATTGGACAGCCCCTTTGAAACAAATCCTCCGGTGGTGCCCAATTATTTGAGAACTAGGTTTACATAGTTAAAACCTACAAAAATTCTTCAGATGACCTGCATTTCCAAAGCAGCATAACATTAAAACTAGGTGTATATTGGCCTACGAGCTTCCATTAAGGACAGGCAAATCTGTTTGGGAAGAAATGATCCCAAGTGCCTACTATGTCAGGAAGTTCATGGGAGTAGAAATCATTTTCTTATAGCACTAAACTATCCTGAAGCAAATGCTTGATCTCTGAAATTCAGGAAGACAGATGGATGATTGGCTAACAAAATTTGAATGTGCTCATTGGAACCTGCAGTAAAGAACTTCCCTTCAATTCCTTAAATGATTTCCAGGTTCTTTTTACAAGATTTAGAGAGAAAAAAACCTCTTTTATAATATTCTTCAGAGAACTCTAGCTTCAATAGCATGGTTCACAGTATCATATTTTCAGCAGGTATCATTTTAACAGCATTATCTGCATAAAAAGCTTCGGCTTAGTCCCATTTTAGGAGTATCGATTCTAATCTTGTTCACCTATTATACCTGCCATTACCTGTCAGATTTCTCTTGAAAAGCTTGCTGTTTTCCTTTTCTTTGACTTTTTTTTTCGTGCTTTCAGATATTTTAATCCATTTTTATGCTGTGATGAATCCTGGAGACATGAATTCAGGATCCTTCTCAGGTTTCTCTGAGTCAAAACCCAACAGACCAATCTCCTTTTCCTTCCATGTGAGTTTACGGAGAAACCTGTGTTCTTACAGCTACAAAATGTGATTGATCTGGATGTAGAATGAGCCAGGAAGATCAAACCAGGTCGTTAGCACCAAGAGTTCTTAGCCAAGCTAAGAGTGGTCCACGCATGTAACCAATCTTAATGGCCTAGAAAGTATAGAATATATTTGGAAAGGAAAAGTCTGGACATACAGATTGATGTGATTTATAAAATCATTACATTAAACGTGATGGTATTTAGAAGATTTTTCAGTATAATATTTCTGTTTGCGTCGCAATGAAATAGGCAAAAAACAAGGAGGATATATAGGAGGGGGAAAAGGAGGGGGGAAATCACTTCCGAATTTCCTCAATGGCAACACAGAAATCTCTTACAAGCTCTAGGAGGTCTTGCCTTTGGTTTTATTACAAAAAAAGAACACTACAGCATCCTTCCCTCCGAGGAATCTTCTCTTCCTCACAATCTCACCAACCTCTCTCCTTCCCTGTCGTCTAACAATCATCAATATTTGTTTCTTTCAAAGCTCATCTTAACCAGCCCCAGCAATGGCAGCTCCTCTTCTCCCCTGAACACCACCTACCCTTGCCTTTCCCAAAACCCACCTTCCCCGGTTCAGGACAGGATGGCCTCCCGCACCTTTATTCTCCTCCTTGGCCTCCTGTCTTTCATCATCGTAGCCACTACAGTATCATCATTACCCTCCTCTTCTGGGGGGATCCGCCTCGGTGTTATCCGAAAACCATCTGCTGATGTCCCTGTCTTCAGAGAGGCTCCAGCTTTTCGTAACGGGGATTCCTGTGGGGCACAGAGAATCCACATTGTCATGACTCTCGATGCCAATTACCTTAGAGGCACCATGGCTGCTATTTTCTCTATCCTTCAACATTCTACTTGCCCTGAAAACATGGAGTTCCATTTTCTCTGGGCACGTTTTGACCGTGAGGTCTTCTCTAGCATCAAATCCACCTTCCCTTCCCTTAACTTTAAATTTTACCGGTTTGACTCCAGCCGTGTTCGCGGAAAGATCTCCAAATCCATCCGTCAATCCCTGGACCAACCCTTAAACTATGCTAGAATTTACCTTGCTTACATTATCCCGTCCGACGTTAAACGCGTCATTTATCTTGACTCTGATCTTGTTGTTGTTGATGATATTGCAAAACTATGGGAGGTTGATTTAGAGAACAGGGTTTTGGCAGCTCCAGAATATTGTCATGCGAATTTCACCTACTATTTCTCTAACCTATTTTGGCTCGATCCTGTCTTGGCCAAGACTTTCCAGGGAAGAAGGCCTTGCTATTTTAACACAGGGGTTATGGTTGTGGATTTGGAAAGGTGGAGGCAAGGACAGCTTACACAAAAGGTTGAAGAGTGGATGACGGTGCAAAAGCAGAAGAGAATCTACCACCTAGGTTCATTGCCGCCATTTCTACTGGTCTTGGCCGGGAACATAAAAGGGGTTGATCATCGATGGAACCAGCATGGGTTGGGGGGGGACAACATGGAAGGAAAGTGTAGAAGTCTGCACCCAGGACCTATCAGTTTGCTTCATTGGAGTGGGAAAGGGAAGCCATGGTTACGGCTTGACTCGAGGAAACCTTGCATCGTGGATCATCTCTGGGCTCCATATGATCTCTATCGATCATCGATGCATTCTCTTGAAGAATGAGGATGGAGGCACTTTTGGAAAAGGAAGGGATTGGTGGTTTAGGAGAGCAAGAAGGAGACATTGACAAATCAAAATTTAACAGACATTTTTTCCACTTTTCCTGTCGAGATCGCCTGACGAAAAAACCTGACCAAAGCTCTGTTGTAAGAGGTGGGAAAGAGAAGTCACAAGGGTTTGGATGTTTTGATTCTGCTACTGCTTATCAGCATGGACTCTTGAAGCAAATCTCCATCGATTGATTCCGTTGCATATAGCCTGGGGCAAGATCTTGAGTTCCTTGTGAAATGGACAATCACACGATGATGGAGGTTGTGCAAGGTTTTTAGTGCCCCTCTAATCCTCTAAACTTGCGAGGTTGTACAATTTAATCCAGTTTAGTTTCATTAATTTTTTTTTTCAACTTGTGAAACCCAGCCCTTCTGCTGTAGAAATTTTATGATTTCCTCTGCTCAAAATAATTCGGTAGATCGGCTATGCTTTTCATTACAATGATCTGATTGACTCGGCAAAACTCAATCCAAACCGGGTCAATAAATTGTTTTTTTTTTTGTTTTAATTAAAAAAATAATAGTTGGCATAGTTACTTTGATCCTTTTCAAAGTTAATCTCCACATTGTCAAATCTAATATGAAGTCCTTCTCAAGACAAGATTAATATATATTAACTATTTTATTTTTTTATTGAATATTAAGTAATAGTTAAGTAAGAAATACTTAACAGTTAATAAATCATTTATAAATATCTATTTTGTTTTATCTAATAAATAATAAATAAGATATAAAAATCAATAAATACAACCCGTTGATGTCCCTTGATATGTTCGACGACCAAACATAATTCTAACAAAGCAGCATGCTAAAATAAAATCATTTCACTTACACAAAGGAGGAACCGGCTTGTCAACTTTAATGAATCTATATAAACGGCACGGTGCAAAGATTAGGGTTTTTATCGTTCCAGGCTAAGATTTCTTCTCATTTCTTCTTTTTTTC
The DNA here is from genome assembly GCA_027405865.1 of Salix purpurea. Taxonomy (NCBI): domain Eukaryota; kingdom Viridiplantae; phylum Streptophyta; class Magnoliopsida; order Malpighiales; family Salicaceae; genus Salix; species Salix purpurea. Next base: position 638,833 of record JAOWLH010000012.1, read on the forward strand.
TTCGGATGAATGCATCTGATTTCTCATTGATATTTGCGGCCACGCTTATGAAATGCACTGGGAACACGTTTTGGGGCTCCTCCCTTGCTGGTGTCAAATCTTCACTGATTATGTCCTTTCCTTTCCTAGCTCTATTTTCTCGAGCCATGGTGCTCATACTCGGCTCTTTCTCTTGCATAGCCATACCATTTGCAGCGCCATTAAATTGAACCGGGGGGAGCTCTTCCTTGTCGTGAGGTGGCTCGGTGCCTTTCTTCCTTTTCTGTATAGTTAGGTTGTCTTCGGGGAGCTGACCCTTTCCTGGTGAAGAGACGGGAAAGCTCTCACCTCTCTTCATTTTCAGCTGATCGCCGTCATCGGTTCTCCGGCTACCTTTCGTTGGTTCATGGGCCGAGGAGCCAAGTTTTTCGTCAGCCGTCCATTGCTCAGATTCTTCTTCGGTTTGCTTGAACTGGACCTGTATTTCAAATCCTGAACCTGTATCTTTTGACCTTTCTTGACCCTGATGGTGTAGCTTTTCTTCTCCATTTGTTGTTTCAAGGATCAAGGGTACCTGCTGCTCGTCCGCTCCATTCCTCGAAGAGTCGTCGACAGATACCTCGGTCGAGTCACGAGGCACTGCATCTGCATGGCCCAGAGCGATGTGCTTAAGGGGACGGCCGATAAGGTTGTTCACGATGAAGTTGAAGAGCCTCTGGAAAATTCGAAAGGACTGAAAGCAGGTTTTGTTTTTCTGCATTTTTGTGCCAAAAACATTGAAGGAAAAAAGAGAGGAACAGCTGTGGATGTATATGAACAATTGATTAACTTCTGTTGTTCTATCCTTGGAAAGTAGGGCAACGAAAGGAAATGTGGATTGGATGGAAGCATCCTTCGCTCTTTTAAACTTGTAATAAGGGTGTCATTTCTCCGGTAAAAAGCATTGCAAAAGCAGTGAGAGAGAATATCATAACACACAAATCTTATTGATTCCATGCATTGCAAAGGGAAATGGCATCCTACTTTGCTTGAAGTTTCTGATATTCTCAGCTCGGTAAGAGCATGATTCACGCGAAACCATAACCTATATCAACATGGGCCACAGTCACAGCAAATTTAACTCAAATGCCCAACATCCTTTGAACAGCCTGATAATCTATCTAGCAAGTGGTTAAGTTGATACTTGAACATGAATTCATTGGAAATAGGGGGCAAAAGCTGCCAAAACTTCCTTGTATACAGGTTTCTTGAAATCCACCGCCTGCATGAAAATGAGAGGTGAAAAGGAACCGATCAATAACAAAATACGAATACCGGATTTAACTGATCAGAACAGATAAGAAATAGTAAGACAGTGACATCTACCCTGTCAATTATTTGTTCTGGTGACATCCATGACCACTCGCCAAACTCGGGTTTTTCTTTGCCATCACCCAACAGATTGATCTCTTCCTCATTCCCAGTGAATTTAAGGAGAAACCTGTTTGTTTGCAGTTGTGAAAATGTGATTAATCTGGATGTAGAAAGATCCAGGAAATAAACTGGGTTGTTGGTCACTTTTGGCAACAAAAACTACAGCTTCAACACTGTCGACTAAAAGCTCTTAGCCAAGGTTTGATTGGTTCAGACGTTTCATAGACTATAATAGCCTAGGAAGTGTAGATTTATTCTTACTAAATGCGGGCTATTTATTTGCTCACCACTTCTGTGCCTGACCTTTCCAGTCAGATCCCCATTGATGTTTAAGTTTTTCCCTGACTTCTGGTGGGAAGTCATATGCCAACCAAGAAGGCGTCTGAAAAATTCAATCAAGTTAGTAAACCTACCACTGAATGCTCAATAAGAAACTGAAGCCACTCCCTAAGTAATTTGAACAGAAACATGTAGAGTCAGAAAAGGATGCAATGGCTGAAAATAGGAAGTATATTAGCTCCAACAAAGGCATGGGTGATCGATCTGCAGTGACAGCTTATGTTATAAACAAATAAGAATTGCATAGATCTAGAATTGTGTCCATCAATTCTTAGATGGCTATCCCATGGTATTACAATTCACAAAGCAAATCACTTGAGTGCACATTATAATCAAGAATACAGATTGAGACTAAGCATTCACAATAACTAAATCCACGTCCACTTTAATGAATCAGATCCCCCTTATTCAAAGGCATTGACAACAATACTTGGGTGGAAATGTTTTTCTCACTAGATCTTGCTACTGATGATCGCGTATCTGTGCAATGTACAGCACGTGAACAACCATAAGACACCAGGCTGAAGTTTGACTAAAAAACAATCAGTTGTGCCATGGAATTTAACAAGTTTAAACCTAGCACGTTGGCTAATAATAAATTCTTTTTTTGAAATCTCAAAGCCAGCTTAAACCAGAAAAAAAGTTGGTAAATCTCAATAGTTTTTATTAGTTTCAACTTTCAAAGAAGCACTACATTTTCTCCTACAAATATTTGCTTGACCTTGAGATATGCTAATCGATTTCTCAAGGATTAAAGACCAAAAAACAGGGAAATAAAAAAGGACATAAAAAGCCGAACCTCAGCAAGAACTTCCGCCGAGCTAACCCCTGTCTCTTCTTTTAGTTCCCTGATAGCTGCAACTTTCGGGTCTTCACTCTCATCAATACCACCCTATCTCACACAGTCACACAAAACAACATTAACAGCCTACATCCACAAATCAGATTCTTAAGGGGAAAAAAAAAACTAACTTCATATAACATTATTGCACCATAAAGTGAAATCTTTCAATAATCATTACAGTAATATAGACAGCATCAGCTTTCGAACTAGCATGCCAGATCAATAACATAAGACTCCTGTCAGCAGTAATTTGTACAGCATAGTTAACTAATATTAAATAATCCTTCACACTGTAATAGACATAACTCTACAACTTCAACAGATTAGAACAACAACAACTGGGCGATCTTTATTTTCAAAGAAAACTAGTCAAACCATACATGGGTTTCAAAAACTAAATAAAACCCATTCAACAAAAGCAACTGTGAAAACTTTACCTGTGGCATTTGCCAAGCATCAGGTATATCCAACCTTGAAGCACCAAAAATCTACAGAGTCCACACACAATAAGATTATAAAGTCATTAGCATGTAAAGAATTATAGCTAAATTTTCACTGAACTAACCTTCTTTGATGGATTGATCAGGCAAATGCCAACATTTTTTCTGTAACCTTCAGGAGGTGATTCCATTGATGATGTACAGCGAGGTCTCGGGCTTCGACGAAGGAGTGGCAGCTTTGTAGATTTAGAGAGCTTAGAAGGGTAATTTGGGAAGCAAGAAGTGGTTGCAGAGAGAACCGGATGCTGGAGAGGACGAAGAAGAAGCGAGGGGTAATAGAAAATAGAACGGCAAGTGGCCATTTCTTGGGCCTCCGTGTTTTTCGGTTGATAGGTATAGCCATAATTTGAAAACCCGAATTAAGAGAAACCCGGGCCAGAGAATCAATCCCCCGTAAAAGAAAATCAAAATAGTATTTTTTTTAAATAATTAAATAGACAGGTTATAATCATAATTATGGAATTTGATCCGACATTTACTATAAAACATCTTAAATAATATGTTTTCTCAAAGTACTTTTTCATATAAAAAATTAAAAATAGAAAAAAAAAACATGCACGCTTATGATAATAAAGAAAGAACCATGTTTGCTAATAAAAAAATATTAACTATAGACAAAAATAAAAACAAAACAAAAAGTCAAATATAAACTAAAATATTTAGGCTCACATATGTTTGATATGATTATGTTTAATGATTTTATTGATATTTTTTATTTAATTAAATAATAATAAAAAATAGACACTAGAAAAATTGATATCTTGAAAATATAACTTTTAAGTGAATATATATAAATATATTTTATTTTATAACACTAATGATTTATCTGATTGCCCCCAAAAGATGTAATTATATATAAAAATTTGTTTTTTGAGCCTATTTGGCACTGCGGCCAAACCGTTGTTTTTCTGAAATTCATTTTTTTTATTTTTTTAAAATAAATATGTTTTATTGTTTTTGAATTATTTTAATGTGCTGATATTAAAAATATTTTTTTTAAAAAAAATATTATTTTGATGTATTTCGGCACAAAAAATATTTTGAAAAGCTAATATTATCGCTATCCGAAACAGGTAACGAACAGAAGAGGACAAAAGTGGTCTGTGTTCACATTGGCTATTCCACGCATTTTAGTGAATCGATGAGTGAAATCACACACTGCCTTTTCAAGATCATCGATGATATAAATAGAGAGATCCCTTTTCCATTACTAAGTTGCTACTGATCACCGCCCTCCATTTCATGCAACCAAGTGGCGGCGACGCCTCTCTTCGACGCCTCTCCTGCCCTCGCTAGCCACCTCTTTCTTTCTCTCCTTCAGTATTTGATTCTTCCCAGCAACCTCAAGAACCAAGTCTGCTGTGTTTTCCTAGCTAGCTCTTACAGCCATGGTGCCAAAAAGCATGGCAGACTTTCCTCCAAACCTTGAAGATGGAGAGTCATGGCTGCCTTCTGATGTTTTTCTTGAAATTATATCGACAACCAATGCTGGCAAGATCAACAAAAGGAATCTTCCTGTTCAGGATCATCCCGCCATAGAATCTCCTGCCATTGTTGCACCAGAAATCCAGGTCATTTTCTTAACCTCTCCATGCTTTGTTCTATGTATCTTTTCCTCCATTTTTTTTTTATCTTTCCATGTTAACTCTTGTGTCTAGATTCATCCTCACATGCACTGCTATACTTAATTACCACCACCACGATCTGTTTCACCAATAGATTTTCTTCTTGTTTGATAATGTTTTCAAGTTCTTTTCCTTTGTTTGTTCATCCCTAACAAGGTAATGCTGATACTAATTTTCCTTGCCCTGAATCATTTTCTGGGAAATCCCTAATTAAGGTAATGCTATTTAAAGATTAATTGTTCATGTGAATCGATTCTGTTGTCATTGCCATATATATATCTGCATGCAGCTACGTGTCAAGCCAAATGTCAAGAGCCCTGCTGGCACGAGAGCTCCAGGTGTTAACCATGGCTGCCATCCATGCCGGAACCATGGAATTGATGAAGCTGTATCTAGACCCTTCAACGCATACAATTCAAAGATGATCACGACACCAGCTCATAACCAAACTGAAGTAAATGCTCTCTTGTTAATCTCCATTCTTTGAAATTTACAAATTGATTGAAGGGTTTTGACTAATGGTTTGATAATTAGGGTTTTAAAAGCAGACACTCCATGTTTGCTCATGGAAAGTCAGAAGGCACAGGGTTTTTTCTCCCTCGCTTTAACAAACCATTCTCGAAGGAAAGTGGTGGTGTGCTGTTGCCTAGAGGGACTGGGGTGTTCCTTAATCATCAAGTTATGGACAAATACAAATATGGTAAGTTACAAAAACTCTTTATATATATATATATATATTATCCGAATTTAAATAAAAATAATAATTAATTTTTGTTCCTCCAGGTGATGAAAATAATGTTGAGGGATACGAAAAGAAAAACTCCAGGAAGGATCGATCCGAGGAAGATGAGAAATACGAGTCTCGGTTCACATGCGGTCATCAAATATGTTTGCCTCGGGAATGGACATACTCAGCTCCCTAGATGACAGCAGCTTCTTTATTATTATGAGAATCTATAATAAAATAGAAATTTAATGAAATTTTAGAATTGTTTTTCGTTGTGATAAATTAGTTTGATGATTTAAAGGGTGTTTGAGAGTGTGATTGTAGTTGTTTTTTCATTTTTTTTGTTTAAAAATATATATTAAAGTATTAATTTTTTATTTTTAACATCAATATATATAAAATAATATATAAATAATAGATAATAGATAATTTTTCCACACTTTATTTGTAACCCGGCCTCTATAATTTTATCCTAGGGAAAATAGCAAAGGAGTGCTAGATTTATTAGTGATTTTTTTTTTAAAAAAGAAATATACTAAATATAGGAGGCTTGAAAATTGAAGTTAATTTTTTTATAATAAAAGAATAAAAAGAATAGCAATCCCTTCGCAAATTTTAAAAATAAAAGTATTTTAAAAATACTTATTTTTCAATTAGATCTCTACATCAAAGTTTGAGTCAATCTTCTAGCCAATAATCTTCAATGTTGATAGCATGCTGAAATTGTATTAGTGAAATTCTAATGTATTTTCTAATAAAGTTGGCAAAGTCATGTGCTTTTTTATTTATTATTAAATAGAAATTCCAATATATTTTTGGCTACATAATAAAAATAACATGCTTACAAAACTGTAATTATTGAAACTAAAATCTTACTAAAGTTATTACATTAATACAATATTAAAAATAATATTATGAACTAAACGAGTTAACACGATGTTGTTTTTTTTAAAAAAATCAAATTTATTTTTGACCATGTAAATTTTGTATATATTTTTGTAAAATTAACCAGAATAAATTAAATTATACTGAGTTCAATAAAAATAAAAATAAAAATAAAAATAAATCACAACACACACACACACTCTTGCTAACATGATTCATTGCTTTCAATAAACATTATGAAGAAAATAATGTTTCTACATGAATTTAGCTTAGGGAACAAGGATCATAGTGGGGGGGGTGGTAGGGCAGAAACTTGAAAAATATTGGAAGACCAAAGTGTACAACCTGTCAAAGTAAGAGACCACCCAAAAGCAAAGAAAATCAATTTCTTCAGAAATAAAAAAAACTGGCACTGCCCTGGTTGGTCTGCATCTGGTCCCATATCGTCTCCATTAATTCAAACTCCAGCAAGAACTAATTTTTTCGGTTCTTTCTATAATTTTCTTTCTGGGTTCTCTCTATTTTTCTCCAAAGAAAGAAAATATGATCGTGGCAGTCTCAGGCATGGATTCACTCGGTGAAAGAGCGGCAAAGATGAGAGAAGCACTTCAGAAAAGCCAAACTATAACTGATAATGTTGTTACAATCCTGGGGTCTTTTGATAGTCGTCTATCAGTTCTTGAGACTGCTATGCGTCCTACTCAGGTAAGTAGATGTGATTTTTTTTTTTGTTGGGTTGAGTTTTGTTTGGTGGTAAACTGAAGAACCCTGAGATAACTAGTTGTTGGTGTTTAATTTGGTTTTGTAATTGCTTTGACTTGCTCCTGCTGTTGATGTGCTGTTTGTTGTTTGGTTTGTGAGGAAGTGGAGGAAAGCTGAAAGATCTGGGGGCTTTTTCATCGTAGGTTGTAGAACCCAGATGAGATAAATGGTTAGTTGGGTGATTTAGAAGAGAAAATTATACGATTCTTGATTGGATCCTGGTTGCCTGTGTTTATTTTTCTTTTGCATTTGAATTGAGGGGTTATCCTTGCTGGGTATTGATTTATGATTTGGTGTTTAGTTGAGGGAATTTGAATCTCGAGTATTAAAATAATCACTGTTGAAGAATCCCATATGGATGAATTGACTAGTTATTGGAGGCAATTAAATTATACGGATTTGATTTGTTTTATTTGTTTAAAAGTTGTGCTTATATTGTTTTTACTGAATTTGGTTGTGCTTAATCTGGACTTTGTAGATCAGAACGCATGCAATAAGGAAAGCTCATGAGAATATTGACAAGACACTAAAAGCTGCAGAGGTTATATTGACGCAGTTTGATGCTTCTCGGCAGGTTGGTTTCATGTATTAGTGCAATTTTTGCTTTCTTGTTCTATTTGTAAATCACTATATATTTGATTGTTAGTGCCGTTTCTTTCCCTGTTTTAGACTATGTTTTGATTTGATTTTGCCATGATGTTTACTTTTGCTTATAGCTGACTCTCCCATTGAGACTAGCCTGATCAAAGAGTTTTTGTGCTTTCCCATTTAATTGCTAGACTAAGTTCTGCTTTGTCTCACAAATAGGATTCTATATCTTCTTTAATCAGTAGAATGGAATTAGTTGCCATCCATTCTAAAATTTCCTTTGACATACTCTTAGTTTTTTTTTTCTGCCTTAAGTTTTTAATTTCTCAAGGTGAAAACTTGACGCCTTATCTGAAATTTAATGGGTTGTGTCTTTTCTCAAGTACTACCTTTTCTTTGATGATGCATTGAGTTTGATTTTTAAAATCTTTCACTCTTTTGGATTCACATTTCCTGCACGTGACTGTTGATATCATTGTCACTTCAATATTTAGGCAGAAGCTAAAATACTTAAGGGACCGCATGAGGACCTAGAAAGTTATCTAGAAGCAATTAATCAACTACGAAGCAACATTCGTTTCTTTAGTGGCAACAAAGGCTTTAAGAGTAGCGATGCAGTCATCAACAATGCAAATACCTTACTTACTAAGGCTATTTCAAAGCTAGAAGATGAGTTTAAGCAGCTTTTGGCATTGTACAGGTATGTTGTCTAATTGATGCTTTTCATTTTGCATGCCAGTTACTTCTAACTGGTTTATTGCTTATTCTTCTGCTTTTCTAACCAATTGGTGCTTCTATTATACACTGATGATATTTAACATTTCTTTATGTGTCAACGCATAGTTATCTATGGTCATAAGCTTCTTATGTCGTTGGATGGAAGCTGGTCCCAAGTGCTTGCTTCAACTTCCTTATCTTGCAGCACAAACTTAAGTTTTGCTAGCTTATGATAGGCATGTACAGATTAACGTTGGTGGATATCATTTAGGATAGGCTTTTCAGTATTTTCTGCAATTCCCTTTTTTGTATAAGATCATTAATTTAATTATTGTGAAGGGTAAGCTTTTATTTCATTAAACAACATTGAAGCTGGACTCTGTTTACTTCTTATGAACAATCATCATCAGTCTATTTTGTTTTTAATATATATATATATATATATATATATATATATATATATATATATATATATATGATGCACAATTGATATTGATCGCTCTTGTGATTCGAGATATGAAGTGGTTGGTAATGACCTATATGCGCACTTTGCCTGGTCATGCAACTTAGCTTTGCTCATTTCACTAACTTATTTATTTTTATTTTCTAAATTCCAGCAAGCCCGTGGAACCTGATCGTCTCTTTGAGTGCCTCCCTGAATCAATGCGTCCATCTTCAGAATCACCTGGAAACCAATTTAGTGGCAAGAATCATCATCATGAGCACCAAAACGGTACTTCAGAAATCGGTGGTTTCAAACATCTTACTCTCATACCTCCAAGGATTCTACCTTTGTTGCATGATTTAGCCCTACAAATGGTTCAAGCTGGGAACCAACAGCAGTTACTTAGAATTTACAGGTAAAGAGCTTTGTCTTTTGATGAGTTCTGCGACATGTAATATTATTTGCACTCTGAGCTATTTTGACCCTGATGATATATTTTTTTTGTCCATCCATGTAGTTGTTTACTTCAGCTAAGTCAATTTTACAAAGCTTTAATACAACATTAGTTTTTTCTTACAGCTTTAGTGTGTTCTTGGAATAAAATGTCAAAATGGCCCAGCCCAATATAAAAGGCAATTTATTTGCTTTTAGAAACCAGAGTAGTTCCAGTCTAAGGTAGATGTTAATTCAGGTTTTTTTATTTTATTTTATTTACCTCAGAGAGAGTATATTCTGCATGAAATCTAACTAGAGGAACTTCTAATTTTGCTTAGCTGAAGAGATGTGAGCTTATAGAAAATTACAGTTTCTTTCCATGATTCTATGTTATTGCATGATACCCAAGCCTTGTCAATACCAGCTAGCAGTTACTGCCATATGCAGCATTATTTGACTTTATCGTTTAAATAGGAAGGCATGGTATCAAATTGACAACTTCTTTGTTCTCATTCAGGGATACCCGTTCTTCAGTATTGGAGGAAAGCCTTCGCAAGTTGGGAGTTGAAAAGCTGAGCAAAGAGGATGTCCAAAGGATGCAATGGGAGGTGTTGGAGGCCAAGATTGGGAATTGGATTCATTTCATGCGCATTGCTGTAAGGACTTTGTGGACTTGCATGCTTGTATTTATGCTGTACTTCCCAGTATCTAATTATGTTATGAGCAGGTCAAAGTCCTGTTTGTTGGAGAAAGAAGAGTCTGTGATCAAATATTTGAAGGGTTTGATACTCTCCTTGATCAATGCTTTGCTGAATGTACTGCTGGTAGTGTCTCGATGCTTCTTAGTTTTGGGGATGCAATTGCCAGAAGCAAAAGGTCACCTGAGAAGTTATTTGTACTTCTGGACATGTATGAGATAATGCGAGAACTACATTCAGAGGTATGGTTAGTGTGACATATATACAAGGAATGCATTCTGTTTACTTCCTGTAAATCTGTTCAGTTTTATATGAATGAAATAAGATACCAATATGTATAGCAGAAATTGCAATCTTCATTTGTATATTAGCTCTCTCTGTCTCTGTTCCCCTCCTTTCTTTTGTCTGAGTTTGCTTCATATTCTTTCTTTGCTGAAGGAAAATAGGAGCCTATCTGGCACTTAACTTTTTTTCCAGGCTTTCCACGTGGTAGCTTTTTAGTACAATTGAACCAATTATTAAACATATATCTCCATCTGACACCAATTTGGTCTATTTACATTACTGATTTATGATGATTTTGTGGAAGCAAAATCTATAAAATATATGATATATTGCATGTTCTGCTTGGATGCCAGAATAGATATTTAAGCACGAGTTGCAATCAGGGTTAGTAATATGTTGAGAAACAGGGCAGAATTGTAAATATACTGCACAATATTTATTGACTGCAAATTCTTTGGCAGGTTGAGGGTGTTTTTGGTGGTAAAGCTTGCAATGAAATTAGGGAATCTACATTTGGTTTGACAAAAAGGCTTGCCCAGACAGCTCAAGAAACCTTTGGTGATTTCGAAGAAGCAGTTGAAAAAGATGCCACAAAAACTGCTGTTTTGGATGGGACTGTCCATCCTTTGACTAGTTATGTGATTAACTACGTAAAGTTTCTCTTTGAGTAAGTTTAGCTGACCATACTTTCTATCTTTTAGTTCCATCATTTAGCAAGTTCCACTTGTTCACTTTCAGTGCAGTGTCATTTTCCAACTTGAAGCTATATGATGCAGCCATGCTATTGATCTTCAGTTACACGTGTCTTTAGTCAGAGTGGTTAACCAAAATATTCCTGGCTCACCTATTGACATTGAGCAACTTATTTCTATTCTCTAAAACCTTTCTGGCCTTTTTTTTAAACTTTTCTTTTTTAGTAACATATTCCCATGCTGCTGGATTCGACATTGGATATGTTCGCATTATTTACCTGTAAACTGTGTATTAAACCTCTACAGCTATCAAACAACCTTGAAGCAACTCTTCCAAGAATTTGAAAGCAGTGGCGAAACAAATTCTCAGTTAGCAAATGTAACAATGCGAATAATGCAGGCTCTTCAAACCAATCTGGATGGGAAATCTAAGCAGTATAGAGATCCAGCTCTGACTCACTTATTTCTCATGAACAATATTCACTACATGGTCAGATCTGTGCGCAGGTTTGTCGTGCTTAATTTTTCTCAGAGTTCTTAAAACATTACTAGTTCTGCTTATGGGAAAATTTCAGTGTGTAAATACTTTGCTTTCAGATCAGAAGCCAAGGACTTATTAGGGGATGACTGGGTTCAAAGGCATAGAAGGGTTGTGCAGCAACATGCAAACCAATACAAAAGGAATGGCTGGTCAAAGGTGCTGTTCCGGTTTTCAATTAAATGAACTGCCAGATAACAACCATACTCTTAGTTAGCTTTTATTGATATCATATAGTCTCAATATTTTAGACAGTTGAGGTAGCTGAAGGTGAAAGGTGCCCTCAAGGTCCCAGAAGCCTTGTTGATTAAATCTACTAGAAAATGTGTTGGCTAGTCAAGTTGATTTCAACATTAATGAAATAGACAAGAAGATACAGGTATAGGCAGTTGTGATAAATTCTAATACCCAAGGCATATGAAAGAAAGTTGACAAAAATGGAACCTATCAGTGGTAAAAAATAGAACAACGATGTGTATGCTATCTTACTAGAAAGAAAAATAGATTTGTTTGTCAAAATAGATCAAAGTATTGTCTGAAAAACACTGCCTTTGGCTTTGATTTCTTGTATGTTATTTAGAGATTACAAGGGTGCTATATATATGGAAACCAAATCAGTTTCTGCATGATTCTAGTCTTATACATGTAAACTAAAATCTGTCAAAGAATGTATGCTATCTATACAAAATAAGGAATGTATAAATAGGAAACAATCTTGGGCTACACAATAGGAAAGGAATAATCGGACAGCCAGCTGTCAAGTGAGGGACAGCAAGCTGTCCGTTGACATTGTTGACAGGACTTGCCTTTTATTTATTCTGTTCTATTAATACAATGAAAACATCTATAGAGTAAAGTAACTGGGTTTTCACCTTACTAAATATTGGATTTTCAGATTCTTCAATGTCTCTCTACGCAAGGGCTTACTTCATCCGGGGGAGGAGGTTCTGCAGTACCTGGTGAGGGAGGAAGTGGCAGTGGAGCTTCAAGAGGGTTGATTAAAGACAGGTCAAATCAATTCACATTATTTTCTTTTCGTTTTCATATTCACATTTTTTTCTGACCTGGATGGAGAAGCATGTTATATGATCAGGTTCAAGACTTTCAATGCACAATTTGAGGACCTTCACCAAAAACAATCTCAGTGGACTGTTCCTGACACTGAGTTGCGAGAGTCACTAAGGCTTGCTGTTGCTGAAGTCTTGTTGCCTGCTTACAGATCCTTTATAAAACGCTTTGGGTATGTTCTGTGCCGTTATGCTTGCACCACATATACATATGCATAATATTCTTGTAGATTTGAAAAAAAAAACATTTCTCTTTTATAATGTGGTTTTTGCTAGAGAATTAGGCACATGTCCCAAGCTTAAACTTGATCTGAAAATAGTAAAACATGTACATCAATGTTCAGATTTTATATCGAGCAGGCTCATTTGTGGGTGGTAAGGGACTGGGAGGAGTTTTAATTTTGTGTTTTCATCACTTTTCTTCTTTTTTTCAACCTGGAAGCTCATTTCAGCTTCTGCTCTAAACTTTCTTGATAATGCTGAAAAAGCTTGAAACTAATCCAAGCGGATTTCTGCTCCATCTTGACATCATCTTTCCCCTTTTCAATTCTGAATGTTGTAAATCCCTAGGTGCCGGTGCCCCACTACAATAAAGATTGTGCAAAACCCACATTTAATTGTATCGTGGTCTTCTTATCTGTATAATTTTCCTCATTTTGTTGCAGGCCCCTAGTTGAGAGTGGGAAGAATCCTCAGAAGTACATCAGATACTCAGCTGAGGATCTGGAAAGAATGCTGGGCGAATTTTTCGAGGGGAAGACCTTTAATGAACCAAGGCGGTAAAGTTTCGATAATGTTGGGAATTGGGCACATACATTAGTGACCTCATGATCTAGAAGCACACGCAACACACTTTCTTTGGATTGTTTGGTCGTTAGTCTCCTCCCCCATTGCAGTAGTGGCAGTACTGAATAAATGTTTGGTCGTTGGTCGTTAGTCCGGATGATGGTATTATGAGGGGGTCTTGTGCATCAATATAACCGTTTGTAAAGGCTGTGAATAAATGTGTTCTTCCTATTTGATTTTAACAGCATTAAAGACTTTTTTTTGCCGTAGCTTGTGCTATTGGCCAAGAGTTTCTTTGTATTGATGCAATAGATCGGCCTTATTTCAATTTCCCAAGGATGCAGACCCCATATATGTGTTTTTCAGTTCTGTGGTGGAGATGGATTGCCCTGCCATGGCCTCCTATATATTTTTGTTTTAATCTCCAGCAAGATCATCATCGCCGCCATTTCTAATCCTAGATGGTTGCGATAATTGAAAGAACTTCGGCTATGAACATTACAGGACACTAAAATTAATCATGCAGCACTGAAAACTTTCTTGTAAACAGGACAATGCTGCAACAATGGAGAAAGTAAACCAGAGAAGGTCCCATCAAAACAAAGTTTACAATAATTTTGAGGTCCTCAATTACTAAAGAATTTATCATGTCATAGTTTGTAATGATCGAGAATGAGCCACAAACCTAATACCATCAGGTTTTTAATGCAGGCCTAAACCAATCCCCTGAGCCATTAAGGATAGGATTTTGATATACTAGTTGCTATCATGCTGTCCTGTGCATGAACAGGCGTGTTATCTCTAAAACAAAAGAGCCCGACCTGTCTTCACCAATCACAAACACATTTATTACATTAAGTGAACTGGCTGTTAGAAGAGGCAGGAATAAGCTTCAACATTAAGTGAAGTAGTGGGTGATAAATACATTTATTCCTTCCTCTTAATGTTGAAACAAGAATAAAAATAAAATGAAAATATTTTCTTGTTTTTCATAAATGGACTCAGCATACTAGGAAGCCATAAAATTGTTTGGTAATAGCCATTTTTGTTTTCCCTATCCAGGATATTGAGGGAGTATGTATGTATCTCATTGGGTCCAAACATCCTCCTCCAAAAAATCAACCGACCGCCAAAAACAGAAAGTCTAATGGACCAGCTTATGCCACGTGACGCAAAATCTAGCCATGACTGACCACCTTGAAATACCGTTATTTGCTTTCTTTTGTGTTCCTCTTGGAAAAAGTCCATACTTTCCTGCTCTTTCTATCACCAATTCTTGTTTGATTTCTAAGAAAATTGCCATGGAGAATAATATTTCACCAAAGGGTATGTAAATGTATTTTTTTTTTCTTGCCTTTTCATGTTTGATTTGGTCTTATGGTTTTCTTTAAAATGTTTCTTTGTGAGTGTTGATCGTTGGCTTTGAAAAATATTTGTGGGTTTTGAAGATAAGGAAGATGAGACAAGGGAATGTCGTAGCAAGGAATCATGTGAGCACAAGCCAACAAAACCTGTTTCTGATGATATAATACCTCATATTCTCAACTTGTGAGTACTTTCTATTGCTTTTGATTCTATATATTTTTAACGCTACTCCGGTTAGATAAAGTCATGCTTTGTTAGAGATTAAGGATTATGAATATAGTGTTTTTGTTTGAAATCACTGCCATTAAAGCTAACCGAAGAAGTGGAGCAATTTCTCAGTCCGCGAAAGCTGTCCTGCGAATTACCTCTGCCTGCAAAACCAAAAAGGAAATAAAAATAAAAATAATCTGTGATGGTCAAATGGAAATAGAATGAAAGGGGAATTTCTGCTTTCCATGCTGATGGATTTTCAGATATAGTAAAATCCTGTTCTTGATTATCAAGACTGACTCTGTGTTGATCACTTCAAGATGTTCATGAAGCTCTTTAATTGATTGTTTCAGATATGGATCTTGTGCCACACCTCGCGACTTTGAAATCTATGCTTCAAATGCTTCCTTTGAAGATCCACTCATGTGTGCTCAAGGGTATGTAAATGTTGTTGCCTCGAAATGTTCTGCTAGTAAAGCTAACCTGATATTTAAACTAAAAACACACTGCATCACAGAGCACTGTTTGCATTACAAAACTGGATTGATAAGCGGAGTTCGATAGGATTTACGAGTAGAGATATCGTTTGCATATGCTTCTATATGATGGAGCTCCTCAAAATTGTTAGCGTTTTGCATGGAGTGAACATTTATAACTTCACACAGTTAACAGATTTTTGTTGGTCCATTGATCTCTTTTTGGTAGGCTTCAAATGGAGTATTATAGATGTATTCGTTAAACTTCCTTGCATTGTTCAATAGATCATCCCTCGTTTATTGATCAGAACCAGTATTTGTTCTTGTTTTAACCAGAGGATGTTGTGGGAATGAGTGCCTTTCAGTTTCTGATTTTATGATTCCACAGGGTGAAGCAGATCAAGTCAGCATTCTATTCACTTTCTAAGGTACTTATTCTCGGTGTTGATAATAACCTTCTTCTTTTTACCCGTCAAGTATCTCATTAAATTCGTTTATGCTTATGTGTTGATCTTTCAAAAGAATATTTAAAGTGGCCTGAAGAGATTTTCTATTTAACTTTCTGGTTTTCCTGAAGATGCATCATGATTTTCTAAACTCTCTTCCTCTCTTGGATTTTGCTCCTGTCATTATGTCTAAATTTCATATTTGGAAAACATAATGATCATTGTTTAAATGCCACTGCTGACCACGTATCAAATTGGAAAAAAATACTGTTCATTGTTTTTCAGATCTTTAGCGAATCAAGAATTGTCGAGTACAGTGTGAAAGAAAACGCAATGTCACCGAAAAAGCAAGAGGTTCAAAACTTCTTCTGCAATTTCTTTTCGTGAATTTTGCAAGGTTTGAATATTGATACATATTTTGATGCTTTACATACACATTTGCTTCAGATATTAATCGACAACAAGCAGAACTATAAGTTCTTAGGAAAAAGTATAGACATGATATCACTCATCAAGCTATATGTGGAGGATGGGAAGGTTGTTCGCCACGAAGATTGGTATGCTCTACAGATACCTATGTAGAATTCTCCATCGTCTTGACTTACAGTGTAGTTATTCTCATGTTCAACTCTGCAATAATTTTATACAGGTGGGACAAGAAGCCTCTAAGAAATAGAGAAACAATCCAGCTTCCACTGGCCGGTCGCTTTATGGAAACACTTCGCCGGGGATCAATGCTTGCGACTCATGCTATGATGGGATTCGGGAAGGACCCAACTAATTAAAAATACTCCTGGAATCAAACAGATATGTCATGCTTTTCTTCTGCTTAATCTGTTAAATCAGTGCTACGAGTAATAATCAGCAGCTACAAGTTTGTGTTCAAGTAATGTATGGTGTTTAGCAGCTTTACGTTCAAACTCCATTTTCCTGCTGTAGAGATCTGTGTCAGGTAATCAATGGAGGGAACAAGATATGTGATTTCTCTGAATGAAATTTACATTTACTTCTTTATTGATCTGGGATGGCTGCTTTATGCCGGAAAACACCGGCTTTCCGACGCAGAATAAAATAAAAATAAATAAATAAATAAATAAATAAAATAATTATAAATAGCTAAGAAAGCTATAAATACAACAGAATTCGGATCGATCAATCTTGTCCATAATGATTGAAAGCTATGGTCTATCTATCTCCCCAAGATTCTCAAAGACAAAATCAAACAATGATTGAAAGCAAAAATAGATATCGAATATCCAAAACCATATCTAACACTCTCTCGTGAAATTTCACGCCGGAGCCTCTTTTTGACTGGTCTTTCCATGCTGCTTTGCCTTTGAGATTTATTTATAACCCCACAACAAGCCTAAAGCCGAGCTGCTCTCTCTCTCTCTTCCCATTATCATATGAGAATGATGAGTGAAGGATCCGAGACTATAGGGTTCTTCAGGCATTGCTGCTGCTGCTGGAGCAGTTAGGAGAGAGTGACAGACAGGTGATTCTATGATAATGCTTTTTTCTTTGTCGGGGTCCAATTACACACCTGTTATTGGAGTTTCAGATCCAAGAATTCCCTTACTTTCATGCAAAATTCTCTCACATGAGAAAGAAATGTGGATGGTGACCTTAAATAAGAACAGCCATTCTAGCTAGCTAGCTTTCCTTTCCCAAAGACTGCAAAAGAATTAAGGTGTGGAAACTTTGTCTCCATGCCATTCTTTTTTCGGCAAAGGGCTCCACTCCCTCCCTCAAAATCGAAAGCTTGAGGTGTGGAAGCTGTTCTGGATGAGACACTGCTGCTGCGATACATGAAAGATAAAAAGATGTGAGCAGTAAGGCCTTCGAAAAGTGTGTGTATTTTGAATACTTTATGCCCTAATGACCCCTAAAAAGAATACATCTAGTGGGTTCGTGCTTTTGTATTTCCTTTTCCCATTCCTTTTTATCACTTGTAATGATTTTCAGTTCATGTTCGAAGATTATACAAGGGTAACGGCTAGTATGAGTTGATGACTTGTTGACACAAGATGTGAATTAAATTGGGTGGAAGCTCATATGATAATTTTATCAAGTCAAATTATAGTTTTATTTTCTCAACTTATTTAAATTATAGCTCAATTTTCAGATCATGAGTGATGAGTTTAATAACCTGGTTTTTGAACTAGTTGTGATAAAACTTGAATGCAGATATGAAATAAATTAAGATCATGCAGTGTTGCCCCACCTCATCACACCATGAACATAGAACAAGCTAGCAAGTAGCAGCAGCCTTGTGATTAAGACCTAAATGCTGTTGAACTTGATATTTTACTGCTGTTGATTACCAATACATATATAGATTAGGACCTTGAAGAATATCACCGTCTTGTTAAAAATTCATAGTATATCTTGTTAGAATATCATCATCTGAAAATTTTGTCCGAGAGAATGTTTTCTGCATGTCGGATAAACATGAATGATGGAGGGTGTCTGAGAAGATCGAAGTAAAGGTGACGAAGAATATTCAAGAAAAAATCATTCCCTCGGGAAGAAAACAGAGCAGAAAATCAAGACTTTCTGAAAGATGTTCTCAGGAGTTTTCTTGGGCATGATATATTGATAATTATAAGGGCGCAAACATGAAGGGTGCAATAATAAACATGTCTAAATATGTTTCTTTAAAGATTAACAAAAATCCAAAAGAAAAAAGATGAAGAATTAGGATGTGTATGAAGCTTATAGGCATAGCTACAAGAACCGGCTCGAAGCCCGGATTACAAGGTGGCTGAATTAACCCTTGAAGTAGTGGATGTGGTTTTGTTTTTTAAATAAACCATGTTATTTTGATAAAAAAAAAAAAAAACTTTGTCCGACCCATGCTGATCAAGCTGGGTGGGTTACCCGATCGACTCACCTGCCTTTGCCTAGCTGTTGTTTATAACTATGCCTATAGGTGTTGGTCATAGACTCAAGTTACAATGTCAGACAATTTTTTTTTTATAGATTCAAGGAAACTTTATTTTTGAAAAACATATTTTATAGGCTCAAGTAATCGAGTAAAACCCCAGCTATTTCAGGTTCTTACAAAAGATGTACGTCATGAATCCCGGCAACTCGCACAAGCTTTTCGGGGAATTTGATATCATCCCACAACAAAAACTTCTTGGTTACGAGCATCAATCATCCATGGAAGTTGCTATCGTTCATTCCTATGATTTCTTGCTCAAATCTCTAAACCATTTTTTCCCTTAATGGGAACAGAGCTCGAGGTCTTATCTTCAAGTGACAAAGGCTACCCATTACCATCACCTCAGTGGACCGGTTCTTAAAAATTCAAGGGGCTGCTGCTGAATTAGGACCATAATGCTGTGAAGTTAACTTATCTCTTAGACTAAACCCATGGTGGAAGAAATTGTATATAGTATTGGTTATATATATGAGATAATATTAAAATTTTCTGATCTTTTTGCCGGGTGTTCTTATTCTTTTTTCCTTTCCCCTTTGTTATCCTCTCTTCTTTTGTCTTACTCAAGTAAGAACATGACAGTTGGAGATGAGTAAAGCAGGGCGAGTTTCAGATTTTGGAGTACATAAGCCATTGCTTTCCTTGTTTGATTTGAAAGCACTGGCTCCCTACTTTTAGCAGTTTAGTCAAGGTTCGTACTCCTGCTAAGATTCTCTGGGGAGTTATAAAGAGCTTATATTTACGATTCTTTTGGTTTCTTTCAAGTAGAGGAAGGTATAGAGCTTTCTGAAAGATGAAACTTATTCCTCATTTTCTTAACAAAACGACGCCCCTGAAGTTTGAACAAAATCTTCAAGAACAGCATGCAAGAACCAAAATCTAAACGTAGCTATATATTCCTCCACTTTTGGTGCTTATACCACCTGATAGGGTGGGTGGCTTGGACCACTCATTTCAAGCTAGTTACCAGTTGCTACATATAGCATGCGTGAGATATTCAGCAGAATCAACTCAAAACAATTTTTGATTAATCAGTCAGCAACATGGCTGAGTATGTTAGAACTAGAGAAAAGGAAAGAGAAAAGTATACATTTGAATGGTGAGGAGCTGGCAAGGTCCCATGATTTGTTCATCTGGTGTATATATTTATATATATATATATATATATATATATATATATATGATCAATGTACTTACAGATTCTTCAAACATGGTCCCATAAAGTCATGAAAAGATGATCTTCCTTTATGGGATTCTAAAGTGAAAACTTCTTTATGGTCTAAAGATTAGATGCTTCTTGTTTTTGTGCTCATCCTCTTTTTGGTTTATGATCATTCCCTCCTTATACTTTTCAAAGACTGGAATGTTAGGTTTTAATAAACCTACCAAACAAATATAGTAATAAAGTGAACCCTTGCCCACTAATCATAAAGCATAGTGTTCACTTTTTTTATAATTTGTGGCCAGTGGAAGAATTTCTCTTCTTCCTTGTTCTCTTCCAAAGTAGCCACTTCTTTGCATAACCCTCAAGTTATGAATCTTAACCTTTTGATTTTCAATAATGTTTTAGTACTAGTTAAGTCTTAGTTCTGTCGGCATTTCAGGTTAAAAAAACATTATTTTTTTTTTTCACTTGGCCACTGCATAGATTAACGAGCTCTGGAGCACCATGTTTAATATTTATCATTGCTGGAACAGTAAGATCAGTAGAAAAACAATTTGAGAAGATATAGAATATAAATTTACATGGAAGATTGCTTGGCTTGGACAAAGAAATGAAATCTTGGAGGAAAACCTTGATTATATATGCAGTAATCTATTACATGTAACATAAGTTAAGGAAAAAATAATAAAAGACAAAAATATACAGCAAAGCCTTACTTGGCCAACGCCTAAATCCTGTCAACCCCGCCCTCCATGTAAGATCAGAAAATAATTTTTCCTTTTCCCCTTTGTTAGTTTAATCTTTCACTCCCCCCACATGAATTCAAAAAACAAAGTCCTTAAATATTAAAGATCTAGCAAATATACCCCTCCTAACTTAATTCTTGAATTTTGAAAACAACCTGCCTATCCACAGATTCTAAAATCCCATGTTCTGCAAGTGAACACTGATCATCTCCAAAGGAAATATTCAAGTCAAGTGACAGAACTAGACTTTTCTCCTCCATGACACCCTCGTCTTCCCTGTCTTCATGATTGTCACCAGTTTTTTGCCTTCTTGGAGGTGAACATGCTACTGAACTGAAGCTTTCACAGCTGAAAATAATAATGGCATCCTTAAGAGGAACTTTTTCACCATCAGGAAGTGTCACATTCCCATTTTCAATTGCTTGCTTGATACCCTTTTGGGAACAGTTGTCAACTTGATCCACATCTTCCATGAAGAACACGCGATGAGGATTTTCATTCAAAGTTAGGCCAAGTCTCTCAAGATAACTGCAACCCAACTCATCTCTTGACCTCTTGTTTTTGGATTCTTCAGTAGAATCAGCTCCTGATGAGAAATTGCTTAAACCAATCGAGACAAAGTTGCTTTGAGAGCCAAAAACTAGTCTAGACAGCTCCCTTGCGATCTTTTCTTTACCTTCAACATCAACACCTAAGAAAAAAAGCCAGGTTTCTGCTTTGTCTTCTGTGTGATTCAACTTTCCTTTCCTTTTCCTCATTCCAGACCTGCACTCCAGGATAGAGGTTGCAATCTCAGGAATGATATCCTTCTGCCATGGAACCTTCTTCTCCAGGCCACTACGTAGATTCTTCATGTTGTGGTCATTGAACTCCTTGAAGCTTTGAACACCCTCCGTATCATCCATTGCCTCACTTGAAGAAGCTGAATTTGGACTAGAGTTGGGATTTGACAAAAGGTCAGGTTTGGGATCACTTCTCAAACGACTGCTTTCATAACCTTCATTGCTGCATTCTGAAATCCAAATCTGGTTCTCTTTTACCAACTGTTTGTGCTCAAAAATCACTGGCCAACTTAGGTGTGTCTGCTGTGAGTCGGTGTTGCGCTCTTGCAAGGAGACTGGATTCGGTGAAGGAGGAGACGACGCAAACTTGATGGTTTTCTCAGGATTGTAGAGCTGTTTGTGGACTGAACCAAAAAGAGAGATCCCTTTATTGCACAGATATTCCTGCTAAACAAGTTCCAAGTGCAAGTAGTGTTAATTTAATTGAAGCACTATAATTGTAGCCAAGACTCATTATAAACTTCGAAGTTCAGGTAAAGTAAGCACTACCTGGTCATCGGCGGTGTTTCTTTCAGTTTCTTTGCACTGCTGGAGCCATAAGGGCAAGCTTGAATTGTTGGAAATAGTAACGCTGGAAGTGGATTCCTTGTTATGGGTCCTACCTACCAGGCTTTTAGCTTCTTTATCGAAGAAGTTGACAGAGTAATCTGTCCAGCAAGTTGAGTGGTTATCAAATCCAGATTCAAGCAGCGGCCAGGACCCATTCAAGGATGCCTTGCTTCTGGGTTGATGAGATTGTGAATCACTGAAAGAAAGTAAAGAACAAAAAGATTAGTACAAAAAGATGGGAATACGATAAGCAGGTGAGATTGAAATGGTATTTTAACTAAATCTGAAAGACTTGCCTATTAAGTTTGAGACTTAGACTCAGGCTCCCAACTGGAATTGTTACAGGATACAGTTCCCACATAGTCTCTAGAGAAGGGTGACCTGCTTTACACTTCATGTAAGTTTGAAAAGTAGCAATCCCCATTAGCCACAACCTTCCTGTTTCACTGAATCCATGAACCAATCTTTTGAGCTCCGTGATTATGTGGTCTACAGTGCAGTAGTAGCCTCTCCTTTGCTCGCCATAGCTTGACCAAAAATCAGATATCCATTTGAGATCACCCAGATATAAAACCACCCCGGTACTTATACAGCTCTTCACAACACACCTAAGCTCCATAAGCTTCTGTTCAAGGTCCTCTTTGGAAAGACTTCTGAAAGACAAGAGTGGAAGGCTTTTGAACTTCACAGTCCTCAAATCCCCAGAAACCTCCCCTCTCTCAAACTTTTCCATCACTCCCCTAACTACACTCTCAGCAGTAGCCAGGCACTCTCCTGTGACGATAGTGTTTCTCTTTTTGCCCACCAATGTGCTTAAGACACTCATTACATCATCATTCCTTGCTTGATCTAATGGCTTGCTGTGTATGATTCCAAACTGACTGAAAGGTGGAGATGGAGACACACCAGCGCTGAGAATTTGAGGTTTGGTGATTTCCTTAGACTGACAGCTGACAGTAACAGAACTTTGAGGACAAATCTCCAAAGAAACAGTTTGTTCTACCTTGTTTTTCACTTGAGTGCTAGAGAAACCAGCCTCCCTCATGACTCTACTAACGCTAGGATCATCTAGGATAGAGATAATGAGTTGTTCTATCTCGATTTTCAAAGCTAAGATGGGCTGTTGCTGGTTCTCGATGGATCCTCGCCGTTGGTGAGCCTGAGCACGCTTAAAGGCAGCAACCAGGGCATTGGAGAGGGAAGGGTTGGAGGAGTGAGGGCCTAAAAGGGCACTAGAAGTGGACGCGGGGAGGCGATTAAGCGCCACATTGAAGCAAAGCTCTAGAGCTTTGCATTGAAGAGGATGAGAGTGGGATTGAAGGCAAGCCCGTCTGAGAATACCAGTAGAGGAAGAAAGCATAATGCTTGCTACATGAAGAGGAGTGACTTGAGAATGGCCTCGCCGCATAGCAAGACCAAATGCTTGTTTCACTGAACCTACAGCCTCAGGAGTTAGAGCCTGCTGTACACTGCAAATTCCTGTCCTCATATTTCTCTAGTCTTGAAAGTTCACTTACAGAATGATACAAAGTGTTTCAAAGATATCTAGCTAGACGAAGCAAAACTAGATCGTTTGTAGAGGTTTTGGCATCATGTGTGGATAAAAAGAGAAGTAGAGGTAAGGAATTTCTTAGGCAAACTCTTTAGTCAAGCTACCAATATGAAGAAGCAGCTATCTGCAGGTTTATATTCTGCTTGTGAGGGAAGAGGTGTGGCAAGTTTAGATATTATGGGCTATGGGATTGTGCTTTTCTTGCTTGGGAGGCAAAATTTTAGTCTTTGTATGTGAAAGTGCTTTGCATGTGATATCCAACTTTCTCTTTTTCTCATCATATAAAGGTTAGTGGATTAAAAAAAAAAAGAGAAGTTGGCGTCTCTATATTGTGGGGGCTATAAATTATATCAACATTTTGCGAAGCACTAAGCTTTAAGGACTATGAAAGGAATAATCACTTTGTTAAATCATATATATAATGACTGATGCATTATGTACTATATACGTTATTCAAGGTTGGAAGAACAAGCTCAAAAGTAGATAATGGAAAAAGAAAAGGAAAAAAGAGAAAGGGCAGAGAAAAGGAAAGTTAAATCCACCAATACCAAGAAGCTGAAGTAAAGAAGAGAGGACTGGCTGTCTGTTTGAAGGGGATTGGGAACTGTATCAGTGCTTTACTTTGCTCTCTTATCAAAGAAGAGGAATAATGCCTTTGATGATTGAGTAATGGATGGTCACAGACTTTTATTTTCTTTCAACAGATTGTATGAAATCCATGTAAAAAACATTCTTTACCTCCCTCCCTCCTTCCCCATAAAGTTGACCTTCATTTCAAATCAAGTTTTTGATTTAGCCCATCACCCTGTTGGAGCCCTTCAATAATTAGCTAATCTCCAATTATCTTCTTTTCTGGGGTGCAGGACTGCTGTTTCAGTCTCCTGCTTGTGATTATTATGGAACAGTCATGGATATATACTTGCTGGAATCTTTCTTAATTTCACAGCATTGGATATCATATTTCCTTTGAGTTTTCCCTGGATGATCAGACTTGCACTGGATATCACATTCTACTTCTCTTGGGCTACCTCCCTCCCTTCCCAAGCTCCTTGTCACCTGAATAGCTAGGTGGCTGGCCGAATGTTTCATCTGTGCATGCAGACCTGTAGATAATAGCTTGCTTGCTTTTATCAATCCCATCTTCTTTTTGTTGATAAATAGCCATTGTAGTTCCTACTTGAAGCACAGGATATATTGGCAGGACCATAGCTATTGCATGGAAGGCTCTTAACACAGCCATCCTCTGGCTTAGTGCACTGGATAGAGATGTTTCAGAATTTTTTTGCTGTAGGGAACTGGATCAGACTTGCACCAGAAACAAAAAAAAAAAAAGT
Source organism: Salix purpurea (assembly GCA_027405865.1). Taxonomy (NCBI): domain Eukaryota; kingdom Viridiplantae; phylum Streptophyta; class Magnoliopsida; order Malpighiales; family Salicaceae; genus Salix; species Salix purpurea. The sequence continues at coordinate 663,787 of JAOWLH010000012.1, forward strand.
TCAATAGATTTAAGACCCGTAGTGAGATTTTCCATGACACGGTATCAGAATTTTGTTGATCTTGTGGTCACGAGTTCGAATCTCATCATCCTTATTCTATTTGATAAAAATAAAACATATGGTAATGTGGATCTATATGCAAATTTTTTGTTAAATATTACAGTTAGAATATAAACTGTTAAGTTTTGTTAATTAGCATAACTGTTTTTGTTATGTAGTGATAGGTGAGTTTTGTGTGTATTTTAGTTTTTAGTGTATGCATTACTATAAATACATACACTGTAACCTTGAAGAATTAATTGAAATTGAAGATGAAAATACATTACTGAAAGTTTGACATGGTATCAGAGCCAATCTCGAATTTTTTTATCTTGAATCGTATTTTTTCCTCTCCTTTCTGGTTCAAAAACCCAGAAATTTGATTGCTACAGTACTTGTTTGTTCAATGCTACTGTTCATCTAACCCAGATTTTCCCGGAAAAAATAACCCAGATTTTCCCGGAAAATAAAGCCCAGATTTTCCCGAGAAAAAAAAAACCCACATACGAATTTGTTGTTTTTTTTCTTTCGAATCGAAGTGTTTTCTTCCCCGGAGGCTTCAGTGCCATCGTTACCGTTCATCAACGAAAAAAAAACCCAGATATCACACCCAGAAACTCCAGCACAAATCGAAAAATCCACTCAGAAAAAAACCACCCATCGAAAAAATCCACTCACCAACCCAGAAATCCATTCATCCACCCATCGAAGAACACCAAACACGAACCCACCAACCACGAACAACCACAGATTCAAACGAAAATTCTCAGAAACCCGAGACCCACAAACCCAGAAAAAAACCCCAACAAACCATCTGAACATCTTCATCTCCGAAAACCAACAACCACAGACGAGAAAGGAAATCAACCCACAAACAATGGAACGATTGAAAACAGATATGGTAGAGATCGGCGAAGTACAAAAACTCATAAGAGAAGGGCAACGAGAAATAAGGCAAGGGTTTGAAGAGATAGAAGTAGAATGCCGCAGGCTCAAAGAGGAGACGATGAACATAGCCGATCAGAGTGATTACAATCAAATCAGAATCAACCTGATGCTTGGCATTTTACAGGGGCCGGCAGCTTGGGGAAGAGAAAGGGAAGAAAATGAATTAGGGCAAGCCTTTTATAGGGCTGCCCGAAATAGTGCTGACCGAAACAGTGGGGCTGACCGAAATAGTGGGGTTGACCGAAACAGTGGGGTTGACCGAAGTGGGGCCGACCGAAAATACAAAAATGCTGGTGGGTTACTGTGCTCTCACTGCGGGGAAATAGGACATTCAAAACAACGGTGTTATGAAATTATTGGCTACCCGGACTGGTGGGACTTTATGAAAAAACCTCGGAAAAATTTCCGAAAACCTCTAATTTATCTGACGAAAGCAGATCTGGCACAACCCACAGCGAATGTGGTCCATCCAGGTATCATCGAAAACAAATTTGCACACTCTATTATTACAAAGAATAGTACTTGGATAATTGATACAGGTGCATCCCATCATATGACTAGAGATTCCGATAATTTAATATGCCATAAACCCTCTTTACGGACAGATATATGTACTGCTAATGGTAGTACCTCCCCTATTACGGGGGAAGGATCTCTTGTTTTAACTGATACTATTACACTAGATACTGTTCTTATTGTTCCATCTCTTGCGTCTAATCTCCTCTCGGTTAGTCAAATCACGACTACCCTTGAGTGCACGGTCACGTTTTGGCCTTTGTTCTGTGTTTTTCAGGACATTCTAACTCGGAAGATTCTTGGTTATGGTGTTAGACGGGGCAACCTGTATTACTTGGAATTAACGAAACAAGGGGGGTTAAAGTTAGGTCATGCACATCAGACCACAAGTACAGATCAAGCTCAGGCTCTTGTTTGGTTATGGCATCGACGACTCGGACATCTTTCATTTGGATACCTTAAGAAGCTACAACCGCATTTATTTTCAAGGTTAAGTATTTTGGATTTTAAGTGTGACATCTGTGAACTAGCAAAAAGTCACCGTATTTCCTATTTGCCAAGTTTGCATAAAAGTGTAGACCCATTTGCAGTTATTCACTCTGATGTTTGCGGTCCTGCAAAGGTCTCATCTTTTTCTAATGCACGATACTTTGTTACCTTTATTGATGAGTGTACTCGGATGACCTGGATATCTCTCCTCCGAAATAAAAGTGAAGTAAGTACAGCATTTCAGGAATTTCAGAAAATGGTGCTGACCCAATACCAACGACAGATTCGTACACTTCAGTCAGATAATGGTACGGAATTTATGGATCAAGTGCTAGGTAACTTCTTACAACGTCATGGAATTCGACATCAGACATCCTGCACATATACTCCACAGCAGAATGGATTAGCTGAAAGAAAGAACAGGCAAATTATGGAAATAGTTCGGGCCTCGCTATTTGGCATGAATCTGCCAAAATACTATTGGGGTGAGGCAGTCAAATCCGCTGCGTATTTAATAAATCGAACACCATCCAGCGCAATTGAATTTCAGTCTCCTCAACAGAAAATGGAATCTCTTCTCTCGGTTCCTCACCTTCCAAATTTGGAACCTCGAGTATTTGGTTGTACGGTATATGTCCACATCCCTAAGGTTCTGCGAAGCAAACTCGATCCGTGTGCCAAACGGTGCGTGTTTGTAGGTTACTCGGCATTTCAAAAAGGATATCGGTGCTACGATCCTCATCATCGAAAGCTACATGTGACCTTGGATGCATCATTTCGCGAATCTGAACCCTACTATTCAGGGGGAGTTCCTGGTTCTTCTCTTCAGGGGGAGTTCCTGGTTCTTCTCTTCAGGGGGAGAGTAACAATGAAGAGAATGAAGATATATTTGAATTAGAGGAAATGAGACCAAGTCGGGATGATAACATTGAAGTCAGCACAGACCGAAATGATCTCACTAATGACCCCCCTATGTCTCTGGAATTACCAACGCCTACACCATTAACCGAAGAATCAACCGAGAATGTCTCTCCTCAGTCACCTCAGGTAACCCTAAATCCTATCCCAATTGATATAAATGAAATTCCTGTCTTAGAAAATAATGAGACCCATAGATACCCACAAAGACTAAATCGGGGAGTCCCAAAGAAACAGTATGAACCTGATCCAAAACACAAAACTAAATACCCCATCAGCAACTATATTTCTACCCATAGATTATCGGAATCATATGCATTTACTGTTAATCAATTATCCAATGTGTCTATTCCTAGTAATGTACAGGATGCATTAGCAGACCCAAAGTGGACCAAGGCAATGAATGAGGAAATGGAGGCTTTGCAAAAGAACAACACGTGGGAGTTATGTCAACTACCAACAGGAAAGAAGAAAGTTGGGTGTAAATGGGTGTTCACAGTGAAGTTGAAAGCAGATGGGAGCATTGATAGATACAAAGCAAGGTTGGTAGCAAAGGGATATACGCAGAAGTATGGGGTGGACTACCAAGAAACTTTTGCCCCGGTTGCAAAAATAAACACAATTCGGATTCTCATATCGATAGCAGTGAATCGAGACTGGGCCTTACAACAATTTGATGTCAAGAACGCCTTCCTGAATGGAGATCTTGAAGAAGAAGTTTATATGGAATTGCCACCCGGAGTGAAAACCAGGTGCTCACGAGAAACAAAAGTGTGCAAATTAAAGAAGGCTTTATATGGGTTAAAACAGTCACCCCGGGCATGGTTCGGAAGATTCTCATCCACGATGAAAGAGTTTGGCTATAAGCAAAGTAATTCAGATCATACTTTGTTTATAAAGCACAAAGGAGGGAAGGTAACGGCTCTAATAGTATATGTGGATGATATGGTTTTAACAGGAGATGATCCAGAAGAAAGAAAGGCTCTACAACAGTTTCTGGCATCGAAATTCGAAATGAAAGATCTCGGACAACTGAAGTACTTCTTAGGGATTGAGGTCTCGAGGTCGAAAACGGGGATATGTCTTTCACAACGAAAATATGTGTTGGATTTATTAGCAGAAACTGGAATGCTTGCATGCAAACCGGTAGATACACCTATGGAAATGAATCACAAACTGGGACAAGCAGAAGATCAGACGCCAGCTGACAAAGGACGTTACCAACGATTAGTCGGGAAACTGATATATTTATCACATACACGGCCAGATATAGCCTATGCAGTCAGCGTGGTAAGTCAGTTCATGCATTTACCAGGAGAGGAACATATGGAAGCAGTCTATCGAATCCTAAGATATTTAAAAAGTGCACCGGGAAAAGGACTACTATTCTCAAAGAATGAAGTTCGTGAAATTACAGGATACACAGACTCAGACTGGGCAGGAGATCAGACAGATAGAAGATCAACATCAGGTTACTTTACTTTTGTAGAAGGTAATCTTGTCACTTGGAGAAGTAAGAAGCAGAAAGTAGTCGCAAGGTCAAGTGCAGAAGCAGAATACCGGGGTATGGCTCATGGTGTGTGTGAATTGCTATGGATTAAACAGGTACTACAAGACCTGGGAATTGAGTGTGAGACATCTATGGGTCTACACTGTGATAATAAGTCAGCTATCGAGATTGCGCATAATCCTGTACAGCATGATCGTACCAAACACGTAGAAGTTGATCGACACTTTATTAAAGAAAACCTTGATCGGAAAATTATACAATTTCCGTTTGTAAGGTCGGAAGATCAATTGGCGGATATACTCACAAAGGCGGTTTCAGGAAAGACATTTCATGGAGCAATTAACAAGTTGGGCTTGATAAACATATACGCTCCAACTTGAGGGGGAGTGTTAAATATTACAGTTAGAATATAAACTGTTAAGTTTTGTTAATTAGCATAACTGTTTTTGTTATGTAGTGATAGGTGAGTTTTGTGTGTATTTTAGTTTTTAGTGTATGCATTACTATAAATACATACACTGTAACCTTGAAGAATTAATTGAAATTGAAGATGAAAATACATTACTGAAAGTTTGACATTTTTAAACCCAAAATACTTTCATTTAAGGATGTATGTTAAATAATAATAATATAAATTATATCCTGGACCTCACCTAATAGCTTAAGTTTTTAGATGAGATGATTTCTTGACACTATATTGTAAATTGAGTGTTGTTATCAAACTTGACCAAAGTCAACTCAACTAAAATTAATTGGTTTAATTCAAAACATCATTGCTCAAGATTTGTTTTTCCAATTAAATCATGTCTCACAGGTTCTTACTTCACATCTATTTAGTAAAAAATATTTTTCAAAGTATTTTTAATTTGAAAACACATCAAAATAACATGTTTTTTTATTATTATTTAAAATTTATTTTTAATATCAGCATATCAAAACAATCTAAAATATTAATTTAAAAAATAAAAAATTCTCAAAAATATAATTGAAACGGGATCTTAATCAACTCACATCCGGTTTGATATAGAAATTTAGAGTCGATAGATCACTGAGTTGGCCTATAAAATTAGATTGATTTTAGTAACAGTGCTCTTAAGTAAACAATCTGTCAAGATGAATCCAAACAATTCGATGGCTAAGACCTCATCCGTGTGAAACAAAACGGTCAACGAGTCAAAGTAAAACTGCTGAGATAAATTCAAACGACAAGCCGGTGACGACGCTAATTTCAACTTACCTCTAAACTTGGAATACTTAAAAAAAATATATATTTTATATCATTTTAAGCAATTCATTTGTACTGGTTAGTGGAGTTGATTATTTATAAGGTAACTGAGAAATCTTACAATATCAAGGGAATGTGGTAAAAACTCTATGCAATTCAAGGATTCAACCATGAATTATCTCCCATAATTCAACGATCTTGATGAACATGTTTCATTGTGTAAGATTGTGTGAAGTACCCTTTTCCTTTTTACATATCTTAAGTTTTGAAATGAAAATGAAATCTTCATAACATAAGGGATGAAGACGTAAATTTTATCCAGCACAGCCATGTCAGGATCTGGTCCTCTCTGTCTCACAGATTTTAAAACCACAGCTACTGGGCTTCAGATACCGATCTCCCCAAAAATTCTGACTTTTTGGGGTTAAAGCTTCTGTATTTTCTGTGAGTTTGTTTGAACTAACATGGGTTCTAGTTCTTGGATTGAATTAGTGTCAAAGTTTGTTTCTTTTTTATTACTTGTCTGATGAACTTGTTCCTGCATTCGATTTTGCTATTGTGGCTGTGTTATCAAGTTATCTTTCTGTAATAAATTAATGCTAATGTGGGCTTGAAGCATTGAAATCCTTACAAACAAGTTGATGTAAACAAATAGTATATATCCTAAATGTATTGGTAATCTGCATCTGCCTAAAATGCATGCTGTCAAATATATCTGCAGAAGAATGATGTTTTTAATGTTTTTTTATCATGTTCTTCGCGTCTCGCTATCATGTTTCAATGTCTATGGTTCTTGTGCTTCCCTTTAAAAGAAGGGGTTTGGTTATAATGTAGCTGTTTCTGTAATTTTTGTTTATTTATGGAGCTGTCACTTGTTTATATACATACAGGAATAGAGAGCTGTGGGAAATGAAGAGGCTGATTGAGAAACTGGGTGCTGCTGGCGGTGCTTTTGTTAAGAAATCATCTTATCTAGAAGTTTAAGCTATTAGTCGAGATTCTAGAATATGATTTATATTATTTCTTAACACACCTCCTTAAATGAAAACCCTTTGGGCTTGAAACTTACACAGACTCGTACTGTTTTGTGCTTGATTTTTATCAAATAAAATAGAAGTGTTGAGATTCAAACTCGTGACCACTAGGTTAATAAAACTATGATACCATATTACAGAACCATCTCACCTGCCTAAGCTACTAGGTGAGGTCCCAGAATATACTTTATATTATTGTCTAACATATATCACATATATCAGCATGAATGTGCCTCTGATACGTCCCAGAGATCAAATTTCACAAGTGATGAAGATACATAAGGTGAGATCTCACAAGCAATCTGGCTGCTCACTTGAGTTTGTCGTGGATAAATCACAAGAGGGGTCCTAATGGTTGCATTGTGGGAATTCATCGCTCCCAATTACATGTTCGTGCTTCCTCCCATTACTGTTTCAAGTCAGCTAGGATTGGTTAAAACTAGTTGATTTTCTGTAGAACCGAGCATGTAAAACACTCTTCAATAATCAAATTGAAAGCCATGCCTCGTTTGACTTTTCTGAACTACTTTTTGAATGCGGACATGTCGTCGATGGAGTATCCTATACTTTTTTTCACGACGGGTTAAATCTGATTGGTGATATCGATGCATTGCGTATAGATTTAGCTAACAGTTCTTGAGAAAATCAATAGCTCGCATTTGCAATGCAGCTCTGCTAATTTCGTAGACTGCTGCATGTTCGGTCAAACACCCCAATTTGGGTGGCTTCTTTTGACAGGTCAGATTACCAGACGACGAGCAGCTTCTTCAGCAGCACGTCCCTGTAAGAAGATCGTTCTATCACACAATGTCTGTATTACACGTTTGGTTAGCCATCTAAATCGTGTTGTCATGGATCAGCTGCGAAAATAAACTCGAATTCTTTCAATGATTCTCATTGCACCTCACTGGAGATTCACAAGAGAGGCGCAGAACCTTTCAAGTTCTAATATTTCTTGCCATTTTCAAGAAGAGGAGAGATTTCATAATCATCATAGTAAACGAAAAGAAGCTCTAATCTCATTTTGTTCTTCTTTAATCCTACTAATATACGCAAAACTGAAATAATGAAAGCTAAGACTATACCATCTGTTCTTCCTCGTCAATCTCACCATGCACTTTCAATGAACATAGAGGAGATGAAGAAGAGAAGGTAGAATCAGAAGAAGGAGCAGCTGCAATCCCAACAAGTAGATCGACAAATGCCCCAACTATATACCCATGATTCTTTTTCCCGTTGACCTTCAAGTACCAGCCCAGTAGCTCCTTCAAACAATCCCAATCTTTAAGTCCATGAGACTCCACCATCTCCTCCATTGACCTTCTAAAATCAACATATGGATTCTCAGACTCCATTGCTAGCTCTACGCTTTCTTTGAACGGAAACCCTCCTGTCTTTGCCTTTTCTAGTATTGAGTTCGTGTCTCCAGGCTCAAAAAACAACCTTTCTGATCTCGCCCCGCGCACAACAACCTCCAATGACTCCCCGTCGTAGTCCTCCGACTCGGTTGAGAAGCTTGTGGTTTCTGACGAGTCAGTGAACCATGACTCTGGTGTTTCAACCCCTTCAGAAGGATCGAAGAAGACCGAGTTTACAGTCTTGATAACATCATCTCCAGCTCTGAAAGAGAGAGTCTTGGGGTGCTTGCATGAAGGCCATTTCTGCCATGGATGCTTCGTTTCTTTGCCCTTGAAGATTGTTGGTATCTTCATTTTTCTTGCTCTCTTGATCCCAAACACAGGAAAGAGATAATGTATGGGCTTAAATGGCGTCTCACGATAATTGAATGTCTGTGGCTTTTTTTGGTCTGCTAATAATGTGATCAGAGGAAGCTGTGAGAGTTATATTTAAAGAAGATGCGAAGAGGAGTTGGGGAAGAAGATGGAAATGAAACGGGACAGGTAGGGCCTGTGATCATGTGAGCATTAAATTCTGAGTTTCTTAATTGAATGTGATATCAAACACCTAAACATACCACAACTTTTCTCAACAAGAATTTTATACAGTTGAGCTAACTTTTTTTACGTTCACAAGCCAAGCTTCCTGATTAATGGAGCTCCCATGATTTGTTTTGTTGATGTTACTCTGTCCCATGATTTTCCTATCCCCCTCGTAACCCTTCTCTCCTAACCTCTCATGAATTTTCTATTATAAACAATTTGTTACACAATAATATAGATTATATCATGGTTTATGTCACCTAATAATTTTAATTTTTATGTGAGATGGTTCTTTAATATGGTATCAGGTTATCGTCACGATTTCAAATCTCATCACTCTAATTCTATTTAATAAAAATTAAACATTAACTTCTGTGAATTTGCGTGTAAATTTCAAGTTCAAAGAGCTTTTATTTTAAGAAGAGTATTAAATAATAATATAAATTATATTATATGATCTCACCTAAAAGTTTAAGATGATTCCTTGACAAATTTTTTTATTAAAAACACAATGTTATAAAACCCGACTCAACCTAGAATCTAGTTCAGATCATTTAAAAAAAAAATATATGTCAAAAGAGAGTTAATACGAGTAACCAATCAAAATCAAGTATGATTTTAAATTTTGTTAAAAAATAAAAAAATATATATATTTTTTTAAAAAAGAAAAAATGAACTATAAGGTCTTGAATTACCCTATGTCAATTTGTAACCCCAGTTATTTTATCGGACTAAGTCCAATAATTCCATGTAAAAGTTTTATGTTGACGGTTTAAATTCAATTAGTAAAGGAGTGTGTTTGGTAATGGTGTTTTTGGAAAAATATTTTTCAATTAAAAATATATTAAAATAAAAATATTTTTTAATTTTTATCAGTAAATTAAAATTATCGAAAAACATATAAAAATATATTAATTTAATTATTTTTTGAATAAAAAATATTTTAAAAAACAAGTTTGAAATACGTAAACAAACAGATACTATAAACATGTTTCAATTATTACAGTAATTGGAAGAGACAGAATAGATTAGGAAATTTAAGGATTTCTCGTGGGAAAGAAGAATGAGGTTGAAAAAATAAATCAAGTTGAGGCAAGATTCATGTGACTTTTTTTGAAAAAAAGAGCGGTCAAATGAGGCACACTTTCCTTGCCAACGGATTTATGAGAGGGAATTAAATGACATATTCTTTTATTCCTTATTTTAAATTTATTTTAATATATATATTATATTTACCCAACATTTATCTATTTATTTGCATTAAATAATTAAAAAAATGCAAACAAACCTATGCGAGGTCGTAGGTTTAATATATATTAATATATTTATTTTTTAATATATATATATATATATATATATATATATATATATATATATATATATATATATATTATATTTACCCTATTCGACGCTTGTGTGATGATAATGGCTCTGAACATACTTCATAAATCAGGCCCTTTATGTTCTACAATAATCCTTTAAGATGATTTATTTTCATATAAGGGACTTAGTGTTCATCATTTTCAGTTTAGTTTATTTTTTCCCTATAAAAATATCAAATCAAAAAATAAAAAATAAGTCGGACCTAGTTTAAACCAACCAATTTTAGTTTGGTTTGGTTCGATTTTTTTTACTAAAAAATCAAAAAATAGTTTTGGTTTCTCTCATTTCACCAAAATAGAATCAAACTAAAACTTAATCGGAAGATTAAAAATATATGTAGTGTATTTTTTTAATTTAAATCAGTTTAGTTGGGTTTCAGTTTATCGATTTTTGCTTAAAAAAAAATTGGACTGCATTGGAATTTTTTTAAAAAAATTCTAATCCTTTAATCAGTTTTTTTTTATAATGATTTGGTTTTTCTCAGTTAATATTTTTTTGTTATCTTGGTTTAATTGGTTTTTCAATTTTTTTTGTTCACCCATTATACTTATACTTAGGCTATCCTTTATATACAATTCTAGAATCAACTCACAAACCCAGAATTTTGAATAGAGCACCAGCGACCATATCAAAATTGGCTTGAAAATTAATTCCGAAATGAAAGAATCTCGATCGTTTGATTATTAGGTCAACTTATAAATCACACGGTCATTTATTAAAATGATATTTTTTCTGCTCTTTAAAAAAACTAATGTTAATTTGATAAGGTTCTATTCTATTAGGTCAATCAAATTACTAAAAACTCAATTAAATCAAACAAGTTTTATAAAATTAGTATTTAATTAGAAACTTCGTCGTTTTAATTGTCAAGTTTTTAGGTTAATCCACAGAATCAGAGAGCGATACATTTTGACACCTACATTTATTGTGCAAATGAAATAAAAATAATAAATAAATTAAGGTTGACCATAACAAGATACTATTGAGAGATTAAAAAAAAAAGATGATTATGAGACGAGCATGAACAGCTGCTTGCCATGCATGCTTTAAATGTGCTCCCGACATATCTAAACTATCTTGTCTAATCAACTCCGATGAATCAAAACACTACCTTAGGGATGAAGCCTAATTAATGTTTAATTACCCCATCTCATTGATTTTTGATGATTCAATACGGTCAGCTAACTAATTATCCTAGGACAAGACCGGTCCATCAAATTCTTTTTTTTATTATTATTAACATGTTTTTTATTATTATTAACATGGTTGTTCAGGTTAATTTCCATGCAAATATATCAATTAATCCCTGAAGTTAACAACCATGTAAATTTTTAATAATTATTATATTAATAATTACAGGATTTAAATCTAAAATTTGAAAATAATAATTTTTTAGCCTCAAAATCACATCACTAGCCAACTGCTCATTTTAATTTGTACGTATCATGGTTATTTCTTCCATCATATCAGTTATGTTTTTGTTCCCCGCTGGTACAAACGTTGTTGTACACAATCCATGTGAATGGCCGCCCCCCTGTTCGCTGGCTCTTGTGGTACCAAAAAACAATAATTAATGGTATGTTGGGTAGTCATCGTGTTTATTTTTTTTACACATGAAAATAATATCTCTTTTAAAAAATATGAACAGCCCTAGAGTGTTACCTCATCAAATCAAAATCAAGAAGAGAACATTTTTATAATATTAAAACTATTTTAAATGCCGTGGGCACATAATTAGGTTTTCTAGCTTCTGTGTTAATTAAATCAACCCTGAAACGGTTGATTTATGGCATTCGATCATTGGAAAGGATCGGTGGCTCCACATTATATTGTCGTGAGTTGCAACTATATATATATATATATATATATATATATATATATATATCATATGATGAAGAACAAAAGCGAAATAAAAAGCTCATGGTTTTCTTGCAATCTATATCTTAGTGTGAGGAACAGCATTTAGCTATCTTGTAAGCTTTCATATGTAGACCAACTTCTTAAGAAATGTGTCGGGTTGGAATTTGAATGTTTTTGGATTATAGTTGTAAGATCCAAGCATGGAATACGAGTCAAGAGGGTTGATCCCAATTTTTATTTATTTATTTATTTATAAAATGTTCAAAACGATGTTATTCTAACAAAACAAAGAAAAGTTAAAGATCGAGTTTCATACGAGATAGAGAATCAAATCCAATTTCCTTATAGTGATTGATCTAGTCTTTTTTTTTTCTTTTTTTTTTTTTTTTATTTGGATCGATGCAGGCTACAGTCTAGTAATCACACAACAACTATATCATATACTATAGTCTTAATTTTTAAAATAATAAATTGTCACATTTTTCATTCTAGTAACATCCATCACAGATATTTACATCCATTTATCTTGCTCGTGCGATTTGAATGGTTCTTGTGCTGGGATTAGGAGGTCATTGGGTTCCCCTAATTATTGTGAGTTCTTGAAGAAGCAGATGAACTGGTTTGTCTCCTATCTACCGATTCATTATTGGCTTTGGGCAGGCATCTGTATGGAAACACACATGCTACGTTGACCCTCTTTGTTGCATGATTTTTTTCTTTTACATAAAATAAAATAAAACATGTTTAGTTTAATAATTAAGAGAGGATTGTGAAACACAGCCACCCGTCATTGGGTGTGAGATGCCATTGCACGTCGTATCCACGTCAACTTAGGGTATTTTGTACCACCAACTTCAAACATCTCAAGATAAATGCTCGAAAAAAGAGAGAAAATGTATTTTAGGGTTTGCCTAGAGCTTAGTGGCACTTGGCTACAGTTCCAAAATCTAATTTTGGTGGAAGTGCAAGAATCGGCTATAGTGTTTGAATCAAAAGTTATTGAATATGGCTTCATCCAAGTATTTATTTTAAGATTTTTTTTTAAAAAAAAAAAAAACAATGCTATTTTAAAGGGGAAAATCAATTTAAATTTTAAACGAGTCGATGTTTGATTTTAGATTCAATTTAAACTAAAAATAAAATTATTTCACGAATTAAAAAATAAAATAGAAAAATTATCTAAAAAACCAGATTAAATATCATGCATTCAAATCATTGGATTTAATATTTCGTTGATTTGAATAATTGCCTAGCATGAAACAAGATAAGACTTGGCAACGGTTGCGATGCATGATATCCATGCACCGAACTCCCTTTAAACTTAATTAGTATGAGATGCTAAAGTGATTAGTTAATTAATTAGTTGCAGTTAATGTTCAAAAACCTGTAATTAGTGCACTTATTTTATATATATATATATATATATAAAGAAACGGAATGCCATGACACGTGGGACATTGAACCTAATCATACATTGCATTGTCCAGATTCAGTTGTGTTCTGTCCTGTGCGCAATAACTTAAGGAAGGGAAAGGATTTGTTGACAGGAATGTTCTTAACTTTTCTCCCCCTCCCCCTTCTTTATTCATCCACTACTTGGACATGTCGACGATGAGCTCAGATATACATTGAAAATAAAAATTAGTTTTTTTTTTTTCATTAATCAAGGGTAGCTGTTTCATTGCTTGAACTCCAAAAATCTATCCGTGCCGTAAAGCAGAGGAAAGAAAGATCAACACGCGCCGTTTTGGGCTGGGAGAATTGTATATTTTGGAGAAACCGAGTGGTGGTCGTGTGAGCGTTAGTGGGCCTGGCCCATGAAGAGCTTATGCTTTGAATAGTAAGGTTACTAAACCCGGGGTTTAATCAATCATCCAATTTAAGATCCAAGTTATTAGTTGATTTGATTTATTTTTTTATTTTAAGATTTAAAAAAAAAAAAACAGATTAAATTCGTATTATTTTTAAAAAATAAATTAGATTAATTTTTAACCAGGTCATAAATTAATATATTTGATCATTCGAGTTTGTTTGTGTTTTTCCAAATCAAGTTGGTCTCAGATGAACCATCAAGCAAGCCATGTGGGGTTTAGTAAATGTAATACTGCTAAATAATTAAGTTTTATTTGCTGTGAAATAAATATTAAGTTTTATTTTTTTAATTTTTTTGTAGGCAGAATGAATATTGCATGACAATCGTCGGTTGTATAGCTAGGCATGAGTATAACATTTATACACTATTCTAGAGTTTCTTTAATAGAAACTTTGCGATTAAATATTTCCACGTCATTAAAGGTTTCCTAAAATCATATATTTTATATTACTTTATGTCTAATTAATTTGGTAACTTGTTAATGAGATTAATTACTATTTATATACTTTATAATATTCCACCACCAGCTCTATGATTTCAACTGGGTGTATTGTTTATACTCAATTTCATCTCTTGTTTTTATTTTTTAGTTTCTTAATTACTTTTTTTTTTAGATTCGAGGGAATCGCATCGCTTTTTAGATATTTTTTGATGGGTTCGGGTTAAATGGTAATATCCCGGCTATTCTAGACTTTTACAATGTGAGCATTTTTTGACTCAAATCCAAAACTTATAGGATAGATCTCAAACACTTTGTCACCTTCCCTTTTCAATTACCGATGCATTGAAATTGCTGATATAATTGCCGGTGTTTTTTTTTCTAATTTTTTTTAAATAATCATATTGTCGCGTTCAAGAAGAAAATTACTAAGATTATTCTATTGAACCACTGACGTGTAAGGGGAAGAAAAACACTTCATCCATTCAATATTCATGGCCAAGTGTTTAATTATGATAAAGGAATCATTAATTATTTATGGCATAATTAATAATCCAATGTGAGGAAGTTGTATTAGAGAAATAGTTATTAAAAGGGGCATAAATCAAAACAATAAAATGTGAAATCTAGTAAAAATAGCCACAAGAACAGAAAGGAAAATCAATAATGATAATCGTTCACACAAACATTCAAAGGATTCTTAATAATAATAATAATAATAATTTATTTGCTCTCACGAGCACAACAACGCAAACTTAAAACCTCGCCCGATCTTAAGCTGCAGAGAACAAAAGACGGCACCGCAGAATCCAAGACAAAAGCATAGCCAAGTAGCATGCATGCATGCATGCAACTCTCTTTATGAAATTAAGACAAATACATTGAAGGGTAAACAGTACTAACCAAGACAATTAAACCCTTGGTTTCTTAGCTGGCCTGCGACGAAACACGTCCATCAAAACGGCTCTCTTGCATTTTGGACAGTTGGGATCCACCTCGGACACCATGACATAGATGAGGCAGCGTGCGCAGCCCATCAAAACCAGCGAAGGTACCTTCATTGTGCCTGTACTGAGTCCTGTTCCGTCAACTGAGTCCATGTCCACTGACATCCGGGAACGTTGGCCCGGTGAAATCCCATCTTGTTTCGATTCTTCATCCTGCCGGTGCAATCCTGGCACCGACAGTCTAAGGCTCAACTCAAGATTTGATTCCTTTCCTTCTCGTGCCATCATGGGAAAGCATCTTCCGTTTCTTTCCTTCTCCTCGCATCTCCCTCCAATCTTCAATGCATAACAAATAAAATCAGAATGGATATATATATATATATATATATATATATATATATATATATATATATATATATATATATATATATATATATATATATATAATGATTTTTGTGCATAACCTTTTATCTATACGATTTTTGTATAATTCAATTTACAAATTAAAAGAAGTTGAAATAATGATTTTGATTTTGATCCGAAACACGGAAAAAAAACGCGTAAACAAACACACTCCGGCTAGAAGAAGAAGAAAACACGTAAACAAACACACTCTAAGTAGAATAACAAAAGATCTTCCATAGCTAGATATACCAGCAAAAATAGATTAATTAAACTGAAGGTTAAAAAAATGAAAGTGAGAAGAAATAGGGATGATAAAAATCAGTTCATAAAAGAAAACACCATGCTGCTTGACCTCTTTATGAAAAAAGTCTTGCCACTCCAAGCAAGGTCGAGGAGGTGGACCTAGTTCTAACAGGACTGGATAATTAAGATCAAGAGATTCATGGAATTCTTGACGAAATTGATTCATGATTGGTCCGATGTTATCATTGCCATGACCACCCTTTCTTTCTTCATTTCGACAAGCATGCCATACATTTTGTGGTTTAAGGCTATGTGAGATCATTGCAGATTCTGATGAGTTGATAGGAGAGGGTTAGAGGACATGGTTTTAGAGTACACTGTCTTGGCTGGTTTTAAAGCATTTACAAAGGTTGTAATGGTTTTAGGTAAGAGCTACTGGCCAAAATGTGATGAAACGGATTACAAATTGATGGTGATTTTCATGAGGGGATTTTGCAAAATTTAGCATATTTAACAAATGTCAAAAAGAAGCGTGTATAGATTGCAATGTGACTGATCTGTTTTTTTAATGCGAGGAAACCTCATCCCTAGAAAACGCATATTGTGGGCCTAGATGAGCGATTAAAACTCTAACTGTTCCAGATTCTTACAAGAAACACGTGACCTGAATCGAACTCGAAATCTGTTTTAATAATGACAAAGTGGAAACATTGAATAGCCGTTGTGGTTTAGAAAACAAACAATAGATAATAAATACCCCTTTTGTAAATGGCTATCATATATTATAACACAAAAAAAAAAAAAAAAGTTATTAATGCTACCATTAATTATAAAAAAACAAGAATAACCAAAATTAGATATAATAAATAAATAAAAATAAAACCAAATTGAGACCTAACCGATGAGAATCGACACACGTGCCACCCGCCATGGTTGGTAATTTTTTTTCAATAAAATAAAATCGCTAGCACTATCCAACAGCTCTTTGATAATCCAAGAGTAAAACTAAGCTAAAAAAAATTATCAACCATCATTGCCATGACCTCTCATCCACCTTCTAACTAAATATCATATCTCCTCTTTCTTATTTATCTGACTTGCATTAAAATCCTGAACAACAATTCTGGAAAGGAAAGGAAAATTGAAATCTCAAGTGATAGGAATGGAAGCTCGAGTACAGGACAATCCTGGCATCACCTAGAACGTGAATATCTGCACATATTAAAGATGCTATTTGATGACAACATCAAAGAAACAAAGGGGCATAATAACTGAAGGGATCCGAATAGTGGAGGTTTGGATGAGAAAGAATTTTCATTTAACTATAATACTGATGAAGGAAAAGATAGTGTTGCTAAAGTGAGAATTGAAGCTGCTAGAAAATTTCTGGAGAAACTAACCCTAATCAAGCTTTGACTCCAAGCTCCTTGCCTAGTTTAAGCCCACGGTCTTTGGTTAAAACCCTTGCTGTCATGACGATCATCACCCTCTTCTTCGCTATCTCCATCATTCACACCAGCCAAAAACATGTCATTATCACCATGAATGCTGCATTCATCATTGATATCTGATTCGTAGTCGGCGTCGAGAGAATGATGTGCATTCCAATCAGGAGGGAAGGTCTTCTGCAAGGTCTGTGTCAGCTCTCCACCTATTCTTTCAATCTTGCGTAAACACTTGGACCAGTGAACTGCAGTCCCCATATCTACAGTCAACTCAAATTCTATCATCTCTCTACAAATGGACAGTATCCCCGAGTAAATGTATGCTTCAGCAACAGTAGCCCTTGACAGCAATGATGTCATTAAGCAATGGTACACAGCTTTATCAGGCTTTAATCCGGCCAACTTCATCTCTTCGAAGCAGCTCAAAGCCTTTTCTTGAAGAGAAGCATTCGCCCACCCGTGAATCAATGTGGTGTAGGTTTTCACATTTGGCTTCACTCCTGCAGCTTCCATTTCTTCCATTGTTTTTGTTGCTCTCTGAAAAATATGGATTACTCAAATCATATGACAGAATGCCACAGGAAGAAAATAAATAATAATTCATCCTATTATGCATTAAAAGGAAAAGTTGCACCAACTTGTAATAATGCCTTGATAGAGAGAGTAAACTGAAACAAAACTTCCAGTGACATTTATTTTAGACTTATTGCCATCAAAATGGTTCTGATAGCTAGAAATCATAAACTCATCCTGTAATATAAACCTGAATACGAAATGAAGGACCAGATTGCTGAATTAACACGTAAGGAAAAAAAGATGAAATTATTTTCACCTGCAGATGAAATCCTATGCACTCGTGTTAATCAGGTTCTCTGTGCAAGTGTTACAGAAATTTTTAATGAAATGCTTGTTATCACCATTCAAGGTCAGAATGCATTGAGCGTACTCTTTACTAGCTGTGTAAGAAACAAATTGACTAATGACTGATCAGCAAAGCATACCAGCATATCTCCAGCCTTGCAACAAGCATTTATAAAAGATGTATAGGTATGAATATCAGGTTGAACCCCTTCTTGCTTCATTTGCTGCATAAGGTCAGCAGCCTCCCAAACATCACCTCTTCGAGCCCATCTACATCAAGAAAACAATTGAATCAAGTTATTGGAAACAGACGTGGACAGCATATCTGACTGGAAGAAAGAGGAGATTAGAGGAGTTTCTGAGAATACATTAATTGCAATGATATTAAAGAGGTTAGAAGTTTTCTCAGAACACGAATTTAAGAGTGATAGACAATAATCCATACCCATCGATTAATATGTTATAGACAAAGGTGTTTCTTGGAATCTTTTGAGCATTCATTTCTCGAGTAACTGCTAAAGCACTCTGCATCCTGCCTGACTTGCAACACGCCTTGAGCAGTGCCTCGTATGTAAATACATCAAGCTGCAGCCCTTCATTTCTCAACTTGGTAAAATACTCGAAGGCCTTTCCAGTATCACCTAATGCTGCATAGCCATGCATGATTGTCGTGTATGTGTGTTCATCTGGACTTACACCTGCCAGTGCCATCTTATCCAACATTTTAACAGCCTTCTCCATCTACAAGATACACAAGATAAATGTAGCTGTGTCAAACAAGGAGAAAACATTAGTGAATACAGGCTTCCAAGGAAGACAACATTCATCGAAGGATAAACATTATTCAATTTTCAAAACTGCTGATATTATTCCACATATACCAAAATGGAACTTCACTATGCATCTCAAGAAGTGACTTAAGTCGATCAAATAGATGAGGGTTATGATGAGAAAAATGGTTCAGAAAACTGGAAGGGATGTTAAATTTTCCACCAAATATATGGGGGTGAAAGAGTCTTGATAACTCACAAGTAGATATAGTAAATTACTTGTCAAAATGTTGTTCATGCAAGCAGACATTTTGAAATTTTCTATGTATCCTGAAGGTGAAGGACACATATTTAATAAGTCTTTCAGACACTTCAGCAATGCTATAGACAACTACTCCTTTCTTGTCAACTTGAAAAAAGTCCGTGCTAAATTAGTTATACAGCACACACCATGACATCAACTAAAAAGTTCTTTTCACAACCTAGTCTATTTGTCAAAGTTGGAATCTGATCTGAACGGGTTCCAACACTACATTACATCATATGAATAATTTACCTTACGCTTCTCAACAAGGCCAAGAACCAAAGCATTGAAGGTATGCACAGTTGGGATGCACCCACCCTGCCTCATCATATCAAAAATTTCCAGGGCCCTCCTCATTTCTCCAGCTCTTGCAAATCCATGTATAATGGGCATAAATGTGTGTGATGTAGGCCTACATCTTTCCTTCTGCATTTCCTTCACCATATGGATGGCACGATCCATATTTCCCATTCCACAGAACGCTCTGATAATGTTATTATAGAGGACAACATCAGGTTTCAAACCATCTTTGACAACATCTTCGAAAACTGCAAATACGTTTGTCCAATCTTTTAACTTCAAGAACCCGTTGATCAACATGGAATATGTCTTTATGTTATGACTTATGCCAACAGCTTTCATCATTTTGCTAACCTCCATGGCTTTAGAAACTTTACCAATCTGAAAAGGAGGTTTGGATGTAATGTTTGATCATCAATTAAACAGAATACTAGAGATACCAACTTACCTACAAAGCATGAGTGAGGAGCAACTATACATGCAACAAAATACAGAACTCAAACAGCATTATTCATTGAATAATATTGAAGAAGACACCCTGTACTTTCATAAAGCACAAGGATTCAGAAAGTTTGAACAGAAAAGCACAGCAAAAAATGAATGGTCAAAATCCTCAACTAAGAAAATTCTGCTAGCGTCCCCCTCTTCTAAAATTCCCAACCTTCTCTCAATCTTTCTGAACCTCAAATTAGCTTGCAGGAAGGACACCTGATGCCAAGCTTTCAGAAGATTCTGATTCAATTTAACTCGATTGCAGCCTTCTTAGCACTAAAGTCATAAGCTGTCACGACAAACAAATTCGCCTACATCCTCCTTCATGATCGCTCTTCAACTATTCAAAAAGGAAAAATTATGTTGCTGGAAGACCACCTGATGCCTGACTCTATGAGAGCATTTAGACATTCAAATGGTCTGGATCCCAGCTTTCTTAGCACTAAATCCATAAGCTCTGACAACAGCAAATACACCTGTCATCCTCCAACATGATCACCTTTCTAGTCCACTCAGAATACTGCCTCCAAGTCCCACTCTTTCAGGGGACAACTCCAAGAGAAGGTCAAAACAAATGATTGTAGGGATCTCTTTTCTAACTTACCACAGCTTTTTACTTTTCATGGACTCAAATATCTGAGTTCATTCTTCCAACTTGAGTTTTTTTATATTACCCTTGTGCAATGAATTATAAATATTTTTTTTTTAAGCATTGACATGCTTAGCTCCATCCAGTTTTGTCCAAAATGTTTACATGGTACTATCTTGAATTAGAGCTGCCCTATCCTTAAATCCCAATCATTTTGGTGTCAAATTACTTCACTAGGCTCGTGTACAAGGGAGTTTTAAAATAGAATAAAGATGCAAATGATTTAGAACAAAAAGGTGAAATGACAAAAGGCTTACCTTGGTGTACATATTGATGAGACATCCATAGCTGATCACTGAAGGAGCAAATCCACATTCCTACAGCATGCATATAGCAATTTAGTATGAAGGGACAATAAATAAGATATGAATTATACCACAATTCATGTAGATTCTTCATGGAAGAGTATCTAAGGCAAAGGTGAAGCGTTGCAATTACATGTTATCAAACATTATTTAAACATTAACCACCGATCAGGCATCAACCCTAAATGGATTTTGCTACTTCCTGAATTGTGTTCTCTGGCTCTTTTACTTGACACACACATAATTAAAGTCTTCAACAAGGTATTCTCCACAAACTTGACCTTAAGTTCAATTTCTTGCTTCAATAGGTAGTCAATAGAAACTAAAATGTTGACACACTCCTTTGCAATTTCTTCAGGACAGTCCATGCAAGCATACATGCACATGAATGTACACATATCTAAACATTTGTGAAGTATTCCATATTCTCACTAATCAAGCCATGGAACAAAGCAGTTTCCTCAGGACAGTACATGCAAGCATACATGCACTAGTATGTACACGCATCTACACATTTATGAAGTGTTCCATATTCTCACTAATCAAACCATGGAACAAAGCAAGCCTTGAAGCTTTACTTTCACAAAAATGTTTTTCCACTATCATTTATTTGTTTCTCTCTTGGTAACAAAGTTCATATCTTATTAAACCTTTCACATGCATCTTAAAGAAACTTATAAAGGAGAGCCCATTGAAGAATTTGCACGATATGTAACATGGAAACAAAACTTAATCAGAAAATGTTATGCAGACTGCAAATTTTAGAAACATTTTAAACGTCCAGCATGAATAATGAAACAAATTGCTTATTACATTAAACACAAGCTAGATTTATCTGAAAATTATAGAATTTTTATTACATATAGAGGTGCTTAACGACTAGATATTAGATTCTTTCTAAGAAAGTTTTTAGCACTTTTTACATGAAATAGTTGCAAAACTTGACAAATATGCTTTACAGATTGACAAAGCTAGAAGACATAGAACATATCTCCAATGCAAACAAGATTTACAAAACTGAAGCACACATGTAATCACTTCACAAGATAAACATATGACATCATCGCCTTGTTACCTTAAGCCTTTTGAATATAATCAAACATTTTTCTTCATTTCCAATCATAGTGTAACCATCCATCATCGTATGATATATGTCAAGAGGAGCATCTATACCTTCTTCTTCCATCTCTCTCACCAAAGCTTCAGCTCGATCCATATTGCATGCCTGACTGTAATTAATAGATGAGGAGTGAAGCTATTATGAATTTATGAAAGCACCTCATAAACTGGGAAAAGATTTTAACAGAGACTGCAGAGTATAGTGTGTAGACAAAAGATGACAGGTACAAATTTTAGCATGCAACCTAATTCAATAAGCATATCCTCCAAGGATCCATTCAACACATACCGAAGGCCTTTGCACACAAATGATGCAATCGACAAAGGGTCCTTAAATATGGTCCTAACCTTCGATGATTTAATAACGTTGGCACCCCAAAAACTCGGACCCCAATAATTTGTACTTGGGAGTGGGAGACTTGACAAATTCACTAATAATAGAGTACAAGTAGACTAGAAAAGATAGAACACATGTATTTGACCTCACATAGCCATGGAACTCTCTAGCACATTGAAGTGATCCATATTTACAACTATAAATATAACAATAAGAAAATTAATATAGACTTGAGTTCGAAACTTAATACTGACCAATAAGCATATATAATGTTCCCATAAATGATTGCATTCAAATCCGTATGCCTCTCCTTGGCCTTTTTAAACCAGCAATCTGCAGCTCTTCAAAAACAACTTTTAGGTTATTATTTGCACAGAGAGGAACTTCTGAAACAAAAAACCAGAGTTGCAATGTTTTGCTATATAGATAGTAAGGACCGGAACAAGTTACAATGCTGAAGTTTAAAGCATATGTCATCAAAGCTTTTATATGTTGATCAAGTGACAAAAACCTACAAATACTTTAGTTCAAAGAATCAGCCACTAAGTGAATAAGAAATAAAAACACAACCAAAAGCTTAAAAACAAGTTGAAAGAGAGAAAAGAGGCTTCAGAACTGGCAGATATATTACTTTGGCATATAAAAGGATACTTTCCAAGAGAAAAGTTAATGAAACAGATGTTTTTTTCAAGAAAAAAGTTGCTGGAGGTAATATCAACTCACTCGGCATTGCCTATTTTGGCAAATCCTCCGATAACTATGCTATAAGTCACCAGACTCATTGCAATACCCTCTTCCTTCATTTTCCTAACACATGACAGTGCTTCTTCCATGTCTCTACCAACTGCATAAGCGTGAATAAGGCTGCATGAAATAAATAACTTTAATGACAAAAGAAGAAAATTAAAGTACATTACTAATATCCTCTAAAACTATGAGGAACCAAGTTCCTGTTAACTGAACAAAGATTACACTTGGGAAGCAACCTTCAACGGACATTGCCTATTTACCAGAAAAACAAATAACAACATAAATTAAGAATAAACACATAAATAATGTATAATATTCAAAGCTGAAACTCTACAATCTTGTTTGAATAACTCAGAGTGAAATCTTTCTCAGAAGGTTTGCTTCCTACAATATAATTTGCATCCAGACACATTGTTTGCATAACATGTATGTATCCGATACAATTTGGATGGAGGACCAGTATTTCAACGGATGAATAAGCTCATAAAGAAGTTAGTCCAAATTAAATCACACAGAAGCAAGACTATAGATGTTTTATCAGAAATTTTACCTCGTATAGACATATGAGCTGGGATCTATTCCCCTTGCTCGCATGCTCTCAAAAGTTTGTCGTGCACGATTCATATCCCCTCGCCTTGCATAATACCCCACCATTAATCCAAACGCCCTTCTAGAAGGCTAATAAAATGATGTGAAAAAAGAGGTAACATACATTATAAATGACCAGGTAAAAGCTATTATAACTTTCTTAAATATAAAAGGTCACACATGATATGATTATGCAAATTTTCCGTCATTATAGAAGTCATAAGCATTATGAATTGGGCCATTGAGTATAAATCATTCCCTTAAAAATTAACGATGATCTACTCAGAACATGGTTACCATAATCTGCACAAGTCATAGTTATAGCACAGAATAATCAGGGAATTCATCGCTTCCTACTCTTTGAAGACATATTTCTTATAGGTCACACATTTTCTCTGCTTAATCAACTTTTAAGAAAACACAAGTCTAACAATAAGAATGTCTGACTCCTTTTACCTTCTTAATCCTTTCGAAAGCACTGACAACTGCCTGCCAATTCTCCGGTTGCGAGTCTAAAACCTTCCTAAAAGCCTTTGTAGACCCTTCTCTTTCTTCATGCCTACTAGACCTATAATCTTTTCCATCCTCTCCATCAACCCAGTTCTTTCTCTTCTCTGTTTTCGCTTTAAATCTTCTCCCATCATCCAATTTCACAGTCAAAACCCTCCCATGAAACTCCATTCCATCAAATTCCTCAGCTTTCATTGCACACTTCTCTGATTTTGGACCATCATAGATAATAAACCCAAACCCCGCATTCCTTTCAGTATCAGTACGACTCGGGATCAAAATTACGTTCTTTATAGGCCCGAATTGACGGAAGAATTCTGAAAGTTCATGTTTTTTTATCCAGTTTGGTAAATTTCCTATAAAGATCTTCCCTTTTTGGTAGCATTCAATTTTCGGGACTTCGTTTTCGGTCTTTTGAGTCTTTTCAAGGATTTCAACTTCTGGGGTTCGAATTATTTCTAATGGCGGCGGAGGCGGTGTAGGAGGAGGAGGGGGGGGCGAGAGTTTGCTGGAGAGGCGGAGTTTGGTGGAGAGAGAAAGAGGGTTGTTGGTGGTGGTGGTGGTGGTGCTGCTGCTGCTGCTGTTGCTGCTGCTTGTTATCGAGGGTTTGGAGGGGTTGAGGATAGTTTTGAGAGGGTTCTTGGGGAATTTAGGGGGGGTTGGGGTGGAGGGGGCTGGGGTGAGTGGTTTGGGACGGCGAATAGAGGAAGAATTAGAGGGTTCTATTGGTGGTGGAGGTGTTGGTTTGAGGGAGAAAGACATGGCTGAGGTGGAGAAGGGAGTGGGAGAATGAGGGAAGTGTTGGATGGTGGAGAGTGGCAAAATATCCATTATCTCTGTTCAGTGTTCAGTGTTGAACTGAGGAAATGGTCGTTTTTTAAACTTCGGGTACTTATTCTCTGAAAGTGTGTTTGGCATTGCGATTGCGATTGCGATTGCGGTTGAAAAAAATCAGTTTCAAAATAAGTGCTTTTACTGTGGTGCAAAATAAGCAGTTGAGTGTTTGGTTAAAACTGTAGTTGAGTTGGAGGTTGGAAAAAAAGCAGTTTTGGGTGTTTGGTTACCAAACTTTTCATATTGCTTTTAACTTGTGAAATTACTTTAAAGGGCATATATATTTTAAATATTGTAGATTTAATAATTATAATAATATAATATAATTAATAATTCAAGTAAATTAATATTTTTTTTATTTTCTCACCAAATTATTTTTATCAAAACAATTTTAAAACATAAAAAAATAATTTAAAAAAAAACATTTTTTTCTGAAAAACAATTTTAAACAAGAAAACAAACGTTAACATCTAGACTTTCTTCTATTATAAATTATAAATTATAAATTAATATCCCTATAAGCTAACTATTATTATAAGAATTAATAATAATAATAATAATATAAGCATACAACCCGAGACCCACACCCTATTTAAGAAAAAACCCTACTTTTCTTCTCCCTCTCTTGTTGTTGTGCCCCCTCCAGCCGCACGCCTGCCATCTTCAAATACAAACAGCCCTTCCCTTGTTTCCCATCTCATTTCATCTTTGTCACAGGTAATGCCAAACTGCTTCTTTAGTGTTTTTTTATGGAGAGAAGGGAAACAAGGGTGGTTGTAGAAGATAGAAGAGACGGGAGATGTGGGTTACTGGTAAGTCCTTTTTTGGATTTTTGCAGAGGAGAAGAAGAAATGAGATGTAAGTCCTTTTTTTGTATTTTTGCTCACTGGTAAGCATCCCAGCCAATCGCTCCCACGCCCAGGCAATTGCCGATGCAAGAAAAGCATCAGTTTTGAGCTTTTTTTGAATCGCGGATTTGTTAAAATTTGGTGTGGGTCCCACACAAAAAAAAAAACACTTATTTCCTTAACCAAACACCTAACTTGTGGTGCGATCTGCAATCGCAGATCGCACCACAACGCCAAACAGCATCTGAGTATTTTGTTATTGCGTTTTTTAAAATAAATTAAAATAATATTTTTTTAATTTTAGAAAGAATATTTTTAATATCAAAACATCTTTAAAATAATAATAACTGATAATTTTTCTCAAAAACATTTTTTTAATATAAAAACAAAACAATAAGCATGTGCATGGGCTATAAACTAAAAACAATATAGTATAGTACGAGCGAATTTGCCCGCGCGTTGCGCTGGGCTTTTATTTATGTGGAAAACTGATTGATTTTATGCGTGTTATAATTGATTATTTTAATATTTAATTAGTAAAATTATAATTGATAGAATCTGTTATAAATAGGTTTTTTTTCCTACCTAAAAGTCATTAAGTGTTGCTACTATTAAAACTGTTTTGATAATTATTTAATCAGTAGAATATACAATTAGAATCGAAGAAATTATGTTAAAATGAGCCACGTGCTCCGTGTAATATATTGATTGATTGTTATGTAGGTTTTATTTGTTTAATAAATTCTTTCGTTAACAAATAGTAAAATTGCAATCGTTGAATTGTAGCACAGATGAGTGATTTATTTTATGCAGCAAACAATTTGATTGATGGTTTTGTTTTAATCGCAATTGATTAAATTGATTAAAGATATATTATTTGTTGTGTGCAACATATTAATTGTTTGTTGGACATGTTTTAACTATTTGCCGAATAATTTATTTGACAGATAGCAAAAATACAACTGCTAAAATTTATCAACGATTATTTTTTCAGATTTTTTTTCATATTATTATATTAAAAAAATTTAGAGCACTAAGATTAAATTAATGTTAGATTTTAAAAGAAAAATCAATTCAATTTTTTATATATATTTTAAGACGTTAATATGAAAAAAATATCACAATATATAATTACCCTCTCCTATTTTTTAAGGAAAAAGACCCAAAAATAATACATATAAAAATTTAGGACCATTAACAAATTGTTACATTTTAAAAAATTTGGTGCCGACTGTGGCAAAATGCAGGACAATTTTTTATTTTATTATTGTAGATAAGTTTGCACAATTTTTCTACATATTTTGTCTATGTGTTGTTTCGTAATTTTTTTTTTGTGATATGATATTTGAAATATCGTACATAAAAAAAAACGTGCAAGTTATTTTTCAAAAAAATAACATTGACCAATGAATTTTTGTCACAATTATTATAGTTGTCATTATAATATTATTATACATAATGAATATTCTAATTATTATTAGTTATACTATCGATGACAGTGTAATTATTGTTTGAAAAAGAAATTATTATTTTTTATTTTTTAAGACAGATATTTTTATTATATTAAACATATTTTAGAATACTATGGTAAATTATTAGTTTTTTTAAACCGTGTACTTCCACACAAAGAGAAACAGATCATATAACTATGAACATGGATATAAATTTAACCTCTCTTAATTAATGAATGAATTAATTAAAATCAAAAAACACCATTTCAATAACGTGGCTGGAGGCAATGCTAAAAGAAGGGTCAATAAATTTTCATGAATTCTTGGGGACTGCTACCGCGTCATTAATACTGAGCCATCTATTCTTTCTACTTCATGATCGAGTAGTATACTCAATTACACTGCATGATATTTTTATTTTCTAAGAAAAAGCACTCCAGGGTCTAAAGACTCTAAACATACTTGCCGTCACATAATCACCGGCACGTGTCAGATTTGCAAGCGCGTGGGCATGTCATTGTGAGTCACTGAATGCAATTTTCTATTACTTCCTAAGAAGGAAACAAATTGGTCTATGCATCGATCGCGGATATTCTTATCTCCAAAGCGGGCCCTTCCTTGTCATCATTAACCAACCAGAGTGATTCAGCTACCGAGTTCCTCGTAAACGACCCGTCTTCCTCATCTCTCGGCAATCCTATCCCAACCTTCTTCTCTTCAAAAACCCTTGCAATTAATCCTTGGTCCGTGGCGTATGGTAACATGATCAAAGCAAGTCCAAAGGAGAGTGCCTCTATAACTGAGCTATAACCGCAGTGAGTCAAGAAAAACCCAACCGATTCATGAGCCATAATCCTTTGTCGCAGTATGTAGCAAATCGTCAAAGGAGGTGGCGATTTTGGCTTCATCTGATTTGGGAGTGGAGTGGTGGGTTGTGTTTAGAAATGGAAATTGTAACAAAGGTTGTGCCTTTGTCGCAGTATGTAGCAGATCGTCGGAGGAGGTGGCGATTTTGGCTTGATTTGATTTGGGCGTGGAGTGGTGGGTTGTGTTTAGAAATGGAAATTGTATATTTTTGGTCTGGTATTGATAGGTCGGGGATTTTGTTGGATTTACTGATTTATGATTTTGGATTGTTAAAAAAAAGGAATATCATCTGACTCCTAGCTGGTTTTTATGGAGTGTAAGAAAAGAGAATAGAGTGGAGGAGAGAAGCAGAAGGCAAAGTGAAGAAGAAAGCGAAGTGTAATAAACGAAAGTTGTGATGAAATTCTCTGCCATACGATCTCTTTAAACTTTCTCACTGGAAGAGGTGTCCAGTGAGATTTTTTTTCGTTGAGAGAGCTTTGATTTTTTGGTTGAAATTGTGGTGCTTCACAGTTGATATTATAGAAGGGGAGAGGGGATGTGCAGATGGAATACGGGCAGAAAAAAAGAAGAAGGGGTAAACGTACGCCCGCAAAGCACAAATTACAAATATCCAGTCCACAGTTAAATCACTCACATTGCACAGTAATTTTCCGAGCTCTTTTAGCTATACGAGCTGATTTGCCCGCTCCGCTGGGCTTTTTTATCAATGTAGAAAATTGAATGATTTTATAAATGTTGTATTTTGTTATTTTAATATTTAATTAGTATAATTATAATTGTTAAAATCTGTTAAAAATAGTAATTTTCAACCAAAATATGATTGAATATTGCTGGTTTTTTTATGTATTGTATTTTATTATTTTAATATTTCGTTAGTATAATTATATTTAAGAATACTGATATGAATTTTTGTTTTTCAAAAAATCCAAAGTCATTTTTCCTCTCTCTCAATATATTTTTAGGCGATAATATTCAATAAATATCAGAACATATAATTAGTTTTCCATATTTTAATTGGACATAAATATACAAATATATAATTAATTTGACATAATTAAATATTGCTATTGTGAAAAAACTTTTGATTTTTAAGCTAATTTTCCCGCTTTGCTGGGCTTTTTTTATCTATGTAGAAAATTGATTGATTTTATAAATGTTGTATTGTACTATTTTAATATTTAATTAGTAGAATTGCAATTGCTAAAATCTGTTAAAAATGGTTTTTTCGAACCAAAATGTGATTGAATATTGCTATTGTTAAAAAACTTTTCATAAAATTTGTTAGAAAATTTGCTAAGAAGGTTAAATTTTGTTAGAAAATGTGATCTATTAGAAATTTGTTGTAACGTATACTCTGGTAAAAAAAAAAAAAAACGCTGTAAAAAAAGAAAAATAAAAAGGATTTTAAGTTTTTTAACAAAAAAAAGAAACGCTGTCAAATGATCTATCGGGAAGCCAATTTTTTTTTATTTTTTAAGATTTATTCATTATATTATTATATTAAATTTATTTAAGAATGCTGATATTAATTTTTTTAATGAAAAAAATCTGAGGTTATTTTTTTTATCTCTTTATATACTTTTAGGCGATAATATGCAATAAATATTAAAACATATACTAATGGCTTATTTGCCGTTTAAAAGGAACAGTGTAATCGAGACAAAAGTGATTTGTATCGTTTTTTAATTGTAGATGACCTAGGTAAATTTGTTAATTTTTTGTTCTTGAGTTGTTTTTTATCCCCAGTAATATTAGATATAAAATGAGTATTGCTATTATTGCAAAAACCATTAAAATTATGAAATTATCCCGAAATAAAAAATACTCATAAACATTAACAAAAGAGTAAGCAAGAAAAAGAATATATTATTATTATTATTATTATGATTATTATTATTATTATTATTATCATTATTATTATTGTTATTGTTGTGTTAATTTTCATAAAATAAATATAAATTTTTTGCGTGCTATAATTATTTATTTGCCGTAAAAAAAGAACAGTGTAGTTGAAACGGAAAGTGCCTCATATATTTTTTAATTGTAGATAATCTAGGCAAATTTGTTTACGCTTTGTTTTATTGAGTTGTATTTTTTCCCGGGTTATATTAGATTTTAAATATTAAAAATTCATTTTTTTGTTATTTTTTAAGAAATAAACTTTAACAAAACAGCATAAAATTAAAATTTAAAGACCATTTTTTTTATATAAAATTTATTCATCATATTAGTATATTAAATTTATTTGAGAATTTTGATATTAATTTTTTTAATGCAAAAAATGCGAGGTCATTTTTTTATCTCTTTATATATTTTTAGGCTATAATATGCAATAAATATTGATATAAATTGTTTTCCTTCAAAAAATCTGCGGTCTTCTGTTTTCTTTCTGTATATATTTTTAGACGATAATATTAAATAAATATTCAAATATATAAGCAGTTTAACAGAATTTAATTTGATATAGATATACAAATATATATTTAATTTTACACACTTTCAATATATTTTTTTATTATTAGGCGATAATATTCAACAAATATTCAAAAAAGTAAATTCTAATTATTAAAAAAATTTACTGAATATTATTATTATCATTATTATCATTGTCATCATTGTTAGCATTTAAAAAATATTTGTGATGTAAAAAAAAATCAATTTTCAAATGATTACTACCAGGAATAAAATTTGAAGACTAAATAAAAAGAAACCCCAACAAAATAAAAGATAAAAGAAATATCCAAAACAAAATTCAAGAAAAATATATATATGAAATTGTACAATAATAGGGAATAATGCATCCATATATAAATAATAATAATAATATAGGAAATGAATTTCAAAAGAACAATTAAAAACATAAGGCCCAAAATAACAATAAAAGATATAATTAATTTAAAGTGAAGGATTAATTTGACAATAATTTATACTTTTGTACCAAAAATATTCAAAGATTTAAAAGGAAAAAAAATTAAAAGAAAAGGGACTGAAATTAAAGTGCAATATATAATAAATTTGACATGAAGGACAAAATTGAAAATAATATAACCTGCTGTATTAAAACAAATTTCGGGATCTAATAGCAAACCGAAAAATTCAAAGAAGGAGGACTGACATGCAAATTGTATATATATCGATTTGATTGAAAGGATAAAATTAAAAGACTTTGAAACTTGGATGACAGAAATCAAACAAAACCCAAGGGACTGAAATGCATGCACAATAACTCGGGGGACTGAAATTGATTTTCAGCTGTGAGGAGAGAGAAAAGAGGACATAACCTTTCAACCGACTATATGAGCCTCCACGTTGACATTTGAAGATCACGCGCCACACCATGAGATTCCGGGAAGGGTTGCGCATCGGAAACAGTGGCGGAGGAAAAATTTACACCGCATAAGAACGCCGCACGCGCCTCCTGAAGCGCCGGAGGGACAAAAACGCGCCGACGCGCCCGTACGGCGCCCTGACCGCGCTGACGCAAGCGCACAGTACCGCCGTTGTCAATTACGAAACCACCCCTGACTTGAATTCCGGCTTTTGTCGTTTCGGGGGCTACGAACGTAATAGCACAGATTAAAAAATTAAAAAAAAAACAACGGTTCCGGCGGACCGGACCGGACCGGTCCGTACGTGTACAATTACAACCTCAGCCCTCAGAATAACCCGTTTTTTGTCTTATTATCAGGGTTTTTTTCGCCATTACACTGTTCACAAACGGTAAAAACAAAAAAAAAAAGGCAAACGTACGCGTGCGATGTATAATTCGTAAATGTCCAGTCCACAGTGATTTTACACTCAATGTACAGTAAGACCCCGAGCTGTTTTAGCTCTTTTGTTAATTGTAATTTAATTATTATTAACAAATAAAAACATATTTAATTAAAGTTTTGAGATAGAAAACTAGATATAAATAATAAAAAAACAAAAAGATGGGAGCTAGATCTATGTATATATAATATTGTTTACCCTCTTATATTTATATTTGCTGTGGACAGGTTATTCATATTTTTTTCAATTTAATTCTAGATTTTTTTTTATAATCGCATTTTTTTGGGCTAAAATCAAGAATAATTAAATGCGATTTACTGACTGAATATAAAAACAACACATATGGGATCACAATAAAAAAGATGATATAAAGTAACGGGTAATGATTTCAAAATTCATGTAAAATATACTCCAAACTTTACAACCTCTCTCTCTCTAAATATCTTTCTATTTATATATATACATCATTTTATTTTTTATTTTAGTTTATGGTTCGAGAGAAGAGGGGGGGGGGGGGGGGGTTATTATTAATAATTTGGGTCACAAAAATAATTTATATGTTATATATAATTTAATTCTAATTCTAAAAATTAAATTTATTTTTTATAGTATTTTTAATAAGTGAAACAATATGATATATTTTTTCTTTGATTTTATTCAATCAATTTTATATATATGTTTATTTTATTCTTTTCTTTTATTAAATAAAAAATCAATTTTGATAAACATAGCTGCTTAACACAACTAAACAAATGAAGTATATTGCAAGCTCAAATATATCTTGATCTACATTGGCCTCCACTTTTTTAACTATATATTTAATTATTGCTAGTGATTTTTTTTTTTGTTTACTAATAAAAATGATTCTCAATTTATTTCACTAAATGTGCTTGTAAGCTTTTTTATTTACATTTATTATTTTCTTAGGTAAAGAGAAATACCATATATTCAAGATATTTAATTTTTTATAATATTTTTAATGTATAACTTGCATAATTATTTTTTTCTTTTATTCATTTAAATATTTTAACATGTATTTATTTTTATTATCATTTAATTAAAAAGATATATCATTCAGCAGCGTCACAGGCTTGTAATGAACAACAGCATGCGAGTCAGCAATGAACATGGGGTTCTATAGCTTGCTTGATGATATCCAGGGTAGAACTACTCTATCTTGATCATTATCGTGCAATAAAATTGAAATGCAACAAAAAAATGGCACTACAAGGCAGGTTTAAATCAAACTAAGAATATCTTTCTTTAACAGCAAAATCAACTAAATCTCCAGTTTAAAACATCAAGAACAAATACCCACCGAGGATAATATCCATAACAGACACTGAATGCGAGTACTAAAAAAGACAAGACAAAATATTTAAAGTTCTTGCAGGGAACATCCTGTGGAGGTTATTTAACTCAAGAACCTCCTAGCACCACCACCACCACCTCTGCCGAATCCCTGAGTGGGAATCATAGGCTGAGGCTCGACTTCAACAAGCCCAGGAACGTCCGACATACCAAGAGCAGCAAGCATGTCAATGGTCTCTTTGTCAACCTTAATCTCATGGATCTTAATGGCAGACTCCTCGGGCACAAAGTCCATGCGACGCTCACGCTCTTCCTCTTGTAGTTTCAGTGAGATTCCACGAACCGGTCCCTTCTGAATACGCTTCATTAGATGGGTAGAGAACCCAGCAATCTTGTTCCGGAGCCGCTTTGAGGGAATGATAGCAACCTCTTCCAAGATCTTCTTGTTGGTGTGGAAGTCCAAGGTCATTTTAGAGTAGTACCTCTCAATGACCTGGCGTGAAGACTTCTTCACTGTCTTGGTACGAACACGACCCATCTTAGCAAATAAGCTGCTGCTGTGGCTGCTGCAAAGAAAAGTAAAGAGTAACTGAAACTGTAATGGTGACTTTCATTTCCTTTCAAGGAAACATACAGGCAAAACATGAGAAACTACATTAGTAATGATCTAAAGACAACAACTTTTACAGATCAAAGTTCATGCATGATGGCATGACATACAAAATGCAATGGAGCTACTACATTTGTAATGGTCTAAGGACAGAACACCATTAACAGCTCAAAGTTCATGCATGATGGCACGACATACAAAATGCATTGGACCTACAAGAAGACTGCTCGAAATGCTGTAATTGTTATTTATGGTCTTTGAGGAGCTTTCAAAACGAGAGAAACTACACATGTAATGATCTAAAGACAAGACACCATTAACAACTCAGTTCAAGCATGATGACATGACATCCAAAATGCAATGG
Source organism: Salix purpurea (assembly GCA_027405865.1). Lineage (NCBI taxonomy): Eukaryota > Viridiplantae > Streptophyta > Magnoliopsida > Malpighiales > Salicaceae > Salix > Salix purpurea. The sequence goes on from JAOWLH010000012.1 coordinate 698,045, forward strand.
AGCGACAAGAAGACTTCTTGAATTGTCGATGCATAATACTAAATTCAAATAATCCATTGAGGAGGGAGGATACACAAAAGCTCCTCAAAGACCATAAAGAACAAAACACAAGATATCTTATTCAAATTACGGGGCATGTCTAGGAATGGAAAAAAACAGTTTCAAGAGAGCTGGAAACCCACAGTGATATAGCATTGATTGTGGTTGGAAGTCTTCAAACAAAAAAAAAAGAAATGGAAAATAAAAATCGACGGCCAGCGTAAACTAAACATCAAATTACAGACAATAAAATCAACTACTACAAAAAATATCTTCAGCAAAAGTAATATTAATAACAATTTTGCATTCCAATTACTAAGAAACTACATATCCAAAGCAGAAAAACAATACCTTTATCCCACATTGTCTTGGCAACCAAAGAGACCAAACACACACAAAAACAACAAAAAAACATTTTTTTTCGAAAAAAACCATTAGCTAGACAGATATCCCACAAACTAAAACATACTGAAGCTTTCTCTCTCTCAAGAGATATAGTTGGTGACTAAGGAAACAAGAATCGAGAAAGAACTGAAGGTTACCTTCAAGATTCAAGGAGAGCACCGGTGATGAAAACAGAGGCGCTGCTGCGGCGTGATGGGAAGTAGCAGGACGAGAGTCTTCTTCAGATATATAAACAGTCTAGGGTTTGTGCCTGTCAGCCAACTAATTAGTTAACAACTTAATGGGCCGGTTTACTGTGTCCATTTTTAGGTGTATGAAATGGAAGGCCCATTATGTTTTTGGGGGGTGGGCGAATAGCAGGCCCGCTACTTTTTCTCCTTAATTTCATTCGTTTTTTTTTTCTTTTTTTTAAATATAATCAATCTTTAGACGACGTGAGTGGAATTGTTGTTCATGAATACGGATAAAACAGGTGCAAATCACTATTATTTAACCCAATTTATTTATGACATGTAATTACATGATTTAGTTGAGGTTGGGTTAAAATTAAATTGAATGAAAGTTTACTAATTGTCTCTTCAAAGTTTTGGATGAGATTGTTTTATAAAGTGATTTTTTATTAGAAATATATCAAAATAATATTTTTTATTTTTAAAAATTATACTTGACATTAACACATGAAAATAATATAAAAACATTAAAAAAATCTAATTTAAAGTAAAAAAAACAAATTTTCATTATTTTTGAAAAGTATTTTTAAAATGTAATGTAAAACAGAGTCTAAGTATTTCTTAGTAAATACTTGATTTTTTTTTTTAAAAAAAGAAGAAGATGTTGTTGCCTTAACTCTCTTTTATTTAGAATATTTAAATGATACAATTTTAAATCACCCCATTTTCAATCGAGTCATGTGTCATCTCAAGTTCCAAGAATGAGAGATTTAGTCTATTGAGCCAAGGTAAAATTGTTTGCCCTTAAAATTTTTGTTTCAGTTTTTAAGGGCATATGCTTAGGTAAAATAAATTTAGTTATAGACTTTTGTATTAGTAAGATGATGTTTGGTTACTATTTTAAGATAAAAGAATTGAAGATAATAAAAACAAAAAATTAATTAGTTGAAGATATGAAAATACAAAAATAAATTTATCTTTATAATAGTTTTAGTGTGAATTTAAATAGTTTTAAAATACAATGTCCAGAAAACATGCGTGTAGAAGTAATTTATGGTTTTATTGTCTTTTTATCCTTATCATCTTAGTTTTTTTTTTTTTTTTTTGTGTGTGTGTGTCCTTGAGCAGATAAAAAGCTAGCAATCTAGTGAACAAATTTATTATATTTTTTGTGCACTAATATTACATTTTATAAAATTAAAGGATTGGTTTTTATTCTCATGCTACTAAAATATAATTTAGTGATTCTATAAGCAAGCTTCATAAAAGAATGGCAATCCAAATTCAAGAGCTAGTTTCTTGATGTGGTGGCTCAGAAGATCTTGCTCTCAGCTATCTTACAGATCATGAAGGGCAAAGTCAGTCTCGGCTTTATTGACTAATTTAGACATCTCTTCTAGCAAGTTCTTCAACTCTAAATATAAATCACTTATTCTAGGGTGGGTTCTGTCGCCAGCCATAAAATTGTGAACTTTGTCCTTGATTTCGATCCAACTCTCGCCCCTCACCTTCAAGATCTCACCCCCTTTGAGGGACTTCCTTGCTTTTGCAGCTTCCTCCCACTTTTTACCAGCAGCGTACGTGTTTGCCAGCAAAACATAGTTTCCACCGCGGTCAGGTTCCATCTCGAACAAGTTCTTAGCTGCAATCTCAGCTAATTCAAGTTCCCCATGAGTCCTGCAAGAGGCCAAAAGTGATCCCCACATCGAGGCGGTGGCAGCAAATGGCATTTTCGTCATCAGCTCGCGAGCTTCATGGACCAGTCCTCCCCTACCAAGAAGATCAACCATGCATGAATAGTGAAGGACATTTGGTGACACGTGGTGCTCTCTTGTCATAAGGTCGAAATAGCTTCGTCCTTTGTCCACCAAACCTCCATGAACACACGCGGATAACAGGGCAACATAAGTCACTTCATCCGGTTGTACACCCGCATGCTGCATTTCCTCGAACAAATTCATCACTTCCGTAGAGCAAGCGTGTCTAGCAAACCCGGAAATCATAGCATTCCACAGGACAACATTCTTTCTTTCTATATTACAAAACAGAGCATAAGACTCTTCTATGCTACCGCATTTGGCATACATGTCTACAAGAGCGGAAGCAACAAAATTATTTTGACCAAAACCAGTTCTACAAACAATAGCATGCACCTGCCTCCCTTCAATCAAAGCTGCCAGCCCTGCACAAGCCCTAATAACGGATGATATCATAAACTGATTATTTTTAAGCCCCATTTCCTTCCCTCTAGCAAACAACACCAAGCCCTCTTCATAAAGCTCATTCTGCACTAACCCTGCCACTAATGAACTCCACGTGACATCACTCTTCTCAGGCATCCCTTCAAAAACACAAATTGCTTCTTCAATCGACCCACATTTTGCATAAACATCGAGCAATGCAGTGCCCACAAAAACATCAGCATCCGCCACAGCCTTAACAGCTAAAGCATGCAGTTGCATGCAGAAAAAGACATCATCTTTAGCAGCACAAGCACAAACAGCACTAGAAATCGTAAATTCACTGCATGGGATTCCTTCTCTTTGCATTTCCAAGAAAATATCGATAGCTTTTTCCTCCTCTCCATTCTGCACACAAGTACCGATCATTATATTCCATGAAACCATACTTCTCTCGGGTATTTCATCAAACACTTTACAGGCACGGCGAATGAGACCACACTTCGAGTACATAGTCATTAACATGTTTGATGTTAAGGTATCTGTTTCTAGCCCCAATCGAATAACTTGTCCATGGCAGACCTTCCCTGTAATGGGTTCTCGATTTTTTGCACAGAATTGTAACAAAGAATGCAACTTTAACACTTTGGTGGCATCAAAGAAAAAGTCTTGTTCCGTTATCATTTCAGGTCTTTTTGTAGCATTACCAAAGGAACAGAAGTTCTTACAGCAAACACTAAAATTGCCACCGAATCTCTTCTTGCTGCATATGATCCTAACTGTATTCATGTCCTCGCAAAGGATGTTCGTTCATTTCTTTCTTGGGGACAGATTTGTTTTCTCTGGTCTTGGCAAGGAAAGGCAAATAGTGCTTGAATGGGCCTTAAGGCCTTTTAAAATGGGCTTTGGTGGGTACAAAATTATCGTTGTTTTTTCAATTAATCCCAGCCAGTCTTGTCTACATGCCCACCATTTACATGTCAACTTAAAAGGTTTAAAATTTAATTTAAGCTAGTTTTTATAATTAGATTATACAATATATTAACATGATAAAATCCAGTTGATTTGGCCAGATTTGTATTTGTAACATGGCTGAACCAACCAGCCAAATCTGAGTTGATCAATATAAGAAGAAGAAGAAGAAGAAGAAGAAGAAGAAGAATCCGAGCTAACATCTCAATACTTCCGTGCGTGATTTTCTATTTTTTTAAAAATAAAAAAAGAAGATGGTTTTTGTTTTGTTATGGACAAACAACTAGAAGGACTAGGGATGAAAGTTGAAACCAAGATTTTCTTTCTCAGGGAAAGTACATAAAATATTTTGTGTGAAACGAATCTGGTTGACAATGAATTGCATGTCAATTATACCTAGCAAATTGATGTTTGCTGGTTCAAAAAGCTCCCCATCATGATGATAGAGACTCTAACATGGACGGACAGACGCAGATTGTCATACTGGCATGGCAGATCAGCACAGGAGAGGTACAGAGGCCCCCACGAAACTTATGCAAAAATCTCCAAATTCATCGAGGCACAAATTTTGTGGACCCTTGTGTTTTTCCATTGAAAATGACAAGACCAGGACTCTCATCCTCAACTTTTTTTCCAACACCCTCTTGCAGCAGAACTCTTGCAAGAACCAAGCTAGCTAAGCTGCGTAATCTCTTGGATTGGAAGAGGATGTTTTGTACTAGCGGGGAAGGGACTTGTTCTTAGGTGTATGAATTCGAGTTTTTTTGTATATGTTTGTCATTTCCATGATATTTTACTTGTTTATTAGATTTATAATGTATTCAATGAATTTAAAAATTAGTTATAATACACGAATTGTGTGGTTATAAAAAAAATATCAATCCCATCATCCATCTCTTTCCTGCTCCTTAGCTTTATGGAGCTGTGCTTTTCATACCTGCTGCTCTGTCAAAGACTTCTAGCAAGTTGCGGTGACAGGTCTCTCGTGATTTTTTTGATTGGGACTCGAGAGCCGCTTGCTCACGTATGGACCTCTAGAAACACAAAAATACATACGAAAAACACAAAAAAAAATTGAACGCGGAACGCAATTTTAGAGCAGATCTCTGGCTTAAAGTCAAAAGGGATTCACATGCTCTGCCACCCCAGATGAAAATATTTTTGTTTTATTTCTCAAAACTCTAAGATGGAAGGAGAGAACGGGATAATTTTGTTGAAATGGGAGAGGCCATAAAAATGGCGTCTCGATTGAGTCCCCCGTGTGATTAGACATGATGAACAACACCCCTCAGCCACGATACCATCCAGTATTCGTTCCCCTCCCAGATTTCACATGGATTCTGGATGGTCGAGTAAACTTCCATGGAGGACTCGATCCTGAACTCTTTTTGTTGGGGTGGTCAACTGAAAATCGTGTGGTGGGTGGGGGCAGATTCATATTCATCGTCTTTTTAGAAGATGATTTCTGCAAATAATAGTCAAAGATTTCATTTTTATGCTCAGCTCAAAGGTTTATGGAGATAATATAAGCAACGCATGGTTCCTTATCCCCATGGAAAAAACTGTTGACATAAAAGGGCCTTGAGAAATATATTCTATCTTCCACACTGAGGAACTGTTTTGTTTTCTGAATATGAAATTAAAAGAAGAAGAAGAAAAACTGAAGCGGTGCATAAAGTTAAAGAATATGAGCACCGACTGCATCATCACTTGAATTATTTCTGGGATGTCTTCTCATTTCCCTTTTCAACTTTTTATCTGCTTAGAATCCATTCAGTGGAAACCACCAATTGCTACCCACTCCTTGTTGCAGCCATCCTCTGCCCTAGATTTTCAAGATGCTCATGGAGCATGGATTTTATCCTATATTGACCCGAAAAAATCCAGAGAAAATCATATCTTGGGGTTAAAAAAATATATTTCTGGTTTTAATCAGTCAGACCATCTCGCGTTTTTTGCTTCAGAGTTGACTCGGTGCAGTGCTTGTTTTATAGGTTTAGTGAGTTAATCTGTGTTAGCTTGAATTACCTTTTATATATATATATATATATATAAAATGATTAAAAAAATCAATGGTCAATTTAATTTTTAATTCCTTTCTTTATTTTTTATTGAGAAGAAAAGGGCAACGTCATTTGTAGGGCAACAATTTTCAAGATGGTTTCTTAAAAGGCACAGTGATGGGACAGGAGAGGTCTGAGTGTGGTTCCTAATACGCAGATGGAGGTCCCTGTCTGCCTCCCAATGGATATGGCGATGACCAGAAATTTGTGGATGAACATGAAGAACAGGTGCAAAATGCCCCTTCCACTAGACAAAAAAGAAAGAAAGAAAGAAAGATTCAATGTGGATATGGAACCAGTAGTTGGCCCATGATTCCTTGTTCCCATGTCGATTCTCTCACACAGGCATGGCCTTCTGCTTTTGCTGGATGGTTTTTTTACAGTCAATAATTCATAGATAAATTCACAGCGTCTGGCCTGGCTCCAGTTGGCTGCAATGGCGAAAAGTCGTCACCTAAAAGAAGTGATTGAAAGGTATCTCTGAAGATCATCTCACCCATGAATCTAGCCTGGATGTTAATTGGATCGATCGTGATCGTAGTCAAAAGAAGATGGAAAATCAACTTCATGATCCAGGCAAGACCACTCCACTCGCAACGACATGATTTGCCCTAGCCTGAGCTTTCAAACGCAGGTTGGTTAATGGAGCTTTAAAGAAAGGGGCGACAAGACAGCGGGAAAATGTTCTTTTCTATCAACCTTGCACAAAATGATTCCAGCTTTATCCAGCGTGTCTTGTTAACCAGAGAAAGAAATGAATTGATATTCAATTGGTGACCTCAACTTCAATAATCATGAAATCATGCAAAAGCATCTTATCCGAACTGACATCACTTTGATTTTATTCTCAAACCCCATTTCTTTAATTCATTTTAAGATTATTATTCCCAACTAAATTTACAGCAGAACCCCGTTTTTTAATCCATTAAGAATCCCCCCCTTGTTTTTTCCCGTTCAGACTGTCAGAACACCAGAGAGAATCTAATGAGACGTTTATCGGATTTAATTTCTTGATTAACTCGGATTAATGGCAGTCGGATGGATCACAAGAGTTGATGTACAAAGGATCACACGGCCTGATTTCAAGTCCAAAATTCCTTCTGTTCTATGCCTTGCTTTTTTCTTTTTTTTTTCCCGCTGGTATCCATTGACCACTCAAAAAGTAAGAAGTCATTGCCTGGGGAAAAGGAAGAATCAAAAGAAAAGTTTTTACACTTTGAAACCAGGTTCCTGATCACTTTCTCCTGATTCCTTCATCATCTCACCATTCTTTAGACCGAGCGAGCCTTCTGCTTCAGCATCGAAGCTGGCATGGACACTGTACAGCACATATACAAGCACGGCAAGAGCTGAAAAGAAGACGAACCGCACATAGGATGGGCCACCAAGAGACCCCAGCAAGAATATGTTCAAGAAGATAGATACACACGGTATCCATGGCATCAATGGAACACCCCAAAATTCGGGCTTTCTTGCCTGTGGCACCAGGCAACGAAAGAGCTGTGTTATTGCAATAGCTATCACCGCGCAGGCGCCGAGCATCAAGGCTTTTCCCTTCCCTTGTGGCATGAAGTGCCAGATGAGAGTAAACAGGATAGAGGTGAAGGAAAACGAGCACAGGAAGGCTAATGTAGGCCATGGATTCGTCGTCCCTATAGCCACATACCGTCTGTAAACTACAGCGTTAGCCACCATGTAGAAGACGAACAGCGTGCCGATTGATACGAGATCGAGGAGGACTTTTAAATCAGTGAAAAGAGCAATGGCCGCAGTGAAGATTCCTGAAAAAGAAATCAAAACACGTGCTTAAGTCGGATGATATGCAGCACAGAATTTAGAAGCTGGCATGTTCAAAATTATTTATTCCTAGCAGGTGATAACTTTCACTAAACTCAACCCTGTGAGAGCAATGACATTTCCTGCACATATTTATCATAGTTTTCTGTACTGATTTCTTTAGACCGTAACCTCAAAGCTTGAAAACCTTAATTTTTTTTTTATACACGCTATTTGGTCGGGTGTAAGAAAGTACACATAATCAAATGGTGTATCTAGTAGTTTTCCACTACATATCAATATGCTTGGCATGTGCTCTCTTGATTCATCCACTTCTTTTCAGAGACGCATGCCAATCCTGCTTTCATCTGTTTATATAAATTCACCCCGCTTTAGAAAAGATTTGTGGTTTCAAGAAAACTTTTCAAATCCTACTCCTAGAACTTTTAATTAACTAGTCGATGCAAGCACGCATCATCAAACACTCAACCAGTCATGTGAACAGGAGAAAAGGGAGAAGAAAGACCAATTTGAAGAATCTGTTCCTAAAATGTTCGCTCACTTTCTACAGAGCAAAGGCATCCCAATTTGGCTTAAGTGATGGTCCATCCAGCTCAGAGGGGTCCAAAATACAACGAGACAAAGCGCTAGTTCCTCGTAAGGGTTTTCCCATTAGGGACACTTTTGGATGTACTTTGCCTCGATCTCTTACAGGGCAGAACATTTGTCCAATGTTACACACTAACAAACAACCACGTAATGTTAGTTTTCAGCATTTCTATGCCTTGAAGAAAGTGATTGCTGCCCTCACTAATTCTATATTCGTAAACTCATACTTATTCTTCCCACAGGAACCAATAATTCTACATGCATGGCCTCCCAAATACATTGCTTGTAATGAATAAACAATTCCTGTGGGGCAAAGGGGAAAGAGAAAAAAAACTAGAAATTGTAATTCTCTCGTCAGGATTTAGACCCCCTCTCCTTCCCCGTTACCACTTACACGTGACATCCGAAGGACCATTTTCTCTATCCTAGTCTCAGTAGCCTAACTTGGCTGGTTAAATTAGAAACTCAACATCTGATCGGGATCCGGATTTAGACCAGATTTTCAAGTGAGATCTAGAATCGGATCTGAGAATTATGATCCTAGTCAAAACAAGAAGGCAAAACGGATAAAAGTTAATGCTCCGTTTGCAACGAATGAGAGGCAACAGCATTAATAAAAAAAACATAAATGCATCGCAACCTGCAAAACTGAAACGGTTCTAGGAGGTCCCATAACCCCAACGACCTGTCTTCAAGAACAGACCCCAAAACATCAAAGATAAAGCCAAGACTAATCCACATTACGAAGCATAAACGAATATTTTATTTAAAAAAACATAAAAAAACCGAGCCGAACAAAATTTATGGCTAGACATCATACGCGCAGAAGGTAGTTTTCAAGAAATAATCAAGCAACCACATGATAAAAACACGTACCAAGAAACACGGAAGCATTGACAGGTGTTGATGTCTTCGGGTGGACCCTAGCAAACCAAGCAGGGATAACACTGGACCGTCCGATCACACACATGTATCTAGCTTGTCCCACCATTGCAACCAGTAAAGATGTAAGTATCCCCAAGCTGGCCCCCATCCCCATCACGTTCGACACCCATTTCCATCCGCCTGATTTCCCTCTGAATGCTGCTGAGAACGGTGCGTCCGCATCGATCTACACGGACACCACAGCACCCAGAAGCAAGAACCTTTCAGTCATTTTCCAAGTTCCAAGTAATTTGTGCAAGTGTTAAAACTATTTATCATTCTAATCAATCGATTATTTACCATATCATAAGGAAGGAGCATGGACATGGAAGCAGCCATGAGGCAATAGAGAACGGTGACGATTATAACAGAGCCTGAGACTCCAATAGGGATGTTCTTAACAGGGTTATGGACTTCTTCTGCTAGAGTAGAGACAGCATCATATCCAATATAGCTCAGATACACCATTGCTGCTCCATTGAACACACCAGGAGCTCCAAATGGGAAAAACCCAGATGGGTTATCTGGGTTTGCTGGCTCTGTGAAGTTTTTCCAATCCCCTTTCCAGAATCCCATTAGTATCACAAACCCAATGAACAGAATGTGTAAAGCTGTTAACACCATGTTCACCAATGAACTCTCTCTTGTGCTGTAAGCCAAGAACAAGTTGGCCAAGATTATTAGGCGAAAGCTAGTCTAAGATCACTGAATATTATAACGAAACGGTTTTTTTTTTATGGTACCTGTAGCAGATGATGAGAGTAATGACCAAGACAACAAGAACTGCAAAAACATCAATTTCATTGAAGCCATCAGGGAGTCCACGGACAACAAGTCTCCATTTTGATGTGGAAATGCCAATTGCTGAGCCTAGATAGGCGGTGAAGCTTCTGGCAACAGCTGCGTTTGACAAGACATAATCCATTACAAGATTTGCACCGGTTAAAAACGCTGCAAACTCACCTGTCAAGAAATAAAAAAAAAAACAGTGAGCATTTTTGCCAATCAAGCAACAGCTCGCTGACAACACACTAGTGGTGGCTAGTTACCAAAAGTGACACGAAGATAACTGAAAGCACCGCCGGCGACGGGCATGTCGACAGCAAACTCAGTGTAACAAAAGGCGGAGAGGAGAGCACAGAGACCAGCAATGGCATAAGAGATAATAACTGATGGGCCGGCGTAGACACGGCTAGCACGACCAGTAGTGACAAAAACACCAGCACCAACCATGCCACCGATGCCAAACCCAACAAGGTCATACCAACGAAGAGTTCTTTTCATGTCAGAACCGGACCTAGCTTTTACCCTGCTCATTTCTTCATAAGAAGTTGAGACTGAACCAGCCCGCCTGGCCAGACGAGCTGGGGTCTGGGACAGGGCCTGAAGGTAAGAGTTCAGGCTAGAGAAAGAGGAGCCACGTCTGCTCTCCATTGATAAAAACCCTTCCTTTTTAGCAAAATCTTATATCCCTTTCTCTAGTTCGTGCGGGGAAAGTGAAGAGGAGAAGAGTGGGGTTATAAAGGGCTCGGGCTGACAACGGATGGTGAATAAAAGGTCCACTTTGTGGTTGTCTGGCAATCAATTTCTCTTCTCTTTGCCTAGTATTATAGTGTCCACTATCCTGTTGGCCGCTTTGACTGCGGTTATTCTTAGAAACGGATTAATCAGCTAGCTAGCACCATGGTATTGCTGCATGGGTATTTTTGGATTGAATCTGGCATGCGTGTAGACATGAACATTGACGAGAAAGGGGGGATTTCATTCGAGTGGTTGCTGATTCGACTGGTTTTTGATAGGTAGATTTCGTGTCGATTAGCCATCTACATATCCCCACTCTGTAAATCAGGACTCCAAATCTAGAACCACTGACGTTATGTTTAAGGAACGATCAAGAGTGGATTAATATGTGTGAAACAAAAAAAAAACGTAATGAAATCTAAAAAGAAGACAGCACTGTTCTTCGTGTCAGTGCTCCATGGCAGACAGCAACTGCTTTTAACAAGTGTGTTTCAGTGTTTTTTTTTTTTTTATCTTTTTAATTTAATGTTCTTCATATCAGAATGGTTTTAAAAAATATTATTTTTGACAGTTATTGATCCAAACACGGTGGCGTGTCACGAAAGAATCTGATCTCGGTACATGGAAAAATAATATACACAAATTTTCGAAATTGATTTCGAGGAGTGTTTATTTTAATTTAATGTGTATTTACTATTTAGCAGTGCAGTCACTCACACGGCTAGCTGGAATTAATAAACAGAACATGCGACTTCCTTAAAAACAATGCTTTTGGCTTACCAACCAAAGACCATGCATGCCTGTGGTCACACCACCGGCCGATTTCGAAAAGCTTAAGAAAAAAACATGGCTAAGAAAAATATACACTTTTAATTTTTCAAATTTATTTATTATATCATAATTCGCACCGTATCACCTTCGTGGCGAAGATAAAATGACGAACTCTAATGATCTCGCATCGCTGTTGAAGATGGACACCGCCATCAGCGTGATGCCGAATCAATCCTGACCTTCGAATTTTGTAACGTCACCTCCCTGGGCCGTTTGAAACGGGCCGGAAAACCAGCACCCACCTGCCACGGCAATCTCATAACGTCACATTTGAACCGGGACGGTGTCGCTGAGCCAGACGGTGGTCCCTGGCCGTTTTAGGACTGGAGGGTACGTGCCCCCCTAAAAGGCAATTAACTTTAAAACCCACGGTGACACGTGTAGACAATGAAAAGGCGAGGCTTTCGAAGATAAGCATGGATTTAAGGCAGAAAAAGAGATCGGTGACCTGCTTGTTGGCATGAACTTAAAAGTGACCGGGCGAGAACACGATTGATTCTGTTTGTTAAAGTGTTTTTTTTGGTTTAAAAATAATATTTTTTATTTTTAAAAAATCTATTTAAGATATAAATCCATCAAAATAATTTAAAATAAAACATAAAAAAATCAATATCTTTCAAGAACACTTATAAAATACAATATCAAAGCTTAATTTCTTTAAAACCTGTTTTTTATTATATTATAATTATAAAACTATGATTTTAAACTTAGAGAGCGACTCGTTTTATTTTAAAACGTTTTTCTAAAAAAATATGTATTAATTTAATGGTTTTAATATATACTAATAAATTAAAAGTATTTTTAAGAATCACGTTTGAAAACACGCTTTTTACGCAATAAGTGGTGCAGAGGCTTCCCTTTTTCGCCCCCGCGAATTGTTAATGATAATATTCCCCTCCTCCGCTATTTTCTATCGCGAAGAAACGAGATAGCCCTGCACCTATGCTACGGCTCTAGGCATGGGCACGATCTTATCAGTTCATGCCCAATCAACACTGCAATCGAGTTTTCTAAGATCCGGCCCCACAAGAGGTTCCCACAAAATCACAAGCGGAAGGTTTTAGGGCCCCCCTGTTTGCATCCCTACGTCGCTGGAAATTGGAGTCCAGACCCTTTCCAGAGGCTAGTTGAGTTAGAACTGGCAGCGAACAGCACGGTTACTTTCACATAAGAAGATCTGCCCCTCTAGATAAAAAACAAAAATCCACATAATTAATTGCCTTTTCTCCCTGGATTGAAAATTTATATAAATTCACACTATTTTATATTTATTTTTTATTAAATTAAAAAATTATTTTATTTAAAAACTTAAACTAATAGATATAATTTATATTATTCTGAGTCAAGTTATAAAATGCCACTCACTCGCACGTGACCCGGTTCAAAATCACAGCCGATGTGATTATACATGTGACAACAACGAAGCATATAATGTTGAGCCCAGAATGCTATGGTTTGGCATTGTCATGTGGCAGCTCTACCAAGTTGTGACTTCAAGTGTCGCATGAGAGTGACCCTGTTTTAAACCATGACGGTTGTGTTGTGTCTTATTGGTGAAAGCATAGTTGTAAATTCCGTTCTGGATACCGTTCCATTTTTTTGTTTGGAACGGAACGTTCCGGTTTCGGTGCATTCCAGCGTTCCGTTCTGGTTTGTACTGTTCATATTTATTTAATTATATATATGAAAAAAAATAAAATATTAATTTAACAAGTATAATTTAAATTCAAGATAAATGAAATTTAAATTATACAATACAAACATAATCTCAAAATTAGAAACATCTTTGAAATTCCAAAATATTATGAAAGTAAAATATTCTAAAATAAAAGAAAAATACATCAAACATCTTCTACATCATTAATATAAACATAAGGATCTTGATCTGGCTTTATCCATTGCCTCATATAAATATCCCATTTTATATGGTTTTTCCTCATATAAAATGTATTTTCCTTTTCCACAGGGTGGCTTTATATGAAATGTCATCGTCTTCTTCATATTTTAATACTCTCTCTCTCTCTCTCTCTCAAGACAAAAACCGTGGATCTATCTACTCCCTCCATTCCCGTCCCACACCCCACCGCACAGCCTACAGCACACTCTCTCTCTCTCTCTCAATCTGTTCCTTTACCAATATTGTTGTGCATATCATAATCATCATCTCTCTCTTTCTTTGACAATAACTAGCAATCCATCTTCCATTTCTTCTTCTTCTTATCCCCTATTTACTTAGATCTATGCATCTCCAACCCCTCGTCTCTCTTTCTAGTTTGCTTTGATTTTATCTTGTTTTCACGTTTCCTCAAAAATCGAACGATACAGGAAGATGGGCTCTCTTCGTCCAGATCCGACCTCCAGAATTCACCCTGAGCCTGAACCAAGTGCCACCACTTCTCTTTCAATCGACCCGGAACGGAACGCCCGGTACGGAACCGGGGCGTTCCGGCCGGAATTCGGCCGGATTTTCCGGAACTAGCCGGGATTTTGACCGGGACAAAAACGTCGTTGTTTTGTCGCGGATTTTGCATTGGGACGGGCCGTTCCGGCCGGAACGGAACGGGATCAATAACTTTGGGTGAAAGCAATGTTCTCAATTCTTTGCCGCTGAAAATGATCGGTATATTTCGTTTCAATTTAAAAATTAAGATAAATTACAACAAATTTTATTTTCCTTTGGAATCCCAGCTCATTTTATTCTGGGTGAACAGTATTTTTTTAAAAATAATAAATAGTCTTACATTACCAATCATATTTTTTTATTCGGTAGTTGAATTAAAATAATATTTTACGAGGAGTCTTTTGATATATTTATATATATTATATCAAAATTTCAGAGGAATCATAAAATATAACGATCTTGCGAGATTGACGATTACATTCTTATAATATTATCCAGATCCATATTTTTGTTCAAAAAAATCATTTACCGTGTCTTTTTTTAGATTAAATTTTCTCAATTTCATTATTCAACAACAAGTTTATTACAAATTGAACTTATCACACATTTGAAAGGCGAACATAGGTCGACCAGAGTTGATCTAATATATCATTGTTTCAATATTTTTTAAGATATCAACTTGATTTTTCTAGTTAAATTATATTTTTATCAATTTTTCATGTTATCTTTGAATTCATCAAATCGATTGAGTTATATCAACTCAACTCTCATTTTTTTACTTACGTTTGAAATTTAAATTACACAATTCTAAATAAAAAAATAGATTTGAATTAATCTTTTTTTTTAAATAATATATTTAATTATATATATAAAAAACATAAACAGTACAACCTCGAAATAAAATGCCAAAACATTTCAAAACCAAAACTTTATATTCCAATTAAAAAAATAAAACATCAACCAAAATGAAATTAACAACCTTTGGTGATAGGACTGTGTTTGCTCCACAGAGATTTCCAGTTTAGGTTTAACATCAGTTAGAGTCATCAGGGATTAATAATAACATTTTTTTCATAACAACCCTCTTGAGTTAACAAAGGTATTCCCGACATGTTATATTATAATTAAATAAATTAAAATTATTTGTTTATTTTAATTATAATTAAAGAAACCCTTTCCTAATTATTTTTTATCACGAACAGTTTCATGCTTCCATGAAAGGTTGCTAACTCAAGGTGAGATGACACCACGGCCTTGCTGTCACGGTACAGAGCTCATCTCAAGCCCCCATTAATTCTCAAATAAATTATAATTAACGGCAAGATGGTCGCTATGGGCCTTTTTTCCCGGCCACCGTGTCTCCGGGATCATCCTTATTTCGTCAATGGAAGGTGAGCAAATAATTGATTTTCAACGTGCTGCTTCCAAGCGTATAAAACGAAGCTCACACCCATTATTAAAATAAAAATAAGCTTTGGTGTTTTCTTCATATTTTATAAATAATTCTATCAGCCTGCCATCAAAACTGGTTGAGCTGTGGCGGTGCTCGGTGAAAGAGATCGCCGGGGAAGGCGACATGATCCCTCTTTTAAAATTTTATTTTAAGAATGTTGAAAAACATATTTAGCTCTCTAGCAAGCACCGAGGGATTTTTAGAGAGAGAGACAAGGAGGAGTGCTTCCCTCTTTATTTCTTGTCATTTTACAGTCACCCTGGTTTTGGTTTTCAACCAGGTGGCAGCTTGAAGGCCTAACCCAACACAACCACCGTCGAGACAGAAAAAGGTCGACTGCGAAAGGAGAGGGCCTAACCTAGATATCGAGATGCGATTTCGTGATGGTTTGGAAGTGTGATTGATATTATTTTTTAAAATAATATTTTTTATTTTTAAAAAATTATTTTTAATATTAACTCATTAAAATGATCTAAAACATTAATTTTTTTAATTTAATATAATAAAAAAGTATTTTTAATCAAAAACAATTTTTATCGCAATCCCATTTTCAAAATGGGGTGAATTTTTTCAAACCCAGCTGGTACAGCCTCATCTAACCTCGTCTTGTTATTTTTAGGGTCTAAAAATAATAATTTAGACAATCAATTTGAATAAAAAAATAAAATTAGTATCATATTAAATTAATTTAGGTTAACGGTTGAATCTATCACCATAGTTACGAGACTATGATGATATCATGTGGAGCAATTTCAAATAAAATATAAAATATACTTTTCAATACAATGATAATTTTTTTTAAAAAAATCAGAGTAAATCTAGATTAATTATCATAAAATTTGATCCTTGATTAATCTAATATTAAATGATGATATTGAAAAGAAAAAAAAACTCAAACCAACTAGCTTAACATGTTGAACTTGCAACAAGATTAATAAACTGAGATACTATCATAAAAAACAAATCATTAAACTAAATCTTCAATCAATTATATATTTAGAAATGAGATTAAAAATTAATTATTTTTTGAAATGATGCTGAATAAAACACCATTATTTTATTTTTAATATTCTATTGATAAATTTTTTTATCTCGAGATAAAAGAGATACATGCAAATCTCTTTAATTTTCAAGTTTTAAAAGATAAAAAATGATTTCAAATCTATCTTAAAAATTAAATTTATTTTTATATTTTCTCTCTCCATGTATATGGACTGCCGTGTTGGGACACGTGGCCCACAAGGGAGGACATTCTGGTGCACTTGAAAGTTCCATCAAGGTGGTGACAATGCTGTTCTGCTCAGCTCCTCGAACCTACAATCACTGCAAAACCACGAGTTATCTTGCAAAGTTTCGTCTTTCCCACAGATACCATCGTCGAGAATCAGAATTTCACCTCTACCACCTCTCGTTTCGCCCAATGGTACCTCCTCCATGCGCCTGGGAGATGATTTCACTGGTTTACACGGCAGTGTTCAAAGATGCAAAAGCAGCAAACGTGTTGGAAGCACCACTAGAAACTAAAGCAGACGCTGTTCAATGACAATGTCCGATCCTTGCCGGTTCCGAACCCGATAAGTTCCTGGGGATGCATCAAGTTGGGAAAACCCCAGTAGATATTCAAATACTCAACAACTCTCATTGTCCCATTGACAGATTCCTGATAGCCGAGTTAGAACGGGGCGGGAATCTCAAAGGTTATTACCGAGCTCAAGCTCATGCTCACACCGTCTGGGTTTCGGACTGCCATGCCATTACTGATACCTGTGAGCTGTGCAGGCCCGTGTCGGGTCCTCCTGTCTAGAGAGGAGGACCCCGGTGGACACGTGGGGTCATTTCAGCGCGTAGTTGGTGATGATCAGTCCGGTGACTTTTGCAGTGGGAACGATGATATGGGTTTTGAGAAAGAAAGCGGCGGAGTTACCCTTTGATGAATTGATGAGTACAGACCATGGTCACCATGCTTGATTCGGTGAAGAAGCTGGATTGTTGAATCACTAGGCATCTACTTTTCTACAAGCACTTTACGTGATAAATTCAGTTGTGGGTCTAGTTGTGAACGGGTAAGGAATCGCAGCAACGACACTTTCTAGTTAAGACCATGGCAACCTATGATCAACGCTCCCTGTGATCCATAGTGAACAGAAATTCAGTGTTGGGCAGCCATTGAAGTCTATGAAACTCTCCCGGCAACTGATTTTAGAGGGCATGGTTACGGGGAGCTTCCTGGCTCTGCAGACTTTGTCACTACCACAATCAAAAGGTGCAATTGGCAATAAGAACAGAAAATGTTAATAACTCAATTTATGTTTATACAGTATCTGCCTACAGCTAAAATGAACACCAATCGACTACAGCAACCAAACACCAATAACCTAAACATTAACAGATTTGATTGAATGAGAGACGCGGGTAGTACAATGATGTTACGCTAATTAACCATTTTTACATTTGAAATCTGAAGTTCTGAAAACCCAAACCCGGTGGCCCGTCTGGATTAGTTGGAGGAACAGACGGAGAATTCCAATAATCATCAGCAGAAGGACCAACAGTGTTGTTATCCACCGACGTGATGTCATGAATGCTCGATCTTTTCCTCTCTTTCTTCACCGAATTCTGGCGGAGGAAGTACTTCTGTGCATGGCTCGCTACCTGTGTTGGTGTTCTTGTAATGACCACATTCCTTGAGATGCTCCTCCAATCACCCTTACCAAATTTACTCAATCCAACCAAAAATAACCTGAAACAATTCCATTGCAGAGTCAGTTGCCAAAGATTAAAAGATCGGGAGATGACAGTTTCAGCTCTTAAACATACGAGATTTTATAATCCGAATCTTTTTCGCAGAAGGTAATCCTTTACTTGACTCTATCAAAAACAAAAACAATTCCGTTGGCGAGTCAATTGCCAAAACTCAAAAACCAGACGATGATTGAAAGATTGAACCTTTAAACATATAAAATTTTATAGCTTGAGTTTTTAGCATAAATGTAGATAAAAAAATGGCTGACAACATCCATTCATCTGACCCCTCGCAATTCACTCTTGCCTGGAACAGAGCTCTCTCTCTGGGTTTTTTCCCTTTTCTATCCCAGAAGGGGTTCGCGGCACTTCCTACTACTAACTTCATGCAAAACTTCCTGTCTACTAATCCGAGGTTTCCATAACAGCTATTCAAATATACACAATCAGCTCAAGAATTGCATCCTAAAAGAAACAAACTTCAACAGCAACATCGTGGACTCGTCTACCGCACAAGATTTACCCGCCCATCATCAACAAATACCCATACTACCCGTGTAGATATTTGATTCAAAATAAAAAAAATCTGCAGAAATTGTCAGGTGATAATTCGCACTTCGTAAATTCCGAAACGAATTATAAACAAAAATTCAAACTTTTAAAAGCATTATGGACAAAAATTCAAACACAAACTCACTTGTGTTCGTCCTCGGTCCATGGAGTGCCTTTCTTCCGCTCCGTATCCTGCTTTGCTTTGCCGCCACCAAAACAAATCTGGCCAGACGGCTGCGCATCAGCAGCGACCATCCCGCCGCCGCCGCCGCCGGATTCCCAACTCACAGAATCATCATCCCTGTAAGTTGGCAATTCAACACGGCCCGAATCAATTGCAAAAACGTCATGAACGAGGACATCGTAATGTTCTTTCACTTCCCACGCTGATTTTCTGATATGGTTTGCAATGCTCTGCCACCGATCTGGCAAATTCTCGGGGAAAACAGTTAAAGCCTGTTCAAATATCTTGTCTTCCTCACGAGTCCAGCGAGCGGAGGCGGCGTCATGAGGTGGCTGGGTCAAACACCGAGTCTGGAAGTTAAAGTCTTGATGCATTGTTGGCTTCGGATGGGAGTTCGGTGGGAGAATTGAGATGGTGTTTGGTTTATAGTGCGGATTGTAAAGGGTTTTGGACTTTTGTACAGCTCACCTCCTCTTTAAATTCAACACGTTTTTTCTTTTATTGGTTCCTGTTTTTTCGTTTTTTGTTTTTCACTTATATTAGGATGTTTTCTTTTTCTCTCTCTCTTCTTCAAAAGAAAAAATCTTATTTTTGCCACCGTGAGCTCGCTTTGATGAAGGTCAAATTGGTCAAACACTGTGAGATTTTATAGGCTAATTTTAATTTTATAATATGTATTTTTTTTTATCAATACGAGTATCTGAGCTATTTTAAACACACCTCAATTAATTTTATAAATTTTAAAATTAATAATTATATAAACCTCTAATTACCGTCGTATTAAAATTTTATAATTTATACCTATTAGATTTTACTATATTTTTTTAAAAGATACATTCTTATCCTAAACATTTTGTTTTAATTTAGATGGATTGACTAGTGTGCTATTAACTTGGGACTTATAATTAAAAGATTGTTTTAAAGTATGATAGCAGCTATTGTACAAATTGTTTTTTATTTATAAATATATGAAAATAATAATTTAAAAAAATTAAATTTAGTAAAAGTTAGATTATTCGAGAATGCCAATTTAAATTCTTAACAAAAATTAGAACTGAGTGTGGTATTATGCCTTAAACCTATAATTATATTTTAATTTATTGTTTACCATTCTTAGGAGAAATAATTGCCACACTGTAATTAATTTATATGGCTGGCTAAGGTTGCGCGAGCCAAAAAAAATTGCCTCACTGTAATTAATTTTTCTTTTTGTGTTGGCGGGATTTAATTAATTACAGCCATTTTATTGTTGGCAGCCTTTAGCTTAATTGGGATAAGATTAAAATAAAATAGAATGATTTAACCAAATTTATTTTATTTTATTTTATTATTGTGAGTGCAGGGAATAATTAGTGCTTAATTTATCAGAATTGATATAATTTAAATATTTTTTTAAAATAATAGCAATTTTAATAAAATGGCAATGAAAATAATACAGCTTTTAATAGTGAATTGATACATACATACATACATACATACATACATACATACATACATACATACATGCATGCATGCATGATTTGATTTAGATAAATGGAATAAATTGTCCATGGAATAATAGAGTTATCCCCTCTTTTGGAATCTTATTTAATCACGTAATTTCAAAATAATTGATCATGATTTTAGAATGGGATTGCTAGTTTTTAGCCGGATCATGATTTGACTAATTTACATGTACCAGTTGAGATTAAATTAGTTTATATAACAGCAAGAATTAGATTAATTTCTAAAAACAAACCCTCGATAATTTTTTTTCTTCTAATCTGATGAAATTTCATCTATAGTGTTAAGAAATCATTTCATCTAAAACTTAATATGATTTATATTATTTTTTAACATCTTCCCTCAAGTGAAAACTCTTTGAGCTTTAAACTTGTATAAACTTACACTACCTTGTGTTTGATTTTTATTATATAGAATGGGAGTGATGAGATTTGAACTTGTAACTGCTGGGTCAACAAGGCTTTGATATCATGTTAAGAAACCATCTTACCTAAAAGCTTAAACTTTTAAGTGAGACCCCAAAATATGATTTATATTATTCTCTAACGTCTAGAAAATATATTTTTTGGGTCCAAATGAGCGAGTAAAATCATGACTATCATAGGCTCTTACAAGAAGTGCATGCAATAACTCAAACTCGAGACCAATTGCGTAGATCGTAAATTCTCTATCATCACATCACGCTCTTTGGATGCAACCGTGCTATGTTGCCAATGAAAATAACATAAAATGGTTTGAGGCGGAATAAAAAAAACTCCATGAATAATCTTATTTTTTAAAACAAATGTAATGTATATTTAGTTTCAATCAAATAAATATATTTTTGTAAGTGTAATTGAGATTTTATTTTTAAAGTATTTTTTATTTATAAATACATCAAAATAATATATTTTTATTTTTTATGCCAGCAAAATTGCTTCCCTTCCCCTTAAATTTGAATATATTTTACAAAGTCTTTCCATGTTTGCCAAAATAAACACCAGGAAGAAAATGTTTGGCATCTGACCACCCACCACCCAGTTTTATTTCACTGTTAATAAAGATAAAGCTACTTGTCTTTTGTCATAGGCCATGGGCAACCATCATGAAATTCAGGTGAAATGTGAAAATGGATCACGGCTTACCGGAGGGAGGTGCTCAGCCTTTATGGCAGTGTCGGCAAGTGGTCACCGCTCTGTCGGTCGGAAGTTGACGTCTAGTGCCTCTTGGTGCAGCAGCTGTCACTTTAAAATAATCAATGATAGCGAGGCGTGCCCTGCCGAAGCTCTCTGCTTTCCTTTTCAAACTGCCAATTTTAGACTGGCTGTGCATTTCAAGTTTCTACCCGCGTGGCGAATCGGGTGCTTGGCACGTGTCTTCCACTTGGGATTTTGGTTCGAAAGCAGCCCAGAGACAAAGTTTTGGATAACCTTAATTCGCCACGTCAGAGTTTGTATGGGGATAAATTTGGCTTCTTGACTTTTGTTTGGATATGGACGATGGACTATAATAATTTGCTGACAGAGACCGGCCAGAGTACTCTTTCATCGTGGCTAAACTATCTTGAAGCACTTGTAATCTCGAGTCAAATTTTAAAATAATAATAAAATTTAATTGATTCATAATTCAATTAACTCGTCCAAATTAGATCAGTTAAGTTTTTTTTTTTAAATATTATTTGAATAAAAACAATCGACTGGTTGGTATTTGAAAAACAAATGCTGTCGCACATTTCATGCACTTCTGTTGCCGAAGACTGTGCTTTGAAATAAACCCTTTTTGTCATATATATATATATATATATATATATATATATATATATATATATATATATATATATATAAAATAAAAAATAAAACAATCTCTTTGTCAATGAATTTTGGACGTAGAAGTGCCAGACTTTTCCAGGCCTGGAGAGGTGCGGTTGAAGATGACACGGTTTTTATAGAAACTATTGAATGTGATTATCACTTGAGTACCCGGTTGGCACAATCAACCCTCCTCGCATCCATCCACGTTCTGCTGGGCTCCTTTTCGTTGTCGACTGAAGCCTTGAGGTGGGCTTCATCTGAGTTCCAGCAACAAAAAAAGAATGAATCTTGTTGTGAAAAAAAATAAAATGAAATAGTTTGGTGATTTTATTTATTTCAAAGCAGTGGTGACCTCAACTTGAATCCTACTTTTCATCTACATATCAAAAGTGACCACTTTGCATTTTCTTTAGACGAGTTATAATAATATTGATACCATATTAAACTTCTTGGCAAAATCAATAATATAAGACAGTCTTATTTTTGTGAAATAAAAGTTTATCAATGTTACGCAGACGTCAAGGCATCGAGACACCATCAGCCAGGTTGTGAAGATGTCCTGCGTCAGCATATACCTGCTATGAAGTGAAGGTCTTCTGGTACAGAATCCGCCCTGAAAATCGCACGAGAGTCCATTTCCAAACTAGCTGTCTGTCGAGCGGTCCCATGGAGGAATGTGCTTGACTTCTTCGGTGAAAACTGAAAACATGAAACAAACATTGAAAATTTCAGCACTTTCTAGCAAGTACACAACGTTTTTCAACCTTTGAGAAGCTATGAAGGCATCGCCATACAATGATCCAGATAACTAAATCCACTCAGAACAAAATTGGATATCTTACGGGAATGCTCTGCGTTCGACTTTTGAGCTTGCAGCTTATCAACCATAGCCATGAACTCTCTCAAACCAGTTTCCCTTTCTCTATTCTTACTTGCCTTAGTCAGTGCAGTCAATATGGTCGTCGCAAGGGATCCTGATATCCTTTCAGATTTCGTAGCACCAATTAACACTACTCTTGATGGAAAGTTCTTCACCTACACAGGAATGCGTGGAGTTCTTAGCAAATTTCCTCAAAACTTCACATTAACAAAAGCTACCATGAATGAGTTCCCAGCTCTCAACGGGCATTCAAAACTGATGTATATACCACTCAAAAGATCAAGCCTGGCTTGGCAAGCCCTAAACTAGAGCCTAGATAGATAAAAAAAACCCTGCACTTTTGTATTCAAAGCAATCAATAATTATTCTCTTGGCTCGGAGAGTCAAGTAATGTTTGTTCGTTCATCATAGTCATGGATTTTCAGTAAGGGCTAATTTATACTCTTCTGTCAAGAGTGATAATCACTTTATGCTCATTGCTGTATTTGAATCCCTTTTGCATTTTTTCATAATCTTTGAAAGGAAAAAAAGGAATCCAATTTGTTAAAAAGGGAGGATTAGCATCCACTTATGATCAGAGAAACAATCAGGAATCAATGGTCCTAGAGAACAAATTAGCAGCAGGTAGGTCAGCTGGTTTTAGGTGAAGTATCACGAATTTCCACATGAACTCTGTGTAATGGGAAATCATCATGAGCATCAACAAGAAAAAAGATAAAACAAACTCTGGATCAAGATCATTCAAACTTTGGATAGGAAAACTTACAACAGAAGCAGAACTACATAGAAGAACATGACTATGTTTATGACTGTTCAAAGGTATTCCAAAGACAACTCTGTACAACCACCACATCTCCCTAGAGAATGATTTACTTTTCATGATTATTACCACTTCAAGATGGCCATTAACTCGTGCAGACGATCCGCCTCAGGCATTTTGGCTCCCTTCAGTTTTCTGCAGAAAAAGCCATAATTGATGTCAATAAAACTGTAATGACCAGATAAATAAATAAAGAAGAGATCTGAATCAGGAATTCAGGAGATAAATGCTGCACCACCATTCTACGATCCATATGCCTAGGTGCTCATTCTTAAACTCAAAACATATGTCAAAAGAGCGGAGGAAAAGGTAAAACATTTACTAACATTTGGCAATCAGTGATACGGAATTGGACATGAAACATCAACAAAATCATGTTGGGAACTGAACTCATAACAGGGAATCCAAGTAACTTAAGATTCAATTACTCGACTAACCAACACATAATTAAATCATTCAAGCAGTTATTAGTTGTTACTTTAAACATCAATGATGGTGATAACAGGGAATTTTGATTTTGAAACACAAGTAAACCAGCCACCTCTTCTTATTGCATTACATTGACAAAAAACTGGACCTCTAATCATGCTTAAACAACAATCAAACATAGCAGCCCAAATATTGTAATAGGAGCAATGTTATGGTCGTTCTGACCTAAGAAAGAGGAACAAACATCATCAAGCTACAAAATTTAAATTACCTTGTCAGCACCCTGTTTCTCTTTCTCCTGCTTTGGCTTCAGTTTCTCCAACCTTTCCCTCTCCATTTTCTACAAGCCCACAGACACACCGAAAAATATAAAATATAAATAAAATAGTAAATCATCATAAAATAATCTATAGCAGATATCAAATCGACTGGTACTTCAATCATCAAGCTCTATTTGATTGCATACTTGAAATAAGTAGAAGCAAGCCCTAAATCTATCTCATAAAATTATTTAATTTTCTTTTATCTTTTGCTTTTCATTTTCCTACACTTTCTCAGCTACCAAAGAAAAAAAAAACGATGAAAAAGATGTAAATAACTTCAGTATCATTCAACTTAACTCGTAATACTATGATTTTCTCTAATATTTTCTCCATATCTATCATTTCCCTGCACTTTCTCAGGAACCAAAAAGAAGCTTGCAAACTATAAAACACTTCTTAACCTCAGCCGATCACCAGAGTTATGAGCAAACGATTTCTTCCACTTTCCTACACCTTCTCAACAAACAGGCAGAAGCTAAAACAAAAACGACAAGACATTTCTTAAGCTCAATCGATCGCCAAAAAAAGATTTCTTTCGTTTTCCTACACCCTCTGAACAAACAAACAGAAGCTATAACAAAAACGACAAAACATTTCACGAGCTCAATCAATCGCCAGAACAACGATTCCTATAGTTTTCCTGCACTTTCTCAGCAACCAAACAGAACATAATAACAATAAGAGAGAGGTAGCGTGATGGGGAAAGGTGAGATTAGAGGCCAGGCCTGAATATAAACGTTTTCAGCAGCGCGTTCCTCTTCGCTAAGAACTCGACCTTTACCATCACTGAAGTATCGAGTAGCTACGCGAGTTGACTTCATCGAGCGTATAGCTGTCAAGCTGAGTTGGCTTAGCGCGGATCTTGTTGCCATGTTTTTGTGCGCGCTTTGCTTACCTTTAAAACTTTTCTTTCTTGGCACGAATACGGGAAGCGCTTGCGCTGAGCTCTCTCCGCCTCTAGAGCTAGAACCTTCTGGATCGTTGTTGGCAGTTGGCACGTCGTTTGAAAGATGAAGGCCAAGGGTAGGGTGCTTCGGCCCGGTTAAATAGTTGGGCCACAAATTTTTCACATGTTAAACAAAGAAAATAAATAATAGGAGTATTGTTTTTTACAAGATAAAAAAATATAATTGAAAATAAATAATATATATGAGGTATTTTTAATATATATATATTCAAAATAAAATTTATAAATTAAATATATTCTTATTATCTCTTTTTTATCGGGGATAAAACTAGTTTTCTTATATCATATGATTACTGTATTTATATTATATGAATTAATTATATTTTTTGGTCCTTTAAATTTATATATTTTTTAAATGTAACTCTTTTACTATTTATTTATTATTTACTTGGAAACTGTACTTTATAAGATTTTTCCGAGTTGTATAATTTTCTTTTGATTTTACGTTAATTCTTGATGTTGTACCAAAGAGGTAGACACGTGCAAAGCCGGACGTTGAGAATTAACAATGAATTAGATTGAAAAATCACCTCAAAATATAATAAATAATGGAACAGTGTTTTCAAAAAAAAAAGATAGGCTGCATTGAAATTATTTTTTTACAAAAAAATATTTTTGATATTAATATATCAAAATAATTAAAAAAAAAAACTTTATTAAAACAAAAAAAATACTCTTACACAGCAAACTAGGTAAATGAGTTATTTAAATATTATATTACTTGAATGACAAATAAAGACGTTTTGCTGCTTGTAATTATTCGTCCTTGCTATTTTGGTCCCTTTACTGATGTGTTTTAGTAATATGAATTCATAGCGTTTTCCACAATGTTATTTTATTTTTTTATATTAAAATTAACTTCAAACTTAAAACTACGACCTTCATTTAAAATTAATTTGGAATTCCTTACATGACATTTTGTTTTATAACATGGAGAGGCTAAGAGGGCGTTTGGTAACGCGATCCCACCAGTGTCTAGAACAATAAGTAGATTTGTAGTGTTTGGTAATGTACAAAATACAGATTAATTCACATGGGACCCATGAAAAAAACGATGTAAACCACGGTCGATGATAAGCAGCAAATTCATGCCTTTTTCCTGCGATTGCAAACAATTTTTTTCTCCTGCTTTTCCTACAATTGCCTTTTTTTTCCATGCACAAAATCCTTCGTCGAAGAAACCTGTTGGGTGTGTTGATGCATACAGCTCTCCTTCGATACGTCAATCAAACACCATTGCTAATGGAACGATGACAACGGCGGCCACAACACCTTATGTGTGCAACTCTCTCTCCTCTTCACGACGACGGCCACGAGACGAAAACGACGACACCAAGCTCTCTCAACAACGACAACTCTCTCTCCACAGAGGCAACTTCCGACGCTCCTCCCGGGCACAATCTTTGACCCTACTACCATAGGAAGAACCATTTTGGGCTCCTCTATGCATCGACATCAGCTTTTGAAGCTCTCGTTGTGGTAAGTGAACAATGCAGCGCATCGTTTCACTCTTCTTCTGCGTGTTAGCTGGGTTGGGTTTGCTCTCGGCCCAACCCAAGTGCAGCGGATGTGGGCCTTTTAGCCAACTAGGCTGAGCCGACCCATTTAGTTGGGTGAGGCCCAGTTTTAAAAAAAATGTGTAGATAAAGATCGGTTCAAGTGAAAAACAATGATGCGTGACTTCGTTATACTCCACAACCCTGTTATTTTTCGATTGATTATGAATTAAAAACTTTCAATTGGATTTGGCATTGAAATTATATCCCTACAACTGGATCACAAATGTTGTTAGTAATTAATTAGTAATTACATTTTATTGTTATGATTATTAATCTATTAAATTTAAAAAACAATATATGTGTGTGTGTCCTTTAAAGTAATTTCACACGTTGACAGCAATATGAAAAATATGATAACCAAATATACAAAACTGTTTTTTTTTCAACCTCCAATTCAACCACAGTTTTAACCAAACACTTCACTACTTATCTTGAACCGTAGTAAAAACGTTTTTTTTGAAACTGCTTTTTTTCAACCTCAACCACAAAAGCAAAAGCAATATCAAACACACTCTAAGTATATTGACCTGAAATGTAGGTGATATTCTCGGGTTAATCTAGATAATATAAGTATTTCTTAATTTAAAACCCAACCATCAATATGTTTAATTCTCTTATTAAAATATTATTTTTATTTGAAAAAGTAAATAAATTAGATCAACCTGTAACTTCAATTTTTTTTTAAATATGCATAGCATATCACAAGTATATTAAATGTTTGTTTAAAAGTGTAGTGAATTTTATTTTTTAAAGTGTTTTTTACTTGTAAATATATTAAAATATTTTTTTAAATTATTTTTAATAATAATATATCAAAAAAATTTAAAAACACTAAAAATATTTTTTTTTAAATACAAAATTTAATAAAAAAAATTCTTATTCAACTTATTCAATAACACGGTTTTAACATGTCGTTTTATAAATGGACGACATCTGCTTCGCCAGCAAGATAAATACTTGCAGAAAAATCCATTGATAAGCACAGAAAGTCGTCTCGTCTTCCCTTCTAGCTTCAACTCCATCCATTAAAGAAACAATAAAAAAACCATGTATCATCCAACCAGAGGCGGCGTTCGCGGCGGACGAGATCGTAAGCTTCCTCTCTAAATACGTGATCTAATTAGGGTTTGATTGGCTATGCTAATTTCCGGTGCTAAAATAACTTTATTTTTGGTGTTTGTTTGCAGAATTTAGTTGGGATGATGTTAAGCAGGATAAGCACAGAGAGAATTATCTTGGTCACAGTATTAAAGCTCCTGTTGGTAGATGGCAGAAAGGTAAATCCCGCCCCCCCCCCCCCCAAACTGTCGTGTTTTCGTTTCAGTAGCTTCTGCTCTTACCTATTGTCTGATTGTTGTGTCTTTGGTTGAATGGATGGTGAAGGGGGAATGGGTTGCTTGAGAATCTCATTGTTACGTGAAAAAAATGGGATTTGTTTTTTGTTTACTGGAACTTGTAAATGAAATTTTAGTGGATGACTCGTCTACGGATTTGTTTATAGCTTGTTTTATGATGCAAGGAGAGATTTAACAAGTTGAATGTCGGTGGTTTGGTCATGAATGTGGTGGGTTGGTAGTTCTGCTTCTTCATCCGTGTGGGTTATACCAAGTTGAATTGTAGTTACTCTCTGTTCTTTGTTTGGGAAATTGAACGACTTAATTGCAATCAATAGTGCAAGTTTGTTATTCTGATGGAGCGTCTTTTTATGACTGGAATACCTGTTGAGTAGATCGTGTCTCAAAAATTTAACTTTCAATGATATCATGTAATGGATAGCAGCAGCTATTCAAGCATGTGTGGTGCTATAGATTGCTTTGGTATTTGGTTGGGCGAGGTGTGTGGGGTTTGAGTCTTGAGATAGACATAGCTGTGTGCTATGGGATACCTGTGTAATGCGGGGCTCCTTTCTTCTTTTGTTCAGAGGTGGTCTTGTTTGGGATACTTAAGTAATGCAGCCTTTTAAACTCTTTGTTGCTCAAATTTACTGCTTATTCATCCAAACTGTTCATAACATTTTGTAATTGGAGATTTAGTGTAAAATAGTCACAGGTGTAAATGGATTAAAAAGTACTTTCAAGGGACACATCTCATCAGCTAACTGATTGATTGCGAAGTAGTCCTGGCTTGTGTTGTTATGTATCCTGTGAGGGAGTTGTTTTGTTTTAGATTATACAGGTTTGTCCAGCCTTTTCTTCCCCAGATACATTGCTTTGTGGAGTGTGTTGAAAATATCAACGGAGGACATTGTTATCATGATTTTGGCTGTTTGGCCATCTTATGCATCCACGTTCTTAGATTCATTTAAAGTGGGTTCCAGGTATATTCAAGTTTCTGGAATTTCTGGACCTAACGGCTCTGCCTTGAGCAGTTCTCAGTATACAAGTTATAGTCAAAATAGTTGATTAACTGATGTATCTCTTTCTGTATCTGTTTAGTTTTCAGAGTGTTATTCGTGGTATCTTGTATCTATTGCCGTGTAATTTGAGGGATGCTATCATTAAGATTTTTTCAGCCTTTTCTTTCTTTCATTTTATTCTACAGGGAAGGATTTACATTGGTATGTCAGGGATCAAAAATCTGGGAGTTCAAATGAAGATGCCTTGAAAGAAGAGATAAAAAGAATCAAGGACGAGGAAGAGCAGTCCATGAGGGAGGCTCTTGGCTTAGCACCAAAGCGATCAAGCCGACCTCAAGGAAATCGTCTTGATAAACATGAGTATACAGAACTTGTTAAGCGTGGCTCTACGGCAGAGGACTTGGGTGCTGGGCATGCAGACGCAGCACGGGTTGATGGTCTTGGTTTCTCGAGGTATTTATGTCACTGATGACATGTATCATCTAATTGCTATCTTCAACATACGTGTGTGATTCTTCGTGGGCTTTTAACATATTTATGCATCAAGATTCAATAATTTGTATTCTTTTTATGAAGATGGTTTCACTATATCGAGAGTGCATGGTGTTCAAAAGGTGTTCTGGTAGAGATTTCTGGGTTGATATGCTATTCTATAGAAACAGTGAATGGCTGCTGATACAGCTGTTAATTGCATGTCCATGCTTATGTGTTAGGATACTATAAACTCGCATGATATTCAAGTTCTCTTCACTCCTGGGTGCACTAAAGACCAGCAGCTGGACAAAATACTTTATCCGAGTGATGCTTGTACACGCAATATTCTGATATTTTCATCTAGTCTGTAGGTTTATCGAGGTTATTGTGCCAGCATGTAGCATTCTATTAAACTGCTCCTTATTTTATTTTCATCATTTTTTTATGTTTGATTTGAACTTCTTGTTGCAGGGCACCTCGTGCTTGGGAAGATCCAAGTACTCTTCCATCTATTATTAACAAGGAGGCTTCACCTGAGCCAGCTAAGGTGGCTATCCCTGATCCACCAGCAGGAAACTACGAAGAAGAAAAACCTGAGGAGGACAAAAGCAGCCGAAAGAAGAGGAGGCATGAGGAGAAGAAATACGAGAAGGAAAAAAAACGTGAGAAGCATGATAGGCACGAGAAACACTATTATCGTGATTCTGACGAGAAGAAACATAAGAAAGACAAGGAGCGCAGAAGACAGCTCTAACCCGGACTAAATATCTTATTCATTTGGAAGTATTATCTGTCTGATAGTCCGTGATAGATTCCCGTGTTGCAGAAATGGAAATCAGCATTTCTGATGTAAACTTCATGTTAAATTGGTGTTATTATGAGAGATGGGGCAATTTATTGGCTTTGGATGTTTCTCTATTGTTATTTGGAAATATATTGAAATAATATATATATATATATAAATAAATAAAAATAAAAAAATTATTTTTAATTTGTTTCACAAGCATCAAAAATATGTTTTCTTAAAAAACAAATTGTTTCAAAAGTGTACAAAAACAATTAACTCTTAGGTTGTGTTTTAGTGGGTGTTTAGGAGTGACAACTGCTGTTTATTTATTTATTTTAATTATTTGTCAATATATTGAATAGTATTGTTTATTATTTTTAAAAATAATTTAAAATGTTTGCTGACTAAGTTCACTTTTATGTCCTTGTTTGAGAGTGTTGTAGTTATTTTTGAAAATATTTTTTGTTTAAAAATATATTAAATATTTTTTTGTTTTTTAAAAATAATTTTTGACATCAACAAATAAAAATAATCTAAAATTACTATTTTTTTTCATTTAAAGTGAAAAATAAAATAAAAAATAAATGTTTTTAAAAATATTTATGAAATGAGGTAACAGATATCTTATATAGCTGGTATTATAACTTCTATCATGAAATTTTCCATATCAAATCTCTTTGTTTTTCTTAAAGTTATTTTAATAAATAATTAGCAAAAAGCTCTATTATTTAGAGTTATATGCGTGTATATATCACATCTCTCTTTTTTCCATTCAAACCCCCGTGTATCTTATAAGGGGTGAGGGGTAAAATTAGAACTTTATGGAAACTACAAGGGTAATAACGAGATATTAAAACTGTAGAGATAAAGTGGACTTTAATTTATTTATAGGGACAAAGTAATGTCTACCTGGTCGATAGACTGCCATCTTTCAACTTTGGAAGCAAGGAACCGCAACGGAAGCCGCCACCGTCCCCTTATTCAGGCGCAAGAGATAGCAGCGTGGGTGGCTTATAAAAAGTTCCTTTTTTCCATCTCCTTTCCTGCTGAGATTGATCGTTGGTTCAACTTGCGCAATTTCGATAGCATCACTAGCCATCAGCAAGCCCAGAAGAAGATAACGATCCCTTGTTCATGCTTGAAGTTGGGAATTTGACCGTACACAACTCAGCCAGTTCGAGATGCTGCAGTGCCTCTCTCTCAAAACATCTTCAGCAGCATCCACATCACACTCACCTCCTCCAAGCAACGGTGACTATAACTGCCCTCCGGCTTCGCAAGGTCAGATAGCCTTATTCGAAGTTAGATTTTGTGATGTCTGTAACGTGTTTGTGCAAATGTTTGAATGGGTCCAATTTTGTTTATAATCAGCTGGGAACTCTGCGGAGGGAACACCAAGATCAAGCGCACAGGCATCCCCTACTGTTAACCTAACTCGCGAATACACCTTCGCTGTCCAGACCAATTCCTATAACGAGACGTGGTCTAGGATTCATTGTTGTGAAGCCCAAAATGAAGAAATTCATGATCATCACGGTGAGGAGGATGCTAACCGTTTGGATATGACCCAAATTCTTCAACCAAATCGAGAATGTGTGGAAGAAGCTCTTCGTCACGCCAAGCTTAACACTCTCACTCGACTTGTATCCACCTACTTTGTCAACAGCGAGAACACTAACCAACTCTGCATTCATCTCCAGCAGAGTGTTTATCGTGCCCGTGATCTTTATGGTCCTCTCCATAAACTTCTGGATGTTATTCCTACGGACTCAGAATCCGTGTCTCAATCACAATGCGATTGTGCTTTTGATCTCTTTCTCAAATTTGATCGCGTTGACAACCCTTTCCCTTGCCCTGACTCGCATAACTTTAGTGAAATGCAGCAGTGCTTTTCGCAACTACAGCAGCAACTAGAACGACGAATCCGCAAGTCACGCTCTAGAATCCACCTGGTTCGCCGAGCCACTTTTGGCTCTGCCCTTTGCGTCATTGGCTCTGTTGTTGCTGTTGTAGTATCTGCTGTGGCAATCGGAAGCCATGCACTTGTTGCCATAGCTGCCACCCAGATATGCACAGTGCCGTGTCTCCCTCGCCGCTTGACTAAGAAAGAGCTTGCCCATGTCGATCAACTTGATTCTGCTTCTAGGGGTACATATGTGCTGGACAATCAACTTGCTACCCTTGAACGGCGTGTTGCTCGCTTGTATGAAGCTGTGGAGTGTGATAAGGTCCTTATTCGTATTGGATTGGATAGCGGCAAGGACTTGCATCCCATTTCAGAGGTTTTGAGACGGCTTAAAAAAAACCTTGTCAATTTCATTGAACAGCTCAAGGATCTCGAGGAGCATATATGCCTTTGTTTTAATTCTGTCAATAAGGCCAGACATCTGCTTCTTCAAGAGGTCCATCGCCATCAAATTTATAATTCCTAACAATTGATGATCTGCTTTGAGTCGCAAATACTTCCCATAGACTAACTTCATTGCTCTGTATTAACATCTTTCCAACTCTGAATATGACCATGAAACGATGCCTTTCACCCGCTATTAACAATGAGCATCAGGGCAATCATGACACTTTGCACCGAAAATGCAATCAGCTCCCAGATCCTTTTTTTTATTGGTGGTATCTTTGCATGATCTGTTTTGAGCCACTACACCTGGTTTGTTCTTTTACTCTCATATTTCCTGCCAAATTATATATATTTGATTAATAAAAGCTGATTTGTTAACTTTGTAATGGTGTATGATATCCACTTCCCAGTTAAATATGATTTTCTCTTCAAGTCAGATGCATATCTGTGATATTTTTCTACAATATTTTTGGATAATTTTAGTATAAGCATCTCCCTTCTCTCTTCAATTCGTTGATGAAAGCTACCAGTACCCAGTACATAAAAGGTCAATGTGGAAGGTGCCGCAATTTCATAATGTATGTGTTACTGTATACAAAATGGATGTTATCCCCAACCTCATCAGTTCAATTTGAAATACTAGATGATGATTTTACCTGGGCAATTTTGTTATGTTTCAAGGATAATTTTGATAAGAATAGCTGTTTTTGTGGACTAGTATGGCTATTTCATTTCCTCCTCTTTCTTTATTCCTTGTTCTTTTAATCATGTTGTAAGAGATGTTTTCAATGCTTTCTGCTCTTTTTTATTGCTTCGGTCCAAGGTGATATTTTTTTTTTATTTCCAACCAATTTCTCGAATGCTGAGCTTCCACAAATACATAGACACTTATTTGACTTTTGAATCCTCTCCTTCAAATAACGTCGTCGAGTCTGGAGAAAGTGTGGTGGTTTGACGTGGGAAACTTTGGTAACATGGAGCCCTTTTCCTGTGGCGTTTGAATCCCACTACCTCATTGTTCATGCTGCCTCCTAATGCTTTTCCTTAAATGGGAATGTGTTAAATACTTGCAGGTGTAGACGAAGAGAATGCCTAGGTACCCGTCCCAGCAGCTGACTGGTTTATTTCAAAAGCTGTTCCTTGCGTGTATTCTTCTGCCAGCCTCTGAGAAAACTTTTTTGCTTAAATTATACAGCATCTTCTTACCTTTTCTCCCCTCGTACATTTCTTTGTGGTATGATTTAGGCCGTTGGGCCATCTTATGCATCCACATTCCCACATTCATTGAAACGGGGAAGTGTTGAGCATTCTTTTCATTTGGAAGTGCTGTCATTCTTAATATCTGATAGAGATTTCCGACATTTCTGGTGTAACCTTCAAGTAAAGGTCTTAAGTGATGGTTATTGTCTGAGATGGGTAATTGATTAGCTTTCGAAGAAAAATCTCATTGTAAAATCCTATAGGGAAGGGGAAAACTGTCATTTCGAAAGTTTGGGGAGCCTTTCTTGTGGACCTGCTCGAAAGATACTCTTTAATGCCGATGGCTTTCTTTTTTCACTTGAGTGAGATATTTTCCAGTCCCTGTTGTTTGTATGCGGCCAAAACTTGGCTCTACATGTTCGAGAACTTATAAATCAGTCCCTTACTCCGTCTTCGTCGGTTAGTGTTGTGCAAGATAAAAAGGACAAATACAATAAAAACATGTTTATTTAGATGAATATATATATTTATGGTATTTTTTTTAAATAATTTTTTGTACTTTAAAATATAAACTATATATTGTGTGTGTTTTAAGTTAAATTAAACATCAAGAAATAAAGGTAGACGAGGGCATAAAGTTCTCCACTGTTGTCCAAAAGAAGGTTGATAAGGAAACTTTTGGATTTTATGTGAGCATCAGAGTTGGAGAACGACTCCTCTCGTTATTATTTTCTTGCCCTGGCTTGTTGGACCAAGCAATCTCCCTCCTGCAAAAGGCAAAATTCTTGATGAAGATGCATTGTTTATTAGGGTATCTTTCTTGCTTGTGATTAGTTTGGACCAGGTTTCTTGCAGGGAAGGCAATTGGGACATGTATGTGATTTTTTTTAATATATTAATACTCTATTTATTATTTATTAAATGATTTCTTTACTATTTATAAGTTATTTATCAGGTTTTAGATGTTTAATAAATATTTATTATCTATTATTATTTACTGATCGACCAAAAATAAAATAGTTAATATACTATCTTCTATTTATTATCTATCGGGTTTAAAAATATATACTCATTTAAGTTATGCTATTGCTCATCGAGTTAAGATTAAATTATCATCTACGATTTTATGTCACGTAAAACAAAGGTAATAATCATCTTGTATTATTCAAGGCCAATTTGGTCCAAAGAATTCATTATCTAAATCAAATTCTTCAATGCATGTAATGCAATGAAAAAATGTTTTTTTTTATAGAAAAAATTGATCAATTTTCAATAACTTGCTAGGTTTTTTTTAAGAGATGTAACATGGTCTCTATTTTATTAGTGTATGCTATTTTATTTTATTTGTGCGAAGTAAGTTCAAGAAAATGATTTTTTTTATTATCTTCAATCAAAAAATATGGTTTTAAAGAGTTATCTTGATAGTAAAGAAAAATTATTTTATTTTCAAGACTTTGAATTAGTTATTTTTTCAAAAAAATTATTGCAAATATAGCTTCTTTATTAATACTAGATTTTTATTTTCTTTAATCTCAATTTAAGAAAATCAAGAAATATATTTCATAATTCTTAACTTTCCACTTGGCAATTTATTGGTGGCACGCAATCATTACCCTGTAATTTAAGAAAAAAGGATGGGCAATTGTGGAAGAAAAAGTAAAATTTGAGATTGTTTTTTTCTAATCAAATTTTTATTTCTATGTTACTCCAAGACAGAAGATTGCTTCTGCTACAACATCATACGAGGAAGAAAGAAAACCAGTAGCGATCCCTCTGCTCCTGTCTCTCTATATCTCTGATTTTTTACAACAGGGGACCAAAAGGGTCTTCCTGTTTCAGTCATTTTTACTTGCATCAACCCATCAAAGATCATTTCTTTCTCTCTTTTGGTTACGTGGTGAGAGAGAGAGAGAGAGAGAGAGAGAGAGAGAGAGAGAGAGTTGGTGACTTGTTGGAAGGTAGAAAAGAAAGAAAAAATCATGGTGGCGGCAAACAGGGAAATGGCCGTGTACTGTTTTGACACTCTTGTTGCTCACTACAACTCTGATGATGCTCCTCCTGCTGCTTTTGATGAGGGTCAACAGTAATCTCTCTCTGTCTAACCGATTCACTCTCTTAATCAATTGATACATGTATTTGTGCATGCATTTTATTGGGCTCTTAAATTTGGATTGTTTTTTTGCTGCTGGTTTACTTTTGAGTGTTGTTTCTCGATTTTACTTCAGAAGCAAACAAGGCCTTTTTTGGGGATTGGATTGAGTGGAAAAGCTGCTTGATTTTGTGGAATTCTGTTTGTGTTTTGAAGGTTTTATTGGGTTTTTGCTGGATTTGTTGGTATTGCAAAATTTGATTTTTGAGTTATTTCCCCCCCTCCCGTACTAGTCATGGATGGTGCTATGCATGCGTAGATTTTTTTACTTGATTGGAATTCGGTGCTCGATTATCTTGAACAAGTTTGTACCTGTTGAGAATGCTGTCTTACATGATTTTTTGAGAAGTTTATGTAATTGCTGAGAGTTGTCATATTCATAAAAGCGATAAAAAGTCTTTGGACCGCTTAGATTTATGTGTTGTTGGTTATGCAAATCAGAACCATTTTGGGCACTGTCATATTTGACATGGCAATATTCGGTTTTCAGCCCATTGTTTGTCACTTGGAAGAAAATTGTCAATGGAGGTGAGCCTCGTTTACGTGGATGCATTGGAACTTTGGAAGCTCGATACTTGGTTAATGGATTCCGGGACTATGCTCTAACGAGGTATTGCTGTTTTATCCAATTATGTAGCTGCTATATGTATTTGAGTTGAAATATGGAACTTCCTTCCTCCTTCATGTAAAAAAAACATATAATCTCTATTCCCATTGCCACTCTGTTTCTTTGATGAACTGCCAAACCTTGCTTATGCTAGGAATTGCTTAAATCACATTTTAGTCCATGTGAAAAACGGATTCTGGTTCATATAGGGGGGGGGGGGGGGGGGGCATTCTCCCTCTTTTCCTCGTGGAGACTGTAAGTGCCAGTTAGTCAAAGTCAAGGTTTCTTCCCATGCCCCCCTGACTCCCTAAGAAAAAACTTAGGAGATGAATCAATCAACCATCTAATAGATTTCTATAAAGTTTGTTCCTGCAACCTTGATTTAACAAGTGCCTTCTCTTGTTAATCTCTTCTCATTCTGTTTCCTGGTGGTGTGACTTTTCCTCGTGGAGACTGTAAGTGTCAGTAAGTCAAGGTTTCTTCCCATGCCCCCCGACCCCTAAGAAAAAACTTAGGAGATGAATCAATCAACCATCTAATAGATTTCTATAAAGTTTGTTCCTGCAACCTTGATTTTATTCATTTGATATTTAACAAGTGCCTTCTCTTGTTAATCTCTTCTCATTCTGTTTCCTGGTGGCGTGACTTTGGTCTGGTATGATATACTTATGAGGCTTCCTACATTTCATTTTTACTCTCATGCAGTGCTTTGAGGGACCGCAGATTCCCTCCTATACAAGCTAAGGAATTGCCTACTCTGGAATGCACAGTTTCCATTCTGACTAGTTATGAAACTGCCAACAACTATCTTGATTGGGAGGTGTGTGCTTTAACTTGTTCAAGCTCTTGGAGCTTAGGGGTTAAGATGTTTTTAAACATCTAAATTACCAAGTTTTATTGTGGATGTTTTTGTCCTCGGTCATGTTTTCCATTTCATGTAGTCTGAAAGTTTTAAGTGAAAAAAAAAAAACTCTAACACTCTGGAACTTTGATTTAAATGGCTGAACCTCTAAGGTTGTGCTGATAGGTATCCCCTTTGATTTACACCATTAGAAGACAGACTAAACAACAAGTTAGGCAGCTGCTTGATTTCAGTTATAACTTCATCATGGCATGCCCCATCATTGATTACCAAACAAGCCATTTCCCTTAAAAAAAGTTTCCAAAGATTCATTGTTGCGGCTGTTCTTGTTCAAGTTTTTATTAGGATTTCCCAAAATCAATCAAAGTTATAGAAGCTAGCATTGAAAGTTATAATGAAAAGTGGCTCCCCGTACCTACTTTTGAGTGCATACAACATGTTTGGATGCTCATAATACACAATCTGGCTCATCTCCTCAAATCGAGAGGAGGACTCATCAGCCGTGATGCTGTTGCAATGTTTGAGCAGTCATATAAATTTTAACCGACTAATCATTATACTTGGTGCTGAAGAATCTAACATAATCAATGTAAACCTGTCTACAATTCTCTGTTCAAATACTTTCAAGTTTTACCTTTAACAGAATCTAGTTACCCTGTTCAGTTTTCTCGCCTTTCCAACTTATTATGTGATTCTGGGTTGCAGGTTGGGACACATGGTTTGATTATTGAGTTCACTGATCCTAATAACAATGCAAGGCGAAGTGCCACTTATTTGCCTGAAGTGGCTGCCCATGAAGGTGAAGTCATTGTCTATTGAATGCTAGTTAACTTGATTGAGTTTTTTTTTTTTTTTTTGTTATCGGAGTGAAGTAAAGAGCTCAACCCAATTGGAGAAGGAGTACCGGAGGGTGGTGAAGCTCAGTCACCCTAACAATTATAGTGATCCTAGCCAATCGCGTGCTTGTTTAATGCTGTTAATTTAGCCAACACATACAGACTTAGTTATAGAATGGGGAGTTTTTTTGTATTTAATTCCTACGAAGCCTTACAGCCACCCACACTTCTTTTTGAGTGTCTAAACGCCTGCTTGTATTTTTGCCGCTTTGGTTTCAGGCTGGACGAAAGAGGAGGCAATTGATTCACTGATGCGCAAAGCCGGCTACAGTGGCCACATCACTGAGTCACTTCGAAAGTCTATACTGGTGACTCGTTACCAGAGCACATTATTTACTTTGACCTATAGTGATTATGTCTCCTATGTCAGGGCAACCAGGGGTGCAGCTCCGGCTATTAACGGGGTGAAGCCCGGCAACCATTATTGATTCATCCAAACAAGCATTTGATTAAAAACAAAAGGCTAGTTTGGCCCGAAGAAAAGAATCATTTAGGGTGGAATAAGTGTTTTTGTTCCACCAACATTTCTTCTTCGGTAATTGTTATGAACTGTCCTTTGTTTCTTCAAATTCATGGTGATGAGCTTAGTTCTGGGGGCTCATTACAGAACATTCACAAGTTAGGCAGCTTCTCCTGTAAAGCTGTATCAGAACTTGAAATCTATCCCTTTGTGTGTTCATTTACCGTGTTCTTCTTTCTATCTTTTGTTGCATGCGGAAGGCATTATTAGCAGGCAGCAGTTTTCTAATTATAATTCTTCGTGTTTTGTTTACGAGTGCCTTTCAGCTAAAGCAAAGCCTTATGATGCTGCCGTAGAATATTTCCAATAATAGGAAGTTGGGTAAGGTGGAATGGCATTTCCCATCAGAATTAAGAAAAGAAAAATCAAAACAATATTATTTTAAAAAATAACTTTGTATTAATATATTATTTTAATCCAGACCTTGTTTAGCTAAAGAATCTGCAACTTGGTTGCTTTCTCTGAGAATGTATGCAAGGATAACACGATGCAGCAGCCTAGAGTATTAATGGGGTTGAAAATACTCAACTAAACTAACATCATCCATGGCGATTTCTTAAGTGAATCAGATTCAATGATTAACCTTGCTGAGTGGATTTCACACTAACCTCATAGTTACAAAACTCAGCTTCCGAAATCCGGTGACCTCCGGATCATAATTCCGGGTTAAATCATCTGAGCAGCGGCCCGAGTCTCGGCACAGTACACTATTTTAAGGGGCTAAGAACTCAGCTTCGTTGGACTCCATAGCACCAGCAGGGGAGGAGAAGATGCACAGAAAAACCCGCAAGTGATACTCTGCAAACAATTATAAGACAAGATTGAGACTAGAAAAAAATTCGATTCTATTATTTTTATTCGAAATAATGTTATTTTATTAGAAAGATATGTTTTTTTTTGTTTTAATTTAGTCATGATTGAATTGAGTTGGACATGGTCTCAACCAGGATTTCTGATCAACTCAATGGATTATTTAGATTTGACAAGTAAATATTTAAATTTATAAATTAAAGGGACTAAAATAAAGTTGACCATTTCTATTTTCTTAGTTCTTAAGAATAAATTCTTAAAATCACTTAAAAGACGGGAAGTTTATGTATATATACATAATAAATAAAAATAAAAACACAAACGCCTCCCCGCCACGTTGCCCAGTGACAAAGTCTTGCACTCCCAGCAAACTCCAGGTCTTTCTCTTCCGTTTTGTAATTAATTAGATCAGTAAGTAGATTTTCAAAACCTGCTGTTCAAACTGAATCAAACTGTCTAATGTTGTATCCAATACCTAGAACTTAAATCTCTTACAGATTCTGTGTGGTTTATGAGAAAATCAAGGAAAAACTGGGTAGAAAATTTGTGGTTAATGCGTGCTTTGACTCTGTGTCTTCTTTAAATGAAAAATCCAAACGTGGGTTTCGAAGTTCTGGTTGTTGGATTATGAATTCCTTCGGTTTTT
The DNA here is from genome assembly GCA_027405865.1 of Salix purpurea. Classification (NCBI taxonomy): domain Eukaryota; kingdom Viridiplantae; phylum Streptophyta; class Magnoliopsida; order Malpighiales; family Salicaceae; genus Salix; species Salix purpurea. The sequence goes on from JAOWLH010000012.1 coordinate 738,798, forward strand.
TTTCTTTTCTCGCCTTTTTTTTTGCTAGTAGCCAAACGGATGTTTAGGGTTGAATTCTGTAAACTGATGTTTTCTTTTAGGTAGGTTTCACTTAAAATTAGATGGATACTTGTTTACATATGTGAATTTGATGTTCCGTTTTAAATCTGAGTTTTTTTTTTTTTTTTACTGTTGGAGCTGTATTCGAGACCAACTAGCTATGTTTGTTGCGTGAATTTTATGGTTAATCTATAATCATAGAATAATTTGTGAACTTTTTTTTTTACTATTTGTAATCTTGATAAGAACTGAGTTTTGAATGTTGTCTGATTTTATAGATACTTGAAAGGTATAATTTTGAGAGATGAGTAGTCACAAAGGCTTGATATATAGTTTTGTGGCAAAGGGAAATGTGGTGTTAGCAGAGCACACAACGTATTCAGGGAACTTTAGTACCATTGCTGTCCAGTGTTTGCAGAAGCTTCCTTCAAATAGCAGCAAGTACACATACTCTAGCGAAGGACACACATTTAACTTCCTCATTGATAATGGATTGGGTATTGTTTAGTTCTTGATGGCTGTTGATATAGAGTTTAGGTTCTTGCCAAAGGTAAATGTGTGTTAAAGATTTTTCTGTTGCGTGTGCAGTTTTTCTTGTTGTTGCTGATGAATTAGTTGGGAGGGGTGTGTCTTTTGTGTTTCTTGAGCGAGTGAAGGATGATTTTAATCAGCGGTATGGTGCCAGTATTAAAAATGAGGCACACCCACTAGCTGATGACGATGACGACGACTTGTTTGAAGACCGATTTAGCATTGCCTACAATCTTGACAGAGAGTTTGGGTGCGTATGATACTGTGTATGTCAAATTTTAAGGTTTCTGTTGTCTGTTTCGTCAACTTTTGATATTCTGTTTTCGTGTAACAGGCCAAGACTCAAGGAGCATATGCAGTACTGCATGAACCACCCAGAAGAGATCAGTAAGCTCTCCAAGTTAAAGGCTCAGATAACGGAGGTCAAGGGGATTATGATGGACAACATTGATAAGGTAGATGTTTTATGTTTTGTTGAGAGTAATGTTGGCGATAAACCAATTAATGTTTAGCATTTCTGCTCTTTATTTTCTCAGCATCATAATAAGATGGAGATTTATGCATGAATGGATACTGTTGAGTCAGATATCTTTTGCATATACTGCTAGTGTGTTAGTATGAGTGTGGTATTCTTCACAATCTGTTGTTTTAGTGGTGGAAGGGGATGTGGAAGGTGTAAAATTGCTTTGTGTGACTCTATTGTCCTGCTATCCGGTTGATTCTGGGCATCAACATGTATGTGTATTGACTGCCTATTTGATAGAATGTCAAGAGTAAAGTGAACCTGTCAGATATTCACCTCGATATTGCTCCACCCAATCTACTCCACTTTAGGAATGCCCTTTCTTAGTGTAAGCCATTGAGGATCATGGCATATCATCTCCGCATAGGATAACTATCATCAGCACTTCCCTAGTCATACATGGATTGGCAATTGGTGACTGTTGAGAAGGCCTGGCTAGAGTTGAACCATCATTTCTCCAATGTTTTAACACACTGCATCATGTTATTATTTGGTGGGGATCAGCGTGTAATGAATTCACTTGTTAAATCTACTTAGAGATCAAAATAGGCATCTTCTTGGTTTCTCAATTGTGCCATCTTCACCTTGAAATTCAAGCATAGATTCCTTACCTGGAGATCAGTAATTTTACCAGGACAGATCTGGTTTGATGTTTGTGGATGTAGAATTTTATGTCTGTAAGCATCTAATACATTGTATAATTAAGTGTCTGTTGGCTAATTTTATAGCTGACATGCGACACAGGAATCAACTGCAGTTGCCACTATTATGCAATTGATAATTTAATGTCTGCAGGTTGAGTGGTTTGGAGTTGGTTAAGCTTGTTAATCACCTGGAACAAGTTAAACCACTCTTACACAGAGCTAGTTGATCTATATTCTGTGCAGTAAACTAAGATTGTTTAAATTTCATCTCTAGTCAAGCAACTATGTGATTAACAAGTTTTTTGTTGAATATGGGGCCTACTTTAATGAATTTCAGGTTTTGGATCGTGGGGAGAGGATCGAACTTTTGGTAGATAAAACAGAGAACCTCCAGTTCCAGGTACATGCTATTCCTTGGTTGGTTCTGAAAGCAGGTTTGGGGGACCTTGTAATAATGTGCTTGTGTCCATGTATGTTATAATGCAGGCTGACAGCTTCCAGAGGCAAGGAAGGGAATTGCGACGGAAGATGTGGCTTCAGAATCTGAAAGTGAAGATTATTGTGGGCGGGACAGTCCTTTCCCTGATTCTGATCGCGTGGATCGCCATTTGTGGAGGTTTCAAATGTTAGAATGCTGGGGTAGCAAGACAGCTAATGTGGTAGCATTTGCAGTTGCTTTTATAATGTATTGTAAAAAGAAATGTTGAGGGGCTCTTCTGATTACTCCCACACTCAATTCTAAATCTTCTATTTACTGCATGTGTGTGGATGTATATATACAAGTGAAATAAGTCTCTGAATTCCCCTTCATGAACAAGGCATCACAGCCCAATTCTAAATCTTAATCGTCTTCTTTCCTCGATGATGCCATGCCCTCATTGCCAGATCTCGGGCCGATCTACTGATTTAATAACAGTGGCTATCATATTTTTCATGTGAATAGAGGTGAGTTTGGTTTTATTTATTTATATCAGGAGACTGATTCTTTTCATGGAATTGTCAAGTTCTTAAAGCGGATCTTGCTAGGATCACTACCAACAGCCTCATGGGGAGAGCTAGCTAGCTAGCTAGCTCCTTCCTTGCCGCAGGACCCTACCATTGTTGGCAGGTGTGCTCAAGTTTACAGGCCGAACATGGCAAGAATTTTCCTTCATGGAAGGTAATGACATGCATCACAGAACAGCCCAATGAGTGCCCTTGCTTGGAATAAACAAGCAAATTAGATCTCCCATAATCGTAGATTATGCATATTTAAAGGAAATTAATTATATAATCATTACCAACACTAAGAAGACATGATCACTTGATTAAAAACTGTCTTTCGTTGTTCAATTAAGAAACTATAAGCTCTCATTTGGTTTCTCGAATATAAACTCTTATTTGAGTATCAATTAACTAATCACGACTTGACGATATATTTGTAATAATCAAAAATCGTTTTCGATAGCAAGTTAAGTAAATAGTAACAAAAAAATTGTATCGAATACGATCAAGTTTCTAAGAGATTAATCAATGAGGAATCGTATATGATGTATTCTTAAAGAAACGAATAAACGGTATCAACCACCTCCGTTGACTAGGAAAGGCACGAAGGAGTTTTGATTATAATATTTCTGCATATTTTTAATCCTTATATATATAAAAGAAAAAGAAAAAGGGAAATTAAACATATGCCACGCTCACGCTTGGCAACAACAACAACCTAACCTGCAAAAGGTCAGCAATGACAGCAGCAAGCAAGCAAGTGTACCAAGAAAAAAGTCAACACCAACGATGAAGAACACAGAGAACAACGAAGGCCTATTCAGCGGTGCCATTGGTCTCTTCTTCCTCTTCGATGCCAGAGCTTTCATCATCAGAAACCACAAAAGCTAGCCTCGAACGCCCACCTGAGCGGTTAGCTCGCAAAATGTCTCCTTGGAGGATCTTTATCTCCTCCAGCTCAAACCTATCATTTTCTTCATTATAATTCAGATACCTGTAAGGCATACCTTCGCTAAACAACTTCAAGCAAGAGATTGGTGGAGGAAACAGTCCCTTTTTCTTTGTTGAATTCCCAAAAGCCACGTACTTTTCTGCATCCACATTCATGATCTCCTCTTTCTGGTTAAAGCAAGCTCCAGTGCTCATCACGTCAGAAAGATAATCAGTCGAAGAAGATGAAGATGGTGGCGTTGCATATAAAGAGTTGATGGAGGATAAAGAAGTCCATCCAAGAGAAAGGTAAGAAAAACCATCAACATTGGTGGTTTCAATATGGGTGCTTGAAAAACTTGCAGGACCCCATGTTGCTGGTATGGATTGAGACCCCACGAGGGCTGGGCTTGGGTGTGACGGGGACGTCGGCGAGTCTTTCCGGCTAGAGAAACCATTGCCTTCCATAGCTAAAATCGCAAGAAAGTTGATCAAATCAACAAGGAAATGAAGGGGGATGGAATCACTAACAGGCAGGGGAGTGTTTCTTATAGGCACAGAAGGGGTTAAGGCATGAGCGCCAAATCCTTTGCGAGAAGGGACAAAAGGACAAGAAACTGTAATTACATCATTGATTTTTAATGTTAACACAAACAATTATACTATGATAAAACAAGCGAAGCTACTCTGTAGATGGAAAACGGTTTCAGTTTCTTTCTCCGTTCATACCTGTGAGTTTCGTTTCATTTCTGCCGACTAAAATATTTTATATCAGTTAAAAAAATAAGAAAAAAAAATTTTTTTACCTCAATTTATATTCTGGTTCATTATAATTTTTTGTCAAATATCAGCCGAAATATTCCCGTTTTGTTTTGTCTGTTCCGTTTCGGCTAAATAGTGTTTTTTTAATATAATAAATAATTTTACATATAGATCATATCTCTTAATCCGACCGTTAGATTGAGATGAAATTTTACAACAAGTTTCTTGACATATTTATATATATTATGTTAATATTTCAGAGCAATCAGAGAATGTAATGACCTTACGAGATTGATGATATTATCATAATATTATACATGTTCATAATTTTCCTTAGAAAATTATTTTATTGTGTTTTTTTAGATTAAATTGCACAATTCTAGATACTTTTATTTTTGAATTTGAACTAATTTTTTTTAATTAATATATTTAATTATATATATAAATAGCAGTATATCCTGAAATGAAACACCGAACATGGTGTCATTATATATATAAATAGCAGTATAGCAGTATACTTTTTATATTTAACAATCACAGTGGGCATTTTCTTGTTCCGACATGGTGTTTAATTACAGTTATGAGATAATAATAATAATAAATAAATAAAAACGATTATTACTCCGGGACAAAAAAAAGACGAAGATAAGTAATTGTAAAACAGCGCGAGGAAATGACAGTTGATATTTTATATATCTCTATGTTTTAAGTACATTTTTATCTAAAAAACATTAAATTAAAGTTTCTCAAACTTAGCAAGTAGAAATATAAGATAAAACAAGGTATAAATACATTGTAGAATATTAAAAAAAAATACTATTTTTATATATTTTCAGATAAATTAAATTAAAAAAAAAAACATTACTGTCACAATAACAAAAATATTTCAAGTGATAATGATGGACTGATTTTTTCTGCCGCTGCCAGCAACCATAACCATAAACATAGTCAATTAGGTCTACTTCCATCGTTCATGAAAACAAACCCTTCGACTTTAGAGGACCCCTTCTTGGATCAGATTCTTTCTCCAGACCAATCAAGTTTTGGACGAAGACAATTCTTGCATTTGTTTAATCTCTTCGAAAACTTTAAGAAACATGTTTTTTAATATATAAAACTCTTTTAAAAATAATTCTAAATTGATGTAATTTACGTTGGAGTCCTACAATAAGTTCATGATGAACTCCAATTCAAGATTTACATGCACTGATTTCCTTCTCCTCCTTTCAATTTCCATTTTATACTCCCACCCTGTCGTCACCTTCCTGCCCACCAGACCAAACTCATTTCTTATTTCTTGATCCAATCCAAAAGAAAAAAAAAAAGAATCAGACTGTTCATACTTCATGGGGTGGATATGACTTTGTCCTACTGACGTGTCAGAAACCCACTAACCATGAGAATCAAGGCCAGCAAACCAACCAGGAAAAACGTTTATCTGGCCCCAAGTTTTCAATTTTAGTTTAGTTTATCTGTCCAAATTACTACACTTGGGATAGAATATTAGAAGAATCATACCTGTCCATAATTAAAAAAAAAGGATTTTTTTAATGATTAATATAATTATTCACTGGGATAAGTATATTGCTTTATATTAATATGATTAACGTGTCAGCACACTGTTTTTTTGTATTTTAATTATATTTTTAAATATATATATATATATATATATATATATATATATATTAAGATCAGTGTAAGAAATAAAAAAAAAATATTTCTTGTAATTATACTCTGGAATTGAACTCATTCCAGCGAGATGAATCCGTTTAGCACCTTAATCCATATCTCAAGAATATTACAAACTTCTCTTTTTATAAAGTAAAAAAATTAATAAAATATAAATAAGAATTAAGGGTTTGAAACATATCATAATCTTGTGTGGATTTTATTTAAAGCTCTTTTAGAATATTAATTATTAAAAAAATATAATTTATAGTTTTTTTTATAAAAAATAATAATTCTCTAAACTATAATTACAAAATCTATTCAAAGATTAAGATAAAAAAAAAAAAAAGTAACAAAGGGACAAATCACAGCAAATTAAAAAATAGAGGAGACAAACGCACCCTATTCTGTTAAAAAAGAGAGGGAAAAGCCTCCCTCACCATCCTTTTCCAGTTTCTACTCGGAGAGTGAGAGAGAGCCTTTCCTTAACCAAGATCTTTTTAATGTCACCTTCAGTTTGTTCTTGCCTTCATCCGCAACTACTTTACTCTTTAACTCTTTGTTGTTTTTGCTAACCAACCCATCACTTTACTCTTTGTTAAATTTCATCCCTTTTTCTTGTACTTCACTCTTTTCTATTTGTTACTGTCAAAACCCACAAAAAAGAAACCAGATTCGAGTACCCATTTGTGTTTACTCGAGAAAGTAACGATGGGAAATTGTTTTACAAGTTCAAAACAATCAATGACAGAGATAGCTCCTTGTGATTTTATCAAATCAGCCCAGGCCTTCCGATTATACGGTGACCCCATCAGCTCTTTCACTCTCTACCTTCACCTTGCTCTTCTTTACAAGACTAGAGCGCTTCAATTTACACCCACTGATGACCCGATTCCAGTGGTCCAATTCGGGCCTGAAACGGTTTCGGGTTCCCGAGAGATGATGGTTCGATTCATCGATGAGAAGTTGCCGCAACCGCCGTTGATGGTGGCGGTGGAAGAGGGGGGTGAAACGGCGGTGCTGGTGGTGAAAATGGTGGCACTGCAACATAGGAGTGTGGTGTGGCATTTGGAGAGGATGGTGAGGTGGAGCGAGGACTTGGTGACACGTGGTGGGAGGAGGAATGGTGATCCGACCATGGGGAGTGCGAGGATGGAGGCGAGGAAGTTCGGGAAGAGTTATTCACAGCTGCTAGAGGTCATGGTTGAGCACGCGCAGATGGAGGAGCGTGTGGTTTTTCCACTCCTCGAAACGGCTGAGAGAGGTAAGGTCTCGTGTTCAACTTCAAGTTGCGTCCGTATTCATGGTCATTGAGATATGTTCACCAGCATCGAGATCTTATTAAATATAACATATTTATTCGGGGTGTGTTCGAAAAAACTATAGTTTTTTTCTTGAGATAGAGAAATTTTATTAAATTGTTCCTAATACAATATTACAATTTATTCATATACGATTCTTTTTGAATAATCCAATCTGGGTTGACGTGCCCGTTTCGACTGTATCCAAGGCAGTCAAAATCGAGATTTTGACACGGATCGGAAAGGGCTCCGAAAAATCGGATCGTAAGATCGGATCGTAAAATCGTAGAAAGATCGTACCCGAAATGTCCGTACAAAAATCGAAAAATCGTAAAATCGTGTGAGAAGAAAAATCGTAAAATCGTGTGAGAAGATAAGAAAAATCGTAAAATCGTTTGAAAAATATTTCTGAATACAAAATAGCATAATTATGGACATAAAACTTAATTAGTTTAGGTTCATACATGATGTAAAATAACTTAATTATAGACATAAACCAACTGTTCTTGAACAGTGGAAAGTTAACTGCCTCGTATTTCCGTGATATACATGACAATCAAAGTCAAGTGGGTTTACAGTTACATGTAATGTGGGCTTACAAGTGGGTTTGCTCTCTAAAGTCCTTTGTGCCAACGCAATTTGCAAGATCAATCAGTTACATTCAAGCACAAAGAAGCCTGTCCTCAGTACCCCAGCCAACTAGTACTTCGGGTACCAAAACATACCTTTAATGCCCTCAGGATCAGGTTCAAATCCCAAATTCTGATAGAACTCTACTACTGCAATGGCAATCAAATATATCCATGTCAAATCCCAGAGTCAATTTATAGTCTAATCCAAATCAAAAGAGAGCATGGTTTCAAGAGTACTAATATTATAAGAGGACCAAAGCTTAAATAAGTGCAATTAGGCAGAATTGATTGGTGCATGCACTTATAGCAGATGGATTGTGATTTCATTCAATTAGTAAATGATTCCAACTTTTAACCTTTTCATCTCATAAACCAAGAAAATGAGAAGAAAAAAAAAAGAGGAAAATCTGGAAAAATGCTGTAGCTGAAGTCAAAGCTAGGTCCTACTTGCTATCCATTCCAAATGCCTGCCTTTTTCGTTACACTACTAATGCTCATTCTCTCCCTCTTCAGCCACCAGAATATTTCCTAACATGAATATAAAATCAACGATTCCTGTAGGAAGCATCATCATTCCCATAATCTGCTCTTGTATCCCAAGAAAAAGGCAGGCAGAAAAGTAAAAAAAAAAATCAAAGTTCATTCTCCTCATGCAGAAAACTATGGATGAAAATACTACCATGCATGCATCTATGGACTCAATTGTTGCATAACAGAAGACAGTATGTTCTAATTATCTGCATCAGCAAGTCAGCATATTTATCTATGAACAAGTAACATGGAGTATACCTGATAGCTGGGATCAACAAGAACATCCCAAATTGTAGCATTGAAGGCATGATCAGATGTAGCGCGAGCCATGCCAATTAGCTTCTTTTGCTCATTCCCCTCTGTCAAATAACTTCTCCAAGTACACTAAGATGTTTACAAAATAATTTTAGATGTGGAAATAAGCTTAATTTTAACTTAACAAGATCATTTACATGAAACGGGATGACTTGCAGTATATCTACTACTTACCTGATCCAGGTGATTTCTGTATAGAATGCAATGTGGCTACCATGTAGCTATTTTTCAAAGCTGTAGCTAATTTTGACAGTGGCCTTCTAGGCCAGCCCACCTGTTAAGCAATGATTTTAGTTGTTTTATTGATTTTGGATTTCGAAAGTATATTACAAAATAAAAATGTTTTACCAATAATTTAAATGGTGATCCCTCAAAATTAGAAAGAAAGCAGGCACATTTCAAATGTGTGATGTGAGTAGCAATCAACCTATAATAGTTCATTGAATCGATTGTCCTATATCTTCCATTCATTGAAAGTTGGCCTACTTCTGTTATTTTAACCCAGTATGATAGCATCATTTTAGACTCTTCAGAGTATCTTAATTAAAAAATGAAGAGAAACAAAAAAAACTAGCTAAAATTAAGAGGAAAGAGACAAACCAGGATCTTCAGAGTATCGTTCGGAGCGAGAATAGGATGGAGATTCACGGTGGACCTCTCCAGGCTCGTAATTGCTACCACCGGCGCCGAGAAGGATGAGAACAACAGCTGGGTCCTGACGATTTTGGGGGTTTTGAGCTGAGAAGAGAAGAGAAGATTTTGGGGTTTAGGGCTGATGATTTGGGTGTTTTGTGCTGAGAAGAGAAGAGAATTTCGAGCTGAGAATTTCGTTCTTTGGGGAAGAAGAGAACTGGTTTGCCGGTGTGCCGTGTGTGTGAAAAATAGAAATGAAGAATGAAGAAAGAAGAAAATGACGCTGCGCAAAATGAAATATGAAGAACGCGTAAAATCGTTCCGTTTTTTACGAGTTTACGAGTTTAAGCGATTTTTCTACGAGTTTGACCGAGTTTGACCGGTTTTCGTTTTTTCTACCGGTTCAACCAGGTTTCCGGAGCCAACTCGTAAAATCGTACGATTTTGCGAGTTGGCTCGCGATTTTGACTGCCATGACTGTATCCTTTGTCTTTGAACCAAAAATATGCTTATGATCTGCAAAATGAATGCGATGATGCAGGGCTGTGTAAAGCCGCGAATGAGGAGCATGGAAGGGACCTACCCGTCATGAATGGAATCAAAGAAGACATAAAATCGATTGGAGTTCTCGACACTGGGAGCCATGACTACCGAGAGGCTCTTCGAAACCTTTCCACTCGGCTAAAATCGTTGCTGGTATAAATCTCATCACTTTTTAGTGTTACAGAAAATTGGTCCATCTCTGCAGTGCAGTGCAAGCCACTTTCACTGCCAAAAGTTCCTTGGTTTTATATCAGTACTACATGGCTGCTTGGGCTATCATAATGTGTATCCGTGTCTGTTCGAGATTCTCTCTCGTGTCCCTTTTTTGAGCAAGGTGTCTTGAGCTCTGTATATATATATCTTGAATAATTTTAATAATTTCGTTGTGCTGATAGGAGCATAGTAAGGAGCACTTCCAGGAGGAGGAGAGAGATTTATTGCCATTGATGGAGGCTTTGGAGCTGGGCAAAGATCAGCAATTGAGGGTATTGGAGCAATGTATTGATGTGATGCAAGGGACTCACTCGCACTTGTTCAGCTTTTTTGTTGAAGGTCTTCTCCCTCGAGAAGCCATGCAGTACCTGGATCTGATTATAAGTTGCCAGGAGGAAAAACTTGTGGCCTCCATGCTTCGCAGGATTATCGAGTAGGATTCAGAAGCTACGTAGATATGTTACGTAGAGTGGAATGCTGGTTCTTATAATGTTCATGGAGATGATAAAAAGCTGTGAGCTCTTATATAACCGGAGCAAAAGGTATTTGTTTCGTGGCTCGTGCCGCCGGTGGTGCTATTTCGAAACTGGTATTTGTAAGTAATGGGGAGTTTGATGAATCACAGCGGGGAAATGGCAGGCTTGCAGGACTTGTAGTTTCAGTTTTGGTTGATGTGATTTGGCATACTTCGCATGGGTCCTGGGCTTGCATGGTGTTTCTCATGGAAAGCTAGAGATATTACCTTGCAGAAAACACATTGCAGCCAAGATTCATTTCGCTGATCATGGACTCATTGGCATGCTTCTTGCTTCTCAAACCTATCGAATCAAAATTGCTTCACCTCGTCGATTACCCGTGGCCATGGTCTGTAAAACACCTCGTTTGCAGAGTTCATTTAACCCTCTGAGAACCTGTTCAGTTGGGTGGGATTTCTTGTTCATGGAAGAGGCTTGGCAAGTCTATGATCAAACTCATGACTTCCAAAAACCCATATCCGATCTGGTTTGGGTGAGGTGAAGGCTGATTGTTTGTTTTTTGTCTTTTAAAGGGTAGAAGGAAGGACGGCTGTATTTTTGTGAGTGCTATACTGCTCCTGCTTAGTCTGTAATCTGTTTCGAAATAATGTGAACAGCAAGAGGTGTTTCTGTATCTTCGATGAAGAACTTGTGGGGTTCTTTACCCATCTCGTTATCTAGCCTTGGTATCTAGTTTTGTTTCAGCCTTTTAATTGATTTTTGCAACATTAATTGATTTGTTTTACATACAAAAACAATAAAAAGCATGAGCTTGTTAGAAGCATAGTTGTCAAACATATTAAAAAGCTTGTTATTGAATCGTTAAATCATTTTGTGAATCTTTAAAAAATATTATTTTTTTTCAAATAAAGTTTTGAAATCTAAGTGAGGTGAATATCAAAACTAATTTAAATTATAATCCATCATTCGAGCCCATAATCAAAACCTAGCAGGATTTGATAACATGGTTACGAGTGAAAATGCTACTCGGTTCTCGGTAAGAGATGCAGTGAATGTGTTGGAAATGCGATGGTAATTATTTTTTAAAGCAATTTTTATTTAAAAATTTATTAAAACAATGCATATATTATTTTTTAAAATTTATTTTTTACATAAACAAGTTTAAAGTAATTTTAAACCAAGAAAAATTGAACTTTAATAAAAATAAAAACAGGCTTAACATGCTTTCAAACACCCTATAATTAGCCTCCGTTCTTAATAAATAAATAATATATGTATAAAAAAACATTATCTCGACTATCTTTTCATTTTTTTAGACCCAAGTCCCATCCTCTCACTCGTTTATGGCGGAAGCCGAACCCCATTGTCCGTCTACAGACTCGCACGGGGAAAGGGAAGGGGTTTGCTTCTAGTGGCGGCTATAAGACTTTCTCTATACATAATGGGGATCTAAATCAACTCTCCCCGAGTGGGCATCAAAGCCTTGCATTACGGGTATAGACGAAGCTGGTCGGGGTCCAGTTCTTGGTACTTCATTACTCGTACTTGTTTCGTTTCAGATTTCTTCATGGGTTTTCTTTTTTTCTTTTCATTTGATTCTCTTTGAAGTCTTTTTTTGGCGGGGTTAATTGTTCTTGCCAATATGTTTATCTTTCGTTCAACTGAGTAGATTACAAGAGAGTGGGCCTTGCAAGGATGGGTACTTGATGAAACAGCTGAAAACATGGCCAGGAGTATTGGATCTGGATACCCTGGAGGTTATCTTTGATGTGTAATATAACCTTCACCCTCTTAATTTTATCTGTTTTTCAGTTGAATCTAGTTTTATTGTCGTGTGCAGATCCTGAAACTAAAAATTCGTTGGGACAACACAAACACTCAGTATCTGGATTCCCGACACTGGTCAGCTTCAGCTGTGGTACATCCACATCCTATTCCAAGAACACGGCTGATGTGTTGGGTCAATTATCGGTCCTTTCTTTACTTTCCCACAGCACTGCCTTTCTTCTGCATCTTCATTATTGTGCTGCGTGATGTGAGGTGCTATGTAACTCTAAAAACGAAGACAGGAACTAGCTTGCATCAGCATTTTTCAAGGAGACGGGCATTTGTTTGGTGGCCATGATAGTAAATGAAACCAGAAGTTGAATGTGGCAATATCACTTCTTTGTCCAGTCATAAGTGCATCCAGGGAATGCTTGCTTTAGGGGTGAGGTCGATTTGAATAATCTATGATTATTGGGGCATTGTTCATCCTTGGACTGGCGGAGAGTCTGTGATTTATAGCCACACGTGTAACCTGCTAGTATAGAAGGTTAATGGACCCACTTGAAAATAAATGTTGCTTCACAATTCCTTGCTTCCTTTCCTCATTTGCACGATATGCCAAAACTGGCACAAGACTTTAGTCAGTTGCCTTCGAGGGGTGCACTCCATGTTTAAGCTTGTAGAAAGCAGGACTGATTCTTGTATTTTCATGGGTGCCATTTGCAGTCTGAATTGTCTGGAGTTTACCACTGCCCCATTTTTCTGTTTCCTTTGCAATCCATTCCACAAGAAGAAAAGGATAAAACTATTGAATGTGTCATGCATGGCTACATTTGTCTTTTCATTTTTAAGCAGGGAATCGGATAAACCAGAGGAAGATGGTTCTAGTAGTAGCGGTCGAAAGCGGAGCTTATTTACTTCAACATTCCACCACTCTTTTTACCCTAAACCCACACACGGGCAGGTCCAGGACTAATATGTCACCTGTAAGGTCAATGGCGCAAGCTAGTTTGCGTATACCCGACTAATCTTACGAGTCCTACATAAGTTAATTTAACAGACTTGTATATTACAGGAAGGCAACTAAAAAAACAACCCAAAACTGAGCGACTAATACAAGCACGGTGCATTGACAAGCCTGTATTTTAGCTTGATGGGTCAATCTGCAGTTTGCTTAATGTACAATGAGAGCAACAAAGGTGGTTGTAATCAATGTTGTAGGTACTATGCAGTTCACCTGGCGGTTCCCGGCATTGTGGTGGTTGTTTGGTCGGTGATTAGCTGCAGCACCTGCTATGATAACAGGGACGGCTGCTCTACCTCCTTGTGGTCTGCCACCACCATTTGCATTGTCAGCTGCTCCGCCACCACGTCCATGTCCATGAGCCGAGCCACCGTGTGCGAATTTGCTGCTGTGTACTATACCACCTCTTTCATTAGAATCATCGTGAATGCTACTGATGCCATGTGTGCCTGTATCTCCCAAATTACTCTCCAGCAAAGGATCTGTCCTGGATACTGTCAAGTCTTCCTCAACGCAAACAAAAAATCAAGGGGTTGATTAACGAATAATTAAAACTATGTATTATAAAGCTCGAGCTCCCAAGTCATGTCAGTGGTAGTAAAACTATCAGAATTCCTTTGATAAAAAGACTCAGACTTTACTGTAGACACCATTTTCGTCAGAAACAAATGCAGGAGGATCCTCTTTTGCATGCAGTGGCAGCCCGTTACTAGGTGGGGGGCAGGAATTTAGCGGCAAGGCACCACTCAGTAATAAAGTTTCACCATTTAATGCTTTAAAATTCTCAGAAACAGAGCATCCGATTCTCCTGTTTTATTTGTTTAAGCATGACTAATTCACAACTACAATATCCTTTCCCTGATTCATTTCTTAACTAGCACTTTGGATGTGCCAGTATAGAAAAATGTTTTTCAAAGTTTAAAGTTTACGCTGAAAAACTGCTTACAGAATCGAGAATTTAATATGTGAAATGAAAAATGAATTCATAACTGCTAACGTCAATATAAATAAATTAACTTGAATAGAATAAAACTTGATTATCATTATTTTATAATAATTAACAGCTCAAATTATACTCTTTTTTTCAAAACATTTTTTAACTAGTATAGAATGAACTGGTAATGAAAAAAAAGAATAAACAAAACATCCATACTACACAAAAGGTGATGAAACATGAACTCCAAAATAATTTGAACAGGAAAGAATAGTTGCGACTCAAGAAGAAGTTTCTTCATTCTTGAAGAATATAAATAAAAAAACCCAGTCAATCCGGTCATCGGAAGAAGAATACCTGATAGGAAGGGCTTATCGTCGAGTGGTGCTGATGACGCGGACAGGCACAAGCTGGTGATCACGAGGAGTCCGAGGAGCAATCCCATCTTCCCTCTGCGATGCATGAAAGGAGCTTGCAGAGCTCTGAAGCTTTCTCCAGCACCTCCCTGTGAAACTTCAGCCTCTCTTTCAAGGGAGACATGCAGAATATTGCTTTTAAAGGTTTTTTTTTTTAAAAAAAAAATATATCAAAAAAATATTTTTAAAATTTAATTTTTATACCAGCGATAAGAAAATGATTTAAAAAATTTTAAAAAAATAATTCTTTAAAAACATTTTTTAAAAACTGTATCAAACATTTATCACAAAACCCGAGTGCGCATGGATTGGCCCGAATGCCTCACGCTCGAATCTTTCAAGCAGACATTTGCACGCTTGCTTCTCTCACCTTTCTTTTTGCTCGAATCATTGTATTGCTTTTTTTTTTTATTTATAAATATATTTTTGATATTAGTATATAAAAATAATTTAAATTTAATAAAAAAATTAATTTAAAATAAAAAATAAAAATATACCTGTATTTTTAAAATGGAGTGAAAATATACACGTATTTTTGGAAGTTCTGTGACACGCAATTCCCGATTATTAAAGCCATTTTCTGTCACTGTTAAACTCGGTTCCACACTTCCACCCCATCATAGGATACTTTAAAGATAATTTACTTCAATCTGTTTTTTATTTTAATTTTCAAATACATGTTTGTAATTTTTTTAATAGTTTCGATACATTAATTAATTGATATTAAAAATAAAAAAAACAAAAATATTATTTTAATTACATCATAGGATACTCAGCTAGTGTATGAGTGGATACTGAATATGGTTGAAAGATTAACACAAAAAGTGGGAGGCTTGAACTTTCGGTTCCACGATGTGATTATTCTTCTCCTCTCTCAGAATCAATCTATTTTTTCTACGAATATGCATTTTCTAAGCAAATCTTACTATTTTTTCTCTGGTTCTAAATATTATTCTTTAAGTTGGTTTGTCCAATAAATCAATCCACAAATTGAATTAGCTTAGATTTAAAAAAAAAAGAAAAAGAAATTGACCTGGAAAACAAAAAATATAAGTGTGTCTTTTTTTTTAAATCTAAAAAATATTATATATATTTAAATGGTTAATTTTCTTAGCCCATGATAGGTAGAGAAATGACAGCTTCTTCTTTAATTTATTCCGAACAACGACAGTGACATAAAAAAAAACATTTGTTTTAAATAACCCAAATAAAAGCGGTTTCTAGGCCCAATACCCCTTGAGTCCAATTGGAATGAAGCCCACTGAAACTGCCTTTTACGTGTCCAACTGGATCAAGGATGTACCAAAACAAGCAACCAAACACACCCTGAATCCAAAAACCCTAGCAACTCTTACGTATATATACTCTCTGCAAGCCGAAAATCTTCATCTCGCTAAGCCCAAGTTGCTCTCAATCTGTGACTTCAAAACCCTAGAGATTTAATCTCTGATCTCTAATCATGGTAACAATCTCAAAACCACTATCCTTTCACTATTTCCAAACGGTAGTTTATAATGTTTCATTCATTGATTTGTGGGTTTTGTTTTTGTAGGCACCAAAGAAGGAGAAGGCTCCTCCTCCGTCTTCAAAGCCAGCTAAATCCGGGGGCGGCAAGCAGAAGAAGAAGGTAAAACAAATCACAAGCTCCTTTTTTTGTTATTTTGTTATTGTAAGCCTTGAATGATTTTCTTTTGGTGGTGTCATTGCATATAAGAAGAAAAGACATGATTTTGTTAGGGAATTTCGATACTAGTGATTCGGTGTTAATGATATAGCTGGCTTAGTGTTCTTTCTTGTTCTGATTTGCTGGGGTTTTATGTGCAGAAATGGAGCAAGGGAAAGCAAAAGGAGAAGGTGAACAACATGGTTTTGTTTGATCAAGCCACATACGATAAGCTACTTTCTGAAGCTCCAAAGTACAAGCTTATCACTCCTTCTGTCTTGTCTGACAGATTGAGGGTATGTTCTTTTTGCCCTACACTACTTTTCTCGCATTCTGTTAGTCTTCATTGTTCACAATAGCCTTCAATCTCCGTGTTTTTAGTATAGGCTCTTTCTGATTAAGAATGAATCTCGTGCTGATCTTGGAAATTGCTTATTTAATTTGGCTCTGTTGGCATTGAGCTTCTATTGGGCTGAGATAAATTGGTGTATTTCAGAAGAGTCACGTCTTGCTCCAAAAAGCTTTTGATTTGATGTTTTCTTGTGTTTCGCGAGGAGGTTAGGTTAACATCAAAATGTGGATACCAATTAGGATACTGTGAAGTCATATAATTGTTAGTTGAGCTCCTTGTTGTTTGGCACAGAAAACATCCTACAATAGAAGTTTTACCTGGAAGATTAGCCTTAAATTTGTCATCCACATTTCAATCTGGGACTTGAGAACATTGAATTAAGCTCTGCTTGTTCTGATTTTGTTTTTTCAATAATATTTCTTTTCAATCTCCTTTTATTGAATGGTGATTGAGCATGATGGCAGATGAAATGGATAGGATGGATTCCCTGATAACAAAATGTGATATCATAACCAGCTACTTCTAATCCATGTTCCTTTCAAAACGATCTAGATTCGTGTGTCCGAGCCATGGTGCTCTCCTTTCTTTATTTTTAATCATTTCACTAAATTATGATGATCTGGTGTCTTCTTGGTGCTGTGCATGTATTGCCTCTAGACGCCTGGTTTTATTGACAAACTTGTTCTATAAACTGAATTTCAGATCAGTGGCTCCCTCGCACGCAGAGCAATCAAGGATTTAACGGCCAGAGGATCCATTAGAATGGTCTCTTCACATGCCAGCCAACAGATCTACACTAGGGCTACCAACACCTAAGGGACAGAATTTTAACATTCTCCATCGTATAGAGAGGAAAGCTAGTTCCCTTTTTGTTTCGTTATGACTTCTTTCTACCAGTTATGTCGAGAATGAAGTTTTGATACATGTTTATTTGGCAGCACAGAGGTTTCTTGTATCGCAGAACTTAATTTCATGCTTAAATTCTCGTGCATTAGCAATGTTGTTACTGATGGGTTTCTTTTTCCAGTTTAGACCATAAACTGATCAAATCTTTCTATGCTATATAATTTGAGCTCTTTCTTTTTTGTAAATAGCAACTTGATATTGGTAAATGAATGCATGCTTACCAGCAGATCAAAACATTTGAAGATTGATTAGTGCATTGCAAAATGGACCTGAGGGTTTTAGTTACTAATTTTCATTTGGCTCTCAATAGTTTATTACCATATAATGTTTTTTTAACCTCTAAATTTGTGATAATTTTTTAAGCTTTAAGATATTTAGTGTTTGTTTGGGAGTGAGTTACAAGATATTTTTGAAATTGTTTTTTGTTTAGAAATATATTAAAATGATATTTTTCATTAATTTTTTTTAATATTAGCACATGAAAATAATATAAAAATATCAAAAAAAAATATATATACTTTTTTCAAAAGTGTTTTTATAATGGAAGATAGACTTCCCATTAATATTTCCTTATCTGGTCATGGTATTATCTTCACAGCATTGATTTATTTAAAGTAGTGTTTTCTTTTTAAATTTATAATAAAAAAGGTAATTTTTTAATTTTTAAAAAATTAGTTTAGATATTATTATATTAAAATTATCTAAAAATGATAAAAATATATAATTTTAATAAAAATAATTATTTGTTTTTAAAAAAAAATATAAAATGTAATCCACGGTGAAGTTTTCAGGGTGATGTACCAACGGGCTATTACTTTCTTGAGCTCCACTTTTATTCGGAGATTTTGGTTTGGATCAAGGTTGTAAAATCCGTTCCGGGTACCGTTCCGGTTTTTTGTTTGGAACGGAACGTTCCGGTTTCGGTGCATTCCGGCGTTCCGTTTCGGTTTTGTACTGTTCATATTTAATTAATTATATATATGAAAAAAATAAAATATTAATTTAACAAGTATAATTTAAATTCAAGATAAATAAACTTTAAATTATACAATACAAACATAATCTCAAAATTAGAAACATCTCTAAAATTCCAAAATATTATGAAAGTAAAATGTTCTAAAATAAAAGAAATATACATCAAACATCTTCTACATTATTAATATATATATATATAAATATATATACAGGGGGAGGCAGGGATGGCCTGGCTTAATATATATATATATATATATATATATATATATATTAAGCCAGGGGAGGCAGAGATGGCCTTATCCCTTCATCATAGCCTATCAAGAATCACATACTCTATCGACCCAGAATCACAGCCTCCTCAGCTATCTCTCGACCTTATCCCTTCATCACCGAAGGAAAACCCATCAACCCCATCAAGTCTTTCACTTAAGTCCTCGACCAGTTTTCTCCCTCTTCGAGAACTTCTCCTTCTCTCACCATCTCCTTCAAGAAAATCTAGAACACGTCTCGCAGACCGGGATGAGATGACAGAGGAGGGTGGTTGTGAGCAAAATGGGTTTAGAAGGAGATGCAAAAGTAGAGGATCTCAGACGGGCTCTTATAGGTTGTGCTTCGCCGAGGAGTAATAGAAGGGAGAACAAGTGTATTTTATTTTGCATCGTCAAAATGAATCCGGAACGGAACGCCCGGTACGGAACCGGGGCGTTCCGGGCGGAATCTGGCCGGATTTGCCGGTACTGACCGGAATTCTTACCGGAACAAAAACGTCGCCGTTTTGTTCCGGATTTGCTTCTGAAACGGGGCGTTCCGGCCGGAACGGAACGGAACTTACAACACTGGTTTGGATAACATTGAATGTTATTTTTTAAAGTTATTTTTATTTAAAAATATTTTGAAACAATATATTTTTATTTTTAAAAATAACTTTAAATATTAATATATTAAAATAATCTGAAAATATTAAAAAAATATTTTATTTAAAAAAAATATTTTTTTTGAAACACAATGTAAAATATTATGTGAGAATTAAGTTAAAAGAAAGTATTATTGTGTTAATCTATTGGTTAATTTAAGATAACCAGAGATTTGATTTAAAGAAGCAGCGAAAAACACATCATTGTGTAGACAACTTGGGTTAATAATTGTTTTAAAATGTTGGTTCATTTTATTTTATTTTATTTAAAACAAAAGAAAAAATCAATGACACCTGTAAGAAATCCAATCCGTCAGCTATCTGTCAAACTTCTTAAAATTTGGAAGCCAAACGATTCCCGCCTAAATCCTGTCAGATCTCCCGCCCTTTATTTTATCAAGATCTCTTTACATCCAAATTTCCTTCTCTTCGAGACGTTGTCCCGCAGACACAGAAAACATCCATACGCTTGTTTACGATCTTCTAGGTAAGTCTCTTTACTTCATTCTAAAGGTTCATTTCTTTTTCCTTGTTTCTTTCCTTTCGCCTGAATTTGACCTCTCTACAATTTAGGTTTAGCTTCGTTGATCCACACGTTGCTGATGTGATTTTCCTCAAAAAACTAGTAACTGGGTTGTTTGTTAGTTATCCTTACATTTCAGAACATGGATACATCGAGCCCTTCAATTCTTGTCAACGGGGAGTCGTTGCCTCTGTACTTTGGGAAAAGGGTTCGAGCTGTGGTTCAAGTCATTCAATCTGATGGTGCAGGCACGACTGCAAAATCTACGGATGAACACCAGTTGATTATTAAAGGGTTGCCTGTTATCCCTCCTTTGAATTTTGTTGAGGTGATTGGTATTGCTGATAGCAATCAGTCAGTCAATGCCGAAATATGGACCGACTTCGGCAGCACATTTGGTATGAATTACTAGTCACTAACCGATCTTTCTTGGTCTTTCTTCTGTTAGCAATTGAATCTTAGCCCAAGTTTGCATCACTTAAGGATTAAAGCATTTTTTTTTATTGCAGACACTGCTTCATACAATCAATTGTGCAAGCTTGCAAATGGAGAATTCAAAGCTTTATTTCTTTAGGAGGGAGGTGTAATGTGCCTGCTTACTAATTAATGGGCAGAAGTGGATTGTTTCTATGGAAAGTTGTGGTATTTTAGACCAGGACTAATGTGGGTTTGTGAAAAGAAAAAAACTATCTTGAGTACCATGGCATCTATTTGCTTGAAACTACACCACTTGCTTATGGTGGTTCATGTTGCCAAGCTGACTCTTTTATATGAAATCATGTAAATTTGCCATCAGTCATGTCTTTTTGTTTGGCTTGTGTCATGTGGAATTTTTTTTTTATATTCTAATTATTCCAATCAGTACATGAAGTGGTCAAGTATTGGATCCTCCTCCAAACTCAGTAAGGTTTTCGAGTTCAGATGTTCAATTTACAGCAAAGATCCCTTAGGGAGTGACATTAATTCAAAATTTCAAACTTGTCACCACTCACCGTTCTTTAGTTGAATGCCATTAAACTCTGTTAGATGAATTCTTGTATTCATGACAGAATTTGAAAGTAAACGATCATTTGCTCCCCTACCTGAAAAACAAATCAAGCATGGGTGGGTTTCCTTGTGATCTTGAGTAGATGTCCATTGATATTTACCCGCATGAAACCGAAAATCAATTAGCATCGAGTCAAGTTGACTGAAATTGTCTCCTCCACAGCACGAACCCCAAAACCAACCCCAGTAGATTTGCTCAAACCAGGCTGACTTAAAACAGATCATTACCGTGTTTTCCACTGCGTTTCTCGATTCAGAACAAGAAAAAATTAAATTCCCTAGATTCAAAATACAAAGTTTTATCAAACAACTGTAAAATAAAGAACGAAGGAACTTTTATATAACATATCAAGGTAAAAAAGGTACATATAAAAAGCTGACAGTAACAGATCAGAGCTACAACCAAAAACAATTGAGCGATGAGACCTAGCAAGAAGTTCAAGGGCGGAAAGTTCAAGGAGACCAGATAAGAGGAGTGTGCCCTACAAAACTCAGACTCAGGTGGCGTGTGTAAAATACATTTGAAGTGGTAAACTATTTTATAGTAAGTTGAGATTTGTGTGAGAGTGAGAAAGTGACTTTTGGCAAGTCTTGGGAGACATTATTATGAGATAGATTGCATGTACAGTGAGCTTGGTTAGGATTCTCTCATGAATTTAGATTGCAAGATAATATAACAAAATCGTAGAATAGGTGGGATAGGTCCCTATCATAGAAGTTGGTTTTTGCATTGTTTTGGGCCTACCTCTTTTCTTTTCTTGATCTTGATTTGCCTAAAAATGTAAACTTTCTTCTTCTTTCATCTCTTTCTATTTATCCTTACACACACACACACACACACACACACACACGAAGGTAAATCTAAAACAATGCAAGCATATGCCAAAAAGACTTTAGAATTATTTGTTACACAGGCCAATTTTTAGATAATTAATAAATACAAAAGATATTGAGATAAATACCCAATTGTTTTTCAACAAAAAAATTTAAATTTCTTAAAAGCTTCTAATTACCCCCTGGTTTGAATATAGATAGATATCTTATAATATCGGAAAGTTTTTTCACATCTAGTAAGAGATACAAGCTATAATAACTAACTTGAATTACTAATTAACCTGAATTTATTTTTATTAAACGTGTTTCAGGTTAGAAAATACTCAGATTCACCTTTTTAGCCAGGCCAGGTTTAATAAATAAATATGGTATAGACTCTAAACCCAGCTTCCACCCTCTCGCTTCACCCTCTCGCTTGTACCCTTCTGGCTCCAAACGAAGGGCCAGAACAACCAGTGATAGGCTCATCATCTAAATTGAAGATTTTAGCCCATCCTTCCTTGCTAGTCCCCTGTCTCTACTCTCTACACACTAATGCCTATTTAATGTACTTATTTTTACTATTATTATTTAGAGGTCGTCTTTGTCCAACACAAGTTGCTTGGAATTTCATTGGTCCAAAGGGTCTGTCCAGACTCCAGACCAGAGGTGGTCAACCCAATTTTGGAACTCTAAGCTGAACACTTGAAGATGAATTCAAATTTTAGGAAAAAAAGCAAGGATAAAAGGAAACAGAGGTTCTTAAGAATGCAATGATTTCTCCAGTAATAGGCAGTAAATAATTTTTTAACAGGTCCAAGGTTTCATTTTTCTTCCATCAACGCATAAGCCATAAGGCGCCAGCAGTCAGCAACCGGGTGCGCGTGGATTCTAGCACTATTGCACTACTATTTACCCTGCTTTTTTAAAACCCTAAACATTTTTCTTCACAAGACACGCGAAAGGCTGCTGCAGCAGAGAGCGAGAGATATAGAGAGAGTTGTCATAGACCCCTCAAAAAATAAAGGTTCAGTAAGAGATGGCTCAGTTGAAGGCAATATCATCATCTTCATCCCTCAATCTATCTGTTCATGTCCCTAAGAGAGGTACAAACTCCCCACCTTTTCTATCTCTGTGGTGATTTTGATACAGTGGGAGTGATTTTCTTTAAACTGATATACACGACTGGATTTTGTTTGCCAGATTTGTTTCTGAGTAGTAACAATGTATCTTTTGCAAAGAATTCAGCTTTATTTCAAGAGGTAAAGCATTTCTTTTAAAGTGTTATGTTTGGCTGGTTTCTCGTTTTAGTGTTTGCATTGATGGGTTCTTTTTGCTTCTGATTTTCTCTTTGTTTGCAGTTGGGGGCTAGAAATAGTGAGCTTCAGGGTGATGCAGTTGAGAGCAATAGAGGGAATGCTCTTCGAGTTCGTTGCCATAAAGGTGAGGTTTTATCTCTACTTCTTTGGGGTTTTGTCATGTTTGGCGAGTTAAAGATATTAACTTGGTTCTATTTTGAATGGGATTCAAAATTGTCAATCTTTCTAGTGGGTTTTCTTTAAAATTTTAGAGCTTTGTATAATTTAAGTCTTAAGAGTTACTGCAATTTATTTCTTCAATGTTTTTCTTTTTTCTTTTCTAACACTGGATAGGAATGCAATCAACAGTTGAATCTTGATATGATAAGTCTTTTAGTTTTTTGGAGATTCTGATCTGATGTATCTTTAAGCAACCAAATTAGTGTAGATGCTAACGTGGATAGTTTAGTTTTAACGGGGTCCAAATATGAACTTGTTACGTTTTTGAATTGGAGTTCCTTTATTTTTTAATCTTTGTAATTGTTTTATCATGTATGCACTGCATTTTACTAGAAAAGTAGTAGTTTATTTATCCAGTAGGTTTATTTTAGCCCAGGTAACTTCTGCTATTAATTTTGTACATTCTGTTGCTGTTGAAGTAAAAAAGATAATGAGGTGACAGTGACGCTGTAATTAACCTTGATATGCAGGGATTCAAGTGGTAGCATCCGGTGATAAAGTTACAGAGGTTTATGAAGCTACAAAGACTAAAGGACTAAGAGGAAAATTAAACAAGGTTGTTTTAGCCTATAGTGGTGGCTTGGACACCTCAGTTATTGTCCCATGGTTACGGTATGCCTCTTGCTTTATGTTCGATAACTAGGCTTTTCTAATTAATCGATGCTCATGGCTCATTAGCCTTGAGCTTCTGTTTTATTTACTTAGGAAAATTTTGAGCGTGGATTGAAGTTTTATACTAGCTCCATACGATAGTTTTTAGAATAGGTACAAAGGAAATGCATATGTGCACTGTTTATGTGTGTGTGATCATATCAAGACACGTGCTTTTGGGACATCCTGGTAGTCTAATCTGGGGTTGGCAAAAGGCTGCATGGTTTGATTGGCTCAACCAGATATTAGGGAATGTTGTTGCTAGGTCATTTATATGTCATAAGGTAGGTGGCATATTTCTTCTTACTATCAGAATTACTCTTTGTTTATTTTGCTTCCTGTCTTTATGCATTGCAGCTTCTCAGTGTTTTAGCACGCCCTCTTCTTTTGAAAGAAGGTTTTTTTCCGCCAGCATCCCTGTTATAATATTAAATTAGTTTGTGCTTTCAGGGAGAATTATGGTTGCGAGGTTGTTTGCTTCACTGCTGATGTTGGTCAGGTTTGTAAATAGTGGAAAAAAATATTTAATTCATAATATTTGATTTGTGTAAGAAAAGAGACTCATTCCTCCTTCAAATCATTTTGTCTGGTTTTATCAATTATGGTGCCCATATTTATACATGTGCTTGATATAGATTTTTCATTTTGCAGGGAGTAGGGGAATTGGAAGGCTTGGAGCAAAAGGCTAAGGCTAGTGGTGCTTGCCAGTTAGTGGTGAAGGACTTGCAGGAGGAATTTGTGAGAGACTTCATTTTTCCTTGTTTGCGAGCAGGTGCCATCTATGAGCGGAAATACTTGTTGGGGACGTCAATGGCACGCCCTGTTATTGCAAAGGTTGGCTCCTCCTCAAAGAATTCTGTTGTTGCCTTGTTGTAGCCTTTACATTGAGTCATCAGCAATGAATGATAATAATGTGTGTTTTGCTGTTTTCTGATCTTTTATCGTCTTCTGACTTCAAATTTATTGTTGTAGAGAAGCAATTTCTATTATCTAAATAGTATAGATACCCGCAGTTTCGTGGAGTGTTTCTTTGTCAAAAATTACTCTGTTCTTTGTTATCTAGAATATGCATTGAAATATGGCACTTGTATGCCAGTGACTTGGCATCATATTTTTAATTGCATCATGCTGTGACAGGCAATGGTGGATGTTGCGAAAGAAGTTGGAGCCGATGCTGTTGCACATGGATGCACTGGAAAAGGAAATGATCAGGCATGCCTCACAAATAGATCCAACTTAACTAACTCGTGCATTTCCTTCCAAGTGTTAACTTTTTTGGCCTTTATATCTATTCAGGTTCGCTTTGAGCTCACCTTTTTTGCACTAAATCCTGAACTAAATGTTGTGGCTCCTTGGCGTGAATGGGATATCACAGGAAGAGAAGATGCCATTGAATATGCTAAGAAGCACAACGTCCCTGTCCCAGTGACAAAAAAATCCATATACAGCAGGGACAGGAACTTGTGGCATCTGAGCCATGAGGTTAGTATTTGTTCTTCAAACTGCTTTGAAGGAAATATTTAAGAAGTTAAATAATATTAATTCAGAAAGTTATGCGTTAAGATTGTTGAAGGTAGAAAACAACTTGTTGATTTTAAAGTCACAATCAAGATTACTTTTGCTGTCTGCTCAATTATATTTTCTTCCCCACGCTCATTCATTTCTTTGGCTGCTGATATTCATGCTTAGCATCACTTTGAAACCTTATAATTTTGTAGATATACACGCACGATGTTTGTTTGAATAATGTCTGCTTATATTCTTTAACTGGTCATTCAGTTGTTAATTTGTTTTCTAAATATTATTTGCTTCTCTCTCTCAAGGGTGACATTCTGGAAGACCCTGCTAATGAGCCAAAGGAAGATATGTACATGATGTCTACTAGCCCAGAAGCCGCACCTGAGAAACCTGAGTGAGTCCCTTGTTAAATTCTCATTTCAACGAATCTGAGATTAGCATAGATCAAGTTATAACCCCAAGTTTGCATTTTTTTTTTCTTTCCCATGTGCTTGATTCTTTCAGATATGTAGAAATCGGGATAGTGGCTGGCCTTCCTATTTCAGTAAATGGGGAAAAGCTTTCCCCAGCTTCTCTGCTTTCCCACCTCAATGAGATTGGTGGGAAACATGGTATTGGCCGAGTTGACATGGTTGAGAACCGACTTGTTGGTATGAAAAGCCGTGGAGTATATGAAACTCCTGGAGGCACCATTCTCTTTACTGCTGCACGTGAACTAGAGTCATTAACACTAGATCGAGAAACAATGCAAGTTAAAGATTCGCTTGCTCTCAAGTATGCTGAGCTAGTGTATGCAGGCAGGTGGTTTGACCCACTGCGTGAATCCATGGATGCATTTATGGAGAAGATCACAGAGACAACAACTGGTTTAGTCAGACTTAAGTTGTACAAAGGATCCGTGTCAGTAGTTGGCCGGACAAGCCCCAAAAGCCTGTATAGAGAAGACATATCCTCCTTTGAGAGTGGACAGATATATGATCAGGCTGATGCTGCTGGATTTATCCGGCTCTATGGTCTTCCAATGAGGGTTAGGGCAATGCTAGAGAAGGGCAATGCTAGAGAAGGGCATCTGATATGATTGCTCTTGTGGTCCCCGTTCCAGTCTCATCCTGGTTCATTCTGCTGTTTCAGTAATTTAGGCAAAATCATACTGATGGATTCGTTTTTATGATGACTTTCTTATATAAAAGTTTTGGGGTTCATGCACGCAACTTCTCTTGGATGTATTCTCTTGCACATGTTTGACGAGCAGGGTACTGGGGATGGGGATCTGGCAATGTAAAGGGTGGTCAATTTAGGATGCCAGTTGGTGAACATGCAGGTGTTCGCGTTTGGAAAATGAAGTTATTGTTTGGAAGTGTAGTTGAGTTTCATTCAGAATTGTATAAAAATAATATTTTTTATCTTTAAAAATTATTTTTAACATTACTATATCTAAAAAACATTAATTTTTTTCAAAAATATTTTTCAAACACATTCTCAAACAGCCTCCAATTATCTCTGATTATCTGATCTTGTGCATGCGGCATCCATCTTATCTCTAATTATCTGATCTTGTGCATGCGGCATCCATCTAAAGACAATGTTGATGCATCATCAATACATTATTAGATATAGAAAATTGTGCATTCCTTGTAAAATATAAAACTAAGATTACACGAAAGGCAATTCAAAGAAGAAGAAAACGCACAACATTGGCCGTGGAGGCGGCATTGATGCTGTAAAGGTTTGCTGACAGCAATTTCATCCATCTCATCCCAATCGTAACTCCAAAGCCACTGGTTTCTCAAAATCACTGTTGCCCTCCGAATTTCTACCCGGGAAACTGTTGATGTCGCTGTAGTTTCCTGTACATGAATTGGTCAGGTTCAAGCCAGCCGAATCGATAAAAAAATTTCTGATTAGACCAGCTTTTTGAGACCCATCATCATTAACACCATGCACGATTTTGCTCCTTCCTTCTTCCTGCAAAGATTTTCTCTTCTTCCCAGTCTGTTGTTCCTTCCCAACAGCTCGATTCACGGCCTGCAACTGCCTATCCAAGATTTTCAAAACATCCACCAAAGACTCCTCGGGTAAGTACTCCAACCTTGTGTCCCAAGTTTCAAAAACTTCAGGTGCCTTGTCGACAGCCTTCTCCTTGCCCTTCTCATCCTCCTTGCTTTCATTCTTTATTGCCGGCTGGGCTTTGTAAGCCATGAGAACATCAACAACCTGAAAGGAATATTGCTCTCGGCTTGGTGAAATTCACAGCGGCTCCAGTGCTTGTTGTGCATGTTGGTGTCTGTTTCAAGTTGTTATTTTCCAGCTGTCCTTTTTGTTATTTCTTGTTATTCTGTTTTTCTTTTATTGTACACATGCGTGTTGCATGTTGGTCCAGCTGTAAGCTTGTTTTTCCACAAAGGCTATATAAGCCAGCTCAATCTCACAATATACGGTGAACCCTTAAAATCCAATTTACGTCTACAGTCATTCAATTTCTCTCAACCAAACAATTGCCCAAACACTGAGCATAAATTCACCCAAAATTAACATCTGGTATCAGAGCTTGACGATGGCAGAATCAAGCAACTTCGCACAACCTTCCATTCCGAAGTTTGATGGAGATTATGAGCATTGGTGCATGCTCATGGAGAACCTCTTACGCTCAAAGGAGTACTGGAGCGTGATTGAGATAGGTGGTGTGGAGAACACGCCTGGGGAAAATTTGACAGCAGTGCAGAAGAAAGCCATGGATGAGATGAAACTGAAGGACTTGAAGACCAAAAATTATTTGTTCCAGTCCATAGACAAGTCTATCTTGAAGACGATTGCTCAAAAGGACACAGCCAAACAAATTTGGGACTCTATGAAGACCAAGTACCAAGGGAATGTGAGAGTTCAGCGTGCACAACTTCAAGTTCTGAGAAGAAACTTTGAAGTACTGGAGATGAAGGTTGGAGAGTCTGTAACAGACTATTTCTCTAGGGTCCTATTGGTTGCAAACGATATGAGGAATCTTGGAGAGAACATGACAAGTGAGAAGATTGTTGAAAAAATCTTGCGAACTCTTACAGAAAATTTCAATTATATCGTTTGTTCAATTGAAGAATCAAATGACATAAACTCCCTCTCAGTAGACGAGCTACAAAGCTCACTGTTGGTTCATGAGCAAAAATTCAGAAGAAACAGAGGAGATGATCAAGCACTGCGAATTGTTGACAATGGCAGTTTTGGTGGCAGAAATCGAGGGAGAGGTAGCTATAGAGGAAGAGGTCGTGGAAGAGGTCCTCAGGTGTATGGCAAAGCTACGGTAGAATGCTTTAGATGTCATAAGTTAGGACATTATCAATATGAATGTCCTAGCTTTAAGGGAGCAAATTATGCAGAGGCATATCAAGAGGAGGAGATGCTGCTGTGTGGAGAAATTGATTTGCAGAAGAGGAACACAAATTACGCAGAGCTGAATCAAGAAGAAATGTGGCTGCTCATGGCTCATGTTGATATGCAGAAAAGAAATGGAAAGGATGCTTGGTTCTTGGACTCGGGTTGTTCAAACCATATGTGCGGGGAAGAAGGTATGTTCACTAACTTAGATGCAACATTTCAGCACTCAGTTAGGCTAGGAAACAATAGCAGAATGAAAGTAATTGGGAAGGGAAATGTGAAGTTAATTTTGAATGGAATAACACATGTGTTGGGTGAGGTGTATTATGTGCCAGAATTAAATAACAATCTTCTTAGTATTGGGCAATTCCAGGATAATGGTTTAGCTATATTTTTTAAGGGGGGTTTATGTAAAATTTATCACCCGTCACGGGGGTTGATTTTAGAGACTGAAATGAGTGCCAACAGAATGTTCATTCTGTTGGCTGAAACTCAGAAGAGAGGTGATGTTCAGAAATGCTTGCATGTGACTTCCACAGACTTGTCAAGTCTGTGGCACAAACGGTATGGTCATTTGAATTTCAAAGGATTGCAAATGTTGCAACAGAAGGGAATGGTTTGTGGTCTACCTAAGTTTAAAATTGAAGAAATGGTGTGCACGGGGTGTTACCTAGGGAAGCAAAGAAGGGACACAATCCCTAAGAAGAGTGTGTGGAGAGCATCAAAACACCTTGAATTAATCCATGCAGATATCTGTGGACCCATCTCCCCTGCATCAAATGGTGGAAAAAGATACATATTGTGTCTAATTGATGATTACAGCCGAAGGGCTTGGGTGTACCTACTGGCCGAGAAGAGTGAAGCATTTCTACACTTCAAGAGTTTCCAGAAAATGGTGGAGAAAGAGAAAGGGCTGCCTGTTAGATGCTTGAGAACAGATAGGGGTGGAGAGTTTAATTCAAGAGAGTTTACAGATTATTGTAAGCAAAATGGAATTAAAAGAAACTTGACAGCCGCATACACGCCACAGCAGAATGGCGTGGCCGAAAGGAAGAATCAAACCGTGATGAACATGGTGCGATGTATGATGATAGAGAAGAAAATTCCTAAGAGGTTCTGGGCTGAGGCAGTGGTATGGACATTTCATGTCCTAAACCGGTGTCCATCAACAGCAGTGAAGGAGGTAACACCGCAAGAAGCTTGGGGTGAAAAGAAGCCAACGGTTGAACACTTTCGTGTCTTTGGTTGTCTTGCGCACGCACATGTTCCTCATGAAAGAAGGGGGAAATTGGATGACAGGAGCATCACTTGTGTGTTGCTTGGATTCAGTGAGGAGACGAAGGGCTATAGGTTATATGATCCTATAGCAAACAAGGTCATTGTCAGCAGGGACGTGATCTTTGAAGAAGAAAAGGAGTGGGATTGGAGTGTGGATTATCAAGATCAAATCTTGACAGATTTGGAGTGGGAAGATGAACATGAGGTGAATGAAAATGAGAGTGTGAATGATGCTGCAGAAGGCATAAATGATGAAGGAAATGAGACAGGGGAAGCTGCAGACTTTGATGCTGAAGTCGCGGATGAAGCAGCTGCAGAAATTGAGGAGTCCACTGATGCTATTGAATCTGTTGAGACAGGGGGAAGAAGAAGGAATGCCCCAGCATGGATGCGTGATTATGTTGATGGAGAGAGTCTAACTGAGGAAGAAGATGAAGTGTATGTGACGTTGACAGCTGATGAAGAAACTGATGGTGAGAATTTTCCAGAAATGAAGATTTCTGGGAAAACCGATGAACACATGAAGAATTCTGGAAAAAATGATGAACATACAGCAGACTTTGAAGATTCTGGATTTTTTGATGAAAATGCAGTTTTTAACAGTGAGTTCGAAGTGAATGCAGTGAAATATGAAATGAGTGAGATGGATCCTTTCTACTTTGAAGAAGCAGTTAAGGAAGAAAAATGGGTTAAAGCAATGGATGATGAAATTACATCTATTGAGAAAAATAAGACATGGTCACTGACAGAGCTGCCACCTGGATGCAAGAAGATTGGCGTCAAATGGGTGTATAAAAGCAAGTATAATGAAGCCGGGGAAATTACCAAGTATAAAGCGCGTCTAGTGGCAAAAGGTTACTCACAAAAACATGGAATAGATTACACAGAGGTGTTCGCGCCAGTAGCAAGACTGGACACAGTGAGAATGATCATATCCATGGCTGCGCAAAGGGGTTGGAAGATTTGGCAACTGGATGTAAAATCAGCTTTTCTTCATGGGGAATTAAATGAAAGTGTGTATGTTGATCAACCGAAGGGGTATGTGAAGAAAGGGAAGGAACATCTGGTCTACAAATTGCACAAGGCGCTGTATGGTTTAAAACAGGCCCCACGTGCATGGTTTAATCGGATTGAGGCACACTTTCTTAAGGAAGGTTTTGGGAAGTGTGAAAGTGAACAAACACTGTTCACAAAACAAAGTGGTGCTGGCAAGATAATAATTGTGAGTATTTACGTAGATGACGTAATTTTTACCGGTGATGACGCAGGTATGCTATCAGAGTTTAAAAATTCTATGGTGAAAGAATTTGATATGTCAGACTTGGGAAGCATGCATTTCTTTCTGGGGATAGAAGTTTTGCAAAGAAATGATGGTATTTTTATATGCCAACGGAAGTATGCTGTGGAAATTTTGAAAAGGTTTGGGATGTCGGAAAGCAATGAAGTGAGCAGTCCGATTATTCCGGGTTTCAAAATCAGCAAAGATAAAGAAGGAATTTGTGTGGATGAGACACATTTCAAACAATTAGTGGGGAGTTTGATGTACCTCACGGCTACAAGACCAGACATGATGTTCGTCACAAGTCTGGTAAGTAGGTATATGGCAAAACCCACTAATTTACATTTGCAGGTTGCAAAGAGAGCTCTTAGATATCTAAGAGGAACCGTGAACTACGGTATTTTCTATAAGAAAAGTGGAAATGGAAAATTGAACTCCTATACTGATAGTGATTATGCGGGTGATGTGGAAGATAGAAAAAGCACGAGTGGATATGTTTTCTTGCTGAATTCTGGTGCAGTCGCATGGTGTTCAAAGAAACAACCAATTGTTACTCTTTCGACAACGGAGGCTGAATTCGTGGCAGCAGCAGTGTGCACTTGTCAGGCCATATGGATCAGAAGGGTGTTGAAGGAGCTAAGGTACAATGATGAAGATTGCACTCATATTTGGTGCGATAATAGTTCTACTATTAAACTTTCGAAAAATCCCGTAATGCATGGACGCAGCAAGCACATAGATGTAAGGTTTCATTTTCTGAGAAATCTTACAAAGGAGGGATTAATTGATTTAGTTCATTGCGGAAGCAAAGATCAGCTGGCGGATATAATGACCAAACCATTGAAGGCTGATGTTTTTCAAAGGCTTCGAAGGCTGCTCGGAGTATGCGATATGACTGAATTAAGCTAGTTTCCTTACGGTAACTAGCTTAAGGGAGGGTTTGAAAGGAATATTGCTCTCGGCTTGGTGAAATTCACAGCGGCTCCAGTGCTTGTTGTGCATGTTGGTGTCTGTTTCAAGTTGTTATTTTCCAGCTGTCCTTTTTGTTATTTCTTGTTATTCTGTTTTTCTTTTATTGTACACATGCGTGTTGCATGTTGCATGTTGGTCCAGCTGTAAGCTTGTTTTTCCACAAAGGCTATATAAGCTGGGCTTTGTAAGCCATGAGAACATCAACAACCCTCGCCTCTTCCTCTGGCCACGTTTCAGTGGTGCCATCAGGATTAACACAGACAAGGCAAACAGGAACGTCACACAATGTTGCTAGCTCACTTGCTTTCTTCTTTAGGGTTTGCTTCCTCTCCTCGTAGGACTTGTTCTTCATGGGCTTTGCCCCGTTCCCTCTTAGTGTTGTCATCGTGGATTAATTCTTGATTTCTTGCAGAGATAGCAAAGAAAAACGTAGCAATCTGCTTGTTTATGAAAAAGGAAAAGGAAAAGGAAAAACAAATCAACGAAAAACAATTGAGTTATATAATTGCTTGAGAGAGTGATTCTATTTAACCCTTGTAGATTAGGAAATCCGGCTGTAATTAGGAGTCTAAAACAGAAAATGATTTATTTATTTCAAAATAAAATTTGGAATTTCCATATTTGGAGGATTTAAAGTCGGTTTTCTAGTCGAGAAAAAAATTTATTCATCCTGATATGAATTGTTTCAACAAAAATGAGAGTTTAAGAAATCTTAAATAATAATAAAAAATTCAAAGACCACCAAAGATTGTTATAACATTAATTTTGCTATCCTCATTTGTTATTTTATATTTGTTTAGGGGTATTTCAGTTTTTTTCATTATTTTTTATACGATTAAAGTATTAAACTACTCGGTTAACATTAAAATATAAACAATATTGGTTAGGGGTATTTTTTTTTTTGTTATTCTCATTCTGCTTCTTTTTTTTTATAATTATCATGTGGTTGCAAAGGTGATTTGATAATTTAATTAATAATCTGTACTAATTATTTTGATTGCTATTTTTTAACCTCGGCAAGTTTTGAGTTTTTTTTTTTTTTTTTTAAATTTCATCTTTAATCTTAATTCAAGTGTCTTGATTAACCCAAGATCAAAATGTTAAATAGGTTCTGAATTTAAGAGATTAATTTAGGTTAGAAAAATTGTTTGGGGTCATTTTTTTTTACGTTTTATTATTTGACAATTGGTTAAATTGGATTTTAAGCTCTATTTTTCTCTTTGTATAAATTTTTAATTAAATTATTAAATTAATCGAACTTGATTGATCCCATCAAGTCAATTACCTAGATCTTGAATTTCTCCTTTAAAAAAAAAAACACTGGTTTTAATTGAATGGAGTTATTTTTTTTACTTTTAGACCTTTATTATTTTTATTTTCAATTGAGTTTTTTAATTTCTTTTTTATTTAAATTTCAAGGTGTTGTCATGAACTCATCATGTGCAAAAAAATCATTGATTTTAATCAACCCGTGTGTTAATATCTTTTTAAAGAATATCATATAGATTTTATTATTTTAAATATAATTTATTACAAAGTTATTGATCCCGTCCCGTTCCGGCCGGAACGGCCCGTCCCGTTGCAAAATCCGGGACAAAACGGCGACGTTTTTGTCCCGGTAAAAATCCCGGCCAGTTCCGGAAAATCCGGCCAAATTCCGGCCGGAACGCCCCGGTTCCGTACCGGGCGTTCCGTTCCGGGTTCAAAAAATTCCAAATAAAACTCTAAATTAAAATAAATACATTCTGCCGCCGGTTCAAACTTCAAAACGGAGCCAAGAAAAAACAATGGAGAAGAGGATGAGGAGATGAGGAAGAGAGTAAAGGAGATGAGGAGGAAGAGAGTAAAGGAGATGAGGATGAGGAGGAAAAAAAATAAATGGAGAAAAGGAGATGACTGATGAGGAAGAAAAATAAATGGAGAAGAAGAGATGATGAAATGAGGGTGGGCGGCGGCTGGGAGAAGGAGATTGGAGCTTTAGGGTTATGTTGGGTTTGCCTTTTATACTTAGTTATTATAATAATAATAATAATAATAAAAGAAAAGAAGAAGGAGGTAGTTAGGGGGGGGGGGGGGGTTATGTTATATAAATTAATAATAATAATAATAATACTTTCTGGGGGGGTTATATAAATTAATAATAATAATAATAAAGTAGGTTTATACGGGGGAGGGGTAATAATAAATTAATAATAATAATAATAATAATAATAATAATAATAAATAACTAAATAAAAATATGTTTCTAACTTTTTAGGGGGGGTTATAAATTAATAATAATAATAATAATAATAATAATATTTTTTGGAGGGTTAATTTTTTTGTGGGTCTTTTAATTATATTTAAATTTATTTTTTTAATTTAAATATAATTAAAAATAATAATTTTATTGTTGGAGGATTTTTCAAAAGCAATTATTTAATTATATAACTTACTCCTATTTATTATATAATTAATTGTATCATTAAACTATATATAAAATACTTGAACTTTATTTAAAATAAGATAAAAAAAATGGTTCTTTTATTAATGATGTAGAAGATGTTTGATGTATTTTTCTTTTATTTTAGAACATTTTACTTTCATAATATTTTGGAATTTCAAAGATGTTTCTAATTTTGAGATTATGTTTGTATTGTATAATTTAAATTTCATTTATCTTGAATTTAAATTATACTTGTTAAATTAATATTTTATTTTTTTCATATATATAATTAAATAAAAATGAACAGTACAAAACCGGAACGGTACCGAAACCGGAACGTTCCGTTCCAAACACAAAACCGGAACGGTACCCGGGACGGGATCAATAACTATGATTTATTACATAAAAAAACTATATATTCCCAAAACCCAACAAAAAATGCAAAATCAAATTTCGATCCTTCCACGGCTCAACTTTTCACATTTTTCCAGTTGAGAAAAACAGGGAGAGCTCTGAGAAATGGCAGCTTCCAGAGCATCCAAACTTTTTGCAGCGGCTGCGGAGTCGGTATCTTCCTCAGCCCGAAAACAAGTTTTAAGCTTGACGGACGCCGCCGCTACCAGAATCCGGGACCTCTTGCAGCAGCGCAAACGCCCTTTCCTCCGCCTCGGCGTCAAATCTCGCGGCTGCAATGGCTTGTCATACACTCTTAATTATGCAGGTCCGGCTATAAATCCCTCATTTTTTGTTTCACTGGTTCATTAAGGTTATAAAGTTTGAAATATTTGAGTTTTAGTTTGATGGGATTTTATTGGATAAGTCATAAGTTTGTGATTTCTGGGGGGTTTGATTGGAGAAGTTAGGTTTTTTAGGGGTTTGTAGATGTGGGCTTCCGATTAATTTGGATTCTGGGAAATGGGTTTTATTTGTTGGGGTTTGAAGGAAAGTTTATTGATTTTTGTGTGTTTTGATTGAAATGTGCAGATGAGAAGGGGAGATTTGATGAAATAGTTGAAGATAAAGGTGTGAAGATATTAATCGATCCAAAGGCGCTAATGCATGTTGTTGGAACCAAGATGGATTTTGTTGATGACAAGCTCAGGTAAAGTTTAATATCTCAGGTTGAATTTCTTTGCATGTGTAGTGGTAATTCATACATTAGAGTACATGTTTCCCATGATTTGTCCCTTTTTAGAATTCTTAGCTCGAATTTTCGTTGTGTATATCGTTTATTCAGCACTTGAGGAAATTTCAGACCCATGATTTGTCCCTTTTTAGAATTCTTAGCTCCAATTTTCGTTGTGTATATCATTTATTCAGCACTTAAGGAAATTTCAGACATCTTGGTAGATATGGGTACGATTCAGTTCCTACAGGCAATTTTTTGCTTGAATTATGAAGTTTGGTGTCAGGCAATAGGGATATGATCACCGCAAGCTGGGAGTTGTGATTTATAGTGATTTTCCCATAATATGCCACAAATTAGCTCCATTTGTGATGGCTGTTGGCAGCTGAATTTAGTAGTTGACATCAAATTTCTAGGCTTGCATTGTTGTTTCTGAGCCAATTAATTTCAGATTTGAGTGTTATGGTAAAATCATGGCACCCCACCCTGCCCCGAACCCATTCCGCTATAGAAAGAATGATGATTCGATTCTTTTGATTTGTTGTTTTGCCTGTATTGAATTGGTATCTTTTATTTGTAACTTGTGCAGATCTGAGTTTATTTTCATCAATCCCAATTCCCAAGGGCAGTGTGGTTGTGGAGAGTCATTTATGACAACAAGTAGTTCAACAACCGCTAAAGGCGGTGGTAGTTAAGAACAATTTGAGGTGCATGGACAAATAATAACATCAGACTGTACCAGTGACGACAATACCAAAGCATTCAAATTTACATGATCAGTATTCAATTTCTCATTTTAGATGGATAATGGATAGTTTGTATTGTATACTGTGAGGATTATCTCTTGTCTGTTGAACGCAACAGTGTAGATTTTCATATTTTGTTCACCGAGAGTTTTGTATCTATAACAATTCGAAAATCCTTTATTTGAAAGAAGAGAACTGGTGTGGTCATCCTTGTCGTATGTTGGACAATTTCATTGTGGTGAAACATGCATGATGCAGTTATTTTTTGTCAAATAATCCCTGCACCTAAAATGTCTGCCAGGTTTTAAACCAGTAATGTTTG
This sequence comes from Salix purpurea, assembly GCA_027405865.1. Lineage (NCBI taxonomy): Eukaryota > Viridiplantae > Streptophyta > Magnoliopsida > Malpighiales > Salicaceae > Salix > Salix purpurea. The sequence continues at coordinate 776,077 of JAOWLH010000012.1, forward strand.
GGTGTAAATCTTGCTGAATAGCCTATATCTCTGCTGTGAATGGTGCAAGGAATGCACGTTAGAACTAGCCCCTCTACCGGTGCAATGTGATACTTGGATCTGACTAAAACTCTTACTGGAGATGGTGTTTAAAGCTTTTGATGGCACTTGTACTTGGCTCTTTCGAAGATTTTGACTATGATTATTATACCAATAGTTCCTGAAATCAGTTAACATTACTGCTGCCTACCACTACAGAACTGCTAGGCTCTTGGGCTTGGTGGTTGCAAACCTTGGGTGGGAAAAAGCAGGAAAGCAGCAGTTGTTTCAAATATACCGTTAAGCATCCCAAAACATGTTGAAATAAAATGGGAAATTGACTTTGCCAACAACCAAGTATTGGAATGGTGTGCAGTCTCGAAAGTCCAGTTGAATCGGAGACACAGATAGCCCTGTAAAACTGCTTGATACTTTGGATTGGACAAACAAAAAAACCAGTAACGTAATTGGAAATCATAATTTTCTCTCTAATAGCACCAGCAAGCATCAAGATTGAAAATGTCTGCACCTAGTAGTTCAAGACCCCTATTCAGTTGCAAATTCAACCTGCTCATTAACAGTTGATGTAGCAAGTCAACAACATGAGCAATCATGTCCACAGATCACATTTTGATATCCAAAGAGTATCACACAGCTAGATTTTAACAGATTAATTAGAAAAGGAATAGCAGTGTTATAAGCAAAATGTGTGCTACATGGAATAATAGTCTGCAGCAAGTTAATGATGCATGTTAATCACTTCTATTTTTTGGCCTGTCATTTCGTGAGCGTCCAGACGCAGTTGGCAGAATTGCAGAACTTGCGTTCACTTTTTTTCTCTTAGGAGTAGATAACCGGTGCTTTGACCATTCTTCCAAGGCATTGTAATGAACAGAATTCATTGAAATACAAGGTCGTCTTTCTCTTATGAACTGCTCAGCCTTTTTCCAGTCTTCCACCACGCCCAGGGCCACCAACAGTGCGGACATCACAGCAACACTTCTTCCATGACCTGAAGGGACAATAAGCTATTAGTTGTGCTACAAATGCAAATACATAAACCAAAAATGGGTAATCTGGTTTGAGCTGGGGATGCTTCAAGGAGAATAATAAGGCCATCAGATGAACAAGATAGGGTAATATCAATATCTCGTGCCCTTGAGTTGTGATGAAGCCATCGAACGGTGAGACCACAATGCATTCCACAATTTCTAATATCAACTCACATCAACTATGATCCTTAAAATCATTCATTGATAGATATCAAAAAATGATGATTTTTTCATTTATTTTCTTCACTTTTGATAACCAAGATCTATTCTGTTACAAGGTTGTTCATTAATAATGATACCACATGAAGGAATGTCTTACATACTACATAGTGCTATGATATGAAAATCTCTCCAGAAAACCACACGGGCTTGGCTTGGAACTAAAACAAGCGATTAGCAAATTAGATGGGTAAAGGTCACCCCTGAAGCTCTGCATATATCTACGCAATCACATAAATGCTAACACTTCACTACTGATTACCTTTACCAAGATAAAACAAATTGCAAGTAAACCACTACTATGATATGAAAGAACAGACTGCAAGTATCAAATGCTTCGCAAAACAGGGATTTCAGCACAGCAAAATCAAACAATTACAGTCAATCAATATACAAAATTAACAACACAAAATGCAGCAAAATTGTCTAGTAGCACCCTCATGTGATATATAAGAAAAGGACAGGTCTTGAAAATCAAATCATACCATAAGCACAGTGAATGAAAACAGGCCTGTTCTGAGCTCTTTTCCTGCAAGCCCACTTGACAGCAGATTCAATCTCTCCAGGCTGAGGTGCCCTAGTATCCCAAGTCGGAAGACACAAATACGAGTGACCTTTAAACTCTTCCTTTCTTGGAAACTCACAAGTACAATCTATAATAGCAGGATTACCAGGTGGCAATTTATCAGCTGAATACGGCCAACCACCAACATAAACACCCTCACAAATCTCACTATAGGGCTGTTCACCACTAGTAAACCCACGTAGAAATGAAAAGAGTCTAACAAAATACAAGTACGGACTAAAAATTACAAGAGACCAAATAGGAAAAGTCCCATCTGGGTTTTTGCATAAAAGCATAGGGATATTGATTGATGGATGAGAAGCTAGTGATACTAGCAATGATACTATTGAAGCATACAAGAATGGTAATGATAACAAAGTGAAGTCAAGATTTTGAAGAGATACAAAGATGAAGAACAACACTGTAGCTTTTAACCCCAACAAGAATGATATACCCACACGCATCTTTTGGTTCCGCAAGATTGAGAAGATAACAAGAAACTGAAATCAATAGTTGAGTGATATTCAATGGATTCTTTGTTGCGTTTAGAGTCCCGGGAAAGATCTTGAGGGAGAAGAGGTAAGAGATGCAAGTGAAGAGAAATTGATTCGCAGTTTCTTTGGTTCAGAACTTAAAGACTTGTAAAGATTTGCTTTCGTGTTTTAAAGAAAATTATTTATTATTTTTAAAAAACGATTATTATCTCAATACAAATTAACTCTTAATTATAATTCACAGTTTTTTAGCAAACAGGTAATTTGAATAAATTCTTTTTAATGAAGAAATAACAAATTCGTGTCCTATTTATTTAAAGTATTGTTACTTAGTCCTTAAAATCATTCGCGAACTAGTATTTGTTGAAAAAGTAAGCACATAAAGAGAATAAATAAAAATTATTGTAGTTATTGGAATGATGAGGGTATTATTCCCTTTTCTCCTTCTGAAATATCATATTGAAAACCTTCAAAGAAAATAAAAACCAAGTTACAAGCTCTTGAATTTCATATCCCTATGTTGCTTGCACCCTCCTTCCTCTTGATTTGATCACCGCCATTGCCACTACCATTAGCTGGTTGTTTCTTTCTCTGCCACTGATCCCTACCCACAATGACCCTCTGCATGGCCCCCGCAAATCTTGCTGTCACCTTCTGTATCTTCTCTTTGTCACACATTGCTCCCCTCCGATCACCGGATTCCGACGAGGGGAACAGCAAGTCATCTTGATCGAGCCTGCATTTATGAAGCTTCACGTACTTCATTTCGTTCATTGAAGGGTCGACATTTTCCTATTGTCATGGCTCAACATTTTATAGCTGAAGGTGGGTGTGATGGAGTGTAAAAACGTTGGTTAGGACAACAAACTCCCTAAAAACATCACAAGTTTTGTCCTAAACTATCCAATAAAAAACTTGAGATAACTTATGGGCAAAGTGGGTAAGAAGGTTATATGTTTTTTTTTTTTTTTTATTAACATGGATTTCCAAACTTGTTTACGCGCATCTTAATTAATTTCTTGTTTGGCCGCCTAAATAGTTTAAAAATTGCACCAAGCTCACATCACCAAACCCCAACAAATTTGTATGTCAATTTGATTCTCGGCTACATTAAACTTTTATTTCAAGGAAATTGTCTCAGAAAAAATGTGACTCAACTCGATGATTAGGGGGGGAAAAAGAGTTTTTTAAAAACATCTAGACCAAGTTTTAATACTATATGTTTTCAGGCTAGATTTCATTATTTTTTTATCACCACTATTATTATTATTATGATAAAATAATAATTAATTCGATCATGTTAGATCAAAAAATACCGGACGAAATCTATGTTTTGTAAAGTTTAAATTAAATATATAATTAATATACCATAAATTATAAAAAAAAAATAAGAAAAAATCCCATGGTTTAGTCTCTCTTTTTTTCCTTGTTGTATTTTAAATATTTAAATCAATCAAAAATTTAGAAAAATATTAAAAAATAAAATTGATCTGGTATGTAATGTATAAACACAAAATATAATGTAAAGCGTTAAACGTTTTTATTTAATTATCCCTAAAAGTTATCGTTTACTGAAAGTTAATAATTTTAAAACTGTATATAAAAATAGGGACGACGGGACGGGACGGTCACCACGAGCATCACTGCCCACCCCAGCTGCCTATTCCATCGAATCGGATTTTCTTTTAGACCGGCATGTACCGGGTTGAACCGAAACTCCAAAGCTTTCGTCAATAACCAACCTGTGTAAAACCATAAGAACTTGCCGGCCACCTCCCTCTCCTCCTCCCGAAAAATAATCTACGAGAGTACTGAGAGAGAGCTAAAACAAAAGTAGAGTTGCTGTGCTGTAGTAATATTAATAATGGAGAAAGGAGTGAGAAGATGGTTGGTGGACACTTCAAAGTGGAACCCAGCTCCCCATGACTTCTCTTCAGCTCTCTCTGTTCTTCCTCAGCATGAACGTTCTTCTATCACCAGGTTTTTTTCTTACTAATGTATTTTCAAGAAGATTGTAGTGTCTTTCTTTCTTGGTATTGTTTGTCGGGGTTATCCTGTCTTTGATTCTAGATTTTATATGAGAAAGGTTATTAAAGAGGCTTCAAAGTAGTGATCTTTTGCGTTTGTCAGTAATTGAAAGGGTGAGTTATCTTATCGATGTTGAACCTGGCAGGAGATAAGTGGGCTTTGATGATAGATAGAGAATTCTGGATTGATGATCTTTTTTTTATTTTTGGTTGCTGAGAAAAACTGGAGAAAGAAAATAACTTTTTAAGCTATAAATACCAACACATCATTTTATTTTTGAAACCCATTTGTCGAAATCTTGGGAATTTTGGTTTGAAAAGATATTTGTGTGTGTGGCTGTATATATACATACATATATATATACATATATTTTTCAATCAATAAAGGTGACTTGTGCTTGAGTTGCCTATAAGGGATTACGTAACCTTTTAAATTCATCTCTACTTTCACAAGGTTTTTGAGGATGGAAGATAGAAAACAGGCGCTTGTGAGCCGGCTGCTTCAATATGCACTTATACATGAAGTTTTAGGAATCCCATACAACGAGATTGTCATAAACCGCACATTCGAAGGGAAACCCTATCTGGTATTAGTATGACTAGAGATCATAATGTTATTGTTTCTTAATTCTAATCTGGTGATTTTTTAAGGGTCACGCATAAGTTTTTGATTAAATAAGAAAGAAGAGAGGTATTCGTTCTAATCTATTGTGGAGTTTCATAAATGGAATACACTGTAAACCTTCTATTTCTTTTTTGCCTCTATGTTGATGACAGCTTAGTTTAATATTAATGCATTTCTTTCCGTGTCCCAAGTCTTGTTCCTTTGTTCTCCTCTAAATGCACTTCCAGAATTATAACCATGTTTTGCAAATTGTCTATTGTTCCCAGGAATGTAGTCATGTAGATGCAGGGTTTCCCAATTTTAATTTCAATGTATCCCACGATGGTGACTACGTGGCAATAGCATCTGAACCTCTGTGCCTTGTGGGGGTGGATGTTGTTTGTTGTATCAAACCCTTGAAAGAGTCGGTTCCAGAATTTATTGAAAATTTCTCTTCATATTTTTCAAGTTTGGAATGGGATAATTTAATCAATACTGGAACCTCTGATGAAATTTTGGCGGATTTTTACAGGTATGCTTACGCTTACTATCTCCTTGTAGACATTTAAGAACTTGATACTGCTTTGATCTATTTTTACTGCATTTTATTTCTTAAGCTCAGTTGTCGTATTCTATTACAGCCAACAAATACAAGAGAATCACCCAATACTGAACTAATGAATGGTTTGAGTAGCCCAAAAACTCTAGAAACTTAATTATGGTCCATTTGATTGCACAGAGGATTGAGAAATACAGTGACAAGAACAGGAATCATGCAACATTGACACTCCAATTGCTTGCAGTCTAAAACATCATTTTTTTTCTTTTGTCAACCATAAAATGAATGGTTACTATACTAATATCAAATTTATGTATCAAGTTGAAATTAGTATATTAAGCATGTCAATTTTTTCCATTGTTCTGAAGGAACCTTGTATTTCCAATTAGGTCTTACAAATTATATGAGTTTATTTATCGTCATCATATCTATCTGAATTAATCTTTGTGAAACGGCGAGACTTTCGTAATAGGGTATAGAATACAAGATACCAATAAAAATTTACTTCTCAGAAAACTTCATGAAGTTTCTTCTCCGTGATGCTTAATTGCTCATTAAGGCTTTATTTTCGGTGCTGTTGTTTTGAACTAGGTTGCTCACGGGCAGTAGCACCAGTAATTATCAATACAATTCATAACTTAAGATGCATCTTTGTACATGCTAATTATTCAAATTAAAAGGAAGGAGTCAAACATGCTTAACAAGTAGAGCAATACTTTTCTGTAGATACTGGTGTCTGAAAGAAGCATTTGTCAAAGCTGTAGGGAGTGGACTGGCATATGGGGTGGACAAAATAGAATTTCATCACACCAACTGGACCAACATATCTGCTAAAGTGGACGGGGAGCCATTGACAGAGTGGAGATTTTGGCTTTTGGAGCTGCCAGAAAGACATTGGGTAAGCTTCGCTCGTGTTTGTGTTTCTTTTCTAATCATATTCCTTTAACTGAGCTTCCCCCCTGAAATTATGAAGAGGTGTATAATATGTTTACCCTGTTGAAGGTGGCACAACTGTAAGCATCTATGTACCAGCAGGCTAGGAAAGGAAGGATGTACACGCTCAACTGTATGTAATTGGAAATGAAGTTAGAGACGCCTAGGGAAAAGCATTTTTTTATTGCTATTTCTTCAATTTAACTGATAGAAAGTTCAAATTCGTTTGGCTTCCTCCAAAATGCTGACACCTTGTTCTATTAAGCATCCTAACCGGCAATACTGTTTCACTTGCTTGGTGTAAACCACCAAATCGGGTCGGGGATCCTGTTATCTTAAGCTCAACTAATAGGTGTTCATGGAAAATTGTAGGTGGCAGTTGCTAGGGGTCATCCAAGATTTGCTACAGAAAGTTACAAGAGGACAATAAGCAAAGCAGAGTTTGACGTAGAGGACTATCACAAGGGCCTTAATCTTCCGAATGTAGCATTTGTCACTCGAATTATTGAACAACTCATCCCCGTTTCACATGGTGAAGAAAAGCAACCCGAGCAGGACTTGCTCCATCTTTCATCGAGGGAGGCTTGATTCTAAGTTCTAACAAATCCATGTGTAAACAACTAGAGCCTGGCTGGATATTTGCACTAATGATTATTAATCTATAAATAAACGAAGGCTATATAGAATAATTTATTACAAAAATAAATTGTCTTAAAAAAACAAAATTTCTTTCCATATTTTCCTTGAGACTACCCCCCCACTGAAGTATACAAAAAGAATGACCATAATTACAGGTGCGAATTTGCCTGAGACAAATTATATTAGCAGGTTGGTCCCAGGCAAAGGGCAGAGTCATTTTATCTTAATCCAGGAAAATTTACACTATACTATCTTCTATAGAATCGTAGAGAGGTCGTCCATGGGAATTTGAAGGGGCATGTCATCGAGCAGTATTTCACCCAAGTCATTTTCCGGCAACCCATCAAACAAGTTATTCAGATCCTGAGTGTCACCAAAATCATTGCCCTCGTGTAGTTCTATAGGGTCTAATTCTTGGAGCTTGGCAATGTTTGTCGCCCCCCTGCCTTCTTTAGCTGAATCTACAGGATTTGAACCATTGGATGTTGCCCCAGCTTCTCTTTTCTTGTTGCTACCTGTATCTTTGAACTTGTTGATAATTCCATCTCCAGAAGTTGATAGCTGAACAATCTTCTGCTTGGGCTTCGATTTTGTCTTACGATCACCCTTGATGTTGCTCTGAGAGGAGCGACCAACTCTGGTGACAAAATTCCTGGCTAAAACATCTTTGTCCCTTTCTCTCTCACTTCTCTTTCCCTTGGCTCCACCCAGCGGAGTATTACCAAGAGTTGATGTGGCTTTGAATAAAGCATTACCACCAACATCATCAAGCAGCAGTTCCTTCTTCTTCCCCCCTCTGTTCAAAATTGGTCCAGTCCTGGCAAAATCCTGGTCAAATAGTGCACCCCTGCCAAGTTTATCATTGGAAAGATCGTGCCTCTCAACTCTACCAGGTACACAGCCTGAAAAGGAAAAAATAATCTAAAAGGTGGTACTAAATTAAATTTAAGAGCAGACAAATCCAAATGAACAGGATTCTACATCGTTCATTGATCCAACTCACTATCTAAACACTGCCTTTTACCGAAAAGCAAATATGGTGAAACATCATAAAACTACATCACTAATGATGCGTAAAGAAAAATGGCAAACCTGATGTCCCTGGATCCTGAATGCAACTTGTGGACTCTGTGACATTTGTAGGAGGGGCAGCAAAAATGACATCTCGAAGGGGGGGCTCACAGAAACAACTTTTGCCTGTATCTTCAAATTTTCTACATTTAGCAAGAGTCCTCTTTGTGAAAGCCAAGGCAACTTGTTTTGAAACCTTAGGCACCCCAAATTTTGAAGCACTGCTTCCTCTGGTAGCCTGTCAATGTTAGTCGAGGGGATGTCAAATGGGCCACTCATCATAGTAAAATGGGAATCAGTTTTGAATTGTGGAAAAAACAGCAGATGCATGGTAAAAAGAAAACAGAAACAACAGATAACTACAGAAAACAAAAGACTAAACTATACGTTAGCCAATATATCATATCATTTGCCAAACAAACATGTGAATTCTGCAAGATAGAAAAACAACATACCAGCTGCTTTCTGTAAGCCAATTCAACAAGCCTGTCCATTGCAACCTGCTCAAGGGGCCTGCAAATCAACAGCACAGCACTCATAATCAGTAAAATCCAACGGAATGATTTCAATGGTTGATGTGCATTCTGGGAAGTTGAAAGCCTAACATAATAAAGAACGAGTATCTTACCATCCTTGTGTTTCCCTTCCTTCCTTAATTGCTTTAGTTACTTTGTCCAGGTATTCCTCCTTACCAACCTATACAAATGATATAAATTGTTCACGCTGAAAAAAAAATCATACTCTAGCAGAATATGAAAAATATAAATGGCAATAAAGAAATCAGAGAAAAAATGCAATTGCTTTTATATGGAAGAAATTTATAAGAAAATGCTTAGAAAAAGTGTCAAATTAACATTTCAGGAAATTAATATGCTTAAAAAGAAAAGAATTTAAGAACCTTAACCACTTGATGAAGTTTCTTTTTAAGTTCAATGATATCTTGAGTAATTACTTCATCCTCTCCATCTGCTAAATCAGGCTGCAAGAAAGCAACAGAGTGTTTAGGAGCCGGGGGGGATTGAAAATGTTGAGAGAGAAAATCTATACATGTACCTCTGCAAATATGCACATAGACATACACATTACATAGAGAGAGAGAGAGAGAGAGAGATTCCATTACTTCTACAAATATGTACATACATTACAGAGAGATAGAGAGATTCCATCATGTTTCTTTCTTTCTTGTTTACATGCAAAAGCCTACACCATACTTGACCCTAAAACAAGCTTAGTGATGTCTGTGCATAAAGCATTTGGCAAATACATAAAAAAAATATTTAGCAAAGCCTCATTAAGTGGCAGGGCAGATGGCTAATCTGAAAGTGATCAGGATTTATTAACAAGTAGAGCTATTTCCTTCCTGTTTGATGTGGTTCATTTGGCTGGAGAGAAGATACATTATTCTCAGAAGGGGGACATCATATTCAAAGACTTGTAACATTGATTTCTGAATGTACCATTTACCAGGACATTATTTTATTTCATTCTTTTTGGTGCATTTTTTGCATGCTCAAAATACCAAGCATCCAGACCTTCTGAAATACATTATCATTTCTAGAAATCAACAAAGACTTGTGAAATAGAACTTACCACTGTTTCTGGATATAGACCAACACTCTGCAGCTCCATCAAGAGTTTATCCTCCAGGTCTAGTTCCTCATATGGGCAATCATAGGCAGAAATGCCAAAGGCATTTGAATGTATAGATGGTTTCTTGTCATTATTCTCGGAAAGCCCAGGGAACATTCCAGTCTTCAAGTGCATAAATCCATTACTTTCTTGCACAAAATGATCATTATAGGATTTTTTGTGAAAATCACCAGTCCTATTAATAGTAGTAATTCCATTACAAGAAAAACCATCAAGAGAAGATTGCTTCTGACTTTGAAAACTCAACTTGGATTCATAATTAAAATCGATGCCATTTGTGCTCCCAAGCTCAGAATCAATAGGGAGGCAACTATCACCAGGAGAATTATCTCTAGTATATTGAAAAGAAATATTCCTCCCTCCACTGTTTTCAGCAAATTCTTCAGACTCGTCTTCTACAATTAGAGCAGACAACACTCTTTGGTACAGTGGAGTAACATTGTTCCTTCTTGAGCCTCCACATAAAGCAATATTGTCTCGATCTGGATTTACCAAATCTGAAGTCCTCACCAAAAATTTTGGTTGACCCTGGTCCTGCAAGTTTTCCTCACTTTCTTCATGAACAAGGTGAGATGGAATATCTTCTTCAAGAACAAGATCATCCTGAAGAAACAGGATGGATTTAGTGCCAGATGAGGAACAGTAAATTGCAGAAAGGATTAAGATTATCATTCTTTTATATACTCTCTCTTTTTCCTTTGACGCTATCGTGCATACACACTGGGAATTAGTGCCACAAATAAATAAATTGCAAGTAGTTCATGGACTGTGATTAGCATAAACAAACAGTATAAGAACACATCATGAATTATAACGAAAATTAATTGTGTTCATGAAAACAATGGGACTTGTATATCAGAGAAATCATATTAGCTTCAAGCTGTCAAGCACAAGGATTTTTCTTTAAAATATAGTGCAGCTAGGAGTGGAGAGCATTAAATAAATTGCAGCATCCTTCCATTAAAGTAATTAATCCAGTAGTATACTGCAATTGGTTTTGTTTCTCTCGGAAGAGTTGAATTTAGCTGTTATCATTGCTTGCAATGAAACATCTCAAGGATTTCAAAAAATTAAAAAACAAATAGTACAGCCTCTGTTGGTTCACCATCCTGGTCGTGTAAACTATAGTCAAGGATGGATTTTGCATTTAACAGCTACTTAAAATATTAGGTGCCAAAGGCAATATTTTAATAGAGAACAAACGCATCCTTGCAACACTTGTCATATATATGCTAACAAGAAGAAATATAACCACTCTTAGATTACCAAATTATTGCTGCGACCAAACATCTTAGATAATCTCTTCTGAAGATCCTCAGTCGATTTCAACTGACCCCGCACATAGATGAGAAAACAGAAAAAAAGGTTAGTTTTTTTGAATGATCAATATAACTCAAAGCAGAACTAAGATCATCTTTCTGGTAGCAGATTGTAGCAATTACATGTTGTTTCAAGAAGGATAAATCCTCAGAGCAGATGGGAGCAAAAACTGGCTCCATTTTCTTCCAGAAAGAACCAGAACAGGAAAGATCTGCAAAAGCAAAAGTTTGTGAAGAATGCCCATATAAAACTGGCAGAAGGAAACAAAAGCCTTGAGGTCAAGTGCATACAACTGGCATTGCAAGAAAAATTTGCAGCAGCTAAGAGTTCTTCCCGATCATCATCTGATTCGCCTTAAAAATCAAACAAAAAGAATGGAAAAAACCAGTGATTACAAAGAAATCTAGCAAGTGACAGTAAATTAAAAGCTAAGGAAAATAATGCTTCTTCTTCACTAAGCTTATAATAGTCTTTACAACTTTCACCGTTTGAGAAATCCAAACAAGCACAAAACTAAATAGATTGCTGTTATCATATTTCTGGAAAATCAAATCAACAGGCTAGAGAATTTCAAAGTCTTCAATTTTCACTCTCTTAACCAACCAGGTTATTCTGTTGAATTGGAATTTATGAGATACAAGGCCCACTAAAAATCAGATTAACATGAATATGGTGAACCCGAAGCATCAACGCCTATCATGTAACAAATGCTAACTTAAAAGGGAAACCACCATATTTGCGTTACTCCCATTTTTTCCTTATGTGTATTCTCAATGCTATTCATTTTACCATGCCTTGAGAATGCGTGTTCAAACCTAGTTGTCATAAAATTTTCTTAGATATCTCATAAAATCATAATGGGACCTTCAAATATCATAATATTCAAAACAGCACATCAATATGCTTTGGCACCGAAGTCAATGCTAACTGTTGGCATCAAAGCAAAAAAGGTGTTCTTCTCATATTACATGGAGAGAATTAAGTGGTGACAAAAAAAGACCAACGAGTGGGAAAGAAAATAAATTTTACCTGATTTGCCACAAATCTAAATACTTGCAAGCAAACATCATTTTTTTGTATATAATCTAGTTGCTGCAGCCACTCTAAAGTAATATAGCTCCAAGGGAATTTGCAGTCTGTAAGAAACTTGAAGATAAGGTTTTGTTAGCGTACCTGTGGAATCGGGTGAACCACTTATTGGTGTTTGCCCAAGACGAGCTAAGGCCTTGCGATCTGCTATTTTCTTCAGAGGAGGACGACCTGTCTTGCTGAACTAGTAAACAGATTCAAATGTATCAATGCTTTAACTTAGTTGGCAAATAGTAAAATTAGTACACAGGTATAAATATGTCATCTATTCCTATTTTTTTTTAAATAAAATAAATAATTCACCACCTTCCGCTCTTGTCTGAAATGGGCCTTGTGCTTCTAAGTGGTTTGGTTGAGGCCGGATTCTCCCTCATTGGAGAAATGCTAATCCTAGAAGATAGCGCACCCCGACCAGTCCTTCCTTGTCTCCGCACACCATCACCAGTGTCTTCCTTATTGAGTATTTTATTCTTCTTTGTAAGCAATAGAGAAGGGACAACATTCTGATTCAGGGTTCTCTCCTCTACAGCACTACTACCTGTTCCCTTTTCCTTGGGCTTACCCTCATGATTTTCACCAGCGCCAGATTCTTCGCTTTCAGATAATCTTGATGGAGATGAAACATTTTCATGTTTCACTCTGACTTGTTTGTTTCCATTAACCAAATCTTTGGCAAGAGGTAGCCCATTGATCCCAGCAGAACTGGCTCGAGAGGAAAATTCAGAAATGTGTCCTCTTTCTGATGACATCTGTCCTTCATCATGGTTGGAGACCGGAGACACAACATTCACCCTTCTGGTACGAGAGATTTTTTGTGGCCTCTGACCAACCCATTGAGCCATTGGAGGAGATGATGACCCTGCAGGCAGGGGACGCTTGCGATTATTAGGCCCCCCAACTGAATTGCCTTTGGTTATACCTGGTGTTTGTTCCCAGCCATCAAGAGCTCCAGGCATGCGGGAAATATTAGGAGATGCATTTACTGCCGTTACTGAGCCAGTTCGAGGTGTCCTGGAAGCCTTTCCTTTTGTGACTGGACTTGGACTCACTGTATGATTATTGTCCTCCAGAGTATTTACCCTGAATAGCAGATACATCAGACAAAGAAAATGAACATTGAGCTTACATACTAAAACATTGAACAAATTAAACAGAATTGCATCACCATTTCATCATAATCTCGTAAATCCAAGTTATTATGCACCAAAAAGCAGCAAGGTTGAACTTAAATAGTGAATAAGTCAGTCAATCACCACATACTTATTGTTTGCTTTCACTACAAGCCGCTCCTTATTCATGCCAGAAGCAAAATCCCTTGTCATTGAAGCTTTTTCTGATTCCTTGGAAATGGCACGGACATTTGAACTAGCAGATGCTGAAACGCCATCTAGCTTGTTGATGCCACTACTCCCATTAAAAGATCCTGACCTGCAAGAGGACTTTCATGATTGTACCGAGCATTCTTTGACACATGCAAACAAAACAGTAAGCGTAATACCTCATGTTTTCACAAAGTGTCAATACAATAAATAATTAGCTTTTTGATCATGCAAGACCCAAGCTCTCATCATGTTTCCAATTTAATGGGAGAGAAAAAAACACGTAAACTTTGTTTGGTAGTGAAAGGTGGGACTGGACCTCCACTAATTTGATGAAAGTAAATTAGAATGAGCAAATGATCCCACTCTGTACACAAGATGGCCACTGAGGGCATCTACAAGACATAATTACACCTTCAGCCCTTCAGCTTGCATAATTACAAGTTTCAATTTTCAGCTCGAGTGGGTCAATTCTTTCTTGAAAGAGTATCTTACTATCATCTGGGACAATGTCACATAACAAGGAATGTGGAAAGGCCAATATTAGAAATTACTCACAAAACTTAGAAGTCATAATAATAATACTATATGGAACTAACTTATTTGCTTTGTTATGTTGGACACAAAGCATTCTCGTCCACTACAAAATGGAACATAATTAATGAGGAAATTACCTGAAGCTTTGGGCATCGTAAGGCTGCAGACCAGGTTCATTATTAAACTTATGATGCACCACTCGTTTAACTTCCCCATCACTGTCTATAGTTCTGGTAAAAACAGGGCCAACAGAACGTTTCTTTTTCATCTTTCTGTCCCACCCTTCCCCTCCAGCAGGTAGCCTACGGACTTTTTCTTCAGCAAGATCAGAAACTTCACCACCATCCCTGTGCATGTCTCTGTCTTTTCCCATGACCAAAGGCTGCCTTGGAACCATATTGCTTCGGCCATCAGCCTGGGGATTTCAGAGAGAAAGGAGGAAAACAGGTATACTGAATTAATATAGTTGATGAGATAATATTGATGCCTTTACTAAACAACGGATATTCACACAACAAAGGAAAACAACAACAATCAAGGCAATATTATGGAACTTTAATGTCTCAAGAGAGTAAAAATGCCCATTGAATATTGTAGAAATTTATAGAAAGATGAAGCAAATTAAAGCAAGCTACCATATTAATCTTAAGAGGAAACGGCCTCCATGACAATTCAACAATCTGCTTATCATGAGTTTTCAAAGAGGGGCAGATGTATATTGTGAAGGGCTATTTGGATATTTATTGGAATTTAAAATCTTCAAGAACCTCTACTGCTACTTTCTCCTTGCTGCTGTGTCTAACCATTATTCTCCTTTATTGTAAACCCACACATCATGCATGTACAGCAGAAATAGAATTTTATGGTGCAGAAAAGATCTTCATGAAAAAAGAAATCAAGTAACTATAGTCCAAACTTAATCAGAACAAGACTGAACTAATTTTTTGGTTCTAAATAGTAAACACCCCTCGGAGCAAATGAATATGTAACTACCTCATTTTTCTCGTATGCTAAAAACCCATCACTTTATAGCTTAGAAAGAACTCAAGGAATTCAACGTATAGGAATATATCTTTAAGCAGATACAAAGATGAGCACACCCCTTTTTCAAAGCATATTGGTACAAACATTTTTGGATTATACACCGAATAATGTAGCTCTCACAAGACAGTAACTGCAACATGAAAGATGCAATATTTTTTGGACATATAAAAATATCAAATCTGAAGGAGGTATTTGTGCACAAACCCGTAATTCTGCCACAGATGAGCGAACTCGCTTATTCAAAACAGGAGTCTTAGTCCTGTCCTCTAGTCTTTGAGTCCCAAGGTCTGAAGGATTTCGATGAATCTGTGTTCCCACCTTCAAAAAGTTTGAACCACCTGATCTTTCATTCATTAGCATCTCATTTCGTTGTTGATTCTTTGAATTTATTTCTTCTGAAAGTTTGTGACATCTTAGCAAGCATCCATTCCACATTTTTATTCTATCCCTGATACAAAAAAACAATTGTTTCATCTTCAGCCAAAAAAAAAAAAATGATCCAATGACAAGTCATCACATCCTATTTTCAATAAATAAATAAAAAAAGAGAAAAAAAAAAACTTTCTGCCCAGTCTCCAAAACCAGCGACAATCATAAAAGATTATCTTCCATCACATGGAAATAACTTCATATGCATGACAGATATTCCATTGTAGAAAAGTTTAAATAGAAGAAAGGATATAAAAGGCCAACGATGAGAAATTCATCCATCAACAACAATTATAAGGACAATTAATTACCTGGCCTTCTGATTGTCATCAAATACACCAGCTTTGATCCGCTTCAGTTCCTCTGCATCCACTGCAGGGGAGGGTTTTGAATGAGCAGCTCCAAAAGAATTATCTTCTGTAGGACTCCCAGGAGATATCCCCAAAGCCCTCCTTAACTCGCCTGTTCGAGTAAATTTTTGATCCCCCACTGTAACTTGATCCAACGACAGATATTGAGCAAGCGGGACCATGCCCCTAGCTGGTGAAGCAGAAGCCCGGGGTGTACTTGCCCCAGAACTGAACATCCGACTCTCACTGAAACTTCCAGACCTATCAAAACTGGCACTGGGATAACTCCCCCTCTGCCCATTAGAATAGCTACCTGTAAAACCCAATTCCTCCGAACTAGCTGAACTGAAATCGTATCTTGCATTTCCAGCCATCTTCTTAAACCCGCACAAACCAACTCATCTCTACAAAAAAAAAATCTTCCTCAACTGCTTATTTCACTAGGTCCAGCAACTTACTCTAAAGGAGACATTCAGCAATGACAAACGACAATTCAAGAATGGCTTGACAAATTCATAGATTACCACCAAAATTATAAACCAGCTGTCGAGTCTACAATACCAATGCACTTCAATTAGTCAAAGCCCGTTTCAAAAGTTTCCTCATTCATAGCACATTGTATTTTAATTTCAAAGAAAAAGATAACAAAGACATTAACAAAAAGCCACCAATGGCTTATTTTGTAATTCCCAAAATTAAAAATAAAATTTACACACAAAAAAAAAAAACAATTTCAACTAAAGAAGAAGCTAAAATGTCCAGCGCGTAAAATTCTTCACCGTTTTACCACTTACACGCTAAACCCCAACTAGAAAAAGATACAAACTTTCACAATTTTAAACTTGACAAGAAATACAATGTCACAGAACCCAATATTCCTCAGTAATTAAGTACGCTAGTAGCTCAAAGATCAATGACACTCGTAATTAAGTTTCTAATCACCAATTAAAGACTCCAAATACTGTAATTCAGTCAAATTAAAACCAAAATTCAAATTTCAACTAAAAACATCAAATTCTTTCAATCACTGGTAGGTATAAAACAAACTCTTGTAGCAAAAAAAAACTATTTCAACCAAACCAGAATTAGGGTTCTTGAAAAAAACAAGAAATTCAAACGCGAAATGTGCAATAAACACGAGAACTAAACAACACGCAGGTAATGAGGTCGCGAAACGCAATCGCGACGTACCGTCATTGAAGGGTGATTGGATTACGCGAGAGATCGAATTGCACAGAGAGAAGCAAGAAAGAAGGTTTTTTTTTCCAGAGAGAGGATAGTGAGGGTCCCGCAGAAAAAATTTAGGGATTGGCGTGCTTAATTCGGGTATATAAAGGAAAACGGTGCCGCTCAAATCAGGGTTTTTTTTTTATTATTGGTGGGGCCCTGCGAACGTGCTCACATTTAGGGGAAGGGAAAGGGAAGCAGAGGAGTTGGTTCCTTGAGAGTTGAGAGAGAACATACTATTTTCGCTCACTTTTCTTTTCTTTATATTTGTTCGTGACACATAGGATGATCGGTGTTTTTTTTCTTTTTTTTTAAACATCTTTTTATTGAAAGTATATTTAAATAATTTTTTTTATTTTTAACAGCACCATATCATATTCTAGATATATTTAAAAACATATCAATTTAATATTTTTAAAAGATTAAATAAATATAAAAACAAATTATAATCTCATTACTATAGAGCTTTTAGTTTTTGCTAGTAAAATGAGTTCGGGGTTTGTAATGAAATGGGAGGGATTGTGAAATAGGGTTAAGGGATAAAGGGGAAAGGTGATATATTTGTAAAAAATAAATCATAATGTTACTGGTGGTTGCCAAATCTTAGCTGATGACATGGAAAAATAGATATAGTCAAGCTTCTATAAATTAATGCTCTTGAAACCATGAAAAACAAATCTAATGATTAAAAATACCATTTATATTTAAAAAATAAGTTAGAATAGAATAAAAATATTGTTTAATTAATTTCATTAATTTATTAAGATTAAATTTCATAATACGAGTCGCACTACCTTTAAAAAAGAAGATGGGTTGAAATTCGAATTCTATACTGCTGGGTCAATGCATCACTTACAAAATGATATTATATTAAATAATACAAGAAGAGTACAGGCAATTTTATTTATTCTGAGAATTAGATCATCGTGTCGATTTTATTCATTATTACGAGTCGGGTAATTTATTTTGACAAGATAAAATAAATATATAAGTTTTTGAAAAATATATATATATATATATATATATATATTTAACAAATATATAGTTATAAAACAATAATTATATATTGTTAGCGTGTAAATTTATTAACACGTATAAGTATTATGTATTTAATTAAATTCGCAACACGGAATTTTTATTTTATAATTAAATGAATACATTAAATAAGACATCAATGGTTATTTTTTATAGATTTTCCCACAAGATTCATGCAAACACGGTTTTTGCTCTAATATACACATTTAATTTTTTTTAACCTGGAACATGCATGAAAATAAATATGTTAAATTGTTAATAATCTAATATGGTATTTTATCTACCTATGACTATCTTTAATCGCATAGCAAATTTTGACTTCCACGTGGATACCATCGCATCGATCCGTGAAATCCTGGTCTTCTCAGCGTCAACGGTGGTGATTCCAACCGGCACACGCGCAAGACTCCACCGCACGGAGGTTATTTTAGCTGCTGTTTAAAGTTGTTTTTAATTAAAAAAATATTTTTAATATTAATATATCAAAATCATAAAACAAAAATTAATTTTTAAAAAGTTCAGACATCTCCAAAAATACTTTTCCAACGCAATAATAAACACTCCATCATCCACCTAAAACAAGTTCTTGCCCCTTTTTATTCAATAAAATCCCACTTATACCCTTGTATTTAAAAAATCTAAATATCACCCATACCGCAGTATTTTCCAAAAACTCCGTTATCACCAGTAACCTTTTCATTTTTATTTTTATTTCATCTCAATTCGTGCAGAGACTATCTCCAAGAGGAAAAAAAAATATTTAAAGATATTATTGATATAAATATTTATTAATAATAAATAACTAATACAATTACAATTAAAATAATTTTTTTACATAGAAATATATTAAATAATTTCTGGCTTTTTTGATCAAACATGTATTGATCATTTGAGAATGTGGTTGCGATTGTTTTTTAAAGTGTTTTTCGTTTAGAAATGTAACAAAATATTTTTTTTATTTTTTAAAAACTATTTTTGATATCAGCACGTCAAAATGATCTAAAAACACCAAAAAATAATTTAAAATAAAAAATATTTTTTTTTTAATTTTTTCATAGGTGCTTTCTAAAAGCACTCCCAGACACCCTCATAGGAATAGTTCTTCAACTTATAAATGTTATTTTAGTTTTTCAATATAACTCTTTCCTGAAACTATGAAATTGAAAGAAGCTAATTTTTTCTCTTTTCCTTTCCTCTTCTCTTTTTTCTCTTTTCCTTTCCCCTTCTCTTTTATCTCTCTTATTAGAGTCACTCTTATATTTTAACGTGAATATTATACTATATGCTAAAAAAGCTCTTGGTTCAGTTACTATAGCATGTGAGACAAATCACTATGAATTACAATAATATCACTCAGTTTTCAAGTCGGATTGTTTGGTTAGCTGATTTACTATTGTTTTTTATTATTTCCGCATAGTAAAATAACCATTATATCCCTCAAAAAAAATAAAAATAAAATAAAATAGGCCTTATCGGGAGGGGTGCCACGGTAATTACATATTTTTGGTTTGGTTTGATTCGATTCACCGGTTTATTAATTTTATATATATTTATTTGCACAGTAAAATAATCATTTTATCTAAAAAAATCAACTTTGGTCAAAAGGGGGCCACATGAATTTCATATTTTTTTGAATTTATTTCCCCATTATTCACGCAACAACAACAACAATAATAATTATAATAATTTTAGTTTTTTTCCTTACTTTCCCTTTTTTTAATAATTTTGAGTTTTTTTTTCTCGAGGTAATTTAATATTTTTTATTATTTAAACAATAATAATAATGATATTTTTAAATGTTAAACTTTTAATGTTGTTGTTGCTATAATAGTGTGTGTTTATGTATTTATTATATCAAATATTGAATGTATAGATATTATATTTTATTTGTAAAATAGCAAATTTTATTAATTATTTCAATCCTAACAGTTAAAAAAATTATTTGCTCGACACACAACATAGTTTAACTAGTATCTTCTATATAAAAAAAAAAAAATCTAAAAAAACATTTCTACTAGTCATTCCAAGCATAGTTATCAAGCCCGGTTTGTCGAAATAAATTTACCTAGTAACGTGAAGCCTGGCCTAACTGGATGTCAAACCAATTATTTAATTAAATCAGGGTGATCGATCAGGGCAACAAAAAATAATATAAATATAAATATAAACAATAAAGTTTGATATTGAAAGTTATTGTCTGCAGGGTGTTTGAGAAATACTCTATTTTTTAAAAATATTTTTTTGTTTTAAATATTATTTTTTTAGTATTTTCAAATCATTTTAATATAATCATGTTAAAAATAATTTTAAAAAATAAAAAATATTATTTTAATTAATTTTAAATAAAAATTATTTTAAAAAACCATCAACCTGACGCCACCTACACTCACCTTCCTCTTCCTGACGGCACAAAAACCCACTCGCAATCATCAAAAGACACTCATAACTCACAAGTCATAACAAATTCAGAAGGAAAAAAAAAAGCTCTTTCTCTCTCTAATTTTTTCCATGGCCTTCGCTAACAGTCTCCTCTCCTCTTCTTCTTCACTCCCTCAAATTCACCATGGATCTAAGGATTTCAACTCCACCCCTCTAATCATTTCTCCTCGTGAGCCGTCAGCTTTCTCTTTCTCTCCGATTCTTAACAAGTTTTGCGAGCCTGGAATTGGAATAATCGGTTCCTCAAGGAAAAAGTAAGCTATAAAGCCTCTGATTCTCCCGTCTTATATGTTTGGATACACTGACTCTGGTTTCCGAGGATCTGTTACTTCCTGTTAGCTTAATTTTCTTATCGTCGTTTTTTTGTTTTCTTATACTGATTTTAGCGGTCTGTTTGGTTACCGAGAAACCTCGAGATTTTCTTTTAAATATGCAGCCTGGAGTTTTTTTAATGTTTATAGAAATTAAAAATTGAAAGCAAGCGACAGTGGATATTGTTATTAGTTTTTTTATGCTATTTTTCACTCTAATAAATTTAGATATAAACAGCAAAGATTCAATTATTAATCTGTTACTTCCTTTATCTGCTTTTTTTTTTTAAAAAAAAAATCATGAAAACACGATATTCTCTTAACTAGTTTTTTAACTGATCGGAAATTTGTGTTTCTCGTTACTTATCGATGATTGAGTGTTATGCAGGAACATTTTATATGCTTCGGTCAATGATTTGAATGCATCGGCAAGTTCAACCTCACTGGTCAGTTACTCGTTTCCTCCTGCCATCTCGTGCTTGGAATTTTGTTTTTTCTATTTTATTTTTATTGTTGATTGCTCTGAGATATTATTGAATGAATCTAAACACTGTAATTAGGAAAAAAAGTGACGCAGTTAAGGGATATTGATGTCTATTCCCTCCATGTACTGTTTTGCTGGCTTGGTGTTTTTTGTCCGCGGGGCTCACAAAAGAAATTCAATAAAGGCATTTTTATATGGTTTTGCAGGTTGTGTTATACCTTGTCTTGGGGGTTATTTTTTTTTTTTAATTCTGGTCTTTATTTGATGAAATTTATAAGCATGGACTAATAATAGTTTCTGCAATTCATCAAAAACAGGAGTTTTTTTTTTTTGGTATTTCTGACTCAAGTATACTGTTTCTGTGAGTTTGAGTGTCTGGGAATTGTTTCATCTTGAACTGTCACGTGTACCGCGCTGTCCAATTGAGATCGCTATGAAATAGTTACTGTAGATAGAGTTCAATATCAGATTTTTCATGTGGTGTGTGTGTGAAACATTTGGAATTGAGAAATTGACTTACACATGTTAATAATCGGTAGCAGAAATGCATGCAATAGCTCACAAGTGGCTTTAGAATTTGCTGTGAAATTTACAAGTTAAAGAAGTTGACTTACATATGTTAATAATTGGTTGCAAAAATGTATGCAATAGTTTAGAAGTGGCTTTAGAATTTGCTGTCAAATTTACAAGTTAACAGTAATTGCAGAAACCTGAACAGGATGCTGATTCGGTTCCCATGCCAGTAGTTCTGATAGATCAAGATTCAGATTCTGATGCAACAATTGTACAACTCAGCTTTGGTGATCGTCTTGGAGCTCTTATTGATACGGTGAAGTAGTCTTTTTAACTGACTCTGTCCTCTCTGGTCTTGAATTCTTTTAGTCCCGACACTGCCTACATCGAAATGAAAGTGCAGGCTACAGTAAGATGGTTAGCCCTCCCCTATTCCCAAATCCACCACCATCCCATATTTGGCCTTTTGATTTTCTCTCATGTAAGGATGGGCTGTAAAGCTGTCTTGCAAATGATCTTTCAGTTTTCTTCAAAGGGTGAAATTCTTTGAAGGGGAGGCGGCCCAGAGCAGCCTCTTTGCTCAATTTCCTTGAAATGCCATAAGAGATTTGCTTCTAAGGCAGTGTAATCTTCATATATATTGAAAATGTAGTTATTGTATGTCAGAATTCAACAAGCAGAAATGCTCCAATTGCTTCGATGATGGTTGAACCAAAGCCAATGCCTTAAGTTAGTCTCATGTATTTAGCACCATTTGACGGGTACCCCCAAATGCCTGCATATGATTGTTATTTTCAAGATGTAAACAAATGCATCTGCCTTCATAAAATATCAGATGTGCTGCTGAAAATATTTGGAGTTCTTGTAACTTGTTTGTTCTGTCATGGGACAGATGAATGCCCTTAAAGATTTGGGATTGGATGTGGCAAAGGGAACCGTTCTCACTGATGGACCAGTCAAACAAACTAAGTTTTTCATTACACGATTGTGAGTTTTCTTTTAACATATTTCTCGCCCCTGTACTTGGATCGGAGAATACCCTGTATTAATGTTTTGCTAGAAGTCTTAGCATTTAGAGATTGATCTTGGTTATGCCAGGGACACTGGTCGCAAGGTTGAAGATCCTGATATGCTAGAAAGAATTCGACTTACCATCATCAACAATCTTCTGAAGTACCATCCAGTAAGTATGCTTAATTGATGCCCTGGTCTATCTCTTCTCCTTCTTCTTGCGTTTTGTGGGTAGATATTAGAGATATTTCTGTTATATTTTCTTTACATTTCTCATGGTGATGAATTATTTTTTGTTTGCCTTCTCGCCAGGAATCTAGCGAGCGACTTGCTATGGGTGAGGCTTTTGGAATAAAAGCTCCAGAGAAAAAGGTGCTTCTATATCAGTCTCTCAGTGTGTGCATGAGCGTGTCTGCGTGTAATTATATATGCGAGCTCCAAGGGAGCAGGACATCATGAAAGCTTTTGTTTAGCTTTATGAACTTATTCTCGTATTGATTTGGTTTGGTTTGTTTTATCCTCATCTGATCCTCTCTATATATTTTGGGTATTCGCATCAGAGAGCCTGTCTGCCATTGCAACAAGATCATTTATGCTTTCTGATTGCAGTTGGCATGCTATTAAGTTATGTTGTACAGATGCTTCTCTTATTTTAGTTGATTAATATGGTGTAATTGCTACTGTCAGGTTTGGTTATTGCACTGACCGAAGTATATACTTATTGGATCTCCACCATTAGCTTCTAAATCAAGTTTTTTTTGGTGAAGATCTGTTCTTAGATTAGTAGATGCCTTGCATGTGCTAAAATAGACTTTACAAAATTTGAATTTATATTTACAATTTCCTTTATGGCAGCTTGATGTTGATATTGCAACTCAAGTGCATGTCAAAGAAGATGGGCCTAAGAGGAGGTTTGCTTATGTTCTAACGTTGATTAGTATTCTGATTCACAAGTTATACGTTCTTCTTTTAATTTTCATCTTTAATAACCTAATATTTGGGACAGATTAAATTGAGATTTTTTTTTATCAGCTTGCTCTGCATTGAGACAGCAGATCGACCTGGATTACTTGTAGAAATCATCAAAGTCATTGCTGATGTCAATATTGATGTAGAATCTGCAGAGATTGATACAGAGGTCTTTCTCTCGCTGTCTCCAACCTGATGCGCACACCCCATCAGGTGCATCGCAGTTTTGCATTCTCTTCTAATTAACTTATCTTTGTCGTCTCACAGGGATTGGTTGCCAAAGATAAATTTCATGTCAGCTACAGAGGGGCAGCATTGACCAGTTCCCTGTCTCAGGTAATTAGCTGGGTTCCAACTATGGGTGTTTGATAATTGTGGAGTAAACATTTTCTCGTTCTGTGTATACTTCTCTTTCCTTGTTATCCTACAAGTAAAGAGAATCCTACAACTGTAAAGTGAATCCTACAACTGTAAAGTGAATCCTACAACAAATAATATTTGAGCTGCATCTTCTAGGCCTGTACAAGAACATGCTATATCCTTACAAAACTAGGATAATTCAAGATCCTAAGCATAGTTCACCTTCAATTCTATATGGTGTCTACCACTTTATTAACCTTTTGTTTTTTTGAATTTGCAGGTTCTAGTGAACTGTTTGCGTTACTACCTTCGGAGGCCAGAAACAGATATCGATAGCTATTAGTACACCAGAGGTAAACCATCATTCTCGATTGTAGACCCAATGTAACGTTTTTTGTGCCGCATCGCCTTTGAGCTCAAGTCACCTGTGAACTGCATGTTTCAAGATATCATGTGATCATGTTCCATAACTGCAAGCTGGGATGTTCTGTAAAGATGCTTGTAACCCTGCTATTTTTGATCCCGAATAATGGGATCAAGCCAATTACGAAACAAAAAAACATGGAATGCTGAAACCAATAATTCATGCCTCGTGGTTTTGCTCCTTTTTTATATTTTTAGACGAAGCATTCTGTGTCGATGCAGATGCGCACAAATGGCTTGAGCCTTTGATCCAAGGGTCGGTGAGACGATCAAAAATCAAAACAATGTCCAGAAGGTGATTTTTTTTTTTGCTAATCATGGCAGCTGTCATGCTTGTTTGGGTAATTTTGACGAATCTGCTCGAAACGTGAATTTAAATTTTGATTGTGAATATAATTTTTAAAAAGAAAACCTTAACCTTGAAAAGATGCTATTGTATTGTGAGCTGATCCAGTTAACTCATTTAGCCCATGTTCTAAGTTTTGGGTAGGATCGGGTTTAATAAGTTGCAGTGCGATGTCCAGACCTAGATCCTAAGATTTATTGTCCAAGACTCTCCGAAAACATGCATGGTATTGTGAGTGGGTAATGCGGGCTTTATTTGCTGTTGTTATTTTTGTTTTTGTTTTTATTGACTGTTTAGTACTGTAGATTCAACTGGTTATTAGAGTGTTTTTCATTTAAAATTATATTAAAATAATATATATTTTTTATTTTTTAAAAATTAATTTTGATATAGAACATGAAAATGATCTAAATATATAATTTTGATGAATCAAAGCCTCTTAGAACAACTCATCATCCCATCTTTATCAAATTTAACACTAAAAAACCCAAAAGTAAACACTCTTTCTGATAGCCAACCAATACTCTTTCCCCTGGTTATCAAGCAGACTTCATAGAAAAGAAAAGCTGTGGATCCACGGCCTTAAGTATTTGAGCTAGCAAATCCTCATTTTCTACGTGTGAGAGTGCAGGTGGTTTTCAGTCTTGAAGATGAATTCTGAGCACCCCCTGCAAGAACTCATCAGATCCCAATACAGCAGAGGATTTCCTAATTTCTGGGATCAAATCTCATGGAAAATTCAGTGACACGGGGCTGGCATCGAAATGCTTCACCATGCATGTTAAGAGTCGAAATGCTAGCTCTTGGTAGAAGTAATTTTGGCGGCTCCTCAGAGAGTATACATAAACCAGTTGAGGAATTGGTTGACGTTGTATCTTTAGATCCACGTTTTAGTTTCTACATTGAATCAAATCAAAGCCTCTTGGCACAACTCATCCCATCTTTATGATAGCCACCTAATGATGTTTCCCTTTCGAATCAAACAAACTTGACTGTTAGGAAAAGTTGTGAATCCGATAAGCAGGGGGGCAAAGACTTGTTCTTCACAGATGTCGCATGTGCGAGCTTACATGGAAAAAAGTTGTCACTTAGAAATCTTAATTAAGGATCTTCTGTTCTGGCTCGTATGCATCGGATCCATGTAATATTTTTCCAAGATGGGACCCGCAAATAATTAAAATATCCGTGATAATTAAAGTGATAGTTAATTAAAATTATTTCCACGTGAATTTTTCTTTGGAATTCATCTATAGTGAAATGTGTCGGGGGGCTACAACGAAAATCACCCATTTACCCTTTTCTTTTATTTTTTAAGGTTTTATTTCATGAGTAGGATGGTATTTGCACATAGCCAATTTGTCATTATTGAGAGATACTGTTTTCTTTTTCATTTTTTAATATAAATGCAATTGTCGTATTGTTCTTGAAGAATAAACGATAGAATTATTGGTCTAGGAGACGTATGATAATTTGAACTTTTTTTATGAATAGTGCAATTGCACGATTATCCTAATCATGCATATTTTTTTCGATTTTCATGTTTTAATGGTTTTCGTCTTTGCTATTGCAACAATTGCAATATTTTTATTTTATTTTTTCAGATCAAGTAAAAATTAGCTTAATATCTTATGCATTTTTATTAGTATATATAATTTTTATTATATACAAGAGTTGATTTTGTTATTCATAATTATATTTTTTATTTGATGTATAAAAACACATTAACTCTCTTATGATGAAATTTGTTTTGCAAGTAAAATAAAAGTATCACCGAAAAAGTTCTAATAGATTCTGTAATTTATAATTAGATTTAAAACATAATTAATTTAAAAAACTTTCAAATTTATTTTTTCCGAAAAAAAGTAGTCTATTCGCGGGCAAGCACGACAGGACACGTAACCAATTTTTTCTTATTGAGGGTCCCCATTTCCTCAAACGTGAATGATCACATGCATGGTTTTGTATCATGATCATCAACTCTGGTATTTACTGTTGAGGTGCATCTTGGGCACTGTTGCCCCGTGCGAGCTAATACTATATAAGGAGCACTCCGCACAGATCAAATTAACTCCTCGGAACCCTGCTTTGCATCTGATCCAAGAAAAAGAAAAAGAAAAAGAAGAGAACCGCAAACGATGGTCTTAATGGTGAGAATCTTGTTTGCCGGTCTCTTCATTGGCCTTGTGTTTTCTGACCCTTCCCCAGTCCAAGACTACTGCGTAGCCGTTACAGATTCTGAAACCTACATCCCATGCAAGAACTCGTCACTTGTCACCATCGAAGATTTCATGTTTTACGGGTTAAACGCTACAGCAGAGTTCAACGATGCAGGGCAAGCAATTGTTTCTGTCAACGTGAACACCTTTCCAGGACTAAGAACTCAAGGTGTTTCACTTGCTCGTGCTGATTACAAAGCTGGTGGCGTCGCCGTGCCTCATGTGCATCCAAGAGCAGCAGAGGTTGTTTGGGTGCTCGAGGGGACATTTTTATCAGGGTTTATTGATTCAGAGGAAAGAGTTTTTTCTAAGGTGATTCAAAAAGGCGATGTGATTCTGATCCCAAGGGGCCTGGTGCATTTCCATAAGAATGTTGGAGATGTACAGGGAACAATTCTGGGCTTCTATAACAGCGAAAATGCTGGCCGGTCGACGTTTCGAGACACCCTATTTGGATGTGAAGTGAAGGAAGAAGTTTTGGAGAAAGATCTCGGATTGAGTGCTGAGGATATCTCAAAGGTACTGATCAGGGGGCGAAAGCTAAATTTGTGTGGAAAGGGTGAAGCTGGCTCTAGTGCTTCACCAAACTAACAAGTACTGTCTGCCATGTGAGTGCTAATTTAGACATCAAATAAGGGATCTGTAGCGCAGTACTCTTCTGCTACAGTTTCATGCAAGTGTGCTGTGAGTCCAGTAGTGTTTCAAGCTAGCTAGCTGTATTAGCAGAGTCAAGTTTGGTAGCTTGGTTTTTTGTTCCAAGCTGTTATCTGTAGCTGTTCTTCTGGTGGGTCGACCGCGCCAGGGAATTAGCCTTTGAATGATGCATGTGATTGATGGGTGCTTTAAATGAATCATGATTTGTATCGGAGAATAAACTAAAGTATCGTGTTCGTTCGCAGTACACACCGGAGGTTACTGTTTAATTTTAATAGACCTGTATGGAGATTTGCATGAACAAATAACTAAAATCCCAACTTCGTTAATTTTATAAACTTAAAGCTGTATCAGTAATATCAAGGGGTAAATATCGTCTTACTGTTTGGTTGATGACAAGCCAGCTCGCATGAAGCCTGTCCTTGATGAAGACAAATGTAAGGGTCCAGATTGTTGGCAGCCATACTTTTCGAAATCAAAGCTTGCATTTCTGCTCGTTTCTGCTTTAGTTTTGCTTCCACTTGCTTGTTTGGCTGTGATCCTACTAGCTTCTTCTTTTTTATTGTTATTGTGTTTATTCGGCTCAGCTTGTATGCATCTCAATTAATTAATTTTAAAGATAACCCTAGCAACAATTATATTACCATACATGATTTGTGAGTTTTTTTTTTGGCTAGGTTATTGGAATGGACACTGCCTCAAGTAGATCATGCATATCATACGATGACTACGTTCCAACTGGGTTGGGTCCAATAAACATTTCATTTCTAAAGATGGAACATGAATAATATATTTGTATTTGGCAGATGCATCACATTCGTCTCACCACTTATTCATAAGAAAAAACAAATAGCTACGAGCAGGAAGAAAGTTCCAAGAAATCCAAGTGATAGTTATGGCAGATTGGCGTGACGTGAGGGTCCCCATTGCCTCGAACGTCAACCACTTGGTTTCGCACCAGATGCTATATATATATATATATATATATATATATATATATATATATATATATATATATATATATAAACATATTTTAATTTTTCTTATATCTTTTCATACGTGTAAATTATACTGCTTTATTTACACATCTCAAACCCTCCTTGTAAGGGTTTCAAGACATTACATTATTAACTTAGTAATGTTAGAGATTTTGAGATTTATATAATAAGTTTTGAGTTTGATTAAGGATATGTATTTTTTGTTAAAACTTGGAATATGCAGAGTTTTATTCATTCATTTGAACGATAAAATATACTGTTTAGAGAGTGATGTTTATTGATACAAAAAACAATAAAACACCACCATTGGAATATATATTTATATTTTTTTCAGCACAGAAAATATTAATGGGGTGAGATTTTTTTATTATAATATATATTTGAATAAAATAATAAATTCATGCAGAATTCTGGGCAATACCATTTATTATAATATGAATTTTTCTTTGATCATCATTAAAAAGCAATAATATTCATTGTGCCTACTCTCTGCAGTACTGTGAGAACCATACTTGCTAACGAATATCCCGCCGATCAAAGTCCTGGAAACACCACCACTGCTTCTGATCCACGAGAAAAACAGTATTACAAACGATGGCCTTGCCGGTGACGGCCTTACTTGCCATTCTCCTCCAATGCCCTGTCATTTTGGCTGCTGATGCAGCCGAGCCTAAGATTAGAATTCAAAGAAATGAAGATGGGATTTTCTAAAAAGGATGTCGACACAAGAACCCTAGCAGTTACTGAAATATTTCTCCACACTAAATCCAGCCTCCAGCAGCTGCTTCTAACCCTAATTATCCAGTCCAAGACTTCTGCAGCACAGCCGACATAGATGCTGCAACCACCATCCCAAGCAATGATTCACCAGATTATTGGAAAGCTTGAGCAGGTGTAAGAACTACTCGGAAAGGTTGAGTGCTTTCGTTGGAATTTATTTCACGAGATAAACATAAATCTCTGCCGGTGAAGACGAGGACAGTGTGACCAGTCATCTAAACATTGAATTTTAACAAATTATATCAAGTTCATATGGATTATTTATTTGTTTATTATTTTTTCTGAATATTTTTACCGAACACTATATCTAAAGCAGATGATGTAAATAAAATTTGAAGACCGTTGAATGCAAGCGAGCTTGCTGGAAAAATGGAATCCAATGGCTAGAGAGAAGTTTAGAGAGAGACACTCTCTAAAAAAGTGATCCCTTGGAACCACTCCGGCCACCGAGACTACCAATTCTTCTCTTCTCCTTTCTTTCCCAAGCCCTCCCAACATGCATAGCACTCAGCAAAATCCCCAAAATCCCAACCAGAAACGGCCCCATATTCCCACCCCTCCAGTAACAAAAAAACCCCAAATTCCCACCCCGCCAATAACCAAAAAACCCTAAAATGAAGACAACAACACCCAAATTTCCACCCCACCAATAACCAAAAAACCCCAAAATGAAGACAGCACCCAACCAAAAGGTCCGGTTCCAGTCCCAACATCTTGGGCAGACAGAGTTCGGGTAACGAACTCATCCACTAGGCACACCTTGGTGCCCATTCCACAGCAGCCACCTGGATCACGTCTCTTGATCCCTGCAGGGATGAAAATGCTCAATGTGGACCATTGGTCCAGATGTATGATCGGTTGCTTTACAGGCTATAGAATTCCATACCATGCAGTTAATCTCATTGCAAGGAAAGTTTGGGATTCTTTTGGCTTAGAACAAGTCTTCACCGCAGCTGATGGCTTCTTTATATTTCGGTTTAAGTCTGAGGAAGACGTCTTGGAGATAATTGAAAAAGGTCCTTGGATGTTTGGAGGTAAAAACATCATTTTACAAAAATGGACGCCACAATTTCAGTTTGACCGAAGCAAGATTTCCCATGTGTCTGTATGGATACGATTAAGAGGACTACCTCTCCCTCTGTGGACCAAGCAAGGTCTGAGCATGGCAGCCAGCATGGTGGGGAAGCCACAGTCTTGCGATGAACAAACTATCAATTGTAAGAGGTTGGACTATGCCAGGTTATGCGTGGAATTAGACGCAAGCCTCCCTTTTATTCGACAGTTTGAAGTTGAGAGTCCCTTGTCAAAGGAGCCTGTGAAGGTCACTGTGGAGTATGAATGGAAGCCTTCCCGCTGTGAGGTCTGCCATAGCTTTGGCCACAAATGCCCTGCTCCAGAGAAAACCAATGTGGGAGGAGCGACGCCAACTGATGGTGAATTTCAGCAACCCCAAGGCCAGCTAAAGGAAAGGGAAGAAACCCATACTCCTGATGAGGCTAGCCCTCGGAGACAAGAAGCGGAGGGAGCCAGACATCGTAGCCGGAGCCGGCCAAAGCAACGGGAAGGAAAACAGCCTTGGATTGAGGTCAGTCCTTCTCGGCAAGCCACAAAAAAGGTGTCAGACCTAGGACATCAGATGTCAGAGCCCGTTCTGCAGACAATCCCTTTTAAGCAAGTCTCTGAAAGCAGCAAGCAAAGCACTGTTGGTACAGTAGGCCAAAAGGGTGCTAATAGCCGAAAGGACAATCAGCTCTGTCTTGTGGAGTCTCAAGGACAAGAGGGGACCCCGAATACTGGAATGGATATCGAGGTAGGAGTTGAAGAGGAGGGAAGTTCGATGCCACAAGGCAGCCACGTATCCTCTGAGGGTGATGAGCCCACTACCACGTCGCCGGCTGTAAGGAAAAAGAAGAGTGGCAGGAAGAAGAAGGGGGCCAGGGGCCTCTGAACTCAGGGCCGTTTTCTGCTAAACATATTAATAAATGGTGGCCTCTATAGGAGCGTGGAACATCAGAGGGCTCAACAGCCCACAGAAACAAAAATCGATCCATCATTGGATCACAAAAAACAATTTAGACATTGTGGGCATCTTGGAAGCCCGCATACTCTCTGCTAACATGGCCAAGGTTGAGAATGGGCTGGGCTTGTCAAAATGGCAGTTCATATCTAATATAAACCATGGTCATCTCTGTCGAATATTAGTGGGCTGGAACCCAAAGAAAGTTACTGTCTCTCTTATTCATTCATCCTCTCAGTGGATATCTTGTGATGTGCTAAATCAGGCAAATGGCTCTTCTATTCGTGTAACTTTCGTCTATGGCATGAACTCGCCAGTTGACCGTAGGGCCCTTTGGAGCTATTTATCTTCTCAAAAAATGGTCAATAACACTATTTCGTGGACAATCCTAGGGGACTTCAATGCTATCACAAACTCAAGGGATCGTAGCGGAGGTGACCATCACTGGTACTCTCACATGGATGAGTACCCATCTTGTATCACTCAAGCGGAGCTCAACCAAATCCCTCCATCGGGTATGCACTTCACCTGGGACAATGGCCAGCATGGAGAGAATTCCATCCTCAAAAAGCTCGATTGGGTTTGGGGGAATCACCAGATGTTGTCAGCTTGGCCGGATTCAAAGGCTGAGTTTCAAGCGAGGCTTGCCTCTGATCATAGCCCTATAGTCCTGACATTAGCTCCTCCTCCTTTTAGGCAAAAAGCAAGATTCAAATTTTTGAACCTTTGGACCAAGCAGGAAGGTTATGAAGCGGTTGTTAGAGCTGCTTGGGCGGTGGAAGTCTTCGGTAATCCCATAAGTAGGCTGACCTCTAAGCTTCGGGTTCTTAAAGGTTACTTGAAATCCAAGCTTGGTCATTGTTCTCATGATATCACCCATAGAGTGAACGAGGCTAAGGAAAATTGGTATGCTGTCCAGCATCATCTGGATAAGAACCCGAGAGACCAAGTTATCAGAGGAAGAGAAAGGGACGCTTGCTACCATTATCATAAGCTTAATTCTGATGCAGAATCCTTCTTTAAGCAGCGGTCGAGAGTCCAGTGGCTGAAGCTTGGGGACAAAAACACAGCTTATTTTCACAGATCTCTTTTACATCGCAGGGCAAGGAATCATATCCATAGCCTCACTTCGGAAGCAGGGGAGGTGGTGAGGGAGCCTATGGCAATGGGTAATTTGGCAGCTAACTACTTCCAGACTCTCTTATCCGATCCTAGCTCTCCAGCTGAAAATAGCATTGATTTCCCTATGTTCTCTAAAGCAATCAGCAGAGAGGAGAGGGAAGCTATGGTTGTTCCAGTCACAAGGGAAGAGATCAGGGAGGCCTTATTTTCTATTCCGGATGACAAATCGCCAGGGACAGATGGTTATAATAGTTGTTTCTTTAAGACAAGTTGGGAAACGGTGGGGGATGATTTTGTGGCAGCCGTGGAGCATTTCTTCAAAACTACCTCTATGCCTAGATGCATCAATACCACTCGGATCATTTTAATTCCCAAGGTGGAGACCCCAGGCCACCTAAATGACTACAGACCAATCTCCTGCTGCTCGGTAATTTATAAGTGCATATCTAAAATCATTGCTAAAAGAATTAAGGCCAGTCTTGGCACAGTCATCAGCAGATCCCAATCAGCTTTCCTTCCAGGTCGTAACATTTCAGAGGCTATCTTCCTAGTGCAAGAGCTCATGCACAACTACCATCGCCAGGGAGGGATTCCTCGTTGTGCTATCAAAGTTGACCTACAGAAAGCTTTCGATACGCTGAATTGGAATTTCATCATTCAGGCCCTGGGGAAAGTAGGCATCCATCCTACAGTCATTAATTGGATTCGGGTTTGCATAACAACTCCTAGTTTCACTGTCAGTATTAATGGTGAAGACCATGGGTTTTTTCAAGCTTCTAGGGGCCTTAGGCAGGGGGATCCCCTTTCTCCTTATCTCTTTGTCCTAGCTATGGAGGGGCTTAATGAAATCCTGCAAACAGTCACCC
The DNA here is from genome assembly GCA_027405865.1 of Salix purpurea. Lineage (NCBI taxonomy): Eukaryota > Viridiplantae > Streptophyta > Magnoliopsida > Malpighiales > Salicaceae > Salix > Salix purpurea. Next base: position 809,767 of record JAOWLH010000012.1, read on the forward strand.
TAGACCCCGCTTTCACTTTCCACTGGAGATGTAAAGCCCTGAGAATAACGCATCTGAGCTTTGCAGACGATTTAATTCTGTTTAGCAGGGGTGATCCCAGCTCTGTCAAAATCCTGAAGAGTGCTCTTGACACTTTCTCTAAGTTATCAGGGTTAAGTATAAACCACAACAAAAGTTCGGTGTTTGCTGCAGGGGTGAGCCAGGATATGCAGTCATCGCTTGCTTCCATTCTAGGGATTTCGGTGAGCAATGCGCCTCCAACTTATCTCGGGGTTCCTCTCATCACAACGAGGTTGACCAATGCTGATTGCTTCCCTCTGGTGGATCGAATCAAAAGCCGTATTGGTTTGTGGACAACAGCCACTCTCTCCTATGCAGGGCGTCTTCAGTTAATTCTCTCGGTTTTGTTTTCAGTCCAAGTATACTGGGCAACAAAATTTATTATCCCGGCTACTACGATTGCAAAAATAGACAGCATCCTATCTGCTTTTCTATGGAAAGGAGTTTCTTTGTCTCCTAGGGGGGCCAAGGTCGCTTGGAAGGATATCTGCTTCCCGAAGGCAGAAGGGGGCTTAGGCATTAAAAGCTTGCGGACTTGGAATCAGGCTGCCATGTTAAATCACATTTGGGTCATTCTCACAGAGAAGAGTTCCCTATGGGTTGCTTGGGTGGAGAAATATTTAATCAGGGGGCGTCCTTTTTGGCAAATTCAAGTTCCTGCTAATCCTTCATGGACTTGGCGGAAGATCCTCCAAGCTAGAGAATGGTGTAGAGGGGAGTTCAGATCGAGAGTGGGTAATGGGAAAAACACCTTCCTATGGTTTGACTACTGGATGCCCATGGGTAAGCGTCCATCCGACATTCTCTCTCAGAGGAGCCTCTCCTCTTCCATGCTTTCGTGGCAAGCAAAAGTGGCAGACATCATTGAAAATGACAGATGGTCTTTCCCGCAGATCCCTTTACTTAACCAACAAATCTGGTCTAGAATAAATTTTCAGCCCCATCTCTCTAGGGAAGACTCTGTGGTTTGGACTCCTAATAGTTCTGGGCAATTCACTATCTCTTCGGCTTGGGAGCATCTAAGGGCCAGGAAACCAATTAATGTCCTTCATCGCCTGTTATGGCATAGCATCCACATCCCCAGACACTCCTTTGTGCTATGGTTGGCAGCTCAGGGTAGACTTAGAACTATGGATAGAATGCACTATACTAATGGCGAGGATACTACTTGTCGTCTCTGCACTCGGGATCCAGAGACACATGATCATCTCTTCTTCACTTGCAGATATTCTCTCCAAGTTTGGAAGTATATCCAAGCTAAAACTCATTCTCGCTGGCCAAATTTGTCTTGGTTCAGTTTAGTGGAGTGGACCTCGCGTAGATACCAGGACACTAAATCCATCAACAACAGGATTGGTGCTCTCATTCTTGCAGCCACGGTTTATTATATTTGGCAGGAGCGGAACAGGAGGATTTTTCAACAGCTTTCTCAGTCGGTTTCTACTGTCGGGGAAGCCATCTTTCAGGTTTTAAGAGATCAGCTTATGAGCAATAATGGGCTTTCAATGGCTGACGGAACTCGGGCCATTTGGAATATCCCATAGAGTTTTTTGGGCGTCTGCTCGTCTCGTCTTCTTGCGACTGTCTCTCTCATTCTAAGGAATTCTTATATTCTGCAGTTAGTTTCCTCAGTCGCAGGGCTTTAGTCTAGGTTCTTTTTTTTTTTTTTTTTTTGAGGCTTTTAGGCTGTGTTGTTAAGGCCCATTGGGCTTTCTTTGGTGGAGGGCCTCAGCCCTTTCCTGTTTGCCGTCTGTTTAGTTGGCTTGTACATTCTCCATTCTTAATATATTTTTCCTTTCCAAAAAAAAAAAGCGAGCTTGCTGGAGCTCGAGACCCTCGCCATTGTACTTGCATCTTCTTTTATGATGTCTCAATGAGATTTTATTTTATATACCATGAGGCCCAGTATTTAATTAAGTAGCCCATGATTGCAGCTCCGAAGGCAAGCCCACCTGTGTACAATTTCTTCTTCTTCTTAAATTTCGTCCCTATAAAAATCAAAATCCTTAAACCCTAACCCCAACCCCCCCTCCCGTCTTCTCTGCTTCATTCGACCATGGCGACTTCAGGAACTGTGATTAAGGACATGTACGACGTCGGATTGAAACCTCGTATGATCCGTACGCTTCTAAAAGAAGATGTGCCTGACGATAAAATCCCATTTAATTCTCCATCAAAACTCTCCCGTATTATCTCCTGCATTCAGTCTCACAAACTCTTATCAGAGCCTTCTATCACTGACAACAACAAACAAATCGAACGGTGGAAATCCTCCGTCGATGATTGGATCACTCGCTTGCTGTCTCTTATTAGCAACACCACCTCAACACCAGATAAATGCTGGGCTGGAGTTTGCTTGTTGGGGATGACGTGTCAAGAGTGTAATGCCGAACGGTTTCTGAGGTCTTATGCTGCTTGGTTTGATAAAATGTTGACGCATATTCGGGTATTGTAAGAAGAATTTTGAACTAAAGTTGGTAATTTTGAAATGGGGTTTATGATAATTTTTTTAATATTTTGAGAATGAAAGAAAATGATGCTTGTGTGAATGTCAAAGAAATGATCTCTAGTTCAGCTTTTACAGTTTGAAGATTTTAATTTAGTTTATTTTACTGAAAGATTCTTCGCAAAATCATGTCCTGAGAATTTCATCCATTGTACGAGTGGATGCTGTTGGTGGGTGCTCCTAATCCAGCGATTGAGGTTCTTCAGGATGTGGTATTGGGGAAGGTTTTTGTAAAACCAGTGCTGTTCAAAAAGAAAGACTCGATTGTGCTTGGTACTTTTAATTTGATGGGGGAATTGGTACGTTTGTGTTTTAAACAGTCACGAGGGGATTCTCAGTTTGTGAAGGTGGCTGCTTGTGCCTCGATATCGGATTTGATCACAAGGTAAAACCATTTAAGCCCTTTTTGAGAGGTCTGGGCTTGATTTAGTTAGTGCCACTTATTATAATTGCTATAAATTGTGAAGATATTGACTTTGATGAAAAAAAGAGGGGATTTCGCTTGCTGGAAAAGTCATTCAACCTGTTTTAAAGCTGTTGAATGAGGATAGTTCAGAGGCTGTATTGGTGAGCTGGGTTTTTAATCCATTACATAACCTCAATGGATCTTATAAATTGCATTGATAAATTCTAGGATTGATCATTCCACATAACAACATGTAACTTATTGTTTTTCTTGAGGATCATGCCAAAGCTGTTATTTCTACTTATTTTTCTGGAGGATCGTGCCAAAGCAGCCTTATAATAATGTAATTGATGAATTATTTGTATAGCAAGACTTGGTGAAGTATTATTATGTTAGTTCACAAGGTAGGATAATGTTTAATTATTAATTTACTTTTTTTAAGAAATACATATAAAATATGTGATAAGAGAGAATCTCGTGATTCTCCATGATTTACGTTGTAATCTTTATATTACTGTAATCTTGCTAATGTATAGCTGTAGGATAATTATGCCATTAATTGTATTCATATCTTTCCTATTATATAGGATTGTACAGCTATATAATGAACGGACTTCTCCTCTGCAATGTAAGGAGATTTTTAGCCATTCACACGATTCTGTAAACACAGTAAACATCTTTATGGTATCAGAGCAAGGTTTACAAATATCCATGGCAGATTCATCTTCCTCTTCAAATTCATCTTCTTCTCCAACCCCTGTTCTTCCGCTCAACACAATGGTGCACATGCTTACCATTAAACTGACGTCCTCCAACTATCTGTTATGGAGAAATCAGTTTGTTCCTCTGTTAATCAGTCAGCAACTGTTTGGATCATAGTTGTCAATTCCATTCTGTTCCGTCCGGAACGTTCCGTTAAAAAAACCGAGATGAAACAGCGTCGTTTTTGTCTCGGTTTTAATTCCGGCCCGTTCCGGAAATTCTGGCCAAATTCCGGCCGGAACGTCTCGGTACCGTTCCGGCCTTAAAATCCTCTTTATTTTGATTAACTTGTGATTTTTTTTTCTAATTTTGAGATTATGTTTGTTTGACTTTGTGTTTATATTGTATAATTTAAAGTTAATTTATCTTGAATTTTAATTATACTTGTTAAATTAATATTTTAATTATATATATATATATAATTAATTATATATGAATAGTACAACCCCGAAACGGCACGCCGAAAAGGTCCGAAACCGGAACGTTTCGTTCCAATAGAAAAACCGGAACGGAATTGACAACTATGGTTTGGATATTTAGATGGCACAATCACCGTTCCCAACCTCACGGTGACAGACTCTGATGGAGTCACCAAGTCAAATCCTGCTTACAGTTCCTGGTTGCAAACAGATCAGATGCTGCTTAGTTTACTCTACTCTTCACTTACAGAAGAGTCTATGGGTGAAGTATTCGGATTACAGCATTCTCATGAGGCCTGGCAAGTCCTTGAAGCCTCATTTTCTAATAGATCAAAGACTCGAGAATTACAACTCAAGGATGAACTCCAGCTGATGCAACATGGCTCTCGATCCATTGCTGAGTTTTCTCGATTTTTTAAAGGTCTCTGTGACCAGTTGGCTGCTATTGGACGTCCCGTTGATGACACAGACAAAGTCCATTGGTATTTACGGGCATTGGGACCAGACTACAAAATTTTCTCTACCACCTTGATGTCTCAGCTTCTATTACCATCATTCTCCGATGTTGTTCCAAAAGCATCAAGTCATGAGATTTTTTCAAAGTCTGTCAACCAGCTGCCTTCCAATTCTGCTTATTATGCACATTAGACTCCCAAATTTACAGGAGTCAAGAAATGGAAATCTCGGCCTTCCACATCCTCTACATCCACTGTCCACAAGAAATCACCATCCTCTGTTTACTGTCAGTTGTGTGACAAAGAGGGACATTTGGCCAAACGTTGCCGGAGCTTCTTGAAAATGAAGAAACAATAATCGGCCAACCTTGTTGAAGCATTCTCTGCTTGTTCCATTTAGGAACTGAATAATCCGGAGTGGTTCCCAGACTCTGGTGCAACATCTCATATGACAAATAATCCTGAAATATTGGATGATCCTGCTGCATACACTGGTAATGAAAGGGTGATGGTTGGTAATGGTCAGTCTCTACCTATTTCCCATATTGGTTATGTTTCCACAGTTGCTCCTCATAGTTCCATTCCTTTGTCTAACGTGTTGGTTGTTCTTGGCATTAAGAAAAATCTTATTTCTATTAGTCAGCTTACCAAACAACTTAACTGTAGTGTAATCTTTGATTCTCTTTGTATTTTCATACAGGATCACGCCACTGGGACAGTGTTGGGAGTCGGTCAATGTGAGAACGGTCTCTATGTCCTCGATTAGCATCATCATGCTCTTGTCTCAATTTTGTCTGCTCATAAACCACGTGCCTCTGCTCAATTGTGGCATGCACGCCTTGGCCATCCCAATTTTCGTATTATCTCTTCCCTTTCTAGTTTAGGGTCTATTCATTGTAGTGATAGATCAGTGTCCAATAAATCTCATATTTGTGTTGGTTGTCAACTTGGCAAAAGCCACCGTTTACCTTTTTCTCTAAATGATGAACATTGCAATATGCCTTTTGATCGTTTACATTGTGATTTATGGGGTCAATCTCCAGTGTCTTCTGTTACTGGATACCGATATTATGCTATTTTCATTGATGATTGTACTCGATTTAGTTGGATGTTTCCTTCGAAACAAAAATCTGATTTCTTTGATACCTTTGTGAATTTACAACGGTATATTGAGACACAATTCACCGCCAAAATAAAATCTTTCCAATGTGATGGTGGAACGGAATTTACAAATAATAAATTTTGCTCTCATTTACACTTTTGTGGTATTGTTCTTCGTCTAACATGTCCTTACATCCCAAGTCAAAATGGTGTTGCTGAACGCAAACATCGTCATGTCACCGAAACAGGTCTTACACTTATGTTTCATGCGCGTGTGCCAGTTTCATTATGGGTCGAAGCCTTTTCTACTGCTGTGTTTCTCATTAATCGACTCCCATCACTGTCTCTTGATGACAAAACTCCTTATGAAATACTGTTTGGTAAGTCACCTGATTACTCTATGCTCCGTACTTTTGGGTGTCTTTGCTTCCCTTATTTGAAAGATTATTCACCCCATAAACTGTCTCCAAAATCTGCTCCATGTGTTTTCTTAGGTTACAGTACCCTTCATAGAGGCTTTCGCTGCCTAGATTGAAAGACTCATCGTGTCTACGTTTCACGGCATGTTCAATTTTATGAACATCATTTTCCTTATAATGATGACTCCTTTCCTACTCTACAATCCGAAACTGACTATACTTCTTTTTCAGATTGTGCAGAGTGTGTTTCTAGTTCTCCTCCTAATGATTCTTGTGCTTCTTTACCATCCCCTTCTTTTTTGACATCACCATGTCTGCCTTGTAGTGATGCTCCAGGTTTCTTGAGTTCTCCTTCCTCGCAGGTTCCCATGACTGTTATGTCTTCCCCGGCCGCTCCTTCACCTTTGGAGCCAAGGGTTCCAGCTCATATGTCTTTACCTCCTCCCGTGTCTTCCAATCATCATCCCATGATTACCAGGGGGAAAGCTGGCATTGTCAAACCACGGTCGCATCATGCTATGACAGTTTTGTCTTCCAACCAGTTCATTCAGGCTCTTCTTGTTACCAAAAAGCCAAATGGTTTTAAGTCTGCTGCCAAACATCCGAAATGGCTTTCAGCTATGGATGATGAGATTCATGCCAAAATCTTATAATGTGGTTGGTTGTCGCTGGATTTTCAAAATTAAAATTTGTCCAGATGGGTCTACAGAACGTCATAAAGCACGCCTTGTGGCTCAAGGTTTCTCTCAGGTTCCTGGTCTTGATTTTGGCGACACTTTCAGTCCTGTGGTTCGCCCTGCTACAGTCCGACTCATATTATCCTTAGCAGTTACTTCTGGATGGCGTTTACATCAACTAGATGTTAACAATGCCTTTCTACATGGGTTTCTCAATGAAGAAGTATATATGGAACAACCACCGGGTTACATTGATCCTTTGTTTCCCCAGCATGTCTATCGCTTAAAGCGTGTTCTGTATGGCCTGAAGCAAGCTCCCCGTGCTTGGTTTCATCGCTTCGGGACTTTCTTACATACACTTGGTTTTCACTCCAGTCCGGCTGATTCTTCATTATTTGTTTATCATTCTAAGGTTGGGACTGTTTACTTACTGTTGTATGTTGATGACATGGTGCTCACTGGCAGTAGTCCTTCATTGATTAGCACCTTCATTACTCGGCTTTCCAAGGAATTTTCCATGAAAGATTTGAGAGACCTACATTATTTTCTTGGGGTGGAAGTTCAATCAAATGCAAAAGGTTTGTTTCTTAGTCAAACCAAGTATGCTATGGATCTCTTACAACGAGCTTTGATGACTGATGCTAAACCAATTTCCACACCCTTTGTTGTTGGTCAGCATTTATCTGCTGAGGGCCAATTGTACTCTGATCCAACCATATTTCGCTCACTAGCAGGTGCTCTTCAGTACTTAACCATCACCGGGTCAGATTTATCATTTTCTGTCAATTCTATTTGTCAATTTATGCATGCTCCAATCGAAGATCATTTTCGTGCTCTCAGGCGTATCTTACGCTATGTTAAAGGCACAATTGACCATGGACTTCAACTGCATAAAGTATCGACTCATAATCTTATTGCCTATTCTGATGCTGACTGGACTGGTTGTCGTGATACACGTCGCTCGACCACTGGATATGCTATTTTTCTTGGAGCTAATTTAATCTCTTGGTCCTCTAAGAAACAAAGCACTGTCTCTTGTTCCAGTGCAGAAGCCGAATATCGCTCCTTAGCCGTTGCCACTGCAGATGTTGTATGGCTTGTTCAACTACTTCGAGATTTTCGGGTTCCACTTCCAGCTCCACCTCGACTTCTTTGTGATAATCAAAGTGCAATATTTATGGCTGTTAATCCTGTTACTCGGCCTCGGTCCAAACATATTGCCATTGACTATCATTTTGTCCGAGAACTTATTGCTAGTGGCTCTTTGAAAATCGCCTTTGTTCCTTCTCATCTGCAGCTAGCTGATTCACTTACCAAAGGAGTCACAAAGCCTCAGTTTCTCCTCTTTCCAAGCAAGCTTAGTGTTCTACCTTCTCCCACGTTCATCTTGCAGGGGGGTGATAAGAGAGAATCTCGTGATTCTCCATGATTTACGTTGTAATCTTTATATTACTGTAATCTTGCTAATGTATAGCTGTAGGATAATTATGCCATTAATTGTATTCATATCTTTCCTATTATATAGGATTGTACAACTATATAATGAACGGACTTCTCCTCTGCAATGTAAGGAGACTTTTAGCCATTCACACGATTCTGTAAACACAGTAAACATCTTTAATATGTATTAATTTCAAGAAAAAATAAAAAGGGACGAAATTGAAATGTAGTCTAGTTTATCTCGTTTTGTACCAATTAAAAAAACGAGATAAAACGGTGCAGTTTTTATCTTGTTTAAAATTTCAGTATGTTCTGAAAATTTTGCCCAGATTTCTGTCGGAATGTTCTTGTTATGTTCCGCTCATTCCGTTTCGGTCAAATAATTTTTTTTTAAATAATAAATTTTTTACAATATCAATCATATCTTTTAATCCGACTATTATATTGGGATGAAATTTTACAATGAGACTTTTGACATATTTATATATGTTATGTTAAAATTTTAGAGCAATCAGAGAATATAATGATCTTACACGATTGATAATGACATTTTAGTAATATTATACATGTTCATAATTTTGTTACAAAAAATTATTTTATTGTGTCTTTTTTATATTAATTTGCACAATTCTAAATATTTTTATTTTTGGATTTGAACTAAAAAAATTGAATTAATATATTTAATTATATATATATATATAAACAGTATAACCTCAAAACGGAATACCGAAACACTTCAAAACTAAAATATTTTATTTCAATTGAAAAAACGAGCCACCAATCAAAACGGAATTGATAACCTTCCTGAAATGAGGTCATGCATCTTGCCCACGTAAGAAGTACATGTGCATGGACTTGTGTTCTTTTTTTTTTAAGTTAAAAGGGTTTATTATTAAAAAATAATAATCTTGCGTTGTTTGAGATTATGAAATTCGACCACCACAACTATTCAAAAACAATATTCATAGTTTTTTTCCATTCAAAAACTTGTTTTTAAAATATTTTTAACCTAAACTATTTAGAAAACATTCTAAGAACTTTGTTAAACCAAACCATGAACTCCAAAAATACAAAAAATTAGCCCAAACCCTGAAATAAACCTGAAACAAAAAAACCTCTCAAGCTCATATCTATTTTGGTACAGGTTTTTTTTAAGGTAAAAACACATTGAATCTTAACCCCCTTTAATATATAGAACCTTTTGACATAAATTTATATGTTCCGATACCTTTTAAAATGATAACTTTAATCCAAAAACTTTTTTTTTTTATTTCACAGAAAAAAGAGGGGAAAAAGTTTGGTATCATAATCTTTTTTTTTTTGAAAATTATACGGACACCTATTTGTTTTAAAAGACGGGGACAAGAATCAAATTTTCAAACAAATTACACACCTATCATCAATTTTACTTGTTTTTATCATTTTAATCCATGTTTTTCGATTCAACTCTCTCCAATTAAAAAACATGCAATTGAGCTCTGATTTAGATTCAAAAGAGCTCAATTATGCAAAATAAAAACGTTTGAGAATTAAATTAAAATGTTTCAAAAGTTTCACTATTGTGATGTGAAATACAAGAGGATTAAAGTTAATTAAGCCACAGTAAAAACATTTATCTTTTCTTGTAATAATATATCCAACCTTCTGCGTTAGCTTCTAACATTGATCTAGTCCAAGACTTCAGCATAGCGAACATAGATTCTGAAACCACCATGCATCTCGTGCAAGAATTCATCACTTGCCTCATTACTGAAAAGATAATTAAGGTGCAAGTTGTCTGATAAAACAAAATAGTGCTACACAAGAAGTAAGTTCCAAGAAATTAAAGTGATAATTAATTAAGCTATTAAACCACGTGAATTTTTCTTTGGAATTCATCTACAGCGAAATGTATGAGGGGCTACAATGAAAATCACCCATTTACCCTTCTTCTCTTATTTTTTAAAGTTTTATTTCATGAGTAGGATTAAAGTTGTCAAAATCGCGATTTTGACACGACATGGAAGACGTTTCTGAAACTCGGATTGTAAGACCGGATCGTAAAATCATACCTGAAATTTTCCAGTACAAAAATTATAAAATCACAGCTAAAATTGTGTAGGTAAAAAAATCGTAAAATCGTAAGTAAAATATTTTCGAATACAATACAACACAATTATGGCCATAAAACTTCATAGCATATGAAAATGATCTAAAACACTAAAAAAAAAAATTTAAAATAAAAAATAATTTATTTTTTTAAGTATGAATTTTAAAATTAATATTTAAATCAATACATAAATATCAAAAAAAATTATTGTCTAAGAAATGTTATATGCGTGCATTTAAAAAATTTGATTTTCAAAGTTCAAACCATTACAATGATTTTTCAAACCATTTAAACCGAATTACACCATTGAATGGGGGGGGGGGCTATGGCCTAGTTGACAGAGAGTGCAGGAGGGGGGGTCATGGCCTAGTTGACAGAGAGAGCAGGGAGGGCAACCATGCCCTAGTTGACAAAGAGAGTAGGGGGCAGGCCTATTTTAATTTTTCAACATATGGGTAAGGGACGAAAACTGGACTTTAGGAAGATTTTTGCCTGGGATTGCAAATATCCGGTCTGATTTTACGATCCAGACCGATTTTGTTGTTTTTTTTCCGAGTTTAATAGGAATCAATTTTTCAATCAGATTTGACAAATTTTGTTGGGTTAACTCATAAAATTATATAATTTTGAGAGTTAACTCGCAAGTTTAACAACCATGAGTAGGATGATATTTGCACATGGTCAATTTGTCATTATTGACAAATACTGTTTTTTTAATTTTTTAATATAAATGCAATTGTCGTATTGTTCTTGAGGAGTAAACAATAGAATTATTGGTCTAGGTGACGTATGATAATTTTAACTTCGTTATGAACAGTGCAATGACTGCAAAAATTTTCTTGATTGTCATTTTCTTTCTTTTTTGCAGCTGTAATAACTACAATAATTTTTTTCATTATTAAAAATTAGTTTGAGATATTATATTTTTTATTAATACATATATTTTTTGTTATATTTTATTATATACAAGCGTTAACTTTGTGATTCATGGTTATATTTTTTATTTAATATAAAAATATATATTAAAATAAATATACATTAATTCTCTTATAATGAAAAAAAGAAGATTTGCAACCACCATGCATCTCGTGCAAGAATTCACCACTTGCCTTAGTACTGAAAGGATAATTATGGACCATTTGGTGTGGTGCAAGATGGTATTTGATAAAACAAAATAGTGTTAAACAACAAGGAAGTTCCCAGAAACTAAAGTGATAATTAATTAAAATATTAAACCACGTGATTTTTTAACTGGAATTCACTCAGCAATATATTTCAAAAGCGTTTTTGAAAAAAAATTATTTTATATTTTAAATTAAATATTTTAGTATTTTTAGATTATTTTCATGAATAGGATGGTCTTTGCACATAGCCAATTTGTCATTATTGAGAAATAATGCTTTTTTTAATTTTTTAATATAAATGCATTTGTCGTGTTTCGAATCAATAATTCTCTAAAATCAATTTCGAATTTCTAGCGATTCGAACTCGTAATTATCCATCATGGGCAGTGATGATTAGCATCCGGTGAATCTAAACCAGCCATCAACTTATGTTTCTAGTAATCTAAGAAGCTAAAACAGAAGAATATGGAAGTTCTCTCTCGGAGAGAGAGATGATGGCAAGCCAAGTTTGTTTTGCTGTCCATTCTATCCAACCATGACAAAGGGAGCTTAGCTCAATGGTTATAATATTCCCCACTTTTATCATAACAAAGGATATACTTTTTTGCGTACGAAAAATATATATAGGATTTTCTATCTTATATTAAAAAAAAAAAGATTTTTATTAAGTATTTATATAATAAAACTTGAGATAATATAATAACAAATAAAGAAAATGAAGTGAGTTCACGCACTTAAAGTTGAGCAGAGTAAGCGGGAAACATCCAATTCGCCCCTCGTTAAATATTTATCTTCAACATTAAAATATTTTTGATGACCCTTAAACTGAAATCATAATATTTGCAACACTTTAAAATTTATTTTTAACAATCACATAGTTTAAAATATTTTCTGTTTATTTTTTCTAGCAGTTACAATTACTTAATTTCTTAATAACTATATTTTAAATTGTCTTAACAACCTTTTTAATTTTGTAGTAAATTAAACATGACTGTGTTATATCATGATTGTCTATAAATGTCATGCAATTTTTCAAACAAGACATAATCCAAAATACTTTCATCTTGTGAGTTGTTGGTCTTTTTTATGATCAAGCTATTTCTGTGTTGTTATCTTATGTTGACGAAAAAAACTTAGTGAATCCTGAAGAGTAATTTGATATCGGGGAAATATACACTGGTGGTCCACTCAAATTTTCTGATTCTGTTTCTGTTCTTTGCCTTCGTTTTATACAACACAGTTCCTAAAATGGGTCTTGGCAGATCTTGAAGAGGTTGCTTTGTGTTTGGATTTGTTCCAAGTGTTGACCAAAATGGCAGTGGTAGTATAATTAATACTAGCTGATGAATCTGCTGATTGATTTGCCACATGAGATTGCATTACTAACCTTTTGTCATAAGATTGAATTCGGAAACCATGATTGCAAGATAATAAAGCTCAAATTGATGATTTTGAAGTTTATGGTTGATTTTGAAAGTATATATTTTTTATTATAAAATAAAATAAAACTAATAAAGCTATTAAATTTATTGAATTTCATGACTTAAGTGGCCAAGAGAAATTTAACCTGGTATTGATTTTTTTTTTTTAAAATCATGTTTTAAAGTTATTAAAAAAATTATATTATATATTTACTGGTCATCCAAGTTGTTTTTGAACCTATTAAATTGTTTTATTTTGGACCAGTTCTTGTGTGATTTAATTGGAAACTCAAACTAGATATGATGATATTACTCGTGCTTCGTCGTAGCTGAAATCATATTTTTTCAATACAAAAAATATTAATTGTGTAAGATTTTTTTATTATAATATAAATTTAAACAAAATAATAAATGCAAGCAGAATCTGTACAATACCATTCAATTTCTCTGATCATCATTAAAAAAGCAGTAATATTCATTGTGCCTACTCTTGCACTGTGAGAACCATACTTGCTAACGAATATCCCGCCGATTAAAGTCCTTGAAACACCACCACTGCTTCTGATCCACGAGAAAAACAGTGACGATGGCCTTGCTGGTGGCGGCCATACTTGCCATTCTCCTCCATGGCCTTGTCATTTTGTCTGCTGATGCAGCCAAACCTAAAATTAGAATTCAAAGAAATGAAGATGGGATTTTCTAAAACGGATCTCGACACAAGAACCCTAGTAGCTACAGAAATATTTATCCACACTATCCCGCTGCAACATATCCAACCTCCAGCATCAGCTCTTAGTTTATCTTAGTTTATCCGACAAACCACATGACACATGAAGAAAGGTTGCGTTTCTGCTTAGCTTTTCCTTCCTTTTCATTGGACTTTCCCAGCTACAACTAACCAAGTCCGCGTAAGCTACCAGTATGACACGTAGTTTTGAGGTGGCCTCATCTGAAATTTGTGACAGAACAGACTCATTCTGAACATGAGAATTCATGGTGGAAGAAATTTTTAAAGTGTTTTTTTGTCTAGGAATGTTATAAAATGATATTTTTTTTATTTTTTAAAAATTATTTTTGATATCAACATTTCAAAATGATTTAAAAACATAAAAAAAATTTAATTTAATTTTTTTTTTTTAAAACATTTCTTAAAAACAATTCCAAACATCCCTTAGTAAGTCAGTATACATGCATGTTCTTAGCCACTCGTTGAGCTACCCAAGGTGGCATGACCTGACCTGTTTCAAACAGCGGTCGCCTCCATCGACAACATGCAAAGCAAACAAAAAAGGCTGGTCCCTCTCTGCCTTCCCTTTTTACGAAGAGGAAACTTCGAGGAAATTGCATGACCTCCTAATTATTGTCCTCTCTCTCTCTCTCTCTGTTTTTAAACACAAAATTTTCTTGCAAGGACTTGTGGTCTGAGGGATATCGTAAGGTAGCCGTTACATATGCAAGATTTGGATGGGAGTAGTATACAAGCGGTGCTTTTGGAGTTAAGTGACAGAGGAACGGTTATAGAAAGCTGGTTTGTCCAGTGTAATTGAGCATAAATTAATGAAGACAACGACAACAAATTCTATTTTCTCCACCTCCCCAGGCGTCCGGATAAGAATTATACAGCAAATGCAAAGAAAATCAACGATATTTATTTCATGCTTTTAAAGTGCGAGTAAGAGGGAAAAGCTCCGACAAACCACATGAATTTTTCTTTGGAATTCATCTACAGTGAAATATGTCGGGGATTAGAATGAAAATCATCCATTTACCCTTCTTCTCTTATTTTTTAAAGTTTTATTTCAGAAGTAGGATGGTATTTGCATATGGTCAATTTATCATTGTTGAGAAATACTGTTTTTTTTTTGTTTTTTTTTTTAATATAAATGCAATTGTCGTATTGTTCTTGAAGAGTAAACAATAGAATTATTGGTCTAGGTGATGTATGATAATTTTAACTTCATTATGAATAGTGCAATTACTGCAAAAATTTTCTTGATTGTCATTTTCTTTCTTTTTTGCAAATGTAATAACTACAATAATTTTTTTCATTATTAAAAATTAGTTTGAGATATTATATTTTTTTATTAATACATATAATTTTTATTATATTTTATTATATACAAGCGTTAACTTTGTGATTCATGGTTACATTTTTTATTTAATATAAAAATATATATTAAAAATAAATATACATTAATTCTCTTATAATAAAAAAAGAGAGAGAGAAGATTTGCAACCACCATGCATCTCGTGCAAGAATTCACCACTTGCCTTAGTACTGAAAGGATAATTATGGGCCATTTGGGGTGGTGCAAGATGGTTTTGATAAAACAAAATAGTGTTAAACAACAAGGAAGTTCCCAGAAATTAAAGTGATAATTAATTAAAATATTAAACCACGTGATTTTTTCATTGGAATTCACTGACAATATATTTCAAAAGTGTTTTTAAAAAAATAATTTTTTTTATTTTATATTTTAAATTAAATTTTTTAGTGTTTTTAGATCATTTTCATGTATCAATATCAAAAATAATTTTTAAAAAATAAAAAATATATCATTTTGATGTATTTTTGAATGAAAAATATTTTCAAAAACAACCTCAAATACACTCCAAAAAAGTCACTTGAAATGTGTTGGGCACCCATTTACCCTTCTTCCTTTGTGTTTTTAAAGTTTTATTTCATGAGTAGGATGGTCTTTGCACATAGCCAATTTGTCATTATTGAGAAATACTGTTTTTTTATTTTTTTTTAATATAAATGCAATTGTCGTGTTGTTCTTGAGCAGACAATAGAATTATTGGTCTAGGAGCCGTATGATAATTTTAACTTTGTTATAAGGAGTGCAATTACACAAGTATTCTTATCATGCAAATTGTTTTGATTGTCATTTTTTAATGGTCTTCTTTTTTGCTATATATGGCAACAATTGCATTTTTTTCCAGCTCAATTAAAAATTAATTTAAGATCTTATATATATATATATATATATATTTTACTATATACAAGCATTAATTTTTTATTCATAATTATATTTTTTATTTGATGTAAAAGAACACGTTACTAACACACATTAATTCTTTTATGATGAAATTTGTTTTGCAGCTAGATGAGTTAAATAAAAATATTAGCATTTCGTTTCTTGTATTTATTAACCTAAAAAGTTCTAATATACTTTTTAATTTATAATTAGATTTTAAAAAAGAAATTTAAAAACTTACAAATATATTTTTTCCAAAAAAAGTAGTCTATCCGCAGATAAGCACGACGGGTCACGTAACCAATTATTTCTTATTGAGGGTCCCGATTTCCTCAAACGTGAACAGTGAATCACATGCATGGTTTTGTATCATCATCAATTAACCCTTGTACTTACTGTGAGCCAATACTATTTAAGGAGCACTCCGCAGATCAAAGTCCTCAAAACCCTACTTCGCATCTGATCCAAGAAAAAAAAAACACCACTGCAAACGATGGTCTTAATGGTGAGAATCTTGTTTGTCAGTCTCTTCATTGGCCTTGTGTCTTCTGACCCTCTCCCAGTCCAAGACTACTGCGTAGCCGTTACAGATTCTGAAACCTACATTCCATGCAAGAACTCATCACTTGTCACCATAGAAGATTTCATGTTTTACGGGTTAAACGCAACAGTGGAGTTCAACGATGCGGGGCTAGCAATTGTTTCTGTCAATGCGAACACCTTTCCAGGACTAAGAACTCAAGGTGTTTCACTTGCTCGAGCTGACTTCGCAGTTGGTGGTGTCGCCGTGCCTCATGTGCACCCAAGAGCAACAGAGGTTGCTTGGGTGCTCGAGGGTACATTTTTATCAGGGTTTATCGATTCACAGGAAAGAGTTTTTTCTAAGGTGATTCAAAAAGGCGATGTGTTTCTAATTCCAAGGGGCCTGGTGCATTTCCATAAGAATGTTGGAGATGTACAGGGATCACTTCTGGGCTTCTATAATAGCGAAAATCCTGGACGGTCGACGTTTCAGGACACCATATTTGGATGTGGAGTGAAGGAAGAACTTTTGGGGAAATATCTCGGCTTAAGTGCTGAGGATATCTCAAAGATGAGGGGAAAGTTAAATTTGCGTGGAAAGGCTGAAGCTGGCTTCAGTGCTTCACCAAATTAACAACTACTGTCCGCCGATCGATCAACCTGGTGACGATTGATCGAGACCATGCGATCAGTGCTAATTTAATCTTTAAATAAGGGAATTCATGTAGCACAGTACTCTTCTGCTACAGTTCCATGCAAGTGTACGTTGTGAGTCCAGTAGTGTTTCAAGCTAGCTGTAAGTTTGTTTTTTGTTCCGAGCTGTTACCTCTAGCTGTTCTTCTGGTGGGTCGCGCCAGGGAATTAGCCTTGTCATTTGTGTTGCTACCCAATTTTTGACTCTTTATTTTTTATGTTTCGAAAAGAAAAGTATTTCAAAAATAGATTTTGGGTTCAAGGGCGAAATCGAGCAATTTGGAGTTTAATGGCCGATTGAGGGCTAAATCGCGAAAATCAGGAGCCAAGGACCAGATAAGGAGATCGCGCAAAGCTACGGAGGAGATTGAATTTTTGATGGGATTTAATTGCATAAAAAAGTTTAAATCCAATTTGGTGCATTTAGAGAATTTTTAAAGGACCAAATCATATTTTTACCTTCTTTTGATTTTTTGAAATCTGCATTAAAATTTAGTCACTGTTCCAGCAGGCATTTACGTTGAAATTTTTCAGGCGCGCTTAGAGCAGATCAATCAAATTTTTATTCCTTTTTCAAATTGATTTTTCTTCCAATTCGCATTGATCACAGCAGTTAAGTCAGATATTTTTTTCCTAATCAGTAATGATTTTTCTTCCCGTTTCATCCTCTTCAGCCAGCTCAACAACTCAAAATCCCCAGTAGGAATACCCTGCATTAAAACGTGATTTCATTCATGATTTTCCTGATCTTCAGTCACCCATTCAATCGTGATTTCATTCCTGATTTTCCTCTGTTTGCATTCAATACCATGCTTTAAACGTTGATGAACGTTGGGTGGCTCTGGCTATAAATAGAAGCAGAGACGAAGAGAAAAAAGGGAGAAGAGAGAGAAGACGGAACGGGGAGAGGAGATTTACGTGGAAAATGCATAAAACACCAGAAGAGTAGAGATTGTGCAGAACCATTTTACAAAAAAAAGAACTTTGAGTCAATCATCTTCATACCTTCCCCTGCATTCTTTTACCCGTTTTCCTCTGCCTCTCTCTCTAAAACCAGACTCCCTCTCTCGCTCCCTCTCGGCTCAGAACTCCGGCCACCAGATTCAGCCACCAAGAGCTGCTTATTCATCATCATAAGCCATCCCTCAACCCCAGAAACTCCTCCATCATCTCAGGCGAAGAAGTAGCAGCAAACGGCATCGTCTGCAACGTGACAGTCATCCTTCCGACGCAG
Source organism: Salix purpurea (assembly GCA_027405865.1). NCBI lineage: Eukaryota > Viridiplantae > Streptophyta > Magnoliopsida > Malpighiales > Salicaceae > Salix > Salix purpurea. The sequence continues at coordinate 828,076 of JAOWLH010000012.1, forward strand.
TTTCCGGCCACCTCAGGCCACCATTTCCGACGAAACAACGACCAGAAGAACCACATCGACGTCCTCTACACAAAGGTTTTAACAGGTAAGCATTCCATCATACTCGAAAATTCGTGATAATCTGTTCATCTTCTTCAGCTGCATGTGCGGGGAGTGAATTCATTCACTCCCCGCCGGGCGGGTCGGGTCGAGTTTTGTGCCCGGCCCAGCCCATAAGAAGGCAGGGCTCCCAGCCCTTTTTATGGTTTTAAGACCGGCCCACCAAGTATATGGGCTGGCAGACCAGTCCAGCCCACCCAGTATGTGGGCTAGCAGCCCAGCCCAGCCAGCAGGCGGGCTGGCAGTCAGCCCAGCCAGCAGGCGGGCTGGCAGCCCAGCCCCCATGTGCTGGGCTGACAGCCCAGCATATATATATATATAATAAAAAATAAAATAAATAAAAAATACAAATTTTCCAAAATACTTTTATTAAAGAAAAAAAATGTGTTGTTTTCTTGCATACGGCCAATACACTAGCATATTTTAAAAAAATTGTTTTTGTTGAAAAAATATATTTTATCTTGGGTTTTGAAGAGAAAATGAGTTTTAGCATGGATTTCGCAAAGGAAAAAATTATTTCTTGCATTCTGAGATTTTACAACATGTTTGTAAAATCCAAAGGGTATTGGCCAATATTCAAAAAAATATAAAAATCTTTTTTTGGGAGTTTATTATTCACCATCGGTATTTGGATAAATAAATCCTAAGGGGTTAATATCCAAAATATTCGGCGGGAATGATATGCTATTATTCACCATCGGTATTTGGGTAAATAAATCCTAAGGGGTTAATATCCAAAATATTCGGCGGGAATGATATGCTATTATTCACCATCGGTATTTGGGTAAATAAATCCTAAGGGGTTAATATCCAAAATATTCGGCGGGAATGATATGCTATTATTCACCTTCGGTATTTGGATAAATAAATCCTAAGGGATTAATATCCAAAATATTCGGCGGGAATGATATGCCATTATTCACCATCGGTATTTAGGTAAATAAATCCTAAGGGGTTGATATCCAAAATATTCGGCGGGAATGATATGCTATTAGTCACTGTCGATATTTGGATAAATAAATCCAAAAGGGGTTGATATCCAAAATACTCGGCGGGAATGATATCCCATCTGCCATTTATTTTAACGTATGTTATTTTCACAGCCATAGCAAATCATAAGCAAGCCAAAACGTCAAGCAGCTTACCTTAGGTAGGGCGTACTAGGGGTGCTAAAACCTTCCCTTTACGCAACCAGCCCCTTACCTTAGAATCTCTGAAAGACCAGTTTTTAGGTTTCCTAGTAACCATTAATACTAGGTGGCGACTCCCCTTTTTTCAAATAGAGAACCTCCCGATATTTAATTCCCCGCTCACGGGGACGAGTCGTCACGATGCCGCATTACTAGATCATCATTTTTGGGGTGCGACAGAATGGCGACTCCACTGGGGACTTGGGCTAAGCTTGACAGTTTTATTTGTTTATGATATGTTATTTTTTATTTATTTATTATTTATTTATTTTCATGTTGCTATGGATTATTTATAAGCTTTAGCATGCATCTTTACATCCTGTCATCATGCATCACTTTTTTTATCTTGAGAGCACACACATAAACTTTAAGTTAAGTGGGGGACTAGCAGCTTACCTATGACTTGAGTCAAGGTTGAAGTTTGTGTAAACCCCAACTCTTTGCTGAGTGTTTAGACTGGTAGGGAGTGGTATACGTGCCATCTCGCTATCTGCTGAACCCCCATATCGCCTTTACGAGGGTGATCACTGGGACAGCAAGAGACCCTTTTTAGAGACCAAGTAGTAAACTTACCCTATGTCTCACGTAAAGGAACTAGAACCTATCGTTAGGATGTATGCTCCATAATATCTTTTGCATAGCAAGAAAAAACCCTAAAAAAGCATTTTTGCCTGGTGGCGAATATGGCAAGTACTATAGCTTGTCTGCTCTCAATGACCCCAGAATTGATAGATTGCCATATTCAATTAAGTTTCTTTTGGAATCGGCAATTAGAAACTGCGATGAGTTTCAGGTTAAGAGTAATGATGTTGAGAAGATTATTGATTGGGAGAATTCTGATCCTAAATTAGTTGAAATTCCATTCAAGCCTGCTAGAGTCCTTCAGGATTTTACTGGTGTTCCTGCTGTTGTTGACCTTGCCTGCATGCGAGATGCGATGAATAATATGGGAGATGATTCTAATAAGATCAACACATTGGTTCCAGTTGATCTTGTTATTGATCACTCAGTTCAGGTTGATGTGGCAAGATCAGAAAATACAGTGCAGGCTAATATGGAGCTTGAGTTCCAAAGAAACAAAGAAAGATTTGCATTCCTTAAATGTGGCTCAAATGCTTTCCAAAACATGCTTGTTGTTCCTCCTGGGTCTGGTATAGTCCACCAGGTCAACTTGGAGTACCTTGGGAGGGTGGTGTTCAACACAGATGGTTTGCTTTATCCTGATAGTGTTGTTGGTACAGACTCACACGCTACTATGATAGATGGATTAGGAGTCGCTGGTTGGGGAGTTGGTGGGATAGAAGCCGAAGCTGCAATGCTTGTCCAGCCCATGAGCATGGTCCTGCCTGGCGTGGTTGGCTTTAAGTTATCAGGAAAACTTAGAGATGGTGTAACAGCCACTGACTTAGTTTTGACAGTAACTCAAATACTGAGAAAGCATGGGGATGTTGGCAAGTTTGTGGAGTTCTATGGTGAGGGCATGAGTGAATTGTCACTAGCAGATTGTGCTACTATTGCTAACATGTCTCCTGAGTATGGTGCTACCATGGGTTTCTTTCCTGTGGGTCATGTCACACTGCAATATCTGAAACTGACAGGCAGAAGTGAGGAAACTGTCTCTTTGATAGAATCTTATTTAAGAGCGAACAGGATGTTTGTGGACTATAGTGAGCCCCAGATTGAGAGAGTGTACTCTTCTTGTTGAGCATTGAATCTTGAGGATGTGGAACCTTGTATATCAGGACCTAAAAGGCCACATGATCAAGTTACTTTGAGAGAAATGAAAGCTGATTGGCATGCATGCTTAGACAACAGGGTTGGATTTAAGGGATTCGCTATACCAAAAGAATCTCAAGGCAAGGTTGCGGAGTTCAGTTTTCGTGGGACTCCAGCCCAACTCAAACATGGTGATGTTGTTATAGCCGCTATTACTAGTTGCAAATACCTCAAACCCTAGTGTCATGCTTGGAGCTGTTTTAGTTGCAAAGAAAGCTTGTGAACTAGAATTGGAGGTGAAACCATGGATTAAGACCAGTCTTGCTCCAGGTTCTGGGGTTGTAACCAAATATTTAGAAAAGAGTGGCTTGCAGAAGTATCTGAATCAACTAGGGTTTCATATTGTTGGTTATGGATGCACCACCTGCATCGGAAATTCTGGAGATATAGATGAAGCAGTGGCATCAGCTATCACTGAAAATGATCTAGTGGCTGCTGCTGTGTTGTCTGGGAATAGAAATTTTGAGGGTCGTGTCCATCCTCTAACACGGGCTAATTATCTTGCTTCTCCACCACTTGTGTTAGCTTATGCACTTGCTGGAACGGTGGGTATTGATTTTGAAACAGAGCCAATTGGTGTGGGAAAAGATGGAAAGCAGATATTTTTCAGAGATATTTGGCCATCCAATGATGAAGTTGCTCAAGTTTGTTCATTCAAGTGTTCTGCCTGATATGTTTAAGGCTACATATCAGGCAATCACCAAGAGAAATCCCATGTGGAATCAATTATCTGTTCCTTCAGGCAATCTGTACGCTTGGGATTCCAAATCAACATACATACATGATCCATCATATTTCAAAAGCATGACTATGTCACCACCAGGACCACATGGTGTGAAGGATGCTTACTGTTTGCTCAACTTCGGGGATAGTATTACAACTGATCACATTTCACCAGCTAGCAGCATACACAAGGACAGTCCTGCTGCTAGATACCTCATGGAACGTGGGGTTGATAGAAGAGACTTCAATTCTTATGGCAGTCGCCATGGTAATGAGGAAGTGATGGCAAGAAGCACAGTTGCTAACATTCGCATTGTCAATAAATTATTGGGAGGAGAAGTTGGGCCTAAAACAATTCATATTTCAATTGGAGAGAAACTATCTGTGTTTGATGCTTCCATAAGGTACAAGAGTGAGGGGCATGATACAATTATTTTGGCTGGTACTGAGTATGGGAGTGGAAGTTCTCGTGATTGGGCTGCCAAGGGTCCAAAGCTACTGGGTGAAAGCAGTGATAGCCAGGAGTTTTGAGCAAATTCACCGCAGTAATCTGGTGAGAATGGGTATCATTCCACTTTGTTTTAAGGCCGGGGAGAATACTGAGACCCTTGGCTTGACAGGGCATGAGCGCTACAGCATTGGTCTGCCTAGCAATGTAAGTGAGATTAGACCAGGTCAAGATGTTACAGTGGCAACAGACAACGGGAAGTCATTTACATGTACCTTGCGCTTTGATACCGAGGTGGAACTGACATATTTTGATCATGGAGGCATTCTACAATATGTCATCAGAAACCTGATTTCACGCCAATCATTGAATTAGCTGCAGGTTGATTAACAGCACGGTGGGTTTGCGGCTCCATATCTGCTACCAAGCAAACCGGTAATTAAAGATTTTGGCAACACAGGATATAATCTCAGTTTTGGTGCGGAGCCTGGTTATATCATTAATAAGCCGATTTGGTTCAATAATATCATTGTCTTAAGACGTGCTTTACACAAATTTGATATTTCAATCAGCCAGTTTAAAAAACCCAGAGATTTGCCAGTTTCCCTCCTTGCATTTTTATGATAACAAGTTGATGAACGGAGAGCAAATGTCGAACAAATCAGCATCATTTCATGAGATTGGGGTTCTTGACCTTTATTTATTCTATGACATTACGGACGGCCAGGAGCTTCACGGTAAAAAAATTCGATGCATCGTCTCTTATAATGAACGTGAGGCTGAAGCTGCAGTTGAGCTGTTACGATTTTTCAAAAGGAGGGCCGAGAGATTGGTATACTGATACTTTCCACTTTTAGAGCATGCTGATTCAAGTTCATCTATGAATGGATTGAGCTCCAGCAGTATTGGGTTTGTCGCTGATGCAAGACGGATGAATGTTGCCTTGACAAGAGCCTAGCTCTCGCTTTGGATTTTGGGTAATGCGAGGACCTTGCAGACGATCCGAAACTGGGCAGCTCTAGTAAAGGATGCTAAAGAGAGGAATTTGGTCATCTCAGCGAAACAGCCATATGAATCCTTGTTTGAAACAGCTCCTAGGGATGCTTGCAAGAAAGAAAGTTAATAATCATTCAAGATTGTCTAGGCATGCTGGAAATTCTAGAGGCAGTGGCAAACTAGGCAAACAAAATGAGCAGAAAGTGCACCGGGATAAAAACTCTATTCATTCTGTGACCCGATGCCATAGTACTATTGCTGGAGACGGTAAGGATTTTTTATATCCAAAGTAGCAAAAGAAAAGCCAGAGAGGAACAGGATCTTCCAAGGGAAATGGATGTCAGGTCTGTAATTCCAGGGGAATTTGTTACTGGTGATGAAAGCAAGGGAAAAGAAAGAAGCGAGAAGAAACTTGGCTCCGGTAAGAAGAAAGATAAATGTGCAAATTCAAAGAGTTCTAGGGAGCATTCTGAACATGAACTGGGTGATGGCCACAAAAATATGAAATTGAGCAGGGAAACAAAGAAATCTATTGAAGGTAAGAGAAGTCAGAAGAATTTGGAGAGTTCTACATCCTCAGATGAAGGCAGCCTCAAAAGCAAGGAGGTCAATGATGGTAAAGATCGTAATCCTGTAGGTGGTTGTTTAGATATGATTGCAAAGAGGAAATAACAACGTGAAGCTGTCGAGGCCATTCTAAACTCATCGCTCAAGAAGTCAGAACCATCAACGAAATCCATGTCTTCCGAAAGGCCTCCTCCAACCTCCGTTGTAAGTGGCGGAATCAGACCTCCCGAACAAGAAAAGGTCTGCGGTAGCCTCAAAAAGGTTTATTGCAAAATCAGATCCATCAGCACCACGGTAAAAGTGAAAATTTATGTGATCCCAGTACTACGATATGAAGTCGGATTCTGTTTTTGAGATTTTAGCGGAGCCTATTTTATCATCCCTGAAAGTTTATGAAAAGAAGGCCGGTTTGATCTTGAATATCAAGGTAAACCATGGATTGGATAAGTTTGGTTTACGTGTGGTGATTCATTGTTATAGACCCCCAAGACAATACAGCATTGGTCTTGAAAAATACAGAAATACTACTAGTGTGACTGATCATTGTGGATAAGATCGATTTTTGGTTCAAACACTGCATGTGCTTGCCAATTATATTTTGCAGGCAAGTTTTGTCTAGAAAATATAGACCATGGTGCCTCTCGGGTGGACCTCGTTCCGAATGACCAAAACCCTGCTGAGTTTGAAGCCTGTATTCTTGGTTTAGAAGCTGCATTGGGGTTTGAGCATAAAAAAAATAGATGCGTATGGAGACTCAATGCTATTTGTCAAGAAAAAGGGGAATGGCAAACCAAAGAAGAAAAGCTAATACCCTACTAAGAAATCCTGTCTAAGCTAGCTGGAGAATTTGAGGAAATAGAGTTCGTTCATCTAGGAAGGGAAGGGAATCAGTTTGTCGATGCTTTGGCCACACTAGATTCTATGGCTAGAGTAGACTTTGGACAAAACTTACAACCGATACACATTGATATCAGAAGATAGACCAGCTCATTGCTGCTCAGTTGAAGGAGAAATAGATGGAAACCCTTGGTACTACGATATCAAGAATTTCATCCAAAACCAAGCTTATCCCCTGGGGGCATCCAAAAAGAGAAGAAAACCTTGAGGAGGTTAATGATGGATTTTTACCTTGATGGGGAGGTTTTGTATAAGAGGTCATCTGATGGTACTTTGCTGAGCTGCTTAGATGGGGTTGAAGCCAGAAACGCGTTGCGAGAAGTCCATGAAGGGATTCACTCAACCCATACTAATAGGCATATGATGGCTAGAAATGGTTATTTCTGGAGGACATTGGAGAAGGATTGCATCGACTATGTCCGCAAGTGTCATAAGTGTCAAGTTCGTGGTGACAAAATCAATGCCCCTCCGGCTCTTATGTTTAACTTGATATCTCCGTGGCCTTTTGCAAAGTGGGGAATTGATGTGATTGGGTATATCAACCAAAAACCAACAATGATCATACGTTTATTCTCGTGGCTATCGACTACTTCACAAGATGGGTAGAAGCTGGGTCATTGGCTCATGTAACGCGAAAGGTGTTGAAGAAATTTGCTTGATATGTCGATACGGACCACCAGAAAAGAGCATAACTGATACTGCTCAGAACTTCAATGGAAGAATATTAATAGAACTCTGCGCTAAATGGAAAATCAAGCACCCCACACTTGGGGGCATGGTTAGATTTGGATAAAAGCAAAGATCATCGCAGATAGCCCATAATAAGCAAGGCGCTTATGTTTGAGTGGTTGAATGACTTATGACAATTTGAATGAGTCATCCAATTAGAGAAGCCTAAGCTTTGGAGATTAGGCAAAGGCATCCTGTTGATAATGGAGTATCAGAGAAAAGGGCCTATGTTTCTAAAGAGAATCTCAGGTCAACAAAATCGCGGAAGGTGAATTGAAGATCGATGACGAATTGAAGATCGATGTTGCTCGAGACGGGTCGGTCACCCATCAAATGAGACCATGCTAGCCGGGTCGGTCACCCAGAAAAATGAGACCACGGGTCGGTCACCCATCAAATGAGACCATGCTAGCCGGGTTGGTCACCCAGAAAATGAGACTACGGGTCGGTCACCCAGAAAAATGAGACCATGCTAGCTGGGTCGGTCACCCAGAAAAATGAGACCACGGGTCGGTCACCCATCAAATGAGGCCATGCTTACCGGGTCGGACACCCATCAAATGAGGCCATGCTTACCGGGTCGGTCACCCAATCAAATGAGACCACGGGTCGGTCACCCATCAAATGAGACCATGCTAGCCGGGTCGGTCACCCAGAAAAATGAGACCACGGGTCGGTCACCCATCAAATGAGGCCATGCTAGCCGGGTCGGTCACCCAGAAAAATGAGACTACGGGTTGGTCACCCATCAAATGAGGCCATGCTTACCGGGTCGGTCACCCAATCAAATGAGACCACGGGTCGGTCACCCAGAAAAATGAGACCACGGGTCGGTCACCCATCAAATGAGGCCATGCTAACCGGGTCGGTCACCCAGAAAAATGAGACCACGGGTCGGTCACCCATCAAATGAGGCCATGCTAACCGGGTCGGTCACCCATCGAATGAGGCCATGCTAACCGGGTCGGTCACCCATCGAATGAGGCCATGCTAACCGGGTCGGTCACCCAGAAAAATGAGACCACAGGTCGGTCACCCATCAAATGAGGCCATGCTAACCGGGTCGGTCACCCATCGAATGAGGCCATGCTAACCGGGTCAGTCACCCATCAAATGAGGCCATGCTAACCGGGTCGGTCACCCAGAAAAATGAGACCACGGGTCGGTCACCCATCAAATGAGGCCATGCTAACCGGGTCGGTCACCCATCAAATGAGGCCATGCTAACCGGGTCGGTCACCCAGAAAAATGAGACCACGGGTCGGTCACCCATCAAATGAGGCCATGCTAACCGGGTCGGTCACCCATCAAATGAGGCCATGTTAACCGGGTCGGTCACCCAAGAAAAATGAGACCCTTCATATCTAGCTTGGGTAGGTCACCCAGAAAAACGAGACCCATATCCTTCATTCTGTTTTTCTTTACAACGCTTACTATTTAAAGTCTTACAAGACTTTAGTCGTAAGCATTGTAAAGAGGGGGCATCTGTTGCTACCCAATTTTTGACTCTTTATTTTTTATGTTTCGAAAAGAAAAGTATTTCAAAAATAGATTTTGGGTTCAAGGGCGAAATCGAGCAATTTGGAGTTTAATGGCCGATTGAGGGCTAAATCGCGAAAATCAGGAGCCAAGGACCAGATAAGGAGATCGCGCAAAGCTACGGAGGAGATTGAATTTTTGATGGGATTTAATTGCATAAAAAAGTTTAAATCCAATTTGGTGCATTTAGAGAATTTTTAAAGGACCAAATCATATTTTTACCTTCTTTTGATTTTTTGAAATCTGCATTAAAATTTAGTCACTGTTCCAGCAGGCATTTACGTTGAAATTTTTCAGGCGCGCTTAGAGCAGATCAATCAAATTTTTATTCCTTTTTCAAATTGATTTTTCTTCCAATTCGCATTGATCACAGCAGTTAAGTCAGATATTTTTTTCCTAATCAGTAATGATTTTTCTTCCCGTTTCATCCTCTTCAGCCAGCTCAACAACTCAAAATCCCCAGTAGGAATACCCTGCATTAAAACGTGATTTCATTCATGATTTTCCTGATCTTCAGTCACCCATTCAATCGTGATTTCATTCCTGATTTTCCTCTGTTTGCATTCAATACCATGCTTTAAACGTTGATGAACGTTGGGTGGCTCTGGCTATAAATAGAAGCAGAGACGAAGAGAAAAAAGGGAGAAGAGAGAGAAGACGGAACGGGGAGAGGAGATTTACGTGGAAAATGCATAAAACACCAGAAGAGTAGAGATTGTGCAGAACCATTTTACAAAAAAAAGAACTTTGAGTCAATCATCTTCATACCTTCCCCTGCATTCTTTTACCCGTTTTCCTCTGCCTCTCTCTCTAAAACCAGACTCCCTCTCTCGCTCCCTCTCGGCTCAGAACTCCGGCCACCAGATTCAGCCACCAAGAGCTGCTTATTCATCATCATAAGCCATCCCTCAACCCCAGAAACTCCTCCATCATCTCAGGCGAAGAAGTAGCAGCAAACGGCATCGTCTGCAACGTGACAGTCATCCTTCCGACGCAGTTTCCGGCCACCTCAGGCCACCATTTCCGACGAAACAACGACCAGAAGAACCACATCGACGTCCTCTACACAAAGGTTTTAACAGGTAAGCATTCCATCATACTCGAAAATTCGTGATAATCTGTTCATCTTCTTCAGCTGCATGTGCGGGGAGTGAATTCATTCACTCCCCGCCGGGCGGGTCGGGTCGAGTTTTGTGCCCGGCCCAGCCCATAAGAAGGCAGGGCTCCCAGCCCTTTTTATGGTTTTAAGACCGGCCCACCAAGTATATGGGCTGGCAGACCAGTCCAGCCCACCCAGTATGTGGGCTAGCAGCCCAGCCCAGCCAGCAGGCGGGCTGGCAGTCAGCCCAGCCAGCAGGCGGGCTGGCAGCCCAGCCCCCATGTGCTGGGCTGACAGCCCAGCATATATATATATATAATAAAAAATAAAATAAATAAAAAATACAAATTTTCCAAAATACTTTTATTAAAGAAAAAAAATGTGTTGTTTTCTTGCATACGGCCAATACACTAGCATATTTTAAAAAAATTGTTTTTGTTGAAAAAATATATTTTATCTTGGGTTTTGAAGAGAAAATGAGTTTTAGCATGGATTTCGCAAAGGAAAAAATTATTTCTTGCATTCTGAGATTTTACAACATGTTTGTAAAATCCAAAGGGTATTGGCCAATATTCAAAAAAATATAAAAATCTTTTTTTGGGAGTTTATTATTCACCATCGGTATTTGGATAAATAAATCCTAAGGGGTTAATATCCAAAATATTCGGCGGGAATGATATGCTATTATTCACCATCGGTATTTGGGTAAATAAATCCTAAGGGGTTAATATCCAAAATATTCGGCGGGAATGATATGCTATTATTCACCATCGGTATTTGGGTAAATAAATCCTAAGGGGTTAATATCCAAAATATTCGGCGGGAATGATATGCTATTATTCACCTTCGGTATTTGGATAAATAAATCCTAAGGGATTAATATCCAAAATATTCGGCGGGAATGATATGCCATTATTCACCATCGGTATTTAGGTAAATAAATCCTAAGGGGTTGATATCCAAAATATTCGGCGGGAATGATATGCTATTAGTCACTGTCGATATTTGGATAAATAAATCCAAAAGGGGTTGATATCCAAAATACTCGGCGGGAATGATATCCCATCTGCCATTTATTTTAACGTATGTTATTTTCACAGCCATAGCAAATCATAAGCAAGCCAAAACGTCAAGCAGCTTACCTTAGGTAGGGCGTACTAGGGGTGCTAAAACCTTCCCTTTACGCAACCAGCCCCTTACCTTAGAATCTCTGAAAGACCAGTTTTTAGGTTTCCTAGTAACCATTAATACTAGGTGGCGACTCCCCTTTTTTCAAATAGAGAACCTCCCGATATTTAATTCCCCGCTCACGGGGACGAGTCGTCACGATGCCGCATTACTAGATCATCATTTTTGGGGTGCGACAATTTGTATCGGAAAATAAACTAAAGTATCGTGTTCGTTCGCAGTACTGGAGGTTACTGTTTAATTTTAATAGACTTCTGGAGATTTGCATGGACAAATAACTAAAATCTCCCCACTTCGTTAATTTTATAAACTTAAAGCTGTATTAATAATATCAAGGGGTAAATATCGTCTTACTGTTTGGTTGATGACAAGCCTCGCATGAAACCTGTCCTTGATGAAGACAAATGTAAAGGTCCAGATTGTTGATAGCCATACTTTTCGAAATCAAAGTTTGGATCTGGCTTGCATTTCTGTTCGTTTCTGCTTTAGTTTTACTTTCACTTGCTTGTTTGGTTGTGATCCTGCTAGCTTTTTTTTACTGTAATTGTGGGTATTCGGGTCAGCTTTCGTGCACCTCAATTAATTATATGGATCTTGAAGTTAATGATCATATAAGTTTCCAGCAGTTATTATATTAGTAACCATAAAATTCGAACCTGAGACGACAATGGAGCAAACACTTAGACTACAAGCTATTTATTTAATGTGTCATGTCACAAACATATACTATCATGATTAATTTGTAATTGATTTATTTTTATTTTTGTTGTTATATTATGCTCACTTGAAATATATCTTTAATAACCTTAAGGAATATCTCATCGATCGAGGTCATAGTGGGTATTTGGCACTATGTTTGAAAAATATTTTTGAAAAAAATTGTAATTTTTTTATTTTTATCTTTTATTTTAAATTAAATATTTTTTGATGTTTTTAGATCATTTTCATGTACTAATATCAAAAATATATTTTAAAAAATAAAAAATATATCTTATTAATGTATTTTTAAATGAAAAAAAATTTAAAAAATAAATTCAACCGTATTTTAAGAGAGTCAATATTCTCCTCCAAGCCGCCCTTGTTACTTGGCTGTGGCTGCTGATGCAGTCAACCCTGCGGATTGGAAAGAACAATTATAGAACCTCTAAGTTATGACTCTAATGTTTTGACTGAGAGGTTCTCGCAAATGTTTTTCGAAAATTCTATCGAGCTTTTATTAATAACAATAATAACGATAGAAAGAACAAATGGTAACTTGTTTTTTTTCTTAAATCACTCATGAATAAAATATAATCTCGATTGGCGCCTAATTGACTAGAAAAAACCTATTAATAAAACAAAACCCTCAAAAGATTTTCGATCGTATAAGCAGCAGACGTGATCTGTGAGTTTTTGTTTTTTTCTGGTTAGGTTTTTGGAATGGACACTGCCTAAAGTAGACCATGCATATAAGTGGTTGAAATCATGCATATCATACGATGGCAACGTTCCAACTTGGGTGGCTCCAATAAACAAAAGATGGAAAATAAATAATATATTTGTATTTGGCTGATGCATCACATTCGTCTTCCTACTTGTTAATAAAAAACAAATAGTTACGAACAGGAAGAAAGTTCCAAGAAATCAAAGTGGTAATTATGGCAGATTGGCGTGACGCGAGGGTCCCAATTGCCTCGAACGTCAACCACTTGGTTTCGTACCACATGCTAGTGTATCGTTAGATTTTTTTTGTATATATATATATATATAAACATATTTTAATTTCTCTTATATCTTTTCATACGTGTAAATTATACTGGTTTATTTACACAGCTCAAATCCTCCTTGTAAAGGTTTCAAGACATTACATTATTAACTTAAAGTTCCTTAGTTTTATTGTGATGATAGAGATTTTATGATTTGTATAATAAGTTTCAAGTTTGATTAAGAATGTATATTCTTTGTTAAAGTCTAAAATATACAGAGGTTTACTCGTTCACCTAAATTGACAAAAAATATATTTCAGAAGTGTTTCCTCGCATCCAAAAAAATATATATGCTTAGAATTTTCATCGATTTATTTTTAACCCTTTAATTTTCAATTATACAAGCTGCAAGAAAAATCTTACAATTTTTCAATAGTTGAAATGAGAGCTTTTGTTTCATTTAAAAACATGTGAATCAATAATTCTTTCAAATCAATTTCAAATTTTTTGCGATTCGAACTCGTAATTATCCATCACGGGCAGTGATGATTAGCATCCGGTGAATCTAAACCAACCATCAAGTTATGTTTCTAGTAATCTAATAGCAAGTCCAACGGGAGAGACATCCCGAGAGGCAAAACTATATTTTTGAATTTTTAGCTTTTTTTGCTCAATTTCATGTCTTCAACGGGAGAGGCATCTTGATAGATAAAATGCATTTTCTTCAACCGAGTAGCCATTCCCACATATTTTGCACTGCAAAACCAAAAATTATATAGCCGTTGGAATTCGTTGAAAACACAGATTAAAACACAACAACATCAACGAGAACCACAATTGAATCAATTCAAAAAACACACAGATAATCAAAAATTTCTTCCCAACTAATCATCTAATTGATAAAACACAGCAACATTTGCAACTTGTTCCTTCTCTTGTTAGACAATCAGAACAAGAAAAAACAACACCATAGATTCTATTTTTGCAGATCTCAACACAACAAATACCTTCATCAGAACAGACACGAGGAGAGTAGGCTGGAGACGGCACAGCAGAGGGAGATGGCACGGGGGGAGGCGGCGCAACAGAGAGAGATGACATGGGGGAGGGGAGTTAGCGGGGGGATGGGGGTGCTGGTGTGTTTGGCGCAGCAGAAAGAGATGGCACGGGGGGAGGGGAGTTAACGGGGGGTGGGGCTGCTGGTGTGGGGGGAGAGGGGAGTTAACGAGGGGGGCTGGGTGTGTTTGGTGTGGGGGCGGGCGGGCAGGTTTTCTAGTTGGCACGGGGGAGGGGAGTAATTTGGTGGTGGTGGTGGTGGGGGTGGGGGGGGGGGGGGGGGGTTATACTAATTATTAGGGGGGGTTTATGCTAATTATTATTATTAATTATAATAATAATAGTTAGCATAAAAAAATAATTATGCAAAATTGGTAAATTAGGATTTTTTTTGTCAGTTAGCTTAATTACATGCTTTAAATTTACTGTTAAATTTATAAACTATTTAAATTTTGTGTTTAAAGTTGTTGTGCATTTATTCATAATTTGTATGTTGATAATGATGTTAAAAAATTAATAATTATATTGTTGGAGGGTTTCTTAAAAGCAATTATTTAATTGTATAACTTACTCCTGTTAATTGTATAATTAATTGCATAATTAAACTACATACAAAATAATTGCACTATATTTAAAATAATATAAAAAAATGGATCTTCAAATGACTTTTACTATTGGAACACACATCAACAAAAAAACTATATACACATTATTCAAAAAACTATTTTAAAAATTTGATTATCTAAAATAGTTTTTACCATTGGACGGACTTGCTCTATAAAGCTAAAACCGAAGGATATGGAAGTTATGTCTCGGAGAGAGAGATGATGGCAAGCCAAGTTTGTTTTGCTGTCCATTCTATCCAACCATGACAAAAAGAGCTTAGCTTAATGGTTATAATATTCCCCACTTTTATCATGACAAAGGATATATTTTTTTACATACAAAAAATATATATAGGATTTTTTATTTTATATTAAAAAAAACTTTTATCAAGTATTTATATAATAAAACTTAAGATGATATAATAACAAATAAAAAAAGTAGAGTGAACTCGTGCACTTAAAATTGACCAGAGTAAGCGAGAAACATCCAATTCGCCTCCATGCTAAATATTTGTCTTCAACATTAAAATATTTTTGATGACCCTTAAACTGAAATAATAATTTTTGTAACACTTTATAATTTATTTTTAACAGTCACATAATTTAAAATATTTTTCATTTATTTTTTCCAGCAGATAAAACAATTACAGTCACTTAATTTCTTAACAACTATATTTTAAATTGTTGTAACAACCTTTTTAATTTTATAGTAAATTAAATATGATAGTATTATATCATGACTGCCTATAAATACCATGCAATTTTTCAAACAAAACACAATCCAAAATACTTTTACCTTGTAAGTTGTTGGTCTTTTTTCTATTCAAGCTGTTTATGTACTGTAATTTTATATTGACAAAAAACTTAGTAAATGTACTGATAGTATACTTAAATAGAGTACAGGTGGACCACTCAAATTTTCTGATTCTGTTTCCGTTCTTTGCCTTCGTTTTATACAACAGTTCCTAAAATGGGTCTTGGCAGATCTTGAAGAGGTTACTTTGTGTTTGGATTTGTTCCAAGTGTTGACCAAAATGGCACTATTAGTATAATTAATACGAGCTGTATACCCGTGCGATGCGGCAGGTTTTTTTTATCTATGTAGAAAATTGATTGTTTTTATATATATTGTATTTTATTATTTTAATATTTAGTTAGTATAATTATATTTAAGAATACTGATATGAATTTTTGTCCTTCAAAAAATCCAAAGTCATTTTTCCTCTCTCTCAATATATTTTTAGACGATAATATTCAATAAATATCAGACATATTAGAAATAAAAATATTGTAATTTGTTTTTAAAACATAAACTTAATTTTTTGTGTGCTATAATTATTTATTTACCGTCTAAAAAGAACAGTCTGATGGAAACGGGAAGTGACTTGTATATTTTTTAATTTGACTTGTAGATAATGCAGGTAAATTTGTCAACATTTTTTTTTTGAGATATTTTTTTTTCCAGTAATATTAGATCTAAAATATTAAAAATGAAAACATTGGAAATTCTCGTAAAGAAATAAACTTAAATAAAAGAGCACAAAATTAAATTTTGAAGCCAATATTTTTTTTATATAAGATTTATTAATCATATTATTATATTAAATATATTTAAGAAAACATGATATGAACTTCTGTCCTTCAAAAAATCCTAGGTCATTTTTCCTCTCTCTCAATATATTTTTAGGCGATAATATTCAATAAATATTCAAACATATAATTAGTTCTACATATTTTAATTTGACATAAATATACAAATATATAATTAATTTGACATAATTTCAATAATATATTTAATTTAAAGGATAATCTTAGGCTATTTTGTTCTCTCTCTATATATTCTTAGGCGATAACATCCAATAAATATTAGAACATATAATTGGTTTCACATATTTTAATTTGACATAAATACACAAATATATAATTAAAAAGTCAAAACACTGCAAATTTATTTAAAGAAATAAACTTAAACAAAAGAGCACAAAATTTAATTTTGAAGCCAATATTTTTTATTTTATAAGATTTATTCATCGTATTATTATATTAAATGTATTTAAGAATACTGACATGAATTTCTATCCTTAAAAAAATCCTATTTTATTTTTCCTCTCCCTCTATATATTTTTAGGCGATAATATTCAATAAATATTTGAACATAATATTAGTTTTACATACTTTAATTTGACATAAATATATAAATATATAATTAATTTGATATACTTTCAATAATATCTTTAATGTAAAAGACAAAATTGAAGTAAACCCAAACATTGAAATCAAATAATTCAAAACAAAACCGGAAATTAAAAGAACTGGGACTGAAATGAAACTGAAATCCATAATTAACTTGCATAGAATGATAGAACTGAAAGAAATCAAACTTTTGATACCTAAAATATTAAGGATTTATAATAAATTTGCATGGAAGGATGAAATTTGCAAAAATAAAAAATACATGTGAAAAAAAGGTCACCGTTTCTTAAAAGGAAAAAAAAAAAGAGTCTAAAATATGAATTTAAATTCAAAGCCAAAGTTTTTTTTTATAAGATTTATTCATCATATTATTATATTAAATATATTTAAGAATACTGATATTAATTTTTTTTTTTGCAAGAAATTGTAGGTCATTTTTTTTTCTCTCTCTATATTTTTATGCGATAATATCAAATAAATATTATACACATATACTTAGTCTAACATACTATATAGTGTGATTGAAATGGGAAGTGATTTTTATATTTTTTAATTGTAGATAACCTAGGTAAATTTGTAAAAAAAAAATATGAGTTGCCTTTTTTCCCCAGTAATATTAGATCTGACATAATAATAATAATAATAATAATAATAATAATAATAATAATTATAATTATTATTATTATTATTATTATTGTTCTAAGTACAAAATTAAATTTCGAAGATAAATTTTTTTTATGTTATCCGATTTATTAATTATATGATTATATTAAATGTATTTAAGAATACTAATATTAATTTTTTTTATTCAAAAAATCCTAGGTCATGTTTTCTTCTCCCTATATATATTCCTATGAGATAATATTCAATAAATATTAGAACATATAATTAATGAAAGACTAAAAATATCCTAAAAACTTTAACAAAAGAAAAAAAAATAAATATCATTGCCATTACTGTCAAAACAATAAAAATTATTAAATTATAAGGAGAAAAAAAAAACATTAACAAAAGAGTAAGCAAGAAAAATAATTAAATTATTATTATTATTATTATTATTATTATTATTATTATTATTATTGTTGTTGTTGTTGTGTTAAGTACACTTATATATACATGGACAAAAGTAGGTAATATTCTAGAAATAAAAATAAATAAAAGTATAAGGGCTGAAATGAAAATCAAATATAAAGGGATTAAATTAAAAACATTAAAAGTCTAAGGGCTGAAATGAAAATCACATTTATTATCAATTTAAATTAAAGGACAAAGTTGCAAAAATCGAAACTTGTGTACCGAATTTATTGAGCTTTTACAGCCAATCCGGAAATTAAAAAGTAGGAGGACCGAAGTGAAACTCTCACATTCAATCAATTAAAATCGGAGGACCCAATCGAACTAAATCAGAACTTATATAATAGAAATCAGGACCAAAATCAAAATTCAAAGTCGAAGGACCAAAGTGAAAAGTAACATAAAATGGGGGACTCTCCTGCACTTTCACGTGCAGGAGAGAGAGAAAACGTTGGCAGTGCCTTTAACTGGCCATCGCCGCGTCTACAGACATTTTTAGAGTACACGCGCCACTGCGGGAGGAAGACCACGCGGAGGCGCGTCGACAAAGACTCCGGAAGACCATTTCCGACCACCGTATGACGCCGCACGCGCCACCCAAACAGGGCGTGAGGCGAAAAACCGAGCGGCGCGTGCGCCTCACGCCCTGACAGCCACTGAATAAACAATTAAAAAATAGGGTCAATTACCGTCCTGCCCCTGTACTCAAGTCAATGTTTTTCTTATTATGGGCTATAACCGTATTTAGCCATTTAAAAAAAAAAACTCTGCGGCGGACCGGACCGGTCCGGATGCGCGCAATTACTCCCTTAACCCTCAGCCGAAAACGTTATTTTGTCTTATTACCGGGGCTAAAATCGTTACTACACTGTTCATAGGCGGAAAAAAAAAGGGTGGACAAACTCGCGCGACGCACGGAGGACAAAGCTCACGTCCACAGTGACTTTGAGTCTGTGTGAACAGTGTTTAAACAGTGTTTTTCGTTTTCTTTTAGTGTATTTGTTAATAACTAGCTGATGGATCTGCTGATTGATTTGTCACATGAGATTGCATTACTAACCTTTTGTCATCAGATTGAATTCAGAAACCATGATCTGTAAGATAATAAAGCTCAAATGGATGATTTTGAAGTTTATGGTTGATTTTGAACGTATATATTTTTTATTATAAAATAAAATAAAAATAACAAAGCTATTAAATTTATTGAATTTCATGACTTAAGTGGCCAAGAGAAATTTAACTTGGCATTGAATATTTTTTAAAATCATGTTTTAAAGTTTTTTTAAAAAATATATTATATATTTATCGGTCATCCAAGTTGTTTTTGAACCCATTAAATTATTTTATTTTGGTCCAGTTCTTGCATGATTTAATTGGAAACTCAAACTAGATATGATATATACACACTAGTTATTTACTCATGCTTTGTCATGACTGAAACTATATTTTTTCAATATAAAAAATATTAATTATATGAGATATTTTTATTATAATATAAATTTAGATAAAATAATAAATCCATGCAAAATCTGGGTAACACGATTAAATTTCTCTGATCATCATTAAAAAGCAATAATATTCATTGTGCCTACTCTTGCACTGTGAGAACCATACTTGCTAACGAATATCCCGCCGATCAAAGTCCTTGAAACACCACCACTGCTTCTGATCCACGAGAAAAACAGTGACGATGGCCTTGCTGGTGACGGCCTTACTTGCCATTCTCCTCCATGGCCTTGTCATTTTGTCTGCTGATGCCGCCGAGCCTAAGATTAGAATTCAAATAAATGAAGATGGGATTTTCTAAAAAGGATCTCGACTCAAGAACCCTAGTAGTTACTGAAATATTTCTCCACACTATCCCGGCCATTGCAACATATCCAACCTCCAGCATCAGCTTCTAACCCTAACTATCCAGTCCAAGACTTCTTCTGCACAGCCGACATAGATTCTGCAACCAACATCCCATGCAATAATTCACCAGATTATTGGAAAGCTTGAGCATGTGTAAGAACTACTCGGAAAGGCTGAATGTTTTCGTTGGAATTTATAGGACAGTGTGACCAGTCATCTAAACATTGAATTTTAGCAAATTATATCAAGTTGATATGGATTATTTATTTATTTATTAATTAATTTTCCAGAATATTTTTACCAGACACTATATCTAAAGCAGATGATGTAAATAAGATTTGAAGACCGTTGAATGCAAGCACGCATACTGGAGCTCGAGACCCTCGCCGCTGTACTTGTCTCAATGAGATTTTATATTTTATACCATGAGGCCCAGTATTTAACTAAGTAGCCCATGATTGCAGCTCAGAAGGCAAGCCCACCTGTGTACAATTTCTTCTTCTTCTTCTTAAATTTTGTCCCTATAAAAATCAAAATCCTTAAACCCTAACCCCAACCCCCCCTCCCGTCTTCTCTTTGCTTCATTCGACGATGGCGACTTCAGGAACTGTGATTAAGGACATGTACGACGTCGGATTGAAACCTCGTATGATCCGTACGCTTCTAAAAGAAGATGTGCCTGACGATAAAATCCCATTTGACTCTCCATCAAAACTCTCCCGTATTATCTCCTGCATTCAGTCTCACAAACTCTTATCGGAGCCTTCTATCACTGACAACAACAAACAAATCGAACGGTGGAAATCCTCCGTCGATGATTGGATCACTCGCTTGTTGTCTCTTATTAGCAGCACCACCTCCACACCAGATAAATGCTGGGCTGGAGTTTGCTTGTTGGGGGTGACGTGTCAAGAGTGTAATGCCGACCGGTTTCTGAGGTCTTATGCTGCTTGGTTTGATAAAATTTTGACGCATATTCAGGTATTGTACCAAGAATTTTGAACTAAAGTTGGTAATTTTGAAATGGGGTTTATGATTATTTTTTTAATATTTTGAGAATGAAAGAAATGATCTCTAGTTCAGCTTTTACAGTTTGAAGATTTTAATTTAGTTTTTTTATGCTAATTTCACTGAAAGATTCTTCGCAAAATCATGTCCTGAGAATTTCATCCATTGTATGAGTGGATGCTCCTAATCCAGCGATTGAGGTTCTTCAGGATGTGGTATGGGGGAAGGTTTTTGTAAAACCAGTGTTGTTCAAAAAGAAAGACTTGATTGTGCTTGGTACTTTTAATTTGATGGGGGAATTGGTACGTCTGTGTTTTAAACAGTCACGAGGGGATTCTCAGTTTGTGAAGGTGGCTGCTTGTGCCTCGATATCGGATTTGATCACAAGGTAAAAACATATAAGCCCTTTTTGAGAGGTCTGGGCTTGATTTAGTTAAGGCAACTTATTATAATTGCTATAAATTGTGAAGATATTGACTTTGATGAAATAGGTTGGCGGGATTTCCAAATGTGAAAAAAGAGGGGATTTCGCTTGCTGGAAAAGTCATTCAACCTGTTTTAAAGCTGTTGAATGAGGATAGTTCAGAGGCTGTATTGGTGAGCTGGGTTTTTAATTCATTACATAACAAGTTTTGCTTTCTCAAGTAATTTTAGAAAGAAATTCCTGAAAGCTAATTTATTCTGTTTTTTTTTCAAGATGGTCAATGTTGTCTAATTCTTCTTCCTTTATGTTGGGGGAAGGGCGTTTTTCCTTCCTCCAACATAATTTGATGCCTTTCTGTTGAGATCCGTGTCTTTCTTTTTCTTCCAAACCCCAATCTGCTCGCACTCATGATCTATGATAGTTGAAGAGGTTGATTTTGATCTCTTAAAAAGCAGTATCCCCTTTGCTTTCTAGTTCCAGTTTGAGGATGAAATCAGTCTCAATCTTGTTATGGTTTGCTGATGGATACCTTATAAGCTGCGTTTTAGTACACTGTCACGATTATGATCCATCTCTGGCGTTGATGCTGCCTGTTGATTTATTTTGCAGTCTTCTTTTTCTGACTTGAAGTTTCATATGTGAACCTCATTGTGAGAGGTGTGCAGGAAGGAGCAATTCATCTGCTATGCTCTATTATAGCTTCCTTCCCTAATACACTTCAGCGTCATCATGAAAGTGTAAGTTCCATAATTCTCCATCCTGGGATAGCCAGGAAGCATCTCTAACTGGACAGCAATTGCCAAAACATATTTTTCTGGCAGGATAACGTGTTGTGATATAATGATGTCAGTACTTTTGTAGGTTGAAGCTGCTATTACATCAAGAATATTTTCAGGAAAATTCAGTGTAAATTTGATGAAGGTATTCCCTTCCTTCCGCTCTCTAACTGACCCTGGCATCTAATAAGATAGGCAAATCAAGGCATGGACTTGAACTTAATAACTTATGTATGCTTTTCATCACCCAGAAGCTAGCTCATTGCCTAGCATTGCTTCCCAAATCAAAGGGAGATGAAGATAGCTGGATTTCAGCAATGAGGAAGGTTTTGTTATTGGTAAATGGTTACCTAACTGAAATCTTCACCGGTCTAGAAGAAGGTATGTGTGTTAATGCCTTCTTGGTTGAGCTTTTGCTGGTCTCAGGGATGGTAAGTGGAAAATGTGTTTGCACATGTTGCAGAAACAAAATGGGATGAAGCTGTTAGATTATTGGTTCCGCCAGGAGAAGTTCCTCCACCTTCTCTATGGGGTCAAAAGCTGTTAGAGGATACCTCAGACAAGGAAAGAAAGAGATCCAAGCTGTGCAGTATCTCTATGTTCATGCTTAGCTGTTGTGAAATGCTCACAAATTCGTATCCTGTCCAGGTACTGCTGTATGCCTGATGACTGTTATGACATTTATTTTTCTCGTAAGAGGAATTCTTAATTGTTGGTTATTTAAATCTGAAAGTGGGCATGAAAATAAATCAATCTTACATGTTTAATTAACAGGTTTCAGTGCCTGTTCGCTCATTACTGGCCCTTATTGAGAGAGTGCTGATGGTTGATGGCTCGTTGCCACCAACCACATCATCCTTAGTGATTTTAGCAGAACAAGAGTTCATTTGCTCTGAACTTCCAGTTCTACATTCATATGCTTTGGAGCTTCTTACTTCAGTTATAAAGGGGATTCGCAGGTAAACATAATTTTTTCTCATCACTATTTGGAGGAACAGTGCTGTATTCTGTAGCGGGTCTACAATAGTTTTTATATCACAACAGATTTGGCAAACCTACCTACTGTTCTTTGTGGGCAAGTTGTAGGGAAATTCTGAACTTTTGGGTTTGAGAAGGTATAAAAAAGTACACTTTGATTAGACTTTGACTATATTGGGTTGAGTATCCATAGGTCCAAGAATAAAAGGTTCCTGAACTTGCAGAAGCTCATTGCTTGAGTATCCATAGCAGCAATTAAAGACAACAGCTTTAAAAGAAGAAAAAGTTTTTGTAGGTTGTGCTTTGTCAGTTTGATGGAACAACTAGGGCAAAAGGTTCCTGTCCATTTCTTTGTTCTTTCCAGCCAATTCATACAAGTACCCAAAACAGGGTCCTATTTAGTTGGATGCATGTTTTAACTCTGGCACTTTCTAGAGCTTGATGTGATGCACTATGCTGCTAATTATGCCTGCTGTTATTTGGGTTTCTGTCTTCTAATTGTAGAATGTGATTTTCCATTCCCTGAACCTGTAAATGCTGACAGTGATCTTTTCATTTTCTGTTTTTTCTTCTTTTCCCATTATCAATCTTGGTTATTATTGTTAGTCACCATCTTGCATCATGTTATTTCTGTCTTGCAGTCAACTATTGCCACATGCTGCGTATATTGTAAGGCTCGTTAAAGAATATTTTAAGAGATGTGAGTTACCAGAGTTAAGGATAAAAGTCTACTCCATCACAAAGTTGCTGTTGATGTCCATGGGTATTGGTATGTAGCAATTTTTAAGAGTATCTGTCTCTTTCCTCTCTGATTTATATTTGTTATGTTTATAAATAAACTAGATAACTATATAGATTTTGTTGTTATTTTCAATTTAAAAGAATCAAGTAATCATACATCAATTGTCAAATATGGTTGAAGTTCAGGACTACTTGTCCTTAAGAGTACCAGGAAAATCTTTCAGATTCTTGAAAGAAGGCAGAACAAGAAACAATATTGTGATATTTTCTTGTCATATAATGTGATAAAATAAAAGATCCAGTAGGAAACCTTTTGCTCTTTGATTCCATTTGGTGCATATGGAAATATGGTGGTAGGTTCTTTTGTCTCGAGCATGTTTGCTCTTCTCCACCCCTTTTTATGGCCATATTTCATAAACGGAAGTCTAGGGCCATTTACGAGTGTGAGTGTGCATGAACCCCCCCATCTCGTTGTGTGTAAATGTGCTGCTCTCAGAAAATAAGAGCAAGGGAGAGAACATTGTGGAAGTGTGCCTTGAAAGTGTCTCTGTCCTAGTTGTGAGCTCTTTCAAGTTTCCATATTAAGATGTTGGATGGTTAACCTGCCCCCTGCATATAAGATGCTCCACTATTTTCTTATGAACTTTTGTGAGCATTTGACCCTGTATTTCCATTTTGAGTAGCTTTTGTTCATGCACTGAGGTCAATCATTAACTCTTTTCTAAAAGATCCAGTGTTTCTCATTGAAATTCTTGTGGTGCCGCCGCTAACTCCCAGTCATATTTTGATCAGGAATAGCGATATATCTTGCACAAGAAGTTGTCAACAGCTCCATTCATGATTTAAATCCCATCCTTGATGGTGCATCTCTTCATGCAAATGCAAAATCCGAAATTTTGGTGCAACCTTTCCATAGAAAGAGAAAGCATGGTGTGGCCGGATCTCTTGAACAGCTCCATGAAAGAATTGGTTTGGAGGTGGAAACATCCAAGAACTGTCCAACAGCGATTTCTGTGAAGATAGCTGCACTCGGGGCATTAGAAACTCTTCTAACTGTGGTATGGTTATTGCATGTTGTTTGATGAGTGCTTGTTATTCTACCAAGCTGCTGACTTATTGTGCTTTAGTCTAACATTTCTTGGAGTGCAATATGGTTTAGCATGGATAGGGTCAAAATAAATTGAGTGTCTTCTAATCTTTTTGCCAATAATGGTACTCGCCTGTTTAACCTTTTTCAACCCTTACCAAACATCAAAGTGTTACATTTAATGTCATGGGTATGGTTGCACTAAGTTTGAGTATAACAAATCCTTTATTTCTCAGTAGAATTATTTTCTTAATCGAATCAAAAGCCAAAACTATCCATCTTGTGCATTTTTTCTTTGCTTTCATAATCATTTATATTACTTATCTTTTGTCTGCTTCCTTCTGTTGTAGACTTAATTGGTGTGCTGAAGATTTATAATATTTTTTTACAGGGTGGTGGTTTGAGATCTGAGTCTTGGCGTTCAAAAGCTGATAATCTCTTAATAACTATTGCAACAGAATCCTGTAAAGAAGGATGGGTTAGTGATGAAAGAAAAACTTTCTTACCCAATGAATCAACCCAAGCATGTTCAGATTTACAGTTAGCAGCCTTACGTGCACTTTTGGCATCGCTCCTTTCTCCTTCCCGTGTACGCCCCCCACATTTAGCTCCTGCCCTTGAGCTTTTCCGTGAAGGTAAGTCCTGTCATATTTATAGAAATTCAATGTTTTCCCATCATCCTGTAAACTGCATTTGAGGATGACTTGATGGATTAGCTGTGATCCTCAAGTGATATGTTTATTATTTAGTATGTAAATTATTTCAAAGATAAATGTATTAACTGGCAGGACTGCCCCGTCATTTTATTGCTCTAAGCTCCTACCTTCCCCCCTTTCCTTATACAGAGTCCTGCTCCAACCTTTTTCCTCTTGTTTCTAGGTAGAAGCGCCAATTGCAGCATTGTTTCATGGATAATTTAATCAGTCCTTTTGGTTCTTTCATAGTTGTAACCCCGTTTAATGTTTAATGCTTTAGACCGTGATAATATCACAAAACCCACCTGCTGATAACTTGGCTAATTATTCACAAATGTTTATGGCTTGCTTGTAACCTGTTGCTAACCTTGTTGGATGTTGGGGTTTTGCAGGCAGGCAAGAAATTGGAACCAAAGTATCTGAGTTTTGTGCCTACGCTCTCCTAGCCTTGGATGTGCTTATACACCCCCGGGCACTTACACTGGCTGATTTTCCCTCTGCAAGCTCTTTCAATGAAGTTAACCACAGATTCCCAGAGAATAATAGATACTCTGTTGCCCAGAAGCACAGTAACCCATTTTCAAGCGGCATGCAGGACACAGGACGTGGCCTTTCTGATTCAGATGATGATCTGTACAAGAGTTGGCTGGATAGTAGCAAGGAAACAGAGGCTCCAGCGGGTAAAAACATGACTGCAAGGCCTTCTGAAACTTTAAGGGTTCAACAGGGAGAAAATATTCTCTTGGTTGGTTCATCAGGTGCAAGAAGTCCTTGGAGAAATGAGCATGAGCCAGCAGCTGCTAGTGCAGACATGGAGATAAGGAGTGGGGATGAAATAATGGTGGACTCGCGGCAATCGCAAGAATCCATGGAGCAGCATCAGGAATCCTCTAAAGGTGCCACAATTCCGACTGTTGCCGGTGATCCAAATGTTACCTACGTGGACTCGACAGGTTTTGCTTCGAAAGGTGGCGCGTTAAATTCCGGGGATACTGAAATGGCGTCAGTGCAAGCTGTTGTGGCAGGTGAAAGTGACAGGCTTGCCACCAAAGACGGAAACACAGCAACCTCAAGTGCCCAGAAAGATGCGACATTTGATATTGAAGATGATAATCAATCAACTGATTCTCTCCCTGATATTGTGGATGTTGATCCAGATTCTGATTAGGAATTGGTATAGGAGTGGTGACAATGTATTTGTATCTTGTAACAATCAAAAAAGATCAAGCTGAGTGCTGCAATGCGAAATTTTCCTCTCGTCTCAATTTCTACCTGTAGAACTGTTGATCCAAAAACAATATAAAAAAATGATACTGTCGAGTTTCCCCAGAAAGCAGCTTGTTTATTTTAGGGTATAAACCTTGGAAAGAGTAGGATTTTGGATGTTTAAAAGTGTAGTAGCTTTTGTTTTCGAGTAAGTTTCACGTGAAAAAAATATCAAACCGATTTTTTTTTTTAATGTTTCTCTATTAATTTGTTATGCTGCCATCAAAAGTAAAAAAACTGAAAAAAAATCATTTTTATATATTCTCAAATAAAACATAGTTTTAAAAAGTATATTATAAAATCAAACACATTTCAGGGTGTTTGGCAGTGGGACCGAGCGGTGTTTTTCAAATAAATTTAAAAATATTTTTGATGTGATGATATAAAAAATAATATTATTATTTTAATATAAAATTTGTTTATCACTTTTATAATAATCGACGGAGATGGTGGTTGCCTATTTATTTAGCACAAAACACATTGTGCCATCATTTTTTTTCAATAAAGTCTTGTTCAGATACATAAGCAACATTATAAAAGTCAATGCTGGAGTGCTGGGCTGTTACAGTTTGACTTTAAAAATTAAAAATTAAAAATTATTGTTGGCTGCATATTTGACCTGGAGATAATCTTGGAGTGGTTATAGAAGAAGACTTTTGAATATGCATTCATGGTGACCAAATTTCTGGCTGCAGTCATTCAGTTTTTTCTATTTTCCTCTCAAGAATTCTAAATTCAAACTCCACTATCATCCATCAGCTAAAAGTTTACATTTTAGTTTCTTTTATAAATTTTATCAATATTTCTAAGAAAAAATTAATGTGATCCAACATGATCCCATAAAAAAACTGAGTTGATCTGTAATCAAAACTTTGTAAGAAATTCTTAATTTATTTTTAGAAAAAAAAAGCAGGAAAAATATTAAGTTTTGCAAAAATAAGTGACATTTACATGAATATCTGAATTAAAGGGGGGTGTTTGACACTGTTTCTCAAAATTATTTTTGAAAAAATATGATTTTTTTTCTACTTTAAATTAATTTTTTAGATTATTTTGATGTGTTGATATCAAAAATAATTTTTTTAAAATAAAAAATTTATTTTAATATATTTTTGATCAAAAAAATACTTAAAAAAACAACTCAATTACACTTTCAAACATACACTAAATAAAAAAAGATTTTATAAACTTCACCAACCTCACTACACTATTTATTCGTCAACAGTACCAGTGGAGAGTGCACGGCATCTTGGTCCATTTCGGGTGCTTAGTTTAATGAATTTCCCTATTTATTTATTTATTTATTTATTAAAAATCAAAATTGGTAAACAGAGGTCAATCGATGTAATCAACAAGCTTGTACATTAAGATCTGGATTATTCATTCACGCATTATGATATGAAAATGTCAACTTCTCATTTTTTATTACCGTCTTAACTCGGGGTATAAAAAATAAAAATAATAGAAATGTAAAATATTTAGGTAGAAAAATAAAAATAAATCCATGAAGTTTTTATTTTTAAATAATTTTATTATCTTCATCATAGTACATGATAAAAGACTAATTTGCTGCTTCATAACTCAAAGATAAAAACCTTTTTTAAAAAAACAAAAAAACAAATAGTAGAATCTATTAATTTTTATTAGTAGTCCCCGTATAATTTAGCCTTTATAGTTTATCATACATAACTAATTAGTCCCTATACTCGATCAGCTTAGATTTTATTTAATAGTAATTCTTGTAATAATGTAAGTATGATTGTTTTTTTTAAATAAATCTAAAAGATATTTTTATTTTTATTTTTTAAAATTGTTTATGATACTAGCACATCAAAACAACCTGAACATCAAAAATAATTTTTTCAGAGCAAAAATTAATACTATTTTTGATTTTTTTTAAAACACTTTTAAAATATAAAAACAAACATGCTCTTGATTATCTTAAATGTTAATTTGTTTTTACAGAACACATTTTTTATGAGACTTTTCTATCTCAACGACTTATCTCCCCTTTTATTTTCAGAAAATAAAATTTAAATAAATATAAAAAGAACAATGCATCGACAAAAGGACAAGCAAATATAAAATATGATGATTTAATATTAAATTTGAAACTACAAGGTCTAATAAACCAATATATTCAATTTATAGGGACTAATAGTTCTCAACAAGCATAACACCTTGGAAAGTCCGAAGTCCAAACATGAACATCAGCCTAAAAGCCACCATTTTTTTGGTTCTTAACTGGCTCTTCTCCTATTTATATTCCGAACTTCCCTCCTCTCCTCTTCAGCTAACAAGAAACCATTAAAAAAAAAATATTAACAAGGTCACCATTTTCAGATCCTCAGATCTCTGATCCGATACTCTTTTTTTTTCCAATAAAGTTTGAAGCTTTTTGAGGATTATTATCAATGGAAGAGAAAACATGGGTGAGGATGGTGACCGCACAGACGCCAACAAATATAGCTGTAATAAAGTACTGGGGTAAGAGAGACGAGACCTTGATTTTGCCTGTTAATGATAGCATAAGTGTCACTCTTGATCCGGCTCATCTCTGTACAACCACAACTGTGGCTGTTAGTCCTAGTTTTGACCAGGATCGGATGTGGCTCAATGGAAAGGTACTCTTTTTTCTCATTTTTCTATTTCAATTTGGTTGCTGTGGAAGTTCTTGAAACGGGATTTCAGTGGGTTTAATGATGCGTTTGGATGGTGAATTTCTGTGGGCTCTCTTTGTTTTGTATGTTTAATGGTTATCTGGGACCTGGAAAGAAGGAATTTACTGGATTAAGCCTTACAGTCAAATTTTGCTCTCTTTTACTCTTTCCTTTTCGTAAGTGCACGTCAACATAGTAGATAATTTCTTTATTTGAAACCGTACTATTTAAACAGATTTTGGAATTGAATGTATTGTCAGCTAGCTTAGTTCATAAAGTCATTTGATGACGTTGACGTTGTTGTAGTGATGTACTTGTGCATGTACTTATATCAAGGATGATGGGCTTAAGGGAGGAAGATGGATAACTTGTTGTGTTGAGAATCTTGTGTGGTTTAACATCAGGGAAAACTTCGATGTGTGTTTCATTGCATCCTATTTGTTTGTTGAGAAAATGTGAGGGAAGGAAAAAATTGATTGAGATCAGATACAAGATTTGATCTTGAAAGGATGGACATGGATCTAGATTGGATAAAATTTAACTGCTTTTCAATTTCCCTGTAAATGAGACAATTTGCTAGTCATGGTTCTTTTAAGCTAAGCAAAATGTAAATGGTTGTTGGATTCATGTTGAAATTTTCTACCTTACTGCTGATTCATGGCACGTTTGATTTTTGCTGGTTAGCGTAGGAGATTTCCCTTTCTGGAGGCAGGTACCAAAATTGTTTAAGGGAAATTCGAGCCCGGGCTTGTGATGTTCAAGATGAAGAGAAGGGTATCAAGATTGCAAAGAAGGATTGGGAGAAATTGCATGTGCATGTTGCTTCCTACAACAATTTCCCTACTGCTGCTGGACTGGCTTCCTCTGCAGCTGGCTTTGCTTGTCTTGGTAAACATTTTCCTTGAATTTTCCTTGCTATGATCATGCCCCCCCTCCCCCCCTACCTTCTTTTTGGCTGGGCCTATATTTTTAAAACATAATTTCTGTTTACTTCATTGAATGGTTGAGCTGGACTTGACATTTGTGAGAAATTCTTGTGAATAAACAATCTGAGTTTTGTATGTGGAATGATTATTCATTAATCACTTTTGTTGAAAGCACTTACAATAAAGCTTACTGCATATGATTATGTGGTCCATGTTGAAATTGACCAACTTGGCATATAGTTTTCATGAATGTGCCAGCTGGCTTTTCTGGATTATAATCACTGATCTGTACACATTTTTGCATAGAAGCTCATATATAGAAATGTAACAAGCTAGAAAGAAATCTTCCTATTAATGGAGCATTTTTCAACTTCGAGGAGCCCTTTTATTGTTTTTACTGCTTTAAATCTGCAGGGCTGTAGTATCAATTGCAATCTTGTATGGGACTGGAAGAATTTATTCATCATGACATCATCTGGTTTTATGTTTTTATGTAGTTTTTGCCCTTGCTAAGCTGATGAATGCAAAAGAAGACAATAGTGAACTTTCTGCTATTGCAAGGTATACCTTTACAGCATATGCATAGTTAAGTGCTTGTTTTTTTCTCTCCTTTTCTTCATGTCAATAATTTTGAGTAGCATGATGCTTTTTTTCCCCAAGCATTTTATTCTTCACATGCAGTTGCTACTTACATGTTTCATTTATTCCGCTATATCCTCATACAGCTGTCACCACCAACAAATATTTATTATTTTGAATTCTGGCTACATGCATCTTATCCATACCTAATTGCTCGTTCTTGGCTAACATCAATGATAGTATTTGATATAAATGTTATCTTTAAGTTATTGGTGAGTTGGTTTGCAGGGAGCTGTCTTAAGTAATTGATAAGCTGGTTTATTGGGTGCTGTCTTGACTTATTTTATAGCCCAGTTATATATTTAATTTAATTTGTCAAGGCTTTCCAGATATGAGTGATTCAAGCATGCTAGTTGCTATTAAAATTTGACATCTTACAAACATTGTTTCTTGTAAAGGTTCTTGCAATGTTTGATATTTTGTAAGCTTTTTTTTTTCAGGCAAGGTTCTGGCAGTGCCTGTCGCAGTTTATTTGGTGGATTTGTGAAGTGGAACATGGGAAAAGTAAGTTTGATTCTGAGGTTCATCCATGGAGCCTTCTGATTAGATTGCTCTGTCCCATTTTGAGCAATTAAAAATGATGCATTGTTTTTTGATATGTCAAGGCTGAGGATGGAAGTGACAGCCTTGCTGTTCAACTTGTAGATGAAAAGCACTGGGATGAACTTGTAATTATTATCGCTGTGGTATGTTTTTTTCCTTATTCAGAACTCATTAGTCTGAATTTAGTTTGAGTTGCCTCTGGACTCCGGGAATAGTGGTGCTGAAAATACATTTGATTTTTTTTTGTCCTTTTGTTCTAGTAAACAGAGTTGTGATTTTGTTCTTTAGGTAAGTTCACGGCAGAAAGAAACAAGTAGCACCACAGGAATGCGGGACAGTGTTGAAACTAGCTTGCTTTTGGAACACAGAGCTAAGGTGCTTTTCAATGCCCTTAATTGTATTCTTGCAACTTCTCTTCTTAAACTGCTGTCTTTCAATTGCAAAACGTGCTCTTAGCAATCAAGATTTCTAGACATAAATGGAGTTGGATCCCTATTCTGAATCTATTCTGGATGATGACCATGCTTTGTGATTTGCTCACTGCCTTTTCCTTGCTGTCTAGATTTAGATTTTCTTTGAAATTTAATCCTCTCCGTTTTTCCCTTTTTAGTTGTCTTCTGGTCAATACATTCTGAAATTGTTTGAAGTTTATTTTATCTTTTGGTACTATCTTCTTCCTGTTCTGACTAAATAGGAAGTTGTACCAAAACGCACTAAGCAAATGGAAGAAGCCATAAAGAATCGTGATTTTGGATCTTTTGCACAATTAGCGTGTGCAGATAGCAATCAGTTCCATGCTGTCTGCTTGGATACTTGTCCCCCAATATTCTACATGAATGATACATCTCACAGGCAAGTAAAGTTTCTCATTTTATGTGACATGGAGATTTAAGCTTCATCAATTATTTATTTATTTGCCTGTTGAGCCATTCACCAGACATGGAGTTTAGTTTTAATATAGTGACTATATTGCAGGATAATCAGCTGTGTTGAAAAATGGAATCATTCAGAAGAAACACCTCAGGTTTGTTTGACGCCACATTCTAGGAGCTTAACTTAGAAGCAAGTTCTAGATAGAATGTGATGGCACTAACATATAATTAATTGATCATAGATGATGGTCAAGCTTGCGGCACAGATGATTTTATAGGTGATTTAGGGATGATGACTAATAATATTGCCTTCTCGATTGTCTAATTATAGTATTTAGTTTTCATTTGTTCTTTTTGCAAGCATGTTCTGTAATATTAGCTGATCTTGTGTGGTTCCTCGAGTACAGAAATACTCTCCTGCTGTTTCTGAAATACCTAGAGATAATTCATTTGGTATTGAATTTTGCTGAAATACCTCAAGTATCACTTCATCGCATCGAATATGAAGCTGGTTTTCACTCGTGGCTTGTGCCGCTCTTTAACCTATCGGTGATGACTTATCATAACATTGTTTTAGTGCTTGCAGCCACTTTTTTGTTGTTGTTGGTTTTCCTAAAATAAAAATAAAAGAAAAAAGAAACAAAATGATGGTTAGAATCCTACTGGTCCCGCCAGCTAATTGTCACAGTTTCCAAATGTGTAATGGTTGGCTAATGATGAGATTTCCTTGACAGGTGGCCTATACGTTTGATGCTGGGCCCAATGCAGTTCTGATTGCACATAATAGGAAGGCTGCTACCCAGTTATTGCAGAGGCTGCTCTTTTGCTTCCCTCCAAACTCTGATGCTGATTTGGACAGGTATATAGTCTTCCAATGTCAAGGTCACAGCAGGATTTTGGTGCGATGTTTTGGAGGCTATGATTTATGCGACCCCATCAATCAGTTTTCTGATAATCAAACTGTTTTCTCCTCAGTTATGTTATAGGTGACAAGTCTATACTGAAAGATGCTGGGATTGAAGATATGAAGGATGTGGAAGCTTTGTCACCACCTCCAGAAATTAAGAATGCCGAGAGAAGCAAAGGAGAAGTCAGTTATTTCATCTGCACAAAACCTGGTAGAGGTCCTGTTTTGCTCGCTGATGAAAGCCAGGCTCTTCTCCATCCCGAAACTGGGCTGCCTAAATGAACTTCGGAGCACATTTAACTTTTCGTGCACTTCTACTTTTTAGTCTTGTTGGCCAGGACACTTCCTTGAGCCTGGAGTGTTCCATTGTGATGATTGTTTGCAGTAATTAAGGGTTACTGTGAAGTGATTCTCTCAACTGTTCCTCGCAAATTTGTAGTTAATGCTGCATTTGCCTTGTATTTGTAATTTATCTTATAATCCAGCCCATTTAGGCTTTCTGTCTCAACAATGAATAATATTCCCATTGCTCCTTCTAAGCTTCTTCCCGCTGTTAGCCTTCAATAGTTTGTCATAAATCAATAAATTGTTGGCCAGCCTGTTTTTTTTTTTTTTTTTTTTTTTTTTATATATTCATTTTTGCCAGTGAGCTTAATTCTCGCCACAATCCTCCTTAAAGGCCCCGAAGATTCGATAAATTCTTGGTTTACCTGTCACGTTTGTTCTTGATTCTGTATTCTTAAGCTGGCCGGGCATGCTATCATGCTTTTTTTTTTTGCTATAGCTGATCTGCCTCGCACTCGCAGCCTAATCAATTTTCATCAACTCGATACAGACAATAATCGACCCAGATTAATTTGATAGTTACAAACTATTCTCAAACACAGCTAAATTACTTTGTTTTACAACATATCAACCAAAAATTTGTTTCAATTAACAAGCTAATTATCAACATTAACAAAGACCAAGACACATTCTCAGTGAAAGACTCCATAGATTTATGGGAAATATCGCAAATGCTTCATACTTGTGAGAGTAAAAAACATTAAGAAACTTGAGGGGTAGACGTAACAAGAACCTGAGGAATTCAGAGAGAGGGAGAGGGAACCTGCCAGAAAATGAAATGAAAAGTTTCTTCTTTTGAAGCAGCACTGCGGTTTCTTGCTGCCAGAAACTAAGATATTCCACCAGATCTTACAGTCAAGTTTTCACCTGGTAGATAATGATCGAAGGATATGTAAGGTAAGAAAAAAGTGTTAGCTAAAGATAAAAAAAAAAAAAAGAGTAGAATTTTTCGACCAGATTCAAGTTTAACGTATGTACTATTTGTGTTTGAAAATTCAATAAACATATTCCTAACAGTATTTGACGGGTACCATTTATCATCTTGAAAAGGACCTCTCTAACTTCTCATCTCCACAACCATTTCTTTAAACCTTATGTTCACGAATGGAAATTATACAAAAAAGTTTGCCTAAATATAAAAGGAATCATCACATTATTTTAAGAAAGGTATTTTTATCAGAACACACACACATATATATCGGTTTGGGCGGATAAGTTATAACTGTCGTCCCAGGTAGCAAACTTCGAAAATCTGAATAGAACTAGAGTTACCAATCTAGTAGAAATATGTTTGAAACTAAAAATAGAATCAGGGACATAATGCCATGAACCTAAGATGAAAGCAAACAAATGCTGATGCCAATTAAGCTCGAAAGTGGGCTACTTTTTTTCCAGCAACGGAGCCTTTATCATCGCTTTGCATATCTCCGGGATGTAAGGGAACATGTGTCCAGAGCCAGATATCTCATGGTATTTTATCCAGGGAAGTCTTTGGGCAATATATCGTTGCAAGCTAACAGGCACCATCTGATCTTCATCACCATGCCATAGATGAACTGAGCCTTCATTGTTAGGAAAGGGATTTTTAAGATCCATGGGATCGAATTCCCACTTTCCAAATCCAACCATCATGTCTCGATGTAAGGTTTCAAATTTTCCTTGCTGCATTGTTTGTGGCTGCATAAAATGAAAGCAGAGATTCCAAATCAGGAGGGAAGATTCATAAGCATTTCTAAGGATCAGGTAGCATGTGACCAGTAACATTTCTTAGAGTAGAGTCAATCATTTGTTGATTAAAACCAATTTCTAACTGGATTTCCAGAACTTCTGGTTCAAAAAGCTCTTCTGTTAATAACAAAATAAAACTGGAAGTTCTGCGGTGTCTTATCTTTTCACAAACCAGTTCCAAAAAACAAAAGGTTCCAAGGCAGCCCCTGAAAAACTAAAATTCCAGCCAGTTACTGTTCTCTCCTGGTTAAAAGATCAAAACCTCTCAGACTGGCTCTATGTACACTGCAAAATTATGTATGCAATGATAACTTTCTCACTAGCAATATCTTCTTCTTGCCTCCAGTTTCAGAGACACAAAATATGTCCAGATATACTTAATTTATGGTTCATTTCCATGTAATGTGGAAAGAGAGAGAGAATACGAAGTACCATGTACATATCTGTGACCATGGAAAGGATTTCTAAGTCCTGACGGGAGAAAACTTCTGGTTTACCGGCTGCAACAGCCGATGCAGGAAACCATTTCTGAGAGTTCCACCAATAGGTGAGCCATGGAGCATGGTGAGCAACACGCAATGTCCACTGGTCCTGAGGTAGCTGTAGGTAGTAGGCTTCTGTTGATAAGTTTGCTGGAAAGCCAGGCCACCAGTAGTTGACAACAGGTGCTATTAGTGTTGCTCCTGCTAGCCTGCAGCACCATGGGCACCAAGCTTAAAACATATAATAACTCCAAACAATGATATGAGCCAAAGCAGAAAAAACTATCCATTGTTTACATTGGACACAAATTATCCAGCAGAATCTAGATGCTGAAATAAAAGAACCGTGGTCATTATTTTTTATAGCATGCTTTATTTTCTTTAACTTCCGACAAATTCTTGAATTATTATATCATGTCCATGCTTTATCCCAAATTTTAAACAGCAGGCAGAACATCCTCAGGATCCAGATAAGCACAATTGTCGCAATGGCAAGAAAACGGTCTCACCTGTGAGGGATGTACTTGAGGCAGCCCCAGATCACTTGGCCTCCCATAGAAAACCCCATCACATAAAATCTGGATCCAAATTCTAAATGATCAGCAAGCTCTTCTATATCTAAAGCTATACTCTCTGGAGTTCGCTTTGGATGTGGATCACTTTCTCCGTAACCTGGCCGGTCAAAGGACACTAAGTGCAATCCTAGCTCCTCAACAACTTCCTGACAAACAAAAATGATACAATGTGTTGACTAATGGAACTCTAAGGGATTAAACACAAATTTAGAAATAATATAATACCACAGAGAGTTTCGCCACACTCATTGTATGATGTCTCATAGAGGCAAAGCCATGAACATATATGATCTTATATTTGGCAGTTTCTCTAGAGACACCATGCTCCTTGTAGGCCAGATACCTCCCATCCCTCAATTTTATTCTAGGTGCTGTAATAGGAGGGCCACCTGGGGTGCCACAAATCTTTGGAGGTGGAGGGTTGGTTGCCTGATATACCCATACCGCCAACCCAAAAAGCAAAGCCGCTCTAATTTCCTTCAGCATCCCTAACAAAAATAAGATGGAAAAAAAATCAACAGACTGTACTTAAAGTCAGAGAAAACATTTGTCACCCTGATGACAGCCCAGAGAAATTTGATTGTTACAAAATTGACGGTGAACTTCCATAATTTATCCCCGAGATTTTTCAATTTACAAAGATCAAATCCACAAAAGTTTTTCACATTTTACCAACATTAACAGAGATCATAACAAAAAAAAAATCAGGTTCAAATCAATCAAGAAAGGCAACGTTTATAAATTTCTGAGAAATACAGGAAATTCTAAGAATAATATCCGGACCATTAATTTCAAAACTTCAAAAGAAAAGAAAAGAGCATGTTCAGCTTAAAACAACTAGAAAAAATCATCTGCTTCCAATATGGATTGAAGAAATCACTCAGTCATTGCAAATATCATCTAAATACTAAAAGAAACAAAAAATGTGGCATCCATTTGCTTTGTCAAGAAAAAACATTACTGGGTATTTGTAAATTTCAAAGTAGACATACCACACCAATGAACTTAAGTGGTTACTTATGAAGAACAGGAACCAAAGAAACAACGCAGCGCGGTCCATGTCTGTTTTGTGTGTGTACGTGTGTAATGTCTGTTTTGTGTGTGTGCGTGTGTAAGAGAGAGAAGAGTGAACCTGCAAGAAACTGAAATGAAGTTCTCCAGAATCAGCTGATAGATTGTTGTTGGCTCCTGGTTCTTGCAGATGTTTATTAGTTAAATAATATTTTCGGACCACATTAAATTTTTGATATTTTTATATTATTTTCATATATTAATATCAAAATTAATTTAAAAAAAATTAAAAAAATTATTTTAATATATTTTTACATAAAAAACATTTTAAAAAACAAGCCTATCTAAAACAGATACTGTTCATAATTTATGCGTTTTATAATAACGAAATTTAAGTAAATGTTATCATTATAAAATACAATAAGTTGAAATACATACACACATACATACATATATTATGTAAAAGAATATTTTTTTTTAAGAAACATGTTTCAATTGTGTTGACGAAATACTACCTAACCAGAATCTTAAAAGTCAAGTACATGATTTTCAATTTCAGTTTGAATAAGTTGTTTTTTAAAATAATATTTTTTGAAAAATTAATTTTGATATCATTAATTAAAATAATTTAACAACATAAAAAAAACTTAGTTTAAAACTAAAAAAACAGATAAAAGATTTTAAAAAACACGGTACAAACACATAAACAAACACGACCTTTGTAGTGCAAGTAATTTGATGTCGTGATAGTTTTTTCTATTATGATTTAAAAATAAAAAATAAAAAATTAAGTTTTTATCGTATTTTAAGATAAACTTCATATATTTTTAAAACCAGATAATTGATAAAGTAAAAGACATCTCCAGAAACAGAGCGCAAGACAATAAGCTGCTGTAGAATAAATACAGTAGAGGAGCTCTTCCTCCATCAAGGAGGTTGTAGTTGGGGATAATGAAATTTCAGCTAATCAAACCTGTTCCAACAACCCAAACAGCAGCTCATCAATGTATGCACACTGTAAGACGTAAGCATCAGTACTGTGTTCATT
Organism: Salix purpurea; assembly: GCA_027405865.1. NCBI lineage: Eukaryota > Viridiplantae > Streptophyta > Magnoliopsida > Malpighiales > Salicaceae > Salix > Salix purpurea. The sequence goes on from JAOWLH010000012.1 coordinate 866,505, forward strand.
CATTAGCTTTCTGTCTTCGTCTCAGATTATTCAGCGCAGGCAACAAGGATGGATTTAAACCAGACAGAACCTGAAGAAGCTTCTCCTGAGACTAGAGAAAAATATTGAATCTTCTTCAAAAGATTCTTATAACCCTCTGCTTATGCAGGTATGTCCGTTTGTTTTGCTATGGTCACTTGTTGGTACAGATCTAAGGTATCTACCAAGTACAAAATGCAGGGACTAACTATTTAGATAGCAGGTGTGTTGGTTTCCCCTGTCATCGATCTGACTTCGATTCTAGATCATGATGATGCATCAAATGAATGATCTAGGGCTGTGTATTCAGTCCAGGGAGATGATGCACTGACCATGTTTCAGGCAAAGTTTTTTATTTTATTAAATTATATGCTTCTGTTTCTAGTACTTCTTTCTGCAATCAGTTTTGCTGACATAAGTTTTAATATTTCCTTTGGGATAATCTTCTCTACTGGAGCATCTCACATGGCTCCTGGAGTACAACCAAGTTAAAATATGAGCACGCTGGACACTAGAAGAGTTGACATTTCATTGTTGGTGAGTAGAAATAATTGCATCACTTTACTTCCTGCTAGTGCTGCTTGGGATTCAATGTTTTTTTTTTATAACACACCAGGCATCAAGTTGTCGGTTTTGGTTAACTTCAAAAGTTACACAGTTTCACTGTAAGGAACGGAGATTCAGCTTTTCTAGTTGCTTCTTGCACCATGACTGAGCTACTCAACAAGCAGAGTTCTATCATCGGGTTCTTCTTTAACTGCGATGAAATACTTGTACGTATATATATAGACATTACGTACAAGTATTTCAAGGTATTTCAACAAAAACTTTCAAGCATAGACAGTAAGCTGCAGGTAGATTAAGCAGTGTGTTTAGGCTCGCCCTAGATACTACGTACGTACGTACTTTGGTGTAAAAGAGAGACCAGAAGATTTCATTTATTAATGATCATCAGATATATCTGTTCTTCACAAGCACATTTTTTCCTCTAAAAGTAAAGATTGGCAAGAGTACTCTCAGCATGTAACTAGCAAGGTACTCCAAACTCTGCACTGAACGAACAAAGGGCCCGGGAAAAAAGGGAGGAGGCGTTACAGAAATAAGACATCCACGAATCATCAGGGCTTGTCGGAATTAACAGGATTAGTTGTAGAGCTGGAGCTTGTCTTGGAGAGTTTCTGCTTCAGCTCTGACAACAGCGCCTGATTCTCCTGGTTTAGCCGCTCAGCTTTCTTCCTCAGCATCTCATTCTGCTGGATTATGTAACAGTTCTGCAAGTATAGCTGCGAGTTTAGCTCTTCCATCTTGAACACCTGCTATATATTACACCTGAAATAAAACACAGATCATTAGCAAAGATGGTGGCCGATATACAAAATGTAATGAGACAAGGAGTTGGGAATTTAATTTGTGGACCTAGAAGTACTTTACAAGAGATATGATTAAGGTATGATCATCCCAGAAGTAGTGTACATGTATATATACACACACACACACATACCATGCACGGGGGGTTACAGAAGACAAATTAAACAAGGGATTCGAAGACAATATTAATCACCAAAAACAGCAGACACCCCATCCGCGAAGCTCTCATGCCTGCGTTTTCCACGTAGAATAACTTGATTATACGTGAACGTACGTACCTTTAACCGTCTGCACTTCATGGGAACTTCACTGGCATATATGTTCAAAAGAAAGAGGGTCTCATGGATTTTGTTAGGGCAACGCACGTAAAAGGAATGGGACTGGTAAACATGATGCACGAAAAAATGAATTTTGTGTACCAGTGGAAGCAACTTGCAAGAAGAGGCGTTTAAATCTTCATGTGTTGGCCTGTGTCAATGTCTCTGGTTTAGAAACAACGGCATTCAATCCGAGGGAAATTTCTCGTGAATACATCAAGCTGCAGCAGCATGAATGGATTAAAGGATCGGTGTTTGAGAGTTCAGTATCAATTCTTTTTGATATATTACGTTAGAGTAATCTGCAAACATTAAAACAAATACTGCGGAAGTATCATGTGAAAGCCATTAAGAGGATTGAGAAGCTGGTGCTGAGGGAACAAGATGAGAAATACAATATTAAGAAGGTTAATTATCATATTTCAAATCTCTTGTTCCTGAATTCAGTGCTTTGAATTGGGTGAGAAATAAAATATTAAGAAGGTCAATTATCATATTTTTACTATATGTGCATTCAATCATGATAATATTAAGGTGGTCAATAATATTAAGAAATAAAATTAAAATTACAATTAAATCGTTTAGAAGAAAAAATAAAATTCTTTAAAAATAACATAGTCAACCCAGTAAACACAAATAATTGTGGATTGTAATAGTTGAATTATTGTTTTGCCTTTCGGTATATAAAATTCAACTCTTGAATACAGGGGTATTTTACACCTTTCCCCTTCATTGTTGGCATTGTTTGTTTTTTTTTAACAGTAAATCGACTGTTTTGTCCCTAGAAACAAACAAAAAAACATAGAAACAAGCAAAAAATACGTAGAAAGATCAAAGGTAATTTTGATTTTCACTTCCCGTTAACAATGCATTAACATTTTTACCCTTGGGTTTGCCGAGAAAAGTAAGCTGAAGATAATGACATTTTAGGTGTTTCAAGGTCAGATAAACACCCTTGGAAACGACCGAAGCAAGATGCTAGAGCATTAATGGAATTTGAGTCCTATTTTTCATTATTATATCCTGGTCAGGAGTATTAAGGTAATTCTATCATTTTTTTATTTTTTTGTCGGAGTAACTGCAGGTGCATCCATGTGATTGCAAAGAGAGGGTTCATTCCTAGGTTAGTGGTTGCAAAGAGAGGGCTCCGAAGGAAGACCTCTTCAGAGGAGAGAGGAGTGCTAGTCATTGGCGTCGGTCCATTTTCTTTCTTCCAGCCACAAGAGCACCACAGCTGCGGACAGTCTGAATGATGGTAGCCAGGCATATGCAATCCTGACACTCCACACTCCAGACAATTCAGGCACGGTGAATCCCGCCGATCAAGGGTGCACAGAAAGAACAGATTGCAGCAGATGAGCAGCTGCATTAATAGTCTGCGAAACTGTCACCATCTTTTTCCGTCCATCGCCGACGTGTTTTTAACAATCGGAATAAAATTTTGATGGGAGAATAATCAATCAACTAGCTTACAATCTTTAACATTTTGATGGGCACATTTCCAGCTTGGTAGAAGCCTATAAGAGACTGCATGGCAAACAATCAAAGACATCCAGAAAGAGTAATTTTTTTGTAAGCGAGAATAAAACATGTAGGGAAGAAGGAATAGACTACAAACAACTTCACCAATAGCAATCAAAGATGCTGTTACAGTTCAAAAGACCTGTTCCCATAATTCATGAACCGAATTACTTCATTATTCCTGCAAGTCAAGTGTACAGCATAGTCGGTCATAATCAGAGTTCTCTATGGGGGCAAGCTGTGACAAGCCAAAAACATGCCAGCTCTGATAGAAATGTCCTCCAAGCTCATCCCCTTTGGCCCTTATGGTCTGTAGGGATGAGGAAAGCAAATTAATTTATCTTGTATTAAAAGACACAGACATGCCTAAAAGATAAACAACAATAGCAAAGTGACAAAAGGGATGTACCTTCAGTTAGACCCACTCTGACAATTCTTCTTCCTAATTTGATTCTTCTTCATCATCGGTGACAATACAGAGCTCCTGTACATTGATACTCGTTGATCTGCCAAGCCCTTGAGCTTCTTCATCTTTCACTGAATGGAAGAAGCCTCAAGCGAAACCGAGACTCGTGGAATGGATCACTGGGATGTTCATGAGAAATATCGCCCACTCCAATCCAGCTCGGTTCTCTATGCCTGCACTCCTGCCAGTTCAGATATGATGTGCAGCGTATCAGCTCATCGATATTTCAAGCTAAAGTTAAGACTGGCAGGGTGCAGGCATGGCCCAAGCCCCTCGATAGGGCCAGGCTGAACCAGAACTTGCATCAGGTTGCTGTTGATGAGACTGCACAAGCACGGAAATGGAAAAAGGAAATCAATACCATAATCAAGAGATGTTTAATTAATTTATCTTATATTAAAAGACGCAGACATGTCTAGAAGATAAACAACAAGAGCAAAGTGACAAAGGGATGCACCTTCAGTTAGACCAACTCCGACAATTCTTCTTCCTAATTTGATTCTTCATCACCATCAGTGACAAAACAGAGCTACTGTACATTAATACTCATTGATCTGCCAAGCCCTTGAGCTTCTTCATCTTTCACTACATGGAAGAAGTCTCAAGCGAAACCGAGACTGGTGGAATGGATCACTGGGATGTTCATGGGAAGTATCACCCACTCCAATCCAGCTCGGTTCTCTATGCCTGCACTCCTGCCAGTTCAGATATGATGAGCAGCTGTATCAGCTCATCTTCAAGCTAAAGTCAAGACTGGCAGGGTGCAGGCATGGCCCAAGCCCCTCAACGGGGCCGGGCTAAACCAAAACTTGCATCAGGTTGCTGTTGATGAGACTGCAAAAGCACGGCAATGGAAAAGGAAATCAATAATCAATACCATAACCAAAATCAAACAATTGAAAATAGAAGCACAATGATCACATTCAAAACAAGTCACTAAACCAATTTTACTTTTTGAGACATATTTATCATTAATGATACAAACTTCCCCCACTTTCTTTCTTTAGGAGGGAAGAGAGGATATTTCAGGCAATCTGCATAAGTTGTGGTAGGCATCTTTTTGGTCAAACAGGATGATCAGAAAAGGCACAAGTAATGAAAATAGGGATATTATTAGAAGAATCTGGCCCATCACTTCAGACTATGGACCAACCAATTGTGAGGGACATATATCTAGCCATATCAAGAACCAAAATAGTTTATCACCCCTCTTAATAAAAAAATTCTTTTTTTAAAAAAATAGCCATGGTTATTGTTAGTTAATTTTAGAGTCGATGATGTGGCTACATAGAATGATAAGTCCACTCAATTGGTTGGCCCACAGTTTCAGGTGATGAACTAAATTCACACTGTAATTTCTCTCCAAAATACAATCAATGAGTAGAAAGTCAAATGAGTGGAAAGTCAAATGCGCGGAGCCTAAGACTGTCAAACTTGAGAAATATCTTACAAATTTCATGATAAATATTCCTCTTACTATTGTTGTACCAAAAAACACCATTCATAAGAAAAAAAAGATTGATTCAATTAATAGCAGGAAAATAAAGCCATCCTAACTGGCATACCTGTGAAAAAGGCTGAACATGTTCATGAGGATGGATAAAAGGCATTCCTGGGTGCTGACATGGATACTGGGAGGAATGTAGATAAATGGCAGATGTGGAATGTGCACCGACATGATTTGGATTAAATGGTGGTATATGAGTATCAGGATGACCATATCCAATCCCTGCAGGGGTTGATGGTGCAACCCAAGGTCCAGGTACATGTTGAGGGTGAGGCCGAGGTTGGTGTTCTGAAGATATCTGAGGCCTGTGGGTGGACCCAAGTTGTGGAAATTCAGTGTTGTAATTCAGTGCAGGAGTGTACATAGGCTGAATGGCATAAGATCCTCCCCCATTGAATCCAAAGCCAGGATCAAATCTTTGCATATACCTGCAAGAACATTTCATCATAATTTTGCTCTACTCAACAAAAAGAAATCAAGTTCATTGTTGTAGTAAACTAATCAACATCGCAAGAACAAGAAATAGGTTTTCAGACTAGACACAGTAATTTGCAACCTCCAACTGTGGGTGCTCAATTTACTGACTTGAGCTATAAGGGATACAAACAAGCTTCATGCTAAACATGTATATGTTATTAAGTATCTCTTGCTCACATTTACAGTAACACAGTTGGATTAGCAATCCTCATTTTAATTGGCCATGAGCCACTAATTCTATCAAAACATTGCAGAAAGTGAAACTCCCATCAAACGGACAAACAGAAAACAATCCACGGATACTGAGCATTTAAACATGGAAAGAAAAGGAGAATTCAACCTACATGGGAATTTATAAAGGTAAAATTAGTGAAGATATAGCACATCTAAATAAGTGCACAATACCACTACACTTTATTCGAGAAACTAAACCCACTTAACTTTATTCGAGAAACTAAACCACCGTCAAATTTCTGGCACAATTTGTAACACTGTTCTACTCTCTTTGGACATGTACCTATTTCTCATCAATTTTCTATGTTCAAATGGGCTTTATTATTAATTTTATTTTTGTTTTCTTCACATTCCTTCTTTTTCTCATCTAGGTTTATGAATGAAGTTTAGCAAATAGACTCGTAGAAAGAACATTAAACAAGCCACACTAAGAGGAATAGAGCAAGACTTGGGAGCCTATCCCAACTAAATAAAGCAAACTAAAAGAGATGGCAGAAGAAATGCAAGGACAGAATACCTGTCATAGCTTCGATCATAGTCAGGGTCCTTCCGCTCAACCTCACGGTCCCGAAAAATGGCCACTTTGTTGTTTTGTCTGTACCTACCAATTGGCTCCTTCTCAATCCTAGCCTTAGCTGATCTACCGCTACTTGCAGATGATTCAATTAAACCCCGCCCAGAATTTAAATCAGAAATCGCTGGAGCAGATTTATCTTCTAACTTTGACATGCCAACTGAACCATGCTGGGAACCATCCTGCAATCTTGGTTCACCTTCTGGTTTCCCGCTAGAATCACTGCTGGAACTACTAGAGTTAAATATCCGTGCACGTGCCCTGTTGTACTCTTCTTTTCTTTCCTCCACACTTTTGGAACTATTTGACTTCATGGAATTTGAATTGTTGTTAATTTGAGAGCGTTTCTGTGGTCTCTGCTTAATTGCAACCTTAATAACATCACCATCTTCTGATGGCAAACTCAAGGGGATGTCTGCCAGGCGAATCAAGGGAAGGCTACAGTCAGAAGTTTTGCGGACAATAATTCTGGAACCGGAGCCATCAGGTAAACTATTGTCTAGCAAAACCATTGATTGTAGTGAGTAATGCTGTGCCACACGATGTGCAGCTAGCCTTAAATATGAAGTAGGCAACTGCTGAAATTCTAGTTGTTGTTGGTCCGGATCTCGGATAAACTTTTCAACGTCTTGTTCCATCCGCAAAACTGAAAAGAAGATATATGTCTTTACTTGTATGATAAGATAGGATATGTACAATACTTGAAATCACATAAAGAAAACAACAATGACATTAATGATGATAACTATCAGGTCATCCCTCCATTCTCATAATAATGACTTTTGCACAAAGAGAAACAGGGAACCGTGAGATCATTATCAACTGCATCTAAGAAAATCTATACTCCTGATAAAACCCAATTCAAATAATAGCTGCATGCCCTAAATTTGGCTGAAACCAACCTAACATTCAACTCATAATCCCAGTCCATCTCCTCTGCACCCCTCTCCCTCCAAAAATAAAAACAAGAAGACAGCAACAAAAATAAAAACAATAAATAAATAAAGACACAAACACACAGACCAAAAGAAAGCAGTCTGTAGGTCAGCCACGCCCCTTCTCACCATGCCAAAACCAGGATTTTTTTCATTGAATTCACTTCGTTTGCTTTCCATTGCAAATGCTCGCAAATCTTTCCTACATGTCAGTTTGATTATTGAGAAAATCATCCAACCAGATTTCCTCAAGCAATCTGACTAAAACCACCTGAAAATCTCTAAACACAAGCATATCTAAGCTTTGTAGTCGAATATCTTCCCATTCATGGCCATCATCATACCTCTGGAAGCATTGCTCTCTTCAAAGGTAGGACATACAATTTCCATCTCATCCATAATCATCCACAAGTGAAATTCACGCATTAACCGCATTACAACCAGTAAAAAACACCATCACTCACGAAATATCCAACAAAATCAACACCACCCCATCCATTAAAAACATACCGCAACTAAATCACCACCAAGTTTAGCTAAATTACTCGCCACTCTGCTCATTAACATGCATAAAAAAATAAACAAACAAAAAATCTCACACAGCTCTCATACAAAACTAGCGTATCAAACAATTAACACAAAGTAATGGGGAAAAAAACTCACTTGAGAGCCGTTCGCGAGGGTTTTGCAAGGCCTCACGAAGAAATTGATCAACATGATTGATAACATCATCGGCTACTTTCTCGCCCGGACCGAAAGAACCCGAACCCGAACGAGCGAGCTGGTCTTGAGGCTGTTGCTGGTGCTGTTTAGAGTCTTTATTAAGCAACAAACGACTCATCGTCTCGTCCAAATCAGCCACTTCCCATGACTCGGGGGCTCCGAGATCATCCACCACCACAGAGCCCTCCATGACAACAACAAATAAACCCAAAAAGAGAGAGAATTAACAGTTGTTAGGGTTTGTGTGATTGGATTGTCAGAATCATTAAGTTAGGGTTCGGTTGGGAATCTATTAGGATTTGTTTGGGAACCACTTGATTTCATGCGTGTTAGTGTTAGGGTTTGCGATTTGGGGAATTCTTTTGGAGAGATTTTTTTTTATCAGGAAAGAGAGATCAGATGATAGGGCTTGACGACTGCGTGTTTTCAGTGCAAGCGACGTTATATTGTGGGTCACACGTGGCGTTTAAATATCGCTGAAGAGAATTTTACGTTGCGTCCGTTTACATGTTTTTATTTATTTGTCCTGTTATGCTCTAGGGTTCTGTTTGGCTTTGAGTTTGAAATTAACTGTTTGACATTGTATTTTTAAGTTGTGTTTTTAAAAATACATTTTTTATATTTTTAAAAAATAATAAAATACGTGTAAAATTATAATATATATTGGTGTAACCATAGAATCAGGAAATGGAGAGTTCAAAGAAAGATGATCTTGTGGCTTAAAGCAAATATATATGGTTTGGACGATATGATGTGGAATTAATAACTTATTTTTTAAGATATTATTTATTAAACTATAAGTAATAAAAATATATTATTAACTATTAAAAAACCATATAAAATGAAAATCAAAATTAATGACAATTAAAGAATAAAATCATGTGGTTTATTTCCCAGCCAGTATAAAAAACAAGTTAAAATAAATTATTGACTCTAAATACCAATAAATACATAGTGCAAGGACTGATTTTTTAGAGGAAAAAAAACAATAAGCAAAGAAAAAAAAGGGTCAAATTAAAAAAAAAAAAACAAATGGATTGCTTTTGTAATTCACAATGCAAATATACGAGGAAAACAATGTTTTCCTATGTCTTTTAACTTTAAATATAAAATATAATTTTCAAATAAATTCTAAAATTTCACCCATATTACTCAAGTTTTACATTTAAGTCCTCTATTTTTCGATTCAACTCTATATTAAAAAAACTTAAAATTGGGCTTAAAAAATCTTGATTGTACAAAGAAAAGGTTTGAAAACTAAAATAAAATTTTATCATAAAACACTATGATAAAGGGTGAACATTAAAAGATTTTACAATGAAAGAGTCATGTTGTTTGTTATTTTTTTACTCAAGCAAACGACAATAAAAAAAAGACACATTCAATTAACTGAATAAAACAAAAAGGAAAAAAATGATGTATAACTACACATATTAGAAATATCAAGTAAAAAAATATATTGATAAAAATATAGTTTATCCACTAAAATATAAAAAATTATATATTAATCAAAATATAAATTTTTACATGAAAAAACATGAAAAAGCAGGAGTTGACAAGTCCGACTCATTTATGTTGGGCCCATTATTGGAGCATTTTTATTTTTTTTGAGATGACATGTCACTAATTTTTTTTTTAGAAAAAATATATATTAGCGAACGCGTCGTCGTCTATCAAGATAGAGAACGCCTCACTCAATCTCGCCCAGATTTTAGGCACAAACCTGAAAAATCAAGGTTGATTAGATGATCAGTCATATTTACCCTAAAGTAGTCTTGGTGCACCACTAGAAAGATGTTGCATAAAAAAAAGACCAAAATGTTTCCAAAAGCTATAAGGATCAAACAACACCTTCGAAACTCCAATAAATAATCTTAAAATTGATGGTTCAAACAATCCAATTCTCTGCCACCAAAACTATTAATATTGTTATATATTTATAGTGTGGTTAAGGTTGTTTTTAAAAATAATATTTTTTATTTTAAAAAAATTATTTTTAAAATCAACATATGAAAAATATCTAAAAATAAAAAATTAAATCTCCAATATATAATCTTAAAATCGACGTTCAAAACCACCCAATTCCCTATCACCAAAGCTATTGATATTTGTGCATATAATGTAGTTGAAGTTGTTTTTAAAAATAATATTATTTTATTTTTTAAAAAATATTTTTAAAATTAACATATAAAAATATTTAAAAAACAAAAATAAATTCTTATTCTTATTCTTATTATTATTATTATTTTGTCAGAAAGTTCTTGAAACACAATTTGAAACCTTCCTTCACCTGCTTTCAATTTATCTACCCTTACTCCTTACTTTATTACGAATTCACCATCGCCACTAAAAATCTCGAAGCTTTGCATCTTCTGCATCCATTTCACATTCAAAGCGAAGCTACAAGAGAGAAATAATGAAGGTTTTTTGCAGATTAATATCGAGAGCTCTATCAAACCGAAAAAGCTTCGAACTTTGCAGAGAAATCAACACTACATATCGTCTGACACCTCGCCGCTTTATACATGTTTCATCAGCAACGACAGCGTTTTGGCACAGCAGCGGTGGTGCTTTCTCTGATTCGAAAACGGCGGCGTCTTCTTTACATCCTGAGAAATTGACCTTTTTGACAGGTTGTTCTATTATGATTGAAATTATTGTTATTTTTTGTTACTTTTACCTTGCGGTTTGAATTTGTATGTTATCTGTCTTAAGATATGTAAAGGGTCCTTTTTTTTTTTTTTTAATAATGTTGTTGTAATGTGGTAATAAAATGGGTTCTTAGAGATTTTGATGAGCTGAGGAAGAAATTGAATTAATATTGATACTGATATCTGTATTTTATTGCTTATTTAGCTTAGTTACCTGCAGTTATTGCGAAATAACAATACTCAGATTATTGATTTTACATGAGAATTATGGGGTATGCTGTAAAGTTTGAACTTCAGAGGCTACAGTGTTTTTTTAGTTCTGTGTTGATCAATGATTGGTGAAGTTTAGTAAGCTGAGGTGTGATGGTTTGCACAGGGCAGAGGAGGACAATGTTTATACAAACTCAATCCACTCCAAATCCATCATCCCTTATGTTTTATCCTGGGAAGGCGGTGATGGATGTAGGAAGTGCTGATTTCCCGAATGCACGCTCAGCTATGAATTCTCCACTGGCTAAAGCTATTTACGGAATCGATGGTAAGATTGAAGTGGTTTTGTCCTTAGGTAAACATAATGCCATGATTGTTTATAATTTTTTAATCTGTACACTGTATTGTTTTTTCATAGGTATCAATCGAGTTTTCTTTGGATCTGATTTTATCACTGTAACAAAGTCAGATGATGCTACTTGGGAGTTCCTAAAGCCTGAGATATTTGCAGCAATCATGGACTTCTATTCTTCTGGTGAACCATTGTTTCTAGACTCACAAACTGCTGCAGCAAAGGACACAGCTATTAGTGAGGTATATCTTTAGTTTACTGATTTTTTTCAGCTGCCCACTTAAATGAAGCTTGCTTTGTAGGATTATGCTTCTGCTCTTCTTTGTTATTGAGCGAGCATTTCATATTGGGTGGTGGTCCTTGGTAAAAGTTCTCCTTGGGCATTAACCTATAACAAAGGTGTACTCATGCTCTCTTTTCTATGGCCCTTAATTCTCTTTTTTAATGGGTTTAGCTCAGGAGTAGTGGTGGTTTGCATATGTGGAGAAAATCCAGATGGTTGTTATAAGAGATTCTATCGACATGGATGTATTATGTCATACAGTTTTTTGCCATGATATTAGAGTTAAGAGTAATTGAACGGTGCTTTCCATCCCTTTTGTACACTTCTGCTGTCAAGTCAACAGATGTTGATTACTGTAAAATAACTGAATATAGTCTAGGGTATCACTGGAGAGAGAACTGAGATTTTGGAGGATTTCATTGGTTATTCTCTAACCATATTAACTCATTTCTATAGAGCATTAAGCACTCAATGTGATAATATTAACTCCTGTCAGTGCAGGATGACTCAGAAACTGTTGCAATGATTAAAGAGTTGCTGGAGACTCGTATTCGACCAGCAGTGCAGGATGATGGTGGAGATATTGAGTATCGGGGTTTTGACGAGTAGGTTTCTCCTCTCTTGATTAAACGTGTTCATAGAATATTGAACGAACAATTTATTTTGTTACTTATCATTAATTGAAATCTGTACGTTTTCCCTCTATAGAGAAACTGGAATAGTCAAATTGCAAATGCAAGGAGCATGCAGTGGCTGTCCGAGCTCATCTGTCACTTTGAAATCTGGAATAGAGAATATGCTAATGCATTATGTGCCAGAGGTAAAAAGTGAAAATCATCTTTGAGATTTATAAACTATGCAAAATTACACCTTTTGTCTGACATCATATCGGGTTCTGCACTAAACTTCAAAATTTGGTATATGGAAATCCACCACCACCAATTAATAATTCACTTTGGTCTGTATGTCTGTAATTTGTGTGTCTGTGAGTTTACTACACATCAACTTAAGCATGTAGGGACAGGAATTAAAGAACGAAGGACATTGAAAATTAGTGCAATGACAAACTTTATATATTCAACTTACCAGCAGGCTAGTGCTAGTTTGGTGGAAGCATTAAAACCTGATTATAAAGCTTTGGAGACATCAATCGATTCTTGACTAGTTCTTGAAGATATTTGGGGGTGCAGGTCACTAACTATGTTCTCTTGTGCTACGTACAGAAAATTTGGTTGATGCTACTATTTCTGATGTGTTCTGGATAGATTATTATTGTCTTCTAAGGTGCATGCTGATAAGTAATTAACTTTTTTTTTGTCTTTAGAAAATATTTAGAAAGATGAAAGTGCTACTATTTCTAATTTCTAGAACTCAAGGGATTATATGGGTCTTGGAAATAATGAGAAACATTAGATCGGCAGCAAAGGGGTTCCTCTCCTTCCAGTTTCTCTTCCTATACACATGAACACATGTATACACATTTGTGCATCTCCTCTAATTTCTGTGCTTCCAAACTGCTAGCTTCCTCGCTTGTTAAGTTTTTGAGTTCCATATCCAACCCACTGTTGCCACCTCCATTGCTTTATTGCTTTACATTGCCCATGCCCATGCGTTTGATTAACATCATTTTTCGAACACCATCTAGTTTGATTAACATCATTTTTCGAACACCATTAGTGTTATCAGATTCAAAACCTTTTGCGTGCAGGTGAAAGGTGTGGAACAGGAATTGGATGCTGAAGATGACGATGCAGCATTGACCAGTCAGGTGGAGTAGTCGAAGCCCCCATTTCCCCCCTCACATTATTACATGGACATACACGTGGTGGGCTCAAAGAGAACTTCTAGTATGCTTCTCTGTACAGGAGCAAATAAAGTTCATAGGGTTCAAATTAACTCGATCTCGGTAGAGTTTATGTTTTGTTTTCATGTGAACTAAATATAATTACAGTGCAAGAGTAAGAACGTGGGAGCTGATGAGGTTTGTACATCTTGCGGAACTGTTCACTACTCACTCGTGTTTCTGTCAGTCTATTTGTGCTTCTGTAACAATGCAAAGATTTTTGTACTCTCCTCCCATCTTCCAATTTTCCACCACCATTGATATGAATAAAGCTCATTGCATGAAGCAGTCGAGGGATGCTTGAATCACTTTCCGCTCCTGCTAGCTATGCTAACTGTTTCAGGCTTGTTCTTGAGATTTGGTGGAAAAACTCCATCTGCTCCTGTTCAGTGTGTTTGATTGCAATAATATCTCAACTTTCAAGATGATAAGCAACTCATTGTCCGCTCAATCGGTGAAGTGACTTGCTCATCTGAAGACAAATTATATGCCATCAGCAAACAAGGATTGATGCTTCACCATCAACTGACAAGGTATTTTGACCTCTAAAAAAAAAAAGAAATCTGAGGCTGGAAACAATTTATTGATGCATTAATTCTTGGATAATATGATAACATGAGAATCAAGAAGCCGCAAACAAGTGTAACCATGTGCAGACCATGTTTGCCAGCTGCATTAATGGCTGTGGTTCTTCCTTTTCCTCGACAGCGGATAAAAGAAAACAAAGAACCAACCAGGACAAAAACAAATACGTCAAGGTGCGTGAGCGTTTAGCTTGTGAATATAAAAATGGGTTGACAAAAACAGAAATTATTCTAATGCGCTCAACACTGAACTGTCAACTTCATGAAAGCTCCTCGCCCGTATAGTTTTCATGGGGACGAGGAAGTAACCTGTAATAAATCATGCTTTGATGATGCTTGTTTTAATATTTTAATATTATTTTTTATTTTTGTTTCTCTTTTTTTTTTGTCTTTAAATCGTTTTAATATGCAAATGTTAAAAATATTTAAAATAAATAAATAAATAAATATAACATTCCCAAACAGCCCCTCCATTAATATTCCTTTTTTTTCCCTAGAAAAATCATCGTTAATTTATATAAAAGTTTATTTTTTTAAACTATTATAAGTCATGGAAAACATAGATTAAACATATATTTTTTAATTAAAAAGATAGATAAAAAATAAAAATAAAAATTCTTAAATAGATTAATATTATTTTAAAATTAAAAAAATAGAGGAGAGATGATATTGACTTTCTTTATTGTTTCCTTCAAAATAATTTATGTCTACAAGCCCTAATAAATGCCAGGTAAATGCCAGGTTGGCTGATCTGTGGTCATATCACCGCCATCACTCCACCATCAACCACAAGCAAACTAGGCCTTGACAGACGACAACCTTAATCCAGCACGAGAATTCTTGTTGTTAGCACAAGAACTCCTGCTTTACTGCGTTTTGTCACCCCAGAAACACCACGAGGACTAATCCCTTATCATTACCACAAGTCAAAAACATCATTGTCAGCTTCCGCGTGATATCTAACACTGAACTGATATCTTTTATCCATCCCACCACTTTTAGCAGTATTTCTTTTGTTTCTTGCAAGAAAACAACCTAGTGCTTAGTTCTTGAAATATCAGTAATGGTGTTTGAGGATTGTTTAATTGGGTTCAAAGAGCTTAGGCCCTTAGTACACTTGTTGTTGCCACTATTTTTTCATTGGATTGCTGAGGAAATGACTGTTTCTGTTCTTGTTGATGTTCTTACTTCTGCTTTATGTCCTGATCAAACTACTTGCTCTGAGGTTATTTATATCAATGGTCTCCAACAAACGGTAAACATAGGAAATTCTTGCTTTGCTTACTGTTTTTTTTTTTTTTTTTTTTTCTGTTTAGTTTGCAAGGTAATGGAAATTGGGCTCGTTGAATTTTCTATTTCTTTTATGTGTTTTAGGGCTTGGAGTTGATTAAGCACTAATTTTTGTAATTTAAGATATTTTGCTGTCAGGGTTTGTTGGAACTGCCAGTTTCCAAATTTTTATTTTTTGGAAAAATCAAAGGTTTGCGAGGAAGGAGTGAATTACTCACGTATGGATACTAGGTAGATTCATTCAATTTTGAGGATTTTCGTTGCTGCTGAGAAATTGAGCAGAAATTTATGAGTTTCTTTTTTGGTTTGCATTTCCAATGTGAATCTTGTAAACCGATCAGGGCATGTATGATCATGATTTTGTGTATCGTTAATGCTAACATGGCTTGGTATTTGATTGATTAGAACTCAGGTGAAGAATTTTGCGGTGTGTAGTTTTCATGTTTAAACTAGCACTTAAACTGATTCATGTTGATTCTTTTTGGTTGTAGGTGGTTGGAATATTCAAGATGGTGGTACTGCCACTCTTAGGCCAGCTTGCAGATGAGTATGGGCGTAAATTGCTTCTCCTCATTACTATATCAACATCCATGTTCCCTTTTGGTATGTTCCATATTGAGCATTTCTGGTCAGAGGCTGGATTTATGGAAGTTCTTACACTACTTTTAATTCTTAATTCACTGTTATGGATATACAGAGAAGCAACGCACATTCTAAACTTATTTGATGGTTCAAACATACACACTGCAATCAAAATTACACTGCAGATTTCTTGATTTTCTTTTCTATTTGCTTGTTCTGTTGTTTCAGCTGTACTTGCCTGTAACCAATCTAGGGATGCTGTGTATGTGTACTATGTGCTTCGGACAATTTCATTTATTTTAAGTCAAGGGAGTATTTTCTGCATTGCTGTTGCTTATGCGGTAAGGGTTATCGACCATCAATGAAATGTCATGGTTATGGATACTGGGGCATCATATTTTCTTACATTTGGTAGGCAGATTTAATTAAAGAAGAAAACAGGGCTGCAGCATTTAGCTGGATCACTGGTTTCTTTTCTGCTTCTCATGTCATAGGCAATCTTCTGGCACGTTTTCTCCCTGAGAAATACATCTTTGTGGTAAGTAGGATCTGTGAGTTTTTCAAGCACTAGCAGCATGGTTTTGTCATGCTCATCTGTCGAGTTTGTTTTTCTTATGTACTTTTACACACACACACACACACACACACACACACACACACTCTAGTAACCATCCAGTATTTGATAAGATTAAGCTTTTTGTTTCAGGTTTCAATTGCTCTCTTGATCTTTGGTTCAGTTTATATGTATTTCTTTCTAGCTGAGACAGTTGAACCTGTTGAAAAGAGGGAGCGAGATTCAACCTTCTTGACTAATATAATAAACTTCACTCGCAAAAGATATGAATCAATGAGATATGCAGCAGTGTTAGTGTTTAGAAGGTACTTTTCAAATCCATCCATTGATTTTGAGCTGCTGTTTTATTTTTCATTTTTGAAGTAATGTAACTTTCTTTCACCTTTTATTTTTTCCAGTCCTACACTTAAAGTCATTTCACTCGTTTCCTTCTTCTATGAGTTGGGAATGTCTGGCATCAGCTCAGTTTTGCTAGTAAGTTTCTTGCATGTCAAACCTAATTTCAAAATCTTGATTATCAGAAAAATTAAACCCTTGGAAAACAAGGGTAATGAATCACAACTTGCTAACCTGCAAGCGATAAAACAAAATTCATAGGAAAATACATTTTTGAACAAATGAATTATGCATGGAAAAATGCATACTCATTATGAAACCAAGTACCAATCTTAATTTAATAGAGCCAGTGGGCTGTTTGCTCATAAGTCTAATTGTAATTTTCTTTTGTGGTGCTATCTACTCTGTTCTCTGTTTATTTAGATCCCCTGATTGCTTGTCACCTACCCATGCAGTACTATCTGAAGGCTGTGTTTGGTTTTAACAAGAATCAATATTCGGAAATTCTGTCAGTGGTCGGAGTTGGTGCAATCTTTTCCCAGGTATGGAGTGGAGATAATCTTTCTGCAGTTTCATTTACAAACCTGAAGGAATTACTGTGCTTAAACAATGAAAATTGCGGGCTTCTTTCTTTGGAAGGTGGCAACATGTTAATCAAACGCTTATATATGGTTCATCTATTCTTCGCTCTCATCACATCATAGGCTCTCTATGGAATGTCAATGAACTTGAAAAACTCTTTTGAGTAACACATGTTTGTTTTTTGGCTGGCTTCTAGATCTTGGTGCTTCCTCTTCTCAATCCATTTGTTGGAGAGGGAGTGATATTATGTCTAGCCTTACTTGCATCAATAGCTTATGTAAGTTGCGACTCTCAACTCATCCTAGCAACTGATTCACATGCTGAAAAGAAAAGGAAAATTATAACGGGCGCTTTTTCTCTGAACAGGGTTTGCTTTATGGCTTGGCGTGGGCATCTTGGGTATATACCTAATTCCTTACAGTTACAAGAAGATTAATCCTGAACCAATCCTCCACCACTTGGTGTAATTGCATTATATAAACAAGCACACAAAGTTCTTTAAACATTTCTCATTACCAAATGCAGGTGCCATACATGAGTGCTGCGTTTGGAGCGATTTACATCCTCGTGAAGCCTGCTGTAAGTATCATGATCCCACTCACTTTTCTTCAGAACGTCAGGTAGAGAGGGTTTCCAGATTCATTATTGAATAGCCATTGTTTTATGTTCTGAATTTCTTGACGTGCAGACTTATGCTGTTATTTCTAAAGGATCAAGCTCAGTGAATCAGGTTTGCAAAACCAGCAGTCTAACATGAATGTTTAGTTTTTTCTACCTTTATTCCTTTCCTATGAACAAACTTCCCAACTTCTGCTGGTCGAAAAAGCATCTTTGCTGAGCATCTTTTCTTAAGGCTCAAGGTAGAGTCAGCATTATGAACCCAGCATGCATTAATAAAATGTGCACCTGCTTTCGAATGTCTGCATATTTGTGAATGATCGGTCTCCGTTGCTCACAAGTTCAAGAACTGGTTTATTTCAGGGAAAAGTACAGGGATTTATTGCCGGTGTCCAATCAATAGCAAGTTTATTATCCCCACTTGCAATGAGTCCATTGACTTGTGAGTTGCCGATGTTTCCATCCTTTCTTTGGTTACCACAACAAGCATTCAACTTTGCTTGACCATTGATGAATTGTTGTTTCAGCATGGTTCCTTTCCAGTGATGCACCTTTCAACTGTAAAGGTTTCAGCATTATAGTTGCTTCTGTAAGCATGGTAAGGCCTTGCACAACTCCATCGTACTCCCCTTCCTTCTCCTTTTCTCCCAATTTAACCATGAACTATTTTGCTGTCTCAGATGATTGCTCTATGCTTTGCTTTCCTACTCAAGCTGGATGAAAATTCGAGCCATGACCCGGAGGAAGAAATTGAATCACCACTTTTAGGTGAAAGTTAACCAAGTACCGAACTAGATACTTCATTTATTCTTCACGGCCAGATGATGTACATATCCAGATATCTCTTCCATCATGTTTAATGCAATTACTTTTTGCCTAAAGCAACTTCCCTGATGAAAATTTGCTCTGTTTATCCCTGCAAGAACATTTCCAATGTTCCTACTGATTACCTAAAACAGATACTAAAATACTAAACTGTTCATTGTCATGAAGTTTTGGTCATCCTCGAACTAGATTTCAGGATGAAAACCTCATTCATACACTTCCTCTAGACTCAAACCAGAAATGATAACCTTGGTAAAAGAACTACTATCATAAGAACAAGTTTTTTCTCTCCTTCCCTTCACTTTTATGAGATGTTTGTACTCGAAATTTGTTTTTAGAAAAAAGAAAAAAGGAAGGCTAATGTCAATTGAGCTCGCAGCTCACCCCAGCCAAGGTTGAGTCGTTAAAGTTTTGAACTTTAATGACTATATTTTCTATGGACTACTATTCCTAAATCCTTGTCCTGGCCTAAAAGAAATAACCCATTAAGAAACGACCTGTCACTTGGATTTGGGTTGGAAGCTCATCCGATCCAAAAATGGGCAGTAAATTTTATGGATAGTTCAAGTTCGGATAAAATTTAAAGATAAAAAGATGGATTTTGGATTGGATAAAGATACTATTTTATGCTAGTCCAAGCCGGACTAAAAAATCAATAATGAATTTAAAGTTTAATAAAATTATATTTATATCAAGATAGCTAATGGATACTTGAGCCGGAACAAGTTAATTTTGGCATCCAAACTCGTGTAGGATAAAAATCAATTTTTATTTTTTTGTAATTGATGGTACTTGGGCCAACTTATATGTATTTTGCTCGAGTGTCTGTTTGAGAGTATGGTTAAGGTTGTTTTTAAAAGTGTTTTTTTTTTATTAAAAAATACATCAAAATAATATATGTTTTTTATTTTTTACAAATTATTTTGAAACCAGCCCATGAAGATGATTAAAAAACACAAAATGTTTTTTGTTTTCTTTTTAAATACGCTTTTGAAATCCAATGCCAAACAAGGACTAGATCTTTAAATTCTTGTGTTTGTATCCATATAAATTTACCATCTAAAAACATGTTAAACTATTAATTTCTTAAATGGAAAATATATCTAAAAAAATAAAACAAGTGAAATTCAAATTTTAAACCTAAAAAAACATAAGGCCAACCCTATTATGAATTCAAGTTACTGTAGAACAGCACCAAACCCAATCCTAGATCGACATCAATAGCTTGCAAATCAACTTCCCTCGCTCGTGAAAGCAGAACGACTCGTTGCTTGACATTCTCATGAGAAACGACAAGGGACAAATCAACGACCATCATTCATCTAAAGCGCCTAGAAAAAAATATGAAAACAGATAGAGATTCTGCTACTGCTAGTCTGTTACAACGACAGTGAACAGCAAGCAACAACAGTCAAAGGAGCTTGGCCTGTTCTGTAATGAAACCTTAGAGGCAGCCATGGAAACACTCTCACTTTCATTATGCACCACCACTCTCGCTTCCATACCCAAAAAACTCCCAATTAAATCTTCGATTTCCAAACTTTACAACCCTATAAAGAACAAGAACCACACAAAAACCCAATCTTTATCTTCTCCACCGCATCCTCTCACTTCTTGTTTTTCTTTATCAACAAAAGCAACAACATCAACATCTACTCCTTTAACTTCAACTAAAACTAACAACCACTGGATGGTTCTAATGGAAAGTCCTCCAAAGGGTGCCAATTCAAAGCCAGAAATTATTGATTGCTATGTCAAGACTCTAGAGAGAGTATTAGGCAGGTGGGTGGGTTGAATTCCATGTGTTTTTATAGATGAACCATTTTAGTATTTTTTTTTTGGCCTAAAATTGGTTGCTTTATTGGTTCTGAGCAGTGAAATGGATGCTCAAATGTGTATATACGATGCTTCTTGTGATACTCATTTTGGGTTTTGTTGTGATATTGATGAAGATGCTTCCCTTGAACTTGCCAGTAAGGTTCTTTCTCGTTTGGCTCCGAACATGTAGAGAATTATGATACTCAAATGGTAAAATTTGAGAGATTTATGATTGTTGTGGATGTGTGTGATGCAGGGTTGCCTGGGGTTTTATCAGTTAGGCCTGACCCAGATTATAATTCTGTGGAAAAAGATTATAGTTCTGGTGTCAAGTTGAGTACATTATCAAATCCACAAATTGGAAGCAAGTTGTTGTTCCCTTCTGGGAATACGAAACATTGGCTGGTCAGAATTGATAAGCCAGGAGTTGGAGTTGTTACAAAGGCTCAAATGGTTGATTATTATGCTCAAATACTAACCAAGGTCATGGGATAGTAAGTGTTAATTTTGAGAAGGAATGCAATCTGCTTGCTATTTATTACATGCTATGGAAGTGACAAGTTGATTTCTTTTGCAGTGAGAAGGATGCTCAAATGTGTGTATATCATGTTTCATGGCAATCGAATTTTGGGTTCTGCTGTGAAATTGACGAGGAATGTGCACGGGAGCTAGCTGGTTAGTTTATTCCCTTTCAAGTGAAATTTTGTTTGCTTTTATTGTTTTGTTTAACGAGACACACCTCTTTTTATTTCTAGGTGTTCCTGGTGTTTTGTCTGTCCAGCCAGATAAAGACTTTGAGTCGGAAAACAAGGACTATGGAGGTTTGTCCCTTTCTTGCTAGCAATAGGGTTGCTGGTGGTATATATGCAATTATCGATTCAGTTTTATGATAATAGCATCAGGATTTGCTGCTGGATATTAAGTTATAATACTGTTATTTGAGGTCTCAGAAAAGCCAGTTGTCATTTTTCAAAGCTCAATGCGATGGAGAATTTTATTCCTTGGCAAATGGTTCTTCCATAATCCTAACAACATGTAATTTTCCAGGTGATAACCTCGTCAATTCTGCAAATCCATCAGATTCTTCAGAAGCAAGTCAAATAACTCCTGTTAGAACAAAGAAACTTTTTATAACCGGTATGTTGCATCCTTAAATCAAATTCTGATGATATGTTTTTCAGCTCTTGCTTTTTGGTTGTAAAATACTACCTGCAAGACAGCTCTAGTATTTGGATAATACACATATGCCTGATTTAGCTAGCTTTGTGATTTATTTAAGTGCTTGGCGATCTGTATTTTGAGCAGGCCTGTCATTTTATACGTCTGAGAAAACCTTGAGTGCAGCATTTGAGGGCTTTGGTGAGCTTGTTGAAGGTATGCTTTGCCTTTTTAGTTTGTTGACATGTATTCGTTTCATTGGTCTTTAAAATAATGGTGTCGTATTCCTGACAGTTAAAATAATAATGGACAAGATTTCAAAGAGGTCCAAGGGTTATGCATTTGTAGAGTACACCACAGAGGAGGCTGCAAGCGCAGCACTCAAGGAGATGAATGGCAAAGTAGGTGTAAAACAAGTCGTTGTTTCACTTCATTTCAGTTTTTAACTGTCCAAGCGGTTAGGCTGACCTTCATTCTGTCAAAAACCCTACTTGCAGATCATCAATGGCTGGATGATTGTTGTTGATGTTGCCAAAACAAACCCACCAAGAAACGGCAGGGGTCGACCAAGACCAGCAGCATGAGAGAGAGGGGGGAGGCCTCAATCCATGTGTGGTGAGTGATTTTGCTCGCTAGTCACCTGAGTCTTTTGCATTGAATTCGTAGTTCACAGTACCAATAGTCATTTCCTCATTCTTGTCCTTTTAAACTTGTAATTAAATAATGATCATGTGATAACTACATTGACTTTTACTGCATATGTTTTCTTATTTTTTCATTGTGCAAGCCGGAGTACTTCTCTGTGCCATTGTACGGTCATAATAAATGAATTAAGTAGTCATACAAGGGATGAGGATAGCAAATAATGCTAATATTGTATACACATTTTACCATTTACCATTGTATACATTGATCAGTCATTCCATCTGGTTCGCCTCGTAGCCCCATTTTTTCTTTTTCGAAATATTGCACAAGTAATTGGGGAGAGCATACAGGAAACACTAGACTTCATAGGCCGACAAGGGATATTTCCCGACATGAGCCACCAGAGATGGATAATGATTCAATTACACCAAGTATAACATGTGTTTATCGATTAATCAAAAACTTGCTTCCACTTGAGAAAGGTTATCAGCCCTCCTCTCCAAACTCCTTCGTGAATCTCTCATGCACCTCAAGATCAGCTTTACTCACTGTTGGCTTCTGCCGTGCAAGCACTTTATCAAAATCTGCTCTTGTGATGGGTGGCAGAAGGACCTGCAAAGCCATTGATTTCAAATACATGACGTCATTGTTTGTCACCAACGAGGAAGCATGAAGCTAGAAGTCACAAACCAGATTAATTTCCAGTGAAAGCAGCCATTCTAGAGGGGGGAGTATAATCATGAATCATGATAACATGTCTCTCAGTTCCTCTTGTTGAACATGACGGAAATAAGGACAAAAATGAACATAATTTTTCTCCTCTTATAGATTTCTAACAGTGTCTCCAAGGTACAACCACAGAAGCGCTAGTTGTGCTATTTTTGGGGATAATTTTCAGGTTGAACTCTCTGTAATAGTGTTTTATACAATCCATACCTTTGAAGCAAGTTCTTGTGCATCAAGTTCTTGTAATGTGATCTTGATAGCTCCTCGTTGTTTTGGTTCACAAGGAGCCCACATGCCATCAGAGGACTCCATGAAATATTCAGCATCCTGGATTTTACGAACAGGTTCAAAGAGTACATCTTTGACCTATCAATGAGAATGTCAGGACCGAGTTAAAAAATAGGCAACTCTTGACTATTTTCAGTTTTCACACAAAAGAAAAGGGAAAATAAAAGAAATACTACTTTTCAAACATTTTGCTATAATTGGATATGCGAATAGAGTTGAAATATGGAAGAGCTGATGTAAACTTGACACTCACACAAACAGAAATATCTGAGCCAGAAAATCCTTCTGTTTTTTGAGCCAACTTCTCAAAATCACTTTCAGTTAAATTGTGAGGAGTATCACCAAGATGCACCTGCTTGTCAGCATACAGGAGGAAGTTAATTTCATGAATCACACGAACATGTTTCAACATGTCAAAAAACAGGCTACAATAGTTCTGATGGGCAATACCTTAAACATGTGTTGCCTTGCCTTCAAATCTGGGAGAGGAATATATATTCTCTTGTCGAAACGCCGTCGGATAGCCTGTGGATTATTTTGCATTAGCATTACCAACTATGTAATTCCAATGAAAATACATATATTTCTGTCCACAGTCGAGGCAGTTTAAAATCCGATGTTTTTCTAACCTGATCCAATGCATAGGGAGTATTTGTGGCTGCAAGAACAAGAACTTTGTGATCATCGCTCCCTACACCCTGGAAAGGGACAAGAACCACAGTTTAAGATTATGACGGTGCTCTTATCAGTATATGTGGAAATGAAGATTAGGACGGTGTTCTTTATCCACATACAGTGAACACAAAGTACCTGCATCTGTACAAGAAGTCCTGTTTTGATGCGCCGAGATGCTTCACTCTCATTACCTTCACCCCTCTGTCCACACAGTGAATCTATTTCGTCAATGAAAATGATGGAAGGTGCACTATCACGGGCCATTTGGAAAAGATTTGAAACTAGCTTCTCACTTTCACCCATCCATTTGGAAACCAGGTCCGAGGAAGAGACACTGCACAAAGACAGCATGTGGGAGTTGTCAAAAACTTTGATCGGCAAATGAGAGCATGAAAGGCAAAGATTCTGCCCGCGACATTGGGATTTATCTATGATTTATAAAAGTGAAATCTAACAAAAGAGGGATAATAGTAAGAATTTGAATTTTCTCAAGGTCCTGCCTGATGCACAAGCAAATTACAAATTTCTTGGATAGATTATTGACCATTGCTTGCAAAGAACACCTATCTATATATATTGACTATCAAAACCGAGAGGAAGGATACAATATAATGTTGTTTACGCATTCATAGTTCAAACACTCACTTGATGCAATGTGTGTATAGTCTTTTAATAAACTTTCACCAGCTAGTAATCTGGACAGTTACGATATCTTGGTTTATATATTACCTGAAGAAAGTTGAGCCAGCTTCTGTTGCAACAGCCTTTGCCAAGTATGACTTCCCTGTTCCAGGTGGACCATATAACAAAAATGCCCTCCATGGTCTTCTCTTCCCTGAATGAGTAACGGACGAATAACATCCAGACATCAAATATTGTCAAACATAGAATCTTAACCCAATCAAATATCATGACAGTGGAAGCACAACACTTTTGCAAGCATTACAACCAAGAAACTAACCAGTGAAAAACTGTGGGAACTTAACAGGCAATATGACAGCCTCTTGCAACGCCTGTTTGGCATTCTCAAGACCTGCCACATCACTCCACTTCACATCTGGCTTCTCCCTGATGATAACAGAATCAAGCCCTGCCTTAAGCTTCGCTTGCTCAGGATCCTCCTTGTCCTTCCCACCTCCATCCTTTGGTTTTGGACTAGTCTTTGGCTGTGCAGCAACTGACACATCACCATTTGGGGCAGGCACACTCCCACCATTATCAAGAACAGCTCGAATCTCCTCCGCCCTCCTCAGATATCCCATACATCTTTCCCTAATTGTTTTCACAATCTGTTGATTCTTCTCGTACTTCAATTGTGCTTGAAAGTACTCCAATGCATTCATATAAAGCTTTAAAGCATTACTATAGTTTCCGGTATCATCCTCCTTAACTGCCTGTTTCGCATACTCCATACCATGCTCCATAAAATTGCTGTACATCTTGTCCTCTACACTAAAAATACCAAATATAATATATAATCCTTAAGCCACTCTCCACCTAAAAATCACCCCTACACAAATCAGTGATCCTTAAATCAAGACTTGAGCCTCAATATCTCCTATAATCCAGCACAACATCAAAACTAGTACTTGATCCCATGAAAGGTAAAGACATCATCTTATAAACAAGCAGCACATCAAACATCCCTCCAATTCTATCAGAAGCTAAAATCCCAATACCTGGATGCAATAAAACCTGAAAAGACAGTATGATTCAATCAAAACTCAAAGCCCCGACACTCGAAGTTTCAACCTTTACAGTAGTTTTGAGATTTACAATTCTTTTAAAAGTTTCCACCAACCCAACACAGTTTGCATTAAAAAGACTCAACCTTTGTAATTAAATATCAACCAGAGAGAATGAACAGACAAGAAATAGAAAACAGGCCTGAAACTTGAGGCTTTTGATCAAGAGATGATTATTGTTAATAGAGAAGTAAACACAAGTTTTTTTTTGTCCTCTCTCTCTCTCTCTCTCTCTCTTATCTGTGTTGAGTGTAATTCGTGGTTTGATAGACTTCTAGAGAGAGATAAGCACAGCCGACCGATTAAAATGGACGTGTCCTGTCGCTTTCAAATACAGAAAGCAAAATACTATCAAGCTAAGAAAAAAAGTAATTTAGAGACTTTTCTGTTTCAAAATACTAATTAAATGCTATATAAATGCATTTTTTTTTTAAATAGATTTTTTTTTGTGAAAAAAGTGGTTTGTTTATCTCACTCTATATATTTGTGTGAATTAGCCACCCCCTGCTTTTACCTCTTGGGGAGGGTTAAGGTAATGGATTTGAGAGGTAAATTTATAAACCTAGGTGGGATAAGATAATTGATACTTTTAGATGACTTAGCTCCAAAGAAACAAACGAATAAGAATAAACTTACAAATTGATCCTTAAAATGTAAAAACTATTCTCATTTGCCCCTAATTACCGAATCTTATCCCCTCGAGTATGGAAAAGTTCTTCCCTCAATTGAAAAGGGTGATAAAAAAAAGTTTGTCCTAAGAAGACGAATATTTCTCAATAGTTTGTGTATTCATCCATGCTCAAACCAAACAATTTCTAGCTTCTCAGGAGAACTATAACAAGAACTCTATAGCAGCATCAAGAGTAGCAAAGCCACACTGACCTTAATTTATGATGCCATCAATGCTCCTGTAATGCTGTACATAAGAGTAATTAAAGAAGATGTGTCAAATTCATGGCCAAGTGTGAAGGTAAAATCCATTACTTTTTCTACCATCACCATTTATGAATAGACAGAGGTGTTAAAAACAGAAACAAATAACCAAATTTAGAATGTGCCTAATTGTCTAATAGCTGTAGTGATCCAGCTATGCCATCAACCTTCAAAACCTCCATGCAAGAGCCCCGGATGGTAAACCCTATAAGAATGATTGCTCTCCAAAACTACTTCATCATAACCACAATTTTATAAAGTTCTTGCTTTCCTTGTCTTCGTTTTTCCAATGGAGGGGAAAGGATTTGTCTTGGGTGGTTTGCTTCTTTTTTCCATTGCTGCTATTTCTACAGGTAAGATGTCGACCGATTGATTTATCTCAAATGTTTATCGTCTATTTTCCTGTATTGGTAGTTTTGAGTCTTGAATTAACACATAATTAGTGATTTCTGGTAATTTTGTTGGAAATTTTTGAAGGCACGAACAATTACTGTTTAGATCATTAACTGTTATTGTTTCTATTTTCCAGAAAAAAAAGTCACTGTTTGAATTGAAGGTCACAGTTGCTGCTATATTTGCAGCAACAAAGAACCAAAGAACAAGAATAATAGGCAACTAATTTACGAAGATCAAGAGCAGAATTGTGCTTAGGCTACTGCCATCCCTTTGATTTTATTTATAGGAAAAATTGAACCATTACAAGAATAAGAAATCTAATCTATCACAAACTCTTCTTCTATTCTTATTCTAGATAGGCTTCTAATTGGAAATCATAAATCACTAAAACTGATCAACAATTGATCTTATTTAAAATTGATGAACACTGATTAATTGATAATGTAACTCTATACCAATTTAGTCTTGGAATCAGAATCAAAGTCTTCGATCTTCAACAAATTGATCATTCATTGTTTTTCTTTGGTATTTCAGCTCAAAATCGCCCCAAGGGCTCTCCAAAACTCTTTGTTTTTGGTGACTCCTATCTTGATACTGGAAATTGGCCACAGAACGTCAGGGGTCCATGGAAAGAACCTTTTGGCATAACATTTCCCGGTAAACCAAATGGTCGAGCCTCCGACGGTCGTGTTCTTGCTGACCACATAGGTGCTTCATCACTTTTCTCGTACTCTCATTTTTCTCTCCCTCACTTTCTCTTCTTATTTTTTGAGCTGATCAGATAATATATTAAATATACAAATGTGCAGCATCATTTCTGGGAATAGAATCACCTACACCTTATCAACTGAGAATTACATCAAAAAATACTCAGCAAGGATTAAACTTTGCACTTGGAGGCAGTGGTGTTTTCCCCGCATGGCAGAATGACACCCTCACAGTCCAGATCGATCAATTTGAACAGCTGCTCAAAGAAAATGTATACAGCCGTCAATTTGACCTTGAATACAGTTCATCAGTTGCTCTGGTTTCCTCCGGACCCAACGACTATTCATTCTATTCCGCGGCCAAAAAAGGTTCCAAAGATGTGAGTAGTTCTTGCCCTAGATAAAAAAAAAGTCTTGCAAGTATTTTTTTCAGCTGAACATGTAGCGTTCTAACTTGTATTTCTTTATATGATAGGGCCTGCCTGCTTTCACCGAAGGACTTGTAAACCAGCTCGCTGCAGACCTGCAACGTATTAATCGTCTAGGAGTGAAAAAAGTTGTGGTAGCAACACTGCCAGTTATAGGATGCTTGCCTATACACACAATCCCACCAAATTCGTATCAGAATTGCGATGAAGAATCCAATAAAAACGCCAGGATTCACAACCAGCTATTGCTGAAAGCGGTGGAAAAACTGAACGCTGATGATGGAAACAGGAGCACTTTTGTAGTTCTTGATCTCTATAACGCTATGGTTTCTGCTATTGACCAATTCAGAAAGGGTGCAGGTAATTTTTCTGTTCATGTTTTTTCAACCACAATTTGTTTTTATATGTATCTCAAGCTTAAAGCTTGATCAACCTTTATTGTTTCTACTTGTCACAGCAAATACCGAGTACAAGAACCCGTTGCAGCCATGTTGCTCAAAGAATGTTGAGTTCATATGCTCAGCGGAAGGAGTATGCCCGAATCCCAAGTCATCTTTCTTTTTTGATCTGGCTCACCCTTCCGATAATGGCTGGAATGCTATTTTTTCATTTCTGCAATGTTCTCTCAACAAAGATCTAAGAGTTTGAGGATGCTTCCTTCTATTTTCTCTATTTTCCGTTCAACAAAAAGTCAAACATTATATATAGTCCATCTTCAGTGTCATCCCTGATGATTGTATTCAATTTTAAAAAATTGGCTTCCTTGTAATACTATCATTTCGTGTACTTAATTATATCCTTGATTGAGATAATTAAGTTTATCGTTTGAACTTTTATAATTTCCGAGCGATTATGGTGGATTATTGTTATATGTTATTAGTAACAGTTTTAACAATAGCAATATTCAATTATTTTTAAGTGGAAAAAAACTTGTTTTTAACATATTATATGAATTATAATTTTATTAATTATAGACACATTCTATAAAAACTATTCTCATTTGCCCCTAATTACCGAATCTTATCCCCTCGAGGATGGAAAAGTTCTTCCCTCAATTGAAAAGGGTGATAAAAAACAGTTTGTCCTAAGAAGACGAAAATTTCTCAATAGTTTATGTATTCATCCATGCTCAAACCAAACAATTTCTAGCTTCTCAGGAGAACTATAACAAGAACTCTAGCAAAGCCACACGGACCTTAATTTATGATGCCATCAATGCTCCTGTAATGCTGTACATAAGAGTAATGAAAGAAGATGTGTCAAATTCATGGCCAAGTGTGAAGGTAAAATCCATTACTTTTTCTACCATCACCATTTATGAATAGACAGAGGTGGGCAAACCTGCACAGTTAACAAAGGAAAGGTCAAAACGAAAAGAAAGCTATAGTCTTAACTCTGGTGTCCTAACCTTTCACAGAATGTGTCCATAATTTCATCACTTGGTTCTTCGACTGATGAATTAGGTCAACCAAACATTTGCTTAGCTCGGTTTATACTTGCCGGCAACCAGAAAGAACACTCCACATGTCAATCCTGTAAGGAGATGCGACCTTGATCTCCTCCATTTCCCTTCATATATACTATACATACACTCCCATACTCCGTACTTCCACAACTTCTTGTTCTTCAATGGAGAAACAAGTTCACTTCATCCACTTCTTGTTTGCCCTGTTCTGTTTCTCTTACACAAAGTTTTCAGGTTATATTGATACTCTTTTTTTTTGCAATTTATAGATGGGATTATTTTTCTTGCTCTCTGTTTAAAAGCTTTTCGCAACCTTATAATCCACTGGCTTTAGTTGCTGCAGAAGGTCTTGTGAATGGGCGCCGAGAAAACGGATCGGTGAAGCTTTTTGTATTTGGGGATTCCTATGCAGATACCGGGAACTGGGAAAAATTTGCAGCTTCTTGGAAAGAGCCTTATGGATTCACTTTTCCTGGCAAACCAGCTGGTAGATTCTCTGATGGTCGTGTCCTGACAGATTACATAGGTAGACAGTTTTTTTATAGTGAATTCTCATCATTCCCAGATGAGTGACATGAGTGTAAATTTATATTTTGAGTTCCTGGTCTGCAGCTTCATTTCTTGGTATACAATCTCCAGTCCCTTACACATGGAGAAAAACTGTAGAAAAATCTGGTCTACAATCTGGGATGAACTTTGCATTTGGAGGAACTGGAGTCTTTGATACATTCATCAATGCACCAAATATGTCTACCCAAATTGATTTCTTTCAACAACTGCTTGAAGAAAAAGCTTACACCAAACAAGATCTTTACTCTTCCATTGCCCTGGTGTCCCTAGCAGGCAATGACTACACTACTTATATTCAAAGAAATGGCAAGCTTCAGGTGAGTTTGGCAAACTACTTTTTGTTTTTAGCTTATGGTGTGGTAAGGTAGGTAATCTGCTGCAAAACAACATAATCATAATCTTTAATCTATTCTTAGCATCAGCTTATGATCCATCAACCAGCTGTTTAACCGGTTAGAATCACTAATCATGATCTTGTTATCATACTGCAGGGTTTGCCAGCCTTCACAACATCACTAATCAGTCAGCTTTCAGCCAGCCTGAAAAGAATACATGGTTTCGGAGTGCGGAAAATAGCAGTAACAACATTGCAGCCTCTTGGATGCCTGCCAATATCGACAGCCTTCTCCTCATATGAGAATTGCAGTGAAAGCTGGAATGCTGCCTCCAGGTTTCACAACCAAAAATTGCAGCAAGAAATACAGAGGATGAACAAAGAGAGCAGAGAGAACATTTACGAAACACTGGATCTGTACACTGCATTCATGTCCAAATTGAGTCCTGCAGGAAATATGAAGCCGAGTAGTTTTCTTATGCCATGTTGTGTGGGCATGGCAAGCGACTACTCGTGTGGAAACATCGACAAGAATGGGGCGAAGAAGTATGTGGTGTGCGAAAAGCCAGAGCTGTCCATCTTCTGGGATATGGTACATCCAGCACAGAATGGTTGGGATCAGGTCTATTCGTCTCTGAAATCTTCACTTCATCGACTCTATTAGGATCTTCAGATGATTAGGACAAAATTATATTAAGAAGAAGAAGATAATGTTGTAAGACCTGATTGTTGATCAGATCAATCAAGCTGCTAGGAATGTAATTTGTCCTTTTCTTATATACTAATTACTTATTTTCTTCCTTCATAATCACAAATTTAGCAGATACACAATTTTCTCTATATACTATGGTTTTTGTGTGTGTGTGTGTGTGTGTGTGTGTGTATAGAATCAATACATTTTGAGAACTTTCAAACCCGGATCCTAAATACACCAAGTCATTGTACAATTCGCAATTTGACACGATAGAAAATAGGGAAAGACGATATGTCTTGGTTTTGATAATTTTTAATTCTATAAGATTTTCATTATTAAATAAAACCAATCCTAAACCATAAGAAAATTATTATCAAATCCTTATATAATTAAGATTAAAGGACAACTGAGAACGATTTCATTAAAAAAAACAAATAATGGCATGGTCGAATGTACTGAAGTTAATTTAAGAACTCGATGAAATAACAAGGTAATCTTCATGGACAAGAATTGCTCGCCATCAGATCAATACTTTTTGTGAGACTTGGGACTAACTGCTAGCTATGCACTTCAAGGTTTTTTCTTTTCTTTTTAACAGCACAATCTTGAAGAGAAAATACACAAAAATAACGAGAGAAGGCAAGGAAAAGGTCACTTGCATGGATGGCAGTAACAAAATTTCAATTTTACAGAGATTTTTACTTCCAAATCAGCTGTATTATTACCTCAGAGAAGCTGTCTCCATTTATAATTTATCATCTAGGAGGGCAAACAAAACCAAATACCCAAGTTGGCATTTTAAGATAGAGATCAGTCCTCATTTGGTGATGAAACTCATGCAAGCACACAAGTTCTTAAGTGGCAATGACATAAAACCACCACCTTCTGGCCATATGACTCCATAAAAAGAAACAAATAACCAGATTTAGAATGTGCCTAATTGTCTAATAGCTGTAGTGATCCAGCTATGCCATCAATCTTCGAGACCTCCATGCAAGAACCCCGGAGGGGAAACCCTATAAGAATGTTGAAATCTGAGGTTGATTCCAGAACTGCCCAAGTAAACCGGTCGACCGACTGTGAGAAAAAGATTAACCGGTCGACCACTTGCATCCGGTCGACCGCTTGCAAAGGGAAGATTAACCGGTCGACCGCTTGGCCCTGTCTGCGACAAACTGACGCAGGATAAATGAAGATTGAAGGTTATTGTTTAAGTTTTAGTAATCCTTTTGTATTCAGGATGATTATAAATCCTTTAGAGTTTAGGAAACAAGTCTGTCAAATCAGTTATAAGAATTGTAAATAACTGATTTTAGAAAATATTACCGTTGAAAGTTGTTGGTTAGGTAATTTATAGCTGTTGTAAGTTCTTTTGTTCTATAAATAAAATGTGTGGGATGGCAGTAATATATACATGAAATTCTGCCCATGTACATGTTCTCTTAGTTCTCAAAGGGGTTGAAGTTCTTTTGTTCTCTCTTTTCTGAAAATTCTGAAACCTGTTCTTGATTTCAACAGTTCTTGTTCTCAGGTTCTTTATCAATCTGTCCATACAGATCAGAAGTTTGAAAGATTCTGAAATTTCTACATGGTATCAGAGCAGAATTAGGTCTTTGAAAAGGGATTTGAGTGAAACACGAGTGATTGAAGAAAAAGTGAGATTTTTTTTTTCCAAATTTTCCGAGAGAATTTGCAGATTTTCTTGAAATCAATGAATTTGCCTTGGTTTGTTCTTTAATTGGAAGTCTTGCTCTCTGGATTGTGAAGTCTTGAAACAAATCACAAGAAAAAGAAAAATTCTCCAGCTGACAGTTCTTGACAGAGATGGATGCATCATTCTCTTCGAAATCACCAATCTTCACAGGAGTCAACTATGGAGTTTGGGCAGTGAAGATGAAGATATACTTGAAAGCATTTGATCTATGGGAAGATGTGGAAGATGACAGGGAACCAGCTCCCTTGAACAACAACCCATCAATGACCCAAATCAAGTATTTCCATGAACAAAGAGCAAAGAAATTCAAAGCTCTCACTTGCATTCATAATGCAGTGAGTGAGGACATCTTCACAAGGATAATGGCCTGTGAAACAGCAAAAGAGGCATGGGATAAGTTGAAATCCGAATTTCAAGGTGATGAGAAGTCAAGGAGGATGCAAATTCTGAACTTAAAGAGGCAATTTGAAGGGCTAAGGATGAAGGATTCTGACACTGTAAAAGAATTCTCATCAAGTGTGTCCAAGATAGTAAATGAAATGACACTACTTGGAGAAGAAATTCAAGAATCGAGAGTTGTGGAAAAAGTTCTAGTAAGCTTGCCAGAAAAGTTTGAGAACAAAATATGTTCTTTAGAAGACTCAAAGGACTTCACTACCATGAGCCTTCAAGAGTTGATCAATGCCTTGCAAGCTGTGGAACAAAGGCAAGCATTTAGGCAAGAAAACACAAGTGAAGAAGCCTTTGCAGCAGGATTCAAAGGAAGAACTAGACAGCAGCAAGTGTTCTTCAGAAGTCCAGAAAACAGGTCCAGTTCTGGAAATTCATGGCAGAGGAGAAATTGGCCGAATAATCAACCACAAGGCAACAACTTCAATGCAAGGTGGAAGGAAAGAAGAGAGCCACTTCCCACCTGCAAGTACTGTCAGAAAAACAATCATCTTGAGTCATCTTGTTGGCTCAAGAATGCACAATGCCGAAAATGTAAGAAGTTTGGGCACATTGAGAAATTTTGCAATGAAGATAATGCAAACCAAGCTCAAGTTGCTGAAGTGGAGGAAACCAAAGAGGAAATGCTATTCACAGCCACTGAAGCCCACAAATGCAACAAAAATGAGGTAAACATTCAAACTTGGTCTATTGATAGTGGTTGTTCAAACCACATGTCTGCAGCAGCAAGTGTGTTTGAAAACCTAGACTTAAGCTACAAATCTAGAGTTAAAGTTGCAAATGGGCAGTATGTAGGTGTTGAAGGCAAAGGGGAAGTTAAGATAGAAACTCTAGCTGGAATCCGAAAGTTTAAGTGTGTGCTGTATGTACCAAAAATTGACCAAAATTTGATAAGTGTAGGTCAATTACTTGAGGATAGACACTCCTTACTGTTTATAGATGACAAATGCATGATCAAAGATGATCAAGGTACTCTCTTATTCAGTACAAAAATGTCAAATAGATGTTTTAGTTTTGAGAAACAACTAGAACACCAAAGTAACTCAACTGGTAGAGATGTTGGAAAATATCAGACCATGATGTCTAGGGGGAGTGTTAAACTTAGAAAAACACACCTTGTGAATTTAAGCTTACAAGATGTAGGCTCCTTGTATTGTGATGAGACTTGCAAGTCAATTGAAAGGAAAGGGTCTTCATCAGCTGCTCTAGTGCCTGATGAAAGCTTGGATTCTCTGTTTTATGATGCAAATGAAGAAATAGAAAGCTCATATAGAGAGGATCATGCTGTTGCTATAGACCCAGCATATAAAGAAGGAAAATTGGAAATGATGTATGGATGTTTAAAGGAAAAGCTTACTGATTCGATTACCTTAGCAAAGGAAGGACTTGAGAAGCTAAGAAGAATGGTGGTAAGTGTGCAGCTCAGGAATCAAGGGGGAGTGTTGAAATCTGAGGTTGATTCCAGAACTGCCCAAGTAAACCGGTCGACCGACTGTGAGAAAAAGATTAACCGGTCGACCACTTGCATCCGGTCGACCGCTTGCAAAGGGAAGATTAACCGGTCGACCGCTTGGCCCTGTCTGCGACAAACTGACGCAGGATAAATGAAGATTGAAGGTTATTGTTTAAGTTTTAGTAATCCTTTTGTATTCAGGATGATTATAAATCCTTTAGAGTTTAGGAAACAAGTCTGTCAAATCAGTTATAAGAATTGTAAATAACTGATTTTAGAAAATATTACCGTTGAAAGTTGTTGGTTAGGTAATTTATAGCTGTTGTAAGTTCTTTTGTTCTATAAATAAAATGTGTGGGATGGCAGTAATATATACATGAAATTCTGCCCATGTACATGTTCTCTTAGTTCTCAAAGGGGTTGAAGTTCTTTTGTTCTCTCTTTTCTGAAAATTCTGAAACCTGTTCTTGATTTCAACAGTTCTTGTTCTCAGGTTCTTTATCAATCTGTCCATACAGATCAGAAGTTTGAAAGATTCTGAAATTTCTACAGAATGATTGTTCTCCAAAACTACTTCATCATAACCACAATTTTATAAGGTTCTTGCTTTCCTTGTCTTTGTTTTTCCAATGGAGGGGAAAGGCTTTTTCTTGGTTGGTTTGCTTCTTTTTTCCATTGCTGCTATTTCTACAGGTTAGACGACCGATTAATTTATCTCAAATGTTTATCGTCTATTTTCCTGTATTGGTAGCTTTGAGTCTTGAATTAACACATAGTTAGTGATTTCAAATGATGAATCACTCATTGTTTTTCTTTGGTTTTTCAGCTAAAAATAGCCCCAAGGGCTCTCCGAAACTCTTTGTTTTTGGGGACTCCTATGTTGATACTGGAAATTGGCCACGGAACGTCAGGGGTCCATGGAAAGAACCTTACGGCAAAACAATATTTCCCGGTAAACCAAATGGTCGAGCCTCCGACGGTCGTGTTCTTACTGACCATATAGGTGCTTCATGACTTTTCTCTTACTCTCGTTTTTCTCTCCCTCATTTTCTCTTCTTATTTTTAGAGCTGATCATATAATATATTAATATACAAATGTGCAGCATCATTTCTGGGAATAGAATCACCTACACCTTATCAACTGAGAAATACATCAAAAAATACTCAGCAAGGACTAAACTTTGCACTTGGAGGCAGTGGTGTTTTCCCCTCATGGAAGAATGACAGCCTCACAGTCCAGATCGATCAATTTGAACAGCTGCTCAAAGAAAATGTATACAGCCGTCAATGTGACCTTGAATACAGTTCATCGGTTGCTCTGGTTTCCTCCGGACCCAACGACTATTCATTCTATTCCGAGGCCAAAAAAGGTTCCAAAGATGTGAGTAGTTCTTGCCCTATATACAAAAAAAGTCTTGCAAGTATTTTTTTCATCTGAACATGTAGCGTTCTAACTTGTATTTCCTTATATGATAGGGCCTGCCTGGTTTCACCAAAGGACTTGTAAAACAGCTCGCTGCAGACCTGCAACGTATTAATCGTCTAGGAGTGAAAAAAGTTGTGGTAGCAACACTGCCAGTTATAGGATGCTTGCCTATACACACAACCCCACCAAATTCGTATCAGAATTGTGATGAAGAATCCAACAAAAACGCCAGGATTCACAACAAGCTATTGCTGAAAGCGGTGAAAAAACTGAACACTGATGATGGAAAGAAAAGCACTTTTGTAGTTCTTGATCTCTATAACGCTATGGTGTCTGCTATTGACCAATTCAGAAAGCGTGCAGGTAATTTTTCTGCTCATGTTTTTTCAACCACGATTTGTTTTTATATATATGCATCTCAAGCTTAAAGCTTGATCAACCTTTATTCTTTCTACTTGTCACAGCAAATACCGAGTACAAGAACCCGTTGCAGCCATGTTGCTCAAAGATTGTTGATTTCAAATGCTTAGCGGAAGGAGTGTGCCCGAATCCCAAGTCATCTTTCTTTTTTGATCTGACACACCCTTCCGACAATGGCTGGAATGCTATTTTTTCGCTTCTGCAATGTTCTCTCAACAAAGATCTAAAAGTTTGAGGATGCTTCCTTCTATTTTCCGTTCAACAAAAAGTCAAACATTATATATAGTCCATCTTCAGTTTCATCCCTGATGATTGTATTCAATTTTAAAAAATTGGCTTCCTTGTAATACTATCATTTGGTGTACTTAATTATATCCTTCATTGAGAATAATTAAGTTTATCGTTTGAACTTTTATAATTTCCGAATGATTACGGTGGATAATTGTTATGTTATTAGTAATAGTTTGAACAGTAGTAACATTCAATCATTTTTAGGTGGGAAAAAGCCTGTTTTTACAAGATTATATCAATTATAATTTTATTAATTAAACATTAAAATAACCAATTACAACACGCACAAAATCAATCAGTTTTTTACATAGAAAAAAAGACATGGGCGAGTTAGCTCATAATAACTACAATGATTCATTCTCCAGTTGAGGCTGGATTTCATAATAATAATAATAAAAACCTCGATAGAAAGGAAAAAAAGTTTCAAAAATTTAATATCTTTATTTGACAGCAGTATCACAAACCATGAAGAGGAATTTTCCTTCATTATTTCTTAAATCTTCAAAACAATAAACAATCGACACTTTGAGGGGGGGAAATCACACATGCATATGCACACTTGACGACGATGACGACTACAACAACAAGCAGGCCTTTAATGGAAGAGACTGATTGCGGGCGTCTGCACACTTTGTAAAATAAATAAATAAAATAAAACAAACAAATCAACCGTAAAGGGAAAAACTAGTTGACAGCACTGCAAATCCTCCTTATCTGCCCGGCTGATCCGGTCAGTGGATGGATGTTTCCCATTTTGATCATGGCTGATGCAAAATCAGAGCTGAATTTAGCAGGGTTTCTGCTGTATTCTGTGACGATGCTGTCTGTGGAGCCTCCATTGAAAAGAACCTGATCTGAATGAAGGAGACCCTTGTTTCGCATCAAGTTCTTGAAGTAGTTGTTGTCAAAAGAATTGGGCGTGACCAAATCGAGCGGAGCCAGATTTGCCTGGCCACCAGTACGAGGACAACGTCTCTTGCGAGTGCTAGCGAATCCAGCATCGATATTGCTAGAATTGTAAATTCTGTCACGGAATGTAAAGCACTGAGCTTGTCCTATCGTGTGAGAACCTGCACCCGAAAACGAATATATTTAGATTCAGGAGTTTAATATTCTTATTGAAGCCATCTTATATATGTCGGTCGCAGTAGCCAACCTGACAATGCAACCATGTCCCTTGCAGTAAGGCCTTTCTTCTGGAACCGAGATGTAAGTTTGTCGAGGCTTTCAGTGAAAGCAGGCAGATCTGTGTTGGCTAAATTTCGACTGGCAGTGGTTGAATCTCTTCTTCCAAGCTTCACTGCCCAAGATGGACCACCCACCTGTCATTTTTTTCAGAGTAATCATCAATTAGATAAAATGATCTACTAACTTGAAACGCTGACAAAATTAAGAGATGAATTATTATTACACACTCACGTAGGCAGACGCATCTCTTGCGGCCACAGCAATGATATCTGCGCAGGATACAACTCCAGGACATATCTTCTCTACTTTGGATTTTGCATTTTCTATGACTTCGTAACCTCTAACAGAGTTATCATTGGGCCCTGCAGTCTTTTCACTCTGAATAGAGGAAGTCTCGTCTAATAGAATCGAGGCATCACAACCCTGAAAAAACGAGCAGGAATGTAATTCGTGAAGAATACGTGCTAGGTCAGAGTCACTAACAAAAGAGTAGGAACACTTGATTTACAGTTGCACCAGTACCTGCACGAAGCAATCGTGGAAGTGGAGGCGAATGAGAGACGCCGCCATCCTCCGTTCTCTCGCAATTGCAGTTCTGATGGCAGCTCGGATTGTGCTTTCTGCTTTAGGACAGGACTTGTCGTAAAATGAAGAGGAGAGTTTTGCTTGGCAGGCTGTGCTCAAGAAAAACAACATAAAAAAGAAAGCTGCCGCCACTTTCACTGCCATTTCTCAAGTGCAACTAAGTTCTTACACACACAACTAAAATGTCTAGCTAGTTTCGCTAGTGTAGTTTAACACAAGATGCTAGAATGGAGAGAATGAATTAAGATAGAAGATGGAGTAGAATGCATATGGGAACTCGTCCATTTATAGAGGATGACTAAGCTCCTTAATTAAGATTTGTTTCAGTAAAATTAAGCTATGCGGGATAACGTGTAAATCATGGTTCAATATTGATGTCTGCATTCCGTTAAGAGTCTAGACTGTGATATAAATTAAAAAATAATTTCTTTCAAGCTACGATGAACTGTCAAAAGCCAAGTTGTCTTCAAGTCATCATTTTCTTACTCTGATTTTCAAGGCGGCATAAATATTGATATAGTCTTAATAAGCGTAACGACAATTGCGACAAGAGAACATAAGGCCGATCTATCCTTAGTTTGTCACCATCAAATGATTGTTTTAAGAAGATAACCATGGCTACAAGCAACTAATTATTTTTTTAAAAGGAAATTCCAAGCAGCCTCTTCGGATTGCTGTTTCATAGGGTTTGGTAAGCAAAATGCCAAGAGCAGAAGTAAACCCAAATTTGTTTTCAAGGTTAGGTGTGTTAAAAGGTCTCCTAGGTTGCTTGTTTTGAAAAAAAAAAATGACATTTAAAAGAGATATAGCAGTAATTCTAGAGAGGTCGTGAGCCTGGATCCCTCTATTAATTCTCACTAGCTGTAGGCACTAAAAATTCTTCAATGATTTCGATGTTAATTTTTAAAATGCTTTTCATTTAATAAAGTATTATAATGATAACTTTTTTATTTTTTAAAAATTATTTTTGATATTAATATATTAAAACTATCTAAAAAAATCACTGATTTTTTTTTTAATTTTCAAGTGCTTCACTCGAAGAAAATTTAAATATAGTGGCAGAATTTTCAGCGATTGCTTTCGCAGCCGTCGGTCAACAATGATTTTGCGTGGCAGCTGTATGAAATGCTGCCAATGATTATAACAAAAGTTTGAATTTTTCCAATGATTATAACAAAAGTTTGAATTTTTTTCCGCAAGTGGAGTCTTGATTTAGTGGTTGAAAGAACTTGTTTTTTTACTTTGTACCAGGGTTCAAGTCCCATCATGCATGTCTATCACCCCTGCGATGCCTTACATGCTCACTGGGTTTGCAGGATGTTCAGTGAGTCCGGGGATTAGTTGTGGTGCATATAAGCTGACCCGGACACCTCGGTTAAAAAAAAAATTGATATTTAATAGATTTATTGTTTTTTGACAACAAAAAACAAGGGAGAAAAGTCCTTTTTCAAAAGTGATAACTCGACTATATTCTCAATCAATTCATCTCATGGAACTGGTATATGGTCTCTACCCGGCCTTGTGTTCTTTATTCATGCTTGCAAGTATTGAAATGTTTATTTCTCAATGTTCCCTTCTTACTGTTATTTTTTAAAATATTGATTAACTTTATATATAACTAGTCAAATGCCTGCACTACGTTGCGGGCATAGTGCGGGCGGAACAAATAATCTTTATAACTGTTGAGATTAAAATATAATATTTTAATATGTAAAATATGATATAATAAAAAAGATTAACATCATCTATCATAATAATAGTAACATCGAAGTCTTAACTTCTTAAATTATCATTATTATCACTATTAAAACAATAAACATTATTCAACAAATCTGAGAGGGAATAAAAAAATTAAAAAAAACATGTAAGAACAAAAACTAAAATTATTATTATTATTCTTAATATTAATATTATTAGTGCTTTAATAAGGGGAAGCAAACGAAATTAAATCAAAGGAAACCTCGATAATAACTACAATGATTCATTCTCCAGTTGAGGCTGGATTTCATAATAATAATAATAATAAAAAAAACCTCGATAGAAAGGAAAAAAAGTTTCAAAAATTTAATATCTTTATTTGACAGCAGTATCACAAACCATGAAGAGGAATTTTCCTTCATTATTTCTTAAATCTTCAAAACAATAAACAATCGACACTTTGAGGGGGGGGGATCACACATGCATATGCACACTTGACGACGATGACGACTACAACAACAAGCAGGCCTTTAATGAAAGAGACTGATTGCGGGCGTCTGCACACTTCGTAAAATAAATAAATAAAATAAAACAAACAAATCAACTGTAAAGGGAAAAACTAGTTGACAGCACTGCAAATCCTTCTTATCTGCCCGGCTGATCCGGTCAATGGATGGATGTTTCCCATTTTGATCATAGCGGATGCAAAATCAGAGCTGAATTTAGCAGGGTTTCTGCTGTATTCTGTGACAATGCTGTCTGTCGAGCCTCCATTGAAAAGAACTTGATCTGAATGAAGGAGACCCTTGTTTCGCATCAAGTTCTTGAAGTAGTTGTTGTCAAAAGAGTTGGGTGTGACCAAATCGAGTGGAGCCAAATTTGCCTGCCCACCAGTAAGTGGACAACGTCTCTTGCGAGTGCTAGCGAATCCAGCATCGATATTGCTAGCACTGTAAATCCTGTCTCTGAATGTAAAGCACTGAGCCTGTCCTAACGTATGAGAACCTGACAAAGCAACCATGTCCCTTGCAGTAAGGCCTTTCTTTTGGAACCCAGATATAAGGGTTTCGAGGCTGTCAGTGAAAGCAGGCAGATCTGTGTTGGCTAAATCTCGACTGGCAGTGGTTGAATCTCTTCTTCCAAGCTTCACTGCCCAAGATGGACCACCCACCTGTGATATTTTTGAGAGTAATCATCAATTAGATAAACTGATCTGCTAACTTGAAACGCTGACAAAATTAAAGAGATGAATTATCTATACACACACACAGGCGGCACTCACGTAAGCAGACGCATCCCTTGCGGCCACAGCAATGATATCTGCGCAGGATACAACTCCAGGACATATCTTCTCTACTTCAGATTTTGCTTTATCTATGACTTCATAACCTCTAACAGATTTATCATTGGGCCCCGCAGTCTTTTCACTCTGAATAGAGGAAGTTTCGTCTAATAAAATGGAGGCATCACAACCCTGAAAGAACGAGCAGGAAAATAATTCGTGTAAGAACACGAGCTAGCTCAGAGTTAATAAAAAGAGAAGAACAATTGCTTCAAGTTGCACCAGTACCTGCACGAAGCAGTCATGGAAGTGCAGGCGAATGAGAGACGCCGCCATCCTCCGTTCTCTCGCAATTGCAGCGCTGATGGCAGTTCGGATTGCACTTTCTGCATTAGGACACGACTTGTCGTAAAATGAAGAGGAGAGTTTTGCTTGGCAGGCTGTGCTCAGGAAAAACAACATGAAAATGAAAGATGCCGCCGCCTTCGCTGCCATTTCTGTGAGTTTTCTCAACCTCGACTGCTGCAGTAAGTTCTTACTTACACACACAATTAAAATGTCTAGCTAGTTCTGCTAGTGTAGTTTAACACAGGATGATAGGGTTGAGAGAGTTAAGATTGAGGATGGAGAAGAATGCAAGGGAACTCGTCCATTTATAGAGGATGATCATGCTCGTTAATTATGAAGGTTTGTCTGGGTAAAACCTCTGCCACGATAACGTGTGTTGCCATGGTCCAAATTTTGATGCCTGCATGTCGTTGAGAGTTTCAACTCTAGATTGTGATTTTATTAAATAAATAGTACATACGTGCTATCGAATTAAGCCAACTTGTCAACAAATCATTTTCTTACTTGGTTTTCTCAAGGCTGCGTAAATATTTAATTTCGTTTTAATATGCATGGGTACAATAATGACATTGGTTTTGCCCTTTCATTGGTTTTGCTCAGCATTAAAGTGAACCCATAAATTCTCAAGGGTTGGGTTGAGAATTATCTCTCTAATAATCTTTCTAATTTGAAAAGAGTCTTCTAAGGAACAAGGTATAAATTTTGGGACAGAGAAGTGTCAAGTCATCAATTTATAGGCCCCTCTTTTTTGTTTACCCCTTCATCGGTTTTGCTCAGCATTAAGGTGAACCCATAAATTTTCAAGGGATATGGTACATCCAGCACAGAATGGTTGGGATCAGGTCTATTCGTCTCTGAAATCTTCACTTCATCGACTCTATTAGGATCTTCAGATGATTAGGACAAAATTATATTAAGAAGAAGAAGATAATGTTGTAAGACCTGATTGTTGATCAGATCAATCAAGCTGCTAGGAATGTAATTTGTCCTTTTTGTTGAAAAGTCTATCTGCAGAAGAAGAAGAAAAGCTCACAAACTCTCACTGTATAGATTAGGAAATATAAAGTCCTATTTTGTATTGGACTCTGTTAAATAGCCTTTAGAAACAATTGTATAAATAGCCTTGTAATCTCTTTTAATTAAATAAAAACACAGTCGAATTATTTTCTTCTGCCAAATTCTTTCCTTACTGTCAAATACAATTTCTCATGGTATCAGAGCATACCCATTAAACAAAAGCTTCCGCAAAACTCCAATGGAGAACAATGCTGATTCAAACAGCAGCAATCAAAACACAAAACCCAGTTACACTATACAAAATACACAGACCTTAACCATAGAACCATCCGATCCCCTTTTCATCCACACATCCGATCACCCAAGTATGAACCTTGTACCAAAGGTTCTTGATGGAACAAACTATGCTATGTGGAGACGATCTATGTTGATCAGTCTTAGTGCAAAGAACAAACTGGGCTTCATCAACGGAACCATACCCACACCCGTTGAAACCGATCCCAAATTTATGTTGTGGCAAAGATGCAATGATATGGTACTGTCTTGGATTCTCAATTCCTTGAATCAAGAAATCGCCAGCAGCGTTCTTTATGTGGAAACCCCTTCTGAAATTTGGTTGGATCTTCAAGAACGATTCTCGCAAGGTAATTTCTCTCATCACTATCAAGTTCAACGCTCAATTGTAGAATTCCAGCAAAATCAAGACTCAATCTTTACGTATTACACAAAGATAAAAACCTTGTGGGATGAATTGAAGATGAGCAATCCACTAATTCAATGTACATGTGGAGGAA
Organism: Salix purpurea; assembly: GCA_027405865.1. Classification (NCBI taxonomy): domain Eukaryota; kingdom Viridiplantae; phylum Streptophyta; class Magnoliopsida; order Malpighiales; family Salicaceae; genus Salix; species Salix purpurea. Next base: position 910,623 of record JAOWLH010000012.1, read on the forward strand.
TGAAACAATTGATGAATAATGAAGAAAAGATGAGATTAAGCCAGTTTTTGATGGGTTTAGATGAAAGCTATTCTGTAATTAGAGGCCAAATCATGCTTATGCAACCCTTGCCCACTGTCAAGAAAGCTTATGAATTGCTGTGTGAAGAGGAAAAACAAAGAGGGCTTGTTGAACACAAAGGAAATGAACAAATTCACGCAATGAATGTGAAAAGAACAGGAGCTGGGTCACAAAGGCATGACCTTTCCCGGAATTGGATGCCTGCAAACCCAAACAATCAACCAAAGAAGCGTCTCCACTGCACCTACTGTGAGGGGACAACACATACGGTTGACAAATGTTTCTATTTGAATGGATTTCCAGTTGGCCATGCTCTTCACGACAAGAAGATTCAGCCCCGAAATCGCCAGAAATTCTCAGCCAATATGGCTGAAACAGAGCCATGGAAACATGGCACGACCTGGACCTCTAATCAGCCCCTACAACTCACGGCTGAAGAGTTGGCTCAACTCAAGGCCTTTTTAAATGAAAAATCTGCCATCTCAGCAAACTATACAGGTAACCTAAACTCAGCTGAATTTTTACAGTGGATTATCGACAGTGGCGTAACCAATCACATAGCCACCTCAATTTCTGATGAAGACACAGCACCCATGTCTTCCCAAGTCACAATGCCGAATGGCTCTAAGGCAAAAATAACAAAAACCGGTTCTGCATATATCACCAAAAATATACATGTTCACGGTGTACTTTGTGCACCCTCATTTCATGTGAATTTACTGTCAGTCAGTAAACTCGCAGCTGCTCTTAATTGTTCCATCCATTTTTTTCTGACATTTTGTATATTGCAGGACCTAGCTTAAAACCATATCTTTCTACCCTTGGGATTTTATTGCAAACTTCATGTCCATATACACCGCAACAAAACGGGGTAGTTGAGCGAAAACATAGACACCTATTAAATGTTGGTCGCGCAATAAGATTTCAATCAAACTTGCCTTTAAAATTTTAGGGAGAAAGTTTACTCACTGCAACTTATCTCATTAATCGTATTCCAACCCCGATTTTAAAACACAAATCACCACATGAGCTTTTGTATGGAAAACCACCTAGCTACCATCATCTCCGTGCCTTTGGATGCCTTTGCTATGCAACCAACTTACAACCATTAAACAAATTTTCACCTCGAGCTCGTCGCTGTATTTTTGTTGGATATCCTTCCAACCAAAAAGCATATCGTGTTTACGATCTCACCACTCACCAATTCTTCACCAGCCGAGACATCATCTTCCATGAAAACACCTTTCCATTTTCCAAACCCACAACGGAAATACCACCAGCCAACACACCACTGCCCATCATGCCACCTATAAATGATGACAGCCCAACATTATCAATTCCAGCCCCCCCACCAAATGAAACTCCTACCTCACCGTCCACAACAGACCTCCTACCATCACCAACACCACCTTCCACACTACCAACCTTATCTCCTATTTTTCACCGCAGTGACAGACCAAGACAACCATCCATTCTCCTTCATGATTTCCATTGCGGCCAAGTTGGTATGCCCTCTCTCTCAGCTCCCACAACTACATCTTCCTCTTCAAGGTCAGGTACTCGGTATCCTTTATCTCATTGTCTCTCTTATAAATTCTTATCTGATAATCATAGACACTTTGTTAACAACATTACAAGTGCTGTTGAGCCTAAAACATATGAGCAGGCACTCAATGATCCCAAGTGGTGTGAAGCAATGCAAACCGAACTCAATGCTCTTGAAAATCAAAAGACATGGTCACTTGTTCCTCTTCCTCCTCACTGTCGCCCTATTGGCAGCAAATGGGTCTTTCGCATCAAGCATAAATCAGATGGTTCAGTTGAAAGGTATAAAGCGCGCCTAGTAGCCAAGGGATTCAATCAGCAAGAAGGACTGGATTATCATGAGACCTTTGCTCCGGTGGCCAAATTAACCACCGTCCGCTGCCTTCTTGCCTTGGCAGCAGTACGAAACTGGCCGCTATTCCATATGGACGTCAATAATGCATTTCTTCACGGTGATTTGCATGAAGAAGTGTATATGGTTCCACCTCCAGGACTTTACCGACAAGGGGAGAAGCTTGTATGTCGGCTCCATAAGTCCTTGTATGGGCTCAAACAGGCACCCAGAAATTGGTTCGCAAAGTTTTCAGACTCTATCAAAACAGCCGGATTTTTTCAATCACACTCAGATCACTCTCTCTTTGTGCAAGAAAAGGGAGTCACTGGCAAACTGTCCTATGACAAGACGATCTACAACGGGTTACCGTGTATTTCTTGGAAATTCTCTCATCTCGTGGAAAACAAGAAAACAAAAGACCGCCTCTCGATCATCAGCTGAAGCAGAATACAGGTCTATGGCTGCTGCAACATGTGAGCTTACTTGGCTTCGACATTTGTTTAAAGACCTACGAGTACAGTTAAAACCAGTGGAATTATTCTACGACAATCAAGCTGCACTACATATCGCTGCTAATCCGGTATATCATGAACGCACAAAACATATAGAAATTGATTGCCATGTTGTTTGAGAAAAAATTCAAGAAGGCCAAATTATTACAAAATTTGTCCCTTCACATCTCCAGTTGGCAGACATATTCACTAAAGCCTTAGGGGGAGACAATTTCAAGAAATTAACAAGCAAGTTGAACATTCTTGACATCCATGCTCCAACTTGAAGGGGAGTGTTGAAAAGTCTATCTGCAGAAGAAGAAGAAAAGCTCACAAACTCTCACTGTATAGATTAGGAAATATAAAGTCCTGTTTTGTATTGGACTCTGTTAAATAGCCGTTAGAAACAATTGTATAAATAGCCTTGTAATCTCTTCTAATTAAATAAAAACACAATCGAATTATTTTCTTTTGCCAAATTCTCTCCTTACTGTCAAATACAATTTCTCACTTTTCTTATATACTAATTACTTATTTTCTTCCTTCATAATCACAAATTTAGCAGATACACAATTTTCTCTATATACTATGGTTTTTGTGTGTGTGTGTGTGTGTGTGTGTGTGTGTGTGTGTGTGTATAGAATCAATACATTTTGAGAACTTTCAAACCCGGATCCTAAATACACCAAGTCATTGTACAATTCGCAATTTGACACGATAGAAAATAGGGAAAGACGATATGTCTTGGTTTTGATAATTTTTAATTCTATAAGATTTTCATTATTAAATAAAACCAATCCTAAACCATAAGAAAATTATTATCAAATCCTTATATAATTAAGATTAAAGGACAACTGAGAACGATTTCATTAAAAAAACAAATAATGGCATGGTCGAATGTACTGAAGTTAATTTAAGAACTCGATGAAATAACAAGGTAATCTTCATGGACAAGAATTGCTCGCCATCAGATCAATACTTTTTGTGAGACTTGGGACTAACTGCTAGCTATGCACTTCAAGGTTTTTTCTTTTCTTTTTAACAGCACAATCTTGAAGAGAAAATACAAAAAAATAACGAGAGAAGGCAAGGAAAAGGTCACTTGCATGGATGGCAGTAACAAAATTTCAATTTTACAGAGATTTTTACTTCCAAATCAGCTGTATTATTACCTCAGAGAAGCTGTCTCCAGTTATAATTTATCATCTAGGAGGGCAAACAAAACCAAATACCCAAGTTGGCATTTTAAGATAGAGATCAGTCCTCATTTGGTGATGAAACTCATGCAAGCACACAAGTTCTTAAGTGGCAATGACATAAAACCACCACCTTCTGGCCATATGACTCCATAAAAAGAAACAAATAACCAGATTTAGAATGTGCCTAATTGTCTAATAGCTGTAGTGATCCAGCTATGCCATCAATCTTCGAGACCTCCATGCAAGAACCCCGGAGGGGAAACCCTATAAGAATGATTGTTCTCCAAAACTACTTCATCATAACCACAATTTTATAAGGTTCTTGCTTTCCTTGTCTTTGTTTTTCCAATGGAGGGGAAAGACTTTTTCTTGGTTGGTTTGCTTCTTTTTTCCATTGCTGCTATTTCTACAGGTTAGACGACCGATTAATTTATCTCAAATGTTTATCGTCTATTTTCCTGTATTGGTAGCTTTGAGTCTTGAATTAACACATAGTTAGTGATTTCAAATGATGAATCACTCATTGTTTTTCTTTGGTTTTTCAGCTAAAAATAGCCCCAAGGGCTCTCCGAAACTCTTTGTTTTTGGGGACTCCTATGTTGATACTGGAAATTGGCCACGGAACGTCAGGGGTCCATGGAAAGAACCTTACGGCAAAACAATATTTCCCGGTAAACCAAATGGTCGAGCCTCCGACGGTCGTGTTCTTACTGACCATATAGGTGCTTCATGACTTTTCTCTTACTCTCGTTTTTCTCTCCCTCATTTTCTCTTCTTATTTTTAGAGCTGATCATATAATATATTAATATACAAATGTGCAGCATCATTTCTGGGAATAGAATCACCTACACCTTATCAACTGAGAAATACATCAAAAAATACTCAGCAAGGACTAAACTTTGCACTTGGAGGCAGTGGTGTTTTCCCCTCATGGAAGAATGACAGCCTCACAGTCCAGATCGATCAATTTGAACAGCTGCTCAAAGAAAATGTATACAGCCGTCAATGTGACCTTGAATACAGTTCATCGGTTGCTCTGGTTTCCTCCGGACCCAACGACTATTCATTCTATTCCGAGGCCAAAAAAGGTTCCAAAGATGTGAGTAGTTCTTGCCCTATATAAAAAAAAAGTCTTGCAAGTATTTTTTTCATCTGAACATGTAGCGTTCTAACTTGTATTTCCTTATATGATAGGGCCTGCCTGGTTTCACCAAAGGACTTGTAAAACAGCTCGCTGCAGACCTGCAACGTATTAATCGTCTAGGAGTGAAAAAAGTTGTGGTAGCAACACTGCCAGTTATAGGATGCTTGCCTATACACACAACCCCACCAAATTCGTATCAGAATTGTGATGAAGAATCCAACAAAAACGCCAGGATTCACAACAAGCTATTGCTGAAAGCGGTGAAAAAACTGAACACTGATGATGGAAAGAAAAGCACTTTTGTAGTTCTTGATCTCTATAACGCTATGGTGTCTGCTATTGACCAATTCAGAAAGCGTGCAGGTAATTTTTCTGCTCATGTTTTTTCAACCACGATTTGTTTTTATATATATGCATCTCAAGCTTAAAGCTTGATCAACCTTTATTCTTTCTACTTGTCACAGCAAATACCGAGTACAAGAACCCGTTGCAGCCATGTTGCTCAAAGATTGTTGATTTCAAATGCTTAGCGGAAGGAGTGTGCCCCAATCCCAAGTCATCTTTCTTTTTTGATCTGACACACCCTTCCGACAATGGCTGGAATGCTATTTTTTCGCTTCTGCAATGTTCTCTCAACAAAGATCTAAAAGTTTGAGGATGCTTCCTTCTATTTTCCGTTCAACAAAAAGTCAAACATTATATATAGTCCATCTTCAGTTTCATCCCTGATGATTGTATTCAATTTTAAAAAATTGGCTTCCTTGTAATACTATCATTTGGTGTACTTAATTATATCCTTCATTGAGAATAATTAAGTTTATCGTTTGAACTTTTATAATTTCCGAATGATTACGGTGGATAATTGTTATGTTATTAGTAATAGTTTGAACAGTAGTAACATTCAATCATTTTTAGGTGGGAAAAAGCCTGTTTTTACAAGATTATATCAATTATAATTTTATTAATTAAACATTAAAATAACCAATTACAACACGCACAAAATCAATCAGTTTTTTACATAGAAAAAAAGACATGGGCGAGTTAGCTCATAATAACTACAATGATTCATTCTCCAGTTGAGGCTGGATTTCATAATAATAATAATAAAAACCTCGATAGAAAGGAAAAAAAAGTTTCAAAAATTTAATATCTTTATTTGACAGCAGTATCACAAACCATGAAGAGGAATTTTCCTTCATTATTTCTTAAATCTTCAAAACAATAAACAATCGACACTTTGAGGGGGGGGAAATCACACATGCATATGCAACAACAAGCAGGCCTTTAATGGAAGAGACTGATTGCGGGCGTCTGCACACTTTGTAAAATAAATAAATAAAATAAAACAAACAAATCAACCGTAAAGGGAAAAACTAGTTGACAGCACTGCAAATCCTCCTTATCTGCCCGGCTGATCCGGTCAGTGGATGGATGTTTCCCGTTTTGATCATGGCGGATGCAAAATCAGAGCTGAATTTAGCAGGGTTTCTGCTGTATTCTGTGACTATGCTGTCTGTGGAGCCTCCATTGAAAAGAACCTGATCTGAATGAAGGAGACCCTTGTTTCGCATCAAGTTCTTGAAGAAGTTGTTGTCAAAAGAATTGGGCGTGACCAAATCGAGCGGAGCCAGATTTGCCTGGTCACCAGTACGAGGACAACATCTCTTGCGAGTGCTAGCGAATCCAACATCAATATTGCTGGCATTGTAAATCCTGTCACGAAATGTAAGGCACTGAGCTTGTCCTATCGTGTGAGAACCTGCACCCGAAAACGAATATATTTAGCTTCAGGAGTTTAATATTCTTATTGAAGCCATCTTATATATGTCGGTCGCAGGAGTCAACCTGACAATGCAACCATGTCCCTCGCAGTAAGGCCTTTCTTCTGGAACCGAGATTTAAGTTTGTCGAGGCTGTCAGTGAAAGCAGGCAGATCTGTGTTGGCTAAATCTCGACTGGCTGTGGTTGAATCTGTTGAAGATCATGGATATCAAGGCTGCAGCAGATTGAAGATTAGAGCATGGAGTCCTATTTGACTTCTAGTATTAATGTTTAGATTAGTATTGAATTAGCTGTAGGGAATTTTATCTATTTCAGATCATGTTGATCATGCTTTCTAGCTTAGGTGCAATCTAAATTCTAGGACTTATCTAGTACAAGAACAAGTTGTAATCAACTAGAACTCTTGTAATCATTTATTTTTTGCTATAAATAAAGGAAAGGCTATGGCAGTAACCTAACTAAGATTCTGCTTATTTGTTTCTGGAATTTTTTTTCTTTATTGTTCTTCAAATTCTGGGCAGCTGTTCTTCGTGTTCTTCGTTTTCTGGCAATTCCAGATTTTGATTTGAACAGTGTCGGTTCTTGGGAAAATTGTTGACTTTTGTTGACCTTTTGTTTCTGATTTCTACAATTGGTATCAGAGCGTGTTGTTCTTTGTGAGGATTGTGTGAAACACGAGTGATTTATTTGTGAGGTCAATTAAAAATCAAAGCTTGACAGCTTTGAAGGGTTCTTGGACAAAACAGATTTTTTGGGTTCTTTTTTGTGCATTTTTTGGGTGCAGTGTGAAATGAGTTCTGGAGCAAATTTTCCAGCATCAACACCTACATTTACAGGTGTGAATTATGGAGTGTGGGCTGTAAAGATGGAAGCTTACCTGAAGGCTTTTGATCTATGGGATTATGTGGACACCGGCAAGGTTCCAACTCCCTTAAATGATGATCCAACCTTGAATCAAATAAGATTTTTCAATGAAGAAAGATCCAAGAGTTTCAAAGCACTTACTTGCATGCATAATGCAGTAAGTGAGGAGATTTTTACAAGGATTATGACTTGTAAAACAGCCAAAGAAGCTTGGGATAAGATAAAGGCTGAATTCCAAGGGGATGAAAAATCAAGGAGGATGCAAGTGATGAATCTGCGAAGGCAATTTGAGGCCTTGAGAATGAGGGAGACAGACACAATTAAGGATTTCTCTTCCCAAATTTCAAAGCTTGTAAATCAAGTGAGACTTTTGGGGGAAGATTTTCCTGACTCAAGGATTGTGGAGAAGGTGTTGGTGAGCTTACCCGACAGGTTTGAACATAAGATATGTTCACTTGAAGACTCACATGATTTTTCTGAAATCAGCCTTCAAGAGCTGATTAATGCTCTGCAATCAGTGAAGGAGAGGCACTCTTATAGACATCAAGAGTCAAGTGGTGAAGCACTTGTGGCAAAAGTGAAAGACAAGCACCATGCCAAACCTGTTTTCAGAAACAGTTTTGAAAATAGAAGAGAAAAAAGCAGCAACTGGAAGGCAAACAATTGGCAGTCATTCAACAGGAAAGGGAACACCTCAGGAGTGGAAAAGAGAGAAGAATTTCCACCTTGCAAGTATTGCAAGAAGACTAATCACCGAGACTCTTGGTGCTGGCTCAAAAACATCCAGTGTAGAAGATGCAAAGAATTCGGCCACATGCAAAAATTTTGCAAGAAAACTGAAGTTGCAAGAATTGCACAAACTGAAGATGATGCTGAGGAGGAGAAAGAAGAGCAATTATTTATGGTAATTGCAGAACCTACATGCAACATAACTGAGGTAAAATCTTCACTTTGGCTCATTGATTCGGGATGCACAAATCACATGACAGCAGACCTTGATTTGTTCAAAGAATTGGATAGAAATTTTTTGTCCAAAGTAAGAATAGCTAATGGAGATTATGTGCAAGTTGAAGGAAGAGGTGCAATTGCAGTTGATACTATGGCAGGTACGAAAATTTTAAGCAATGTTATGTATGTGCCTCAATTGAAACAAAATCTTGTGAGTGTGGGACAATTGCTAGAAACTGGTTATGCATTGTCATTTAAGCATGGAATATGCAAAATTAAAGATGATAAAGGGGTGTTGTTATTGTCCACTAGAATGGTGAATAGAAGCTTTAATGTTGATTGGAATTCAACATATTTAAAAGCTAATGCATGTAGAGAGGATGAGTCAATACTTTGGCACAAAAGGCTTGGGCATTTTAACTATGCAGCCTTAAGGAAGATGTCTAACTTAGAGATGACACATGGTTTGCCAAATATATTGAATGAGGATGTGTTTTGTGAAGCCTGTCAGCTAGGGAAGCAAACAAAAGTTGCTTTTCCTAATAATACACTTAGATCCACATCTAAGTTGCAGCTTGTGCACACTGATTTGTGTGGCCCTATGTCTATTGAATCCTTGAGTGGATCAAGGTATTTTCTCTTGTTCATTGATGACTATAGCAGGTTTTGTTGGAGTTATTTTTTGAAGGCAAAAGCTGATGTGTTTCTTGAGTTTCTGAAGTTCAAAGCTGCTGTTGAACTTGAAACTGGATGCAAAATCAAAATTCTGAGGTCTGACAATGGGGGTGAGTATACCTCTCGGCAATTTGATGCTTACTTGATGAAAGAAGGTATCAAACATCAGCTAACAATTCCTTATACCCCTCAGCAAAATGGGGTAAGTGAAAGGAAAAATAGAACACTTATGGAGATGGCAAGGTGTTTATTGTTTGAGAAAAAAATGCCCCTAAAATTCTGGGCAGAGGCTGTCAACACAGCCACCTATATTTTGAACCGAATGATCTCTAGAGTTTTAGGAGATAAAACTCCATATGAATTATGGTATGATACTAAACCTAGTATTAACCATTTAAGGGTGTTTGGTTGTATTTGCTATGTATTGAAACCTGAAGTTAATAGGAAGAAATTGGATGAAAAAGCTGAGATGGGAGTGTTCATTGGTTATAGCTCAAAATCCAAGGCTTATAAGGTTTATGTTGTAAATGCTGACAAAGTTGTTGTTGCTAGAAATGTGAAGATGATAGAAAATGCAGCATGGAATTGGGAGAGCACAACTGAAACACTATCTAAACAGATTCAGTTTCATGAGCAAGAAAAGGATGAAGACACTGATGATGAACCTGTGAGGGGCACGAGATCATTGGCTGAGATTTATAGCAGATGCAATGTGGCTGATGCTGAACCTGTTGGAGTTGAAGAAGCCTTGAAATCTAAGGTATGGATAGCTACAATGAAGGAGGAGCTTGCAATGATTGAGAAAAACCAGACCTGGAAGCTTGTTGACAGACCTGCAAACAAGAAGATAATTGGGGTAAGATGGATTTTTAAGACAAAGTTGAATGCTGATGGTAAGATAAACAAACATAAAGCAAGATTGGTGGTTAAGGGTTATGCTCAAGAGGCAGGGGTGGATTATACTGATACTTTTGCCCCGGTTTCTAGACATGACACAATGAAGCTCTTGCTTGCTCTTGCGGCATAAAATGGCTGGTATGTTTATCAATTGGATGTTAAATCTGCATTTCTTAATGGTTATTTGAATGAGGAAATTTATGTTGATCAACCAGTTGGGTTTGAGAATGATAATCCAAACCAAGTGTATCTTTTGAAGAAAGCCTTATATGGGCTCAAACAAGCTCCTAGAGTTTGGTATAGTAGGCTTGATGAACACTTGTTGAGCTTAGGATTTGAAAGAAGTGCAAATGAGGTGACCTTGTATGTTAAGCATGTTGATAAACATGTATTGATGGTGTCAATATATGTGGATGATTTGCTGATCACAGGTGACAAGAAGCAGCTGATAGAAGAGTTCAAATTGAAGATGAAAGAGCAATTTGAGATGAATGAGCTCGGCTTGTTGTCTTATTTTTTGGGAATGGAGGTAATGCAATCAGAACAAGGATGTTTTATTTGTCAAAAATCCTTTGTTCAAAAGATCTTAGATAACTTTGCAATGACAAATTGCAAATCAGTTCCTACTCCTATGATACTAGGACTGAAATTGGTGAAAGATGATGGAACTCAAAAGTGTGATGGAAAGACTTATAGAAGCTTGATTGGGAGCTTATTATATTTAACCATCACAAGGCCTGACATTGTGTTTGCTGTTAATTATCTTTCAAGGTTTATGCAGGATCCAAATCAATCACATTTCATGGCTGCCAAACGTGTGCTAAGGTATTTGCAGGGGACTAAGTCTCTCGGCTTGAATTTTGTGAAGTCCAAACCTGTCAGCCTTGTTGGCTATACTGACAGTGATTGGGGAGGGAGTGAGTGCATGATGAGCACCTCTGGATATTGCTTTGTTTTGGGTTCAAATGTTTTCAGCTGGCTTTCTAAGAAGCAATCCATTGTTGCACATTCAACAGCTGAGGCCGAATATGTGGTAGCTTATGTGGCAGCAAAACAATTGGTTTGGTTGAGGAAAATGCTTAAGGATCTTGATTGTGTTCAAGTTAATCCTACTGTCTTGCTATGTGACAACATGTTAGCCATAACCATTTCGAAAAATTCTGTTTTTCACAATAAAACCAAGCACATGAAGATTAAGTACCATGCATTGAGGCAATTTCAACAAGAAGGGGAGTTAGAGATGGAATACTGCTCATCCAAGGAGCAATTGGCTGATTTCTTTACCAAACCATTAGCCAAAGATAGGTTTGAAGAATTAAGGATGAAGATAGGAATGTGCAGCCTTGCATCCAAGGAGGAGTGTTGAAGATCATGGATATCAAGGCTGCAGCAGATTGAAGATTAGAGCATGGAGTCCTATTTGACTTCTAGTATTAATGTTTAGATTAGTATTGAATTAGCTGTAGGGAATTTTATCTATTTCAGATCATGTTGATCATGCTTTCTAGCTTAGGTGCAATCTAAATTCTAGGACTTATCTAGTATAAGAACAAGTTGTAATCAACTAGAACTCTTGTAATCATTTATTTTTTGCTATAAATAAAGGAAAGGCTATGGCAGTAACCTAACTAAGATTCTGCTTATTTGTTTCTGGAATTTTTTTTCTTTATTGTTCTTCAAATTCTGGGCAGCTGTTCTTCGTGTTCTTCGTTTTCTGGCAATTCCAGATTTTGATTTGAATAGTGTCGGTTCTTGGGAAAATTGTTGACTTTTGTTGACTTTTTGTTCCTGATTTCTACAGAATCTCTTCTTCCAAGCTTCACTGCCCAAGATGGACACCCACCTGTCATTTTTTTCAGAGTAATCATCAATTAGATAAAATGATCTACTAACTTGAAACGCTGACAAAATTAAGAGATGAATTATTATTACACACTCACGTAGGCAGACGCATCTCTTGCGGCCACAGCAATGATATCTGCGCAGGATACAACTCCAGGACATATCTTCTCTACTTTGGATTTTGCATTTTCTATGACTTCGTAACCTCTAACAGAGTTATCATTGGGCCCTGCAGTCTTTTCACTCTGAATAGAGGAAGTCTCGTCTAATAGAATCGAGGCATCACAACCCTGAAAAAACGAGCAGGAATGTAATTCGTGAAGAATACGTGCTAGGTCAGAGTCACTAACAAAAGAGTAGGAACACTTGATTTACAGTTGCACCAGTACCTGCACGAAGCAATCGTGGAAGTGGAGGCGAATGAGAGACGCCGCCATCCTCCGTTCTCTCGCAATTGCAGTTCTGATGGCAGCTCGGATTGTGCTTTCTGCTTTAGGACAGGACTTGTCGTAAAATGAAGAGGAGAGTTTTGCTTGGCAGGCTGTGCTCAAGAAAAACAACATAAAAAAGAAAGCTGCCGCCACTTTCACTGCCATTTCTCAAGTGCAACTAAGTTCTTACACACACAACTAAAATGTCTAGCTAGTTTCGCTAGTGTAGTTTAACACAAGATGCTAGAATGGAGAGAATGAATTAAGATAGAAGATGGAGTAGAATGCATATGGGAACTCGTCCATTTATAGAGGATGACTAAGCTCCTTAATTAAGATTTGTTTCAGTAAAAGCTATGCGGGATAACGTGTAAATCATGGTTCAATATTGATGTCTGCATTCCGTTAAGAGTCTAGACTGTGATATAAATTAAAAAATAATTTCTTTCAAGCTACGATGAACTGTCAAAAGCCAAGTTGTCTTCAAGTCATCATTTTCTTACTCTGATTTTCAAGGCGGCATAAATATTGATATAGTCTTAATAAGCGTAACGACAATTGCGACAAGAGAACATAAGGCCGATCTATCCTTAGTTTGTCACCATCAAATGATTGTTTTAAGAAGATAACCATGGCTACAAGCAACTAATTATTTTTTTAAAAGGAAATTCCAAGCAGCCTCTTCGGATTGCTGTTTCATAGGGTTTGGTAAGCAAAATGCCAAGAGCAGAAGTAAACCCAAATTTGTTTTCAAGGTTAGGTGTGTTAAAAGGTCTCCTAGGTTGCTTGTTTTGAAAAAAAAAAATGACATTTAAAAGAGATATAGCAGTAATTCTAGAGAGGTCGTGAGCCTGGATCCCTCTATTAATTCTCACTAGCTGTAGGCACTAAAAATTCTTCAATGATTTCGATGTTAATTTTTAAAATGCTTTTCATTTAATAAAGTATTATAATGATAACTTTTTTATTTTTTAAAAATTATTTTTGATATTAATATATTAAAACTATCTAAAAAAATCACTGATTTTTTTTTTTAATTTTCAAGTGCTTCACTCGAAGAAAATTTAAATATAGTGGCAGAATTTTCAGCGATTGCTTTCGCAGCCGTCGGTCAACAATGATTTTGCGTGGCAGCTGTATGAAATGCTGCCAATGATTATAACAAAAGTTTGAATTTTTCCAATGATTATAACAAAAGTTTGAATTTTTTTCCGCAAGTGGAGTCTTGATTTAGTGGTTGAAAGAACTTGTTTTTTTACTTTGTACCAGGGTTCAAGTCCCATCATGCATGTCTATCACCCCTGCGATGCCTTACATGCTCACTGGGTTTGCAGGATGTTCAGTGAGTCCGGGGATTAGTTGTGGTGCATATAAGCTGACCCGGACACCTCGGTTAAAAAAAAAAATTGATATTTAATAGATTTATTGTTTTTTGACAACAAAAAACAAGGGAGAAAAGTCCTTTTTCAAAAGTGATAACTCGACCATTTTCTCAATCAATTCATCTCATGGAACTGGTATATGGTCTCTACTCGGCCTTGTGTTCTTTATTCATGCTTGCAAGTATTGAAATGTTTATTTCTCAATGTTCCCTTCTTACTGTTATTTTTTAAAATATTGATTAACTTTATATATAATTGTTTTGTGTTTTGACTTCTTCTCCCTTCAATTTTAAATCTTAGTTTAATTCATATTTTACGATGTATATAGGGATAATGTGGGTATATACCATTATATAATGGGTGTATTCTTTCATATGTTTTTTTTTTTCTCTTTTAAATCAATATTTTTCTTATTTATGTTCCTTTTCAAACAAAAACGTATCTTAAGTCTTAACCATCAAATTATATATATATATATATATATATATATATATTAAAAAATTGTAAAAAAATTGGAACATCTAAAAAAAAAAGAAATGAAATCAACTATAAAAACTTTCAAAAAAAAGAACGGAGAACTTTCCTCCCAAAATATATATGATTTACATCTTCGTTATTTAAGTTTCCATTTCTTTTTTTTGCTTTATTTTGAAATCTCAATTGTTATTAGAGAATGATATAAATTATATTATGAGTTTTTAGGTAAAATAATTGTTTGACATAATTTGAAAAACTTGTTAACCCATCAGTCACGAGTTTGAATGTCATTACTTTTATTTTATTGATAAAAATTAAACATAATATAATATAGATACATGCAAGTTTCAAGCGCAGATAACTTTCACTTGGAAGAGTGTATTAGAGAATAATATAAATTATATTCTGGAATCTCACCTAATAATTTAAACTTTTACATGAGATAATTTGTTGATAATTATCTTTTTTATTTTTTAATAATGAATATTGTGAGTCTTATGATAATTAAGATGTCATGCATGTATTTAAAATAAACATTAACAACAATTTAATGGGTTATAGTAAAGACATGATGAGGAATGTTGTACAAGTATTTTTCATTACCTTGAAAATTTTGTCACACTATAGAAAAAACAAGTCATAAACCTGCGATCCGCCGTTGAAATTCTTTTTTTTTATCTAGTTTTAACATATATAATTTCTTGTTTTGTATTTTGGTTTTTATTCTTTTATTTTTTTATTTAGTTTTGATCCCTTGATTTTTTCAGTCCTTCTGAGATAGTTCTTAATTGTTTTTGTATCCATACACCTCTACTCTTAGTTAAAAAAAAAAAAATTTGTATTAAATGCAACTTGCACTAAAAAAATATAGTAAGTTTAGCTATGCACTTCAAGGTTTTTTCTTTTCTTTTTAACAGCACAATCTTGAAGAGAAAATACAAAAAAATAACGAGAGAAGGCAAGGAAAAGGTCACTTGCATGGATGGCAGTAACAAAATTTCAATTTTACAGAGATTTTTACTTCCAAATCAGCTGTATTATTACCTCAGAGAAGCTGTCTCCATTTATAATTTATCATCTAGGAGGGCAAACAAAACCAAATACCCAAGTTGGCATTTTAAGATAGAGATCAGTCCTCATTTGGTGATGAAACTCATGCAAGCACACAAGTTCTTAAGTGGCAATGACATAAAACCACCACCTTCTGGCCATATGACTCCATAAAAAGAAACAAATAACCAGATTTAGAATGTGCCTAATTGTCTAATAGCTGTAGTGATCCAGCTATGCCATCAATCTTCGAGACCTCCATGCAAGAACCCCGGAGGGGAAACCCTATAAGAATGATTGTTCTCCAAAACTACTTCATCATAACCACAATTTTATAAGGTTCTTGCTTTCCTTGTCTTTGTTTTTCCAATGGAGGGGAAAGGCTTTTTCTTGGTTGGTTTGCTTCTTTTTTCCATTGCTGCTATTTCTACAGGTTAGACGACCGATTAATTTATCTCAAATGTTTATCGTCTATTTTCCTGTATTGGTAGCTTTGAGTCTTGAATTAACACATAGTTAGTGATTTCAAATGATGAATCACTCATTGTTTTTCTTTGGTTTTTCAGCTAAAAATAGCCCCAAGGGCTCTCCGAAACTCTTTGTTTTTGGGGACTCCTATGTTGATACTGGAAATTGGCCACGGAACGTCAGGGGTCCATGGAAAGAACCTTACGGCAAAACAATATTTCCCGGTAAACCAAATGGTCGAGCCTCCGACGGTCGTGTTCTTACTGACCATATAGGTGCTTCATGACTTTTCTCTTACTCTCGTTTTTCTCTCCCTCACTTTCTCTTCTTATTTTTAGAGCTGATCATATAATATATTAATATACAAATGTGCAGCATCATTTCTGGGAATAGAATCACCTACACCTTATCAGCTGAGAAATACATCAAAAAATACTCAGCAAGGACTAAACTTTGCACTTGGAGGCAGTGGTGTTTTCCCCTCATGGAAGAATGACAGCCTCACAGTCCAGATCGATCAATTTGAACAGCTGCTCAAAGAAAATGTATACAGCCGTCAATGTGACCTTGAATACAGTTCATCGGTTGCTCTGGTTTCCTCCGGACCCAACGACTATTCATTCTATTCCGAGGCCAAAAAAGGTTCCAAAGATGTGAGTAGTTCTTGCCCTATATACAAAAAAAGTCTTGCAAGTATTTTTTTCATCTGAACATGTAGCGTTCTAACTTGTATTTCCTTATATGATAGGGCCTGCCTGGTTTCACCAAAGGACTTGTAAAACAGCTCGCTGCAGACCTGCAACGTATTAATCGTCTAGGAGTGAAAAAAGTTGTGGTAGCAACACTGCCAGTTATAGGATGCTTGCCTATACACACAACCCCACCAAATTCGTATCAGAATTGTGATGAAGAATCCAACAAAAACGCCAGGATTCACAACAAGCTATTGCTGAAAGCGGTGAAAAAACTGAACACTGATGATGGAAAGAAAAGCACTTTTGTAGTTCTTGATCTCTATAACGCTATGGTGTCTGCTATTGACCAATTCAGAAAGCGTGCAGGTAATTTTTCTGCTCATGTTTTTTCAACCACGATTTGTTTTTATATGCATCTCAAGCTTAAAGCTTGATCAACCTTTATTCTTTCTACTTGTCACAGCAAATACCGAGTACAAGAACCCGTTGCAGCCATGTTGCTCAAAGATTGTTGATTTCAAATGCTTAGCGGAAGGAGTGTGCCCGAATCCCAAGTCATCTTTCTTTTTTGATCTGACACACCCTTCCGACAATGGCTGGAATGCTATTTTTTCGCTTCTGCAATGTTCTCTCAACAAAGATCTAAAAGTTTGAGGATGCTTCCTTCTATTTTCCGTTCAACAAAAAGTCAAACATTATATATAGTCCATCTTCAGTTTCATCCCTGATGATTGTATTCAATTTTAAAAAATTGGCTTCCTTGTAATACTATCATTTCGTGTACTTAATTATATCCTTCATTGAGAATAATTAAGTTTATCGTTTGAACTTTTATAATTTCCGAATGATTACGGTGGATAATTGTTATGTTATTAGTAATAGTTTGAACAGTAGTAACATTCAATCATTTTTAGGTTGGAAAAAGCCTGTTTTTACAAGATTATATCAATTATAATTTTATTAATTAAACATTAAAATAACCAATTACAACACGCACAAAATCAATCAGTTTTTTACATAGAAAAAAAGACATGGGCGAGTTAGCTCATAATAACTACAATGATTCATTCTCCAGTTGAGGCTGGATTTCATAATAATAATAATAATAAAAACCTCGATAGAAAGGAAAAAAAGTTTCAAAAATTTAATATCTTTATTTGACAGCAGTATCACAAACCATGAAGAGGAATTTTCCTTCATTATTTCTTAAATCTTCAAAACAATAAACAATCGACACTTTGAGGGGGGGAAATCACACATGCATATGCACACTTGACGACGATGACGACTACAACAACAAGCAGGCCTTTAATGGAAGAGACTGATTGCGGGCGTCTGCACACTTTGTAAAATAAATAAATAAAATAAAACAAACAAATCAACCGTAAAGGGAAAAACTAGTTGACAGCACTGCAAATCCTCCTTATCTGCCCGGCTGATCCGGTCAGTGGATGGATGTTTCCCATTTTGATCATGGCTGATGCAAAATCAGAGCTGAATTTAGCAGGGTTTCTGCTGTATTCTGTGACGATGCCGTCTGTGGAGCCTCCATTGAAAAGAACCTGATCTGAATGAAGGAGACCCTTGTTTCGCATCAAGTTCTTGAAGTAGTTGTTGTCAAAAGAATTGGGCGTGACCAAATCGAGCGGAGCCAGATTTGCCTGGCCACCAGTACGAGGACAACGTCTCTTGCGAGTGCTAGCGAATCCAGCATCGATATTGCTAGAATTGTAAATTCTGTCACGGAATGTAAAGCACTGAGCTTGTCCTATCGTGTGAGAACCTGCACCCGAAAACGAATATATTTAGATTCAGGAGTTTAATATTCTTATTGAAGCCATCTTATATATGTCGGTCGCAGTAGCCAACCTGACAATGCAACCATGTCCCTTGCAGTAAGGCCTTTCTTCTGGAACCGAGATGTAAGTTTGTCGAGGCTTTCAGTGAAAGCAGGCAGATCTGTGTTGGCTAAATTTCGACTGGCAGTGGTTGAATCTCTTCTTCCAAGCTTCACTGCCCAAGATGGACCACCCACCTGTCATTTTTTTCAGAGTAATCATCAATTAGATAAAATGATCTACTAACTTGAAACGCTGACAAAATTAAGAGATGAATTATTATTACACACTCACGTAGGCAGACGCATCTCTTGCGGCCACAGCAATGATATCTGCGCAGGATACAACTCCAGGACATATCTTCTCTACTTTGGATTTTGCTTTATCTATCACTTCATAACCTCTAAGAGAGTTATCATTGGGCCCTGCAGTCTTTTCACTCTGAATAGAGGAAGTCTCGTCTAATAGAATCGAGGCATCACAACCCTGAAAAAACGAGCAGGAATGTAATTCGTGAAGAATACGTGCTAGGTCAGAGTCAATAACAATAGTAGGAGCACCTTGATTTACAGTTGCACCAGTACCTGCACGAAGCAATCGTGGAAGTGGAGGCGAATGAGAGACGCCGCCATCCTCCGTTCTCTCGCAATTGCAGTTCTGATGGCAGCTCGGATTGTGCTTTCTGCTTTAGGACAGGACTTGTCGTAAAATGAAGAGGAGAGTTTTGCTTGGCAGGCTGTGCTCAAGAAAAACAACATAAAAAAGAAAGCTGCCGCCACTTTCACTGCCATTTCTCAAGTGCAACTAAGTTCTTACACACACAACTAAAATGTCTAGCTAGTTTCGCTAGTGTAGTTTAACACAAGATGCTAGAATGGAGAGAATGAATTAAGATAGAAGATGGAGTAGAATGCATATGGGAACTCGTCCATTTATAGAGGATGACTAAGCTCCTTAATTAAGATTTGTTTCAGTAAAATTAAGCTATGCGGGATAACGTGTAAATCATGGTTCAATATTGATGTCTGCATTCCGTTAAGAGTCTAGACTGTGATATAAATTAAAAAATAATTTCTTTCAAGCTACGATGAACTGTCAAAGGCCAAGTTGCTACTCTGATTTTAAAGGCGGCATAAATATTGATATTGTCTTATTGAGCGTAACGACAATTGCGACAAGAGAACATAATGCGGATATATCCTTAGTTTGTCACCATCGAATGATTGTTTTAAGTAGATATCCATGGCTGCAAGCAACTAATTATTGTTTTTTTAAATGAAATTCCAAGCAGCCTCTTCGGATCGGATTGCTGTTTCAAAGGGTTTGGTAAGCAAAATGCCGAGAACAAAAGTAAACCCAAATTTGTTTTCAAGTTAGGCGTGCTAAGAAATCTCTTAGGTTCGTTTCCGCTATTTAAAACTGTGATTCACTTATTTTTTTAAATATTTTTTGTTGATAAAATATTAAAATAATATTTAAAAAAAAAAATATTTTTGACATAACATATCAGAATGATCTAATAACACTTTAATTTTTTAATTAAAAGTAAAATATAACATTTTTTTTTAATTTATAATAAAAAAAAATTTATTTTTTTTCAAAAACTATTTTAAAACGTGCAAGTGCTTCACTCGAATAAAAGTTAGATATAGTGGCAGAATTTTCAGCTTATTGCTTTCGCAGCCATCAGTCAAAACTGATTTTGCGTGGCAGCTATATGAAATGCTGCCAATGATTATAGCAAAAGCCGGATATTT
The DNA here is from genome assembly GCA_027405865.1 of Salix purpurea. NCBI lineage: Eukaryota > Viridiplantae > Streptophyta > Magnoliopsida > Malpighiales > Salicaceae > Salix > Salix purpurea. The sequence continues at coordinate 930,503 of JAOWLH010000012.1, forward strand.
AATTGATTTCTTGCTCTTAACACAAAAAACAAGGGAGAAAAGTCCTATTTCAGAAGTGATACCTTAACCATTTTCTCAATCAATTCATCTCATGGAACTGGTGCTTGGTCTCTACCCGGACTTATGTTCTTGATTCATGCTTGCAAGTATTGAAATGTTTATTTCTTAATGTTCCCTTCTTATTGTTATTTTTTAAAATATTGATTGAATTTATATATAATTGTTTTGATTTATTCTCTCTTCAATTAAATCTTATTTTAATTCATATTTTACAATTGTTAAAAATATAGTTATTATTTTGTTATTAACCAAAAATAGAAACTGTGATTTTTACTCAGGAAAAGTAGGGTTGTGTTCTAGCTAGTTTAACATTGTAATTATTCTATAAATTCATCACCAAATGTAATAGCTTGTAATCAATTGAAATATACAGATTCAATTTTGACATGGTATTAGAGCATCTCTGAATTTTTTATGAATTTTTTTCTCTTTTGAATCGATTTTTTTTCTCCCAGAGTTTACTGTGTAGTATTATTGTTCATCGAACAGTTACTGTTCAAATCAGTCCAAGAAAATGTTACTATTTGTTATAGTGCAGTACTGCTGTTCATCGAACAATTATTGTTCAAATTAGGGTTCATCCTGCTATAGTAAAAAACCTAGAAACACGAACCCTAAACATTGAAAAAAATCCACCGAAACCCAAAAAACACCAACACCCACCATTAACCCAGAATCCACAAATGGAAATCAATCCAACGAAGATACTTACCCCCATCCCTTCACCACAAGTTGTCGTCCATGAAGATAAATTTGCATTTCCAACAAGTATTGTGCTGGATGAAAACAACTACTCATTATGGTCACAGTTAATGGAAATGCAAATTGGGGCTCGTAACAAGGTTGGACATCTTACCGGAGATACACCACGACCCGAACCAGGCGACCCACGATTGGAGGCATGGGTCACTGAGAACCACCGAGTTAAAAGTTGGCTCATCAACTCCATGAATCCATCTTTGATGTCGAGGTTCATCCGCCTCCCGACGACCAAGGACATTTGGGAAGCCATTGCAAGGACCTTTTATGATGGAGCCAATGAGACCTGCATCTTCGAATTGAATCAACGATCATTCCACACCCGACAAAATGGCCGTCCACTATCCACTTATTATACAGAACTGGTGTCCATCTTCCAAGAAATTGACGGCCAAAGTGCATCCCAAGCTGGCACAATCGACGACATCCTTCACCTCCACTCGGCCACGACACACCTCCGAGTCCACATATTTCTAAGTGGACTTGACCCCATTTTTGAACAGATCCGAGGTGAGATCCTACGAAAGGATCCAAAACTGGACCTTGAAGGGGCATATGTTGCCATCTGGCGAGAACAACACCAAAAGCACACCATGGACGACAAGCAGGTGGGAGCCCCTTCAGCGTTCCATGACAGTACAACGATGGTGGCAGGGCACCTTTGATCAGTGGGGAGCTATGGATGTGACAGAGGTCACGGGAGTGAGAGAACTAGGGGTGAGAGGCAGACGGGTCAAAATGAGAGACAAATGGGTCACGAACACCCATTTCATTCGGGTTACAAAAAATCGAGTGGGGTGGTGTGTTCCCATTACGGTGAAGTGGGTCATTCGAAACAAAAATATTATAAAATTATGGGTTACCCGGACTGGTGGGATTTTAAAAAAAAACCTCAGAAAAATATCAGAAAACCTATGGTAAATATGACAGACATAGAACAGGTACAACCCATAACAAATGTGGTCCATCCAGGTACCATCGGTAAAAGTTTTGCACAATCTGTTATTACTAAAAATAGTACTTGGATTATTGATACAGGTGCATCCAATGACATGACTATAGATTCCGGTAAATTAATATGTCCTAAATCGTCTTCACGATCAGTTATTTACACCGCTAACGGTAGTACCTCCCCTATTATAGGGGAAGGGTCTATGATTTTGACTGACACTATAACCCTAGACATTATCCTTATTGTTTCATCTCTTAAATATAACCTTCTTTCGGGTAGTCAAATTACTATTACCCTTACGTGCATAATAATGTTTTGACCTTTCTTTTGTGTTTTTCAAAACATTCTAATTCGGAAGATTCTTGATTATGGTGTTAGACGGGGCAACTTGTATTATTTAGAGTGCACAGAAAAGGGGGGGTCAAAGCTAGGTCACACACATCAGACCAGAAATAAGGATCAAGCTCACGTACTTGTATGGCTGTGATATCGATGACTCAAATATCTTTCTTTTGGGTGTCTTAAGAAGTTACAACCACATTTATTTTCAGGTTTAAGTATTTTGGATTTTCAGTGTGAAATTTGTGAACTGGTAAAAAGCCATCGTATTCTCTATTTACCGAGTTTGAATAAAAGTTTAGAATCATTTGCAATCATTCTTTTGGATATTTGGGGTCCTGCAAAAGTTTCGTCATTTTCTAATGCACGTTATTTTGTTATATTTATTGATGAATGTACTTTGATGACCTGAATATCTCTTCTCCGAAATAAAAGTGATGTAAGTGCAGCTTCTTAGGAATTTCAAAAAATGGTGTTGACCCAATACCAATGGCACATTCGTACACTCTAATTAGATAATGGTACGAAGTTTATGGATCAAGTGTTAGATAATTTCTTAAGTCATCATGGAATTTGACATCAAACCTCTTGCACATATACTCCACAACAAAATGGATTAGCAGAAAGAAAAAACAAGCAAATTATGGAAATTGTCCATGCTTCTCTATCTGGCATGAATCTACCCAAAATTCTATTGGGATGAGGCAGTCAAATCAGTTGCCTACTTAATGAATCAAACACCATCTAGTTCCATTGAATTTTAATATCCTCAACAGAAGATGAAATATCTTCTCTATGTTCCTCATCTACCAAATCTAGAATCATGAGTGTTTGGTTGCACGGTATATGTCCACATCCTTAAAGTCCTGCGAAGTAAACCGGATCTCTGTACAAAGCGGTGTATTTTTATAAAGTACTCGGAGTTTTAGAAAGGATATCAGTGTTATGTTCCTCACCATCAAAAACTACATATAACCTTGGATGCATCATTTTGAGAATCATAATCTTACTATTCAGGGGGAGTTCTCGGGTCTTCTCTTCAGGGGGAGAGTAACGATGAAGAGAAAGAAGATATTTTTGAATTAGGGGAAATGGAGGGTTAGAGAAAATGACACGGAGCTGTGATGATAAATTAGAAGTGTGCACACACCTAAATGTTCTTACCAACGACCCCCTATGTCTTTAGAGTCGCATATGCCTACACTGTTAACTGAAGAATCAACTAAGAATGTCTCTCCTCAGTCTTCTTAAGTATATCTAAATCATATTCTAAATGAGAATGCTTGCGTGCAAACCAGTCAACACACCTATAAAAATGAATCACAAGCTGGGACAAACAGAAAATCAAACGACAACAGACAAAGGATGCTATCAACAGTTAGTTGGAAAACTGATATATTTATCACATACAAGGCCAGACATAGCTTATGCAGCATGTGTGGTAAGTCAGTTCATGCATTCACTAGGAAAAGAACATATGGAAACCGATATCAGATCTTAAGGTATCTAAAGAGTGCACCGGGAAGAGGACTATAATTTTCTAAAAGGGAGGTCCAAGAGGTTAAAGGGTATACAGACTCGGATTGGGAAGGAAATCAAACTGATAGAAAATCGACATCAGGATATTTTCCGTTTGTAGAAGGCAACCTTGTCACTTGAAGAAGTAAAAACAGAAAGTAGTCGTAAGATCAAGTGCAAAGGCAGACTACCGAGGTATGGCTCATGGTGTGTGTGAATTATTATGGATTAAACAGGTGTTACAAGACTTGAGAATCGATTATGGAACATCCATAGATCTACACTGTGATAATAAGGCAACTATTGAAATTGCTCACAATCTTGTTCAACATGATCGTACCAAACACGTTAAAGTTGATCGACACTTCATTAAAATTAATCTTGATCGGAAAATTATACAATTTCTGTTTGTTTGATCTGAAGATCAGCTAGCCGATATTCTCACAAAGACAGTCTCTGAAAAGGTGTTTTATGATGCAATTAGCAAGTTGGACATTACAAATATCTACGCTTCAACTTGAGGGGGAGTGTTAAAAATATCATCGTTATTTTGTCATTAACCAAAAAATAGAAACTTTGTTTTTTAGTCAGGAAAAGTAGGGTTGTATTCTAGCTACTTTAACATTATAATTATTCTATAAATTCAACACCAAATGTAAAAGCTTGTTATCAATTGAAATATACAGACACCGATGTATATGAAAAAAGTTGTAGTAGCAACAATGCCAATTATACATAATCCCACCAAATTCGTATCAGAATTGCGATGAAGAATCCAACAAAAACGCCTAGATTCACAACCAGCTATTGCTGAAAACGGTGGAAAAACTGAACACTGATGATGGAAAGAAAAGCACTTTTGTAGTTCTTGATCTCTATAACGCTATGGTTTCTGCTATTGACCAATTCAGAAAGGGTGCAGGTAATTTTTCTGTTCATGTTTTTTCAACCACAATTTGTTTGTATATGTATCTCATGAAAATATGAAAGTGAATGCTGAATAGTGTGTATATTTTCATTGATGATTAACCTGACATTTATACAAGAAGATTTAACTAACTTCCTAACTAACTAGTCCTTTAAGTTGTAACAAATAGGCAGCACAACATTGTGGCCTGTACAATATAGCTGTAAAGTAAATAAAGGAATATACATGTTCTTCATCTTCTCAACACTCCCCCTCAAGTTGGAGAGTGGATATCTTGCACTCCCAACTTGCGAATCATGGGGACAAAAAAATCTTTTCCCAAGGGCTTTGTCAGGACGTCTGCCAGTTGATGTGCAGAGTTTACATATCTTGTTGCTATCGAACCATCTTGGATCTTATCTCTGATATAGTGGCAATCCATTTCTATGTGTCTAGTTCGTTCATGGAAAACCGGGTTAGCCGCAATATGCAGAGCAGCTCTATTATCACAATACAACAAAGCAGGGTCTTCGTGAGAAAGACCCAAATCTTTCAAAAGATGCCGAAGCCATGTCAACTCACAGCAGGCTCCAGTCATTGCTCGATACTCGGCTTCAGCCGAAGAAAGTGAAACTGTTTTCTGTCGCTTTGACCTCCAAGATATTAATGAAGGTCCAAGAAACACACAATAACCTGTAGTAGACCGCCTAGTAAGTGGACAACCTGCCCAATCTGAGTCACAATAGGCTCTTAACTTGGAATCACTTTTTGATGAGAAGAATAAACCCTTACCAGGAGCCCCTTTTAAGTATTTAACAACCCGAAGGGCTGCCTCCATATGCAATTTACGGGGCTGATGCATAAATCTACTCAGAACGTGCACAACATATGTGATATCAGGTCTAGAAACTGTCAAGTAAATCAGCCTCCCTACCAACCTTCTGTACTGACTAGAATTTCTAATCAAATCACTGTTATCTGATAGCTTCAATCCTTTTTCCATAGGAGTATCAACGGGAGCTGCCCCCAATAATCCGGCATCCGCAATTATCTCTAATGCATACTTCCGTTGAGAAATAAAAATTCCATTCACAGAATTAGAAACCTCAATGCCCAAAAAATACTTCAAGCTGCCAAGTTCTTTGATACGAAAATTACTATGCAGGAATTTCTTAGTTGTTTCAATGCTAACAGGATCATTCCCAGTAATTAAAATATCGTCAACATAAATTAGAAGAGCAGTAAAGGACTTGCCTATTTTCCTGGTGAATAAGGAATAATCTGCCCGTGATTGCTCATATCCAGCGGAACAAATAGCTTCTGAAAACTTGGCGAACCACTGCCGAGAAGCTTGTTTCAGCCCGTATAGAGACTTGTGAAGGCGACATACCAAGCTATCCTCCCCCTGTCGCCGAAGTCCTGGTGGTGGAGTCATGTATATCTCTTCGGTTAAATCACCGTGGAGGAAGGCGTTGTTCACATCCAGTTGATGAACGGGCCAATGGTGAGATGCGGCCAAGGCTAGCAGGCACCGAACGGAAATAATCTTTGCAGTGGGGGAAAAGGTGTCATGGTAATCAACACCCTCCAGTTGAGTGAACCCTTTGGCCACCAAACGGGCCTTGTAGCGCTCGATGGAACCATCAGAATGGTGCTTGATTTTGAACACCCATCGGCATCCAATAGGGGATTTCCCGGCTGGGAGAGGAACAAGTGACCATGTGCCATTGGCTTGGAGAGCCTTTAATTCAGAATCCATGGCCTCCTGCCAAGCAGGATTAGAAGCAGCTTCTGAGTAATTGCTCGGTTCTGTGACTGAGGAAAGCTGAGCAATAAAAGTGTGAAGTGCAGAGGTGTAGCGATGATAAGAGACAAAGTTGGTGATAGGATATCTCGTACCTTTAATTGAACCTGGCATCAAGGAGGAAGATTGGGCAGAAGAAACCGTGGGACAAATGTAATCACGAAGCTTGATTGGTGGGATGGTGGCACGAGTGGAGCGCCGGGGAGGGAGTAGGGTAGGGGAGGTGTTAATTGTGGTATCTGTGGGAGATTGACAAGGAGAAGGAGAGGGATTATTTGGCAGGGATGGAATTGGAGAAGGAGGGTTCGGGTGAGGTGGTGGGTCTGGTGTGTTTGGACGGGGGGAAGGTGAAGGTGGTGGGCTGGGTAATGGGCTGTGGGTAGGTGGGGGTGGGCTGGGTAATGGTATGTGAGTGTAGTCGGGTGGGTCATGGGCCGAAATAAGTAAAGGGCTGGATTGAGGGAATGGACTATTGAGTGGGTTTTGGTCAGTTGGACTGATTGAGGCATAAGGAAAGACAGACTCGTGAAATTTGACATCTCGACTCGTAAAAATTTTTTTTGTGGATAAATTAAACAATTTATAAGCTTTTTGACCAATAGGATATCCTAAAAAAATAGAAGGTATGGAACGATAGTCAAATTTATGTGATGGGTGAACATTGGTAGCATATGCTAGACAACCAAAAACTCGTAAATAAGAAAAAATAGGTGATTTTAAATAAAGAAGTTCGAAGGGTGTTTTAAAAGAAAGTAATGGAGAGGGAATACGATTGATGAGATGCACAGCAGTAAGGGCACATTCGCCCCAAAAATGGATGGGGAGATGAGCTTGAAATTTTAAAGCTCGTGCCACTTGTAATATGTGACGATGCTTGCGTTCTACAATGCCATTTTGTTGAGGCGTGTAGACACAAGAATGTTGAAAAATGACACCATGGGTGTCAAAAAAAGGGCGGAGAGAGATAAATTCTCCACCATTGTCACTTCGAAAAATTTTAATATGAGTTTCAAATTGGGTCTTGACATGGTTAAAAAAATTGCGGAGAAGTGTTTGTGTCTCAGTTTTATGTCTCATTAAAAATATCCATGTGAAACGGGAAAAGTCATCAACAATAGTAAGGAAATAATAAGCACCTGAAATTGAAGGGTGTCGATAGCGACCCCAAATATCACAATGGATTAATTCAAAAGGTCTTACAGAGGAAGGGACACTAGACAAAAAAGGAAGACGACTCTGCTTTGCCAAAGGACAAATGGCACAAGTATGATTTGACTGAATTGAAAAATTTAAAAATTTCTTAGCAATAAAACTTAAACGAGAAGAGGAGACATGACCTAAACGATTATGCCAGAGATCAGTTGATGGGATGATAAGGTTGCAAGTCGGGCGATGTGCGGGTGAGCTTTTTGTGTCGGGTTTCTGTGTTTCCAATCCCACCAAATAGTAAAGTCCGTCACGCTGTTTACCCAAACCAATCATCCTCCTCGTAGCCAGATCCTGCAAGATACACCAGTAAGGAAAAAAGGTTATTGAACAATTTAATCCCCTCGTCAGTCGGCTGACTGACATTAGATCAACTTTGAAAGTAGGCACACACAGCACATTTTTCAGATAATAAACTGAATTAATAGGCATTGTTCCTCTGGCAAAAATCTGTGCTTTGTCTCCGCTTGGCAATAATACAGGGGGCAATGTGGAATTTTTATTTGTGTGAACAAATAATTTGGACGATGAAGTAATATGGTCCGTTGCCCCGCTGTCAATGATCCAATTACGGGAGGTGATTTCAGACAAACCTGGTTTGGTGACAGTATTTGTTTGAGAACTTGATCCCTCATTTTTGTGGTCCAGAAGTGACAAGAGCTGCTTTATCTGTTCCTCTGAAAATCCATTAACTGAGTTACTGTTGTTTTCACTGGAAAAGCCTTCAGCAACCTGGTTTGCAGCTGGCCTGTTAAATCGATTTGGGCCATTTGGGCCCATGGGTTTTGATCTTTGATGGGCTGCTGGGTAACCATGCAATTCAAAGCATGTTTGGGCCCAATGGCCCATTTGGCCACAATATTCACAATGGGGCCGGCCTTTATTAAAAACGGCCCGTCTTCTTTCTTCTCCACCGACAAGCCTTCTTCTCTCTTCAACCCGTCGTCCCCCTTGAAACTGTTCTGATCTTCGTCCCCCAAAACCGCCATTAAAGGCCTCCGTTCTTCGTCCTCCACCACTGAAAACACCATACCCATCTCCCCTTGTGAAGGTTGGCCTGTCATTCCTCCTTGTCCCAGTCGATGGGTTTCCTTGGACGGCCATGGCAGCGCTGTTACCCGACCCATCTGAGATGTGGGTCGAGCTCAGGAGGCGCTGTTTCTCTTCTTGAGAGACAGAGGAGTAAGCCTGGCGAATCGACGGGAGAGGGCTCATCAAGAGTATCTGCCCTCGAATTCCACCGTAAGACTCATTTAGACCCATTAGGAATTGCATCAATTTTTGTTGTTCATGCTGCGTTTCATGCATTGCATCATTGTAGGAGCTTAATTCATCCCAAAGCCCCTTGAGCTTTGTGTAGTATGCCGAGACAGAGAGTTGTTCCTGTCTGAGATAGGCAATGTCTCTCTGTATCTCGAAAATGCGAGGTGCATTACACTGAGAGAATCGTTCATGGAGGTCCTTCCAAACCTCATTAGCAGTAGTGTAATAGATAACACTGTCTGATATTTCTGGGTTGAGAACATTGATGATCCAAGAGTGGACCATGTCGTTACACCGTGACCAGGATGCATAATTTTCTGGGTCTGCTAATTGTGAAGGGGGACTGATTGAACCATCAACAAACCCCAGTTTGTTTTTGGAATTTAAAGCCAAGGTCATGGCTCGTTTCCAAGTAGAGAAATTGTCCCCATTTAAGGGTTTTGAAATCAACACCAGTCCTGGATGGTCTGAGTGATGAGAGGAGTATGGACTTGAGATGTTTAATCTCGAAAAATCAGTGCTGGTATTGGCAACTTCCTTGCCGTGAATAGATGGAATATTTTCCTGAGACATTGCTGGATTTTGGGTAGTAGATTTTGGGTATTTTGGGTTAACTTGAAGAAACTGGAACTGGAATTGTGCTTTAGACTGGATTGAATTGATTTTGATTGTAAACTTGCTGAGAAAATTGACTGATTCTGGATTGGAGAATGGATTGGAAAAGAAATTTCTGGTGATTGATTCTTGGTGAAAAAAATTGATGAAGATGATGAATTTCTGGTGATTGATTCTCGGTGAAAAGAAAAAAAAAAAAAACTGATGAAGAGGAATTACTGACCTAGCTCTGATACCATGAAAATATGAAAGTGAATGCTGAATAGTGTGTATATTTTCATTGATGATTAACCTGACATTTATACAAGAAGATTTAACTAACTTCCTAACTAACTAGTCCTTTAAGTTGTAACAAATAGGCAGCACAACATTGTGGCCTGTACAATATAGCTGTAAAGTAAATAAAGGAATATACATGTTCTTCATCTTCTCAACATCTCAAGCTACTCAACCTTTATTCTTTCTACTTGTCACAGCAAATACCGAGTACAAGAACCCATTGCAGCCATGTTGCTCAAAAAATGTTGAGTTCATATGCTCAGCGGAAGGAGTATGCCCGAATACCAAGTCATCTTTCTTTTTTGATCTGGCACACCCTTCCGACAATGGCTGGAATGCTATTTTTTTGTTTTTGCAATGTTCCCTCAACAAAGATCTAAAAAATTGAGGATGCTTCCTTAAATTTTCCGTTCAACAAAAAGTCTAACATTATATATGGACGTCCCTGATGATTGTATTCAATTTTAAAAAATTATTTTTAAAACATTAAAAAATTGGCTTCCTTGTAATACTATCATTTCGTGTACTTAATTATATACTTATATACTTGATTGCGAATAATTAAGCCTATCGTTTAAGAATAATAAACGATATAAAGGAAAAAAAAAGTTTAAGAATTTAACATCTTTATTTGACAACAGTATCACAAACCATGAATTTTCATTATTTCTTAAATCTTCAAAACATAAACAATCGACACTTCGGGTCGGGGGGGGGGATCACTCATGCATATGCACACTTGACGACGACGACTACAACAACAAGCAGGCCTTTAATTGAAGAAACTGATTGCGGGCGTCTGCACACTTCGTAAAATAAATTAATAAAGTAAAACAAATCAAGCGTAAAGGGAAAAACTAGTTGACAGCACTGCAAATCCTCCTTATCTGCCCGGCTGATCCGGTCAGTGGATGGATGTTTCCCATTTTGATCATGGCGGATGCAAAATCAGAGCTGAATTTAGCAGGGTTTCTGCTGTATTCTGTGACGATGCTGTCTGTGGAGCCTCCATTGAAAAGAACCTGATCTGAATGAAGGAGACCCTTGTTTCGCATCAAGTTCTTGAAGTATTTGTTGTCAAAAGAATTGGGCGTGACCAAATCGAGCGGAGCCAGATTTGCCTGGCCACCAGTACGAGGACAACGTCTCTTGCGAGTGCTAGCGAATCCAGCATCGATATTGCTGGCATTGTAAATCCTGTCACGGAATGTAAAGCACTGAGCTTGTCCTATCGTGTGAGAACCTGCACCCGAAAACGAATATATTTAGCTTCAGGAGTTTAATATTCTTATTGAAGCCATCTTAATTATATATGTCGGTCGCAGGAGCCAACCTGACAATGCAACCATGTCCCTTGCAGTAAGGCCTTTCTTCTGGAACCGAGATGTAAGTTTGTCGAGGCTTTCAGTGAAAGCAGGCAGATCTGTGTTGGCTAAATCTCGACTGGCAGTGGTTGAATCTCTTCTTCCAAGCTTCACTGCCCAAGATGGACCACCCACCTGTGATATTTTCCAGAGTAATCATCAATTAGATAAACTGATCTACTAGCTTGAAGCGCTGACAAAATTAAGAGATGAATTATTATTACACACTCACGTAGGCAGACGCATCTCTTGCGGCCACAGCAATGATATCTGCGCATGATACAACTCCAGGACATATCTTCTCTACTTTGGATTTTGCTTTATCTATCACTTCATAACCTCTAACAGATTTATCATTGGGCCCTGCAGTCTTTTCACTCTGAATAGAGGAAGTCTCGTCTAATAGAATCGAGGCATCACAACCCTGAAAAAACGAGCAGGAATGTAATTCGTGAAGAATACATGCTAGGTCAGAGTCACTAACAATAGTAGGAGCACTTGAATTCCAGTTGCACCAGTACCTGCACGAAGCAATCGTGGAAGTGGAGGCGAATGAGAGACGCCGCCATCCTCCGTTCTCTCGCAATTGCAGTTCGGATGGCAGCTCGGATTGTGCTTTCTGCTTTAGGACAGGACTTCTTGTAAAATGAAGAGGAGAGTTTTGCATGGCAGGCTGTGCTCAAGAAAAACAACATGAAAATGAAAGATGTCGCCGCTTTCGCTGCCATTTCTGTGAGTTTTCTCAACCTCGACTGTTGCAGTAAGTTCTTACTTACACACACACTTAAAATGTCTAGCTACTTCTGCCAGTGTAGTTTAACACATGATGATAGGGTTGAGAGAGTGAAGATTGAGGATGGAGAAGAATACAAGGGAAATCGTCCATTTATAGAGGATGATCATGCTCGTTAATTATGAAGGTTTGTCTGGGTAAAACCTCTGCCACGATAACGTGTGTTGCCATGGTCCAAATTTTGATGCCTGCATATCGTTGAGAGTTTCAACACTAGATTGTGATTTAATTAAATACAGGCTATCGAATTAAGCCAACTTGTCAACAAATCATTTTCTTACTTGGTTTTCTCAAGGCTGCTTAAATATTTAATTTCGTTTTAATATGAATGAGTACAATAATGACATTGGTTTTGCCCTTTCATTGGTTTTGCTCAGCATTAAAGTGAACCCATAAATTCTCAAGGGTTGGGTTGAGAATTATCTCTCTAAGTATCTTTCTAATGTTGAAAGAGTCTTCAAGAGGATATAAATTTTAGGACAGAGAAGTGTCAAGTCATCAATTATAGGTCCCTCTTATGCTTTTCAGCCTAAGTAAAACCATATAAATTTAGGGATAGAGAAGTGTCAAGTCATCAAATTTATAGGTCACTCTTTTTTGTTTACCCCTTCATTGGTTTTGTTCAGCATTAAAGTGAACCCATAAATTTTAAGGGTTGGGTTGAGAATTATCTCTCTAAGTATCTTTCTAATGTGGAAAGAGTCTTCTTAGGAACAGGATATAAATTTAGGGAAAGAGAAGTATCAAGTCATCAATTTATAGGTCCTTGTTTTTTGTTTACCCCTTCATTGGTTTTGCTCAGCATTAAAGTGAACCCATAAATTCTAAGGGTTGGGTTGAGAATTATCTCTCTAAGTATCTTTCTAATGTGGAAAGAGTCTTTGATGCAGCAGTGGACCAGCTGGCGTTGGATTATTTAGAGAAGTGGGATTCAAAATCTTCCAAGTGGCAGTAGATCATTTAGAGGGATGGGGATGGAAACAATTCAAATTATGGAGGCTTAAGATTAGGAGCGGGATTCAAATCAATCCAATTCTGGAAGTGATTAGGATTCTCCTTAGACTTAGTATTTGTTTTAAATTCTTTTTACCCTTGTGGGTCAATTTCCTTTTAGGGCGTTTTCTTTCCAAAGAAGACGATTAGCTGTAGGGTTGTGTTTTCCTTTAAATTATGATGTAAGCCGGAGGGGCAAGGCAGCTTTTGATTTATGAAATTCAGAGTTTACTCTAATTCAATCCAATTTTCGGAATTATTCATGATTCCACAAAATTGAAGCCTAAACTTTCCGGTATTTGTGAGCAAATCAACGGAACTTTAGTAGGTTGTTTTCTATCATTGTTCATTGGTCTTTCTCGATCAAGCTTCCGCTACATCAGTTGGTATCAGAGCCTGGTTCGTTCGGGACGATTTCATCATGCCGCCGAGACGACGACAAGCCCAGATTCCAGTAGACATAGCCATCGAACGTGACCGAATGGCACAATTGGAGCAACAGGTAGAGCAATTGACGGCGCAACTTGCGGCGGCAAGAGCCAACCAAAACCAGTATCAGGCCTTAAATCCTGATACAAGCAGTGACGAAGTAGAGGAGGATCCGCGACCACGTCGTGGACAGAGAGCACCTTTAGCTGATGACCGGGCTGAAGACAGGGTTGAAGACTTCAGACGATGGGAGTCAGGGATGCGGACTGAAGTTCCAGAATTCCGTGGAAGCATGCAACCAGAGGAATTTTTGGAGTGGCTCGGAGTCGCAGAGGACATTCTGGAATTCAAGAGAGTTCCTGCGAATGAGAAGGTGGCATTAGTGGCCACAAGGTTTCGGGGGAGAGCCGCGGCTTGGTGGCAGCAATGTAAACTGGCTAGGAATCGCGCGGGAAAACCCAAACTTGTTGACTGGGAGAAGATGAAGCGAAAATTGCGAGCAGAATTTCTACCTCACAATTTCGCAAGGTTGATGTACCAGAGGTTGCAGAACCTGCGGCAAGGCATGAGGTCTGTTGATGAATACACAACCGAGTTCTATGAATTGTTGGTGCGGAATGACATAGAAGAGTCACAAGATCAATTGGTGTCACGCTACTGTGGAGGACTGCGTACACAAATCCTAGACATGGTTAACTTATTTGATCCAGTGACAGTAACCGAGGCGCATCAAAGAGCTTTACAATTGGAGAAAACATTAGCAAGAAAATCTGGGAGTGGACCATTGTCAGGTTTTGGAAGTGGACTGAACAATCGAAATAAGACCACTGTGGGCAGTAGTTCGGGTGAAAATTTTGGGGGAAGAACCAACGCTAATAACGGCACCATGCAACGCACTCCCACAATTAACATGCAAGCTCCCCGAACAACAAGTGGATTCCGTTGTTTTGGGTGTGGGGAAACAGGCCACAGGCTGTCTGAGTGCCCAAGGCCTGCAAAGAGAGTCTTATTTATTGACCCGGCAGACTTTAATGAGGAGGATGAGGAGATAGTGAATGAGACACAGTCAGGAGAAGAGGAGACAACTGAAGAATTTGTAGATGGTGACACCGGAACAATGTTGATGGTGCGACGTACGTGCTTGGCACCAAGAACGGAAGAAAAGGAGTGGTTGCGGAATAACATTTTCCAATCTACTTGTACCATCCTTGGCAAGGTGTGTCGATTTGTTATAGATGGGGGAAGTTGTGAAAATATTGTGTCGGTTGAAGCGGTTAAGAAATTGGGGTGAAGACGGAAAAACATCCAAAACCATATAGGTTAGCATGGCTGCAAAAAGGGGGAGAAGTGACGGTATCACAACGAGCACTAATTGCGTTCTCCGTGGGAACCAACTACAAGGATCAGACGTGGTGTGATGTGGTGGAAATGGATGCATGTCACTTACTACTAGGGAGGCCGTGGCAATATGACAGGAGGGTCTATCATGATGGGTTCAAAAATACCTATTCATTCGTTTTCAATGGTAAGAAAATTGTGCTACTACCGGGCAAACCAACGGAGAAGATTCAAACGCATGGCGATAATACTAACCTGTTATCATATGCGAAATTCGAGTTGGAAGTCAAGGAAGCCGAAACAGTGTTTGTGTTATTGGGGAAAGAAACGCAGGCTGATATGGAGGTACCTAGTGAGGCAGCTCCTTTGATTTCGGAATTCGCTGATGTGTTTCCAGATGATTTACCTCAAGGACTACCACCTCTACGTGATATTCAGCATCATATCGACTTAGAACCCGGTGCAATGTTGCCGAACAAACCACATTACAGAATGAGCCCCACGGAACATGAAGAATTACGACGGCAGGTGGAGGAGCTACAATCAAAGGGGCATATCCGGGAAAGTTTGAGTCCATGTGCTGTTCTCGCGTTATTAATTCCTAAGAAAGACGGAACCTGGAGGATGTGCGTCGACAGTCGCGCAATTAATAAGATCACAGTAAGGTATCGCTTTCCCATTCCGAGACTGGATGATTTGTTAGATCAATTGAGTGGCGCGCATGTGTTCACCAAATTGGACCTGAAGAGTGGATATCATCAGATTCGTATTCGACCTGGGGATGAATGGAAAACAGCGTTCAAAACGCGAGAGGGATTATATGAATGGCTAGTCATGCCATTTGGTTTGTCAAACGCACCTAGCACGTTTATGAGAGTGATGAACCAAGCCCTCCGACCGTTTATCGGTAAGTTTGTTGTTGTTTACTTCGATGATATCTTGATATACAGTGCAAATCCCGAATTACATTTTCAACACATTCGAGAAGTATTAAGTGTGTTGCGTAGAGAGAAATTTATTGCTGCAGCCAAAAAATGTGTTTTTATGACACTAAGGGTATTATTTTTGGGATATATTATTTCTGGAGAGGGTCTACAAGTAGACGAGTCCAAAATAGAGGCAGTGAGGCAGTGGCCACGACCCAAAACAATTACGGAGGTGCGAAGTTTCCATGGATTGGCTTCATTCTACCGCCGGTTCATACCGCATTTTAGTAGCATAATGGCACCTATCACTGAATGCATGAAAGGAGCCAAATTTCAGTGGACAACCGAAGCTGAAGAAGGTTTTAGTAGAATCAAAGAGAAGTTGACAACAGCGCCTATACTCATTCTTCCAGATTTTTCCCAACCGTTTGAGCTGCATAGTGATGCTTTCAAGGTAGGGATAGGGGCTGTCTTGAGCCAAGGTGGGAAACCGGTGGCATATTTCAGTGAGAAATTATCAGGATCTCGCACACGCTATAGCACCTATGACATGGAATTCTATGCCGTGGTACAAGCGGTGAAACATTGGCGACATTACTTATTTCACCGAGAATTCATCCTCTTCACCGATCATGACTCATTGCGACATCTACACAGTCAAGAGAAAATTTCTTCACGGCATGCTTCATGGTCAGCGTACCTTCAACAATTCACATTCGTCCTGAAGCACAAAGCAGGCGTGACGAACCGAGTGGCTGATGCTTTGAGTCGAAGAACCAACCTGTTGTCCACAATGACTGTCCAAGTTCCAGGTTTTAATTCCTTTCGAGAATTATTTGATTCAGACCCTCATTTTTCAGCGATCATGGCTACTGTTCGAGGGGGTCGCAATTCGGAATTTGTATTGGTAGATGGTTTCCTATTTCGGGGAAATCAATTATGTATTCCTGATTGTAGTTTGAGGCTACACATTATCAAGGAACTACATGGAGAGGGACACGTAGGAAGGGATCGCACTCTTCAATTAATCAAAGCATCATACTTTTGGCCAACAATTCGAAAGGAGGTAGAGAGGTATGTGGAACGTTGTCAGATTTGCCAAGTAGCCAAAGGGAAGGCCACGAATGCTGGTTTGTATAGACCATTACCGATCCCTAATCAACCTTGGACAGATTTGAGCATGGACTTTGTTTTGGGACTGCCCAGAACCCAACGAGGATGTGATTCCATCTATGTGGTGGTGGACCGATTTTCCAAAATGGTTCATTTCATCCCTTGTAAAAAAACTACTGATGCTGTCAAAGTAGCCCAGTTGTTCTTCCGCGAGATTTATCGTCTTCATGGATTGCCGACATCAATTGTTTCAGACCGAGACACTCGATTCCTCAGTCACTTCTGGCGGTGCCTTTGGAAGATGGTCAACACACGGTTGGATTTTAGCAGTGCATACCACCCACAAACGGATGGGCAAACGGAAGTGGTGAACCGGTCCCTCGGAGATTTGCTGAGATGTCTGGTGGGAGACAATGTTCGGTCATGGGATTTGAAGCTGAGCCAAGCCGAATTTGCCCATAACCATGCTGTCAACAGGAGTACAGGTTTCAGTCCTTTTCAGGTCGTATATTCCCTGGTGCCGCGAAGCCCCATTGACTTGATTCCTCTACCTAGCAAGACCAGAGTTCATGGGAAGGCTGAAGAGTTCGTTCAAGGTTTACAAGAGGTTCATAAGCAAGTCCAGGAAAATTTGTTGCAATCAGTGGAGAAATACAAACTGGCCGCGGATAAAAAGAAGCGCCACTTAGAGTTTGAGGTGGGCGATTTTGTGTGGGCAGTCCTCACAAAGGACAGGTTTGCTGTGGGAGAGTATAACAAGCTTGCTGCTAAGAAGGTCGGACCACTAGAAATAGTGGAGAAAATTAATCCAAATGCCTATCGCCTAAAACTTCCCAGCCATATTAGAACTCATGATGTTTTCAATGTCAAGCATTTGATTCCTTTCCATGGAGATTCATCTGATGAGGATACCGCAATAAATTCGAGGTCGAATTTTCTCCAACATGGGGAGAATGATGCAGCAGTGGACCAGCTGGCGTTGGATTATTTAGAGAAGTGGGATTCAAAATCTTCCAAGTGGCAGTAGATCATTTAGAGGGATGGGGATGGAAACAATTCAAATTATGGAGGCTTAAGATTAGGAGCGGGATTCAAATCAATCCAATTCTGGAAGTGATTAGGATTCTCCTTAGACTTAGTATTTGTTTTAAATTCTTTTTACCCTTGTGGGTCAATTTCCTTTTAGGGCGTTTTCTTTCCAAAGAAGACGATTAGCTATAGGGTTGTGTTTTCCTTTAAATTATGATGTAAGCCGGAGGGGCAAGGCAGCTTTTGATTTATGAAATTCAGAGTTTACTCTAATTCAATCCAATTTTCGGAATTATTCATGATTCCACAAAATTGAAGCCTAAACTTTCCGGTATTTGTGAGCAAATCAACGGAACTTTAGTAGGTTGTTTTCTATCATTGTTCATTGGTCTTTCTCGATCAAGCTTCCGCTACATCAGTCTTCTTAGGAACATGATATAAATTTAGGGACAGAGAAGTATCAAGTCATCAATTTATAGGTCCCTCTTTTTTGTTTACCCCTTCATTGGTTTTGCTCAACATTAAAGTGAACCCATAAATTCTAAGGGTGGGTTGAGAATTATCTCTCTAAGTATCTTTCTAATGTGGAAAGAGTCTTCTTAGGAACAGGATATAAATTTAGGGACAGAGAAGTATCAAGTCATCAATTTATAGGTCCCTCTTTTTTGTTTACCCCTTCATTGGTTTTGCTCAGCATTAAAGTGAACCCATAAATTCTAAGGGTTGGGTTGAGAATTATCTCTCTAAGTATCTTTCTAATGTGGAAAGAGTCTTCTTAGGAACATGATATAAATTTAGGGACAGAGAAATATCAAGTCATCAATTTATAGGTCCCTCTTTTTTGTTTACCCCTTCATTGGTTTTGCTCAGCATTAAAGTGAACCCATAAATTCTAAGGGTTGGGTTGAGAATTATCTCTCTAAGTATCTTTCTAATGTGGAAAGAGTCTTCTTAGGAACAAGATATAAATTTAGGGACAGAGAAGTATCAAGTCATCAATTTATAGGTCCCTCTTTTTTGTTTACCCCTTCATTGGTTTTGCTCATCATTAAAGTGAACCCATAAATTCTAAGGGTTGGGTTGAGAATTATCTCTGTCTTCTTAGGAACAAGATATAAATTTAGGGACAGAGAAGTATCAAGTCATCAATTCATAGGTCCCTCTTATCCTTTTCAGCCTAAGTAAAACCATATCGGGGTATTTGGAAAGTACTCCAAAAATACATCTAGAATGAAAATATTTTTAGTATTTTTAGATTTTAACGTGCTAGTGTCAAAATAATTTTAAAAAAAATATTATTTAAATATATTTTTAAATAAAAAATACTTTAAAAATAATCACAATCACAACTCTTAAATATACTCGAAATATAGTACTTCTCGTACTAGCACTATAAAAAAAAAGAAAAAGAAGGTTAGATTTTATATTTTGCAGTTTAACGTAGTAATATAGTAAGGTGAGTGTTTTAGTGGGAGCTTAAGATATACGACTTTGAATTTTTCTTGTATTTATAAATTTATTTTAGCATAATATTTAATGATAAATGACTTTTCCATATGTACACTTGTTGACTAGTAGATACCAATTAATTAAATTTTTTTTATATATAAATGACTTTTCCAAATTCGTATCAGAATTGCGATGAAGAATCCAACAAAAACGCCAGGATTCACAACCAGCTATTGCTGAAAGCAGTGGAAAAACTGAACACTGATGATGGAAACCAAAGCACTTTTGTAGTTCTTGATCTCTATAACGCTATGGTTTCTGCTATTGACCAATTCAGACAGGGTGCGGGTAATTTTTCTGTTCATATGTTTTCAACCACAATTTGTTTTTATATGCATCTCAAGCTTAAAGCTTGATCAACCTTTACTCTTTCTACTTGTCACACCAAATACCGAGTACAAGAACCCGTTGCAGCCATGTTGCTCAAAGATTGTTGATTTCATATGCTCAGCGGAAGGAGTATGCCCGAATCCCAAGTCATCTTTCTTTTTTGATCTGGCTCACCCTTCCAATAATGGCTGGAATGCTATTTTTTCATTTCTGCAATGTTCTCTCAACAAAGATATATAAACAATGTTATAAAAAATGCAAGGAAAAGCACCGTAGCAATCCACAGTTTTATGTGAAGAGAGTTACAGTGTTTTCCCATACCATTTATATATGTATTAATAAAACAATTATAGGGTATTCATCCCAGTCTATCAAATATTACCCAATAAAAAAACATTAAAATTTGAAATAAAAATGAAATCTCAAACAACCACGTGCTCATTTTCATGATTGAAGACAGAAATTCAAAGATGAGGGTTAATTGGGCCATGCATATTCAAGGGAAAGGCAAAAGTAATCTAGATATATGCGTTCTTCAATCTTTTGCATCTCTTGTTCTTAATCAATTCCATTCATTAAAGGTCCAGGGCCTGAAGAGTACTGCTAGCTAGGATCCAGATTAGAGGGTATGATGAAGACCATCGAAGAACGCAAATGATAACCAATATAACTTTCTTTATTATTTCTTGAAAAAAAATTTAAAATGAACAATTGATGAAACAATTAAGACTAGCCTCTGCACACTTTATTAAGAGAATAATTTCTAGAAAGATATGAAACTAGTTGACAGCACTGCAAATCCTCCTTATCTGCCCGGCTGATCCGGTCAATGGATGGATGTTTCCCATTTTGATCATAGCGGATGCAAAATCAGAGCTGAATTTAGCAGGGTTTCTGCTGTATTCTGTGACAATGCTGTCTGTCGAGCCTCCATTGAAAAGAACTTGATCTGAATGAAGGAGACCCTTGTTTCGCATCAAGTTCTTGAAGTAGTTGTTGTCAAAAGAGTTGGGTGTGACCAAATCGAGTGGAGCCAAATTTGCCTGCCCACCAGTAAGTGGACAACGTCTCTTGCGAGTGCTAGCGAATCCAGCATCGATATTGCTAGCACTGTAAATCCTGTCTCTGAATGTAAAGCACTGAGCCTGTCCTAACGTATGAGAACCTGACAAAGCAACCATGTCCCTTGCAGTAAGGCCTTTCTTTTGGAACCCAGATATAAGGGTTTCGAGGCTGTCAGTGAAAGCAGGCAGATCTGTGTTGGCTAAATCTCGACTGGCAGTGGTTGAATCTCTTCTTCCAAGCTTCACTGCCCAAGATGGACCACCCACCTGTGATATTTTTGAGAGTAATCATCAATTAGATAAACTGATCTGCTAACTTGAAACGCTGACAAAATTAAAGAGATGAATTATCTATACACACACACAGGCGGCACTCACGTAAGCAGACGCATCCCTTGCGGCCACAGCAATGATATCTGCGCAGGATACAACTCCAGGACATATCTTCTCTACTTCAGATTTTGCTTTATCTATGACTTCATAACCTCTAACAGATTTATCATTGGGCCCCGCAGTCTTTTCACTCTGAATAGAGGAAGTTTCGTCTAATAAAATGGAGGCATCACAACCCTGAAAGAACGAGCAGGAAAATAATTCGTGTAAGAACACGAGCTAGCTCAGAGTTAATAAAAAGAGAAGAACAATTGCTTCAAGTTGCACCAGTACCTGCACGAAGCAGTCATGGAAGTGCAGGCGAATGAGAGACGCCGCCATCCTCCGTTCTCTCGCAATTGCAGCGCTGATGGCAGTTCGGATTGCACTTTCTGCATTAGGACACGACTTGTCGTAAAATGAAGAGGAGAGTTTTGCTTGGCAGGCTGTGCTCAGGAAAAACAACATGAAAATGAAAGATGCCGCCGCCTTCGCTGCCATTTCTGTGAGTTTTCTCAACCTCGACTGCTGCAGTAAGTTCTTACTTACACACACAATTAAAATGTCTAGCTAGTTCTGCTAGTGTAGTTTAACACAGGATGATAGGGTTGAGAGAGTTAAGATTGAGGATGGAGAAGAATGCAAGGGAACTCGTCCATTTATAGAGGATGATCATGCTCGTTAATTATGAAGGTTTGTCTGGGTAAAACCTCTGCCACGATAACGTGTGTTGCCATGGTCCAAATTTTGATGCCTGCATGTCGTTGAGAGTTTCAACTCTAGATTGTGATTTTATTAAATAAATAGTACATACGTGCTATCGAATTAAGCCAACTTGTCAACAAATCATTTTCTTACTTGGTTTTCTCAAGGCTGCGTAAATATTTAATTTCGTTTTAATATGCATGGTACAATAATGACATTGGTTTTGCCCTTTCATTGGTTTTGCTCAGCGTTAAAGTGAACCCATAAATTTTCAAGGGTTGGGTTGAGAATTATCTCTCTAAATATCTTTCTAATTTGGAAAGAGTCTTCTAAGGAACAGGACATAAATTAAGGTACAGAGAAGTGTCAAGTCATCAATTCATAGGTCTCTCTTATCCTTTTCAGCCTAAGTAAAACCATATCGGGGTATATTGACAAGGGGGCAATATACTTCTCGTACTAGCAGTATGAAAAGAAAAAAAAAATAGATTTTAGATTTTACAGAACATTTATTTGCTGCTAAAGTTAAATCTGTATTTAACGTAGTAGTTTAGTAAGGTAAGTGTTTTAGTGGGACCGAAATTAAGATATACGACTTTGAATTTTTCTTGTATCTTTTAATTTATTTTAGCATAATATTTAATAATAAATTTAAACATGACTTTTCCATATGTACACTTGTTGACTAGCAGATACCAATTAATTAATGTTTTTTATATAAATGATTTCATTTACAGAAAATTCTTATCTAACGATATCAAAAATTGTCCAACAATTCACCATTGGCCGACGATCTAGTTAACCCAATAAATGTAATGACCCAGTCTCCTTATCTAGTCATTGTTTGTGATTTTAATGTGTTAATGTCAAAATAATTTTAAAAAAAAATATTATTTAAATGTATTTTTAATTAAAAAATAACTACAGTCGCAACTCTTAAATATACTCGAAATATAGTACTTCTAGTACTAGCACTATGATAAAAAAAAAAGTTACATTTTAGATTTTGCAGAACATTTATTTGCTGCTAAATAAATCTGTATTTAACGTAGTAATTGTTAGAGAATAATATAAATCATATTATGGGGCCTCACTTATAAGCTTAAGTTTTTAGGTGAGATGGTTCCTTAACATGGTATCAGAGCTTTTATGCTTGCACAGAAGAATTAAATGATCCAATTCTCTGCTTCCCAATCTAATCCTAATGCATTATTCAAAAAAAAAATCTCAGTTGAATTTGTTTCTTCTGTTCTAGATTCAGAATTCAGAGAGCGGCAAGTAGCGAAAGTGAGAAGAAGAGCTCGTTCAGCAGCAGGAGAAGCTGGTTAGATGCATCAATATTTCTGCCACTTGCTTCAACAAAAGATTCATCCCTGCCTTTCTTAAGTCATACCTGCCAGTCTCCACTACTGAAAAAAAAGAAAAAGAAAAAAAAGAGCAGCATCAGAGTGAGAATTACAGTGCATTGTGAAGAAGTAGCCACGATTCTCCCTCCACAACATCCTCTTCTTTTCAATTCGTAAATATCCAACGAATCCATGCCTTAACTTGATGTACAAAGTCCTCTCTATCTGCTACCTGCACTGGAGAAGGAAGCCTGGAAACAACAATCCTCCACAGATCTCCAATGAATCACAAAAAAGACATTGGTTTTGCCATCTTGTCAACAAATTGTTTTCTTACTTGGTTTTCTCAAGGCTGCATAAATATTTAATTTCGTTTTAATATGCATGAGTACAATAATGACAATGGTTTTGCCCTTTCATTGGTTTTGCTCAGCATTAAAGTGAACCCATAAATTCTCAAGGGTTGGGTTGAGAATTATCTCTCTAAGAATCTTTCTAATTTGAAAAGAGTCTTCTAAGGAACAAGGTATAAATTTTGGGACAGAGAAGTGTCAAGTCATCAATTTATAGGTCCCTCTTTTTTGTTTACCCCTTCATCGGTTTTGCTCAGCATTAAGGTGAACCCATAAATTTTCAAGGGATATGGTACATCTAGCACAGAATGGTTGGGATCAGGTTTATTCGTCTCTGAAATCTTCACTTCATCGACTCTATTAGGATCTTCAGATGATTAGGACAAAATTATATTAAGAAGAAGAAGATAATGTTGTAAGACCTGATTGTTGATCAGATCAATCAAGCTGCTAGGAATGTAATTTGTCCTTTTTGTTGAAAAGTCTATCTGCAGAAGAAGAAGAAAAGCTCACAAACTCTCACTGTATAGATTAGGAAATATAAAGTCCTATTTTGTATTGGACTCTGTTAAATAGTCGTTAGAAACAATTGTATAAATAGCCTTGTAATCTCTTCTAATTAAATAAAAAAACAGTCGAATTATTTTCTTCTGCCAAATTCTTTCCTTACTGTCAAATACAATTTCTCATGGTATCAGAGCATACCCATTAAACAAAAGCTTCCGCAAAACTCCAATGGAGAACAATGTTGATTCAAATAGCAGCAATCAAAACACAAAACCCAGTTACACAGACCTTAACCATAGAACCATCCGATCCCCTTTTCATCCACACATCCGATCACCCAAGTATGAACCTTGTACCAAAGGTTCTTGATGGAACAAACTATGCTATGTGGAGACGATCTATGTTGATCAGTCTTAGTGCAAAGAACAAATTGGGCTTCATCAACGGAACCATACCCACACCCGTTGAAACCGATCCCAAATTTATGCTGTGGCAAAGATGCAATGATATGGTACTGTCTTGGATTCTCAATTCCTTGAATCAAGAAATCGCCAGCAGCGTTCTTTATGTGGAAACCCCTTCTGAAATTTGGTTGGATCTTTAAGAACGATTCTCGCAAGGTAATTTCTCTCATCACTATCAAGTTCAACGCTCAATTGTAGAACTCCAGCAAAATCAAGACTCAATCTTTACGTATTACACAAAGATAAAAACCTTGTGGGATGAATTGAAGATGAGCAGTCCACTAATTCAATGTACATGTGGAGGAATGAAACAATTAACGAATAATGAAGAAAAGATGAGATTAAGCCAGTTTTTGATGGGTTTAGATGAAAGCTATTCTGCAATTAGAGGCCAAATCATGCTTATGCAACCCTTTCCCACTGTCAAGAAAGCTTATGCATTGCTGTGTGAAGAGGAAAAACAAAGAGGGCTTGTTGAACACAAAGGAAATGAACAAATTCACGCAATGAATGTGAAAAGAACAGGAGCTCGGTCACAAAGGCATGACCTTTCCCGGAATTGGATGCCTGCAAACCCAAACAATCAACCAAGGAAGCGTCTCCACTGCACCTACTGTGAGGGGACAACACATACGGTTGACAAATGTTTCTATTTGAATGGATTTCCAGTTGGCCATGCTCTTCACGGCAAGAAGATTCAGCCCCGAAATCGCCAGAAATTCTCAGCCAATATGGCTGAAACAGAGCCATGGAAACATGGCACGACCTGGACCTCTAATCAGCCCCTACAACTCACGGCTGAAGAGTTGGCTCAACTCAAGGCCTTTTTAAATGAAAAATCTGCCATCTCAGCAAACTATACAGGTAACCTAAACTCAGCTGAATTTTTACAGTGGATTATCGACAGTGGCGCAACCAATCACATAGCCACCTCAATTTCTGATGAAGACACAGCACCCATGTCTTCCCAAGTCACAATGCCGAATGGCTCTAAAGCAAAAATAACAAAAACCGGTTCTGCATATATCACCAAAAATATACATGTTCACGGTGTACTTTGTGCACCCTCATTTCATATGAATTTACTGTCAGTCAGTAAACTCACAGCTGCTCTTAATTGTTCCATCCATTTTTTTCCGACATTTTGTATATTGCAGGACCTAGCTTCGAAGAGAATGATTGGCCTGGGGAAGCAGATTGAAGGGCTATACTACCTTATGCCACAATCGGAATCACGAACCTATCAAATATCTGGACAATCAGCTGCTATATGGCACAACCGGCTAGGACACCCTTCAAAGCTACCATCCCAACTTTTATCAAAATTAATTCCATCATTTTTCTATGATTCACATCACTCATGTGAAGTATGCCCTTTGGCAAAACAAACAAGGTTAACCTTTCCCATAAGCTCTATTCAAAGTATTAAAATTTTTGAGCTTATACATTGCGATATTTGGGGTCCACACAAAATTGAAACTCACTCGGGGGCACATTATTTCTTAACAATTGTGGATGACTACTCTCGTTTTACTTGGATTTTTCTCATGAAATTCAAATCCGAAACACAAAGGTTATTAAAATCTTTTATCGCGTTTGTTCATACTCAATTTAACTGTCAAGTTAATTGCATGCGAAGTGATAATGGGATGAAATTTATCTCCTTAAAACCATATCTTTCTACCCTTGGGATTTTATTGCAAACTTCATGTCCATATACACCGCAACAAAACGGGGTAGTTGAGCGAAAACATAGACACCTATTAAATGTTGGTCGCGCATTAAGATTTCAATCAAACTTGCCTTTAAAATTTTAGGGAGAAAGTTTACTCACTGCAACTTATCTCATTAATCGTATTCCAACCCCGATTTTAAAACACAAATCACCACATGAGTTTTTGTATGGAAAACCACCTAGCTACCATCATCTCTGTGCCTTTGGATGCCTTTGCTATGCAACCAACTTACAGCCATTAAACAAATTTTCACCTCGAGCTCGTCGCTGTATTTTTGTTGGATATCCTTCCAACCAAAAAGCATATCGTGTTTACGATCTCACCACTCACCAATTCTTCACCAGCCGAGACATCATCTTCCATGAAAACACCTTTCCATTTTCCAAACCCACAACGGAAATACCACCAGCCAACACACCACTGCCCATCATGCCACCTATAAATGATGACAACCCAACATTATCAATTCCAACCCCCCCACCAAATGAAACTCCTACCTCACCGTCCACAATAGACCTCCTACCATCACCAATACCACCTTCCACACTACCAACCTTATCTCTTATTTTTCACTGCAGTGACAGACCAAGACAACCATCCATTCTCCTTCATGATTTCCATTGCGGCCAAGTTGGTATGCCCTCTCTCTCAGCTCCCACAATTACATCTTCCTCTTCAAGGTCAGGTACTCGGTATCCTTTATCTCATTGTCTCTCTTATAAATTCTTATCCGATAATCATAGACACTTTGTTAACAACATTACAAGTGTTGTTGAGCCTAAAACATATGAGCAGGCACTCAATGATCCCAAGTGGTGTGAAGCAATGCAAACCGAACTCAATGCTCTTGAAAATCAAAAGACATGGTCACTTGTTCCTCTTCCTCCTCACTATCGCCCTATTGGCAGCAAATGGGTCTTTCGCATCAAGCATAAATCAGATGGTTCAGTTGAAAGGTATAAAGCGTGCCTAGTAGCCAAGGGATTCAATCAGCAAGAAGGACTGGATTATCATGAGACCTTTGCTCCGGTGGCCAAATTAACCACCGTCCGCTGCCTTCTTGCCTTGGCAGCAGTAAGAAACTGGCCGCTATTCCATATGGACGTGAATAATGCATTTCTTCACGGTGATTTGCATGAAGAAGTGTATATGGTTCCACCTCCAGGACTTTGCCGACAAGGGGAGAAGCTTGTATGTCGGCTCCATAAGTCCTTGTATGGGCTCAAACAGGCACCCAGAAATTGGTTCGCAAAGTTTTCAGACTCTATCAAAACAACCGGATTTTTTCAGTCACACTCAGGTCACTCTCTCTTTGTGCAAGAAAAGGGAGTCACTCTAGCCATTGTTCTCATTTATGTAGATAACATAATTATCACAGGTAACAATGACAAAGCTATTCAAGATGTTAAATTGTTTCTTCAGCAGCAATTCCACATACAAGATCTCGGAAAATTGAAGTTCTTCCTTGGAATAGAAGTGGCAAGATCAAAAGCTGGATTAGTTATTTCTCAGCGAAAGTATACACTGGAAATACTTGACGATGTTGGATACCTTGGAGCTAAACCAGTAGATATCCCGATGGAACAAAATCTGAAGCTCACGGCTGATCAAGGAGAAATGGTGAAAGATGCTGCGAATTACAGAAGATTGGTAGGGCGATTAATATACCTGACGATCACCAGACCAAATATCACATATTCGGTCAACATTTTAAGTCAATTTATGCACACTCCAAGAAAGCCTCACTAGGATGCTGCTCTTCGTGTGTGCAAATACCTGAAGAGCAATCCAGGTAATGGCTTATTATTTTCAGCAAACAGCTCCTTACAATTGAAAGCATATTGCGACGCCAATTGGGCAAACTGTCCTATGACAAGACGATCTACAACGGGTTACTGTGTATTTCTTGGAAATTCTCTCATCTCGTGGAAAACAAGAAAACAAAAGACCGCCTCTCGATCATCAGCTGAAGCAGAATACAGGTCTATGGCTGCTGCAACATGTGAGCTTACTTGGCTTCGACATTTGTTTAAAGACCTACGAGTACAGTTAAAACCAGTGGAATTATTCTGCGACAATCAAGCTGCACTACATATCGCTGCTAATCCGGTATATCATGAACGCACAAAACATATAGAAATTGATTGCCATGTTGTTCAAGAAAAAATTCAAGAAGGCCAAATTATTACAAAATTTGTCCCTTCACATCTCCAGTTGGCAGACATATTCACTAAAGCCTTAGGGGGGAGACAATTTCAAGAAATTAACAAGCAAGTTGAACATTCTTGACATCCATGCTCCAACTTGAAGGGGAGTGTTGAAAAGTCTATCTGCAGAAGAAGAAGAAAAGCTCACAAACTCTCACTGTATAGATTAGGAAATATAAAGTCCTGTTTTGTATTGGACTCTGTTAAATAGCCGTTAGAAACAATTGTATAAATAGCCTTGTAATCTCTTCTAATTAAATAAAAACACAATCAAATTATTTTCTTTTGCCAAATTCTCTCCTTACTGTCAAATACAATTTCTCACTTTTCTTATATACTAATTACTTATTTTCTTCCTTCATAATCACAAATTTAGCAGATACACAATTTTCTCTATATACTATGGTTTTTGTGTGTGTGTGTGTGTGTATAGAATCAATACATTTTGAGAACTTTCAAACCCGGATCCTAAATACACCAAGTCATTGTACAATTCGCAATTTGACACGATAGAAAATAGGGAAAGACGATATGTCTTGGTTTTGATAATTTTTAATTCTATAAGATTTTCATTATTAAATAAAACCAATCCTAAACCATAAGAAAATTATTATCAAATCCTTATATAATTAAGATTAAAGGACAACTGAGAACGATTTCATTAAAAAAAACAAATAATGGCATGGTCGAATGTACTGAAGTTAATTTAAGAACTCGATGAAATAACAAGGTAATCTTCATGGACAAGAATTGCTCGCCATCAGATCAATACTTTTTGTGAGACTTGGGACTAACTGCTAGCTATGCACTTCAAGGTTTTTTCTTTTCTTTTTAACAGCACAATCTTGAAGAGAAAATACAAAAAAATAACGAGAGAAGGCAAGGAAAAGGTCACTTGCATGGATGGCAGTAACAAAATTTCAATTTTACAGAGATTTGTACTTCCAAATCAGCTGTATTATTACCTCAGAGAAGCTGTCTCCATTTATAATTTATCATCTAGGAGGGCAAACAAAACCAAATACCCAAGTTGGCATTTTAAGATAGAGATCAGTCCTCATTTGGTGATGAAACTCATGCAAGCACACAAGTTCTTAAGTGGCAATGACATAAAACCACCACCTTCTGGCCATATGACTCCATAAAAAGAAACAAATAACCAGATTTAGAATGTGCCTAATTGTCTAATAGCTGTAGTGATCCAGCTATGCCATCAATCTTCGAGACCTCCATGCAAGAACCCCGGAGGGGAAACCCTATAAGAATGATTGTTCTCCAAAACTACTTCATCATAACCACAATTTTATAAGGTTCTTGCTTTCCTTGTCTTTGTTTTTCCAATGGAGGGGAAAGGCTTTTTCTTGGTTGGTTTGCTTCTTTTTTCCATTGCTGCTATTTCTACAGGTTAGACGACCGATTAATTTATCTCAAATGTTTATCGTCTATTTTCCTGTATTGGTAGCTTTGAGTCTTGAATTAACACATAGTTAGTGATTTCAAATGATGAATCACTCATTGTTTTTCTTTGGTTTTTCAGCTAAAAATAGCCCCAAGGGCTCTCCGAAACTCTTTGTTTTTGGGGACTCCTATGTTGATACTGGAAATTGGCCACGGAACGTCAGGGGTCCATGGAAAGAACCTTACGGCAAAACAATATTTCCCGGTAAACCAAATGGTCGAGCCTCCGACGGTCGTGTTCTTACTGACCATATAGGTGCTTCATGACTTTTCTCTTACTCTCGTTTTTCTCTCCCTCACTTTCTCTTCTTATTTTTAGAGCTGATCATATAATATATTAATATACAAATGTGCAGCATCATTTCTGGGAATAGAATCACCTACACCTTATCAACTGAGAAATACATCAAAAAATACTCAGCAAGGACTAAACTTTGCACTTGGAGGCAGTGGTGTTTTCCCCTCATGGAAGAATGACAGCCTCACAGTCCAGATCGATCAATTTGAACAGCTGCTCAAAGAAAATGTATACAGCCGTCAATGTGACCTTGAATACAGTTCATCGGTTGCTCTGGTTTCCTCCGGACCCAACGACTATTCATTCTATTCCGAGGCCAAAAAAGGTTCCAAAGATGTGAGTAGTTCTTGCCCTATATAAAAAAAAAGTCTTGCAAGTATTTTTTTCATCTGAACATGTAGCGTTCTAACTTGTATTTCCTTATATGATAGGGCCTGCCTGGTTTCACCAAAGGACTTGTAAAACAGCTCGCTGCAGACCTGCAACGTATTAATCGTCTAGGAGTGAAAAAAGTTGTGGTAGCAACACTGCCAGTTATAGGATGCTTGCCTATACACACAACCCCACCAAATTCGTATCAGAATTGTGATGAAGAATCCAACAAAAACGCCAGGATTCACAACAAGCTATTGCTGAAAGCGGTGAAAAAACTGAACACTGATGATGGAAAGAAAAGCACTTTTGTAGTTCTTGATCTCTATAACGCTATGGTGTCTGCTATTGACCAATTCAGAAAGCGTGCAGGTAATTTTTCTGCTCATGTTTTTTCAACCACGATTTGTTTTTATATGCATCTCAAGCTTAAAGCTTGATCAACCTTTATTCTTTCTACTTGTCACAGCAAATACCGAGTACAAGAACCCGTTGCAGCCATGTTGCTCAAAGATTGTTGATTTCAAATGCTTAGCGGAAGGAGTGTGCCCGAATCCCAAGTCATCTTTCTTTTTTGATCTGACACACCCTTCCGACAATGGCTGGAATGCTATTTTTTCGCTTCTGCAATGTTCTCTCAACAAAGATCTAAAAGTTTGAGGATGCTTCCTTCTATTTTCCGTTCAACAAAAAGTCAAACATTATATATAGTCCATCTTCAGTTTCATCCCTGATGATTGTATTCAATTTTAAAAAATTGGCTTCCTTGTAATACTATCATTTCGTGTACTTAATTATATCCTTCATTGAGAATAATTAAGTTTATCGTTTGAACTTTTATAATTTCCGAATGATTACGGTGGATAATTGTTATGTTATTAGTAATAGTTTGAACAGTAGTAACATTCAATCATTTTTAGGTGGGAAAAAACCTGTTTTTACAAGATTATATCAATTATAATTTTATTAATTAAACATTAAAATAACCAATTACAACACGCACAAAATCAATCAGTTTTTTACATAGAAAAAAAGACATGGGCGAGTTAGCTCATAATAACTACAATGATTCATTCTCCAGTTGAGGCTAGATTTCATAATAATAATAATAAAAACCTCGATAGAAAGGAAAAAAAGTTTCAAAAATTTAATATCTTTATTTGACAGCAGTATCACAAACCATGAAGAGGAATTTTCCTTCATTATTTCTTAAATCTTCAAAACAATAAACAATCGACACTTTGAGTGGGGGAAATCACACATGCATATGCACACTTGACGACGATGACGACCACAACAACAAGCAGGCCTTTAATGGAAGAGACTGATTGCGGGCGTCTGCACACTTTGTAAAATAAATAAATAAAATAAAACAAACAAATCAACCGTAAAGGGAAAAACTAGTTGACAGCACTGCAAATCCTCCTTATCTGCCCGGCTGATCCGGTCAGTGGATGGATGTTTCCCATTTTGATCATGGCTGATGCAAAATCAGAGCTGAATTTAGCAGGGTTTCTGCTGTATTCTGTGACGATGCTGTCTGTGGAGCCTCCATTGAAAAGAACCTGATCTGAATGAAGGAGACCCTTGTTTCGCATCAAGTTCTTGAAGTAGTTGTTGTCAAAAGAATTGGGCGTGACCAAATCGAGCGGAGCCAGATTTGCCTGGCCACCAGTACGAGGACAACGTCTCTTGCGAGTGCTAGCGAATCCAGCATCGATATTGCTAGAATTGTAAATTCTGTCACGGAATGTAAAGCACTGAGCTTGTCCTATCGTGTGAGAACCTGCACCCGAAAACGAATATATTTAGATTCAGGAGTTTAATATTCTTATTGAAGCCATCTTATATATGTCGGTCGCAGTAGCCAACCTGACAATGCAACCATGTCCCTTGCAGTAAGGCCTTTCTTCTGGAACCGAGATGTAAGTTTGTCGAGGCTTTCAGTGAAAGCAGGCAGATCTGTGTTGGCTAAATTTCGACTGGCAGTGGTTGAATCTCTTCTTCCAAGCTTCACTGCCCAAGATGGACCACCCACCTGTCATTTTTTTCAGAGTAATCATCAATTAGATAAAATGATCTACTAACTTGAAACGCTGACAAAATTAAGAGATGAATTATTATTACACACTCACGTAGGCAGACGCATCTCTTGCGGCCACAGCAATGATATCTGCGCAGGATACAACTCCAGGACATATCTTCTCTACTTTGGATTTTGCTTTATCTATCACTTCATAACCTCTAAGAGAGTTATCATTGGGCCCTGCAGTCTTTTCACTCTGAATAGAGGAAGTCTCGTCTAATAGAATCGAGGCATCACAACCCTGGAAAAACGAGCAGGAATGTAATTCGTGAAGAATACGTGCTAGGTCAGAGTCAATAACAATAGTAGGAGCACTTGATTTACAGTTGCACCAGTACCTGCACGAAGCAATCGTGGAAGTGGAGGCGAATGAGAGACGCCGCCATCCTCCGTTCTCTCGCAATTGCAGTTCTGATGGCAGCTCGGATTGTGCTTTCTGCTTTAGGACAGGACTTGTCGTAAAATGAAGAGGAGAGTTTTGCTTGGCAGGCTGTGCTCAAGAAAAACAACATAAAAAAGAAAGCTGCCGCCACTTTCACTGCCATTTCTCAAGTGCAACTAAGTTCTTACACACACAACTAAAATGTCTAGCTAGTTTCGCTAGTGTAGTTTAACACAAGATGCTAGAATGGAGAGAATGAATTAAGATAGAAGATGGAGTAGAATGCATATGGGAACTCGTCCATTTATAGAGGATGACTAAGCTCCTTAATTAAGATTTGTTTCAGTAAAATTAAGCTATGCGGGATAACGTGTAAATCATGGTTCAATATTGATGTCTGCATTCCGTTAAGAGTCTAGACTGTGATATAAATTAAAAAATAATTTCTTTCAAGCTACGATGAACTGTCAAAAGCCAAGTTGTCTTCAAGTCATCATTTTCTTACTCTGATTTTCAAGGCGGCATAAATATTGATATAGTCTTAATAAGCGTAACGACAATTGCGACAAGAGAACATAAGGCCGATCTATCCTTAGTTTGTCACCATCAAATGATTGTTTTAAGTAGATATATATCCATGGCTGCAAGCAACTAATTATTGGTTTTTTAAAGGAAATTTCAAGCAGCCTCTTCGGATTGCTGTTTCAAAGGGTTTGGTAAGCAAAATGCCGAGAACAAAAGTAAACCCAAATTTGTTTTCAAGTTAGGCGTGCTAAGAAGTCTCTTAGGTTGCTTCTTTTGAAACAAATGACATTTTAAAAGAGATTTTTATAGAGAATTGGTAGAGGTCGTGAGCCCTGGATCCCTCTATTCTCACTAGCTCTAGGCACTGAGAATTCTAAACCGACTCGTTTCCGCTATTTAAAACTGTGATTCAGTTATTTTTTAAAATGTTTTTTGTTCATAAAATATTAAAATAATATTTAAAAAAAATATTTTTGACATAACATAATCTAATAACACTTTAATTTTTTAATTGAAAGTAAAATATAACAATTTTTTTAATTTATAATAATTTTTTTTTATTTTTTTTCAAAAACTATTTTAAAACGTGCAAGTGCTTCAATCGAATAAAAGTTAGATATAGTGGCAGAATTTTCAGCTTATTGCTTTCGCAGCCATCAGTCAAAACTGATTTTGCGTGGCAGCTATATGAAATGCTGCCAATGATTATAGCAAAAGCCGGATATTTAATTGATTTCTTGCTCTTAACACAAAAACACAAGGGAGAAAAGTCCTATTTCAGAAGTGATACCTTAACCATTTTCTCAATCAATTCATCTCATGGAACTGGTGCTTGGTCTCTACCCGGACTTATGTTCTTGATTCATGCTTGCAAGTATTGAAATGTTTATTTCTTAATGTTCCCTTCTTATTGTTATTTTTTAAAATATTGATTGAATTTATATATAATTGTTTTGATTTATTCTCTCTTCAATTAAATCTTATTTTAATTCATATTTTACAATTGTTAAAAATATAGTTATTATTTTGTTATTAACTAAAAATAGAAACTGTGATTTTTACTCAGGAAAAGTAGGGTTGTGTTCTAGCTAGTTTAACATTGTAATTATTCTATAAATTCAACACCAAATGTAATAGCTTGTAATCAATTGAAATATACAGATTCAATTTTGACATGGTATTAGAGCATCTCTAAATTTTTTATGAATTTTTTTCTCTTTTGAATCGATTTTTTTTCTCCCAGAGTTTACTGTGTAGTATTATTGTTCATCAAACAGTTACTGTTCAAATCAGTCCAAGAAAATGTTACTATTTGTTATAGTGCAGTACTGCTGTTCATCGAACAATTATTGTTCAAATTAGGGTTCATCCTGCTATAGTAAAAAACCTAGAAACACGAACCCTAAACATTGAAAAAAATCCACCGAAACCCAAAAAACAC
Organism: Salix purpurea; assembly: GCA_027405865.1. Classification (NCBI taxonomy): domain Eukaryota; kingdom Viridiplantae; phylum Streptophyta; class Magnoliopsida; order Malpighiales; family Salicaceae; genus Salix; species Salix purpurea. The sequence continues at coordinate 965,345 of JAOWLH010000012.1, forward strand.
CAACACCCACCATTAACCCAGAATCCACAAATGGAAATCAATCCAACGAAGATACTTACCCCCATCCCTTCACCACAAGTTGTCGTCCATCAAGATAAATTTGCATTTCCAACAAGTATTGTGCTGGATGAAAACAACTACTCATTATGGTCACAGTTAATGGAAATGCAAATTGGGGCTCGTAACAAGGTTGGACATCTTACCGGAGATACACCACGACCCGAACCAGGCGACCCACGATTGGAGGCATGGGTCACTGAGAACCACCGAGTTAAAAGTTGGCTCATCAACTCCATGAATCCATCTTTGATGTCGAGGTTCATCCGCCTCCCGACGACCAAGGACATTTGGGAAGCCATTGCAAGGACCTTTTATGATGGAGCCAATGAGACCTGCATCTTCGAATTGAATCAACGATCATTCCACACCCGACAAAATGGCCGTCCACTATCCACTTATTATACAGAACTGGTGTCCATCTTCCAAGAAATTGACGACCAAAGTGCATCCCAAGCTGGCACAATCGACGACATCCTTCACCTCCACTCGGCCACGACACACCTCCGAGTCCACATATTTCTAAGTGGACTTGACCCCATTTTTGAACAGATCCGAGGTGAGATCCTACGAAAGGATCCAAAACTGGACCTTGAAGGGGCATATGTTGCCATCTGGCGAGAACAACACCAAAAGCACACCATGGACGACAAGCAGGTGGGAGCCCCTTCAGCGTTCCATGACAGTACAACGATGGTGGCAGGGCACCTTTGATCAGTGGGGAGCTATGGATGTGACAGAGGTCACGGGAGTGAGAGAACTAGGGGTGAGAGGCAGACGGGTCGAAATGAGAGACAAATGGGTCACGAACACCCATTTCATTCGGGTTACAAAAAATTGAGTGGGGTGGTGTGTTCCCATTATGGTGAAGTGGGTCATTCGAAACAAAAATATTATAAAATTATGGGTTACCCGGACTGGTGGGATTTTAAAAAAAAAACCTTAGAAAAATATCAGAAAACCTATGGTAAATATGACAGACATAGAACAGGTACAACCCATAACAAATGTGGTCCATCCAGGTACCATCGGTAAAAGTTTTGCACAATCTGTTATTACTAAAAATAGTACTTGGATTATTGATACAGGTGCATCCAATGACATGACTATAGATTCCGGTAAATTAATATGTCCTAAATCATCTTCACGATCAGTTATTTACACCGCTAACGGTAGTACCTCCCCTATTATAGGGGAAGGGTCTATGATTTTAACTGACACTATAACCCTAGACATTATCCTTATTGTTTCATCTCTTAAATATAACCTTCCTTCGGGTAGTCAAATTACTATTACCCTTACGTGCATAATAATGTTTTGACCTTTCTTTTGTGTTTTTCAAAACATTCTAATTCGGAAGATTCTTGATTATGGTGTTAGACGGGGCAACTTGTATTATTTAGAGTGCACAAAAAAGGGGGGGTCAAAGCTAGGTCACGCACATCAGACCAGAAATAAGGATCAAGCTCACGTACTTGTATGGCTGTGATATCGATGACTCAAATATCTTTCTTTTGGGTGCCTTAAGAAGTTACAGCCACATTTATTTTCAGGTTTAAGTATTTTGGATTTTCAGAGTGAAATTTGTGAACTGGTAAAAAGCCACCGTATTCTCTATTTACCGAGTTTGAATAAAAGTTTAGAATCATTTGCAATCATTTTTTCGGATATTTGGGGTCCTGCAAAAGTTTCGTCATTTTCTAATGCACGTTATTTTGTTATATTTATTGATGAATGTACTTTGATGACCTGAATATCTCTTCTCCGAAATAAAAGTGATGTAAGTGCAGCTTCTTAGGAATTTCAAAAAATGGTGCTGACCCAATACCAATGGCACATTCGTACACTCTAATTAGATAATGGTACGCAGTTTATGGATCAAGTGTTAGATAATTTTTTAAGTCATCATGGAATTTGACATCAAACCTCTTGCACATATACTCCATAACAAAATGGATTACCAGAAAGAAAAAACAAGCAAATTATGGAAATTGTCCATGCTTCTCTATCTGGCATGAATCTACCCAAAATTCTATTGGGATGAGGCAGTCAAATCAGTTGCCTACTTAATGAATCAAACACCATCTAGTTCCATTGAATTTTAATATCCTCAACAGAAGATGAAATATCTTCTCTACGTTCCTCATCTACCAAATCTAGAATCATGAGTGTTTGGTTGCACGGTATATGTCCACATCCTTAAAGTCCTGCGAAGTAAACCGGATCTCTGTACAAAGCGGTGTGTTTTTATAAAGTACTCGGAGTTTTAGAAAGGATATCAGTGTTATGTTCCTCACCATCGAAAACTACATATAACCTTGAATGCATCATTTTGAGAATCGTAATCTTACTATTCAGGGGGAGTTCTCGGGTCTTCTCTTCAGGGGGAGAGTAACGATGAAGAGAAAGAAGATATTTTCGAATTAGGGGAAATGGAGGGTTAGAGAAAATGACACGGAGCTGTGATGATAAATTAGAAGTGTGCACACACCTAAATGTTCTTACCAACGACCCCCTATGTCTTTAGAGTCGCATATGCCTACACTGTTAACTGAAGAATCAACTAAGAATGTCTCTCCTCAGTCTTCTTAAGTATATCTAAATCATATTCTAAATGAGAATGCTTGCGTGCAAACCAGTCAACACACCTATAAAAATGAATCACAAGCTGGGACAAACAGAAAATCAAACGACAACAGACAAAGGATGCTATCAACAGTTAGTTGGAAAACTGATATATTTATCACATACAAGGCCAGACATAGCTTATGCAGCATGTGTGGTAAGTCAGTTCATGCATTCACTAGGAAAAGAACATATGGAAACCGATATCAGATCTTAAGGTATCTAAAGAGTGCACCGGGAAGAGGACTATAATTTTCTAAAAGGGAGGTCCAAGAGGTTAAAGGGTATACAGACTCGGATTGGGAAGGAAATCAAACTGATAGAAAATCGACATCAGGATATTTTCTGTTTGTAGAAGGCAACCTTGTCACTTGGAGAAGTAAAAACAGAAAGTAGTCGTAAGATCAAGTGCAAAGGCAGACTACTGAGGTATGGCTCATGGTGTGTGTGAATTATTATGGATTAAACAGGTGTTACAAGACTTGAGAATCGATTATGGAACATCCATAGATCTACACTGTGATAATAAGGCAACTATTGAAATTGCTCACAATCTTGTTCAACATGATCGTACCAAACACGTTAAAGTTGATCGACACTTCATTAAAATTAATCTTGATCGGAAAATTATACAATTTCTGTTTGTTTGATCTGAAGATCAGCTAGCCGACATTCTCACAAAGACAGTCTCTGAAAAGGTGTTTTATGATGCAATTAGCAAGTTGGACATTACAAATATCTACGCTTCAACTTGAGGGGGAGTGTTAAAAATATCATCGTTATTTTGTCATTAACCAAAAAATAGAAACTTTGTTTTTTAGTCAGGAAAAGTAGGGTTGTATTCTAGCTAGTTTAACATTATAATTATTCTATAAATTCAACACCAAATGTAAAAGCTTGTTATCATTTGAAATATATAGACACCGATGTATATGAAAAATGTTGTAGTAGCAACAATGCCAATTATACATAATCCCACCAAATTCGTATCAGAATTGCGATGAAGAATCCAACAAAAAAGCCTAGATTCACAACCAGCTATTGCTGAAAACGGTGGAAAAACTGAACACTGATGATGGAAAGAAAAGCACTTTTGTAGTTCTTGATCTCTATAACGCTATGGTTTCTGCTATTGACCAATTCAGAAAGGCTGCAGGTAATTTTTCTGTTCATGTTTTTTCAACCACAATTTGTTTGTATATGTATCTCAAGCTACTCAACCTTTATTCTTTCTACTTGTCACAGCAAATACCGAGTACAAGAACCCATTGCAGCCATGTTGCTCAAAAAATGTTGAGTTCATATGCTCAGCGGAAGGAGTATGCCCGAATACCAAGTCATCTTTCTTTTTTGATCTGGCACACCCTTCCGACAATGGCTGGAATGCTATTAATTTTTTTGTTGTTGCAATGTTCCCTTAACAAAGATCTAAAAGTTTGAGGATGCTTCCTTATATTTTCCGTTCAACAAAAAGTCAAACATTATATATGGACGTCCCTGACGATTGTATTCAATTTTAAAAAATTATTTTTAAAACATTAAAAAATTGGCTTCCTTGTAATACTATCATTTCGTGTACTTAATTATATACTTATATACTTGATTGCGAATAATTAAGTCTATCATTTAAGAATAATAAACGATATAAAGGAAAAAAAAGTTTAAGAATTTAACATCTTTATTTGACAACAGTATCACAAACCATGAATTTTCATTATTTCTTAAATCTTCAAAACATAAACAATCGACACTTCGGGTCGGGGGGGGGGGGGGGGGGGGGATGGGGGATCACTCATGCATATGCACACTTGACGACGACGACGACTACAACAGCAAGCAGGCCTTTAATTGAAGAAACTGATTGCGGGCGTCTGCACACTTCGTAAAATAAATTAATAAAGTAAAACAAATCAAGCGTAAAGGGAAAAACTAGTTGACAGCACTGCAAATCCTCCTTATCTGCCCGGCTGATCCGGTCAGTGGATGGATGTTTCCCATTTTGATCATGGCGGATGCAAAATCAGAGCTGAATTTAGCAGGGTTTCTGCTGTATTCTGTGACGATGCTGTCTGTGGAGCCTCCACTGAAAAGAACCTGATCTGAATGAAGGAGACCCTTGTTTCGCATCAAGTTCTTGAAGTATTTGTTGTCAAAAGAATTGGGCGTGACCAAATCGAGCGGAGCCGGATTTGCCTGGCCACCAGTACGAGGACAACGTCTCTTGCGAGTGCTAGCGAATCCAGCATCGATATTGCTGGCATTGTAAATCCTGTCACGGAATGTAAAGCACTGAGCTTGTCCTATCGTGTGAGAACCTGCACCCGAAAACGAATATATTTAGCTTCAGGAGTTTAATATTCTTATTGAAGCCATCTTAATTATATATGTCGGTCGCAGGAGCCAACCTGACAATGCAACCATGTCCCTTGCAGTAAGGCCTTTCTTCTGGAACCGAGATGTAAGTTTGTCGAGGCTTTCAGTGAAAGCAGGCAGATCTGTGTTGGCTAAATCTCGACTGGCAGTGGTTGAATCTCTTCTTCCAAGCTTCACTGCCCAAGATGGACCACCCACCTGTGATATTTTTCAGAGTAATCATCAATTAGATAAACTGATCTGCTAGCTTGAAGCGCTGACAAAATTAAGAGATGAATTATTATTACACACTCACGTAGGCAGACGCATCTCTTGCGGCCACAGCAATGATATCTGCGCATGATACAACTCCAGGACATATCTTCTCTACTTTGGATTTTGCTTTATCTATGACTTCATAACCTCTAACAGATTTATCATTGGGCCCCGCAGTCTTTTCACTCTGAATAGAGGAAGTTTCGTCTAATAAAATGGAGGCATCACAACCCTGAAAGAACGAGCAGGAAAATAATTCGTGTAAGAACACGAGCTAGCTCAGAGTTAATAAAAAGAGAAGAACAATTGCTTCAAGTTGCACCAGTACCTGCACGAAGCAGTCATGGAAGTGCAGGCGAATGAGAGACGCCGCCATCCTCCGTTCTCTCGCAATTGCAGCTCGGATGGCAGCTCGGATTGTGCTTTCTGCTTTAGGACAGGACTTCTTGTAAAATGAAGAGGAGAGTTTTGCATGGCAGGCTGTGCTCAAGAAAAACAACATGAAAATGAAAGATGTCGCCGCTTTCGCTGCCATTTCTGTGAGTTTTCTCAACCTCGACTGTTGCAGTAAGTTCTTACTTACACACACAATTAAAATGTCTAGCTACTTCTGCCAGTGTAGTTTAACACAGGATGATAGGGTTGAGAGAGTGAAGATTGAGGATGGAGAAGAATACAAGGGAAATCGTCCATTTATAGAGGATGATCATGCTCGTTAATTATGAAGGTTTGTCTGGGTAAAACCTCTGCCACGATAACGTGTGTTGCCATGGTCCAAATTTTGATGCCTGCATGTCGTTGAGAGTTTCAACACCAGATTGTGATTTAATTAAATACGGGTTATCGAATTAAGCCAACTTGTCAACAAATCATTTTCTTACTTGGTTTTCTCAAGGCTGCTTAAATATTTAATTTCATTTTAATATGAATGAGTACAATAATGACATTGGTTTTGCCCTTTCATTGGTTTTGCTCAGCATTAAAGTGAACCCATAAATTCTCAAGGGTTGGGTTGAGAATTATCTCTCTAAGTATCTTTCTAATGTTGAAAGAGTCTTCAACAGGATATAAATTTTAGGACAGAGAAGAGTCAAGTCATCAATTTATAGGTCCCTCTTATCCTTTTCAGCCTAAGTAAAACCATATAAATTTAGGGATAGAGAAGTGTCAAGTCATCAAATTTATAGGTCACTCTTTTTTGTTTACCCCTTCATTGGTTTTGTTCAGCATTAAAGTGAACCCATAAATTTTAAGGGTTGGGTTGAGAATTATCTCTCTAAGTATCTTTCTAATGTGGAAAGAGTCTTCTTAGGAACATGATATAAATTTAGGGACAGAGAAGTATCAAGTCATCAATTTATAGGTCCCTCTTTTTTGTTTACCCCTTCATTGGTTTTGCTCAGCATTAAAGTGAACCCATAAATTCTAAGGGTTGGGTTGAGAATTATCTCTCTAAGTATCTTTCTAATGTGGAAAGAGTCTTCTTAGGAACAGGATATAAATTTAGGGAAAGAGAAGTATCAAGTCATCAATTTATAGGTCCTTTTTTTTTTGTTTACCCCTTCATTGGTTTTGCTCAGCATTAAAATGAACCCATAAATTCTAAGGGTTGGGTTGAGAATTATCTCTCTAAGTATCTTTCTAATGTGGAAAGAGTCTTCTTAGGAACAGGATATAAATTTAGGGACAGAGAAGTATCAAGTCATCAATTTATAGGTCCCTCTTTTTTGTTTACCCCTTCATTGGTTTTGCTCAGCATTAAAGTGAACCCATAAATTCTAAGGGTTGGGTTGAGAATTATCTCTCTAAGTATCTTTCTAATGTGGAAAGAGTCTTCTTAGGAACATGATATAAATTTAGGGACAGAGAAATATCAAGTCATCAATTTATAGGTCCCTCTTTTTTGTTTACCCCTTCATTGGTTTTGCTCAGCATTAAAGTGAACCCATAAATTCTAAGGGTTGGGTTGAGAATTATCTCTCTAAGTATCTTTCTAATGTGGAAAGAGTCTTCTGAGGAACAAGATATAAATTTAGGGACAGAGAAGTATCAAGTCATCAATTTATAGGTCCCTCTTTTTTGTTTACCCCTTCATTGGTTTTGCTCAGCATTAAAGTGAACCCATAAATTCTAAGGGTTGGGTTGAGAATTATCTCTGTCTTCTTAGGAACAGGATATAAATTTAGGGACAGAGAAGTATCAAGTCATCAATTCATAGGTCCCTCTTATCCTTTTCAGCCTAAGTAAAACCATATCGGGGTATTTGGAAAGTACTCCAAAAATACATCTAGAATGAAAATATTTTTAGTATTTTTAGATTTTAACGTGCTAGTGTCAAAATAATTTTAAAAAAATATTATTTAAATATATTTTTAAATAAAAAATACTTTAAAAAATAATCACAATCACAACTCTTAAATATACTCGAAATATAGTACTTCTCGTACTAGCACTATAAAAAAAAAAAAAAAAAAAGAAGGTTAGATTTTATATTTTGCAGTTTAACGTAGTAATATAGTAAGGTGAGTGTTTTAGTGGGAGCTTAAGATATACGACTTTGAATTTTTCTTGTATTTATAAAATTTATTTTAGCATAATATTTAATGATAAATGACTTTTCCATATGTACACTTGTTGACTAGTAGATACCAATTAATTAATTTTTTTTTATATATAAATGACTTTTCCAAATTCGTATCAGAATTGCGATGAAGAATCCAACAAAAACGCCAGGATTCACAACCAGCTATTGCTGAAAGCAGTGGAAAAACTGAACACTGATGATGGAAACCAAAGCACTTTTGTAGTTCTTGATCTCTATAACGCTATGGTTTCTGCTATTGACCAATTCAGACAGGGTGCGGGTAATTTTTCTGTTCATATTTTTTCAACCACAATTTGTTTTTATATGCATCTCAAGCTTAAAGCTTGATCAACCTTTACTCTTTCTACTTGTCACACCAAATACCGAGTACAAGAACCCGTTGCAGCCATGTTGCTCAAAGATTGTTGATTTCATATGCTCAGCGGAAGGAGTATGCCCGAATCCCAAGTCATCTTTCTTTTTTGATCTGGCTCACCCTTCCAATAATGGCTGGAATGCTATTTTTTCATTTCTGCAATGTTCTCTCAACAAAGATCTAAGAGTTTGAGGATGCTTCCTTCTATTTTCTCTATTTTCCGTTCAACAAAAAGTCAAACATTATATATAGTCCATCTTCAGTGTCATCCCTGATGATTGTATTCAATTTTAAAAAATTGGCTTCCTTGTAATACTATCATTTCGTGTACTTAATTATATCCTTCATTGAGAATAATTAAGTTTATCGTTTGAACTTTTATAATTTTCGAGTGATTACGGTGGATAATTGTTATGTTATTAGTAATAGTTTTAACAGTAGTAACATTCAATCATTTTTAGGTGGGAAAAAACCTATTTTTACAAGATTATATCAATTAGAATTTTATTAATTAAATATTAAAATAACCAATTACAACACGCACAAAATCAATCAGTTTTTTACATATAAAAAAAGACATGGGCAAGCACATGGGCGAGTTAGCTCATAATAACTACAATGATTCATTCTCCAGTTTAGGCTGGATTTCATAATAATAATAATAAAAACCTCGATCGATATAAACTAGTCCAAACACCCCGATTATAAAAAAAACAATGTATACGTGGAGGAAAAAACAGGAAAAAATAGAAAAAAAGTGAATCCAGATATTAGTTGTGGTGCTTGTAAACTGACCCGGACATCCCTATATATATATATATATATATATATATATATATATATATATATATATATATATATATATATATATATATAAACAATGTTATAAAAAATGCAAGGAAAAGCACCGTAGCAATCCACAGTTTTATGTGAAGAGAGTTACAGTGTTTTCCCATACCATTTATATATATATTAATAAAACAATTATAGGGTATTCATCCCAGTCTATCAAATATTACCCAATAAAAAAACATTAAAATTTGAAATAAAAATGAAATCTCAAACAACCACGTGCTCATTTTCATGATTGAAGACAGAAATTCAAAGATGAGGGTTAATTGGGCCATGCATATTCAAGGGAAAGGCAAAAGTAATCTAGATATATGCGTTCTTCAATCTTTTGCATCTCTTGTTCTTAATCAATTCCATTCATTAAAGGTCCAGGGCCTGAAGAGTACTGCTAGCTAGGATCCAGATTAGAGGGTATGATGAAGACCATCGAAGAACGCAAATGATAACCAATATAACTTTCTTTATTATTTCTTGAAAAAAAATTTAAAATGAACAATTGATGAAACAATTAAGACTAGCCTCTGCACACTTTATTAAGAGAATAATTTCTAGAAAGATATGAAACTAGTTGACAGCACTGCAAATCCTCCTTATCTGCCCGGCTGATCCGGTCAATGGATGGATGTTTCCCATTTTGATCATAGCGGATGCAAAATCAGAGCTGAATTTAGCAGGGTTTCTGCTGTATTCTGTGACAATGCTGTCTGTCGAGCCTCCATTGAAAAGAACTTGATCTGAATGAAGGAGACCCTTGTTTCGCATCAAGTTCTTGAAGTAGTTGTTGTCAAAAGAGTTGGGTGTGACCAAATCGAGTGGAGCCAAATTTGCCTGCCCACCAGTAAGTGGACAACGTCTCTTGCGAGTGCTAGCGAATCCAGCATCGATATTGCTAGCACTGTAAATCCTGTCTCTGAATGTAAAGCACTGAGCCTGTCCTAACGTATGAGAACCTGACAAAGCAACCATGTCCCTTGCAGTAAGGCCTTTCTTTTGGAACCCAGATATAAGGGTTTCGAGGCTGTCAGTGAAAGCAGGCAGATCTGTGTTGGCTAAATCTCGACTGGCAGTGGTTGAATCTCTTCTTCCAAGCTTCACTGCCCAAGATGGACCACCCACCTGTGATATTTTTGAGAGTAATCATCAATTAGATAAACTGATCTGCTAACTTGAAACGCTGACAAAATTAAAGAGATGAATTATCTATACACACACACAGGCGGCACTCACGTAAGCAGACGCATCCCTTGCGGCCACAGCAATGATATCTGCGCAGGATACAACTCCAGGACATATCTTCTCTACTTCAGATTTTGCTTTATCTATGACTTCATAACCTCTAACAGATTTATCATTGGGCCCCGCAGTCTTTTCACTCTGAATAGAGGAAGTTTCGTCTAATAAAATGGAGGCATCACAACCCTGAAAGAACGAGCAGGAAAATAATTCGTGTAAGAACACGAGCTAGCTCAGAGTTAATAAAAAGAGAAGAACAATTGCTTCAAGTTGCACCAGTACCTGCACGAAGCAGTCATGGAAGTGCAGGCGAATGAGAGACGCCGCCATCCTCCGTTCTCTCGCAATTGCAGCGCTGATGGCAGTTCGGATTGCACTTTCTGCATTAGGACACGACTTGTCGTAAAATGAAGAGGAGAGTTTTGCTTGGCAGGCTGTGCTCAGGAAAAACAACATGAAAATGAAAGATGCCGCCGCCTTCGCTGCCATTTCTGTGAGTTTTCTCAACCTCGACTGCTGCAGTAAGTTCTTACTTACACACACAATTAAAATGTCTAGCTAGTTCTGCTAGTGTAGTTTAACACAGGATGATAGGGTTGAGAGAGTTAAGATTGAGGATGGAGAAGAATGCAAGGGAACTCGTCCATTTATAGAGGATGATCATGCTCGTTAATTATGAAGGTTTGTCTGGGTAAAACCTCTGCCACGATAACGTGTGTTGCCATGGTCCAAATTTTGATGCCTGCATGTCGTTGAGAGTTTCAACTCTAGATTGTGATTTTATTAAATAAATAGTACATACGTGCTATCGAATTAAGCCAACTTGTCAACAAATCATTTTCTTACTTGGTTTTCTCAAGGCTGCGTAAATATTTAATTTCGTTTTAATATGCATGGTACAATAATGACATTGGTTTTGCCCTTTCATTGGTTTTGCTCAGCGTTAAAGTGAACCCATAAATTTTCAAGGGTTGGGTTGAGAATTATCTCTCTAAATATCTTTCTAATTTGGAAAGAGTCTTCTAAGGAACAGGACATAAATTAAGGTACAGAGAAGTGTCAAGTCATCAATTCATAGGTCTCTCTTATCCTTTTCAGCCTAAGTAAAACCATATCGGGGTATATTGACAAGGGGGCAATATACTTCTCGTACTAGCAGTATGAAAAGAAAAAAAAAATAGATTTTAGATTTTACAGAACATTTATTTGCTGCTAAAGTTAAATCTGTATTTAACGTAGTAGTTTAGTAAGGTAAGTGTTTTAGTGGGACCGAAATTAAGATATACGACTTTGAATTTTTCTTGTATCTTTTAATTTATTTTAGCATAATATTTAATAATAAATTTAAACATGACTTTTCCATATGTACACTTGTTGACTAGCAGATACCAATTAATTAATGTTTTTTATATAAATGATTTCATTTACAGAAAATTCTTATCTAACGATATCAAAAATTGTCCAACAATTCACCATTGGCCGACGAACTAGTTAACCCAATAAATGTAATGACCCAGTCTCCTTATCTAGTCATTGTTTGGACCTAATTTAATAATATTGATGGGTTCAAATACCTAAATCTCAGATGATGAATTAAAAAAAAAAAGCGTCTTTGCTAAGATACACAAGGTCAGAAGCCAAGATGTCAACAAATCACCTTCTTTCTCTAATTTTAATTTTAATTTTTCAATACTTTATATATATATATATAATGGAGGATTTCTTATCTAAGTAAAATCAATTCATTTTTTTATAAAAAAAAAAATCTTTCCAAACAATATCATTTTGAAATTGAGATTGATCTAAGTGATCTTGGTAACTCAAATATTAACCCCATAACCCATATCCTCTATCATACTAAATCCCAAACTAGGTCTTGGATTACTATTTTATAGGTTTTGGTTGCATGCAAAAAAAATGTCCTCCATAAATGTGTTGTAATCGATACTACGATCATGAGTAATGAGGTGTGGATTCTAGGAATGATTATCAAATATATTGATAGGCTAGTAGAATTAATTTAGTTTATAAAGAGATCTAGTTGTATATAACAACTCAAATAAAATATAATTATTAAAACTCTTACAAGTTTTTATGATTTTTCTTGATATTTTCTACTTATTTCATATTTTGAGGTTCATTCTCTTATAGTTTTATTTTTATTTTTTTTGATTTCAAGTTGAGGTGGGTTTCTAGATAAACCTCCTAAGGAGAAAGATTTTATTATTATTTTCCATTTAATTTTAGATTTTGGCTTTAAATTTTTTTATTTGATTGGTGATATTTTTTTCTGGCTGAGTTTGGAGATAGTTTTATTTGACAGAATAATTTTTATTATGAATACAGCTTGGCTTGGGTTCCGAGTTTGGCCATTTTCGTGAATTCTATCTTCTAATTTCCTTTAATTCATGGACTAGCTAGTTCAGTTTAGAGTACTCTTCAATTAAATTAAAGAGAAAACGCTAGGGATCATAGCTCCTCACCGTCTGTTTAATTATTATACTTTGTTAACTTATTGTATTTAATATTTAATGAAGTACAAGATGCCTCATCTCATCGCAAATTCACCAATTGTTGACAGTTTAAAATCATATACATTCACAGTGTTTATATTTTCAATAGCTTGCAATTTAGCAACTACTTGGATTTTTTATTTTATTTCCCCCAACATTTACTCTGTTTTTAGGAATTTTTAGGTTTTGAAACCCCCCACACCCCCCTGCAAATTCACCGATTGCAGGTGCATGAAAGTGTATCGAAAATCTTAGTTATTGACAATCAAATATATAATTAAGTGTATGAAATGATATTACAAGGAAGACAAATTTTTAAATTGAATCAGAATCATAAGGGATGAAACCGCAGATGGACTATATATATATGATGCATGCAAATATAAAGAAGAGCATCCTCAAACTCTTAGATCTTTGTCGAGAGAACCTTGCAGAAATGAATAAATAGCATTCCAGCCATTGTCCGAAGGGTGTCCCTGATCAAAAAAGAAAGATGACTTGGGATCCGCGCATACTCCATCCACTGAGCACATGTAATCAACAATCTTGAAGCAACATGGCTGCAATGGGTTCTTGTACTCGGTGTTTTCTGCGACAGGTAGAAAGAATTTAGAAAGGTTAACTAGACATAAACATTTAGTAGTACCTGTGTTACATTAAAAGAAAAGGTGGTTAGAAAATCATGAAAAACATTCACCTGCACCCTGTCTGAACTGGGCGATTGCAGAAACCATAGCGTTATAGAGATCAAGAATCACGAATGTGCATTTGTTTCCATCATCAGTGTTCAGCTTTTCTACTGCTTTCTGCAAAAGCTGGTTGTGGATCATGGCGATTTTGTTGGATTCTTCATCGCAGTTCTGATATGAATTTGGTGGAATTATGTTTAAAGGCAAGCATCCTAGAGGTGGTAATGTTGCCACTGCAATTTTTTTCACTCCAAGGTGATTAATACGCTGGAGGTCTGCAGCGAGCTGTTTTACAAGTCCTTCAGTGAAAGCAGGCAGTCCCTATCATATAAACAAAATTCCAAGATCTTCAACTGGAAAAAAATACTTGTAAGACTTTCTTTATATATTTAGGGTGTGAACGACTCACATCCTTGAAACCTTTCATGGCTGTAAAATAGAATTGATAGTCGTTGGCTCCAGTAGAAACCAGAGCAACTGAATTATCAAGGTCACGTTGACTATATTCATTTTCCTTGAGTATTTGATCAAAATGATTGATCTGGGCCGTCAAGCTATCTATCGTCCATGTCCATGTTGTAGGGAAAACACCACTGCCTCCATATGCAAAGTTTAATCCTTGCTGGGTATTTCTTGACGCATCGTCTTTCATCAGGTGATAAGGTGTTGGCGATTCTATTCCTAGAAATGAGGCTGCGTGTATATATATATTTCACGAATGCAAAAGAGAAAAAAATGTGTTAATATGATTTCATAGCTGAAATACTAATTATAACTGTTATAGAAAAACCAATTCCATACATATATAGTGATCAAAACCAGTCGAGTTGCAGGCTGGCTGCTCTAGTCGTTTGAGTTTTTTATTTAAAAAAATGGAACAGCTCAAAACAAATAAAAACATCTGGGATAAAAATGAAAAAAATGTCACTGGATTTGATTGAACCAAGCCTCACTTGAGTTTTGTCAGCCATACATGGTTTAAGTACTCTCCGGGTCATCAGAGTTTGACTCACCTGAGACAGATTTCAAGTTGGCCTGCCAGATCGGGATGAGTTTAACAGGCATGCATATATAAGAGGAAAGTCAGTAAGCACCTATATGGTCAGTTAGGACACGACCGTCGGAGGCTCGACCGTCTGGTTTACCGGGAAATGTTAGACCAAAAGGTTCCTTCCATGTACCGCTAACATTCTTCGGCCAATTTCCAGTATCGACATAGGAGTCTCCAAAAACAAAAAGTTTTGGAGAGCCCTTATTGGGACAGACTTGAGCTGAAATACCATTGAAAACAACGACGAGTGGTGAATCATCAGAAAGCTCTAAATAATAGAGGAAAATAGATGAACATTTTAAGATAAAGCAATCGGTCTTCTAACCTGCAGAAATAGCAGCGATGGAAAAAAGAAGCAAAACAACCTGGAAAACTCCCTCTCCCTCCATTGGAAAAAGCAAAACGAGGAAAGAAAGAAATTTATAAAGTTGTAGTAATCGTGGAGTACGTTTGGAGAACAATCGTTCTTATAGGGTTTTTGGAGACAAAAGAAAGTGAGGCACCAAAATCGTACCCAAAATTCTTTAATTCAACGTTCATAGTCGACGAATAATCAAATAATTTAATAAAATTTGATGTAAAAGAGATTTGAAGCAAAACAGGATTTTTATACTAGAACCCTCGTTTGTATTTTATTTATGAATAATTATTCTAATTTAGTTTTTTTTTTAAATAGACTAGAAATCAGGTAGTCGAATTAAAACCCTAAACATATTGTAATTTTAGTAAGTTTACTATATGCATGTATCTGTTTTAATTAAACAACAAGATGAAATCACTATTGATTTTATTTCCTTTAAATAAAAATCTACAATATATTTTAAATAAAAATACTATTTATCTCTTTAAAATAGCATCTGTACACAACCCATTCTCTGTACCAAGCCATTACTTGGACACGAAGCGAGTACCTGGGATTTTAGCGGGCATTTCCGTCTTAGGTGATGACTTGTCAAATAACGTTGTGGAAAGACACACGCAATGTCGGAAGTCAAGATGTCACCAAAATATCCATACTGGTTTTTTATTTTTTCTGATTCAGTGAAAGTGGGATATGCAGTCATTGTCGGCTTGATTAAGTCTGATTATTTAGGGCTAACTATATAATTATTATTTGTATGAATACGTCGTTATTTAGTTTATTTTTCTATTATTTAATTTAGATATTGATTCAATAAAACGTAAATGAAAGAATTATTTTATATTTATTGTCAAAAAAACATCACCGCGAGATTCATGGGGTTTATCTAAGTACCTCAAATATTTAAGGAGCTTTTTAAGTTTATTTTTCATGTGTAGGTCTTGGTTGCAGGCAAAATGATAAACTCTAATTATTTTATTTTTATTTGTCCTAATCTATTGTTTGTGATGAAGACGACGTTAATGTAAATCCGACTAGGTTATCAACTGATAAACTCTAAAATTTGAATTGTATTTATTTCCTGTCTAATTTAAATTCAGATATCCATCCAATTAAGCTTAAGTGAAACACGACTAAACTCTAATTACATATTTCAAAAAAAAGTTGTTTAAAGTAAATCATTTAAATTTTTAATTTTTTTTAAAAAATATTATTTTAAGGTTAATCTAGCAACTCAAATATTGAAACAATGACCCCGTACTCAATAATAGGTCTTGGGTTACTATTTCAAGATTTTTTTGCAACTGCATTCTAAACGACGGCGTTTTACTTAATTTTTTATTTTATTTTTAATGTATTCTTTTTTAAAAAATATATTTTAAAAAACAAATATACATGTGTGTGGGTTACAAAAGAAAGCAGTGTTATCGTTAATGGGACCACGGTTATTTGCAAGCATCTTTTTCCCCAGCAGCTTCTGTGGCTCACGTGACTGTTCTATCCTTATTGATTTTTAACCGATGAACAGACGAAAATAACCTTGAAAAAATCATGCATCTATTTAAAATAAACATTAACAACATGTTTGGTGTTGGTGGTCTTTTGGTCAATTTTGGCTGCTGCTTTTTAACATAATGAATTGGATAAGTTTTACAGTACATTTGGAGGGTGTGTGGATACGAAGGTGAAGGATTTTGTACTGTGCCTTCGATTCCTCACAAAATACAAGGTCAAACTCTAATGGTATTCCGGTTGGTATTGATTTTCAATTTGTAAAAAATATATTAAAATAACATATTATATTTTTAAAAAAATATTTTTAACATGGTCAATAATTTAAAATTTCAAAACACTTAAAAATCAATTTAAAATAAAATAAAAATCTAAATTTTCTATATTTTTTAAGTGCTTCCCAAACAAGGCTATAGCCTATAGTGTTTCTAGAATTTGGTTGCTTTTCCAATTTTATTCGTGTTGAATTTTTGGTTATATTTTTGGTGAATGGATTATATTCTTGATAGGATTGCAACAAGTTTAATGAGATAATAAACTAGTGTTATAATTAGCATGGTTTTGCAAAATAAAAAACATTATTTTTTTAGTTTTATTATCGATTATAATTTTAACTAAATACTTTGCTATATTTATAGTTTCAACCATAGTTTTAACAAAAATATGTATTTTAGCTAAATCAACCATAATTAAAAGCAATTTTCTAGTAATAAAAAATCCAATTTAATTCAAGTTCGATTTAATAGCAATCCATGTAATTCAAATAATCAAATAATTTGACTTATGATTCAATTAAATCAATCAAACTTGATCGAAACTGACCCGAACGGTGGCAATTACCGAACTTTCCCCAAAAGACAAGCTTGCACATGGGTAATAGCCATGGCTGTCGCACCGGTTCGGGTCAATTTCGAAAAGACTAGCTTGCACATGGGTGTCAGGTGCTTGTTTATGCTGACGTGTGCAAAACATTTTGCCTGCCAACTGACCTCCAAATGTGGACAGTGTGATGCAATCGAAGATATTTTTTAAAATTAAAAGGAATGGCATTTAGATATTTTTTTAATATCCTTTAATTATTAAAATTGAGTTTTTTTATAGTTGTCAATACCGTTCCGGTTGCCGTTCCGGTTTTTCTCTTGGAACGGAACGTTCCGGTTTCGGAGCGTTTCGGTGTACTGTTTCGGGGTTGTACTGTTCATATATAATTAATTATATATATATATATATATAATTAAAATATTAATTTAACAAGTATAATTAAAATTTAAGATAAATTAACTTTAAATTATACAATATAAACACAAAGCCAAACAAATATAATCTCAAAATTAGAAAAAAAAAATCAAAAGTTAAAAAAAAAAAAAAAAAGAGGATTTTAAGGCCGGAACGGCACACCCGAAACGTTCCGGCCGGAATTTGACCGGAATTTTTGAAACAGACCGAAATTAAAACCGAGCCGTTTTACCTTGGTTTTTTTAACCGAATGTTCCGGCCATTCCGGTCGGAGCAGAACAGAATGGACAACTTTTCAACTCGAAAAATATAGCGTGCGTAATTAATGGATGATTATAGAGCTATTAGGCTCATGACTCGGCTGGAGAGCCGAGCCATGGGCTTGTTACGTCAGTGTAAATACAACAAGAGAGAAGGCTAAAACAGTATTATTTTGAGGGGAAAGAATTATAAAAATCAAACTGGGTTTTAACGAGCGAATTTGACTAAATCAACTCTCAGGAGCTCCTTGTTCATGAGTCAAGACAGGTGACTGCGAGATTTGGCGGGTACTGAAAGACAGAGAGATGTATGTACAGCTGGCAAGCAGATTGAATTGCTTTGAGGGAATCTACGAGCAAGTTGGAGTGGTGAGATAGATTGGGAAATAAATGCCCAAAATGGAAAGATCATGATGGATTGATTGGCTACAAATGTCTTTCCAATCGTGTTGGTGGGAAATCTCCATGAAAAACTAAAATAATATCCTTGAACATGATTATCTTCATACAGATACAAAAGACATGCTTATTATCAATTACTTTTTGAAATACTTGTTGTAAGTTATAAGATATGATCTTGGATATAAAAAAAAAATCTTTAATTTATAGCCAAATATTGAAGGCATCCTTTAAATAAAATGGGGATGGGAAAGTCATGAATTAGCTAATCTGTTTAAAAAACCAATAGTAAATTAATTCACTTAATTCATCAAATAAATTACTCCAATTTCTTGATAATTAAAGATGACTAGGGGGTGCTTGGGAGTCCGATTGGAAAGTATTTTTGAAAAAAATTAAAAAAAAATTATTTTTATGTTTTACTTTAAATTAAAAAAAAAGTGTTTTTAAATCATTTTAATGTGCTAATGTTAAAAATGATTCAAGAAAAATTATACATTTCTAAACAAAAAATATTTTCAAAAATAACCTCAATTATACTCCAAACAGGTAAAATCCAAGCACAACTAGGTAATTACTATGTTAAAAATGCTTTAGAAAAAGGTCGTGGTATAGTTGCTTTCAAATTAAAAGCCATTTGTATCTGTGATTTCCATGAAACTCCCAAGATGAAATTATTTTCTACGACAAAACAAAAATGGGGTTATATATTACCTACAAGATAAAACTCGTGCCATATTTACTGTGCTTTTTCTTCATTGTACACAGAGACTCATGGCACTGTTCATTGCGACAGTAAAATTATTATTTTACCCCGGGATTGAAAAATTTTAGCCCCCATGACCAGGGGTATTTTCGAATTTTTCAGGGGACATGAATGACATTTACATATTTGTTGCACAGTGTAACGACGCAAATAGCCCCCGAAAAGACAAAACAATTCACCCCCACACAGGGGTGGTCTCGGGTTTTCCATAAACTTTGCAAAGTGAGTCGACTGCAATAACCCCCGAAAAAGACAAAAATGAGCAATGTAGATGGGGTAAGGCTGTATTTTTCGCTCCGGTTATTTTGTGATTTTGACTGGGTTCAGGGGTGTTAAAGTAATTAGCCAATATTTTTTAACTTTTTTTCAGACACCGCGGGGCGCGTCGTATGGACGCTTCCGCGGTATTCAACGCGGACGCGCATATAAAGCGGCACGTGCAGGGTCCTCAGGCGGCCAAAACTCCACCTCCGTAGTCTCTTCTAGTTCGCCTACCTGTCCTTTGTCCACCGGTGACGCGCGTGTTCGTCTCCGGTGTACAGTTAATTGCAGGCAAACGATTTTAGATGTTTTCTCTCTCTTCCCGACGTAACTTACGCCTGGGTCCTTAATGTCTGTCATTTGTTAATTTTGGTTCCTGAGGTTTGGATTTCGTTTTTATTCTTGATTTCTTGAATTGAAAGTTTGATTGTTTTTAATTGTGCCCTTCAATTAAAACTAATTATAAATGTTGGTTTTTATTTTAGTCCTGATACTTTTTATTTTTTATTCCTTTAATTTTTGGTAAACTGATTTTCATTTCTTTTAATTTTGTCATCCAATTGAAATTGGTCATATATGCTACTTTTCATTTTAGTCCTTATTCTTTTAATTTTTAACAATTTAAACAACAATTACCTTTAAAAATGTCATTATTTATTTCAGTCCCAAAGTGTTTTTTTGTTTCAATTTTATCCTTAAATTGATATTAATTATATATATTATTTTAATTTGTTTTAATTGTGTCCTCCAATTGAAACTGGTTGGTTGTATATTATACTCTTCATTTCAGTCCTTATTCTTTTAATATTTTAACAAAATTACACTATAATGTTTTTTAAAAATAGCTTTATTTGTTTCGGTACCAAGATTTTTATTTATTTTAATTTTATCATTCAATTAGAATTGATTATATATATTATTTTTAATTTTTGATTCTTATTCTTTTAATTTTTTTTATTTAATATTAATTCCTTTGATTTCTTTATGTCATTCCTGGACAATATTTATTTTTTATCTGTATTTATACATCTATGCTTTTAGTTTTTGTTTTTAGTTTTTATTGGGGTTTTATTTTTAATCGGTTCAATCTTGATATTTTAATTTGTGTTGGTGATCATTATAAAATTAATATTGCTCTCTTTTTCCTGTTTTTTGTGTTTTTTGTTATTTTTATTTGCTCTTTGAATCAGATGATTTTTATTATTTTATTATTTGTGCAATAATAATGATAATTTTAGTGACTATTTTTTAATTGTTTATTTGTAGAAATGTTTTGTTTTTTTTTTAGTTTTTCGGAACAATTTAATGATTTTAATTGTCTAAACAATAATGTTAATAATAATTTTAACTATTATAGCAATGATAATGACAATAATGTAGGGATGAATTTTCAATTTATATTTTTGTCTTTTTGTGGATAGAAAATTAACTACTCATATTTGTTATTTGATTATTGCAAGTATTTTCACAATTTATATTTTGTTTTTGTGTTTGATTTAAATTAAATTATAAAATAAAATAATCTTAATACACTGAATTCAATAATTCAAACGTTTGAAACTTCTTGCTTTTTTAATGATGATGATAATTTTATGTTGGTTATTTCGTTGAAACCTACTAAACAAATAAATTTATATTGATTTAAAATTTATATATTTTATAGAAAACTTGTACTTGACACGAACTTTGCATTAATTTATTATTTTGATTAAATTTATATTATAATAAAAAAATTATACAATTAATATTTTTTTATACAAAAAAAAAATATTATACCGTCTACGACTACTAGCGGGGGTAGTGGCTGGTATATGTGAGGAGAAGAAGATAGAATGATGTTATGAATTGGAAAGAGTTGGGATAGTCCTATAAATTAAAGGGCACCAATAGTCTACCGTACCAACCTAGCCCCTTTACTTTTCTACTTTTCCACTGGAGTTTTAAGCTTCCCTCGTTAATGGAGTCTAAAGATTCTGTGCAAGCTACTTTGGGGTATTTCTTTTTCTTTCTCACCATATCCTTCTTTCTAACCTTAGTGCTGCTGTATCTTCTAAGATCAAAATTCTGGTACTGCAACTGTGAAATCTGTGCTAATTACCTCTTATCAGGATGGTCAAGAGAGTTCAAGAATATCTGTGATTGGTACACTCACCTTCTCCAAAATTCTCCTGGACAAACGATTCACATTCATGTGCTTGGCAACACAATCACTGCAAATCCTGACAATGTTGAGTACATTCTGAAAACAAAATTTGAAAACTACCCAAAAGGCAGGCCCTTTTCTGCAATCCTCGGTGATTTTCTAGGTAAAGGTATTTTCAATGTAGACGGCGATTTGTGGCTGTTTCAAAGAAAAATGGCTAGTCTAGAGCTTGCAAGCATCTCGATTCGAAACTATGCATTTGAGATTGTCAACACTGAGGTCAAACGCCGCCTTCTCCCTCTGCTGACATCAGCTGCTAAGAGTATAGATGGTGGCCTAATAGATTTACAGGATGTTTTCAGACGATTTTCGTTCGATAACATTTGTAAATTTTCCTTCGGGTTAGACCCCGGCTGTCTTGAATCATCATTGCCGATTTCTGTTTTCGCCGAGTCCTTCGATCTTGCATCGAAGTTATCAGCGGAGAGGGCCATGGCAACATTGCCATTAGTTTGGAAGATCAAAAGGTTTCTCAACATGGGCACAGAGAAACATCTCAGGGAAGCTATCGAGGTTGTCGGCCTTCTTGCGGACGAGGTCATCATGCAGAAAAGGAAGTTAGGTTTCTCTACAAACCAAGATCTTCTGTCAAGATTCATGGCTGGCATTACTGATGATCGATACTTGAGAGACATTGTTATAAGCTTTATTTTGGCAGGCCGTGACACGATGGCCTCAGCCCTGACAACATTCTTCTGGCTGCTAGCAACTCACCCAAAAGTTGTGTCCAGAGTGAGAGAGGAGTCCGACCAGGTCATGGCCTCAAATCAAGAGCTTGCGAGCTATGAACAGATAAGAGAAATGCATTATCTCCACGCAGTTGTTAATGAAAGCCTGAGATTATATCCACCAGTGCAGTTCGACTCAAAATTTGCCATGGAAGATGATGTTTTGCCTGATGGGACTTTCGTGAGGAAGGGGACGAGGGTCACCTACCATCCCTATGCAATGGGTCGGATGGAAGGGATTTGGGGCACAGATTGTATGGAATTCAGGCCGGAAAGATGGCTTGAAAACGGTGCGTTTTGTCCGATCAGTCCTTTCAAGTGCCCAGTTTTTCAGGCTGGGATCAGAGTTTGCCTGGGGAAGGAAATGTCACTCGTGGAGATGAAAATTGTAGCTCTTGCTGTGGTGCGTAAGTTCGACGTTAAAATTGCTGCGCCGGAGGCTGCTCCCCGGTTCGATCCGGGGCTAACCGCGATGCTCAGCGGTGGGCTTCAGGCGGAAATTAGAGAAAGGGTCATTGCAGAATAATATTGTATGATTTTTATTTTTATTTCTATCTCTATTTTCATCAATGTTTGGTATGATTCATGGATGTCATTTTATTGCGTGGTACATACATGTGAGATATGTGCAAGAGGTCAAGAGTCACGGAGTGGAGAAGAATGACAGTGACCATTTAACCTGTAAAATGACCTAGAATATTGACCTCTATTCAGAAAAAAAAAAAAGAAGAAAAAAAGGAAAATATTCTATCATAAGCAATAGAGCAAAAACGCACATGAACATTGATGTTTCATTTTTTTTATAAATAAAATAAAATAATAAAGATCAATATGGTTAAATGTCAACCAATCATGTTATCATAAAAAATGATTATCATCAAGTAGGGGGGGGGGGGGGGGGGGGGGGGGGGAATATATATATACTTATATCCCTAATTAATCTAATTTAATCTAGTCCATAAATAACAGTTCATGATCTAATAAATTGTCTTATAATTTCTATTTGCATCCAAGTCGGTAGAGGGAAAAATATGACCAAACTCTACTCCAAAAAAAATAATCAAATAGTATCTCTTCTACAAGAAAAACAACCAACAATTTTTTTCTAATTTTATCTTCTTAATTTCTTTTTTCTTTTTTACCCACCAGCTCATCAAACTCGTCAAGCCTCGATTTTTAATACCAAATCAAGCCAAGAACTTCAAACCCTTGAAACCAATCCCTAAATCAATTAGGCAGAATATCAGCTGGGCTGATTTAGGATCTCTGTGACTGACCCGTTAACGTGCATCTAGTTTTGCTTTTTGACAAAGGTACTGTATAATTTATTGGAAAATTAAATTAAATTCAGGTAATTAATCTAGGAGAGTAATTAAGCTGTTTACAAATAGATCCCTGCCATGAACACATATAAATTTCAATAAATAAATCCCATAAATTAAATCAATAATACCATCATCATCTTAATTGTTCAGGAAAAATCGGCACCGTGGTAGCTCTACAAGTAGAGTTCCATCTTCATCTGAACCCAAATTAACAATGAAGCACATATAATTATATTCTTTTATATAACAGCAATTATTAGATGAGGGAGTTTTTTTTAATAAATCTAATAATTAATATCTTCTAATATTTATAGGTGAAATATGTAAAAATACCAAGCAAGATTAGCATAACTCATGTGTCATCCAGATATCTTTACTGGATGAACAGCTATACGGCAGCAAACCTCTGCCATACATCGTACTCCATTTTTCAAATGTAGGGTACCAGTCGAGAGTGTCTTCGGTCTGATACCATTCAAAGCCATCTCTTGTGCCAGTAAAGGAACATTCAACGTTAAAAAAAAAGGGGGGGGGGGGGGATGAAAAGAGTAAGAGAATACGATCTCTTGTCTGAGGTGAACAAGAACATACCTGGATAGAAAGAAGCCATCAGATTCCCAGCCGAGCCTCCTCCAAAGTTAAGCTTAGACAGCAAGTTATTTGAAGAAAATGCGTTGTAAAAGCCAGATCTCCTTCAGATGACGAGGAGATTAACAGTGTTCTTCGGAGGAATGAAGGGTTAAAAATACAGCAATATCACTTCAAAAATGTCTTACAGAGTCAAGCCACGATCATTCATTAGCTTACATGTCGTACGTCTACCTAGCTACCGTTGGAGAAATGTTTGTCAATATATACAACGAGTGCTTTGGTTAAAAAGTGAATAAACTATTATCATTTTATTTTATTTTTTTATCTAAAACTAGTTAACTCTCGAGATTTGATTGGATCAAAACCCATGTATTTATTTTTATTTAAAATTCTAATATTATTTTAAACCAATCCTGACCACATCAAGTCAGAGGTCAATCTGAAAGTTTTGGATAGCTCTGCTTTCTGTTCATCAATACCCCCATATTTTGCACATGGGATCCAAACATTTATGGCAGCCTGGACGAGTTAGCTAGCTGGAAGGATGGTTGGTGCAATATAATTGTGAATTTTACAGAGCAGAGCCCACTTCCAGTTGCCAGGCACCTGCGTACATAGGTGGAATCTGCTCTTTCTGCTGCATTATTTTCCTGGAAATTTATTTCTGACAGCGATCGAAGTGGAGAATGAAAGGCTGAGAAGGGTGGACGATCTATCTTAGACACCTGTAATTTCCATAACTTAAATGTGCCAGGAAGATAATACATGGCAGAAAAATTTCAAGGAAAATATATTAAACGAGTCATGCACGTATTAGAAAACTAGCTAGAAATTCTCCATCAAAAGAGAAGATTGGTGCATTGTGGAAAAAATTCTACTTATGATTTCTCACGTTGCTTTGGGTCGCTGGGTTTTTGTTTTCGTTTTTTTCATTGAATTTTCATAATACATATTTAATTAACCTAATTCTTTGTATAAATTAAACAAAAATAATAAATTATTGATGTAATTTAAAGAGGGAAGAAGAAAGGGAGATCGTCTCGATTATAATAGGAATACGGCTAAAAATATTAATAGGCAGCAATCTTGCATTTAACTAATACTTAATAATGGTACGGTCGATAATAAAATACCCTTACAAATTTACAAAAAATAATAATCATAACATTAATATCTATTATCATTAGCACCACATGCAAGCTGTTAATTACAGAAGATATTTATTTTATAAAACATAAAATTCAAAAAAATATTTTGTATATGAGATCGTAAATTTCAAATACACAGAATATTTATATTTAAGGTTTATTCACTATAGGAATTAAGAATTATTTTTGGCCACGTCATTATACACAGAAGACAGCGTATACATCATAAGCTGACAAATATGGATGCTGGTGACCATAATGGATGAACGAATTGACATTGGGCTTTTGCTAGGTGGGCGGGGGGCCCACAATCCTAAGGTCTTATCTTTTTCTAGTGTAGCACTTGAAATCTTTGATGTGATGGAGGCCCGCTCAATTATGTTTTTAAAGCTAAAGGTGTGGGGAACATTTTTAATTCATAAAGTTAATATTATGAATTAGAATCTACGTTGTGTTTTTTATTTTTATTTTTATTTTTACCTTTACCTTCCTTTTATTTCTTTGTTTATTGGTTTCTTTAATTTAGTTTTTATATTATGTATTTATTGAAATTTATATTTAATAATTTATTTTTTATATAGTTATCACGGTATCAAAAATAAAATCTCAACATGTAGGGTGAAAATTTTAACTTGGTATCATAAAAATATCCCAGCTTCATGGTAGGGAGAATTTTTTTTTCTAAATGAATTCAACTATGTGATCATCTATTTTATCATATAGTTAGAAATATATATAGTTTAGAAAAAAAAAACATGTTATAAAATTTTAAAAAGTCCATGAACATGTCATGGGATTGACTTTTTTTTTATTGTTTAAAAAAAATATTTTTCTAGTTTTTCTTTCTATATTGGGTTGATTGAGAATAAAGTTTCGAGGGTTATTAATGCCATTGTATCCATTACCTAGTTTGTAGATTTTATGTATTATCCCGGGTTACCAGATTCACGGGTTTAGCAGGTTAACCCATCAAACTTGATTTTTTTTAGTTCTCAGGGTCTCTTGATTTTTTTTTATTTCACTCCTATTCAATATTATAGTGGTTGATTTATATAGTTATCATGATCACATATAAACATCTTATTCAAGGTTAATGTTTGATTTTACAAGCATTTATTTTTATTATAAAATAAAATAAAATAATTTTCAAGAATAACAAGGGTATTAAACTCATTGAATTTTATGATCTAAATCGAAAGATAATCAAGGTTAATTTGATTTGGTATTGTCTCAATTTTAAATATATTTATTAGAGTGTGATGCAGTTGCGATAGCTCCACCTAGTATATCAAGTTTGAAATGGTTTTTTTTAGGGTTAAATGGGAGGCTGTTTATTGTTGTGTTTTAAAAAATTATTTTAAATTTTAAATTAAAAAACTTGGATGTTTTTAGATTATTTTCATATAATGATATCAAATGTAATTTTAAAATAAATAAATAATATTATTTTAATATATTTTTAAATAAAAAATACTTTCAAATAATCATGCATACATATATATATATTTTAATTAAGCTCTTGTAAAAATTCATTCGATTAATAAGCTTCTAATCATTTGTGATATTTTTAAAGAAAAAAAAACTATGTAAAATATCTTATGATGCTATAAAAAAATGAGCACTGTATTTTACAAAACACATTTTATTCTAAACAATCCAGAAATTAAATCTTTTTAACTGCTTGCCCAAAGCTCCATTCATTTTTTTTAATTAATATAGATGTCCGAACCAGTTTAAATAATTATTTTCAACACCTCATCTATATAACATAAAAAACACTAAGATCAGGAATTAAATTGGCAAGTCTAAATTGATCAGTGTCCACTCAAAAAATAAAACGAGACTAGAGGGGTACATGAATGGTTCTGGTTGGCAATCGATAAGTGAAAAATTATTTTTAAAATTATTATTTTTTAAAATAAATTAAAATTTATATAAATGGCATTTGGTAAGTGGAGTTTCGTACAGCAACGGGGGTTGGGTGTACTATATGTGCGGTACAGGTCTGTACTGCCTTCATATTGCATGCCTTGAAAGGGAATCCATCGACAAGAAGGCGTGCCCTTCTTCTTTCCATTTCCATTTGGTCACCTACCAAAATAAAATAATTTTAATATTAACTCTTTTATTGGAAAAATCAATTATATTAATTTTTTAAACATAAGATTACTGTGATATTAATCTTCCAGGATACTAGGATTTTTTAAACCGTCATGCTCTTCTAAATACATTACAGCAATATCAACACAAAAAATGCCTGAAAAACATGTTTTTATTAAATAAAAAAAATGAAACATTACGTGGATGTTCATTTTTTATTACAGGAGTATTAACAAGTCAAAGACAAGACAATATTATTAAAACATGGTTTGCGTCTGAGTTGGGTTGGGTTGGGTTGGGTTGGGAAAAAATATACTTATAAATTGTTTAATCACTCTTAAGAAGAAATAGTTTTCTGTTGACTCAATAAAAAAACACTCTTAAGAAATAGATTACATTAGGCATAAGTAGATGATTTGAACCAAAAAAAACAAAAAAAAAAGAAGGAAAAAATAGAAATAGAAATAAAATAGGAAACTGTTGCCGGGACCCACAAGAAAAAACAAAACAAATAAAGGTCATCACGCACATAAAGGAATTCTATAAATCGACGACTTTGAAGAATACATTATCAAGAACAGACTTAAAATCCTCTCCCTGTCTTCTTGATTCCTTGTTTTTTGTTCTGTTTGATACATCAGTAATACCACAATCATGTCTCAGGTACCGAACTTTCTTATTTCTCGATCCATCTTTTGTGGCAAGGCTATGTTTTTAATATTTTTATTTTCTTGCTGTTTTGACTTGTGATGGGATGTTTGTGAGTTTTTGATTGATTTTGGATTGCCATGTTGAATCTCAAGTTTGAATCATTCTAGGATTATTGGGTTTTTGTTAATTTTGTTCCGCTCGAGGATTTAAGTGAATTCTGTTATGGTTAAAAATGGTGGTAAAGGTGTACAATTTAAAATTTCTGATCCTCGTTGTTGAGGGAGAAAGATTGCTGCTTTGCTGTTGGGGAACCTGGAACTGTTGTTTTGGATCATTTCCGGTTATGGTTGAATGAAAATCGTAGGCTTTTTTTTCTTCTGTTTTATTGTTATGGGTTAGAAATTTGTCTAGGGTTGGATGTTAACAGAGGTCTTAACCTGTTTTTGAGCTTGTCTTGGTATTTGCTGCCTTCCCTTTTCTTGATCTGTTGACATTATGATTATTGCTGCTGATTTTTGAATGTGTAATGATTTTCAATTCTGCTCGATTGCAGACTGTTGTCCTCAAGGTTGGTATGTCATGTGAAGGCTGCGTTGGGGCTGTGAAAAGGGTTTTGGGCAAAATGGAAGGTTTGTTCTTGCCCTTGCTTTCTAATCTTTTCAGTCTCTGGAGCTTTGTTGACTGTGTCTTTCTCTCAACTCACACACAAAAACAATTGAAATGGACAAACATTTTAGATGGGCTTTGCTGGGTTGTCAATCTTAGTTCTTGAATGCTAAGGTACTATTCCAGGAAGTTTAGGGCAAGATGTACATCATGTTCATGGTCTATTGATAATGAACTAGGGCAAAGATTGGTTACAGAATTTTGCACCCTTTGCAAGTAGGTTAGTTAGCAGTTTGGTATGATGAGGTTTCGGAGCATCTGCAATTTGTGAAGAATAGGAAATTTACAATCAGAAAGCAATCCACTTCTTTACTCTTCATCAACCAATTAAAGGAAAAGGAATGAAAGTTAAATCTCAAATATTAACCATCAAATCTGTCTGAGAATTCCTTGAGCAAATGCTATTTTCATATTAAGCGGAGTCCCTTTAGTTTTTGTTATCTGATGATAATAGAGTGTTTATCCTGTGAGCATCTTCAGGTGTGGAATCTTATGACATTGATTTGAAGGAGCAAAAAGTGACAGTGAAAGGAAATGTGCAGCCAGATGCTGTTCTTCAGACTGTTTCCAAGACCGGGAAGAAGACTGCCTTCTGGGAAGCAGAGGCACCAGCAGAACCCGCAAAGCCTGCAGAAACCGTGGCTGCTGCATAATGTGGATAATTCCAATATTTACTATGTGAAACAGTGCTCTAATGGGTTATAGTTTGTCGAGCTTTCTATGATCATGATGTGGATTGTGGTTATCCAGCTTGCTTTTACTTGGATGTAAGCTATAATAATTTCTCTGCTACATGCTACATTCATATGGTTATCTGTATTATCATTATACAGAAAAAACTCTCTTTTCTTGCATGTCTATAGTATTCACATGATCCTTCTCAGGATACGAAAGTACGCAAAATGAATTGTATGCTTGACCCGTTTAGAGGTCATATCTGGGGCCAGGACTAGTCAAATGAACGCGTCAACTTTTGAACTCACTGTGCTGTCTTCCCCAACATTACACTAGTCCATAGGTTTTTTTCTCGTTCTTACAAGAAAACGCAAGAGCCTGGAGGATAAAAACTCGAGACACGAGAAAGAAGGTGAAAGTGAAGAGGAATGTGGTGTTTAACTTCTGTGTTTTGTCTCTGCACCACCTTCCCCAAACAACCTCGGGGTAGGGCAGTCTCTGCCATGATAATTTACATTTGGGTCTCGCCCAGATATGAACACAAACACCCATCTTCAAAGTCGAGTCTTTTTTTCCCGATCAAACAGGAAAACAAAATAATATTTTTTATTTCAATTATTTTTTTAGTTTTTAATTGTTTTGATCGGCTTAGAAAACCTCCATGGTAAGAGGGAGGCCACCAAAGAACCCCGACAGCACCACCAGCCAACTGAAAAACCTTTGAGCAGGAAACAGAGCAAGTTTTTCACATTGAAAAAGATATTTCTTTCTTGATTTACCTTGGGTGGTAAAAACAAAAGTTTCTATAAATATGAGATAATATATTATTAAATCGGAATTATTAAATTCAAAATCAAATGGTAATGACACTGTAGCCAATCACTAGCTGACTAGTATGAATGAATGAAATCTCTAATCATTGATTTGATTTTCATTTAACTTTTTATATCTTGCTTCTGTCACCACTAATTGTTATCCTATGCAATACATTATTGATAAATTAATAACTTTGATTAAATAATATTTTTACTTAATCTCAATTGAAAATAATATATCAATTAATTAATCAACTTTCATCGTTTTTTGGATATAAAACCCTACTCCTGACTATAAATGACCCTGACTTTCACATGGTTTCCCTCTATCTCTGAAGATCAAAGAAAAACCCTCAAATGTAAAATATCGCTTTGACCTTTTCTTCGCATTACGGCAAACCCTTGTTTTATCACTCTTATTTGTTTGCTTTTGTTGAAATTTAGAGAAAAAAGAAAGAAACAATGAAGACTGCTGCTGCTTTTTTGTTGGCTGTTTTGGGTGACAACAATAGCCCTTCTGCTGAAGATATCAAGAAGATTTTTGCCTCTGGTATACGCTTTTTTGTTTTTGTTTTCTTGTTTATATTCTTCTTTTTGGCTTGAAAGATGATGTTTTTTTTTTTCTTGGGTGGAGAGAAGAAATCTTGAAAGGCAAGTAATAGGAAACCTTGGGTCTTTTTATTTTAAAAAATTTAATATTGTGTTCATGAGTTTGGATGATATTATTCCTGGGAATAAAAGAATGACCAGAAAATTAAAATATCATTATAAATTATGTTAAAATATTTATTTTCCTATTTGGGATCAAAAACAGGGGATTAGCTAGTTTTTTTCTCACAATGTTGAATGTGATATGCTAAAATGTTAATGAGTTGCTTGCTGATGCTGTGTGTTATGGCTTGAAAAGTAATATATTTTCAAGCAAACAACATATTCAAAATGCATTATATTACTCTGCTTCCATCGATGTTTATGGAAATAATTAGGCTTTCTGAGTTTTTCAATGCTCTGAACTATGGTCTTCAGTTGGTGCTGAAGCTGATGACGATAGGATTGAACTACTCTTGTCTCAAGTTAAGGGTAAGGATATATCTGAGCTTATTGCTGCTGGAAGGGAGAAATTAGCTTCTGTGCCTTGTGGCGGCGGTGTAGCAGTGGCAGCTGCTGCTCCAGATTGACAGAATTGATGAAGTCTGCTTAAGGAAGGGAAGATTAGGCAGAGGATTTTTTGCTTTAGTCATTTACGCAATTTCCATTCTTAGTTACTATTCATAACAGGAAAAATATTTCCTGTCAGGATTTTAGTTTAATTCAAATTTCTTGTTTTAGTTGATTTCCATTTCCTGCTATTGTAATCCTTATATAAGGAAACCTTTCAATTCAATAAAATTATGTTCTTCCCGAAATCAACAATTGCCTTTTGTTCTTCAATTTTCCAATTTCCAGATTTTAATCCAAACAGTAACTGTTACTAACAGTAACTGTTACTAACAGTTACTGTTCAGATCATTGATTTCTAACAGTGGTATCAGAGTCTGGTTGATCTTACGGGCTGAGGGAAAATTGTGAGTGAAACACGAGAGATTGTGAGTATAAACACCTGGGGGGTTGAGAGAAACACTGAGTTCTAAGAAATCAATGGCATCGTCATCATCCTCTGGACACTCGCACTCATCGGTTCCAATTTTTGATGGTGAGCACTATCACATTTGGGCTGTCAAGATGAGATTCTTCTTGAGATCCTTAGGGTTATGGAATGTTGTGGAGACAGATGCTGATCCCACACCATTAAATGAAGACCCTACAATGGCACAGATCAAAGTCTATGAAGAAGAAAAATTGAAGAAGGACAGGGCTATTACCTGTCTTCATTCTGGAATTTCAGATCA
The DNA here is from genome assembly GCA_027405865.1 of Salix purpurea. NCBI lineage: Eukaryota > Viridiplantae > Streptophyta > Magnoliopsida > Malpighiales > Salicaceae > Salix > Salix purpurea. Next base: position 997,539 of record JAOWLH010000012.1, read on the forward strand.
TGTCTTCACCAAAGTAATGGACCTGGAAACCCCAAAGAAGATATGGGACAAACTCCAAACTGAGTTTGAAGGCAGTAGCAGGGACAAAAACATGAGATTGCTGGCATTCAAAAGGGAATTTGAGCTGATCAAAATGAAAGACAATGAGTCTGTCAAAGACTACTCGGGCAGGTTGATAAACATTGTCAATCAAATGAGGCTTTTGGGGCAGACTTTTGAGGATCATAAAGTTGTTGAAAAGCTTATGATTTTGAATCCAAAATATCTGCTATAGAAGAGTCTTGCGATTTGCAAACTCTCTCTACTGCAGAATTGATTAGCAAACTTCACATCCAAGAGCAAAGGGTGCAGATGAGAGATGATGAAGTTGTTGAAGGTGCATTCTATGCAAACAATAAGGGAAGGCAGACTGCTATTGTTCCCAAGAAAAATTACAGCAATAGGGAATTAATTACGGTTCCTAAAAGACATACACTGTCTTCATCAAAACAGCCTTTCTCACCTTGTTCTTACTGCAAAAGAACTAATCACGCAGAAAAGGATTGTTGGTTTAAGGGGAAAACAATCATTCATTGTGATTTCTGCAACAATCATGGCCATAGTGAAAAATTTTGCAGATTGAAAAAGAAACAATCTCAGCTACAGCAGCAAGCTAATGTTTCTGAAGAAGACAATGATCATGAGGAGGCTGGGGAGCATTTGTTTATGGCTTTGCAGATCAACAATAGCTCCCAAAAGAACACATGGCTGATTGATAGTGGCTGCACCAGCCACATGACAAAATACTTGTCAATCTTCTCGACAATTGACCCAACAATAAGACCAAGGATCAAGTTGGGAAATGGAGACATTGTGCATGCAAAGGGAAGAGGAACTGTCAAAGTTAGTACAACCAAAGGTACTAAAGTCATCAACAATGTTCTTTTTATTCCAGAATTGGATCAAAACTTGTTGAGTGTGGCACAAATGCTCAAGAATGATTATGGAGTAGCATTTAAAGGGAATTATTGTTTCATCACTGATTCCCATGACTTGACAGTAGCCAGAATTAAGATGGAAGGCAATAGCTTCTACTTGAACTTGAATGTTGTAGAAGGACATGCCTTGAGTGCTAGTGCTGATATGAGTAGCATTTGGCACAAAAGATTTGGGCACTACAATTTTGATTCTTTAAAATTGTTGCATGAAAGAAGCATGATTGAAGGCCTACCTGAAATCCATGAATGTGCACAGCTTTGTGAAGGCTGTGAATTAGGGAAGCACCATCGCACATCATTCCCTCATGTTGCATCAAATAGAGCAACAACAAAGCTGGAATTGGTTCATTCGGATATTTGTGGACCAATGAGGACAGCTTCCTTGAACAATAATTTGTATTTCATATTGTTCATTGATGATTTCAGTAGAGTGATTTGGGTTCAATTTCTGAAACACAAGTCACACGCACTCTCAATGTTTAAGAGTTTCAAGTGCATGGTTGAAACTCAAAGTGGTGAAAGGATTAAAGTATTGAGAACTGACAATGGGGGAGAGTATACATCAAAAGAGTTTCAGAATTTTTGCCGTGATTCTGGAATTGTTCACCAGTTGACAGTGCCCTACTCTCCACAACAGAATGGAGTCTCGGAGAGGAAGAACAGGACTGTCATGGAGATGGCTAGGTGTATGATGTTTGAGAAAAAACTCCCTAAGTTCCTATGGGCTGAGGCAGTAAACACCTCAGTTTACCTACTTAACAGACTACCAACCAAGTCTGTAAATGGAATGACACCAATGGAGGCATGGTCAGGTGTTCAACCCACTGCCAAACACCTCAAAGTGTTTGGTTCCCTATGCTATTTTCATGTACCAGCTGTCATGAGAGGGAAGCTAGATGAAACAGCTGAGAAGGGGATTTTTGTTGGTTATGCAGCTGAGTCAAAGGGCTATAGGGTGTACAACCTGAATAAAAAACAAATCCAGATCAGTAGAGATGTGCACTTCGATGAACTTGCTTACTGGAATTGGGACTTGAAGGAAGTAAATAAGCAGCTCACAGCTACACTTGAGGCTGCCCCTGACAGATCCATTGATGAGGACCAGTTTGATGTAGAAGGCACCTCGGATGCAGCTGTATTCAAAGTAAGACCTTTGGCTGATGTGTATGAGAGATGTAACCTAGTACATACTGAACCAACTTGCTATGATGAAGCAGCAAGAACTTCAGCTTGGATTGAAGCTATGAAATCAGAAATTGATTCTATTGAAAAGAATCAAACATGGAGTCTGACAGAGCTGCCACATGATAAGAAAAAAATTGGTGTGAAGTGGGTGTTTAGGACCAAATTTAATCCTGATGGTTCAGTTTTTAAACACAAAGCTAGGTTGGTGGTTAAAGGATTTGCACAAGTGGCTGGAGTTGATTATGGTGACACATTTGCTCCAGTTGCAAGGCATGACACCATTCGGCTTCTACTAGCACTTGCAGGTCAGCTTGGATGGAAAGTGTATCATTTAGATGTGAAGTCAGCATTTCTAAATGGTATACTACATGAAGACATTTATGTGCAGCAACCAGAAGGTTTTGAGGTGGCAGGACATGAACACAAGGTTTACAAACTACACAAAGCTCTCTATGGCTTGAAACAAGCACCAAGAGCTTGGTATAGCAGGATTGACTCCTACTTGACCAAGCTGGGATTTAAGAGAAGTGAGAATGAAGCTACACTGTATCGACAACAAGAAGGTAATGATGTGCAGCTAGTGATTTCACTCTATGTTGATGACATGTTGGTGACTGGAAACAACACAACTTTGCTAGCAAAATTCAAAAAGGAGATGGAAGATGTGTTCGAGATGAGTGATCTAGGAATGATGAACTACTTCCTTGGAATGGAGATACATCAAAGCAATTCAGGTATCTTTGTGTCACAAAGAAAGTATGCTGTTGATGTACTTAAAAAATTCAAACTTGAATCATGCAAAGAGGCTGTTACACCATTGGCACAAAATGAAAAAGTGTCAAAGAATGATGGTGAACCATTGGAAGAACCTTCTGTTTTCAGAAGCTTGGTGGGAAGCCTACTCTACTTGACAGCAACCAGACCAGATTTAATGTTCCCTGCTGGATTGCTGTCAAGATTCATGAGCTCTCCAAGTAGCACTCACATGGGAATTGCTAAAAGGGTGCTGAGATATATCAGAGGTACAAGTGAGCTTGGCCTTAGATACTCAAAAACAGGAGGAGTGTGTTTAGTTGGGTATGCAGATAGTGACTGGGCTGGGAGTGTTGATGACATGAAGAGCACTTCGGGCTATGTGTTTAGCATTGGTTCTGGTGCTATTTGCTGGAATGCAAAGAAGCATGAAGTAGTGGCTCAATCAACAGCAGAAGCCGAATACATTTACATGGCTGCTGCTGCCAATCAAGCCATTTGGTTGAGTAAAGTTCTTGAAGATTTGGGTCAAAAACAATGCACACCTACTGAGTTGTACTGTGACAACAAATCAGCAATAGCAATTGCTCAAAATCCAGTCCAACATGGGAGAACAAAGCATATTAATGTCAAATTTCATGCATTAAGGGAAGCTGAGAAGAACTTGTTTATTAAGATCCTTTACTGTCCAACTGAAGTTCAACTTGCAGATTTAATGACAAAAGCTTTACCTCCATCAAAGTTAGAATTTTTGAAGATAAAGCTGGGAATGTTCAAAGCAGACTTCAAGGAGGAGTGACAGAATTGATGAAGTCTGCTTAAGGAAGGGAAGATTAGGCAGAGGATTTTTTGCTTTAGTCATTTACGCAATTTCCATTCTTAGTTACTATTCATAACAGGAAAAATATTTCCTGTCAGGATTTTAGTTTAATTCAAATTTCTTGTTTTAGTTGATTTCCATTTCCTGCTATTGTAATCCTTATATAAGGAAACCTTTCAATTCAATAAAATTATGTTCTTCCCGAAATCAACAATTGCCTTTTGTTCTTCAATTTTCCAATTTCCAGATTTTAATCCAAACAGTAACTGTTACTAACAGTTACTGTTCAGATCATTGATTTCTAACACAGATGCCTCTTCTGCTGCTCCTGCTGCTGAGACAAAAGAGGAGAAGGTAGAAGAGAAAGAGGATACAGATGGTGTAAGTCAAAATCCTTCTTAAGACCACATTACCAGATTTAAAAGTAGCTAATTGTCATGCTGAATATTTTTTTTCTCCACTTCCTACATCTCTCTTTTCAGTTCTTTTGATCTGGGACCTCCTTTCTCCTCGTGCTTTCATGTCTAGCTTTGTCATCGTATAGATCATATGATTATTGTTATGAATTTTATTCGATTGCTAGTGCGCTGATTTTCCCTATGTTTCATTCCATGCAGGATTTGGGCTTCAGTCTCTTTGATTGAGGAACGATGATATCAGAAAAAAAACTTTATTCTTTAGATCAGCTTTAGAGCATTATTTCTACAGGATGGAGTTTATGAGTATTTTCCTTTTTGAGACTATAAAACCCTAGAAGTGCTAGAAAAATCTGAGGTTAATGCATTTATAACCAAGGTTTAAAATGTGGATTGTGATATTTTCCCTTTTGTTATTTATCTTTGTACAAAGATTAAAATTTCGGTTGAGGTATAGCATGAACGACTGCAATACACACAAAAGTGGTAGAACTAATGTGAAAATTTATCAATCTGGTATCTTTTTGGATGTTTAGAGAGATGCTGTTGGTCTCGTCCCACGACAATCATAAAATGGCAGCACCAAAATATAATTTTGGATGTTGACTGTTCATGAAGAATGATGGCGTATACCAGTAATCAACTCTTGATTTTCAGAATATTCAATGAACTGTACCTTTTTGGGGCCATTGCTCTCTAAATGCTCTGTTGTCTAATCACTATGATCGATTTTTTTATTAATCAAGATGAACATGTGGTTTTGTATCATTCTGCGGCATAAGCTCCTTTTATTTAACCGAAATCATTGTACCGGACACCCTTTCTTTCAAGGCCGTGGCAAAAACTATAAAACTGACAGGCGATCCTGTAATTTTTCATTACTGTGAGTTGAAACACTCTTTGGTCCCTGATATTGTTTAGAGTTTCTGGGTGCATCGTGTTCTGTATGAATCAGATTACTTTGAACATTCTAATCTGACTCTGTAAGTTTCTGAAAGGTCTTAGTTGTGTTCTGTATGAATCAGATTGCTTTGAACCGTAATCTGGTAAGAAACCTGTGTAGGTTTTTTGAAAGGTCTTAGCGGTAGCTGTAATGGGCCTTGTTGAATTCTTCTATGGTCTTTAGATGTCCTTTCATAGATTTTCAAACCTCCGACAAAAAGAATCTGATCCCCGTCGCATGCTTTTTTTCTTCCCTCCCCTCCCCACCCAAATAAACTAAATACGTTGTTCCACCTATGGAGCCAAAAGCTTAAAACCATGGCAGTGAGCTAGCCTAGTCTATCGCCCAGCCTTCTTCAGTGTCCAAGTTGAAGTGGTCAGATGTTTTCCGGACTACCACCCCTCTTTTTTTCATGTTCTAAATGGATTAGAAAAGTTCCAGTCTTTATTGCCAAAAGATGTAATAAATAAAGGGTTTTGCCTATCCTGTTAAGGCTAGCAGGATGACAAATGGTGTTCTCAAACCATTGCTTGATCTGTCCTAAACATGATAACCAGTTTGTAACATTACATTTAGCTATTACCCCCAGTGATTTAACTTCTGGGATTGCTGCTCTAACCATAACATCAACCTGTAAGATTTTTGTTCTACACAGCTTTTCTGGTGAATTTGTTGTTGGCCTTAGATCTTCGAGGGCAGAAATCAACCAAAAGACAATAAACAATCCAAACAACAGCATAATAAAAACCTCTAGAGGAGAGAATAAATCTCCCCATCTTCTTTGTTCAGAACAGCAAATGAAGGAGAAACACAGAGGTTCGCTGCAAATTACTGGTGGCTCCGGAACTCCCCCGTAGGGTAGAGAAAGATGCCCACAATAATTCCAGGGAAACATTCATGACATCAAACAACAACTGAAAGATCAAACGGGACTAAAAATGAAATCTGACAAGTTCTAAACAGACTGCAAACTACTAAGTTCCAGCCTTGATTATTGAAAGCTCCGAAACACGGCCGGCAGAGCATAGCATAGCAGAAACCACAGGAATGTGCTTTTCAGCAACCTTGGTAGTCATTGGTCACAATCCTCCTTTCCAGCTGCATCAGAGAAATCCCAGATGAACAACACACCATTACTAATACAAACAGTCATTGATAACTTTCTGCGTCGAATATAGTGCTGGAAATCCACAAACTCGAACTAATATCATATCTGTTACCTCAAGGAAAGCTTCCAGTCTGTTACGCAGAATGGAAAAATCACCTTTGATCATCTCCAGCCTCAGGAGGCAGCTACAAATCAGATAATGTGCAGAAAGTGAGTGGATGGCAGATATGGTAACTAGTATCTATTGCAATTTCAAGTAAAAACTGCATTAGGAGCATAATTTTAATGATTTCCTACTTATCCTTGTTTCTGGCAATAGCAGCCCGACGAAGTTCCCCACAAGAAGTCGCGACCCGGCATGCGCCAATGCTGCAACACCAAATTGAACAAAGCAAGTGAGTCTGAATAATTATATGAAGTATGATGAGTGTTATTAGCCATGATTAAACACAACCGACCCAGCACCGGAAAATTCATAAGCTAGCTAGTTCTACTGAAGGCATTTCGAATTTTTCATCAGGCAATTCAATCATGAATCGACAAAGCACGCCGACACGATTGTTTCTGACAGATAAAAACAAATCAAGGAATCAAAAAGTTCTTAAACATGTTTCGTAAGGATTAATTAATGCAACGCATGGTAGATCTAATCATTGAACGGATTGATAGGGAATCGATTATATCACCATGCGGTCCCTCCTTTAAGCCTGGTGCATAGTTGTTCGAGATGTTTAAATTTCACAAGAGGCTGATCCCTGTAAGAAAATTAAGAATGAAAGAAAATAATAATCAGTGATAAAACACAAAAAAAAGACCTCATTTAGATAAACTGAAAGAACAATCATTGCATGCATGTAAAAGAGATCCAAACGTACAGTTCGGTAGTCATCTCCTCTAAGGTGGTTTCAGAGTCAGATATGTAGGTAGGAATAAGCTCGATAAACAGGAAGGGTCCATTGGCCTCTTTCATGTTGTAACAGTCTTTGAAATGATAGTCCACAATTCCCTGAAAGCAAAACAATTGGCAATCAAAAACACATAAAAAGATTTATCCAGAAAACAAGTAAGCAGACACTGAAAGATGCTAGCGGAGAAAATACATCATCTTCCATGGACTGAATGAAGTCATACAGCTGCTCAGTGAGAGCTTCAAGAGCTGTCAAGCCTGCCATTGCTGAAGAGAAGAAGCTAGCCCCACAGAAGAGCAACAAATAGAAATTAAGAGAAAGAGAGAATCTTAGCGAGGAGCTGTGCATGAGAGGTAACACAGGGGGGGTTTATATAGGTAGTTCGAGGAGTAAATGTGTCTGAATCTGCATGCAATTTTAGAGATGAAGACAGAGTAGTAAAACGTGAAAAAAACCATGGTTGAGGTGAAGACAAAAACGTGGCGGAGCTTTCCTGCATGATTCTGTGCTGGCAAAACAGGCGTTATGGGTTCGCTCAAAATTTGAAATGAAGCGAGGCATACCTGCATATTTGGCAAGAAATACAAAAGGATTGTGCTTGTGATGACTTTTGCGTCTAAGGATTAGGGTGCTCTTGACATATATAATCTACTTTCAGTTACTGCAGCAAGCATGAAATGGAAAAGGATTTGTTGGTTTAAATGGAAGTGGTTTTTGTTTGTAAGAAATTTAATAATTAGTACTTCATATAGGCTTTTTTGAATGCATTAGAAAAGAGGGAAAATGGAAATTAAGACATTTATTTATTAAGGATTAGTATAAAGTATATAATGCAATAAAAGAAGATTTAAAATGTGATAACAGTTGTAATGGTAATAAATGAAAATCCATTTTGAGAAATGTGTCAATATCGTATAATAATAGTTTTCAAGAAACAAAAGCATATTTTTGTTGTTTATATATATATATATAAAACCTTCAAATTAAAGAAAATGGTTAACACAAAATTTATCATTTAAAATAAATTTCTTAGAGATACAGGATTAAAACCCATTAATTTCTTCGTTTATTGTGAATATGTTAAAAATTATTCACTAAACCAATAATTATAATAAATGAAAATCAATTTTCAAAAACAAGTAAATAACGATAATAATTGTTTTCAAGACAAAATTTATCTTTTGTTATATATATATATTATGTTGTTTATGATTAATCATTTGGAATGATTTGTTTCCGAGCAATGTAGAATCAGAATTGTTAATTTTATCGTTTAGCATGAAGATGCTAAGAAATATTCCCTCAATGGATAATTGTAATGAATAAAAATCAATCTTGAGAAACGAGTCAATAACGATAATAATTGTTTTCACTACAAAATTCATTTTTTGTCGTTTATTATAAATATACAAATTATATAATAAACCAAAATAAAATATTAATTTTATCGTTTAGTATGAATATGTTAAAAAAGATTCCCTTAATGGATAAGTGTAATAAATGAAAATCAATCTTGAGAGACGAGTCAATAACGATAATAATTGTTTCCACGACAAAATTCATTTTTTGTCGTTTATTATAAATGGGACTATAAATGTAATATGAATGTTGAAGTTATAGATATGGCTAGGGATGGTAGCATGTAATTTATACAACTCTTTTTTTTTTAAAAAAAACTTTACATATGCCTTAATTATCACCATAAATTTATTTCCTTTATATTTTGAAAATTTGTTTCATTTTTTTTTACCATTCTCAATAAGCTAATTTTAGCCCAAAATCAAACATGGAGGCAACATTTTCTTCTAGTTTTTGCTCCTCTTCTCTTGATATTCAAAATGCTCAACATACATTAAGATGGAAATATGTTATTTTTATAACATGTTTGATGGCTTATTATTCTTGAATTGAGATAAAAACTTATTATTTTTTTCGTTTTGTTATAAATACGTTGACGATTCCTCATTCAGTCAATGTAGTAAAAGGGAAATGTTTAGGCTATGTGTTGAACTATTTTTTGACGTAGAAAAGAAATAATTTGAATAATAAATATGATGGTAATTATAATAAATGAAAATTAATCTTGAAAAATAATTCAATAAAAGTAATAATTCTTTTCTTAAGAAACGCATGTTCAAACTAATCCATCATCTTTTATCCTTTATTGTAAGCATACAGGAAATTTCTAATTAAATGAAATAATTAAGGGCCTGTGTTGGGAGAGCTGTTGTGGTAGCTTTTCAAAGTGTTTTTTGTGCCGAAATACATCCAAATAATGTTTTTTTATTTTTTAAAAATTATTTTTGACATCAGCACATTAAAATGATCTAAAAACACCAAAACATATTCATTTAAAATAAAAAAATAAAAAAATTAAAAAAAAAGCTGCGGCACGGCTTGAAAAAGCCGTGCCAAACAGCCTCTAAGACATCATCGTGAAACGAATATTTTCGAGCGATGTGGGATAAAAAATAAATAAATTATTTTTTTTATTACGATTACATTTATGTATTTTTTTCTCGTTCAACCAATGGTATAAAAATAACCTAATAAAACGGAGACTATGAATGAAAGTTTCGAAACATATGAGGACCATAGTAAGTATTGCCATCGCCAGGTATAGCTTCCAGCACAGGCCTGCAAGGCCCAGTATTACCTCAGTTATAAAAGCCCAGTTCTATACGGCGTTTCTTTTTACGTACGGGTCAAGCTCTAACAAAATTTAAAGATAAAATCTCTTACAGAGCACAGTTATCCTATAGTAAATCTGGCCAGCCCTAAATAGTTTTAAATTGAAACAAATATTAGTTGATTCAATCAAACCGCAGACTAATTTATAATAATAATAATAAAAAAACAATACGACTTGATTCTTTTATAATAAAATTTCACAATATCATTTTAATTTTTAAATATTATTTTACTGGATTAACTGGATCAAGACGGTCATATATCATTGTGTAATAAATTTGGTTTCCTACAATAATAATAATAATAATAATAATAATAATAATAAATAATACATCTTTCATACCATTTTACATAATAAACTAGATAAAAAAAACCCAACTTGATATAGCCCTTGTGATAAAAAAGAAGACTAATTTCAATAAACTTGGGTTTTTTAATAATGGAGTAAATATCAATTGAAGCTTATCCTCAACTAAAACCCATATCAATTGAGATCTAGATCTTTCCTTCAGTTTCAATAAACATGCCAATTTCTTCATATCTAAGGCAAGCCCCACTTATCAAAGGATTTTGAATTAAAGTAATATTTTTCAATCAAAAGGCAATGAAACACAAAAAGTAACAAGTGGGATTATGCTCGGTAATCGTGTCATGATGATAAAAAATTTATAATTTATATAGTAGATCTAGAATTTAATTTAAGACATATAATCCTTATAAAAATTTAAAATATCAGGATTTTACTCGCTTATCTAAATCCACAAAATAATTTTTCTCGCATCCAGTAAAAAAAAACAAGTGAGACTACTTTTCAATGTGGTATCCGAGGCATGCTTCCCTCAAAAGTTTTCATACAAACAATTTAAAGAAAAAATACATTTCTAGGAGACCTGGTATATATATATATTTTTTCTCATTAAATTAAATTAAAATAAAAAGAAAAAGAGATTCTCTTACTAGTAATGCTCTATAAAACTGTTCCCATTATTGGTGGCAATGAAGTTTTTATAAGTGAAGGGTTGAGGGACGTAAGGTGGAGTTTTGCACCTTAATAATGCCCAGTTCATCTCTTCAAAAAATGGATGATGCTTAACCGCAGTAGCTCCCATCGTAGAACCCAGCCGTCTCGTCGGATCCTTGACGAGAAGTTGTGTGATCAAATCCTTGGCGCAGACTGGGATCGATGGTTCCTTTGGGAATTCAAGGGCTCGAGCCACAACATTAGCCAGGGTTAGCTCATGGTCCATCCCTTTGAACGGCGTGACGCCGTAGAACATCTCAAATATGAATATGCCTAGGGTCCACCAATCCACCGCGCTGCCGTGTCCCTCGCCGGACACAATCTCCGGTGCCAAGTACTCGTGGGTCCCAACAAATGACATGGACCGAACGTCTACTGGCTCCGCCACAATCTCGAGGGTCCCGCGTTGATTGAGTTTCTTCTTGCGTTTTCTTCTTGGCTGGAGGCAGGAGACAGCTGGCACGATGCAGCTGGGTAGAATGCATGAGGACGTGGCAAATTGAGATGTATCAGAAGGGTATGTCGATGATGTGGCTGGTGGGTTTTGATCAGAAATAATCTGAGCTGCTGATGTTGAGTTATCATCTTTTAAGGAGAGATCAAAATCTGTAAGCATTATGTGACCGTCCGATCTTACAAGAACATTTTCAGGCTTGAGATCACGATAGATGATTCCCATCATGTGTAGGTATTCAAGAGCAGCCACTACTTCTGATGCATAAAACCTAAGGCAACAAAAATTAATCAATCAATGATATATACAAGTATTCTTCAACTAATTATAAAGATTATTACTTTTATATGTCATGTTACGAGAATGCACATGCAATTATATATATATATATATATATATATATATATGTGTGTGTGTGTGTATATATATATACATATATATATATATATATATATATATATGTTTATATTATTGTTTTTTAACCAAACACGTTTATGTATTTTTTTATATTTTATTTTAAAACACTAGCTAACCAAACTTAAAAAAAAAGGGAAGAGGTTAAATCTGATTTAATGATTAAAAATAACAATAAAGTAGAGATTTGGAAGAAGGAAATAGATTTAAAAGGGGTGGATCTTGTTTCTTGAAATGATATCTTGGGACTCGCTGACAAAGGCAAAAACCCGAAAAATAATGTGCTAGAACATGCCATAGATTAAGGGATATCGATCAATCTAATTTTTACTCCTTTTTATGAATTCATGATTATGATCTACTGCACGAGACACACACACACCCCAAAAGTTCCATGGTCCACACAACATCAATGGCTGCGCCAGAAATTCACATGGATTTACAGTTAGTAAACTTAACCCCATTATGATTTCTCATCATGCACGAATTTGTATAGTGGATGTATATATGCATACATTGATTGTTCATACATACCGCACTACTGCTTCGTCGAAACGCTTATCCGGTTGCTGCTGCCGGAGGACATGGAGGTCACCGCCAGGACAAAACTCCGTCAACAAACACGACCACCTGGGCGAGTCCAGTGTGGCATGCAATGTAGGCAAGAATGGGTGCTCCAGCAGTTCCAGTATTTCCCTCTCAATTCTAGCCCTACTTTCTTTGTTCCCAGCAGCCATCTCTTTTTTGTCCATGACTTTGGCTGCAAAAAGACACCCATTGCCTTCCCTGAGCACCACAAGATACACGCTTCCTATATCACCTCTCCCTAATTTGTGGACAAAGCGTAAATCAGCTAGGGTTAAGGATGAGCTATCACATTTGCCACGTTTAATTGCATGCCAGCATTCATCGCATTGGGGTGGATGATGGGGCTTGCAGGAGTTTGACGCGAGGCTGGAGGTTGAGGTAGTCCATGTGGTTTCAGACCCTGAACTTGTGCTGTGTCTTGTCTCAGCCGCAGTGGTGGTGGAGGTGAAACTAAGATTGTCAAGATCATCGGATAGATCTTCCACACTTGGCTCCATGGTGGAGGTGATGATGGGGGCTGCCATGGTGGTGGTGATGGAGAAAATGGAGGTTGGAAGTAAATCAGACATCTGGGGTTTGGGAATGAGAATATGTGGAGCGAGAGTTGAGGTTTTGAAGTGAAGGGAAGCATGAGCCGGCGAAATGGGATTGGACCACGTGGCATCTTTAGAGAGGGATGGGTCCATGTAGGGTGCTATAGCTGGATTCCAAACTCAGGTCAAAAGATTTTTATACTCCACTAATCTTAGTTTATGTACTTGAGAAAATCCAAAGTTGTTAACGTGGCATTATTATATGTTGATGGATCAACGGGGTGTGTGTGTATATAAACAATATCATTTTAGAAAAAGAGAAGGAGAAAAGGAAAATTTATTCGAAAGTAAAATCCATTTCAAGCACTCCAAGTCATTGAATCATCATATTAGCCCTTTAAGATAGGGTTTTATAACTATATTTAATCAAATGAAAACAGAGACAAATGGATTGTTTAATAATAATTTCTTACATTAGTGTTTGAGTAATTACATTCTTGAGCTATAAAGATTCCTACTATAACTTCCAAATAAATCAAGAGAAACAAAAAAGCTCCTTTGATTCTAATGGAGTTGATCTCCCTTCTCGTTGAATTTACTTTGTGTGCATGCCTATGTTTTAATCTTTTATTCTAATTCTAGATTGAATCGGGTTTAATAATTTCATTCAAATACATCCCTAGATGATGTTATTTAAAGTAGATTAAGAAAGTATTTGAAAATATAGTAGTCTTTGCCCACCCTATACAATCATTCACCCCATTATGGAGAGTCAAAATTCAATGTTGGCACCTATCATGGCGTCAACAGAAGTGGAAAATATGATGTTCAAGCAGGCTCCTCCAGCTTCAGGAACTTTAGACGTGGTTGACAATATAATGAGCCTGTAACCATGACAACTTTTACTGATGAAGACACAAATCGGCTTGCTGGCAAAATCGAAGCCTGACCAGCAAGCATTGATGGTTCCAAGCGACCTTTTTCTATTTTTGGTTTGCATAAAATTGAGCTAACCCTGTGACCTAAAGAAAAATGACAGCAATTGAAAAATTATTCAACTCATGAAGACAAATTAGAGCGTGTTGATTGAATCAAATTGTTTGTACTTGCTCATTGGTTTCTGTTGAAACACAGTTGTCTTGAAGATATCGAGGAGCAATTGGATTTGAAAGAATTCCGGTTGACAGAGTCAAGACAGTACTGATAAGGCCACCTGTCAATCTGTCATCTTTCTGGGTCCAGAGAAGCTGAACTAGATGCATTGAAATCTTCATCTCCAACCTGTATCCTCTGCACAGTGATATTTGCTCAATGTAATATAGCCCCATCTCCAGAAAAATGGAGAGTTTCAACATTACAAGTATTTCACAAGTCAGTCCATGTAGGATAAGCAGAATACCTTACAATATATGTAATGCTTGATTAATATTTTGATGAAAGGATAACACACCTTGCCCTAGATCATCCACACATAATTCACTAGTGTAAAAGTTAATTAACTTCAATATATGTATCTGTTTGTCTTACAGTTTCTCAAGAAACCAAAACTTGTAAGAGTTACAAGCAAATTCAATCACCAAAGTTCCATCCACATCAAGGGTTTCAAGTTTTATCCTGTAGCTCCTTATTTATTTACATGTTTTTCACTCGATCAACACTACCACGTTACATAAATAATGTGGGATTGAAATTTCCCTGTATTCGTATAATTGAATTAGAAGATGTTTGATTAGCTATATTATAATACTCTGTAAACAAATTCATTATACGTACCGATAGGTACTTTGATAATCAGTTCTCAAATCAAGAGAACAAGTGCCCTGGTTCTGTAGTTCTGTTGAGACAGCCTGGTAATTTACACCATGAATGTCTTTTTCAAATTTGTTTGCCCACGCTTTCTCCTCGGGTTAGTACCGATCATGCAGGAGAAGGCACTGACAAGCTCAGGATCCTCATCGGACACGAGCATCCGGGCTGCACTTGGGTCTGCAAGCAAGAGCTTAGCCACAAGGTATCCAGCAATTGACCATGTCTGAAACAGATGAGCTTGTTTTCCAATGAACCTTGCTTTTTTGGTGTCATAATATTCAGGCCATTTGTCGCGTGACAGGCGTTTCTCAGCAATCTGGACCGCTCTTGCAGCAATTTCTGGTCTATTCATCTTTATGCATGCAGCTGTCAGCTGAAAGAAGGGTTATACATGTCAAAATTGTGTGTCCAAGTTCTACTAACCAACACCATAACAGTCAGCTGGCCTGCCTTTTCATATACAGCTATCTAAACCCCTTCGCAGCTTGTAAAGCACCAAGGAAGTAAAATGGACTCCGAGGAAAGGAAAAAATCATACAGAAACAATGGTAATGGTCATCCAGAGGGACATTACTAACACATAAGGGTATGAAACTGGTATATGCCCAGCAAATGACCCACAGACAAATACAATATCAGATAGGAGTATCATTCGAGCATTCTTATGACTCCATACCAGCATGACTCGTGTAACAAAACTCAAATGACTTGTGCACAAAAACTCAAACTACCAATGGTGATGCTTATTTCTGTCTTTTTACCAAGTTCTTTTTCTTCTCTAATTATTTGTTACTTTTCACTAACATGTTCACCTGTAAAAGCATTAACAAACTACACTACCATCACTAACCTGCCAGAGAAGAGTTGGCCAGGAACCTGCATTGTGATAGGACCAAGGCCTGCATCAAACAGAACAACTCATGACTCAAAGAAACAGAAAGAAAGTGAAAATGAGATCAATTTTCATTAGGTAGCAGCGTTACGTGTTCTTAGGATCACTTCCAGTGATAATCTGCCACTCCTGACCTTCAAGAGCAGGATAACAGATCTTCAATGGCATGTCTGCTATCAAATCAGACCACTTGGCTTCAATGAAATCCAATATCGCATTTGACTGATCTCTTGTTGCAAGACCACTAACAATGGACCATAAATTTCCGAGAGAAAAAAATCGGAAATCCATATGAGCTGGTTGCAAGTTTCCAATAAGATAGCCTCCTTGGTTGGGCATCCATTCCACCAACCAAGGAGAAACCTGATCTGGGTAAATGTTGAACTTATTAACTGCATCATATGAGTACTCTTCGGTCTTGTAACGATAAATCTCATTTAGTTTTCGTAAATCAATCCAATAATACTCTCTGATGTGGAATGAAAGAGCCACCAGACGATTGTTCAAAGCTCGAATGAGATCAGCTGATCCATCTTCTGGAGCAAGCATCTCCCTTGCACAAAGTAAGGCGGAATAAAAGAGTGCCTACAAGAGAAAAATACATCATATCCGAAATTAGATTGGAAAACCATTTCCAAGACTCAGCATCCTCATCCGTCTGATATATGCAGATTTTGGCAGAATTTTATGATGAGCATGCATTAGAACTAAGTGATTGTCAATCTATTCAACTGAAAACCAAGCACCTTCAGCTGCTCAAGAAAATATAGTTATTCATCTTATGAACTTTGATACTGCTGCTGGAAAAGCATTTAAGCCAGCAGCCTTACCCAAGAGTGGCTTCAACCAACTGAATCCTACATACTCTTACTCCTGATTTTGTCAACATATCCTGATTCCATAATTTCAGAATTGGTTCAAGCATCTGTTTGTACAGTCACCTGACAGAAAAATGGGCAACATCCAAATTTCCCACGAGGACCCTTCTTTCATTAAACCTCCCTTGCTCCATGGATTACTGGCTATTTTAACATAAAACAACTCTTCTAAATGATCTGAAAACCACTCAACAATTGATTACCTGTATCTCTAGAGGGTGCCCATGAATTCCCATTCGGCGATCTATCATGCAAGAACCATCTGTGACCAACAATGTTGGGAACATGTCAAAACCATCAGCAAGACATAGCCTCAGAATCATTTTAATTCCAGTCTGCACATCAATCCTCCCCTGAAGTGAGAGATCACCAGAGCATTTTCCATATGCACGTAACAAAATAATCCACCATAATCCTAGTATTGGCATGATAACATAAGAAAATTTCAGCAATGCCAGCAATCAAACACTTTATCTTCAATGGAAAATTGATGACGTGAAATTTAATTTACCAGAATCAACTGGTGCAACACGGCCAATTGCTGCCTCTCCAAAGTCAGGATCCAATACCTCCTCTGTTGCAGAATCATCGTCACCATCCAAACGAACCGTGCGCACCTTGAAACTAGCAGGCATCAATCCCTGTCCAGGACTGTGACAGTCCATTGTTTTCTCCCAACTCTGCAATAAAGGAGTCATGCAGCAAATCAGATAACAAACAGAAAAGGAAGCTCTTAAACGGCTCTTCCCACAACAAAAAAAGGGCCAGCACAATCAATGATTAAATTACCTGCAGCTGAAGTGTATGAAGGAGGAAGTTCCGGACAATATCATATTCTCCCTTCAAAAGAAAAGCAATGCCAGAAGGTATGAAGTCTCTAATGAAGACCTGGTCATAATTTAACACACTGGAACTGGTAGGATCATTGGCAGCAATCGTTCCAATTGGACTGCCACAATAATAAACCATAGAATCTCGCAGTAGCTCCCATGCTTCTTCCTCAATCGGATCTACACTGACCTTGGGAGAGGCATCTCTACCTGCTCCTACCGCACCATTAGTTTCCGAACGCTCCTTTTCCTGGTTTAGGGCACCATTAGATGCAAAACCCTCCTTTTCCCGTGTCAACTGCTGAGCATCCTGAACTCCAAAACCATCCGTTTGTTCACCAGTCACCGCCCCATTCCGGTTTAATGACTTTGCACCATCTACAAACCATGCTCCATTTCCTCCTTCTTCAGTTACACCACTAACTCTTTCTGCCTGCGGGCCTTTGCACCTCAGAAGATGCAATTTCTTGATCGTTGCATTCACTGACAGATCTCTATCACCTAATCCCTTAAACCAGTGGTTTCCTATACCATTCTGCAGAACATTCGAGCACTTGAACATTTTCATACACCTTGAAGCCCTTTTCTTTACACATTTTACGTGGAGTTTAGAAGAGAATGTCAAATCTGAACTGCGAAAGCAAGGGTTGGAGCTAAAAACACAAGGACCAGCCCCGGACAGAACTTGCAGAATTGCGTCTGAAGTTGCCATCAACAATATGATTATCAATTAAAATTAATCTTCACTGGACCTAAAATCCCTTCGATCGGATGAGTTTCAGAACCCAGCTTTGACTCGAGATACCTGGATAATAAACTAGGCTGGAAAGTTTCCTGATGATGCAATAGTTATCATTTCAGCCATCTTCAATTCAAAACTAGCATTAAAATCTAAAAAAAAAAGCATCATACAAAGGAAAAGACTTGAACTTTACATGGCCTCAGTATCTTATCCTTTCTTTTTTATTTTTTGTCATTTTGAAACCCAGACACAGTGATCCGAGGAAAGTTTTATTATCTTGTTTCTTTCCCAAGTTTTTTAAGGAACCAACCATGTAAATTAAAAAAGGTGTCCCTTCAGGCATTCCACTTGTCCATTACAACAATAATAAATCACAACGAACCTCTCTAAAATCCACCAACAAAACATAATTCTACCCTACCCATAACTCAAACAAAACCATCTCCACAAAACTCATATAAAGACTCAAACTTGAATCAAAATTCAAACAAAATGATCAATATTTAAACGTAATCAATCTTAACAACAACAAAAACAAGCTTAACTTTAATGGGTCTTCACCTTTTTAGCAGTTTATGATCGAGAAATACAAAAATAAGTCAGAGAACAAGGCAACAATCCAAAACCAGGTAGCATAGCATACACAGACAATTATCAAACAAGTGCTTACCAAAAAAAAATTGTAGTTAATGAATAAATTAGTTTCACGGGAGGTTTCCGCTTTTGATATCGCGGTATCGCTCTTTTGGCTTTAAAAGTGAAACAAAAGAGAGAAACAATCACTGTCAAATCGTTTGTGTGGTTGTTTAATGTTTATGTTGTTTGTGTAAACTTGAGGATGGCTGAGAAAATCATTTATAATTCAGCCTACGTTTCTTTTTTGTCCGTTATCTAGTTACTTGATTTTCAAAAAAAAAAAAAATCCTCGTTATTTTAAGAATTATTTTTGTAAGCAAGTGATTATGAATTATTTGAGCTGTGAAAATTATATTTTTATTAAGAAAATAATTATAGTAATTGAGAATAATTAATTTAAATTCTTTATTACTTTGGATGAAAAGAAAAATCCTAGAGAAATCAATTATAAATGATTACGAACTAGCAAGTATTTATATTTATTGCGTTATAAATATTATCATATTAATTTTAAATAACCATAGCAAGCTTCCTTATATTTCTGTTTGTGTAGATATATCATTATTGTGAGGGGGAAGAAAAGTACACGCCATGTTGGGGAAATAATAAAGAAAAATATTTTAGATTTTTTGTTTTTTTTTTTATAATTTTCCTTAGATATTATCAGGGAATAAAAATATCCAGATTAGAAATTAATTTTCTAATTTTGTTTTTAGTTGAATAAAAAAATAATTGTTTTTTATCAACAATTATCCAGAAGAAAAAGAAGGGAAAAAATAAACTTTTTTTGCACGTACTCATTATACATCCGCCAATAATAGAAACAATTTCTTCAGAAAAAAATAAATAAAGTCAAACATATTCTGATTACTTGTCAACTGTCTCTTGGTTTTTTTTCTTACCCTTTCATGTGTTTATATTTTCTTTAACGTCACTTTTTGGTTAACTTGTCCTATATTTATTATTGTATATCTGGTTTATTGTTCCTCTTTAGTCCTTTAAGAACGGGCTTTTTAATATAAAAATAAAAATATTATCTGAGCATATGGTTTTAATTTTAAATTAAACTATAAAAATTTTTTTTTTTTAAATCTAGGATTTTTAGTAATTTGATTAATATAATCTATAAAAATATTTTTAAATAAAAAATATTTTTAAATAAAAAATATTTTTAAATAAAAAATATTTTTAAAAACAAAAACTACAAACGACCAAGCACTCCTAAAAAAATCAATATAAGATTCATAATGGAAGTCGAAGCCTCTCTCCACCGATTATTGCTGCCCTCTTCCTCTTCATGGAACTCATCTTTACAGTAAGAAAAAGTTGTCAAACCTTTCTTCATTGCTTTCAAAATGGACTGCGACCTTCAAACACCAGGAGCCTAGCCAAAACAGACTCTTGCCCCTTGCATTTTCAATTCCCATGTGCAAGTTTTTTTGCCAATTGGGAAGCTCAAGGTTAGACTTTTTTGCAGATGTTTAGCAATCTTATTACTGCCTGCTGTTATTAATTGTTTCTGTAAGATTGTGTGAAACCCAATGTTGGTTGCTATTGAAATTTGAAGTATCAAGATAATCTGATATCTTTTTGGGAAAATTGATGACACAGTGATGTTTTATTGATCTTGGATGATGTAAGGCATGGATAGCTTGATTTCTACCAGCTTCCATGTTATCAGTGAAAAATTCTGTCGAGTTCGATGCTTGTGTTTGGTGTCTTGAATTTGATTGTATTTCTGATTTGGGTCTGTTAAAGTTGTGAGCTTGTCAATTTGTTTGATAAGGAGTCGTGGATGACATCGAATGGCATAGGAGCTTAGTTGTCATAAAGGGTTTGATTACTGTGAATGTTACAGTGAATTTTGTGGTCAAGTAAGATTTGATTGATTGGAAAAGTAGTTATAGCATGAAAAATAGAACATTTTTGGTTCTATCTCAATCTTGCTCCATGCTTTTCAACTTGGTACAGGGAAAGAAAAAAGTTCGAGTCGTCTCATTTTGTTTCTAGTGAAAGTAGAACACGAACGAGCTATTACAGAATAATATAAATTATATTATGGGGTTTCATTTACAAGCTTAATCTTTTAGGCGAGATGGTTTTTTCACATGGTATCAGAGTCATGTTGACTCAGCAGTCACAAGTTTGAATCTCATCACCCCTATTCTATTTAATAAAAACTAAGCACAAGGTGACGTGGGCCTGTGTAAGTTTCAAGCCCAAAGGGCTTTTACTCGAGGGGAATGTTAGAGAAAAAAATAAATCATATTATGGGATCTCACTTACAAGCTTAAACTTTTAGGTGAGATGATTCCTTAACACATGCAAGACCACTACCGCTGGCTATTGTGATTGAATTTCCTAAAATAGTTCATGCATTTCTTTCTTGCTTCAATTGTTCATGTCAGTTGATGGTTATTGGGTGCCCTGCCCTTTATTTAGCATGTTTATTTCGGGAGTGTTTGGAAGTGTGATAGCATTTGCTTAACAAAGTATTTTTTACCCGAAAATACATCAAAATAATGATTTTTATTTCAAAAAATAGTTTTGACATCAATACATCAAAAACAATCTAAAAACAAAAAAAAAAAACTTGAATTTCAATGAAAAGTAGATTCAACCTCAATTTAAAGCACCCCTTCATTGATGATATCATTAACTTGCTTTTCTGTGCAACATTGAAATGCATTATATGTGCTCATTAGATTCGTTACAGGGCCCTCATCCGCGTCGACTTCTTGAGCTGGGTAAGTTGACAGCTACACTTATCTTCTGTTGCATCTAGCTGTGTGAGAATAGCAGATATAAGTTCATCCTTAAAACTTTATCGACTGAATCACTGTAGATTGCTATTCAAGGGAAATTCCTTGATCAATATTGCACTGAATCCAAATATTTGATTTGCTGAGAAAACACAGAGCAACATCATGCAAATCCTTTGGAGAGCGAAATTGGGATGTGCAAGTGTTTCTGCTCTAGTGTTCACCAGGAACTCTCATTGGCGTGGATCCATAGGGGCAATTTTCTGGCCGGGGCAATGCTACTGGGAGGTTACCGCAATCTGGCATGAACACATCAATTCGCAGCTAATGAGTGCCAAGTCTTTAACAAGCCCTGGTCTTTCTTTCCCCTGCATCGAGGTAAAGTGAGAAAATGCAATCTGATTCTTATATATACAATAGGTTCTGTGCTGTTTACAAATCTTACACTTTTCTTATTCACTGTCCTGACATTTTCTGCATCTCAGTATATTGAATTGACCTTATCCTTAGATGAAGTCAACCTTCTTGGTTTAGGGCCAATTTTGTGGTGAGACACTGATGTGCCAACTAACCCTTAAGGTAGGTTGAATCACACAAAAAGAGATGGAAAAATTCATCATAGCTAGTGCAGATTTAACCTTCTCCATTGGGTGTTCGATTCTTGTTTCTTTCTCAACTGGAAAAAGTCTGTATTAGATTTGAGGGAAGCAAGGGAGAGAATTTAGAGACCCTTTTCTCAGTTTCTTGAAAACTCTCACTGCATGGTCCACACCACTTCGAGCTGTCTTGGTCCATTATGTTCGTCAAAAGGAGAAAGCGGTTGAGGCTGGCTAGCCTGCATGGCCTGGTCCATATAGTTGAATCCTGGTCAAAAACGGAGAAGCATGAGTAGTGGGATGTTTTAAAAAAAATATAAAAACAAATATTTTTATTTTTTATTTTAAATTAAAAAATTTTTGGTGCTTTTAGATTATTTTCATGATGTTAAAAATGATTTTTTTAAGAAAATAAAAATTTATTTTAATGCATTTAAGAATGAAAAATACTTTGATCCACCCATTTGAAATTGCTAGACTAGTTTTGATCTAGTTTATGATTTGATATGCAAGGGTTTAATTGTAAAAAAATAATTTAGGAATTAAATTATATTTATTGTAAAATATGTTGATAAAAAACTCTTAATCAATGAATTTGTTTTATATAATTTAATATTAAAAAAAAAAAACAATCAACATCGAAACATCAACGAAATTTCTATGCACATTGTTGTGTTTAAATTAAAAGAAGATTATCAATCAATGCATTAATAGATTGTTGGAAAAGATTAGATTAGGCAATTAATTTTAGTTAATGCTTGATGACTTTTCTGCTGCCCAGGCTGCTCTTGGCAAACCACCACCAGCCATATTTTGGGGTGAAAGTGAGGAAGTAGTGCTCCGTAATTCACTGCCAAAAGCTTCTCTGTGATGGTGACTTTGCCAACCTTCCATAGGAGCTGCACAAATTCATCGCTTCTGTACATACTCTTTTTTTTATTTTTATTTTATTTTTAAATTTTAAACCCTAATTTTTACTCACCACGCCGTGATTTATAATCTTTTTTCAAGTGGCGCAAATCATTTTCTTTGCTGCTATCGTTTCTTTTAAGAGTTGTTTCTCCAAAATTTGAATTTTATTTTATTTTAAATGAATTTTTGTTTATGTTTTTAAATTATTGTGATGTGTTGATATAAAAAATTATTTTTAAAAAATATTATTTTAATATATTTTTAAATAAAAATCACTTTAAAAAATAATTATAACCATCCTCGAAATAGGGCCGATCGAAGACAACAATCTACTATTACACAACAAAACATAAATCATTAGACTATCCTTTTCTTCACTATGATTGTTTTTTTACTACTATAATTAAATCACCAGGTTAATAAATTTATATAATTGGATCTCAAGGAGTGACTTCCTCCACAAGTTTCATCGTACGGTTGGTAGAGTCGTTGCTTTTAAACTTGGAATTACTATTTACCCCTTCCCTCGCTCCTTCATTCTCTGGGGCCCGTTTTACATTGTGAAAAACTTGCTCGTATCATGGATTAGTTAGTTGTTTCTCCATGCTTGCTCTTATTATATTATAGTTTAATTTAGTTGTTTTTATATTTATTTTTCATGTCTTAAAAAATTATTGTTTGTATTCATGTGTAAAATAAAATGACCGGTGAAACTTAGGATATAAATTATGATTTTTAAAAATATGAAGCTAAAAGTGAGTGTAAAAACAACTAAACTAATGGAATAACTAGATGGTTTTATGATTTAAAACCTTATTTAAATAAAAAATATTAACTCATATTTTTAAAAAGATTTTTAATGATTTAGCTAATTTTATTAAATTCAATCCTATCGATGTAAATAATTATTTTTTTATAAAAAAAACAATGGATGGAGTCAGTGATCTGGACACCTTTTCCAGACATCTAATAGAACACAGTGATCTAAAAAAGTTGAGTTTTTTTCATTTCCCTCTCAAACTAAACCACAACATCAAGGACAGTCAAGTCATTTCATCATGAATCACAAAATATCCTCTCCGCTATGAAACTCTCTCTCTCCCCCTCACTCTCTCTCTCTAAATCCTGCGACCCGTTGAATGATTCGAACCAAACAATCCGGATCCTTAAAACAAATCTCGACCGTCCATCTCTCAATCCAACAGCAGTAATAAGTCGGTGAATTGGTTTCCCTCCCTCATGTTTCTTTCTTTCTCAGTCATAAACCCTAGCCAGCCCCCCCCCCCCACACACAAATGCCCGCTCTCTCTCTCCCCCCCTCAGGCAAACATCGTCGTCGTCGTCAATAACCGCAACAAAACAACAAGATTTACGTGAGTCTCTTTTATTTTCAAGAACAATTCAATCTTCTTGAAGAAAACCCGTTTTTTCTTCTCTCTTTGAAAAGAGACCCCTCGTCTCTTGTTTTCAAGATTTCTTGTTGTTTTCTCCGAAATTTTATGATTTTGTTTAAGGGTTCTCTGTGGGTTTTTTTTTTTATGTTATATGAATCCGAATCGGTTTTATTATTTAATGATTATTTTTGGGTACGATGTTTTTTTTTGAGACCATAGTGCCTGTTACTTCTATGTGAGGGTCTGATCCCGAGTCAAGTCTGAGTTAACCCAGTTTCTTTTATACCACAGCGAGTCGATTGTTCTTAGATCTGAGCGAGTAGAGCGACCCATGGACGTTTCTGCTCCTTTATCCTCTTTACCCGGACTGTGAACCTCGTGGCAAGGAGAACCAAGACTTCTTTTTTTAACCAGTAGAGTATTGAGTGACTTTTGAGAATCGGTTGTGAGCTGACTCGGGGTTCCTCTGTGAGTTGAGGAGCGAGAAGATCGAGACCAGGGTAGGTCTGAGCGGGGGCCGAACGACGAGAATGCCTTCGGTGGGGTTGCGGAGGACGACGAGGGTGTTTGGGGTAATTAAGGGAGTTGACGGCGCTCGGGTGTTAAGGTCTGGGCGGCGTTTATGGCCAGAATCTTGTGATGGCAAGCTCAGGAGAAACAATGATGGCGACGAGTGGTACCACACTATAATCAAGAAAGCTAACAACTACCAGACGAAGAATCAAAATAAAAATAGTGATCTAAAGTACAAGGAGAATAGTGGGTGGGCCCATGATGATAAACTGAAGAAAGATCTTGGTGTTGTTATTGCCATTGCAGCGCCTAAGAGAATTAAGAAGGTTAAGAGCGAAAAGAAGTTTGGGATTGTTTATAGAAGGAAAAGGAAGAGACTTGATGGTGAAAAGGGAGAAAATGAGGATGATAAGAAGTATGGGATTCAGTTTTCACGTAGGCAGCGAAGGAGGCAAGACGGTGAGAGTTTGGAGAGTCTCGAGTGTACTCCTGAGCTAGTTGTTTTAGTTGAGCGTTTTAGTTGTAGTAGCAGAAGTAATGGGTTGTCTTGTTTTTTGAGTTCAGTTTTGAGGTATATTAAGAGGGTCATTTTGAACCTTTCCGACCTTGCTGATTTTCTCTCGTCGGAGCCAATCAGCAGTGTTTTTGCCTCAAATGGACTTCATTTTGTGCGGGTAAGTTCTGGTTCATTTTATATAATGGTTATCAAGTCGTATAGTTGTTTATTTCTTAGTGTTGGTTCTTTTTATATAATGACTGCCCTTTGTGCGGTTATGTCCACCATTTGAAGGTTAAAGTGTTAATTCTGTCTGCTCATTTTTTCCGGCTTTGTGCAAGTGACTTTTAGCTTAGTTTGTTGTTAAAAGAATGTTTTAAAATTTGGGTTTTGACAGTATTTTGAATTTGAATGGTATATACTTGCCTGACATTGCTCCCCCTCCCTTATTTTTTCTTTCAGGATCTTCCAGCTGATAGGATTGGAATTTGCAAGTTTTTTGAGACCAGGCAGTTTCTGCCGATGTTTTCTGTGGATTTTTCTTCAATTCCTTCATGTTTTGTGAACATGCATCTCAGTTTATTTGTTAGGTTTAAATTTCTGTCTCCTATACCTGTAAATAACTCGTTGGATGACGATGATAGCGACGACGATGTAATGATGAGCGGAAGTAAAGTTGATCAATCATGGACCACCATGAAGACAGATTTCGCTCTGAAGATCACAGCCATGCCTGAAATTGATAATTTTGGGAGTAAGGCAGTTGTACATCCATCTGTTAGAGCTTCCAAGTTAACTGGTCGAAGCACCCAGTACAGGAATGGATTAAATTCCCGTGGTATTCAAAAAAGAAGGAGCTCACTCAGGAGAGGGAGACCTAGAAATTCTTCTATAGCTTGCCTGCACAAAGCTAATGGTGCTTTGGTCTCTGATTTGATTAGCAGTAGGAGAAATGGTATCCCTTTCTCTTCTGTTGTGTCTAAGAACAAACTTAGAAGGTCAACGCGAGGTAACCTTGCAGAAAACATCAAAGAGATGAATTCTGATGCAGTTGGAGTGAAGAAGGACTTGAATATGTCTAGCTGCTCTGCAAATATACTGGTTTCTGAATCAGACAGATGTTACAGGTTAGAAGGGGCCACTATCATGTTTGAACTCAGTGATTCAAGGGAGTGGGTGCTCGTGGTGAAGAAAGATGGGTTAACCCGATACACCCATCTGGCACTAAAAAGTATGAGGACTTGTGCTTCCAATCGTTTCACTCATGATATAATTTGGACTGGGGATGACAACTGGAAGCTAGAATTCCCTAACCGACAGGACTGGTTCATTTTCAAGGAATTGTATAAGGAATGCTCTGATTGCAATGTTCCG
This sequence comes from Salix purpurea, assembly GCA_027405865.1. NCBI lineage: Eukaryota > Viridiplantae > Streptophyta > Magnoliopsida > Malpighiales > Salicaceae > Salix > Salix purpurea. Next base: position 1,024,184 of record JAOWLH010000012.1, read on the forward strand.
GCTTCTTTTTCAAAGGTTATTTCTGTGCCTGGAGTACAAGAAGTGTTGGACTATGAGAATGGTGGAGGTGCTCCCTTCTTTAGACCATATGCATACATCTCTTTTAAAAATGATGAGGTAGCTAGAGCTTTGGCGAGGAGCACAGCAAGCTATGACATGGATTCTGAAGATGAGGAATGGCTTAAGAAGTACAATAATGGTGTTTTAGTAGGATCTGATCATCTTTCAGAGGATGACTTTGAGTTATTGATTGATGCTCTTGAGAAGTCATATTACATCAATCCAGTTGACTTCACTGATGAGAATGCAGCAGCAAAATATTGTAAGGATTTTGGTAGGAGGGAAGTGGATGAAGCTGTGTATGGTTACTGGATGAAAAAACGGAAACAGAAATGTTCACCACTGCTCCGAGTTTTCCAGGTAAATGTTTTGTTATGTCTCACTTATCTGAAGCTTGAATTGAATAACAGTAATTTTTTATATCTGCAGTTTGAACTGAATATCCTATCATTTTGCCTCTCAATAACATCTTTAAAGTATAATTTTGCATCAAGTAGAGATATGAGGAGTCAAAAGAATTTCATAAACCTGCCTGATCATTATCTGACTCGTACAACATGTACAGAATTATCAATTTTCCTTTTCTTCTTTTTCATCGGTGAATCATGTTTTAGCCATTTGAGGGGTTAGCTTGGCATGACAATAAAATTTCCAATATTATTCAGTGTATTTTATGTATTGTGAATATTTGATTTTGATTTCAACTGATTTATGGAATTACAAAAAACGCAACCCAGTGAAGATTTCCATAAGCAGTTGAAATCTAAAGCAAATATTATCTATACATAAAACAATGATCCATTGCCACAACTATGGCATCAATTGCCCTGCTAATAGGCTGGAAAGATACTCATCTAGCTATAGTATTGATCATTGGGGTGGAAAAAAAAAGGCTAATAGGATGGAAAGATATTCATCTAGCTATAGTATTAATCATTTGGGTAAAAAAAATGACAGGAATGATAAATAAATTATTTCAATTAAGATAACCACGCATTAACTTTGACGAGGCTACAAGAACCTGAACTTCCTGCTTGCCGTGAGAAGTTAATTTTGCGGTGTGTTGGTGTAAAATTACTATAATGTTCTTGCTAGGTTTTTTTCGTGTCATGTAGATGGAACTTTAAATGATGTCAGTTTTTTACATTTTCTCATTCTTCTCTCCTACAGCACTTATTGTTTTACATGCATGCTAATTGAGGCTGGTAATGGTTCAATATTGGTTTATCTGATCATAATTGATGGTCCTTGCTACCAGGGGCACCAAGTTCAGAAAACCCCACTGATTCCAAAATCTGTTCTGCGTAAGAGAAGGTCATTCAAACGGCCTCCCGGTCAATTCAGAAGAGGCAAACAACCATGTCTATTTCAAGGTAAGATCTCTTCTACTTTTAGAACTTTTTTATTATATTTTTGATCTAGTCAACACATATATTAACTTTTTATTGTATTTCTTAGTCAAGTATGGATTTGTTAAGAATCTTGATACCAAATGATACACAGGAATTTGAAGTGATGTATTTTACTGATTCTTGTCCTGGACATTACTGTAGTCTGGTTCTCAGTTTTATTCTTTTTTTATAGTTGTATGTTAATATTATTTCTGCTGTCATTTATCATAAAATAAACCTTTATCTTCTGTAATTCTATGCTGTACAGCAATGGCTGCTGGACAAGGCACTTTTGACGGACATAATGCCATGCATGAAATCGAAGAAGCTGAAAATTCAGTGAAGAGATCTTTGGAAGCTGCCATCCTCAAGCGTAGAAGGGCTCAGTTACTCATGAAGAATGCAGAATTGGCAACCTATAAAGCTGCAATGGCACTTAAAATTGCTGAAGCTGCTCTTGTTGCCAATTCAACTGAAGTTGCTGTCACCCACTTGTGTGATTGATTGGAAATGGCTGTTCCTGTTGCTAATACTAATTGAGCTGGACCAATAATTACCACCGGAAGGACTGCAGCCCCATTGCTGTTTTTGATGCCCTTGGAGAACAACCCTAAGTATTGTAATTTTGTATAGATTTTGATTGAATGTATATTCTGTAGCAGTAAACCTCACGCCAAATGTTTTTACAAGGGAGTTTGGTTGATGCCCCTGGAAAAAAATGGAAAAAAAAAAAGAAATTTACAGGGTTTTTTGCCATGCTGAGCATCTCATGTCTTCAAGTATACTGGGCAAGAAATGTGCATTTTTAACTACGTTTGCCCCATGCTCCATGCAGGCATTTTTTATTTACAATTTAGCCAGGTTAGTCTTTCTTCCGATATTGATAACTATGTACTATGTGGATGTTTTCTGTTCTGGTTTGCTTAGCTCTCTGTTTATGCTTGGGGCGTTTAACGTGGATCGTCCACTCGAGATATGCTGTGAGATGAACGGAAGAAAAAAAGAAGGATCGAGATGAAAATGGAACACTCTTTTAAGGACCAGTGGAGTCGCTTCTTTTTTATGGACCTTGTTGCCAATGGTTCTTGGTAGTGTCCTGAAGGCGTATCATGTGGGTGTTGACGTAGCTTTTTCACAGGCCTTATAACGATGTTTCTGCCTTCCCAATCTTTATTTTTGGGATTCGATAAGATCCTACCTCCAGAAAGTCCACATCCTTCCAAATCATCTGCTTGTGTTTACCCTTTTCCAGTTTCACAATTTTTTAAAATTGCTACCGTCTTTTTCTACCAACACGTCCAATACTTACGTCTATATCATGTAAATCAGGGGGTCATACATTATCTAGGTATTTAGGGTAAACATTGGAATTGGTCATGAGATAGATTAAACATTTGGGTGACTAACCAAAGTTTTGAGGACATGAAAAATGATTTTTTTTTATTAATTCAATAAGTTAACCAAAACAAACCGATTTAACACATGTTCAATCATCAATGTATGAAATCTAGCTAGCTAGGATACCATTATTTTATTTTTATTTAAAAAAAAAACCTATTTCAAGTCCTGAGCTGAGGTTATTGGACGAGCTACTTGTGGTCTATGAGGGGTTTGATTTGTTGTTATCCGATCGACAAAAATTGCGTTCATACATGATTATCTTACGTCATGTTCCATGCTGGTTGGGCCAAGAACCAGGACTGTCCAATAGCTTTTACTCTCTCTCTTTTATCGTCAATTCTTATAGACCAACCAGGTCTTAATTATACCATGATGATCAAAAGTTTACATCATTTAATGTTTGGCCCATGTTTTCCTTGTCCTTTGCCGCAATGACAGGCAAGGAGTCTTCAGGGCAGGTATTTTTATTTTATTTTAGAAGTTGCCAAGTAACCAATGAATGCTGTCTTGGACTCTTATTTGTGTGGAAGTTAGAAAATGTTTATTAGTCTCCTGAAAGAATAAAAAAGGTTTGATATTGGTGTTTGCTGCTCATATCCTTCGCCAGTTACAGGTCGATTCGTGCTTTGTATTAAGGCTAATCGCTAGGATTTAGATAAATAAAGTTTATAAGAGAAACTATAATAATAAATGGTTGAAGAGTCGGAGGCATAGTTGTCAATATCCTTCACTATCCGGTGTCGTTTTTATCCCAGTTTAAATTGCAGTCCGTTCTGAATTTTTCAGCCAAATACTGATCGAAATGTACCGGTTTCGTTCAGCCCGTTCTGTTTCATCCAAATAGTGTTTTTTTAAATGATAAATAGTTTTACAAAATCAATCATATCTCTTAATTTGACCGTTAGAATAAGATGAAATTTTACAAGGAGTCTCTTGATATATTTGTATATATTGTGTTAAAATTTCATGGCAATCAGAAAATATAATGACCTTACGAGATTAATGGTGGTATTCTCGTAATATTATACATGTTCATAATTTTATATAGAAAAATCATTTTATTGTGTTTTTTTAGATTAAATTGCACAATTCTAAATAATTTTATTTTTGAATTTGAACTATTTTTTAATTATATATATATAAATAAACAATACAATTCTGAAACAGCATATGCCAAAATACTTCGAAATCAAATTTCAATTGAAAAAACAACGAACAACTGAAACGATATTGACAATAGAGGATATGCCAGTCCTTTTGGAATTCTAGTTGTCAGCTAAGAGGGCACCAAGTTACCAGTCATGGGACTCAAAGGTACCTATCATTGTTGCCAGAAGACCTAGAATATGTCCTGATTTCCTAGGGTACAGCGACATAGAATAGAAAAGGATGTAATGATCCCATCCTTGTGGTACCTGGCAAAATTTCTGATACCTTTTGTGCAAAATCTTTCAGCTCCCTTATAACTATCATGCTCTTCTCTGACACTATCTCGCCTTTCCTGTGATCTTCTACACCTATACAAACGATGCCTTCTGAAACCAGCCCATCATCACCGTTTTGTACATGCTCATCACCTCCAAATATAATTGAAGCATTGTTCAATCAGGATTTGTTTTGTCTTGAAAATTTCATATGTTCAAGTCCTCCTTGCAAGTTCATCTTGCACCATAACAAAGTTGGTATAGCTCAAAGGAATCTTGCTGTGTTGTAATAGCTTGAGAGTACAGATTTTAAACCAGGGTTGAGGCTTTTTCTGGTAGCCAGACCTTGCAATGTCAATGAGGTCGCTGGGCACGAGGTCACCGAGCATGAGGAGTTTATCATCAGCGAGTGAAAGGAACTGGGCCTCAACGAGTATTCGCGAGGTGTGGGTCAATCAAGGAGACGCGATTCAAAAGAGTGGGAGAGAGGAGGAGGAGGAGGAGGAGGAGGAGCTTAGATGGGCTACAATCGAGAGATTGCCTACCTATGATCGGTTGAGAAAAGGCATGCTCAAACAGGTTTTGGATAGTGGAAGTATTCGGTATGAAGAGGTTGATGTTGCTAATCTTGTTGTCCAATGCAAGAAGCAGCTCATAGGGAGTATACTCAAGGTTGCTGATGAGGATAATGAGATATTTCTTCGTAGAGTGAGGGAAAAGACTGACAGGTCAAGCTCTTTTTTATGATATTTCTTGTATAAATAATTTCTCTTTTGTTGAAAACCTTGCCTTGTTTCAACAGGGTGGGAATTGACTCTCCTAAGATTGAATTCCGGTTCGAGCATTTGTCGGTTGAGGGAGATGCATTTGCTGGAACCAGGGCACTCCCAACTCTGGTGAATGTTTCCATGAACAAACTAGAGGTGGTTCCTCCCGTCATTTTAATTACTTCTGCAGACAAATTATTTGATTCTAATCATGTAGAGCATGCAGAAAAAAAGGTTCTGAAGTGTGAAATCATTATGATACATGTGAAGTCATTTAATCTTGTTCTGATAGATAAATTTGTTTTCAATATTTTGTAATGATCTGGGACCTTAGGATTTCTGAGACTTTTCCCATCTGAAGAGAATTCAATTGATGAATTCTTGATTGGAAAATTGTGTTGTAATTGTATTCACATAACAATTGGTGTAAATTTATACAAGAGCAGCAATATCAACTTCCTATTCTATTGCCTATAATCTCGGCTAATTACAGAATTAATAGGCAAGTAAATAAATCAACATCAACTGCAATACTAGTTTCCTATTCTGTGTGGGATTGTATGATCTTCTTTAACACTCCCCCTCAAGTTGGAGTGTATGTTTATGACACCCAACTTGCTGAGCAATACTTCGAATTGTGTGGAACTTAGCGGCTTAGTGAACACATCAGCTGGTTGGTCCATCGTCTGTATGTATTCCGTTCGTATCATGCCTTCTTGGATCTTTTCACGTACTAGATGACAGTCTATCTCTATGTGCTTTGTTCTTTCGTGAAATACTGGATTTGATGCGATGTGCATGGCAGCTTGGTTGTCGCAAAAGAGTGTGACAGGTTGCGTGTGGTTTATCTTCAAGTCTTTCAAAACATTTTTCAACCATGTGATCTCGCAACATGTAGTGGCCATGGAACGGTACTCTGCCTCTGCACTTGAACGGGACACTGTATTCTGCTTCTTTGTTTTCCAAGAAATTGGAGCTTGACCGAGCAGAATGCAATAACCAGTTATTGACCTCCTTGTATCAACACATCTAGCCCAATCAGCGTCGCAGAACGCTTGCAGTTGTAATGATCCTGTGGAAGGAAGGAAGATGCCTTGCCCGGGTGTGTTCTTGATATATCTAAGAACCTTATGCGCTGCTTCAAGATGTGGCTGCCTGGGCTTCTCCATAAACTGGCTTAACATGTGTACTGCATATGCCAAATCGGGTCTTGTAATGGTCAAATATATCAACCTACCCACAAGACGTCTATATGAGGATGGATCCGTTAGCAGTGTCCCATTAGTCTGTGTGAGTGATAGGTTTTGTTCAACTGGAAACCGTGAAGGCTTGCAACCCAGGAACCCAGCATCATCCAATATTTCAAGTGCATATTTCCTTTGACACAAAGCAATTCCCTGTTTGGACCTTGCAACTTCTATGCCTAAGAAATATTTAAGTTGTCCTAGGTTTTTAAGCTTAAATCTCTTGGAAAGAAATTGCTTAGTGTTCTCAATGTCCTGCAAATTATTTCCAGCCAGTATAACATCATCAACATAAACAAGCAGGGCAATGAAGCTACCTTGGCGGTTTCGGACGAATAATGAATAATCGGACAGTGATTGGTGAAAACCAGCATCTTTGAGGGAGTCCGATAATTTGAGGAACCATTGTCTGGAGGCTTGCTTCAGTCCGTATAAGGACTTGTGTAGCTTGCATACTCGAGTCTCCCCCTTTCGGCCGAAACCAGGTGGCAATGTCATGTATACATCTTCAACCAGATCACCGTGCAAGAAGGCATTGTTCACGTCCAATTGGTGCAAGTGCCACCCCTGCAAGGCTGCCACACTGAGAAGCACTCGGACTGTCACCAATTTTGCCACAGGGGCAAAAGTCTCCCTGTAATCAATCCCCTCAATTTGGCTGTAACCTTTCGCCACCAAACGGGCTTTGTACCGTTCGATTGTCCCCTCTGGTTTGAGCTTGATTTTGTAGACCCATTTGCATCCGATGGGTCGTTTGTGGGGAGGCAAGGGCACAAGGGACCATGTTCTGTTTGCCTGAAGGGCTGCGAGTTCATGGCGCATGGCATCTCTCCAATTGGGATCCTTGATTGCCTGTGAGAAACTGGTGGGTTCTTTGAGGAGAGAAAGCTGAGTGGTGAAGGTTCTGTGTAGGGAGGAAAGACGATGATAAGATAAGAAATTAGAAAGGGGATGAAGGGTACCTGATGACTGGACGACGTTCGTGGAAGATGATGGAGCAGGTCTGCAAGGGAGTTCTGCTTCGACGTGGAAATCCTGCAAGAAAGATGGTGATTTGGTTGGACGAGCACCACGCCGTAAGAGCTGCGGTGGTGAAGGATCTTGTGGTGGTGACGATTCTGGTGACTGGGAAGGGAATGGATTAGCTGGTATGGGGCTTGAAGGGACGAGGGCCTGTTCTGGTGGTGGACTTGGGGCAGGCCCGTGTTCTTCAAGGGGTTGGGCTGTGTTTATGGGCTCAGGGTATGTGTCTTCATCAAAGGTTAGAAGAGGGCTTGGGCTTGGCTTTGAAGGTTGGTTGGCAGCGGAATGCAAGTGATTTTGGGTGTTTTGAAATGGAAATTTTTCTTCAAAAAATGTGACATCTCGTGATACAAGTACTTTATTTTGAGCAAAATCAAATACACGATAACCCTTTTGACCATGAGGATACCCAAGAAAAATACACCGTGTTGCACGGGGATCAAATTTAGAAGGTCTTTGTGCATGAGTAGAGACAAAACATAAGCAACCGAATACTTTTAAGTGGGAATAATTTGGAACCTGATGAAATAACTTCTCATATGGTGTTTGACCATGAAGGAGAGGAGTTGGTGTCCTATTAATGAGGTATGCTGAAGTAAGAATAGCATCCCCCAAAACTTTTTCGGTAATCCAGCTTGAATAAGTAAGGCTCGCGCCACATTAAGCAAGTGCCTATGTTTACGCTCAGCAACACCGTTTTGCTGTGGTGTGTTAACACAGCTGGATTGATGGACAATTCCTGTAAGAGCATAAAAGCTTTCAAGTTTGAATTCAGGACCATTGTCACTACGCACAATTTTGACCTTGGAACTAAATTGGGTTTCAATCATGCGAATAAATTTAATGAGAATATCCTTTGTATCGGATTTTTGTTTCATCAAATAAACCCATGTGCTTCGAGAAAAATCGTCCACAATGGTGAGAAAATATTTTGCACCGGTAAGAGAAGCAATTTTGTAACCACCCCAAATGTCAACATGTATTAAATGAAAACATGCTTTACTGGAAATTGAACTTAAAGAAAAAGGTGACCGTGTTTGTTTTGCCAATGGACAAATTAAGCACTTGTCTGTATCACAAAATTTGTTTTTGGAAAAGGGAAATAGCTGAAAAATTTTATTGGATGGATGTCCAAGACGTTGATGCCAAAGACCGGGGGTTATGGTTTGGGCAGAATTGCATGTTCCTTTCTTTGGTCGGTCGAGGTAATAAAGTCCCTCCCTTTCAGATCCCATCCCAATCATCTTCCCCGAGCGTAGGTCCTGTATAACACAAAATTGTTTTAGGAAGATTGTGATATACAAAGAATCTGAGCATAATTTGCTTATGGAAATCAGGTTGAGCCGAAAAAGGGGCACACATAAGACATTATCAAGGATAAAATTGGGAGAGAATATGACTTGACCAATATGTGTCACAGATGCATATGAGCCATCAGGTAATTCAACAGTGTAGTTCTCAACTTCTTTAGACTGTGTGAGTAAATCGGGATCACAAACCATATGATCTGTTGCGCCACTATCCAGGATCCATGTATTTGTTTTACCATTATAAACAAGGGAAAAAGCTTTACCTGATAATTCCTCATGAGTTGAGGAATTACCGACGTGATTGGCCATGGGTGTCCTGTTTTTATTCAACATTTGTAGAATCTGCTTACACTCTTCCTGTGAGAAAGGAAAGCTGGGCGTTGCCATTTTGTTGTCTTGGGCGTGCGCCGAGACCTGGTTTCCTCTCGACAGATTAGGTTGATCGGCTTCCAGCGCCGCCATTCTCTTCCGGCAGTGATCGATTGAGTGGCCCTTCCAGCCACAGAAGGTACATTTGAGGTGAGCACGGCAATTTTTGGTGCTATGATTTGTCCTGTTGCATTTTGCGCAACGAAGTCCCTTTCCTTCTGATTCATGCTCGCGATGTGGGTTTCTCACCGCGAAGGCTGCTGCTTCTGGTTGAGTGGAGATTCTTCCATTAGAGATCTCCGTCTGCTTCTCATGTCGAAGAACAAGAGAATATGCCTTGTTGACTGTTGGCAGTGGCTCCAACAACAGAGTGTTGCTGCGGACAGTGGCATACACATCATTCAAACCCATGAGAAATTTCATGGTTTTCTGGGTTTCAAGGTACGTAGCAACTTTCTTGTTTGTCTCACATTCACACGGAAGGATAAAATTTAGTGCATCCCGTTCATCCCAAAGACTTTTCAGTTTAGTGAAGTATGAGTTTACTGTCATGTTACCTTGCACACAGCCATGGATTTCATTCTCAATGTGAAATAGGTGAACAATGTTGACATGTGAGAATCTTTCTTGAAGATCAACCCACATCTGGGTTGCGTTCTTGCAGTGAATGACGCTGCTGGCTATGTCTTTCGACATTGAACCCAATAGCCATGTTTTGACTAGGTTGTTGCATCGTTTCCATTGCTGTAATTCATCAAGATTATCCTCACTTGGTTCTTTGATTGATCCATCCACAAACCCGATCTTGTTCTTGACTGTTAGGGCCATGTTCATGGATTGAACCCAAGTGCTATAGTTGTCTTCTGCCAAAGTCTGCGGCACAAGAACTATGCCTGGTTGGTCTCCATGGTGGAGATAGAGAGGATGATTGGGGTTTTCCCATTTGGGTCTTGAAGACATGCCTGTGTCGGTTGTCTTGCCTTCGGTGTGATCTCCCATGGCTCTGTTGCTAGGGAAGGTGTTTTGTGTTTGATGGGTTTATTTGGTTTAGTGCTCTGATACCATGAAGAGAATTCAATTGATGAATTCTTGATTGGAAAATTGTGTTGTAATTGTATTCACATAACAATTGGTGTAAATTTATACAAGAGCAGCAATATCAACTTCCTATTCTATTGCTTATAATCTCGGCTAATTACAGAATTAATAGGCAAGTAAATAAATCAACATCAACTGCAATACTAGTTTCCTATTCTGTGTGGGATTGTATGATCTTCTTTAACACCATCTAATAAAAGAGTAGTCAGCATTCTCCACGATGTGAGCGGAATCGTAAAACCAATGAGGTACATCTATGAGATTTCACAGTATTACTGTTTATTTGTTATTAGCTGATTCATGCTGGTTCTCTCTATAATGAATCTGTATCGAAATGGTTTGGACTAATTGAATCTTGATAAAGCTTTCCTGAACTTTGTAGATCATTCATTCTGTTTATGAAATTTCTTGTTTCCTCAGAATGACTCTGCTTCTAGGACCTCCAGGATCAGGCAAAACTCCATTGCTGCAGGCACTTTCAGGGAAGAGAGATAAGGAGCTCAGGGTGTGTTTATGCTTCCACTTCTGGTCTCATGCAATTCTGGATGAACTATCAATGTAAGATTAAAGTCCAGATTCCTGGCTTTGTCACGTTTAACTTTTTGTTCAGATATCAGGAAAAGTCACCTGCTGTGGACATGAATTCCAAGAGTTCGTTCCTCAGAGAATATAAGCCAGCATGATCTTCATCACGGCGAGATGACAGTCAGAGAGACGTTGGATTTTTCAAGGCTCTGTTAGGGAATCGGAGTCAGATATGAATTGTTGGCAGAGTTGTTAAGGAGAGAAAAGGAAGCGGGAATAAAACCAGATCCTGAGATAGATGCATTCATGAAGGCGACAGCCATGGCAGGCCAAGAAGCTAGTCTTCCTCAAGGCAAGCTTAGGATTTGATCATGACTTCCTCGGAGCCGTTGCAGCCGCCCATATCGGTTTTGTCCTACTCTTCTTGAGACTCGAAAGAATCTTGCAGACTGTAATGTCTGAAATCTAGACAAATTTACCAGCGGCTTACTAATCTGAGCCGAGTTTTAATAAAATAAATTATAAATTTTGGATTGATCTTATAGATTGACTCGGTAAAGCAGTGATTAGAACCCTTTTTCTAATTCAGTTTCGGAACCAGAATAGCTAGTTAAGACTCGAGCATAGAGAAAACACCACCTAACACGGAAGAGCAGAAAAATATATTAAGAATCAGGTACAAGTCAGATCCAAGATTTCTTGTCCACAAGACCATGATTTCTGAAATACAGTTCATGTCACTCTATCACGTTCATCGTGTGTAACACAGAAGGGTTTAGGAGCGGGATTCAGCAGGAAGCCCGTGGCATTCCAGGTCACGTGCGCAACTCCTACCATCGGAATGCCATTCTCACTCCTTGGTGTGGTAAAGAGGGCAGGGCCTGCTTGGCTCAGATTGAACTGGCATGATCTGTAAGAGATTGATGTGAAACACGGTAAATCATGCCATTAGATCATATGTGATTAGGGGTATAGTTACATATCAAAGATGTTCCAAATCTATATCTGTGTTGATAACTTAATATTAGTGTTTGTACTGCCAATAAACTACAGATAACGGTGGATAACTTCTGCACAGAATTTTCTGTCTTCGAAACAAAGATAGTATGGCCCTACCAATAGACTAGAACCATAGATGGAGAAACATTTTCTCCTTAAGGAGCTAGAAATTGCTTCACAATATTTCAAGTCAATATTTGTCATCAGCTATTTATTCAGCGACTTATCATCAGTTTTAACGGGAGCATTTGCTAGCTCTTGAATTTCCTTCTTGCTCTTTACTAGAATCCACTTCTTGGTATTAAAATCAAGCCTGTCCAGGTCCTCAGCAATTCCCAGGTATCCATAAAGTAGGTGCTCCTCCAACTGGCCTCCTTGAGTTTCTTCTTCCAAACTATTGCTGTTGTTACTGATGTTGGATGTGTTATGCTCAAATTCTTCTCTCCCATGTTTCTTCTCCTCAAAATATGTGTGAAGCTTCTCTGCATTTCCAAGTCCAGTAAAAGTTCCCAAAAACTTTACCAGCATAACACTTTGGTCAGCAGGTTTTCCTAGGCATACCTTGATTTTACCCCCAGCAATACCTTTACCTATCATCATGCAAAGAGCCGAGGGATGCAGTGCGTTAGTAGAAGTGAAACAGAATGTTAGGCTGGCAACTCCTAAATATACAGCTGCTTCAAATTGTGCAGAAAAAAATTAAAACGTGAAACATATGCTGTTCTTCTTCCTTAGAATCAGAAAGATGTTTTTTAATCCATCCCCACTAAAATCTGATTTTAGCACAACTGTATTCAGTAACTAATCAAATAAATTGCGACTTACCTCTCAAAAAAGCCTCAACCCCTTCAATAGGTATGACCTTCTGATGTTCTGGGTTGTTGTTTGACATAGAAATGTTGTGGATGACAACAAGTGGAGGCCAGAGCATCAAATCCTCTTTCTGAGCAAAAGCTTCTTCATCAGGCAAGATCTCAGGAGCACATGTTATTGCGTCACAAGGCACAGAACTATTCCACCCCATCAAAACACATATTGCTTTGTGAAGACCCAAGTGTTGCGCTCTCAGCCCAATCTTGTGGGACATAAATGCATGCTGTACCAGGTTTTGAGCAGCCATGAACTCCTTTGATGAGCTGTTAGAAGTACAGACATGTAAACATACAGCAATGGAGTGCACACTTTATTACAGCAATGCCAAAAGGAACTTGATGGACAGGCATAACATCCATCAATAAGTAAAATAAAAAAATATAACATAAATGAATATTAATGTTTCATGAGCCAATTTCTACCAGTTGCATAGAATAAGCTTCTTTTTATGGAAAGCAAATGAAGCCCTTAACAATACCCCGTGCCTACCGAAAACATATGCAAGGTGAACAAGCAAATATCACATAGGCATTTTTTGAGAAATAAAGTGCTGGTGCCTCACAATTAAATAACCATTTGCTAATAGTTATTACATTGCCAAAAAAATTGGCATTTAAATGTCATGTCAAACTACAGTTTAAGAGAATATTTTTTGTCAAACAGAACTTGTAATTCTTGATCACTCTTTAGTCCATCAAGATGCACACAACAATCATTTATGTGACTTTCACAGAAAGAGTTACTCTGACCAATCACCTCTCACCAAGTAATAGCATTTACACAATGATTACCCAGCAAGTAATAGTAACATAACACAGAAATAAATGAAAAACCATAAGGATAACCCAGCAAGTAATAATGACATCACAGAAATAACTGAAAAACATGTCTTTTGGGTTAAGCCAAACTCACCTGGTTTCCGCGGTAAGACAAACTAGGAAACTCCTGAATCAAAATATGGAAATGCTCTCACTTTAAAAATGTATATCACAGAAAAGAAAACAGACCTTTTGCCACAAACGATGCAGAACAAACTACCAGCTTTTCCTTGCTCCTTGTATCTTCTTCGAACTGCTGGGTTCAAATTTAATCTTTTAGAAAACAGTAAGAAGGCTTCATCCACCAGTTGCTTGAATTCCTCTGAGCCCTCACGTGGTTCAGCCTCCCCAAGATTTACCCAATCTTCCGGCTGGTCAGCATCATTTATATTTGCATCATTGCCATAATCATCATTTCTTTTCCAAATCCTATGCTGTCTATGAACTCCACTTTTTTTATCAGTCTGGTTTGAGTTGTACCAACTTAAAGGACCAGATCTCGAATGAACTTTCATATATTTAGTACCTGGTTTATAATCTCTAATTGAATCCCTTTGCGCATGCACTGAAGAATCTTGAGAGGACAACCAGTCTTCAGATGCAGAATCTCCAAAATTATCTCTATCATATGTCCTTTTAGAATTTCTATATGTACCCTGGTCAATCCTCCGAGTCCTGGACACATGTAAAGCACCTGTATCTTCATCTACCCATTCCTCACCACTTTCATAAAGTTCTTCAAATTCTTGAGGTGCATTCCGTTTGTTTGACACAATATTTCTTGTACCATGCCTATTTATATCTTCCTCCACAATGTACTTTCTGTCATGCCTATTTATTTCTTCCTCCATGTACTTTCTGTCATGCCTATTTATTTCTTCCTCCATTACATAGTTTCGGTAGAATGCTTTGTCTGGTGGCTCATACGAGGCAAGCTCTTCCCTCATTCTTTGCCTCTTGGCAGCAAGCCTCTGCATTTCCATGTCATATATTGGCATAGGAGGATCATGCAATATTTCCTTTTGAAACTGTGGACCTGCATCTCTTCCAAACCCATAATTTGGTCTCGAATGTGGGACTTGGTGATCCTGTTTGACACCCGAATGAGATCTCCTATTTTCTTGTAACTCTCCCTCTCCAAAATCAACTCGAGCATATGCAGAACCCAAATATTCCACATTGTGCTTTGATGTGTTTTGTATTCTGCTTGTATCAAGGTTCTCCATGGGTGCTTGCTTTTGTATTGTAGGATGGTCAAATACAGTGCTCCTTCTCACGTTTATACAGGAACCATCAGTGTGATCAGTACTGTCTCTAACAGGGTGCATGCTCATTCTTGAAAAATCTCTGCTCTCAAAATCTGTTTGAGCATGCTCATAGTTCAATGGAGAAGGTGGAGACATCATTCTGTGTACATCATCAGATGGATATGCATGACTGTCATCCACAATTCCTTGTGATTTAGAGTAAAAGTAATGATCATGCGAGGCCCTTTTAGGATTATAGGCACCCTGTGGATAACTTGTCATAATTCTTTTACCGGCCTCATGGTCTCTTATGTCCATATTTGACCTTTCCCTATATGTATTAAAATCCGTAAGTTCTGTGAGTTTTATGCTGCTCCTTGGATATTCATCTGAAGCAGCTAAGGGCATGCCTTCTCTATAAGAACCTGGAAACTCACCCCTTGAGAATCCAGAAGATGAACCAGCAAAATCTTTAAATCGAGGAGCACTTTCCAAATCCTTGGAGTGAGGAGCTGACATCCTGGTGTACGGAACATATCTTGAGTGTAACATAGGTTTCTCACCTTCTTCGTAAAATCTCCTAACCGGAATCTTATCTGATGGTATATTCTCTCGAAATTGACGTTCTTCATCCTCAAAGTGGCCAATATCCATGTTCCGAGACATTGACTGCATATGTGATCCAGTATCTCTATAATTTGAGTTGGGAACCAAATCTCGGGGCCCCCGAAATGACCCTCTTATCATACCATCTTCCATAGGCACTGATATACCCATGACCCTGTTATCACGATAATCCTTCTCTTTACTCACTCTAGAAGATGCAGCATGATGATCATATTCATAGCCTCGCTTCAATCTATTACTTTTACCATCAACAAATTCCTCAACTTGCTTGTATTTCCTATGCACAACCCCCTCATCAAAATGAGGCTTTTTACGCTCTTGCACATACTGTGGGGAACCGGACCGGACTTTCTCAGTCCTACCTGCACCCAAATGCCAACTAGAGTCCCTTCTTTCGGTCGAGCTGCTCCTTCCCTCCCCGTGAACTACCTTTCTAGTACCCTCAACCTTACTTCGAGGGCTTAAACTCCTTCGCCGATGCACGCGTGGAGACCGATCCACTGCGTTACGGCGAGGAGCAGGATGAGACTCATGTCGAACTTCAGTTCTATGTTGATTACGTGTCTTTGCAGATGGAGACCGCGCGGTGTAATCTCCAGGCTTCCTAGACTGCATTTTCTTAATTACTTAAGAGATAAAAAGCAAATCCGCTATCTATATCTATCTATATATAAAGCTTTCAACTTTTCATCATATGGAGTCTATCGTAACACAATAAATCACCAAAAATTAATCTTTAAGCAATTTAAAAAGTCAAACCCTGAAATAGCCAGAACCCATATTAAAGTGTTTCTGCAGATTTACACTAGCAACACTCCAAATCTACTGAAAACACCAGTCAAATAAAATTCCAGATTGGAATTCGATTTCTACGATTGAGAGATCAAAGAAAAATGATCAAACCTTTCTTTTTTGTTGAAAATAAAGAAACCCACGATTGATTTCTTGACTGTATTTGATCAAATTCTCTGTTTGTCGCTTCTCTAAATTTCTCATGTCATGTATAGAGAAGTAGTTCGGTTTTTTTGAGGTTTAGGTAAAGAGTGGATCGAAGGACATGGGTGTCTGCTGTTTCTTTTTTTTGACCAAGTGGTATGGTGGTGTCATAATACTCTGCTTTTAACCGGTGCTTGTGCGATTAGTGAGTAATTAAAGTAATTAATTACTTGATTATTAATTATATATATATATATATTATGAAAAATTTTGGTTGACAAGGGAAGGAGGGATAAAATAAATTTATTTCTATATAGTTTTAAAATAAATTTCTTATATTTTCAAAATAAATATAGAAAAATATGTATTTTATCTCATTGTAGACAATAATTAAATGCTATAAAAAAAATAATTGGTTTTAATAAATTTGGTTTGGATTTCAATTACTAATTTGGAATTAAGATTTGTTCCATAAATATATGGGAAAAAATGCTCCACAAAACATGTCCGAATTTCAACCATTTGTTTTTCATTCATGAGAAAAATCTAAATTTAAATCAATTTTGTTATCTTAACCATATTGTTTGATTGAATTTTTTACATTTATTGTAATTGATTTACAGTAAATACGTTTTATTTTTAAAATGGCACTATTGAAAAAGATATGTTTTATTTTTATTTTTATTTTTATTTAGTGTTTTTAAATTATTTTTATATATTAATATTAAAAATTATTTCTAAAAAAAAACATTTTTAAAAACAATTTTTTTCTCAATAGTAACTAAACAGATATAACATCCGTGATTGCTGTAATTTGTACATTAAATATTTATTATTC
Source organism: Salix purpurea (assembly GCA_027405865.1). NCBI lineage: Eukaryota > Viridiplantae > Streptophyta > Magnoliopsida > Malpighiales > Salicaceae > Salix > Salix purpurea. The sequence goes on from JAOWLH010000012.1 coordinate 1,041,134, forward strand.
ACGAGCTTTTATTTATTATTTTGACCCGACACAACACGCAATCCTGGTTTTCAATGACCACTTTGGTCTCATCTGTTTTCCTTTTTGGGAAAATAAAAAGAAAGGAAAAAAAGTCATAAATTTAACAAATGCGAGTGGTTAAAGCTATTATTTTAAACTTGATCGCACTAGCAGTTGATCGTGAATTAGGTTACTTGTATTAATATAAATCAAATCAAGTTTCTATGAGTTGAATTAACTTGGGATGATATTCAGCAAAAAAAATATAGAAAGAATTAACTCTATATAATCTTATATAATCTGGTTAAAAATCTAAGTTCACACGTGTTCATCTAGAAAAAAACTCAGATCATAACCTGCTCTGTCATGGTTTTGCATGATCAAGAACATGGGTGTGTCATGAGAGGCACAAAAAGTAATTTCCAACAATTTAGACATCCATGTTAATAAAAAAAATCACCATCACCATTTAGATTACTTTCATCAACAGAACCTGAAAAGAAGAGGGACTATAATAATATACAGATACACAAATTAAAATCACCAAACCATGTGAAGTCACACGAGACAGTTCCTTCCCGTTCAAGCAGGTTTTATGTGCAAACTTCTCTTTTTCCTTACAGATATACGAATGCACTGTGTACACCTCAACGTTGTTCTTCTGTCAAGCAATCACTTACCTATCTTGGGAAAGATATTGGTTTCTATATTGGGATTTTGACTGTTTAACTACTAGATCCCAATTCCTTGGATGTCTTCTTGTCTTCGCTTTTTTCGATTTGTTTTCAACTGGAAGCAATTAAGTGGTCTCGGGGAGCATTTTGGGATATATTTTCTTGCTTTCTCAGGAATGTAGTGAAAGGGAAGCAATTTTGATCGTGGAGGTTTGAAGCAAAAGCAAAACATGACAGTACCAGCACGAGGAGATGATACATATTAGAGTTTTGCTGCGAGATATAGAAGCTCCAGAGTAGCTTGAGTCTGCGGTGAAAGATGAAGAACACAGGAGCAAATACTGGCAGCAGTGGGAGGCTATCGACAGAAGAGATCAACGAAGAAGATGAGATTCCAAGGCTGGACATATCCAAGTTTCAAGCTAGAGAAGAAGAGATTGAGAGGAGGAAGAAGGAGGTGAGGGAGAAAGTCGAGCTTCAATTAGGCCGCGCCGAAGAAGAAACCAGACGCCTGACACACATCTGGGAAGTAAGTTACCAGGGAAGATAATGCTGCAACTGCGCTGCTTTAATAACCAGAAACAAATTTAGTTGATGTTTAACCATTTTATGCTCCTCAGGAACTTGAAGTGCTGGCTGACCCTTTGAGAAAAGAGGTTGCAATTGTACGGAAGAAGATTGACATGGCATATAAAGAGCTGAAACCTCTAGGCCAGAGCTGCCAGAAGAAGGTGCGAGCAGCGGTTGCTCCCATTTTTTGCTTTCTTTCTTCTTCCTGGACAAGATATGTATTTTCTTTTCTTCTGATTTTTAACAGGAGAAAGAATACAAAGAAGCCCTGGAAGCATTCAATGAAAAGAACAAGGAAAGAGCTCAGCTGGTAGCCACATTAATGGAGGTATTGTTTCAGACTTGTATTCTTGTCGGAAAACCTTTTGAGTTTTGATCTGTTCTTTTCTTCTAATCTTTCTTTTTCACTGTTACCCTCTTGTCAGCTGCTGACTGAGAGTGAAAAACAGAGGATGAAGAAGCTGGAAGAGCTGAGCAAGATCATGGAGTCCATTCGCTGAGATACCTCTGCCTTGTATAATTATATAAGCTCTCTGATACTGTGTTAAACTCGCTCTACTTTCTTTTTCTTGGAACATTATTCACTCAATAATGCTGTCTCTAAATTGAATTTAACTCAGTTCATGTTAATGGCCGAAAACAATCCCTGGGCTGAAATCATGTAGCCCTGAATCAAATGTGATTTCTTCGTATAGCAGCAATGTATCATTTGAATCAAGTCAAATTAGGTTGTCCGGCAGAAATCAACCCAACAAATGAATCTATGAACAAAAAGCATTTTTAACAGATGATTGATGATGTTTGTGTGACTATTTGGACTGCCTTTGTAGCCTCGAGCCCTTAAAAGGCTTTTCCATGTAAAGATTGTCAAAAAAAATTATCAAGATTATGCTAAAACTGATGCTAAGATTCAGATTTGAGAATTCAATATAGATTTGACCACCAAATTAAGAATGTGTTTGGTATTGTTTTTGTTTTTATGGTTGAGGTTTTAAAAAAACAATTTCATGTAAAATATTTTTAGTTGCGGTTCAAAATGATTATTAAAGTGTTTGGTTAAAATTGTGGTCGAGTTTGAGATTAATAAAAAATATTTTTATTTGTGTATTATAAGAATTGAAAAACAACTATTAACTGTTTTTATTATATCGGTGTTTTTCTTTTATAATTGTGCGGGATCCATGTCAAATTTCTTATTCTCAAAGCTAACAAAACGCTGAGTCGCTCATTTTTTTTTGCAATCTTGGTTTGCATCACAAAAACAACACACCCTCTAATTTATTAATATTTTCAAGATTTTTTTAATTTGATATAAATAACATGTTTTTAATTAAATAAATTCATACGAGTATTCTGAATGAAGCTAAATATAAATTTAATATTTTCAAGAATTATTGCTTTTTTCGATAAATATTATTTAGTACATATTTATTGAGTTAACTAATAATTTGGTTTAACATTAAATTCATATGTGTTAGCTATCAAAAGAGTCGACGAGTTTTTTAATCTCTTTTGAAACACTTTTTTTCTTATTAAATAAAAAAATATATAGGTTTTATACTATACTGAGTTGGATAAATATTTTTTATTGTAAACAAAAAAAAAATTAGATTATAGATAATTATTTGATATTTTTATTAAATTTCACATAAACGAATCAATTACAAAACCTCCTTATTCGACTCATGACTTAGTTAACGTTAAAAACTAAATTATAAGAAGTTATTTTAAAAGTAAAACAATATAAGGTTTTTTTTAAATCTATCTAGATTCTGATAGAATAATCAAGATCAACCCTGGAATGGTTTTATATATATATATATATACTCGGCCCATAAGAAGGGTTTGATCAAAAACTACCGGGCCGGGTTTGGTTTAATAATTGCATGCATCTTCAATTCCATTTTATATTATTATTATTATTATTATTATTATTATTATTATATATTTTAAAAGATAACAAGTATTATCTATATTCTATAGCCATGGAAAAAATGTCCGAGAAACAAACTGAGATGCCAATGGTCCCATTTTTGCTAAAAAACGAAGCTTCTTTGTCCATTCCCAACATGCCCAAATTCTCTCTCTCGATAGTTTTAGTGAAAGAAAAGTCTTGATCACCATTTTAATTCAATGACGATGCTGTTCTAGCCTCTCTATGACTCTATCCCTCAACAAGGTAGGTCCCATTCAGCTTCCTCACAAATTTTTATCGTCATCTTTGTGTAAATCACACTCTTGTGTTTGGTTTTGATTTGATCTCTTGGTGCTAGGAAGTTTTATAAATGAAAAATAGAAGATCATTTCTGTTTCCTTTTTAGCACAGGAGGAGCTAACTATTGCTTTCTGCGTCTTTCGTTTTGGGCTTATATTGTGAAGATATGAATAATTCTGATCACGAGAAGCGAGATCAGAGGTAAAATCCATCTGGGTATTCTTGTTTTTGCTCCTTTTTGGTCTAGTGGGTACAAGTTTGATTTTTTTGTGGTTTTGGGTTTCTGGGTACTCTTGTTTGCTTTTTCTGTGTTTCTTTAGTTGGTTTCCAAGCTGACTGTCTTTGAATTGTTAGATTCTTGCGAGTGTTCAGAGTAGAGTTATTGCTTTCCATATTGTTTTTCTCTATGGGAGGACTGTGGCAAGTTAAGAAATGGGTTAGAAGGTTCATGCTTGCGTATTATGGCTTTAGTTATGAGCACCAAGGTTTTGATTCGTTTGGGATGAGATTACATTTCCGCTGAAATTGTACAAAAATGGAAGAACTTTTTAATCTTGGAATGATAGATTGTACATTGTTTTTTTCAGGAAAGTTAGCTGATCAGCTTCATTGTGATTATAGTTAGTGTTTTCCCAATAAGAACAGGATAGAATCATAACATTTCTTTCTTCTGATGTTAACCCTTGAAGAGAGAGGGTTTTAGAATTTTTCTTTACATTCTGGATGCTGCCTGGGGTGTTGAACCTTGAATAGAGGTTTGACTTCCATTAGATATACCTCTCCATGGGTCAGAAAAGCTATCAGTTTATGATTGATCAGTTACCAGTCAGCTAAAAACTGCTCAGTGTTTTGGAAATGATAGTGATCATATTTTTTGCTTTGAGATTTGGTAGGAATTTTACTGATTCTTGTTTGCTTTCTTTTTGGTTTATCCTCATTCACAGGACCAGTTCTAGCATGGAGGATACCACAGCTATGACAATTGAATTCCTCCGGGCACGGTTGCTGTCTGAAAGATCTGTCTCAAGAAGTGCAAGACAGAGAGCCGAAGAACTAGCAAAAAGAGTATGCTTCGATTTTTTTTCCTCAAGGGGTGTTGGAGGTTGTTTGGTTCAGGGACTGTACTCTCTTGTTTCTCCTTTAGAACTATTATTAAATCAAAATTTGTTTAAAAATTAGGTAGCAGAACTGGAGAAACAGCTAAGGATTGTGTCTCTTCAAAGAATGAAGGCCGAGAAAGCCACAGCAGATGTTCTTGCTATCCTGGAGAGCAGTGATATAAGTGATGATTCTGAAATGGATGATTCAAACTGTGATCAGGACACTCCTAGTGAATCCAAAGTGGGTAACAAAGCCTCTAAAGCGGAAGAGGGTTTGGTCAATTCAAAAGTGAGGAAATATGAGTTGGGACATTCAGGTTCTGAACAAGGTAGAAACTTGTCTTGGAAAGGTCGCAAGCATAGTTCATGTTCCCTTGAAAAGTACAAGGATCCATCTCTGAGAAGGAGGAGGAGTTTCACATCTACCAGTTCTTCCCCCAAACATTGCCAAGGCAAGTCGTGCCGCCAAATAAGAAGCAAAGAATCAAGGTTATTTCATCTCACCCCTTTGCTTTTAATGTACATGTAAGCAATAACTTGGCACCTTTTTTAAAGTAAAAAAGTGCCAAGTTATTGTAGTTAGTTAATGTGGTGATGTTCTTGTGTTTTTTCATTATAAACAACCCATATCATGTCCTCTGTCACATGTAGAATTTGTGCAAAAACGTGGAACCAGGCTTAACAATTACCCTTGGGAGGCGTATACCTCATTTATTGATAACAGTTCTATTTGAATCCCTCTGAATAGAATAGTTCTTTGTTTAAAACCTTTGTTTAACTGTGATCGAAGTCAAAGTTTCCACATTTCCGGGTAAGAAATTAGTTAGTCATCTTGCCATGCCATTTTCTACTATAAACCTCTTAGGTCTTTTTCCTTTTCAAGTTCTCACATAGAGATGCCAATAACTACTCATTTTGAGTTCTTTTTACAAAAGGTATTTATGCATTAGTTATGTTGCCAGATCCACGATTGAAGAGTTTAGAGCCAGCCCAATTAAGGTTGATTCTCCAGAAAATGGAGTTGCTAACTCTTCAGAAGATTTTCCAAATTGCTCGGAGCCAGAGATTGGAAGGATCGAAGTTGGGGAAGAGAAAGCTTTAACAGAGAACCTAATTTCAGGCAACTTAGAAAATGGACAGCATGCCCATAGTAATGAGCTTGAAGATGATGCATCTAGCAGTGATAGAGACATGGAAAAGGCACTTGAACATCAAGCACAACTCATTGACCAAAATGAAGCAATGGAAAAGGCTCAAAGAGAATGGGAAGAGAAATTCAGAGAAAACAATGGCAGTACACCAGTATGCTTACCAGAACCTATATAACTAACCAACAATTAAATTGCTGTTTGATCAAGTTGATAACATGCCAATGGCATCTCACTTATTGAATTTATTGCTTTCTTTGATGGGGGAGGGAAAATGTTTCAACAAATAGTAGCAACTTGCAAAAAAGAGATGGTCAATACTCTTAAAGAGCCATTGAGATGATTCCCTAGGGTCTTGAATTTTAAGCAAACTGTTCAGGATATTTTATGTTCTGAAAATGAGAGGTGTGCTTAGAATATCTGTGTTTGGACAGACAGAATCTGCCTGTATGCAAAACAGTAAGAAATAGGATATTTTTTTATGATATATCAGCCGCTCCCCGGTTCTAAATTCTCCTTTCAATTGTTGTAATAGTGAAGAAGCAACTGTCCTGATTGATTAAGTGTGTAAAAAATTAAAATAGTTTCTTTTATACATTTTTTTCTTAGCATGAGATCCTGTTCCAATAAACACTGACATTTTGATCTCTTGGTCATAATGATTTAGGATTCATATAATCCTGGGAACCGCTCAGATGTCACTGAGGAAGGGTATGAGATCAAGGTGCAAGCTCCACACCATGCTGGGACAATAGCTGCCCAATCCAATGGGGCAAAGTCAGAAGTTGAAAATGAATCCAACATTAAACCTAATGGCATTCTACCACCTTCACATGTTGATATCAGACAGTTACAGGAATGGAAGAGCAGTAGCACACCTGCTTCTGAAACCTCAGATCAAGATTTTGCATTTTATACAGAAAAGCAAAATCAAAACCAAGAGAGCATTGAGAACAATCATTGTCCATCTCCACACGGCTCCCATCACCATCCACGTTCACACAGTTCACATGATTCCCCTGGTAGCCAATCTGCAACTGGTGGCTTCAGCAAAGGGAAAGCTTCTGGGAGACAAAATCCATCCAGCATTCAACCTAATGGGATTCTACCACCTTCACATGTTAATATCAGACAGTTGCAGGAATGGAAGAGCAGTAGCACACCTGCTTCTGAAACCTCTGATCAAGATTTTGCATTTTATGCAGGCAAGCAAAAGCAAAATCAGGAGAGCATTGGGAACAATCATAATTCATCTCTACACGGCTCCCATCACCTTCCACATTCACACCGTTCATATGATTCCCCAGGGAGCAAATCTGCAACCGGTAGCTTCAGCAAAGAGAAAGCTTCTGGGAAGCAAAATGAGCTCTACGCACTGGTGCCACATAAAGCATCTAATGAGCTGGCTGGTGTGCTGGGTGCCCTTAAACAAGCAAGGCAATCGTTGCAAAAGAAAACCAACCCATTACCATTAGTAGAAGGTGGATCTATTCGAAACTCTGTTGATCCTTCTGTCCCTGCTCCAATACTGGGTGGTAAAGTAGATATTCCCCTTGGAAGTGTTGGACTTTTCAGACTACCGACAGATTGTTTGGTTGAAGGTGGCATGCGAGCAAACTTCCTTAGTTCTAAGACTCCATTAGGTTTGGGAAACCATTACCGTGATACAGGACCTCCAGCAGCTGCCAGCAATCAAATTGTCAGCAGATCTTACTCGGCCTCTGGAACAAGGTTTCCTACAGAGGATCGATTTCTGACCAGCCAATATGTCGAGGATGGATCTAGAATCTCTACTCAGAGGCCTTATTTTGATCCTTATTTGGATTCAGTTTTACCACCTTCAGACAGGTATACTTATCCTGCAAATTCCTCTTATCCCGATCAGATGCCATTACTGCCCTCTAGGGAATTCCCTTCCTTCCTCACCAACAGGACTACTATCCCTCCTGCAAATCATTTCTTATTCTCTGATGATCATATTAGACCAAACATGTATAGATAATAACTTGCTATTGAACATTCTATTAGGTTTTCAAAAATTAGCTTTACCAACAGTGTTTCAGGATTAGCGATTTGTAGCATGATAGTTAAATCATGGCCCTTGAGGGGATATTTGTATTATTTCTATATGGTTCGCTGTATCATTTGATGTGAGATGGAGTTTTGTAAAAGAGATGCAACCCACTTCAAGTGCTACTCTTGTTTCCCCAACCACCACTCTATCTTCTATGCATGGAGCAAGGCCTTATCCCTTCATTCTGCTAATTCTGTAGATTCCCAGAATCACTTATGATTCAAACTTTTTTATTTCATCGCTGGATATTCAATTGAGTGGGATGTGATCCCCGGAATGTTCCTTCAGAGCAAGGACTTGAACAAATGCGTAGAGTATACGACAAACTTGGGGCTTGGTAACTGTGAAGTGCAAAGTGTATTAGTCTCCATGGCTGATTTCGGATCGGCAAGGGTTTGATACGGTTCATGTTTAAATCCCGTTGGTTTGGGTCACGATCCAAAACTTTGCACAGCACCCAGTAATCTGCAAATTGTTTTCACCCTATTTTTCCCATTGAATTATACATTAAACTGCGGTGGGAGTTTATCAATTTAGCAGCTCAATCCACAATTCTTTTAAAATCTCGTTTGAATTTTTTGTTAATTTTTTTTTGTAGCAGTGTCAATTGATCTAGGCTACCTGTTCAATCCATAACAAACCTTAAATCAGACAGTGGTTTTCATACAAAAAGCAAGTCCTCTGTGGTCGAGTTCCAGACAAACCATCTTCCATGAAAAACAATCATGACAGTTGGTCCAATTACTATATAACCTCACAGCTCAGTCATGTTCACTTGATGAATCTACCCTTGAAAAATTCCTTAACAATATATAGCTGACCAGGTATTTTCTTCAGGAATCATGTTCAAGATTTGGCTGTCAAGACTTGATTTCCTGGCTCATTGTCACAGTGGCTAGAACAATCTAGAGAAGAAAGGGTTGCCAGCACCGCGAATAATATTCAACTTGACAAAGTCCTAACTTGCAAGATCTGATATTTACATCCTATCCTTGGTTGTCAGCAACGCGTATATTAATCAGCTTGACAAGGTCCTAACTTTCAAGATCTGATATTTACATCCTTGATTGCTGAACAAGTATGTCTCCTTCCTCCCTCCTTCCCTCCCTCCCTTCCTCCCTCCTTCCCTCCCTCCCTCCTATCTATTTATCTATCTATCTATATAGTCCAACAAGGCCTTGCTAGCCATTCACAAATTCATCAGAAATCAAAGCAATCTCTCATAACATCTCAGCAACATCAAATATTACATAATCTAGCTCAATCTTATTAACCTTGTTAGCTTATCTTAAAGTCTTCTAGGATCATGTCTGAGGGCACTTCTTGTGACGCTTCTCCGATGTGTCGTGAAGAGGATATTTATCAATATGGTTATCCAAGGTGTGATACAGGTAACTCCATGGCATCAAGCTCAGATGATTCTCCATTTTTCGGGACATTTGATACTATGTCACTATTGGAAAGTGGTCTGTACCAGCAAAAGTACGATGACATGAGTGATCATTATCGTAGAGAACAAGACAAGAAATGGGATTCGATTGATTCAAGGTTGCTTGTGTTGCTAGAATTTTTTAGAGAACTTATTATTCGAAAAAGGGAAGTCTTCAAGAAATTATTCCCAGAGTTACATGATGAATTCTTGGGCCTGTTCAAGAAAATGGGTAACGTTAATTTGTCCATAGAAAAACCTGGTCAAGTCAAGGCCAGGGCATTGCAAAGAAGCTTGAGTGTTGGCTCGCCAAGAACACCTTCAAGAAATGAAGGTGAATCGTCATTAAGGCTTGAGAGGTTCAAGATTCGCACGGTGATTCCTGACGGCGGCGGCCAAGGTGACACTAGCAAGGGTGGAGGCTCATCTAGTAATGGTGGTCAGTCCAAATAGATTGATACTCTATTATTTGATGCAAGGTTTGAAAATAAACAATTTGCCTTTTTTTGGTAATCAGCAAATAGTTTGTTAAAGATAAAAAAAAAATGTTTTATTCTTTCATTAATTACTCGATGAATCGGTGTAAATAGTGGTAGCAGCAACACAATTTGTTGCCTTGTATAGATTTTGTGTACTTTGAAATATTTGACTGTATATAATAAGAATTTTTTTTTATTTTTAGGTTTTATTTTCCATTAAACAAAACTCATAGGCTTAGTTGGATTGAGAAGTTCTTGCATATTTATGACAGATGGTGTTAATTTTTCATCGCACTCCTCAACTAATGAATCATTCTGAACTAACATAACAAAATAGAAATGAATTTTATGAATATACTAAATTTAGAGATGTATATATTTAGCTTAAGATCTAATTTTAGGTACCCTGTCGAGATAAAAACTGTGAAGATAAAAGCATATTTAATTAAATAAAAAATGTTATTTTCAATATATTTTTTAAAAAAATATTAATGAAAAACATGATCGCCCTGCTATTATTGTTTTTATTTCGATAGGCGTGTAAGGAAATAAACGGGCCACCTGTAATGAATGCTGAGCCCGACAAAGCAATAGCAGGAACACGCTCAGCCTAAAATTTACACGGCTGACTAAAAAGCTTGTGGTCGTTTTAACAAAATACTGTTTTTGAGTTTATTTAATGAACAAGATAAAAAAAAATAAAAAAAAAAAACCTTTTTTATTATTAACAGAAAGTGAATATTTAAAAAAATATTAAAAACATCATTCATTAAAAAATCACCCTAAACTGGTTGAAATAATTAGGAGTTGGATAGTGCTAACAGGAACAGGAACACTAGCTCGCAATCATGTTGTGGATAAGAGAGGTGAGGTCCATGGCCACCACGGAGAAAGATAAAAGAGAAGATTTTATCTTTGAATCCAGCTCACGCCTGAATACGAGGAGATCAGAAAAATGCAGGGGTTATCTTCAATTATTTGGAGTTGTTCTAGTTTTTTCTATATTTATTTACACCACAAACTCGTGAGTGGGCTCAGTGCCTCCATGGACACTGATCCACAATCAAAGTGGGCTCATAAAATTAAATAATAATTAATAAAGCGATCTACTAATCTAGTTTAAGAGAGTTTTTCTCTGTATTTTTTCGTGCAAACCATACCCAGTGAGATCTGATTGAGCAACATATAAAAAAATAAACTTTAATTATTAGTTTAACCGGTCCTTAGTCAACTCAAGTTGAATATTTTTATTAAAATAATATTTTTTTTATTTATATATCTAAAAATAATAATAAAAATCAATCTAATTTTAAGGTTTGAATCGAGTCACTGAAACTTAGTCAAGACAATTTCAGAATCATACGAACCGAGGAAGGTAGCTCCAAAATACCTCAGCTGGGGCTGCAACTCCATGCCTGTCATCTGTCACAGTTTCTGTGGGTTGTTTTTCTTAATGCAGGCTTAATTTAAGCAATTTAAAAATATATCCTGAAGATTCTAATCCTGGAAGAATATTTCTGTGCTCTGATCCTTGAAGGAAACACTTGCTTTTTGTCCCTGAAACTGAAAGTCATAGTTTAAATCCTGAAAATCTGTACACTTTCACGGATAGAATACTTCAAATTTGCTGGATGGATTCGTTTTCTCCAGCTCATTCTAAAATCTAAAGAAGCTTGGTAACTTTAGTAGACTGTTTGGAAGTGGTGTTGTGATTATTTTAGAAAGTGTTTTTTGTTCATAAATATATTAAAATAATATTTTTTATTTTTTCAAAATTATTTTTGACATTAACATATCAAAATAATCCAAGAATATTTTTAATTTAAAATAAAAAAATTTAAAATTGTTTTTCAAATGCACTACCAAACAAACAAACAACGTAGCTGGTTTCATATATATATATGAATTCCTTAAAATGTCCAGCATGATGGCACGATGAGCATGTTCATTTCATCAAAATCAAGATCAGGGTAGGAAAAACAAAGGAAAAGGGACCGTATGATTCACTCTACTTTTTTCCGTCCTCTTCTTGTTCTAAACTGCTACAAATATATAATTAAAAAAAATAGTTTTATAAAACTTAATCCGATCACGAGTTAATTTGGTTTGGTGAATACTATTTGGCTACAGCAAGGCTATCAAATACATAAGAATCTTACTCAAAGTCTAAAGTAAAATTTAAACCATGACAGTTAAGAATAGTTTATCAAGGTTGTCAATATCGTTCCGGTCACTATTTTGGTTTTTTATTGGTATGAAATGTTTTGGTTTCGGAACATTTCGGAGTGCCGTTTCGAGGTTGTATAATTAATTTTATATATATGAAAAAAAATTATTAATTTAACAAGCATAATTAAAATTCAAGATAAATTAATTTTAAATTATACAATATAAATATAAAGTCAAGCAAACATAATCTCAAAATAAGGAGGATTTTAAGGCCGGAAGGACACACCCGGAACGATACCGAGACGTTCCAGCCGGTATTTCTGGAACGGACCGGAATTAAAACCGAGACGAAAACTACGCTGTTTTGTCTCAATTTTTTTAATGACACGAAACGTTCCGGCTGGAATGGAATGATATTGACAACCCTACTCTATAGAAAAGAAATCAGTTGAAACTAAAAAAATCAAATTAGAAGTTGATGTTTATATTTTTTGTAACATATTTTATTGGGTGATTTTTTTTTTTTTTTAACTCGGAACTTAAACTATATGCGCTATTAATTTTATCAAATAAAATAAAAATAGTAAGATTTGAACCTATAATTATTTTATTGAAAAAAATTCATCCCAATCTTATAACTGTTTTATTTATTAGGAATCGCTATCAAAATGGTAGTTAACAATTAATGCACGCGAGAATCCTTAAAATAAAACCAATCTGACTCGTGTTTGTGAGTTTGTATTTTTCTTTTTCTTTTTCTTTTTTGACCTAGATTTTTGGCTGTTGAAAGCGCTCCTGCCTAGCCAATGCCTTGCCAGCAAGCAGCTCCAAAATAAATTTAAACAAAAAAATGACCTCCTGACTTCATCAACCAGGCTACCGTGCCATTCCACAGATTAATTGAACATTTATATATCTAAAAACAAATGACCAAATAACATATATATCTTAATTGTTAAAAATATCTACCCTAAATAAACAAAAGAGTTATGAGAAAAATATAAATAATAAAAAGAACATTCAATTCAAAGATTTCATACTGCATTTGCAAGGGGAGTGATGATTTTTTTTTTGGATTGAGATATCAATTTTAAATTACCTCATTTTCATGATAAAAAAAGACAATACATTTCATTAACATATACCTAAAAGAAAATGAATTTCACTGTTGAAAACACTGTTCACACACACTCAGAGTCACTGTGGACGCGAGCTTTCTCCTCCGTGCGTCGCGCGAGTTCGTCCACCTTTTTTTTTTTCTGCCTATGAACAGTGTAATAACGAAATTAGCCCCCGAAAAAGACAAAAAAAAGGTCACCGGTTTCAGGGGCTCCGAGGTAATTGACCATTTCGGTCTGGTTCGGCCGGGCGGTTTTTTTTTTAATATTTCTTCAAACAGTGCCGTCACCGTTTTAGCCCTCGATAACAACAAAATAACGCACAGGGTGGGAGGGCTGAAATGGTAATTAGCTAATTTTTTATTATTTTTCGCTCCGGGTTACTGTTGGCGCGTCCCATCACGCGCCATCCATTTCCGCGCGCACGCGTGTTTCGGGCGGCGCGTGCGACGTCAGTCGACGTCCAAAAATTATCAACCGCCGTCTAGAACGATGCTTCGCCATGATCTCTTCATATGGGGCGGCGCGTGTAAACATGTTGTGCCTAGGTACGTGTAAATGAGCGTTTGAATTCCCCCCCCCCCCCTCATTTCTCTCTCCTCCTGCACATGCTGACGTCAGCGATGCAGTGTTTTTGGCAAAGTTCATTTCAGTCCCTAAACACCCGAATTTGTTGTTCTGACCCTTATTTCAATTATATTAGTTTTGATTTGTTTCAATTGCGTTCTTAAATACAAAATCTGTATAATATATAGTTTCAGTTCGGTCCTTGTACTTTTAATTTCCGGTTTGGCTGTAAATAGCTCAATAAATTCGGTACACAAGTTTTGATTTTTTCAATTTTGTCCTTTGATTTAAATTCATAATAAATGTGGTTTCTATTTCAGCCTTTGGACTTTTAATTTTTCAATTTAATCCTTTTATATTTGATTTTCATTTCAGCCCTTATACTTTTATTTTTTTATATTTCTAGAATATTCCCTACTTTTGTCCATGTTTATATAAGTGTACTTAACACAATAATAATAATAATAATAATAATAATAATAATATTTTGATTGTTTTTCTTACTTACTCTTTTGTTAATGTTTTTTTTTCTCCGTGTAATTTAATAATTATTATTGTTTTGACAATAATGACAATGATATTTTATTTTTTCCTTTTGTTAAAGTTTATAGGATATTTTTAGTCTTTCATTAATTATATGTTCTAATATTTATTGAATATTATCTCATAGGAATATATATAGGTAGAAGAAAACATGACCTAGCATTTTTTCAATAAAAAAAATTAATATCAGTATTCTTAAATACATTTAATATAATGATATAATCAATAAATCGGATAACATAAAAAAAAATTGTCTTCGAATTTTAATTTTGTGCTTGACACAATAATAATAATAATAATAATAATAATAATAATAATAATAATAATAATAATAATAATTTAATTGTTTTTCTTGCTTGCTCTTTTGTTAATGTTTTTTTTTTCTCCGTATAATTTAATAATTTTTATTGTTTTGACAGTAATGACAATGATATTTCTTTTTTTTTTCTTTTATTAAAGTTTCTAGGATATTTTTAGTCTTTCATTAATTATATGTTCTAATATTTATTGAATATTATCTCATAGGAATATATATAGGGAGAAGAAAACATGACCTAGGATTTTTTGAATAAAAAAAATTTAATATCAGTATTCTGAAATACATTTAATATAATCATATAATGAATAAATCGGATAACATAAAAAAAAAATTGTCTTCGAATTTTAATTTTGTACTTAACACAATAATAATAATAATAATAATAATAATAATAATAATAATAATAATAATAATAATAATAATAATAATAATTTAATTGTTTTTCTTGCTTACTCTTTGGTTAATATTTTTTTTTCTCCGTATAATTTAATAATTTTAATTGTTTTGACAGTAATGGCAATGATATTTATTTTTTTCCTTTTTCTTAAAGTTTCTAGGATATTTTTAGTCTTTCATTAATTATATGTTCTAATATTTATTGAATATTATCTCATAGGAATTTATATAGGGAGAAGAAAATATGACCTACGATTTATTTAACAAAAAAAATTAATATCAGTATTCTTAAATACATTTAATATAATGATATAATGAATAAATCGAATAACATAGAAAAAATTTGTTTTCGAATTTTAATTTTCTACTTAACACAATAATAATAATAATAATAATAATAATAAATATTATAATAATAATAATAATTAAATTGTTTTTCTTTTACTCTTCTGTTTATATTTTTTTCCCTCCAGATAATTTAAATTTTTTTTATTGTTTTGACAGTAATAGCAATGCTAATTTTTATTTTTATTTTATTTTTTTGTTGTATCTTTTGTTAAAGTTTCTTGAATATTTTTAGTCTATCATTAATTATATGTTCTAATATTTATTGAATATTATATCATAGGAATATATATAGGGAGAAGAAAACATGACCTAGTATTTTTTGAATAAAAAAATTTAATATCAGTATTCTTAAATATATTTTATTTAATAATATAATGAATTAATCAAATAACATAAAAATTTTTTTTATTGAATATTATCGCCTATAGATATATAAAGAGAGGAAAAAAATGACCTAGGATTTTTTCCTTAAAAAAAATTGATATCAATATTTTTAAATTCATTTAATGTAATAATATCATTAATAAATCTTATAAAAAAATATTTGTATATTTGTATATTTATGTCAAATTAAAATATGTAAAACTAATTATATGTTTGAATATTATCGCCTAAAAATATATTAAGAGAGATGAAAAATGACCTAAGATTTTTTGAAGGACACAAATTCATATCATGTTTTCTTAAATATATTTAATATAATAATATGATTAATAAATCTTATATAAAAAAAGATTGGCTTCAAAATTTAATTTTGTGTTCTTTTTATTTAAGTAGGTTTATGAATTTATCTCTCAATTCATTAACATGTGCTTAGTAGCAGTTTGCAACTCCGCTTCCGTCGTTCCCGCCCGCCTGTCCTATTTGATCCAGTTAGTCGTCTGAAAGTGCTTGCGGGGAATTTCCAATGTTTTCATTTTTAATATTTTAGATCTAATATTACTGGAAAAAAAACATCTAAAAAAATTGTTAACAAATTTACCTGTATTATCTACAAGTTAAATTAAAAATATACAAGTCACTTCCCGTTTTCATTAGACTGTTCTTTTTAGATGACAAATAAATAATTATAACACAAAAAAAAATTAAGTTTATGTTTTAAAAACAAATTGCAATATTTTTATTTCTAATATGTCTGATATTTATTGAATATTATCGTCTAAAAATATATTGAGAGAGAGTAAAAATGACTTTAGATTTTTTGAAGGACAAAAATTCATATTAGTATTCTTAAATATAATTATACTAACTAAATATTAAAATAATAAAATACAATACATAAAAAAACAATCAATTTTCTACATAGATAAAAAAAACCCGCCACATCGCGCAGGTTAACCGCTCGTAAATACTATTATTAAAAAAATCAATTAGTTCAAAATAAAATAACATAAAAATAAACAACACCATTACTTTAACATAACAGTGATGTTAGCACCTACGTATGATATGGATCAAAAGTGCATATATCAGTTAAAAACATAAAATAAAAGGCATTAATTACTCACTTGAAAAATAAAATAAAATAAATAGCAATTTTCAATTGTGTATATTTGTTTTCTTATAAAAAATTGTTCCATTTGAGTTAAAAAATAAAAAAGAATTCACCCACTTGTGATCTACACAGAGATGATTAGATCCCGCAATCTCCCATATATCTATTTCCTAATCTATCACTCACTGTCTCCGTCCCCGCCGCCTCTCTCTCACCAGTCACCACCAAACACGAGCTCTTCTTCTCTCACTAAAAGAGATTCCTTTTCACTCACTTCAACAGCAAAACAGACAGTTATTTTCCTGCTTCTTCTTTCATAACTGCCTCTCCTATTTCCTTACACATTTCTTAGAAAGAGAGGAAGAGACATGGATCATCGCACTTCAAACTATCGCTCCTTTTTGCTGTCTCAAGACGGGACCTTATTTACTTGCTGTTTCTCTAATTGTAGAATTAGATCATGGGTTTTGTAAAGAGATTGAGAAAATTAAAGGGTCTTGTTGATTTTGAGTTCTTGAATATTATTTTGTGAAAAAGATTTGAACTTTAAATCTAAAAATGATGGCTTCAGGGATAAATTTGGTGATGACAGTGATTGGATTTGCTGTAAGCACTATGTTTATAGTATTTGTTTGCACTCGTCTTATTTGTGCTCGGATTCAGTTAAATGCATCAAGACGATCTTTTCATATTGCTTCCAGATCTGATCTTAGCATAGTAAGCATCTCCCCTTGTCTTTCCATTGGTTTTCAGAACTGTTTTTATATTTGGTTGATGGTTATAATGTGTTTTCTACGTTTTATTTTTGGAAACCGGAGTTGGTTTTTGGCTTTTAAATTGCATGAGTGGAGCTAGTTTGGTTGGATTTTTAGTTTTTATGTTTATTTTCTCTTAGCAGGGTTTATTTTTTTCTCTTTTGGATATTTATGATTATTCATTTAGTTTGGTTTCTTGTGTTTGTTCAAATTTGGATGTGTTAATTGCGGGCATAGAAAGCAAATCACCAAATTAATTGTCCGTAGCAAAATTGGAACCGGCATAGTTGGACACTAATGTCTGATGTTAATCCATATTTAATGTGAAGGAGGAAAAAGACTCAAATTTATTTATTTTTAAATGAAATCTTCACTTTTTTGTATGCTGAAGAGTTTCATGGGGTAATTGTTAGTGTCTTGGAGCTTGACTGTTATTCATCGACATGTGTTACAGTTGGAACGAGGGTTACATGGTCTTGAGCCTGTAGTTATAGCTAACTTTCCAACCAAGAAGTACAACGATAAGCTTTTCTCGGCTTCAGAAGATGCGCAGTATGTTCCTCTCTCCCTGCTTTAATTCCTTCGTAGTGTTTTATGTATTGAGTTTTATGTGATGATTTTGTATGATATAGATGACTTTTATAGTCTTTGGACCAGTGTCAACTTAAGTTGTCGTTGCAATGAAGAATGTCCAGTGCCAATGATTGTCTTAAAAAGCCTTTTGATTTGGAAGGTTTCATCTATTTGTAGTTTCAAATTCTGAAAGGAGTGAAGAGCCGGATGGGGAGGTGTGGAGATTGATAATTTCTTATGCCATGAATTATGAAATTAGACTTGACTTTAGTTTTCTTCTGATATAGACTTAGATCTAGTTTTGGCTATCTTCATATTAGATAGAGTAGGCACGGTTTGGGGCCGGGATCTATTTCTCATGTTGTGATTCTGATTTTCTTAATTACACTTTCTGTTTGACAGAGAGATTTTCTGAAGCGCCTTCTATAGCTAAATGTTTGGACTGTTGTGACAGGGCCAAATTTAGCTCTGTGCAAAAAAAAATCTTCATTTAGCCATCGTGCAGTTTTCCATACTTCTAACTTAGAAGCTGTCTTCTTACGCTTGATTGATTGTTCAAGAACTATTGAAAAGGTTTCTACAAGGCACATTGGATTTGTGTTGGGGCCCCAATATGATTGTTTGGTACTAATTAACTGGAGTTGGACCTTGGATGCTCTTGGTTGTTCTTTCACCTGTTGACGAAAAGATTTTCAACGGTATTCCACTTGGGTTGATAGGAATAATGAAGAATTGGGTCACTCTGTTGAATGTTGGACCTCAAATTTCTTAAAGACAGTCTCATTCATTTGAATTGGAAAGGCATGAAGCTGCTGCTAGCTGTTCGCCCATAAATGAAGCTTCAAATCCTAAACAACCAAACCTTCTCTCTAGGTTACCTTTTCTCCGGTCATAAGCCATCCTTTTGTTAATCCTAGCTGTGTGATTCTGAGAAAAAGTTCCAGAAAATATAATTCCTCGATACTTTTGAGTTTGTGACACTGCCCTTTATTGGACTTGCAGAACTGGTTCAGTTTCTGAACCTTCTGTGCACGTTCTAGCTCATAGTTCTGGTGCTTTTACCCTTCTTTTTTTCCATCACTGAAATGCCAACGGATATATGCCTGTATTTCTTCAGAATTATTTTAAACTGGCTCATTTTTATTTTTATTTTAACTTTATTTTTGTTATATTTTTGGATACATGCTATACAACCTGCTTCTGAAGAAGCATCCCGTAGACATGGAATTGGATCGTCATGACAGATATCAGTGAGGTTTTGAATCCACCATGTTCATGTCCTCTGCCCAGCATTCTAGTTGACGCTGTGCTTGGGGATTTGCTCTGTTCATCATGCCATTTTTGTAGTATTCTGCTATGTCACGCTCCTCTGTTAACAGGGTTTGGCTGTTGTCTGTGTCAGGTGCTCAGTTTGCCTTGCTGATTACCTTGGTGAAGATACATTGCGGATTCTCCCCTACTGTGGGCACTCCTTCCACATGACCTGCATAGACATATGGCTGCAACGGCATTCCACTTGTCCTGTATGTCGAATATCATTGCGCGAGTGTCCCGAGAAGAAGAGCGTGATGAAACCCTTGTTCAGTTCAGCTATCCGCTCTCAATATGGCACAGAGACCTTTGATTCCCGTTCTTGTAACTACTTGTTGACCGGGCATGCGATTTCGCCAAGATCATACGACAGCCATGGGATGGACACCATTCAAGATAATAGCTGCGCATCTGATGGTGATGAAGCATGTGGGGAGAGTTCACCCCCCTTAACCCAGAGTAATCAGATTGCAAAGGACACAGGAGACAAGCATGCAGAAAGCCCGTCAAATCCCTAAATCCTTCAGACGGGATCAGATTTTAAGCTGCATTCATTAGGATTTCCAATTTCACAGAGTTCAAATACGAGTATATAGAGTGAAATAAGTTGGAATTCATAAGTTGCAGGAACAACTCCCAGAAAGCTCACTGTTCTTCACTTGTGGCTTACTGTAAATATTCCACAGGTCATTTGTTTTTTAATCTTCCGCTCAACATGGTTGAGTACTTGGCAGTTTTGTTAGTTTCGGTTGTAAACTAGAATCTGATCAAGAATAGCTCAACGGAATAGCAGTTCTTACTTGCCTCTCTCCTTCTCACAGTGTTATAGTGTAGCAAAGCATGTGCACACAGATAACCCCAACATTTCTGCCTGATTTCTTTTATCGATTCTGCACTTGATGCAACTCTTGTGGGGCCTGCAATTCTGATATGCCCTTCATGTCTTCTGCTTTAGGTACTGTAATGTGCCCCGCATGAAACAGATCTTGCTGGATCACCTGATCTTGCTTTTTGGTACCTTTCTATTCAGGTTTGTGTCTTGCCAATAGTTTTCTTCAAGGTCCGCGTCAATGTCAAATCCTGTGCTCTTTACTTCTCTGTCTCCTTGTGAACAAAAGTGAAACTGTTAATTGAGTTATCATTGGAGGAAGCATCATAACTGGATTCGGAGGCCCTTCTGGACCAAACCATGGAGGTACTTCACGAGAATCTTTACATGCATGGATATGTCTGTAGGGTTAACCTTAAAATGGCAACAGGAGGCAGAAAGGTGAGCCCATCATCTTTAAAATGAGAAATCGATGCCTTTTTGTGTCATTTACCCAAATCATGATCATCCTGATTAGGAAGTGATTGTTTTGGTTTCCATTAAGGTGTGTTTTTGTGTTTTAAAAATGTTTTTGAAAAAAATTATTATTTTTTTTATTTTAAATTAAAAAAATTTGGTGTTTTTAGATTATATGCTGATATCAAAAATAATTTTTAAAAATAAAAAAAAAAATTATTTTAATAAATTTTTAAATAAAAAAATATTTTAAAAACAATCACCACAACTTTCAAAAACAAATAAATTACATTGAGGAAACCACTCCCGTTCTTAAAGAATGACATCAACAGGCACCGATATCAATCAACCAATGAAAAATAACTATATATGTAAACATTACAAATTATATAAATCCCTGACGTTTTTAATTGGTAAATCATCATATACTGCCATTGTTGTATGCTCGGTAACTTCAAAAGCTAGTACAAAATAGGCAGGAGGGTGTTGACGTGGCAATTCTTTCACAAGTGCATGTAAATGCTCCACATTTTTTCTACATAAATTATCTGGTCTTGAAATATAAACTTGGTCTCAATATATTAAATGATCTTAAATATCTTTAAAATTCTAGTTCTGAAGTAAGAAAATAAAATAATCAATGGAGTGAATAGAGACTGAGTAAAAAAAAATAACTAATGCATGCCAAGGGTTCCAGATAATTATTATTATTACAAAAAAAAAACCTAGCTGATATAATAATAGTTTTGATTTATTTATTTCTGTTCATGGCCGGAGATTAGCCCAATTCAGATGGGAGTGAAAGGCCGGGAAAAGGTAGGCCCGCAGATTTTAGAAGCAGCTGCTTTCTTTGATGTTAGGATTTTTTTTGTGTTTTTGCAGTTGTATTTGATTTCAAAATGCGTTTTAAACTGCTTTTTTATATGTTAAAACAATAAAATTTTATTATTTATATGTTTTTATACGATGATATAAAAATAAATTAAAAATATTATTTTAATATATTTTTAATTAAACCTGCATTCCCCCCACAAATATTAAATACAAAATAAAAGGAAATACTGGATAGTTAAATTAATTATGATGTGAGGGAGGATTATAAAGAATTTAAATTAATTGTTAAAAAATAACTAATGAATCTATATGTAATGAAAAAAAATCATTTAAAACAGATACCGAACTCATTGTTATATTTGTAAGAAAAAATTAATTCTTGACCTTAATTCTGTGCTGGTAAGAAAAAACCCAGCACTGCAAATTAACCTTAATTCTTGACTCTTTTTCAACGAGGAATAGAAACCGGACTGTTGTCTCTTACTGTAACTCGGTTTTGTTTTTTTTATTGTCGATTTGTTTTGGATGCTAAGAAATCTTCTTATTTTTTGAAAAACACATTTTATTGATCTAAATAAACAAATAAAATCTTTGCTATCATGATTCATACAAAACAAAATAGAGGTTGCCCTAACTTGAACTCAAAAAACAACTCCAAATATCGAAATTAAGTCATCGAACACCTAGCAACTATATACTCTTGTGAACTTCTGGATTGATCCATCGCTAGGGCAACCTTGGGATTATTTCGAGCTCCTGTTTAGGTGAAAAGAACTGATGGGTAACCGAGCCATGATTCGAAAGATGGGAGGCCTGCATGTCTTGTCATCAAATCTATATCAAGTTACAAGGTTCAGAAACGAAGGCTCATCGACAATGGCTGCTCCTTCTTTTTCTTTTTTATCAAACAACTGTTTTGCTTGCGTGAGCCTAGCAAAATTATTTTGGATGCCAGCCCTAGCTATGGTTATATTTCAAATTAAATCTTTAAATTGTTTTGGATAACCCACTAAAAGTAAAATTAAAAATGCTTATAATAGTTTCGATCTTGAGAAGAACTGTTTTTCCTATATGATTAGCAGTTAAGGACAGCATGGAGGTTTTATATGGAAATATATAAATATATACTGCAAGGGTTTGGCAGAACGATGCCATCAGCTATAGGAGATAGTACTAGTTCTTCTGACTTCTGATATATATCAGATCAATAAAAAATAAAAATAAAAAAGAGGAAAAAATCACAGACCTCGCTAGGTAGAGGGAAAAAAATAGAGATTGTCAAGTTTTACAGCAATCAGAATCTCATTTTGAAACTCTAATCCAATTGCCTGTGTCTCTTTTTAAAAGCAAAATGCATATACATATATATATAAAAAACTTTAATCTTAAAATTGTAAGACTAATATATTAGATGATTATATATATCATAATTAAAAAAATATAGTTAGAATGCTAAAAAAATAGTAATTTAATATATTTTTTAAGTCAAGCATGTTTTTTAACCACAACAGTACTCATATTCACCTCTAAAATAAATGATTAACTGGAAAATAAAATAAAAACTTTATTAGAGAAAAAAAACATCCATTTTTTTCTGAGTAAAAACCCTCGGACCTTTATGTTCTGGCCATGAAAGACAAGGATTTCATGGTCTAATAAACTCCCCAGTCAGTTCTTACTTACACAAACGAACAACCTCGTCCCCAAATGTCACACAATATGGGAATAGCTATCACCTTGACGAGTCTCATGATAAACAAGTTAATTAATTGACATCGATCTATATAAATAATTATAGAAAAACAACTGGATACATTATCTAATTAATCACTAATTACTTGCGCCAATCTTGCTGGTTCTTCTCCTTGCTGAGCTTCAGGTCAAACTTGTTAGTATTCCACAAATGCTGCTGCTGCTGCTGCTGCGGATCTCCTTCATTTATTTGAACCTGAAAGCAGCTGTTATCATTCACTTGAGAACCCAGATAAGAATTAGAAGGTGATGAATTCATGCCATTATAGGATTCAAGCAGCTGAAAATAATTGCTGGTCCTTAAATCCTCTTTGCGATTCTTGTTAGACTCTGTCGTCATGTTAAAGTAGATATTCATGCTTTCCCATTTCTCCTTGCACTCCTCCACGCTCCTATCGTAGCCTAAACTAGCCATTTCTTCTGCTATCTCCTCCCAAAGTCCTTCATTCAGGTACCCACTTTCTTGGATTCTTGATTCCATGGAAGTTCTGAGCTGTATGAAGCTTAGAATCTCGGGCTCGGTCCATATAATGTTGCTGAATTTGTCTTTCTGAATCTTTTTAGCACTCATGGTGCTGTCCTGGTTGCTTCTGTGCCTTTGATTTGCTACTGCAATCTGCTCATCTGACGATGACAGCTCGGGTCCTTTCTCTGCATGTTTCTTCAAGGCTGCCATTAATGCAGTATCTCTAGATTCAATCCATGCTCTCTCTTTAGCCCAAAATTCATGTTCTCGGTCGAACCGGGCCAGCTCTTGCTTTGTCCACTCCTCCTCTCTACACATTCTTTCATATTCTCTATCTTCAATGGTCTTCAGCATTTTCTCCATCCAGGCATCTTGTTTCTCCACCAACTTCCTCATTTGTGACTCCACGACATCCTCAACTTTTGCTTTCCAACTCTTCTTAGGCCCTGCGAGACTTTGGCTCTCATCTACCCCCTTCTGCTTCTCCGTCGACCGGTTCATCATGTTGTAAGCAATAGCTGAAAGGTCATCGCCATTGTTTTCCGATGAGGAGGTCTCGAATTCTGATGTGTTGGAGAAACTCAGACTTTCACTGTGCTTGTTTTCTTGAAATGTTTCTTGACTTTCTTGGTTGATGTTGCTGGTCAATGGAGTTTGGTAAAGAAGAGTGTTGTTCGCAAAATGGGGTTCCGAGGCTGAAGCTTGGTTGCCGGGTTCTCCGTAGAGAGCTTCGAGCTGTCTGAAGAACCTGTAGTGCTTCCCATCTTGTCTCCCGGCTTTACCTTCCTTGGTCTTCTTGTAGTACTTGTACAAGTTCTCAAACTTCTCTCTACATTTCTTGCCACTTCTCTGGTACCCATGTTCCTCAGCCATGATCCTGATTATCAGCAAAGTCAAACTGATGACTCAATATTACTAGTATGTACATGTAAAAACAGGCAGACAAGGACTGCAAATTTCAAAGAAAAGAAAAATCTTGGTGGAAATTCCGAGTCCTTGCTAAGACTAATAATACTATCACACACAAAATTTTTTAGAAAAAAACCTATTGATTAGTTAATTTATTGACCATCATTTTTTAGTAATTAAAGCATTAAATATTCAAAAACATTCTTCTTGGCATGTATAATTAATGCAGATTCCGCCAACTAGGTTACGATCTTGTCTCTCTTTAAATTCTTAACCAGTTATTTCCACCTTTCTCAAAGAAGAAGAAGAAGAGGAGGAGGAAGAAGAAGAAGCTAGCCAGCTAGCTCTTTCAATACCCCAATTGCTTCCAAGAAGCTCATAACAGAAACTTAATCAGCAAAGGATTATATATGGTATGAAAAACCAGTAAATACTATTAGAAGGAATTCACAAAATGATCTCAAGAGATGATGATGATATCAAATAAGCAATTAAATTCGATTCAAACTAAGCTTGAGCCTTTTAACACAATAAAAACAAAAAGAAGAAAACAATCCATATCGTTCACTCCATGACAAAACCAAATTAGGGTTTCCTAATCCAGCATCAGAAATGCAAGAAGTGGCTAGCCAGAATAAGAAATACTAAAAGGAAAAGGATATGTATTGCACAGAAGGGTCCGGCAGAACTTATCCGGTTGAAAAGAAGAAAGCATGAGTACCTAGAAACCTCATCCCATAACGGACCCTTTTGATTAGCCTCCTTGAACCTGGAATCAAGCATAGATCTGATCTCAAGAAGCGTAAGAGTCTCTTGTCTTGGCCATCTACTATTATTGCCTCCATCATTTCCAATCCACCCAGCCGCCGTAGCATTTTCCATTTCTACTCCGTATAGTGTACAAACACCAGCTGAACTGCTAGTCCCAGTTGTAGCACTAGTTATAGTATTATTGGTATTAACATTAGTGACATTGGTGCAATAATGATTATGATGACGCCCACCAAGCTTGACTAAACCACTAGGCAACATTGCTTCGTGACCAACCATAATGGGCTCAAAGTTGTGTGTTTGTGGCATAAGATTCCTACTTTGAGCAAAGAATGGCTCGTTACCTTGCTGGGTTCCCTGAAAATGAGCTCTTCCGGGCACCAGCTGCCGCCGGAGATCTGGCAGTCCGTACTGGTGGTGGTGCTCACTCATTTCTTGCTACCTCTACTATACCCTCCCTCTAGGTTTTGAAACCAAGAAAATCTGCCTACAGACAGAGAAAGGAAAGGAGAAAGAGATTAATTTTTTCTCTCTCTTTGGGGGGGCTTGAAATTATAAAGCTGGATGAATGGATAAATTTGGAACTTTGTTCTTGGGGAGACAGGATCCGAGTCTACCGCAACTTTTCATCACTGCCACTTCATTAATCTTTCTCTTTCTCTCTAGAAAGAGAAGGAGAACATTACGTAATGTGTATGGACCAATTAGAGGGTGACAAATGTCAGAGCATTACACGAGGATGATAACCCACTGTTCGAGCTCTGATCAGATGACGCGTGCACAGTATTTAGGATTTGACTTTTTGACCGACCATTTTGCTTCCTGTCCTTTACATGATATCATCGGTTTGGTGCCCTAGTAGAAGCCATATGGCTGGCTGGCTGGATCGGCCCTCCACCTGCTGGTTCAGGTACCGAGAAGGTTTGCTAGCCACTACAAAGATATGTTACAGGTTTGTATTGTCTTAAGAAACTAAGGGTTGCAATAAATAATTTTTTTTGTAAATACTCTTATAATAAACTTTTTTATATGTATATATATATATAGTAGAATGTCACACACACTAATCTTTGCAAAGTTTAGTGGTGGGTCAATCTCTCTTAATTATTTGTCATCATTGGTTAAGTTATTGATTCAAAAGTCAACATTCTTTAGATTTAACCATTTTAGAGTGAGAAAGTTCTAGCTTGAATTTAAGCTATGTTTTTTAATGCCATCTATAAAGTATTTAATAATTATAGGGTAAAAAATGATAATTCTTTATATTATATAATTTATTTGACTAGGAGTAAATTCTGTTTACAAAGCATCTAATAATTGGCCGTAGAAAACGCTAGTGTTTTATATTATTTATTTATTTTTCTTACATTATCATCACGGTATTAAACACACACTATATATGAGATATCATATAGGTTTTGTTATAAGCAGATGATGTTGTGTTGATTAAACAGCAGCAACAAAAATCTCGTGTCGCCGGCCGGGCATATGAAGAGGAAGAACAGCCAGAGAGGAGGGCATGGTATGGACCTTATAATTCCTTCCTCGGTAAAACAAACAAAAAATGCAACTTATTAACATATATTTATATAAAGTTATGCGAAAAGAATCGTTTATTTTTTAGGGAAAGAAATGGAATCAATTACAAGAAAAGTGTAACCTTCAAATTATTCTTTATTGTTGAGGAAAACAAATATAATTTATTTACGGCTTCTGCTTTGGTATAAATTCAAGAATCTCTTTTAGTGATCTCGTTACTAAATACACGTCGATGGGGTGTGTGTGTGTATATATATATATATATATATGTATATATATATATACCATTGATAAAAAATAACAATAAATCGGAATGAATATATAATCATAACTATTTTAAACCATTGAAGTAAGATATTAAATAAAGAAAATCTCATCACCTCGTTTGAATTGAGAAATCCACGATAAAATCTAACGGTCTGAAACGAGTTTGGGTCTGTATATCAATGGGTGCTTACTGTAGATCCCAGTACTATATATATATATATATAAATGATAAATGACTTTACTTTCTCGACTAGAAAAGCAGCTTTCCCCAGTTCATCTCTCTTCCAGAGTAGAGGTAAAACTACAACTTTAACTCTTCAGGTGCCCTCGAGTCTAACCAAAAAGTCAAGTGACAGTTTTTGAATTCTCATACTGTTACCGATTCGGGACCTCATCTTAAAAAAATTATATAATAGGTTATTAACTTAATGTATTGTTTTATTAAAATATATATAATTTTAATCCGAGTAAGTAAATCAACTGCAAGGCTGATTAAAGCAAATAAATTAAAATTAAAAAACCAACCTGAATTATATTCAAAACCACAAATTAAATATGATCGGTGGGGCTGAATAACAATATTGATCATGAAACTGATCAAGAAGCAGGTAATTTAACCTAAATAATATTGGCTTCACGCTCAAAAAAACTGAAACCTTTTTTGTCTTGTTCATGTGTGTGCCAACAAGAACTGAGTCGTCCCTGAATCTTTAATATTATCCACGTTTCTCACGTAAGATTGGAAGGGCAAGGAATCTGAATCACCGCCTGAGACACACTTGTCAGACGTGGTTACTTACCCCAGACGTTGCTGACCTTATCCTTTCTCTCATGCTTGCATGATCAGGGAAGTGAAGTGACATCGCTTCAGTATTGGGTTTTTTTTTTCTTTATATATATATATATATATATAAAAACAATATCAATAGAAGAGCCAGCAGATTTAGAGGGCAGCTAGCTTAAGCAGCCAATTATTACGTACTGGACCAAGCCATGGCTGTAAGGAAATGAGATCATTCTCATGGAGGTTCCGTCACTAACTTTTCTTAAACAATTTTACATTCAGTATGCTGCATGCTGGATTATGAATATTCAATGATGCCAGGGTGAGCTAGTAGCTATGTTCTAAACTCAACAGCAATCAGACCTGGACGAGTTTAATAACTGAGATCACAGATTGTGATATTTTCGGGTCCATCATTTGATTTTTCATTTATTTATACAGAATTCAATGTTTCTGTATTTACATAGAAAAGAAAAACCACTTATTCGAGCACTCCTAGCAATGATGCAAAAGAACTGTGGTGGCCAATAAGAGAATGAAAAACTGTCTTGCATAAAGATGGAATGCTTGTAAAGGCAATCTTGAAGGCATACAAGGTGATGCATCTGTAATGAAAAGGCACTGAAAGAATGAATGTGATTGTCAAAGATCATATCTGACCTGGAAGATATATATAATAAAGCGAATGATTAAAGTTGTGAAAATGATTTGGGTGGGTGGATTTATTGGTAAGATGGGCGCCCTTGTCATCTGGGTTTGTCTTTGCCTGAAAGGGCAATTGTGTGGATCCTGATCTCACATAGCTGGACATCACAAACACAGATCACGTCAAGCTAATGTACGAACAAGTTGAGAATGTGGTGGGGGTCCTGATTGAAAATGGATGTAGACTGTATATGGAGATATATGGAGATCTGTGTATTGATTCTGAGAGAGAAAAGGAGAAAGGGGGGATCCTTTTTGCGGGACTATCATTGGATAATCTCGGGTTTTGCCTTTTCTCCCTGCATTGGACGGCCCAGATGCAACGGTAACCTTGCCATGCCCTAATTGGCTGCCGGAGCTGTGGAGGAGAGGGGTCACTGAGATACAGAAAGGAAAGTCTAGATTGTCGAAAGGAAAACGACAGTGGTGTACTAGAAAGGGAAACGATTTTCACTCGATCGAAAGTGGAGGCCTCTAGCTCTGGCGGGGCTTGTGACAACCTATGACATTCTCTTCTTTTTTAACCTTCTGTTTATGTTTCTCGACAAAAAAAATATCATATTACGAAACCAGGGATCATAATACAGGTGGTTCTTTTCCCCTGTCCTATTTCATAGCCCAAGACCCATTTGATATTCCATTGCTTAATACATGGATATACATAGACAAAGCTTCATGTGATAAAACAATATCATTAGATGTAATTAGTTCTAATTACTCGGTGGCGAAACCTTTTTTTTCCAGAATATTATGCTTCCTTGTTGTACGTACATTCATAAACCTTCCATGCTGTTTCCAGTGGAAGAAATGCATCGATGCCATGTTTAAGAAAATTAAGTCTAGTTCTTTAACGTATGCTAAATTGCTAAGATGCCATAACTTTCTCTGCTTTCTATGGTAGAATGAAATGCTCATCTATTTGTATATTATATATATATATATAAATTGTCAATTTACCATCGAAGGACCGCATAGCGCAGTGGATTAGCGCGTTTGACTTCGGATCAAAAGGTCGTGGGTTCGACTCCCACTGTGGTCGGTTTCTAGTCATTTTTTATTTCTCGATTCTTGTTTAATTCCCGATTAAACAAGAATCAAGGTGCATATCACGTTATATTTTCCTTCTTTTTTAATTTGACATGCCATGGATAAAATGCTAGGGCTCAATTCTTTCTTCCACCCACAAATCCCTTCATTTTCAGGAACCCCTCTTCTCCATCCCCAACCCACCCTCCCTCCCGCTTCCTTCCCTCTCAAAATCTCCAAGAAAACCCATCCAAGACTCCTTTTTGCACAAACCAACAATAACAACAACCTGACTCAAGAACCCAAAGAACCAGAACAAGAAAAGAAAAATGGGTCTGCCAATAATAGTGGTGGTGGTGGGGATGATTTGAAGCAAGATCAGCCACCTCCCTTGTTCGATATCAAGTGGGGTGATTTGTTGCTGAACCCAGATCCTGATAACATCTTAGCTGTTGGATTAACTGGTTTGCTGTCCTGGGCTAGTGTTCAAGTTCTTTGGCAGCTTTTCGTTATTGCATTTGCTATTCTTATCGCTGCTCTTAAGTACTCTTTCGTTGCGGCTCTCCTTATTTTCATCCTTATCACTCTTCTTTGAGGGCATTGTATTCCTTCTTGGAGTTTTTCTTGATAGTTGTAATAATTTATTGAATTTTACTTGTGGCATGCGTTATTGGTTTCTTGGAAATTTAGTGGCGGAAATTACTGTATTTCGTTTCCCGTTGTTGAACTGTACAATGCTCTATGTTCGAAGTTGGTTTTTGTATATTATCGGAGAGATTATGTAGCTCCTTGAGCTTTTCCAATGAATCGTGGAATGGAGAAGCAGAATCCATGTAGCTGATTTCAACTTGTTTTGAACTAGGATCTACTAAAATCTGGGTGGAGCAAAGTTGTACCCTAGCTACTTGTTTCAGTATGGTGTCACGAAGTTTTGTCTGAAGAAGAAACTTCAGTACCTTATTCCAGCACTGCCTCTTGATGGATTGTTTCGTGGCTAAATTTGAAACCCAACTTGGGTAAAATAATTTAATGTCAGAAGAAGAAGAAGAAAGTGCTCTAGTTGTAATTACTAGCACTCCCTCGTGTAATATCTTGATGAAAATCTCCACTCAGGATACAGGAGTTGTGGTATGAGCGATCTTTTATATGGTAAGACACCATCTAAATGAGGCAGATGGATTGCAACGCAGCGGTTTGCCGATGTTATAAAATTTTAACGATTCTATAAAGCCAAGAGGGGGCATGGAGATCCACTTTTATTTTCTTCTTTCATATAGCTTGTATGCCAAGAACACGATGGCAAAAGAGAATGAGAAGTAGACAGATATGATAGAAGTGGAAACCAACCGAAGAGAAGCAAAGGAAATTCGGAACAAGACTGAATTCAAACAAAATAAACCCACGCAAAATTTCTACTTTGACATTAAATAATCCTTGTATCATCGACTAGTGGATTCTTAGGATGAGATTAGTGAACAAAAAGCTATAACATATAGAAGCAAAAGGTCAGATACAGGCTCCCATGTCTACATTCAGAAACTTCTCCAAACAGCTCGATTCACCATTCAAGATGGCAATATACTCTTTGCATAACAGTCCTCCCTTCCTTCCTTTTCTTCTTGACAAAAAACCTAGCAGGATAAAGCGAGTAAGCATCCACTGAACTCGTACAAAGTGCAAAGGCTGATTTACGCTACAAGAAAAATGAAAAATTACCACAGCAGCAGTTCTCATGGGAATTCCACAGAATCCTAATCTTGGCTGAACTTAATCTTCTTTGGCACAGACTTGACATCACCAACCTGCAAAAAAAGGAGGGTGGCATAAAATGTTTTGATCGGTAATAATACATGCCAATAACAAGGGCAGAAAGATCCATTCTTGGTTTGTAACATAACATGGCAATAAATAATCATCGCCATGGAATTCAATGCTTTTATGCTAAACTTCATTTTCTCTAAAAATATACAAAAAAGGCATCGATAGCCACCTATTCATTTCGCATGAATAGAATTTTTACACAACAGATATAAATGTTTCTATACAGCCATAGTAAGCTTAAGAGTGGCCCACCAAATGCAGACAGAGTCGACTAGCAGTAAAAGCTCTTCGTGAAAAAAAAATATCAGGACTATGTTGGAAACAGGAGGCAGGGGGTGTAATATACATGATTTTGTTTTGAACCAGGAGCAAGTGGTTGAACAGAAATATTTTGTGCTGCCGTGTAAAAAGGAATCTGAAAGCTTTTATATCCTGCCTTATCTCTTTCCAATCACATTTCTTGAGTCACCCAACAATAACTAGGATGACATGCTTACAGATCAGAAGCTGACTTGTATAAAATGAGTATGAGCATCAGAGATAATATATGCATTCAAAGTTAATTTGTTGCCAGCTGAGATAAACAAAACGCTCAGCAGCATTCTAAGTGAGTCAATATTCTAGTTCCTATAAAGTACAACTGATCATTGCTCCATGCTAAATGCAAGAGCAGTTCTGGTCATGATTCAAACATGAATCTTTTGGAATCAAGGATGCAGGAAAAGGGAATAAATCTTAGGTAAAAGAAGACAGCTGAGTATTGGACATTTTTCAAATCACTTGGCAGTTAGAGATCTGAGCTGTAGACTCAAGTATACACATACATGGCAATGCTTTCTCATTGACATCAACTAGATTGGTGAGATTGACTAAAGCAATGGAAAAATATTATTCTAAATATTGATGCTTTCAACATAGCGGGCCAATTTCCTTGTCCGGTTCCTTTTCCCCAATCATCTTTGTACTTCAGTCAAGTATTAAAAGGAGAAAAATTATAAGAGATCTTACGAATTCCGGGCATTCATAATCCAAACCAGCAGCTTCTATCTTTTTTCGTCGCTTCTGGTCTTGCTTCATAATCCTGACTACCAATCTCCTGTGCTCATCAAGTGTTCTCTCCTGAATAGCCATAGCACGAAACAAAAGGGTTATCAAGCAATGGTCAGAAATAACATTTTTTTTCATTCTATAGCATGTAAACTATAATTCCTTGTGATTATCACTTCCTATCCACTGCATACCTTGTTGTGCAGTTTTCTTTCAGTTTGAAGCCGGTTCAAGGGATTGTAACGATAATTAAAACCTTTCCATCTATGTGTCCCCCAAAAGAAAAAGGGAAATCAAAATGAGTAAACTTGAAATATGGAGGCAGCAACCAAAGTAGACAGTATAGGATTTTGTGTTCATAGTTTCAAAACTCACATATCAATAAACTTAGCCAAAAAATACAAAGAATAAAACCCACCAGCAGGATATCATTGGTAAATGCATACAGAAATAAAACAGATGATGCAATCTTTCTGCACTACGTAAAGTAAAAAAGATAAGTTGCTTACAATTTAGGATGAACATGCTCCTGTGGGATAACATGGACTTGTAAGAGATGCTCAAACAACAGATAGTTATGCATACATTCAGCTACAACTTCTGCCACCTGCAATCAGCATAGGGGTTTTGTTATAACTCCTCAAAAACATCAGCATACAACCAATACTATAATCTTAAAATCCAAAACCTCAGAATCATCGAATTCCATGAATCCAAAATGCTTTGATTTTCCAGTCTGCCAAAAAGCACACGTACAAACACCAGGTTACAATAAAAATCAAACCAAAAAGCACACATACAAAGTACCAAGAAAAGACCGACCTTTTTATTCCTCGCAATTCTCAACCTCTTGATAGTACCGAATTGTGAAAAATAAGCTGAAACATACAGCAAAAATCTAATAAACAAAACCATAAAACACAACCTCAACAAAACACAAACACCACTCATTAATAACAAATTAAACCTTACCTTTCATTTCATCCTCGTAGAAACCATGAGGTATCCTGCCAATATACAGCACACCGGACTTGTTTTTCAGCTCTTTCAATTCCGGTAACTTCCGCGCCGGTCCACCTTCTAAAGGCTATTTTTTAACACGAAAATAAATTATAAAAGAACAAAATGGTAATGTGAGAAAGAAAAAATTAAAAACATACCAAGAAATCGGCAGCGGCTTGTTTTCCATTAACTAGCTGAGTTGATGGAGAAGAAGAAATTTTGCTCATTTTCTTTTTCAGCGATTTCTTTGCTTTTGCGCCCATGGTAATGAACAAACGGCAAATCGAGAGGAATCTTGTTTGGTTGTCAGGGAAAGAAAAGACGAAAAATATTAGAGGAGCAGCTAGAGGTAGAGGAAAGTTAAAGATATAGGACAGAAACAGAGAGTTCTGAGATATTAGGGTTTAGGGAATATGGGCATGGGCTGGGCTGGGATGGGCGTCCGTTTTAGGGCAACGTTAAGAGTGACCCGACATAGAGCTGGGCCTAGTATAAATACAGGAAAATTATATGGTGAGACGTTTTGATTATATTTGTTTTTAGTAAAACTAATTTTACAATTTTTCATTTTGTCTTTAAATTTTTTTAAAATAATTTATGGTATATATTTTTATTTTTAAAATATAAATACATTTCATGATTACCATCACTATTGCCTCTACCAATACCATCATTGTCTAAGATGAATTTCTGTTTTTTTTTCTAATTTTAAATTAATTTAATTATAACTATAAGATAGTATTTCAAACATGATTTATAATTAAAAAAATTCATTTCCTCCATGCTTTTTAATTATTGTATCCAAAGGGTGTTTGATGGTTAAATTTAATATAAATTAAGTAATTAATGACTTAATTTAATGATAGAAATAATATAACCATCATATATGTCTAATTATAAGATTTTATTTGAATAAAATGGTTTATAACTAAATTACACTCCACAAAGGAGTTTAGTATTTAAAAATGAAGTTTTTTCTTACGATTTAAAAGTGTCTTTAAAACAATTTTTCTTTTTCTTGCTTCAATTTTAATTGTTTTATATTATTTTGAAACGATATGTAAAAATAATTTTTTAAAAATAAAATTTATTATTTAAATCTATTTCTAAATAAAAAAAAAACAATTTAAAAAACAATCATAAAAAAGTAAATTGTTTTTCTCCCAAAATAATAATGTTTATTAAGATGTGCCATCACTTCAAGTAAATATTAAAAGATTTAGATTTATTTTATTTGTGTTTATTTTTTTATTAAACAAATATTAATAATTATAGTTCAAACATCATAAAAATTTCAATCAATCATTTATTTATTTATTTTCGTACCAATGGATTAGTAAACAGAAATATATTTTATTATAATAGAAAAGGAAAAAAAAAAAAAAAAGCCCGTTACTTGAAGTCGCTGTA
The DNA here is from genome assembly GCA_027405865.1 of Salix purpurea. Classification (NCBI taxonomy): domain Eukaryota; kingdom Viridiplantae; phylum Streptophyta; class Magnoliopsida; order Malpighiales; family Salicaceae; genus Salix; species Salix purpurea. The sequence goes on from JAOWLH010000012.1 coordinate 1,076,035, forward strand.
CCAGTGACGACTCGACTTGCTAGAAGAATATACATGTAAGATTAGAAAGTTAAAGCCAGATGGATCATCAAAAGCTCCCAAGATTTAAATGTAAATGGCACCATCTCGCTCTATCTCTCAAACCTAACGGTTGAGCAGCCAGAAAATTCACCCTGAAAGATAGTAATCTGAACTCATAAGCCACCCTAGGCCCTGGCTGATAATATAATTAAGACCAGCAGAGTGAAGATATCAACCAAATGATGGCACTATATGTAGAATAAGAGCCCGTTTGGCTCTGCATTTCAATCGGTGTTTTGCTGAAATTTAAATTTTTTTTTTCATTTTAAATGAATATGTTATGATATTTTTAGATCATTTTGATGTGCTGGTGTCAAAAATAATTTTTAAAAAATAAAATAAAAATTATTTTGATGTATTTCAACACGAAAAGCACTTTGAAAAACTACCGCAACCGCACTCCCAAACAGGCCCTTAGCAACATGAATGGACCAGCTCCCTCGACTCCTCGCATGGAAGTTTCCCTGACAAGCCTGGCTTTCCCACCAATGTTGCTTGATATTTGATATCTTGACAAAATCTCGTGTATATTCACAATTGTAGCTACGAGAATTAGTTCATGACAGATACAAAAGAGGGCAATCAACATCTTGTTAAAGCCTACAAAAAATATCATGGGAATAAGAGGGCTTTATGTTTAAAAATATAAAAATTCACTCAAAAATATATTTATTTTATATTTTTGTTTCTAATATTCCCACCATTTATGTGATGGAATTCTAACTAAACACGACCACAAATTCCAGGTTTCATAATTGAACTTTCATTTTCACAATTATGATCACTAATAACCTTCAGTTTGTCAAGTGGAAATAGAAGACCAAAGTTGTGTGACGTGTTTGGTGGAGATGGTGGGGCGGTGGCTGTGTTCAGGTTGGTGGTGGAGATGGTGGAGCGGTGGCTGTGTTCAGGTTGGTGGTGGAGGTGGTCGGAGGTCTTGGTAAGTGCATCAGCTAGCTTGCCACATGTCCTCTACAGGTGGAGCTATCCATGCACTTCACAAATGCTGAAATTGTAAAGTCTGATACATGGAAAAAGACTTGTCATTTTTCAAAAACCTAGAACTCGAGAAATAACAGTGAAGGAGATGTAAGAACTGGTACTTACAAGCAAGACCCAATTAGAGAAACACTGAGCCGCAAAGCCTTCTTCTGAAGCTTCCACAAGACGAGGCTCTTCAGAAAAATCCTGAGACTTTCCTGGTATGATCCGAATTCAACTTGGAACAATATCATCAGGAAAAAACCACATTTTTGGTCTTCTATAAACCACCAGGACTTAAATTTTCCTTATGGAATCCAAGTATCTTCCCAGGATCGCTATCCTCAGTTTCTGAAGAAAACTATTCTCACATTCACTAAGGGGCGATGTAACAGGCGAGACTTTAGCAATAAGAACAAAATTCTCTCCATTCCCAACATCGATTTCATATAGCTCGTGAAAAATCTCCTTAAACTCATGTATCAGTGTATCATAGAACAATCTAGTCGGGGGAATCACATTCATGACAAAAATCCCAAAATCACTAAGAACAGACCTAGCAGCCGAAAGAATGTGCTTCTTAACAAATTCCAATGGCGGAGCAATGACACCATTTCTAGCATCACAAGAATCTAAATCAACCATAATGACATCAAACTTGGTATCAAACCCATTTGCATGATTTAAATAAAAATCACCATTATCTTCACCTGAAACCAGCACCCTATCTCTACCCGCAAGCTTCTCTACATATTCTATAGCATCCCCAACACTAACATGAATTTCACAATCTTCCAACCCAAAATACTGCCTCGCAACCCTCAAAACCTCCTCATCCATCTCCACACCAAAAACTTCAAACCCCAATTCAGTTCTAAGAAAACTAAGCAAAGCTCCACCACCAACACCTAAACACAAAGCTTTAGGCTTTAACCCTTTTCGAAACCGATCCTCGATACAAGAACCAATCAAAGAAAGACTAGCTACCATCGGTATCAAATATGAATGCACCAGAACCTTGGTGTCAGGCCTAAACTTCACTTCTCCACCAATCTTAACACGATCTAACTCAAAAACCTTCTGAGGCACGATTCGAATCTCTGTTTGAACCAAATTTGGCATTCTTTTGAACCTCAATCTCCTCCTAAACTCTCTCAATTCACTATCACTCTCGATCTCAATATCCTCAACAAGCATTTCACAAACAAAAACACCAACACATCTCTCCAAAACCACACTACAAATCAAATTATCTTCATAATCTAAAATAGGCACATCAAAAATCCCATCTTGAACGCTAACTTTAGGAGATAAGGCAAAAAACAAAGGCTTTACACTATTTTCGAGACTTTTCACATACTGGGCATTGTCCCTTTTGTGGTAAGTCAATGGAGATGAATCAGAGCCGCCGATTGGATTGCTGCCGATCAATATGAGCCTTGAGATTCCAGGAGAGGATAAGAGGAGCTGGAGGTGACCTGACTCGGTTGAAAAAATCCAGTCTGGTTCACGGTTTTGAGGGACAAAGAGAGCTGCGACTTGAGGAGACTCGTTGAGTTGGATTGGGTTGTCGAGGACTGCCACTCGGAGGAGTTGAGTTGGGAGTGCGGGGTTGGGGATTGTGAAAGAGAGGAAACGAGAGGGTATTATGGTTTCGAAGGATTTTATGTCAAGGGCCATTGAGTTTGGCATTAGAAGAAGAGAGAGGGAAAGAAAGGGAAATCAGGAGAGTGGGAAGGAAGGAAGAACGGACCAAGGAGATGAGGATGGAGGGTGACACCAATTTTCACAGTGATAGAACTCTATCTTTCTACCTTAGCAGTATTAACGAGGGAAATCAGAGGAATGTATTCTGTATTTTGATTTAACATGCGAAATGAAATGGCTCCCCTCTCGGTAATAAAGCCAGGCACCAAGTGTGCGCAAAACAGAAAATGAAGTTGCAACAGAATTATAACAAAATCCCAACAAATTGACACGTGGTTCCCCTCCCAATAGTGATTCCTATCATTACCCCTCCCTTTGAAACTAAGTTTTTCCAAGAATTGAAAAAACTTCCTTACAACTGACATAGACAGAGTATACTGTCATCAAAGGAACAAAGAAGAAAATCTTGTTTAACTGGTGTTGAACGCAGTCTCCACCTGAGCAATGAACTCAGGAAATCTGGCCTTGAGGCTCGTATAGTCTTCTCATGTAGCATCATCCCGTGTATGACTCTTCCAATGGACCAAGACGACCACCCCTGCTGCATTGTTCCAGTTGTTGTAATTCTTGAACTATTTCTTCCTCCTCAACACTGTTGTATCCCATATCTCAACTTCTGCAGCTTAGCATCCACTTCATGAGCAAAATTCATGGCCTCATGCACGGTGGTGGGACGGAGCAGCTTGACATCATGCTTGAGTACCTCCTGCAGCCCCCCAATGAAACAACTAAATCGAAAGGTTGGACTGAGGTCATGGATTCTGGTAGCTAGGCGTCTGAATTCGGCTATATAATCCTTCAATGAACCTGTCTGTTGAAGCTTGAAGAGTGACTCGGCGAAATCTTCAAATCCATGGGAGCCAAACTCTCTGCAAAATATTTTGATGAAATCTTCCCAAGTGGAGAAGGAAGAAGAACACTCTTCCCATTGATACCATTGCAAAGCTTCCCGATCCAGATGGAATGACACCATCTTGACCTTCTTCTCCTGCGGCACCGAGAAATAATCGAAATATTGCTCTGCCTTGTAAACCCATTCAACTGGGTCATCCCCGTCGTTGAATCGAGGGAAATCCATCTTAATGAAGGGCATGCGAGTCTCTGGAGGCACCCCCTTTTCTTTCTCTCGCTGGCTTCTCTCACTTTGCCGTTTGCAACTGTCACCCACGTCTTCATCCGTCGCAGGCGTGAATGTCTGATCAGGACCCAGTTGCTGTGAATCCATTGAATCGAAACGCTTGTCGATGGAAGCAAACTTGTCTTCAAGGAGACGCTGGATTGATTCCAAAATGGTTTCCAGTGCAGATACACGGGCATCCATGGTTGCTGATCGAGTACGGGTTCGGGAACGGGTCATATACCAAAGGAACAGCTTAGAGGATCAAAGGCTCTGATACCAATGATAGAACTCTATCTTTCTACCTTAGCAATATTACCAAGAACAAGGGAAATCAGAGGAATGTATTCTGTATTTTGATTTAACATGCGAAATGAAATGGCTCCCCTCTCGGTAATAAAGCCAGGCACCAAGTGTGCGCAAAACAGAAAATGAAGTTGCAACAGAATTATAACAAAATCCCAACAAATTGACACGTGGTTCCCCTCCCAATAGTGATTCCTATCACACAGAGAAAACTTAAATAAGATTTCAGTATTCAATTTGCTGAAAAAAGGCGTCGGGCAAAAAGACCTTGGAAGCAAAGGGGCACAAACTCGATCCAAGATTAATCTGGTGAAAGTTAAAATTTGCTGTCAACCACATTGTTTCAGTTTTTTTATTATTATTTATCAAAACAATGATATTTTAAAGAGAGATGATTTAAAAAAACTTAAAACAAACTAAAATAATATTATTTTAATATATATATATATATATATATATATAAATTAACTCACCTATTGATGGATCAATGCTTTTATTTATATATTTATTTTAACACGATGTAGTTTAATGGTATTTATATTTTTTTCTTAAAAGTAGCTTAACAATCCGAATGGATCTAATTATCAAAATAAGAAGAAGAAAATGCATCTAAAACGTTTCGCCCCCACACAAAAAAGGGAGAATACTATATAAGATAGCAAAATGTTTCTGAATTCTGATAATAATTCCCTGACAATGCAACCGCTTAGCAAGCTATATAGAAGCTGAAACAGAAATAGTTTTCTGCTAAGAAAGTTCAAATTATCAGAACATCTCATGCTGGATGCTGCTGCTCAAAATAGGTTTATACGAGGCAGCTGGTTCAAAAGGGAACGAAAAGCAAAATAGGCCTCCTTCGATCCAACCAGCTGGATACCATCACTTTGCTCCTGTCACCAGAAAGCAAAATGTTGGTGTTATTTCGAATTAAGCTACCTAGAATTTGATGCAAACATAGCTCCAATCAGTCGTGGCCAGAAAAAATATTTTTACTTCAGACACCAGCAACTGGAAACTGGTGGCAGTATAACATATCCATTGACTGTAACATGAAAAATATACTACTTTTTCTTTTTCATATTTCCAATTTTAAGGCTCACCTCTGTTTCAATCAATCTTTCCACCTGTTCCACGGCCTCTATCAATGCCCTTAGCACCCCCATTATCAGGGTCACAACCAAGCCCTTTTACCAGTACCATCCGATGCTCAACCCTGGGTGGCTTCAAATTGAAAAAATTGAGAGTCAATCAATTAAATTTTCAATGTTCTACATTTCTGAACGTGAATAGCAGAAGGCAGAAACTAATGAGTCAATTAACAAACAAAATTGTGAATTTCAGATTTTCTGAAACAAAACGAATACAGAACTCAACATTCTTCACAGATTCATTTAAAATGACGACAAAAGTAACTGCAACACTGAGCAGCACAAGTATCTATGAACACTATGAGGTCATGGGGCTATAAAATTCTCCTCCATGAACAAATCTCACAAGCATGGTGAAATCAGGGTATCAGGTAATATTGACCCTGAAATCTTGTCAAGTACCTCATGCCATATGAATAGAAAAACTTAAGGACTTTTTTTCTCTCTCTTTCAAGGTTCCCTGCCTAGCTTGGCAAAGCTGACAAGCAGTATTGATATCTATTAGATGCAAGATAAAATCATGTGGCTCTTACAAAAAAATTTCATTTTCAAAGCAAAGAGAAGTTGAGCCAGCAGAACCTCTTCTTTGTTGTTGTTGAGATAACTTCTTTCACATCTCCACTTCCAGTAAAGAAATTATGTCACCATATGCCTTCCTGCACCACGTTAGTGCCTATTTGGAAGTTTTTGCTTTTGGGTCTTTTTATCTCTAATGCCATCATACAGAAGCTCATAAGCATAGTAAGTTATACAGCTTCTCTTCAACAAGTCTTCCACGACTATTTTAGGCGCTGCAACCACCTTCTTATCAGAGTCTGATATGGTATTCACAACCTCAGGGACAATACCATTGTGCACCATAAGATGGATAATATCAACCGCCTCATGAACTCTGTGCTGCACGCAAAGGCAGTTTATTACTCGCCCAAATGTTGTCAGTGATGGAATGAACCCTTTCTCAATCATTTCAAGTAGAAACTTGTGTCCAGAATCAGTGTTTCCTGTTATGCAAAAGCCATCAATCATGACACGATAAGTGTATGTGTCTGGGGCACAGCCTTCAGCACCCATTTCATGAAAAAGCTTTTCTGCCGTATGAAGATCTAGCTTCTCAGAAAAGGCATTGATCATTATGTTGTATGTCGCTGTTGTATGTGATACCCTATATTGTTCTCCCATTCTTCTAAAGAGCTGGTAAGCTCCTTTCAGGTCCCCATTATTGGCAAACCCACTGATTACTGTAGCAAAACTAACAGTATCTGGTGTTATGCCTTTGTTTAGTATTTCATCAACCAGGTCCAAAGCCTCGTTTACTTTCCCAGCTTTACACAGGCTCTCAGTGAGTATATTGTATGTGATTTTGTTAGGGACGCACCCTTTCTCCACCATCAATTTGAAAGTTTCCATCAAATCTTCATTCTTTACAGCCTTGCAGAGGCCATTCAACACAGAGTTATATGTGATCACGTCAGGAGTAACGCCATGGCTCCACATTTTATTCAGAATCTGAATTGTTGTTTCCATTTTCAACTGTTTACAGTAGCCATCAATCAACGTATTAAATGTAAAAACATCAGGAACATATCCTTTTGCGATAGCATCATTCACTAGGTTATTGGCATCGGAGACACAACCCATCTTGCACAATCCATTTATAACTAAATTATAAGTCCATATATCAGGGCTGCAGCCATTTTCTGACATCTCATTCATCATCTGCAAGGCTTGCAATATAAGTCCTTGCTGACACAACCCTTTAATTAGCATGTTGTATAGGATCACAGTAGGCTTCAATCCTTTTCCCAATGCAGCATTGAAAAGAGCCAGGGCACGGTCAATTTCATCATTCTGGCATAACCCATTGATTAGGGAGCAATATGTGAACTCATCGGGCACAAATCCCTTGCAAATTGCACCTTGAAGAATCTTCTCAGCATTTTGTATCATACCCAGTTTGCAATATCCATCAATCATGGTGTTGTAAGTGAAACCATCAGGCTCTAAACCACCATTCACCAGTTTGTGCAGATACTTCTGAGCTTCTACTGCATTGGAGTTTTTACACAGCCCACGAATTAACGTGTTATACGTGACCACATCAGGAGTTAGGCCTTCTCTAATAACAGTATCAAACATACTCATAGCCCTACTAAGCATACCCTTTCTGCAAAGCCCTTGGATGAAAATATTAAATGTAAACAAATTTGGGCACATACCCTTCTTCAGCACCTTGTTGAGAAGTTTTTCACTTTCTTGGACCTCCCCCTTCTTACAAAGAGTATGCAAAAGCTTATTGAAAGTAGAAATATCAGGGAAAATACCTATTCTGAGCATATCATTAAACAATTCATATGCCTCAACTCGGTAATCCTCTTCATAAAACCCAGCAACAACAGTGCAATAGGAAACTGCATTAAGCTGACACTCTCGAGAAACCATGTTATTAAGAAGCCTTAAAGCAGCGTGGGGCCTTTTCGTCCTACAGAACGACTTGATCCTGATAGTAAATGTATAAACATCAGGAACAATCCCCGCATTCTTCATTCTCAAGAACACTTTATGAGCTTCCTTGAAGTACCCAGATTCCACCAATATATTCATAATTGCATTATAAGATAAAACAGATGGCTCACAGTTATAAAAATCCATTCTTTCAAAAACATCAACAGCCTCTTGAAGCTTCCCTTTCCTTCCATAACTTTTCATAGCTCCGATATACACTCCTTCGAGAAAACTATTATCGATATCCATCCTCATCTCCGCAAGCACATTCTCCATGGCCACGAAATTCCCGTGAAACCCGAGTTTTTGGATAATGCATTTGTAAGTTAACAAATTGTGCTTGAACCCGTCTTCTCTTTTAACTTTGTTGAACATTTCAAGGGCTTTGAGATGATCCTTTTGCTGCTTCAAAACAGCTGCCACGTGTTTAGGAAGAAGAGTAGCACTCATCCCTACAGCTATGGAAGAAGCTAGTGATAATGATCAAAATCCATCCAAAATATTCCTACCCGGTTGATTTTGAAGCCGGGACAAGGGGTAGGGAAGAAGTCTGTTGCTTTTTACTTGATTCAATTTATTTTTCTAGAGTGCAAAAACGAAAAGAAATTGCATAAGCTAGTTGATAAAATTCAAAAAAAAATCATAGCACTTTGAAAGGAAGAGATTACCTGTAATGTTGAGACAGGAACATGAAATTAGGGTTCGGAGCCGTTGCAAGAGACTGGTGGCGTTGGAGCTAGAGCTACTGATAATGAGTTATTTTCTGTCTCGTGCTTGGGTGGAGAAGATGGGCATGGAGGGGGTGGAGAAGAAGAAGAGGAATAAGTAGTCATAGTCTTGAACGGTGTCGTTTCTTTTTCTTTCTTCATGGTGATGTTGGAGCCAGTCTCAATTCCCCCAACCAGAGGTTTGAAAAATAAATAGACAGATAATTATCAATATGCTAATAGACACAATATGTACTTTTTATACAAGTGAATGTGAAGTTATTCCATGATTTTTTTTCTTCATGTGTATGTTGTGCCATATGTTTACAAAGTAAAAAATAAATTCCAAAACACATGTGTTGTTTGGTGGGTGTGTTTATATATATATATTGTTTCTGCCTGAATTTTTATCTTAAAAGCAAATGCAAGATGATAAACTGATATGTCCAGGTAGGGTAGAATACCAGACCCACGTGACACGAGTTTGACTTGTTTTGAGGTTAAGGCGGAATTTGGTAAGTGTTCTTAAAAATATATATATATATATATATATATATATATATATATATATATATGTTTATTTTTTATTTTAAATTAAAAAAATAGTGGTTATATATCATTTTTATGTGTCGATATCGAAAATAATTTTTAAAAAACAAAAAATATTATTTTAATGTATTTCTGAATAAAAATCACTTTCATAACAACCTCGACCACATTCTCGGACATGCACTTAACATATTTGTTTTCAATTTTGTATTAAGTCCATGCACATACGGGTTTAATGAGTTCCCATGTTTAACATGGTTAGTGTAGTTACATGTTGATCTCAGCATACATGTAAGGTCGCTGAGTTTTCACAATATTTTTGGCTTTAAACCATACGCTGAACTTAGATGTGCATGGGTTCGACAAGTTATTAGTCCTAACATCTTTGATTTTTTGGTGTGTTGAGTACCTGAGTTGACAAACCTAGCATCCCCAGGCTTGCCCGCATGTTGAACATCGATGTATACATGGTTTTGGCAAGGTGTCACACCAATTTTTTTTAGGTTTAATCCATATATCAAGCTCATGTACATACAAGCTTGTGAGTTGTCATGTTTAGTTGCATGTTAAATTTAAGGACGTAACAAGTCAATGAGTTGTTGAACTCAATATTTTTAAGCTTAACGATGTATTGAACTTTATACAAGTTGTCACACCTAGTATTACTAGGACCAACTATGCACTGAACCTGGGCATACATGACCTGACAGTCTTTTAGACCCGTCATCGTTAGGGTCAACCATGTGCCGAGCTTAGGAACACACAAGCATGGTGAATGTCAAATATGATATTCTCATTAATCATGCACCGAGTCTAATATATACACGGATTTAATGAATTGTTAAATCTGACATTATTAGGTCTAGTCATGCACATGAGCTTCACAAAGTTGTCATACCTAAAGTCTTCAGAACTACACACCAAACTTATGTACATACGAATCGAGTAAGTTATCATGTTTATTACACCAAGCTTGACGTTGTTTCAGGTCCTGAGAGGTATAAAACTCTCGATTGTTATAGGTTTCATGTTGAATCACAAGACCTTATATGTTTATTCTTGTATTTTTTAACATGAAATAATAAAAATCATTAATAATTATCTACCCACAACCTTGCATGTATATTTTTGTTGAAATAGCCTACAATGTTTTCATTGATATTAATATTAAACAAGGTACACTTATTCCTCATTAATATTATATAATGAATATTTATTTTTAATTAATTTTATTAAAAAAACGTCACTCTACTCCTCATTCCAAGCATCATGACAAGATTATAATGCTATTATATATCACAAATAAAATTAAAAGACACTGCCCCCCTTGACACAATGCACCGTGAATGGAAACAACTAACCCCCCCGCCATTTTATACCAATAAAAAAAAGGACGAGAATATGATTTTATTTTTTAACGGGAGATCATGACGTGAGCACGTCAAAATCTACTGTATAAACACTTAGAAATCTCAAGAACTTGATATTGTATTTTAAAAGTATTTTTTTGGTTTTTCTATATTATTTTCATATACTAATATTAAAAATATTTTATTAAAATAAAAAAATTATTTTAATATATTTTAAATAAAAAAACACTTTCAAAAATAATTTCTACCATACTTCCAAACATTAACGAGCATATTCAATTTTATATCATCCATGACTGGATTAATCCACGGCATATCATGATGGACTACAAGGTACACACATTGAACAACACATTCAAAGATTTATATTTTATTTCACCTCTTATCCGTGTTTTTATTATTGTTTTTTTAATTACCCGCACATTAATTTAATGTTAGATGATCGCACAAGGTTTATTAGAAATATTAAATTAAATCATATATAGACGTAACTAGTTATATTAATTTTATTATACTAATAGTATTTGAACGTGTACTTGTAATTGTTTTTTTAATGAAAAATACATCAAAATAATATTTTTAACTATTAATATAAACATATCAAAATATTTTTTTTTTAAATATATATATATATATATATATATATATATATATATTTTTTTTTTTTAAATTTTAGCCGAGTTCCATTTCGGCAACACCTTTAAAGGAGGTTTAAAACATGTATAGTGTTCCAGACAAGAGAGTAATTTTCCACCGATTCTGATGCCATTCCTTTTCAAGTGACAAGTTTAAAATTCCTAAAAATAAGGGTATTATTAAAAACCTTTACAACTACAAGGTAAAAAACAGAATAATCTTGAATCTACAGGATCCAAAACATAATTTACCCTCCAGCACACGTGTCGACGTAAAAAAAGGGTTTCACAAAAATCCAGAGAAGCCATCCATAACCAAAGCAAAAACTTTCAAAATCCCCGATAAGAGGGAGTTTTAAAACAAGAAGGCGGCAAACATGAAAAAAGAACCAGCAAGGAAATCATACCCATCTCTAGCAATTACAAAACAACAAACACCCTCTCCTTTCCTTGCTCCGCCACTCATTCAAAGAGAGCATTTCCGTGTCTCAATTGACGATGGTGCTTTCTCTTCTCAGGGACACAAATTCGATCTTTGAACTCGACTGCTCACTCAAATTTCTCCGATTCCAAACCCTAACTCTTCGTTTCCCTATTTTTGAAATCGACGTAGTCTTCTTCTTGTTGTCACTGCAGAAAAAAAACATCGAAACAAGTTGCCTTTACTAGGAATTTAAGCGTAATTGATCTGAACTCCTGATTTCAGCGTATTTTGATTTTTAAGCACGCTTTCTTCTGCCTCCGCTTATCTGATTTTGACTGCGACTTATTCTCGTCGCTGCTGTTGATTTTTTGTTTTTTATAATCCTGAGCGTGTCTGTCTGGTTACAGAGAAACAAGCGATTATGTTGACGGTGCTGGAATCGACCAAGCCAAGCTGCAGAGTATGATTTCCTATGCTTCAGCTGCTTATCTGCTTATCGTTTGTTTCCTCGATTTTTCTTATCGCTGTTGTTGATTTTATGCGTTTTAAAATCTCGAGCATGTGTTTGTTTGGTGGTAGAATGATTTATTCTCCTTGCTTTTGCTGATTTAATTTGTTTTTAAAATCTTGAGCGTGTGTTTGTCTGGTTGCAGAGAAACAAACCATTATATTGACCGTGCAGGAATTGATCGAGCTAAGTGTTTCAGCTTAATTTAAGTTATCGAGTATGAATTCTTCGCGCTGTTATCTTTTGATTTCCGAATGTGTGCGTGTTTTGCAAATATATCGATTATAATAATTTAATATTAGCAAGTGTCCAAGCAGAATGATAGTTTAGGTTTTAACTTTTTCTTAGAAACTTGTGTTTGTGGAATGCTTGTATGTTTTTGACCTGTTTGATGGATTGTTTGAGGTAGGTGTATCGGTCTGTTTATCTAGTGAATTAATTATGTCTGGCTTAGCTACGAATTGCTGAACGCAGAGGATTATGATTATGATTTGCTTTTTTTGTTTTTCAAGGGACTAAGGTTCATTGTCAACTGATTGAATGACTTCGAGTACCAGTTGTTTAGAAATATGTTGTCTTTGAAGTTGGGTCTTAAAATTGTGATTTGACTCCATAAATTCTAGTGTTTTTAAGTGCTTAATCGATGGATGCTCTTAAGTTCTGTATGTTTCTGAAAGGTCAATTAATAAATATCCTTTCATTATTTGTGTGTGTGGGGGGGGTGGGGTGGGGTGGGGGGGTTGATATTGATTACTTATTGAATAATGGCTCAATTTTGAGCATGATTTGGAAAAAAATCAGGCGTGGGAGAGGGAGATTTGCTGCCACTTGCCAATTCTTGAAAATTGTTGCGCTTCGAGCATGAATTGAAATAATTTGGATGGTAGTAGTGTTGCTCACATTGGACTTGTTTTTGAAGAACAACCTTGTTTTGAGCATGACTAGAAAAAGGCATCATAAAAACTAAGAATTAACTAAATTCCACTAGCCATGCTATACTACAGTTTCACATCGAAAATTCTTTCAGCTGCACTTGGATCCTGTAATTTGTATAGCATCAGCTCAACCCCATTAGCGATGCTATTGGAGCACTTCATTTGAAACTTGTGGCCAGCTTGGATCTTGTGATGCATATCATGTTAGAGGAGGAACACTTGAATCTACAACAGAAAGTTAGTCACGGATCTTTCTTCATCACTAAGCTAGCTATGACTTGCTGGTCAAAACTATTTCTGTTAAATTTCGCATCCTGATCTCCTGCTTGTCATTTTTCCTCGTTCTTCATCTTTACCAACCTACTTGCAGGAAAGTGTAATCTGGCCTTAAGAGGACGGGGTGCTCTTGTTTTCTGGTCAAACCCCCTCACACAAACAAACCCTGCAAATAAAGTTTCACCAATTGACATGTCAAGCTGACTGAATTTGTCAAATATATGAGACCAGGCTCTAAAAGTATGACTAGCTTAATGTCTTTCATATGTCAAATTTATATTAATTACTGAAAACAGTATTTGATACCTCTCCAAAAGCAAAACTGAATTCCTTCTGTTGAAAGCCCTGGCAGAAATATCGAGTTCTTGTTAGCCAGTCTTTTACTTTATAATTTAGTTGGCCTGTCAATGTACTAATCTTGTTTTGTACCTTTAAATATTGATGACACAGAGGTTCCAAAGTAGACAATTCTTCTTGGCAAATTCCATATTGATGATCTTGGAACATCAATCGGGTTTATGCTAGACTCGTGATCTGCAAACATCTGGAAGGTAATTGCTGTCACTTGATAATCATTTATTGGAAATTTAAAGTACTGGCATACACATGACTGTCAGGATTTCCAAATCAGATGTCAACTTTCTGCGGTTGTACCCATTCACAGGGAATAGGCTAATTACAAAAAGTTTTGGTGGTATTTACCTCGTTCACTTGAAAGTACGTTCCATTCAGTGGGAAGCTTCCTCTCATTGCTGTTCTACAAGGTATCTGCATGTGCGGTAATACAAATATCAGTAAGCAAAACACATACTTAACTACAATGGTCAGGCTTTTGTGATGGCTATTTACGTATCACTAAGATGGATATATTTGTTCACAATCAACATAAGAAAGTTTGTTTTTCATAAGAAATAAAATTCTGCAATAGGCTGGCAATGTTAGAGGTCTTTTTTATTAAGAGTTAGTTATTTGTTTGATTATAAAAAATGATTTAGGTTTAGAATCCTTGTTTAACTAGTTTTTTTTGAATAGATTATATTAGATTGGTTTGATCTTTTCTTTATATTATAATCTTATGTGTGCAGAATCAGGTAACTGCTGTTTGGCACTTGTTTTTTTTTTTTTTGCTGTGGTTTCTTATTTTTAAGCTACAATCAACTTGCCTTCTTTTTTCAACTTGTTTTTAGAATGCCAAAACACTGAAAGAAGCTTGAGACATCCTTGCCAGTTTCTTCTTAAAGAACTATACCACATAGCAACTCCTAAAAAATAGTTATCAATGGCGCAACAAGACATGATGATTCCTCAGTTCTTCAATAATATAAAATCAATATGCCGTGAGATTTTTAAACTAGAACTAGAAACTTGGATGAAAAGAATAATATCCATGGTTTAAGACCTGGATATCAAAGTTTTGTTGCTGCAATACTGTGATGCTCTCCACCAGTAATAGCAGAAGTAGCATACCCATTAGGACTGAACCCACAATTGGCACGTGAATCCAAAAAGATGGTGAAAAGTCATCAAAAAGAGGGAGGCTTATGTTCATGAGGTAGATGCCACAGCTGTGGGAAGAATGGTTACATGAAGAAAGATTGTTGGTTCATTAAAAGGTCTACAGAGAGAGAAATACAGCTATTTTCAATTCAAAAGGGCAGGTTGAGAATGAGTGAGATATTGAAGCATCCTTTGTCATACAAGAGGAGGGATTAGCATTCACATTAACAACTATAGATCGAGATTGGGACTAGGATTGTTATAGCGATAGTGAAACCAAAATAAGGAGTGAAACCGTGACACTAATCTTGACTATGATGAGGCACATATTAATGTTGGTAGAGCACATACAATGATAGCAGGGGCAGGGAAAATCTCCTAAATATTGTGACAAGGGTAGCAAACACATAAAGTTAAGCTATGAGCAAAAGTGGTAACCCTTGAAGAGGAAAAAAATGCAGGTAATAGCCTCGATGTTATTGAGGGAATGAAGTTTGACTGTGGTTATATCTCACTGCAGTGAGAAAATAATAAATGCAAGAGATCTCATTGCCATTTTAGAAGATGCAATCAGAGGTGGATATCCAGTTGTAATAATTGCTGAAGACACTGAGCGAGATGCTTTTCAACAACAAGAATGCAAGAGATCTAAGATGCAATTAGAGCTGGACATTTAAATGAAATAATTGCTGAAGACATTGAGCTAGAAGTTTATCAACTATCGTGAGCTTAGGGGTGCTCTGAAGATTGCTACCCTCAAAGCTCCAGGTGTTTGGGAACGGAATAGCCAGTACCTTGATGACATTGCTATTCTGACTGGAGGAATTGTCATTGGACATTAGATAGGGCTTTCCTTGGGCAAATTAGGCAATGAGGTATTGGGACATGCTTCTAAAGTGGCTCTTACCAAGAATACAACCACCATTATTGGTGATGGAATCACCCAAGAAGCAGTAAATAAGAGTGGAGGACGAATTGGAAATCTTATTGAGGCTGTAGAACAAGGCTATGAAAAGGAGGAGCTCGATAAAAGAATTGCAAAACTATCAGGTGTTGTTGCAGTGATACAGGTTTGAGATGAGATAAAAAAGTATGAAGAGAAAGAAGAATGAAAGCTGATGTTGAGGGAGTGTTAACAATCAACATCAGCCGGGAGTTGTTTTTCATAGGAAATAAAAGTCTGCAATAACTGGTAAGGTTAGATTTGTAGTTCTTTTCTCATTAATTGTTTGTTTGGTTTCTTTATTAGATAAGGAAAGGATTCCTAACTCAAAAAGGGTTTGTGCTGAGGATTTTTTAGCTCGTTCTTTAAAATCCTTGTTAGTTTAGTAAATTAGATTAGTTTGATCTTATCTTTATTGTACAATACGGTTATGTATGCACAATTATATACATGAATTTATATAAATAAAATAAGAGAAGGGGTTCAAAATTGCTTTGTGGCTGTGTTTTCAACAATACTCACCAGAAGGGTTCCTCTTACTGTTTGTGAATCGGCTTCTCTGATACTATTGCATGAAAAACATGTCTTGTCATTGCATGATTTGTTTGTTTCTCTGGACTTGCATTGTTGGTCTGGTGGCTCAACAGAATTTGCAGTTTCACCTAATAATAAGATATTATTCAGTAATACTACAAGATAATGCCTTTTTTTACTAATTCCATGAGCATTCTTCTTGTCCCATCATATAAGTAGAATGGTTGCAACTTTGCTGTATGAAGCTTTACAGTATGCTCTTAACATTAATTAGTGTATATAAACACAATATAGTCAGTCTGAGTTTCACTTTAGGTGTTGCTGTAACCATTGGAAGTCACAGGTTTTGTGCAAGTTTTGCCTACCTGGTGTCCATATTGCTAGAAGGTATGGACTAGGATCATCAGGCTCTCTCCTATCCATCTGCAAGTTTTATAAAGTGGTTTAGTGCCTGTTAAATTAAGCATGTATTTTCAGGAAATTAGAAAAAATGTTAGAAAATGGCAGGAAAACTAACCCCCTCAAGGAGAGGATGGGAATCTGGAAGTTCATAGCTGCATAACATCAAGAAGACAAAGTGTCAGATACAATGTTGAGGACCTCATCCATGGTCCAAACTCTCTCAGCAAATTATACAAATTATTTTGATATGGTTCAGTATAAAATCTATGCTTCCTGCCATTATTTTTATACCTGGGTCTTCTGTTCTCATTTCCAAGCACTACTTTTGCATGAAGTGCATGGTGCCAGGAATTGGGTCAGCGTATCACATGATTGAGGTGATTTTTGCTAAGCTTCTATAAATTGAACGAATTTATCTTTGATTTATCAAGCTGTTTGCCTGTTTCTAGCAAATCATTCTGTGATTGGTTTTGAGCAAGGATAGAGACGAAAATTGAATTGTGTGTGTGTTGGGGGTAGGTATCTTTATAAAACTATTAAGTGCAGGGACAAATAAATAATCTTAAAAAGTTGGACAAACTGAGATCCGGCCCTGATTATGAGAAGATTGTACTTACACTTGGTGTTCTGTTCGTAGACGACTAACATTCTTCAATCTGGGTGTGGGTATAGAAGCATTTGGATTCAAAGCAACTAAGGCCTTGGACATGTTGCCTTCTTGGAGCTCCAAGTTTGTATGCATGTAATTCTGTAAATTCTCAGTGAACTCTTCCATGTTGAGTTTTATTGTGGGTATTTCATCAGGATCTTCTCCAAAATCCTCGATATCAGTCTCTGTTAATTCGGTGTTCTCTTGATCTGGTGTTGCTGGCTCTTCAATAATGGGCACGCAACTGCCAATATCAGACCCCCGTCTTTCATGTGGGTTGTCCTCAGGTGGAGGTAATGGCATGGGATTGATACGTATGCTGGGGCTTCTTTCAGGCATAAGGGGAACAGTTGAAGTTGTTATACCCTTCTCTTCTGGTCCGGGTAATGCAAGCCTCGCACTGCATCAAATAGAGCTCACATTTACAAAAAAATGAATTTTAACTTGGCTTAGTGTTATCCGATCTGCTCACCTCTTTCACCAATTATTTATCAAAACTAACTTCTCTATTGCTTTGTTTTCCCTCCAATAACTGGGGTGCATCAAAGATTGGACCGGCATTTTAAATTTTAACCTCAAAGCATTGGTAAAAAAACTCTATATACCTATGGTCTAGATGGGAAGGCATGACTTACCCAGTATGGTAAGCGATGACATGTTTTTTCTAGGACTTTCTTCATAGGAAAACTCTTTTTCCAAAATCCCCAAATTTTATGTTTCCCAAATACTGCCTAATTCTTAAATTTAAGTAAAATCGTGGCTCTGATGTGCAACTAACTAGGAGACTATAAATCCTTTTGGGTCATAGATTCTATATTTGTAATTGTAATTAACTTTCCTCCATCCCCTGCTA
Organism: Salix purpurea; assembly: GCA_027405865.1. Taxonomy (NCBI): domain Eukaryota; kingdom Viridiplantae; phylum Streptophyta; class Magnoliopsida; order Malpighiales; family Salicaceae; genus Salix; species Salix purpurea. Next base: position 1,094,138 of record JAOWLH010000012.1, read on the forward strand.
CTTTATTGCTGCAAGTGAGCAGTCAAACCACGACAAAAATAACATAACATGACTAATTGCTATCAATGTCCCCCTTCACCACCTTTTTATAGCCACAAGTGACCAGTCAAGCATCTACTGCCTGCTATATTTTCTCGTACTTGTTAATAAGTTATCACCAAGCTAGTTATGTTTCATGTGATTGACTACTCAAATGTTCAACTTTGCAATTTTTAAATTTCAAAATAAATGTTTTGATGGCTAGCATCTTAATGTTCACTTGATACGTGCTGGTGGCAGCACAACATAAATAAAAACGCAAACCTTGCAAAGGCACTTGCAAAATGTCTACATTCTGCTCTCATGGGACATGCATTACAGTTGGGTCTACTCTTTGTGCAAAAAACCTGCACAAGCATTGAAGCACGGGTAAATTGATGTTTTTTTTATGCATAATTACAAGTAATAGTCCAATTAATATGCTATTGAATACCAAAACGGGTATACCTTTCCAAATGTGATCATCTGGTAATGCAATTCATACCTGTAATCCCATAGAAAAAAAATTCAGAAATCAGCAAAGCTTTATCTTAATAAACAATAAACAATAAACCATTATTTTTATGCATAGAAAGTACTGCTTTCAAGAGTCATGTGATTACAATGTTCTCTGATCTAGCTTGCACAATCTTGGCCAGAGATATTTCTGAATTGACTCGAGTATTGGGTACCTAGAGAGAGTTTGGTTAGTATTTTTTAATAACGAAAAAATTTGGTCATTTTGTGATATTTAACACTTACAGTTCTAGGAGGTGCAACTGAAGTGACTCTGGCAGTGGCTGGAGAGGGACCCATCCTAGTCGAACTGCAATTCTCCCAACATTTGTGTCAACCTTTACAAACAAGTAATTGCATCATTTGAACTGTACAAAGTTGCTATCTCTTGGTAGTTCAACATTACATATTGTTTACCCATGATACTCACTGGAAAGGCAAGATGATGAAGTGTCAGGAGCCTCACACACTCCACGCTTTTCAACCCCAACCCCCTTATACTTAGCAGATAATCCCTGAAAATTTCAGATATTTCAGAAACTGGAAAATAGATTTTGTTATCAATGAATTATTTGTCTTTAACTTAAATGTTGCTATGAGTAATTTCTTATTGACATTAGGGAATTATCAATATTTTTGAGCAGGAACTCTAATATCTTTGATGATTTACTTTGCTTTGTCAGGGGGCACATCTCTTAACCATTCCAAATCGATGCTTCCATGTTCCCTTACCATTCGGTTGAGGAATTCCTGCAATACCATGCACCCATTATCAATATGTTTTATGATGCCTTGAGTACATGCAATCTACCATCAGAAAAATAAAGGAGAGAGAGAGAGAGTTTTCACAAAGTCTTTTAAAGCTGAATGAAAGGTTATTAGGGCAAGAGGTAAAAAATGTTAACATACCTGCATTCGTTCTGCTAGCATGTTATTCATCCCTCTTTCTTTTATAGCATCAGAAATCTCCTTGACACTAGCACATCGCACTGCTTCATAGTCCAAGGAATCCATCGTGTCTTTAGTTCTCTCTTTTATTCCATTTGCCTGCACTTGCTTCCTTAAACTATCCCAGTCAAATACATCCTTTCTCTCTCCCTCAACTTTTCCTTTTCTTGCTTTTGAGGCACTTGGATTTGCCTTGAGGTTTTCCCTGTTATTAGGAAGTACTTTCTCCTTTGTATTTGGGTTGACCACATTGTTTTCTAGAGGCATTTGCTTATTCACTGAAGTGATTCTCTCAACGTCAAAAATGTTTCCTGTGAGGCTTGAGACTTGCTGTCTGTGACTGTTTTGCTTCTCGGGCAGTTCTTCTGCAAGATTTACAGGTCCACCAACTGACATGCTTTGCCATTGCAAGGTCTGGTTCCTCTCATCAACTTGTCTTTCATGGCAAGACTGAGAGCTGCTTTGTCTATACCTTGGCAACTCATATTGTTTGGCAACAGTGTTACCCATACTTTCTAACTCCTGTCCAACAGTTTTGCTGGTGCAGGTTGCAGCCTCTTCTTTGTTGAATCTCGAAGAATATGACAGACAAGAAGATATGTTTTCTTCACTGTACAATTTGAAGCCTTCTGGTTGCTGTACATTGGATTGTGAAGTCACGTGTAGCAATCCATAGTTACTGCAAGGAACCACTTTCTCTTGCATCCGTGGATTGCAATAATCGAAATGCTGATTATATGTAGAAAAGCAGTTCAGAGTACCTAATCTTTCCAATCGAGGTCCTGGCAGCCTGTTTTGTATATCTTGTGCTTGTTCCTTTTCACGCCTGTATTCCTTATGAAACAGTGAACTCCCACTTGTACAACCATAAAATTCTCCTAGCATGGTGGGACTATCCATCTGTAAAAGATCCATGAAAGATAAATGATCATTCTTGCTAGGTTTGCACCCAGTAGCAGGATCTTCTGCTTCAGAGTTGGAGCCGGAGTAGGATCTGACTCCATTTGCTTGGACAGTTGAGGAATCAAAAGAATCTTGTGATAATACAAATTCTCCCTCCAGGCTGTGACTTTGTGTCTCTGCCATGCTTGCTCTTTCCATAAACAAGGTTTCAGAATCTTTCTGAGGTTCTGCTGATGCATGGTGTGTCATGGAGCTTTGATTGTAGATTGGATTGCTGTTCCATTTGATATCATTTGGGTTTAGAATGCAGATTTCTGGTTCTTCAACTATGATGCTTGTGCTTTCTCTGTCACAGGCTCCATAGCTCCTCAACTTCAGAGGAAACAATGAAGCTAGAGACATGAAGGCAGAGCTGCAAGGTGGAAAAGTAGTTCATGAATTGAGATGAATTATCATGGCTCATCTGGTCTTGAAATTAAGATGAAATGTCAAATTTACCTTGACAGATGATCTGAAACATTTTGAGTTAGGAAAACTCCTATTACTGAATCAACAACTGATCCCTTCCATTTTGAAAAGCCCCTATCTCCTGCAAATAATGTTATTGCATTCATAAGTGCAGGTACCTAACTATTTGGTTCACTAAGCAAGGGGATTAAATTGTATGTTCTCTCTTGGTACATCATTGAGGGATGTTATCTGTGAGTTGCAGAGCCGGGGACTTCATTGCACCTAGGTTTTCTCATTAGAAAACATTTGTAAATGTGTTAATGGACTTTTTAACAATTTAGAATCTGCAATTAAATCTTTCCAGTAGGTGAGTTCGGCAATTCAAAAGCTCCCTGAATTGTTGTGCAATGGTCTATATATGTTTTCTGTACTAACGAGGCAGCAAGCACTTTTTGCAGTTCCAATTTTATTTTTTCTCGATAACAATACCTGATTCTGTTTTACTACAACCTTATGCAAGTTAAAAGTATTTTACCAAGAAAAATTGTCACTAGAAGAGTGAACTGCTAAGTGGTGGGAAACTTACTGATGATTTTTTCTTCCTCATCAAATAATTCTTTTCTCTGAATTGTGTTTTTGTTTTCCAGGGTGATGGTGCTTCTTTTGCATTTTTAACATTTTATGTCATGACTTTGTGCATTCGTGAAGGACAGATGCAAATGTAAATAAACAAACAATTGAAAATATGCATATAAAATTCAACATGTCTGTAATATGAATGTTCTGTCACTTCTGATAACTTTGAAGTTGTATGTTTGTGAGTGGACGCAGCATAGCATAAAGACTCTTGATCAAGTTGGAAGGCACTAAAAGTGTGTATGTCTCTCTCTCTCTCCCTCTCTGCTGTTTAACTCAGTAATAATCTTGAATATGTTGGGGCAAAAGTTATTGTACCTTGCACGAGATGCATTCTTGCAATGAATGAATCAACTCGCCCATGAAAAACTTTTCTCTCTTCCCCCCACCATTGCTCCTTTCCCTTGTCAGTTCCTTCAAGGCCTTCACTTGCTTCTTTCCCCATCAGCAGTTTCCATACTCTGTCTGACTCCGGGTCAAGATCTACTTTAGGTCTTGGCTTGCGCTTCTTGACAAATTCAAACCCATCATAGGGAACAAGTTTGCCATCTCCTTTGTAAGGAACAAGTGCATTTTGCTCTTTGTTTTCTATTTTCTTGCTCCCTGCATTGAGACGGAGGCCCTCCATCTGGTATATGATTTGTTCGATTGTAGAGGAGAAAGTCTGCTTTGCTGGTCGCCCTGCATTGGATATCAAGAGTTGGTGGTGACAAGAACATTTTAGGAAGTTACCTGAACCCTTAAAGCATTATAGTATATATTAAACACACTATACCTCTTCTCTTTGCATATGGCTGCTTATGTTCTTTCAAGACATCCTTTGGCCCTTGTGGAACCTTACTCTTTTCAGATGGAATTGATATGGGCACAGTACCTCCGGACACTTGCTGAATTCTTGACATTTCAGTGTTGCAAGTCTTGGGTTGCAGTTGGTTATCAGATGCATGGCTTGTTTTGAGAGGGGTTTGTGGAAGCCTGTGAGAAGTTTCTATAGTGGTGGGGCAGAGGGAATTTTGGACCTGAGTCGACCCATTAGTCTCACCCATCAATTCTAGGCATAAATGTGGTTGAGGTGAAATACATTGCTTTGGAAGGTTCTGCAGAGCCATAGAGTGAAAATACCAGTCACCAGGATATTTAACTTTTGCAACAAAAGAAGATATGCTGTGTGTGTTGGTTTGAATCCCATTCTCTGTTTTATTTCTTTTCCGGGTCTCTGAATATCCAGCACCTGGAATGCTGCCGTTTTGGTGATATTCATCAGTCAATGAGCCCAATGGATATGCTTTACAAGAGTTTGTCTTCTCAATATGAAAGTGTTCTCTCTTGGATCCTCTGCCCTCAATTGAATAAGGTGTTATCTTTTGTACCGACTGGGGGGTATTCTGAGATGTTATTTGTGTAGTCCACTCTGGTCCTTTTTCTGGAAACACAATCTGACCAATTCCCTGTGCATGGATACTTCTCTCTACATCTCTCGCATTGAGGTTTAATTTCTGCACGTGCGTACTTTTTCTTGGAGCTAGTTCCGTGGCTACGACTTGTCTCTCTGAAATTGATATAGAGTCACCACGTGGCTGATTCATAAAAGGTGTCTGGCTACTTGCAGCACCTGATTGCTGGCTTTCTACCAGTAACCTATGCTGTTGGCTCATCTGTGAAGTCGCGGTGCTTAAATCTGCCACTCGAATTGCATTCAAATCAGAAGTCCCTCCTTTTTGATTCAGCATGTCCTGCTGAGCAGCTGCATTACTGCAGCTTCTGTCTGCTGCAGTTTCCAAATCAAACCTCAATGCTCTTCTACATGATTTTGCATCAGCTGAACTGGGTCGTGTAATCTCTACAGCGGAGTCTGCGTGTTGATTTGCTGATTCGTTCAGGTCTTTCTTGCGCACATACTTTCTCTTTACAGCACGGGTATTTACGGTCTCTCCAATAGAATCTGTGTGTCGAACTACTGATTCATCCAGGGCCTTCTTGCGCACATACTTCCTCTTTGCAGAGCTGGGAGGTGTGGTATATACGGTTGATTCTGTAGGTGGAGTTGCTGGCTCTTTCAAAGACTTGCGAACATACTTCCTCTTTTCAACTGACTTATCCTTGGGATCAGAAATTTTTGTGGTTGCAGCCTCGGGAGTCCTTTTTGGCTTGCCTTCCACAATCACCTTCGGCCTATGCTTTCTTCTCTTTTGAGGTTTCTGCTGTGGTGTTCTATTAAGATCGATGCCTTGTTCATTCGCCGTCGCTAGATCTTTTGCTTCCTCAAATGGTGTAGATATGACAGCAGATGACGAGTCTGTAAAGTTACATGAGAGCTCCTTTGAGTTATGTTGATTGGCTTCGCGTTCTTTGAATAGGACTAAATCAGCTTTCTCCCTTTTCCCACTTGAGTTTTGTTTATGCGAGGGAGTCGCTGTTGCAGAAAACTTGCTCTCCAACATCCTGCACTGATCCGGTACCACCGTGGCAAGTTTAAAAGAGGTGGTAAAATATAAGGCTGCGTCGGCTTCCATTCTTGGTGGCAGGTTTAGATCATAATTATGAGGGCAAGGCATCATAGGCTCGTCTGCATAAAGTAGTTTCTTAAGAATAAGACTAAAAAGAAGGTCTGAAACAATAAATGCAGGTAATGGCAGAGTGAAAGCTAATTAGTTTTCATCTACGTCTTCTGCTTTGTATCTTCCTATTATGTTTGATTCTAGTAACAATGAAAGAACTGTCATTTAGTTAATCTGTAGAAAGCTCAAATTCCTTCGCTTAAATCAAGATACATGGAAATTGTCTTTCTTCTGTATAGATAAATATCGAAATCCACATGCTAATTGACATTCTGCATTGAACTACGCTGTGTCAAATTGATTCGATGCCATATGACATGAAAAGCTGACATCTTATGTTTTCCTTTTACTCGCAGATTGGAATGAGCAGGCCCCGCATTAACAGCAGTCTCTTAGAACAAAATAACTTAAAACAAAGGACTGGTATGATCACTTACAAGTGGGTTCCTGGAATGAAATATAGTTACTGCCCAATTGCCGTGAACTCGAGCAGCGAGCCTGGTTTCCGAGGAACAAACTGGATTCTCTGTAATTGCTGACTTGAGGATGCAAGTTGGGAAACGAAGGGCTCCAAAGCACGCTTGTACTCATACTAGGAGGTGCCATTGGAGAGGTAATTGTAGCTATATTTGAATGTTCCAAAATATCTGCTAATAAACCACTGTTCATACCTCCAGTCTGAGACTCTATATAATTGCATGGATTATTGCTCATTCTTTTCACCTCTTCCATGCCTGCATTCCTAATATTATCCCCGCCATTCCTAAAAAGTTGATCGATCTGGTCAGGATGTTGGGCCGCTCTGCTGTAATTTGACACATCTTGTAGACATCCATCGGCAAATCCAGCCAGTTGCCAATTCGTTCTGCCATGAAGGTTTCCTTGCCCATCAGTTGGCATCAAGGTGGATCTCGTTGGGATGGGCTTCTCTGGCGTTGCCGGTAAGAACGAGCTCAGAATCAATCCTTCTCCATAATTAATCCGTGAACCCATTCTACCTGCCCAAACTGTTTCTACCTTTCCTTCCGCTTTCCTGCTCCAGTCAGTGATTCTGCCCCGCTGATTTGCTTCTGGTGCTCAAAGCTTGCGGCGAGTCCTCAAATTTCATTGATTTAGCCATCTTCCTCCTTGCTGCATTACCTGACCCTTTCCTGCCAAGAACCCAAACACGTTTTTCACTCAAATAAATTCCTACCTAACACACCAAACATGAAAAATCACATAGAAAATACTAATAGAAACCGCAGTTAGCATCTATGCTATAAATGTACAGATATCATTTCACAGATAATTCTTAATTAATCGCTGAAATCCAGACTACATATATCTCTATCTGTTTCTTGTAAAACTTGAAAAACACGTTGAGGACAGCAGTATAATAAAACAAGAAAAATTATCATTAAACTTCTCCTTTTCAAAGCAAGATTAACCAAATCTGCATAAATTAACTGAATCTCAATCCTTGGATAAGATTATGGGTACCATAGAAACTTCAATAAAATCTCCCAGAAATCTTCTTCTGATACGCGACCACAAACATGCAATCACTCTACTTGTTGCTGGTCAGAGAAAAAAGAGAGTAACTGTATATAAAATATTCATGCACGGTAGTGAGCTCACCGATCTGTAACCGAGTCAGTTGCGAATCCTTAAACGAGTCAAAGCCGGAGAATGCCCAGTCTTTAAGGTTGTAAGGAGGGAGAGAGAGAGAAAATGAAGTGAGAAGAAAGAATGGAAAAGAAACAAGCTTTATTTCGTATGTTATATAAGCATATAGGCTAGCTTGGGGCACCCCACTTTGTATTTTATAAAACGGGCCCACCTTTCTCAATCACCTGCTAATCCGAATCTTAAACATTTGCTTTCCTCTTATTTGTTGCTATATTTTCGATCCATTTTATAACATTGCCATGTAGGGAAGGGTTTCTCGCTCGGGCGAACTGTTACTGGCTAGTCACCAGCTATATATTTATTGTATTGAATTATCACTGATTTGTTACTCTTTATCTTGCAATAGGCTCTTTTTATTATTTATTGTCATGGCCAATTCTTGTGTTAATGTGAATCTAGCAATTACATGGGGGTCAGATCTTGTCTTGAGATGCCTTTGTGGGATACGGGCTATTCAAAAATAGAAAAACAATAGCTAAAGAAATAGTATTTGCAACTGATCAACATGTTATTTCCTTCATTTTTGGATTTATATTGAATATATTTTCCATTTTCATGATTACATCTGTAAATGGAGACCCTGCAAACTATTTACTTTTAGAAAGAAAAGAAATTACCATGAAATAAAATGGAAAATATGTCCACCACTTCACATGAAACAAGTTTATCTTGATGGGATTTCTCTCTTAATTTTTCTGCCCTTGATTTTCCTCCTTTTTTGCCGATGACACCTGTCTTTTCTTAGCTTGTAGCTGTTGCTTGCCAGGGGGTGTCCCTTCCCGGAAAGGACTACATAAACAACTTGCCCTGTTTAGAATGCTATATATATTAATTAGAAGTAACATATCTTGTTCTTGTCTCTTTTGACCTAAAAGTAATTAAGATGATAATCTCCCTTTAATTAAGTAGATCTCAAAGCGAAAACGCACGACCATTATATAATAAACTCCCAAATCTTTTTGACTGTAATTAAATCACACAACCCTAGATATAAATAAGGCAAATTAAATTCATCAAAAGAGTGGGGAAAAAATAAGAAAGGGGTATTACAGTAAACAAGTGACGCAGGAATCGCTTTCAGCGCGTGTAAGATGATTGCCGCGTGAACCAAGCACGTGTTGCCCTGATCCAAAATTAATACCAGCAAGCAGCCTTTTCTTTTATTTTACTTGGTTTTAATTTTAAAAGTACTTTTAATAAAGTTTTTATTATTTTTATTTAAAATTAAATCTTTTTATGCTTTTAAATTATTTTTATATAATAATATTATTAAAAATATTTTTAAAAATATATAATTTTAATATATTTATAAATTCAAAAACAATCTCAACGACCACCGGTCGGCTAATATTTCCTTGTTGTCCGTGCAGAAACTAACTAGGAGGTTGCCCGCAATAATAATAATTAAAAAAAGTTGGAAATAACAAAAAAGATGTCACACAGAGAAAAGCTATTGACAAAGAAAGACAGAGACTTTCGACTACGTGCATGAAAATGAACGTTTACGTTGTATGATGGGAAGATATGATGAATTTCATTTAATAGGATAGGATAGGATATAAAATAAAATATAGGATTTTTATTTATATTTTATTAATTGCAGTGGACCCTAAGTATATAATATTATTACTTTAGTCGGCACAAACATTGACTTCTTTTTAGAGCTGCAAACATGGTAGTTGATAGAGTTGTCACCATGCTTGCCTGAACGCCCTCCATTATTGGAGACTACATCTCTTGTACAAGGATTCAGTTTTGACGTGAGTAATTTTTTATAGTTTTTTTCCTCGAAAAAGATTTGGCTAACATTGACCCCAGATGTTTTTTTTAGGGTTGTGACTAATTAATGAAAAATAAAAGAGATAAATTTCCCTAAAAATAATATATATATATATATATATATATATATGTGCCTCTTGAAAAACATTGGTAGAGAGCGATGGATGAAAAAAGAAAAGATGGAGAGATTAGGACTGGGGTTAAGGATTTCATTTCCTGGTTAATAATTAAGAAGAAGGAATGAAGGAATCATTTATGATATTTTTAAATGATAGGAGATACGAGATAATTAAATATGTGGTAAAAAGCATTACATATTTGATAATTAATTTGCCGCGCTACTATAAATAATCCGATTATGAATTTGATACTAAATTTACTAGCTTCTTATATAGTGATTCCTTGATATAATTTACACATACATAGTTAAGTTAGCACCCTATATATTTTCTTTTAAATTAAATACTATACTTGTTTCTTCTTACTCATTGTTTTAGATTGTTTGCTTTTGTTTATTTTATGTTTAGATATCTAAATTTGTCGTGATGGTAAAAAAATTACCATCTGCCCAGTAAATCTAGGGTTTGTTCAAATTTTATTAGATATTTTTAAATGAAAAATACTTGAATTTTTTAACTATAATCTAATAATTTTTTTAACTAAAAGCCCCCATCCAAAATCCAACCAGCAGATGGTTCTTGTTGTCTGTGCAAAAACTGACGTGGAGGTGCCCACATCAAGAAGTGGTGCAAGCTATTAATAAATACCTTTTCCGTCTCTCTCTCTCTCTCTCTCTCTCTCTCTCTCTCTCGGCATGGTCTGAATTTTAACAGCTGGCATGAAAACAACGTTGACCTTAATTTTACCGATAAGTTGCTATCGTCACGCTGCATAAAAAATATATGATTAATCTCATTTAAAAAATTAAAATGATATCACTGCATGGGCTACTTTATAATATTTTATCGGTGACACGTGATTTTGACTGTCATTAATTCTACGTCCTATGCTACAGTTTCGTTACTGGACAAGTTAATAGGCACACCTTGACATGGTACTTTCCATGTTAACTTGTCCACTGTAATGTCAATAAATATAAAATTATATAAATATATCTTTTATCTATCAATGTATTTTTTATTTATTTTATCATCTATGAGCTGGCCGGGAGCAAGGCATAAGTTGACAATCGACCCGATTTAGCGCATGGATAAAAATAATAATTATTATTATAATTTTAAGATATGATTCAGTTATCATCCCAGGACCATGTTCGAGTAATTGATTTGGTTGCCTATTGACTTGGAACAATATAAAAATAATTATTAATATATTTTTAAAACTCAACCCAAAGATAGAAATCTAAACTGATCTCGTGTTACAGGTCGGATAGACAGTTGACTCGTGTAAATATAAAAGTATAAATTATTATTGTTATAATTTTAAAAGCTTACTCGCCGTTTGACTCAGGGTTTGACTCATAAACCAAAGTCAACACCACGATAAAAATTATTATTATCGTAGTTTTAAAACAAAACTAATCAGTTGAGCCGGGACAAAATCCAGGTCATGAATTGGGATGATCAACTTGAGTTGACCCGCAACAATATAAAAATAAAAATGACTATCATGATAGTCTTAAAACTCGACCGAGAGGTTAGATCAAGATAAGATCCAAGTCATGGGTCAAGAGGGTTAACCTATAAAATTAAAGCAATCTCATTTTAATAAAAAAAAAATACATATTAAAAAAGCAAATGGGTTTTTGCCTGTATTTTATCTTGGGATGATTAGGCTGGAAATTGACTTGAGTTTTTTACCGGATTTGGTCAAGTTAATCTCCTATCAATCTATCTTTTTTTTCTTCTTAAACCCAAATCAATTTAGATTCATGGTCAACCAAGTCCCATCCAGTATCTATCATACACAAAATAAGATAGATTGTCACACTCTATTCCACGACACACAAAACAAAACAATTATATAGATGATGGCCTTGTATTCTTATCCATAGAAGCTTAAGAAGCTGTTTAGGAAGGCATTTGAAACGTCTTTTTTTTTTCTTTTTTTTGGTGTTTTTGAATCATTTTGATGTGCTAATATCAAAATAATTTTAAAAAATAAAAAAAATATCATTTTAATATATTTTTAAATAAAAAACACCTAAAAATTCCTTTTAAACCGGCACTAAAACACGATGTGGGGGGGGGGGGGCTATGGGAAGCCCCTCCTCCACAGTCACCTATGACCACTGATAAAAGGTCACATTGACACGACAAAACCACGACTTTAGAATTTTACGAGACAAGATGACGTGTGATCCGTACGCCTCCTTGCATTAACCTTTTTGGATGTGACGAAACACTATTTAAAAAATATATATTTTGTAAATTTAATTGAACGGACAGAGTTTTGATTATTTTAATTTTTTATAAAAAAATATTTATCTGGGCTAAACTCGGATTACCTACAAATATTCCATCGCATCACACTAACTGTTTACTTTTTGCATTTAACGCTGTAAGGTCATGCACCTGCCCCTCCCCACAGGGAAAATTGACACGTCGAATGTGGCCATCAAATCAATTTCATAAAAATTGACGTGTGAACTCTAAATGGAATCCTCTTGCCCTCGAGTGGGCCGTACTCTTAATTACGATTGTGGACTTGCACTCGACCGATTCATGGACGGAGAACGGGCACTTCTAGGAAGGGTCAATCTGGACCGAGCTCTTCACTTTCTGTCGGCATGGCATGTGATTCGTGGCAATATTAAAGAATCTCCTTTAATTTTTTTTATTTTATTTTTACAGAAATAAATAAATTATAGCCATCACCCTCAATTTTTCAATCGCCGCATGCCCATCCCAAGCACCCCGTGTATAATTGATTTTATTCTCAGGGTTAGGCTCCATCCCATTTATTTTTTATATATAAAAAAGATCGGATGATGATATTTTAAAAAAAAATTAATTGATTTGAATTGGTTAACATGTTGCATGCGGGTATAAATGATGACCTGGTTTTCCGAGGCATCAATTGGTTATATCACAGCAGTGACAATTGATAATCATGTTGTTTCACTCATCAAAACATGATCAGTGGTGATGGAGGCTCTCACCTACCACTGAAAATGATTGCAAAATATCGAGCTCATGGAAACACTGTAAATTACAAGCTTGACTCAACCAGTCGATATTCAAATTTCTAGACTTGGTTTCTTGTCTGAGCATGAGTTTATAATTAATTATTTTAGAGTTGTTTCGATACAATCTAGTTAAATATCCAAAAACAACCGGCTAATTTTTAAGAAACTATCCAAGGATAAAATTAAAAAAAAAAAGAATGAAATTGACAAAACAACCACTCAATCCAATTTTGTACTTGGTAAAATTAAATTGCCCGGTACCTTTCTCGACACCACCTTGCATTGCATCCAAATCTTGCGATGACAATTTTTTTTCAAGATAATTTTTGTTCGGTGAAGTGTTGAATAATTTTTTTCAAGTAAGAAAATAAAATTTGTTGTTTTTTCAAAATATTTAAAAAAACACAAAATCAGACGAGCTTCTAAATAAATATCGTGCTTCTGACTTTTGACAACATTATATCCCCCCCCCCCCCCCCAAAAAAAAAAAAAAAAAAAAAGCAGAGTGAGAGCGAATGATATCATTCCAGTGATATTTTTAAAATGTTGATACAGTGTTTTTTTCTTTTCATTTCTATTTTCTGATGGTGGTGCATTTTGTTTTACAGTAATTCTTATATAAAAAGACTAAATTACTGAATTAATTTATAATTCGCTATCGGTGAAATAAACTCAACTATTAAAATAGATATATTGTAAATTGTAATCACTATCGGTGATTGTATTTTTAATTTAATCAATTAAGTTTCAATAATTAATTTTGAAAATCAATAATAATATAAAAAAACTGAAGATTTATTTAAAAATCTTACGGATGAGATGTCTCACGGATCATGAATCAAGAAATACTCATGTCAACAAATGCTCAAAAAGTTACACGTGATTAATTTCATCAATGCTATTCTGATTGTTCACGCTGCATTGTCCCTGCCTGGATCGTTTTTACCACTGTCGGTGTCTGTTTAGTGGTATGATAACGGTTATTTTTGAAAATGTTTTTTGTTTAGAAATATACCAAAATGATATTTTTTTTATTTTTTAAAAAATATTTTTAACATCTGCACATCAAAATAATCTAAAATCATTATTTTTTTAATTTAAAATAAAAAATAAAAATAAAATTTTTTTAATTTTTTTCATAAACACTTTCGGATCGCAATGACAAATATCCCCTTAATCTTAATCCAATCATCACTCGTTTTTTTCCCAGCAAATCAACTTCCTTTCCTTTTCACGATCCAACAAAGGACTAGCCGCTATCGATTTCGTGCTCTTTTACACTATATTTTAAAAAATGATTTTTTTTTTTAATTTTTCATTTTAAAATATATATTTTTAATATAATAATTTCAATAATAATAATAAAAATATTATTTTAAAATAAAAAATACTTTAAAAAAACTAGAATTTTCTGGGGCAGCACGCCACTGGGGCGAAGCACATGCTTAATTCTTTTCTCTCAGTATTTCTCTATTTCCGTATTTTCCAGACCACAAATAATACTCATAAGAAAAGAAGAATAGCAAGTTTCATGCGTGTCGAACACGGTGCACGCATCCGGCAAGTAGTTAGAGCATATATATACACAGCTACACACGCGCCATCCAATAAAATAAAGAAAGCATATCCGGTGAATGAAACCCACTGGTCGAGGCTCACGGAGGCCGGCGCTCCTGACAGTTAGAAAATCTGGCCAGCCTTCCCAGAAACCATTTTATATATATATATATATATATATCTGTGTGTGTGTGTGTGTGGGTGTGAGGGGTGGGCTCCACCAGCAAAACTATCTCTGTTTTTGGAAGCTTTTCCCAGAAAAATACAATATCAATGCTCTCGCCAAGACGTTTCATATTTTTAATGTTTGGTCATGTGGCCACCTCATCCTGTCTTCACTGCCATTCGTTATCCCTTACACGCGCGCATCTTTTTTAATTTCAGACCCCTCCACTCGTGTGTCAATCTATATATATATAAAAAATAACAATATGAAATTGAATGAAAATGTGTGCATTAAGATGCTGGCCAGGGTAATGACAAGATTAATTATTTAACATTAGCAATTCAAATTCCATAGTATACCTTTACTATTGAAATAATTGTTTTTAAAATATTTTTTATATAGAAATTGTATTGAAATAATTGTTCTTACAAATATTTTTTATACCAGCATGTTCATACCAAAAAAAATCTCAAAAATATTAAAATTATTAATTTAAAATAAAAAAAACTCAATTAAACTGCTATAAGAATCGGCACAAATTCATGAGCTATGTATTGATATATACATGCAATGTAAAGTCAAGACAAACTGCCTCGGGACCTATCACTTCAGTTATATAACAAATAGGCCCATCTTGTTATCTAGGCCTTGGTTTCTTGGACATGGGTTGGGCTTTAATGGGCTCCATCCACAAGATTTTAAATGTCAGCTGGGAAGCTTGTGAAATAAATATGGCCCACGACGCATTAGAGTGGCAATTTTCTCTCTCTTGAGCTTCCACGGCTAGAAATTCAACCACAGTGATTTGCTCACTGCCTTATATTCTCATAATCTCTTCTATTTTAAAATCACACATTAAATATATTTATTTGCAAGTCATTGCAAAAAATCATTTATTTTTTATATATATTTCTATCTTCTAACAAAACATAACTTCAAATATTTTAAAGATTTAAAAAGAATCATTTGCTTATGTTTTTAAATCATTTTAATGTGTTAAAACCCTGTTTGGGAGTGCGTTGCAACCGGCATTTGAAAAAAAAATTAATTTTTTTTCATTTTAAAAACCGGCGGTTTGGTGTTTTTAGATCATTTTGATGTGCTGATGTCAGAAATAATTTTTAAAAAATAAAAAAAACATTATTTTGATGTATTTCGGCACGAAAAACACTTTAAAAAACTATCGCAACCGCACTCTCAAACAGGCCTTAAGCTAAAAATAATTTAAAAATAAAAATAAATATTATTTTAACATATTTTAAAATAAAAATATAACATCCTCAAATATCTATTTCGGCGCAGGGTGAGGCATGAATTACTCGAATCTTTACACGTGGTTAGGTAGGATTGCACAAACGGGGACAGTCATCTACCCAATGTTCGATGGACGTAGCTGCAAATCATAACCATCTACCATGTGTTTGTTTGTTTGTTTATGTCAGTTGGTCTTGAACGTAGCTGGCTGGCTTGATAGATCAATCTAAGCCTAGGTTGTATATTAAAATAGGATATAATTAAATTGGTAAACTTGGTTAAAATATTTATTTTTTAAAAATAAAGTGATATTATTTTATATATAAAAAATTAAACCGTAAAGCACCCGCGTTTTAGATCGAGTATTCGAATGCGCTGAATTTAATAGATGTTATTATTTTTATTCTATTTTCTAAGATTCGTATTCAGGGAATGTTAAACATGGTATTTCAAAATTATTTTTGAAAAAAATAAAAAATTTACTTTTTTATTTTAAATTATATTTTTTTAGTTTTTTCATATTATTTTAATGAAAAATATCAAAAATAAATTTTAAAAAATAAAATAATATTATTTTGATATATTTTTAAATAAAAAACATCGTCAATTATATTTTCAAATAATTACTTAAAATTGGCGAGAGAAATGTTTTTGCAAATCAACACATTTAAATATATGTAGTTTATTTCTAATGAGCGAGGAATAATTAGAAAAAATATCAAAACCAGAACAAGGTGGGCATCACTGAGCAACCAGTTCGTTTGTATTGAAGGAACGACGAGCAAGACGTCGTGAATTAATTTTTTTTTCTTTTCAAATTTAATAACTAAAAATGGAACAAATCACTGAATTTTAATTAACCGGACTTGATCGAGTTGTTTGATAAACAACAACTCTAACAACGATCGACATTAGACCTCCACGTGTTTCTCCTGGCTTCCACGGCTGTTCAAGGAGAGAGATGTCCACGTTGACGGTCGATTTGCACGGGAACGAAGGAACCACGCGGTCGATATGATTGTGATGGATGCCTGTCCTTCTTCTCTTTCCTTCTCTCTCGATCTTTTTAGCTTTTTCTGTTTAATGTAAATTGTTTTTGACACTGATTTTGAGTTTGAATTTTTATTTTATTTTATTTTTATAAAATTTATGTCGTTAATTTCTTGTACAATAGCTGGATTGCATGGAAACAATAATCTCCTCTCCTTTCAGCTATCATTTTCGCAATCAAATTCAACAATTATAGAGTGTTTAAGAACACAGTAGTAGTTGCAGATTTTTTTTTTATTTAGAAATATATTAATAAATATTTTTTTTGTTTTAAAAAAATATTTTTAATATTAGCACATTAAAATAATAAGAGAACAAAATAAAAAATAATATAATATATTTATTAGACATTTGCTTGATGCGAAGGGCCATTCGCCCCATCCCATACCCCCATGAACCACTCTTGACCTCTAACAAAGGTCATTGACAGTGTTTGAAAAACAAACTATAAAACACGATCACGAATATTAAACTAGTCATGGGTAATTAGATAAACCAAATATAATTATACTGAGTAAACTATTTTTTAAAAAATAAAAATAATTAATTCATATCAATTTGATGACCCGGCATAGTAATCTAATAATTCAAGTTATGTTTTGGTTATTATTCGAAAAATCCTTGAAAATGACCTCATCAAAGAAGTTATCCCACGCACCACCCCAATACGTGGAATTTAATTTGTTTGGACAATCTCTTTTGTTTGATGCTAGATAAAATTATACGTAACTATGGTGATGTTTAACTCAGCAAAACCCAATCTCATCGAGAACTGAGGACAGGGACTTGCAGTGTTTGGTAAACAAAAGGGATCGACCTACCTTGGATTGGATGTTCTCCAAGACAGGATAACCATGACCACAAATATAATAGCAACGCCCCCGAGAAGTTTCTACACAAAACCATCATCATCTCCAACTTTCCTGGTTCCAACCTCCACGTGACCCAACAACACTCACGTGCCCACTTCTAATGCCCACTCTGCCCTCAACCAGCAATCACCTCTCCTAATTTGACATCACAGTTTAAAAATATTTTTTATTTTAAATTAATGTTTTTAGATTATTTTAATATGATGATATCAAAAATATTCTTTAAAAAATAAAAAAAATAATATTTTTGATATATTTCTGAATAAAAAATATTTAAAAAAACAATTTCAACCACATTATCAAACGATTATAGTTTTTAATAAGTTTTTTCTAGCCCTGAAGTCCCTGAAAACACGATGATATTCCATGGATATCCCTACTGAAATAAATAAAAACTTACAGTAAACCTTTTCATTAGTTATATTTAATTATAAGATATCGTATAAATATTATTAAAATCAAATAGTGATTTTCATCCTAAAATATTAATAGATGAGTTTTTCGAATAATATCAGCTGCAATGCAGCTGGTGGTGTCGTCGTGAGATTCATTCGTCCATGTCGAATTCGATATCAAGCCTTACTCTTCAAATTTCGGATTATAGAGGGCCCAGATTGAATATATCTGAATTTATAAGGATTAATTTTATAGTTTACTAAAGATTGACCACTCATGTCATTTCGATTGAAAAGGTTTATTAAAAGTTTAATATACTTAATTAAAAGTGTATTATATCGTGGACCCCACACCGCCCTTGCCCTTGCTCTTTCTCTAAAAGGCTTCGCCGTCAGAAGGGTAGTTAACCCAGCCTCCTTCAGATATTTTAGAGCTCCGTCTCTCTCTCTCTCTCTCTGTGCAGGCAGAATAAGGGCTACGCCACACAAAAAATACTGATGGGTGCGTAAGTCACGAGCATTCAAGCGCAAATTACCCAAAAAACAAAGCCACCAAAACTGTGATATGCTTGGTGTACTTTGCGCACGCCCCAAGCCTAACTGGATCCTCAACTCTCTCGTCACTCATTTCCACCTCAACCACCACCACCACAACAACAGTAACAACCGCCTCTCATTGCACCTATCCGGTTCTTCCGCCGCGGCTCGCCGCCACCACTCTAGCTTGTGCAGCGCTGATTCAGGTGGCGGAGGAGCGGCGGCGATATGGCACGTGATTCAGCCGGCGGATTGGCGGAGGAAGACAGAGAGGAGGAGTGTGAGAGGGGAGGGGTCGTGGAACGCGGCGTGGGATGGGAGACCGGCGAGGTGGCTCCACCGGCCTGATTCGGCTTGGTTGTTGTTCGGCGTTTGTGCTTGCCTTGCTCCGGCGATCGAGTTCTTGAGTGATGTGAATAATATCGATGATGTTAATCACCAGGTGAAGGAGAGAATTGACGGCGGTGATTTGAATGCGAGTTCTGAGGACGCGAAACAGGATAGCAGTGACTCTGCTGTTGGTTCTGATTACAAAGTTACAGGTTGCTTACAATTATTAACCCATAAAAGTAACAGCGGACTCTGTTTTTGCTTTTTCTTTATTAAAAAGATTCTCTCTCTTGGTTTTTTTGTCGGTGTGTTTTTATGACTAACTATGCTATTTAATTTGTTTGGTTAATTGGGGTTATTTCATTGCAGTGTTTTTTTTTTATTAGAAGCTATGTATTTGCTATATATATTTTTTCAAAAAGACAATTTGATATGTAATATCGTTACAAGAAATTAAAAAATAATTTGTGCTTTACCTATTGTCTGAGAATTCATCAATCATTTTCCTTTCATTTTTTCTTTAAAATTTGCTGGCTTTGATGTATTATGGATGCTGCTTTTCAGGCATTTTTTTTAATAATCTCTCTATTCCGAGCAAATTACAGTGAAGCAAAGTATAAATTTTAACCCTTTTTTTTCCAGCTTGGCTAAAGTCATCACACGATCTTCTCTATATTGTGCAATGGCCTTTTCTGATATTTCTATTTAGGGCAAATTTATGTACGTTTCTGCACACACAATCATGCATGGTTATGTGCTTTTAATTCATTGATGCTGTTGTCGTTTGTTACTGGAGTATGTGCACGCATGCATGTGTTTGCGTTTGGTTGGGCAGAGTCTAAAATGAGGTTGCTGCAGGGGTGCTGGCGGACGGGCGATGTCTATTTAGAGCAATAGCTCATATGGCTTATTTGAGAAATGGAGAGGAGGCCCCAGATGAAAATCGCCAAAGAGAACTTGCTGATGAATTAAGAGCACAAGTAAGTGTTGGTGTTCACAGTTACTGAGTTTTTAAGAATACGTTTCATGGTGGAATTCATCAAACTGTTTTTATGGTAGAAATTTTGTTTGTTTTGACTATAAATCTCAACAGATTGAACTGATAATTCTGTTGAATTTGTTTTACCTATAGCCCCTCATTGGATGATTTGAGTTTGGATTATATTGGAGTAGAATAAGGGTACTTTTGAAGCAAGTTGAATGTCATCCAATGAATTTTGCAGCTACTTAGAACACAGTCTAATTTCAACACCGATCCATATTTTGGTTCACACAAGGAATTCAATCCTAACTCAAAATTTCTAACAAGGCAACTGGCTTAATTGGAATATAATTAAAATGAACTGACTGTATGTATGGACTTTCTAAAAATGATTCTGAGGCTGCGATAATTTTCCTCAGTGTCTAACAACATTCATAACCAAATTTTGTTTTAACAGGTTGTTGATGAGCTTCTAAAGAGGCGGGAGGAATCTGAATGGTGAGTATGTGACCGTTACATCTGCAAGCACTTTCTGGTTTATAAGTTAGCTATAATGGTACTTATCTATTGGTTCTGGTCAACTTAGGTTCATTGAAGGAGATTTTGATGCATATGTCAAGAGAATTCAGCAACCTTATGTATGGGGTGGTGAACCTGAGTTGTTAATGGCTTCTCATGTTTTGAAGTGAGTTTGAGTTCTTAATTTCTTTTATCGCTTGCATTACTGAATAGTTTATACTTGTCACGCCCTTGCTGATCCATGATGCCATGTAGACATGGCTCCTCACTTTTTCCTTACTTGTGAACAAAAACCAAAAGGAATCAATCCACTTTAGTATAAAATATGTGGAATTGTTTTTCTACCAGTTCTTCTGAAAGAGTCTCCATCTTAGATAGCCTCAGGAAGCAGCAAAATCCTGCTTTACTTCAAAGTTGTGATTTTTCTGGAATCTGTCATCTGCATACATGTATATGGGTAGGTGTGCGTGCACGTCTGATGTGTACCTGCTGATAGGTTATGTGGAAAAAATAAGGCTTCACACTCAAGGTTGAATTTGAACTTCTTTCGTTTATGCCACATTAAATTGTGGGGCCGGGGAAGACCACAGCCACAGCCTTGTCATTAGTCCACTTTGTTTTCTAGGCCCCATTGAAAAGTTGAATGGTGTGCTAATGGGTGATGCCATAGCAAAGCAGAATTGTTGGACTCCTAACTTGCGTGCAAAATGCTCTCATCACCATTGTTGGACTTGCAAGCTGTTTTTGAATTCCAATTTCCTTTTGTTTTACTTGATGTCTAAGTTTGACACACCTTTTCTCTAAACTCAACTTCTCAGGACAATGATATCAGTGTTCATGAGAGATAGGACAACGGGTAATCTGGTAAACATAGTAAATTACGGTGAAGAGTACCAGAAAGATGAAGTCAATCCCATCAATGTGCTGTTTCATGGATATGGTCACTATGACATACTGGAGACCACCCCGGGCCAGAGTTGTCAGAAAGTGGACATGTAGAAATTAATGTCGTCGTTTATGATATTGTTACATGCCTCAGATCAATTCAATCAAAATAAGAATCTGTCTCAACTTCGATAGATTTGCTGCTGCTGCTGCTGCTGCAACCTCAGTTCCAGCAACAGACCTGGAAACTTATTGTAGGCTCCGGGATTTTTATTACAATTTTTGAATTATAGATCACCACCACAATAATTTTCCCTGGATTTCTCTTAATGCAGTTTTATTTCTTTTAAGTCTTACCTTTTTACTCCTACGGCAGGGATCGACCCCAGAAAGTCTTACCTTTTTACTCCTACGGCAGGGATCGACCCCGCCACCACCCCCCCCCCCTCCCCCCCGGGTTTTGTAACTTTCAAACTTGCACAGCTGACAGATATTTTTCTCTACGCAGGCATTATTTCTCTGCTATGTGGTGATATGTAATTGAATTGAATATTATATTTGATTTATTGGTTGAAACCGTCAATGAAATAAGGGTCTACTTCGGTGACGTACACAAAAATGTCTCTTCTAGCTGCCCGGAGGATAGCTAACAAGAGTACGCATGCGCTTTCGTCAGCATCCAGTACTCAGGTTCCCAATTCTCTTAGGCATGTGCTGATGCCTTCAGAATCTGAATGGTGGTGAGCTTTGCCACTGGTTAGTGCTGGTCACTGGCCTGTCACACCTTTGTCTGTTACAGTCATAAATGCTCTTGATTGTTTCTTCTTTTCTAGTGCTATTATTTACTAGAAATTTGTACGGGGGTCTCCCCTCCTCTTCTCCAAATTTCTGAAATAGCCTCCAAGTGTTTACTATGGCTGACCAGATTCGGGTCGGATCCTTCCATGCTGTGCTCCATGGATCAACTTCTGAATAGATTCGAGATCCAACCAAGAATGGCTCTATGAAAAAGAGAGAAAAGAAGCAAGTATTGGCAGAGGGCTCCATTATCTTTAAGTAGTTTTGGATGCCAAAAAGTCATGTCGTTGCTATTCTGCTGGTTTAAATAAAAAATATTTTGTAAATTAGCATGGTTGGGGAAACATTTCCCAGCACAGCTGACCAAAAATGAGGTGGTTGTCTGTGGGGGAGAGGGTGTGTGAAGAAGAGAGAGAGAGTACGTGGGGGTTTTAATTGAGCGAGTCTCAAATATCATATACAAAGTAAAAATACTATTTAGAAAAATCAAATTAATAATATGATTTTTAAAATAGTATAAATATAACATTTTTATATTTGTATTCTAATAAAAAAACCATTTAGAGAAGCTAATTTTATTTTAATATATATAATATTAATATGATTATTTATTAATAATAAATAAGCAATACAATTACAATCAAAATCAATTTTTTACATATAAACATATTAAACCATTTTTGGTTCTTTTAATCAAATATATAGCAATAACTTTTTAATTTATTTAATACAGCTCTCCCTTTATAACTATAAAAATAAATAATAAAAACTAAATTGTCCACTTATCAAGATCCCTTATTGGAGATCCTCAGTCACTCCTCCTACCAAATAGTAAATATATTGGGCCATCAATAAAGCAACAGAAAAGGCCCAACAAGCCCACAAAACAATTTCTCATGCGTCATTTGCTGTTACACTTCATCCCCATCATATAATTTACTACCTTAAATATAAGAAGCCCGCTATAGCAGATTTGTTTTTTTAGGAGAGCATAAAACGATCAAGTGAGGACATTTAAGCCTCTTTAAATAATTATTATATTTTTATTATGCATTTAATTTTTAATTTTTTTTTCATATAATGTGAAGCCCATGAATCTATATAATATCCACTCGTGCGATTGCAAATGTTCAAAGAGCCCATATAAACAGGCCCATCCTGCTGTTATTTTCAATGCTTGCCTTAAAAAAATAATAACAGTGACAATAGAATAAATATACATCCTAGTTGAGACGTATAATATATAGTCAAATAATATAAATCATAGATCTAATCCTTCATATGAGTTGACTTTATACATTAGCTCTTGGCCTAAACTGGGTCTCAAAGGACACAACCAGCCCGAGTCTTGACAGCTGATCCGAGACAAGAAATGGTCTCATCATCTTCAAAATATCCCATAAAAGGGGGTGAAAAGCTATAAATGAACCAGGAAGGAAGCAAGCAAGAAGAAGGGAGCACAGCCATGGATCGGAACTTGAGTGCTTTTTGGATTGGACTGGTTGGTGCAACCATCACCTTGTCTTCTTATTCACAGACTTTTGTCTCTCCTACGCAGTGTATCGCCGCTGGTCTCCTTGTTCTCATGTTTGGCTTGCTTGTCAGAGAAGGTCTCCTTTCCCTGTAGTTGCCCAATAACGTTTATGTTGTATTAATTATATTTTGATGGAAGAAATTATTTCTACCAATAATTATTTGATGATGCATCCTCCTTTCTGTTTTTGTTTTTCGATCAGGATTATGCAACTTTTTTTTTATGTTCTGTGTTCCCCCCCCCCCTGAGTGTGTTTGGTTTTTGGTTTTAGTAATTGCACAAGCTCCTTGATGTGAATCTCCATTGATCTTGGTTGTTTAATTACTTTCTCACAGTAGCTTTACAAAACCAAGAACTAATGATTAAAGGACGGGGAAGCTCTACACGTCCACGAGCAGCAATGTTTTGTATGCTAGCTTTTCCAAAGCTTCTGTCCTGGGAAAATCATGATTTTCCCAGCATCCACTTTGCTGCTTATTGAATTGATTTTATTTAAAAAAAAAACAAGAGAAGAGGTTGGAAAAAAGTGTTTTTCGATGATGCTAGCTTTGCTAAAGATTTCCTCCTCGAAACCCTTTTCCTCAAAATCTCAATTGTTGTAGTTATGATTTTGTATCCACTAGTTCAGTATTACTCGGGATTTTTGAGTAATGTATGAAATATTTAAGAAATGATTTCGGGTTAAATATTATGTATAAAAACATCATCTATTTTTATTTTTTATTATCAGATAAAACATCATTGAATCCGTCCATGTTATGGAAACAAAACACTCGAAAATGAAAAAATAAAAATAAAAATAAAAATGAGAAAGGGTACGCATAAATTGTAAAAAAAAAATTATTTCAATTACAGATTCCTTGTCCATCTTCTTTCTTATTTGCAAAAGAAATTCAACATTCTATATCAAACAACCCTCACAAAGATGTCTGCAGGAGCTGGCACAGCGTATATGCTACTATTCCTATCAATTTACTCTCTTTTCTGTATTTTGTACTCTGAAAAATGACAACAAATCACAGTGGTTTCTTGTAAAGAAAAATAAATAAATACAGTTTCCCTTATGTTCAGCAGAAAAAGAATGCCCAGCCTTTGCTTCAGTGATCTGCAACAACGATAAGAAAAAAATCTGTCCCCAAAGAATCACAGTGTTATAGTTTCTTGAAGAAAGGAAACAAGGTAGGAACGACAGGTATTGAGAGGAGACAATGCTCGGCCATGGTTCTTGTTTGTTAAGAGTTGGGGACGAAGGTGCCAACATAACCGAATCCAGCAATGAAGAAGGCGAAAGATTGAAGGTAGAGGAAAATGTAGTATCTGTTCTTTCCAGAGCCCAAATCATAGCATCCACAGAAGAAGAGATAGGCTCCAGTACAGAGTTCTAGCAAATGTAATCTGTTAAAATCCAACCATTAAGAAAACAATATCAGAATCATTAAAAAGCACTGGTTCCTGGTAACCTCATACAGGAATCATGAATGTTGAGCCTACCTTTCTCCTATCCTAATCCGCGGTTTCTTGGTAGCTTTAGCAGGTAATTTCGCCTTATCCCCTAGTTTTTCAGTGACAACCCATTCATTCACTCTCCCTATCTCCAGCAAACCCATGAGTGTTGCCTTCGTCCGGTGGAGGGCCATGACATTCTCAAACAGGATCCAAAAAATTAGCAGGTGGATTGATCTGCAAGATTATGAGTATTAGGATCTACAAACAATATCAGTTTTACGAAACTGGACGGTAAGAAAGTTTGGTAAAATTTAGGACAGATGGACAGACCTCGGAGTTCCAACAGCATTGAGGAGAGTTACGATTGAAGGGATATAGACAGATCCCCACTTAGGAACGCTTACTTCAGGAAACATAACAGTTGAAGGCAAAACAACACAGTAGAATACAAATGTGACGAGGTGGGCCACAATCTTTCGGACGAAGAAGAAACTGTAGATCACATAACACTTCTTCCACAGTGAAACTTTCTGCAGTAAATTGCATGCTGCTAGTTAAAACTGGGAGATGGACCAACCATTTAGTCTAATTTTTCTGTTCTCTTAATTATCAGGCCATCAGGGAAAAGATAGTGTACCTTGTTTTTGAATATCTCGATTGCCATTTTCTTAAAGAGATTTGCAGGCCCACAAGACCATCTGTGTTGCTGATATCGGTAAGCTGTGAAAGTGCTTGGTAATTCATTTTTCACCTAAAAATGCAAAAAAAGTCAACCTAGTTGTATGGACAAGTGGCCGCACGTGATTAGCAGAGGATTCATATACCACCAACTTTTTTTCTGACATACTAATCACCTAGCAAGGTGGTAAGGTAGACAGATGGCTAATCAAAATTTGGTGGATTTTTCTTTTTTATATCTGATGAATGTCATAGAGACTGTAAATGATACCTTGAGGTCACCAACATAAACAAACTTCCAGCCTTTCAGACTAGCTCGTACTGCCAAATCCATGTCCTCCACCGTTGTCCGATCCTTCCAACCTCCAGCTTCATTGAGTGCTGAGATTCTCCACACACCAGCAGTACCTGCACCAAATGTCAATATCTGTATCGTCATGTCTAAGAAATGAAACTGGCTGCGCTTTGAAGAGAAAATCAAACCAGGTTACTGCCTTTTCGATATGATTCTTACCATTGAAGCCAAAGAAAGCATAAGTTGCAGACCCCACTTCCTGCTCCACAGTGAAATGGTAGTCCAATGACATCTCTTGCATCCTTGTCATTAAGCACTCATCAGAGTTGACTACAAAAATTCAGTCAAAAATAAAAATCAATGACCAGACCAATTATTATTTAGCATACCTCAATGATTAACTTAATGGTGTTTAAAGTACTACTCAAGATTACCGAATTTCCAGCGAGCTTGAACAAGAGCGATTTCAGGATTGTGGACCAGAAATGGTATGGAGCGCCAGAGAAAGTCAGGCTCGGGTTGGAAATCAGCATCAAATATGGCCACGTAATCACATAGCTTAACATAGCTGTGCTTCATGCCTTCTCTAAGAGCTCCTGCCTTGTACCCTTTCCTGTTGTCCCTAATCTCGTACTTTATGTTAATGCCTTTGCTTGCCCATCTCTGACATTCTAGCTCCACCAGGCTCTGCACATATTTTTGACATGTCATTTATCTCGGAAACAAATACACGTCCGCCAGCAAACTACAAGGAGAGTTACGAGGTAGAAACCTTAATGGCAGGGTCAGTTGAGTCGTCAAGAACCTGGATTATGACCCGGTCGGACGGCCATGAGAGCCCACAGGCAGCTCCAATGGACAGCTGATAAACCTGAAAACAGTAGAACAGTACAGGTTAGAATACAGCAGCGCTACTATAAACAAAAAGCAATAGTTCAGGAAAAAAAAAGTTACCTCTTTTTCGTTGTACATCGGAATCTGCACCAGAACCATAGGATATGCTGAATTACCAACCTCAATATCATCCTTTAGAGGCTCACATTTGTAACTTTTATTTGGTTTTTTTCCAAGCAACTTCACAAAAACTATAACAACTCCCATATACACTCTTTCAATGAAGAGCATTACTGACATGCCCAGGCACACCACCACCAACACTTTCAAGACCGGCACGATCAATGGTTCTCTCAGCACTAGCCATATCAATCCAAACTGGCCTGTAATATCATCTCGACGAGCAGGAAAAACGTTACTAGCAGATGATACACCATCCATTGGACTAATTGGCTCCGATACGATAAAGGGTACGAGGAAGGCTAAGAAACTTGTGACACTAAGTGTCTGTGCGTGCTTGGTTATATAGAGGGATGTACTTGTTTGCGAAAAGAACAAGAATGGCTAGATTCCTTTTCCTTTCGAGTCACGTTTAGGCAATGTGGAAGAGAGATGGCTAGGAAGATGGACTAGTGCCAGTGACTTGATTGTTGAAGCATCTGTCACTCCACTGCAGAGGTAGACCCACTAGCCATATATGATCATGCACAGATTGTAGATCTTTCCAAGGAAGCTAGCCAGGTAAGACCACAAAAGGGTAGGGCAGTGCAGAAAGCAATGGCAATATAAAATTCTTACAAGCCCCTCTTTTTTTTTTCTTTCTTCTTTCAGAGAGGAGAATATTTTGCTAGCATTCCCTCCTCTGGTATTTGATCAGAGAAGAGAGGCCGCGGTGATTTTTAAACCTAAATCCGCAGTGCTTAAATATGCTGGAGGGAATGCTTAAACAACAGATAGTCAAATGAAAAGGGACTGATAATCCGACGCCGCCGACAGAGAATTTTATATTCTAGCTGTATTTGTCCTGCAAAATGTTTTCAACATTAATTGATGAGGGGTTTGCCTATCTTTTTTGACAAACTTTGAAGTGCATGGTTTAGTCCATTTGTTTAAGTTTGTAACCAACTCAAATGAGTTTAGCTTTCACTCTCATTCTCTTGACAATTGCCTAATCTATGGCTGGTTTTAGATTCATTTTATTTAGAAGGGCAATAATTATAAGCAACAAATATTAGTTTTTTTTTTTTTTTTTTAAATATATTATTAATAGATTAGTTTTTGAATTGAGTTCGTCCCATTATAGATATTAAACCTAACCTAGCAGGTTCGATCAGGCGATCTAGTGACCTGGAGGTGGATCTCATTCGGGTTTTCAAGCTCTACACTCAATGCTATTTTATTTTATGATGAATTTGCTCAGCTACTAATCTAGACTTATTTTAATACGTCACTTAACAATTTTGATTTATTTTTAAATTTGATGCGATCCTGGTCAGCTAATAATTGATAATATTGAATAAAAGAGAAGATCATTCTCTTCAAATAAAAACTAGAATAGCATAGCAATAGCATGATGTTCATGTGCTCCATCACAGGGGAATTCCATCTTTTGATCACATTCAACTTCATTTTGACGAACATGTCTGGATGCCAGTTCAGTTTCCAGAGGTGGACCTGGTTCGTGCCGGTTCAGTCTTGGCCTATGATTCTTACATTGTTGCGTGGGGTTTGGAAATCATCATTCCAACACGAATTCTTCGGTCACCTTGTCTGTTGCTATGCGTCCCGTCACTGATTTGATCACCAAGCATTCATGGGACCATACTGTTAACTCCCCTTTCATCGTGTCCAAATTCATCAAATGATTGTTTCTTTCTATCGTGCCGCCGTGTTTGTTTGTTTTTTTCAAGTTTTTTTTTTTTTTTTTTGTGTTTGTTTTAATTGTTGAATCTATTTTTCAGATTGTTTTTCTATAATTTAATGTGCTTGTATATATATAAAAAAATACCATACTAATATTTTCCTCAGTTGAAAGGTAAATTCCACTGCATTGAAAAATATCCACTTAAACATGTAATAATATTAGATTAATGATAAATAGATAGATCTATTAACTAAGATAAAAGGTATTCTCGTTACGGCAAAGACCTAGGTGTGTTTTCAAGAGACGTGATGTGATGTCAAATGACTTGAGAGTTGGATTACATGTATTAGGTTCGAGTCAGGACGTGCTTATTTTATAAGAGTTCAGGACAACTGACTCGGTTAACTCAAACTTGTAAAAAATACCTAAAAATTAGAGTTTTCTCGAGAAAAAAAATATATTTAGACTTACCAACTACCACCTTGATCTTTTACACTTTATTACTCTTTTTCTTAGCCAACTACAAAGTTCAAAGGGTAATTAATTAACTCCATGTTCATGATCTACCTCTTAATGTTAAAAACTTAGATGCATAAATATAATAACAGTGTAGTAAAAATGACAGGGATCAGGGATTCAGGATATCTGCTGCTGTTCAATCAATGACAAGGCAGTCTCACCTTCAACCCAACTGGCAGAAAAGCAGAAGTTTAAGCAAGCCTTGGCTTTACTACTCCTATGGAGCAGAACACAGCAATCAGTTCGAGAGGATTTAGATAAATAAAAGCAATTTCCTTATATATATATATAAATAAAAAGATTGGAATTGGAGACCTCTTAAAAAGAAAGAACACCCATACCATCAAAATCTCCTTGTTAATCCCGAGTGTGTGTTTTCCAGAAAAAAAAAAACCTTATTAATTTAAAATGAATAAATCTTCCCGTGTCATCAAGAAAGGGATGGCTTATATCTCCATCTATCATCTGATTTTAGTACAAGTCAACGTTTTTTGAAAAATAGAATATGTACATGCATGCTTCAATTAAATAGAAAATAATTAAGATTGATTTCTCAAGTCGATTTTGAAAAGCTCTTTCATATATTTCTCAACTTTTTTGTAATGGGTTGATTTTTATTATTAACGTGAATATCCAGGTCAGTTTATATATATTTTGATTTATTTAAAAAAAAATAACAATCATGTAAAATTCTAATGATCATCGTATTAACAATTATAAAATTCAAAACTAAAATTATATTAAAAAAATATATTTTTTTGGTCTCAAACTTCAACTGCTAGCACGCTGTTTCTTTGTCGAAGCTTCCATGGCTGCTACTAGGGAAGCTGTTAACTCAGCACCGACAGGAAGAAATTTAACACATGGCAAACGAAGCTTCATGGTAATGAGTTGCGTGCACCAAATTAGCGTTTCTGATGCTATATAGAAACAATATATATATATAGTTTTTGTTGGATAATAAATTCAATTAAGTATATAGAAATTATCTTTAAGATTATTTTTTGTTTATTTAGTATATATTATGATTCATCATGTTTTGTAAGAATAGTTTTTGCTTGAAAATACATTAAAATGTTTTATCTTTTTATATTAATACAACAAAATCATAAAATTACACTTAAAAAACTAATTTAATATTTTTTTTCAAAATATTTAAAAAAAAAAACACAAGTCGAAGAATAACAGATTGTTTAAAATTTTACTAAAACATACCACCTACTTTTTGGTGGCCCATGAGTTGATGGAAAGAAAAAACAAGAGGTGGGTTAGCCTCTAATTAATATACAGCTTGTAGAAAGCAATTGTAATATTAAATAATGATGACGTAGCGGTATAGGATGCTTTCTTTGGTTCTACGAATAAACATTTTTATATTATTTCTTTTGAGTTTCATACACTTCAGCAGTTCCCAATCATTTAAGAAACAAAACGGTAGATATATGTACCAAGTTTGGAGTTTTGTTCGAAAAAAATTAAAAATATATATATTTTTATTTTAAATTAAATATTTTAGTGATTTTACATCATTTTAATGGGTTAATATTAAAATTATATATTTTTATTTTTAAAAAATTAAAAAATATAATTTTAATATATTTCTAAACAAAAAATATTTTTAAAAATAACAGTAATCTAGACAGGCATATGATCGTGTGGAGTCCAAATATAGAAACTTTGATGTGATGAGATAATTTAGGTCAACCTTGGAAGATAAGAATGAAATGACTGGTAGATGGGAGGAGGTGTAATGTCAAGCTCAAGCAAAGAAGAACGAAATGGGAGAGGGATTTAGAAAGAGATGTAACCAGACCATCATCAAGCATTTATTTTGACTCACTATCATTTTAATTATTGAGGTTGATAAAACATCATTTTTAATATGTTTCTAATTATTGCCCACCAACTACCCTCTCCCCGGAAGATACCATACCAGCAACACTTTGGTCTCAATGCTTGGGCTACACCGATGTGAAGACAGCAGGAAAGTTCTAATCATCTTATAAAGAAATTAAATTAAATAATAAAAATTGCTTGCTTGCTACTTTGCAAACTTTTTTTTTATATATATATAATAAGAGTGTTCGGGCTAACTTACGCGTACCACAACTAATTTCTAAACTCACTGACCAACATATAAGCCCAATGTATATACATTGAACCGGAATATTAATCTTTTATTTGGGAGTATACACTACACAAACGTTGGTTAAAATTCAAATTCTTTTTGCTTGAAATCATTTTGTTATGTTTTTTAATTATTCCAATGCACTGTAAGAAAATACATGTATTATCATGAGAGTTTAATTTTGAATTAAAAGTATTTTTAATTTTTTTTTCTCAATTTAGTAAAAGAACAGCCACGCCCACACATCAAAAGTTTTTTCCTCGTTTTATTTTAAATTCGGGTTGCGTGACTAACTTATTGATTGGCCTCACTCAATAAAAACTTGATGGATTTTAATTTTGATAAAAGTGCACACCATATTTCTCACCTAAATATATAATTAGCTTATCTGTACACATTTTACCAACCATCAAATAACGAAACAAGGAATCCAAGTCAATAACAACCAAAATCTTTATCAAACAAGTCTTACTTTTTTTTTTCTTTTTTTTTGTGTATATAAAATATAAATACACACACACGCACGGATATATAATTTAATTGAATCCTCGGGTGATTTCTCTCATGTCATTATTCAAGCCTACAAGCTAACCATTTCCATGGGCCTCCGAATTCAGCCGGTTCTGCTCACGCTACCAATCACTAAACCTGGCCGATCAATTTAATAATTTGCTCAACTCTAGACATGACTCTTAACTCCAAATCTGGTTAAGTTCTACACAAAATCATATGAAAATTAATTTAATTAACTTAATCCATGACTCGATTAAAATCTAATTAACTTGATGGATCAACTCGTGATCAAATCATAACCCTCAATTTTATATTAGTTCATATGAAAATTAATTTAATTGACTTGACATATTTAATCCATGATTCAAACTTTGAACGGGTCATAAGCCATACCGGGAATAATAGCATTGCCTTTTCATTTATGTGTTTTGTTTAATGCTAAGAGTATGCCGGAACCGAGTCAAGAATTATTTTTTCCCAGGTTATTAAATGAACAACCACATCCAAATTTGTTACGTGCATAAAACTTTTTTTTTTCTCTTTAAGCTATTTATAATGAAACAAATAATTTATTTATTGTCTTAAATTAGAGTTATTTCCTACCCAATATGTAATTAACTAATTTTTACACATTTTACCAACCGACAAATAGCGAAACAAAGAATTCAAGTCAAAAACAACCAAAATCCTAGTTTTTTTTTTTTATATATATAATAAAACTATCGAATTGTAAATTTGCAGGCGGTCAAATCGAGCATAAGATACGTGGTATAACTGGGAAATTTCCTAGATAGAAGGGCCATTTTCGAACTGCGTAGGCAGGCCTATGGCTGGCAACTAAAAGGCAGGTAAGATTAGATCCTCCTGCCTAGGCACAGGAGAACAAACGTGAAAATGAAGATAATTGCGTTATCATCTGCTTTCTGCGCGAGGAAATCTATGTGGAGGTGTTACAACTTACAAGTTATCCATGTCATCTACTTGCCTGTTAATCTGTGGAGGTGTTACAACTTACAAGCTATCCATGTCATCTACTTCCCTGTAATTCAATTTGCCTTTTAATTTGAAATTATTTTTCAACCAGAAATATATTAAAATAATATTTTTTTTATTTTGTAAATATTACTTTTAATACTATCGCATTTAAAATAATATAAAAACACTAAAATATTTTAATTTTAATTTTAATTTTAATTTTAATTTATTTTTTTTTTCAAAAAAAACTTTTGAAATCCAGTGTGAAATCATAAAAATTGCTAGTGTTTTATATGACTAGTGAAAGGGTGGCAAGAGCAAGTTAAGGCCTGACTTGAGCTAGCTAGCGTCACTGTTCCAAAATGGCAAAAAAACTTTGGTTAGTGCTTACCTGCATGTGGTACAATGGAATAACTTAAACCTAGCCTTTTGCATGTGACGAATGAAAAAAAAAAATAAAAAAAATCTACCACATCCCAAACCTACCATTAATAATTTACACTTATAATCTGACAGAAGCATGATTAGTATGCCAAAAATATCTGACAAAAGCATGATTATAGTGCCAAAATGATGTTGAAGGGGGGAGGGCAAATAAAAAATATTTGAGTGTGAATAAAGATTGGGAGCACATATTCAGGGACAAATATTGGGACATCATTCTGTTGGGTCACCACCAAGAGACTGAGCCACAGCTCAAGAGAGTCTAAAACATGTTCACAAATTTCCACTAACACAGCCATGGTGGCTTGCTCCACCATGTATGTCTTGCTACACCCATTATGCGAGAATGTTGCACATTGTGCCATCAAGTCGAGGAGCTGTCAAGAATAGAAACACGGTACTGATGTTGGCATCACATGCTTCTGGCAAAGACTTTCTAGAATCTTGAGGACGAGAATGAAGTCAAGATGACTGAAAACCCAAACTTCATGGTTCAAGGACGGATTATGTGAGATGCAAGTTTCTTAAGGTCTCGGGCACTGCCTGCCCACATTGCTCCAGAATTCCCGTAAGTGATCTAGCTATCGGTGCATCTTCTTTGGTCAAAAAGCTATGGAGGTTGCCATTGATACTGTGCCTGGCCATTCTCGTGAGGACTTGAACATAGTTATCAATTGACGGCACGAAGTTGGGTAAGATTACTGTTTCATAGAAAGCTAAATTGGTGGTAGAAATGTGCTCCAAATTGATCACAGAGACCACAGGTTTCATTTTGGTATTTGTATCCATGCTGCAGAAACCCACATTAAAACTTATAATCCGTCAAGTGAAAAATGGTAAACAATGAACTAAAAAAATAATAAGCAATGAGTTAAGCATAAAAAAATAATAAGCAATGAGTCAGCACCAGCATTTTCAGTTAAAGATGAGAAAAACAACATGAAATGAAAAGCCTTGTGGAAACAACAATACTGGAGAAACAAATAGTCAGTACAAAAACATAAACAACTGACCTGTTATCATCATCTGAAATACTGCGATTTGATTCCACAGAAACAGTATAACCATTGATTTCAAGCATCTTGACTAAATTGAAAGAGTTGTTATCATTTCCAACTACATATAGCACCTTTAAAGGTTTGGAGCAGAGTTGGCTGTCACAAGCATGATCCAAAACTTGGATACTCTGTAAGAAAGTCAAGCATATCAAGGAAACTGACAGCAAAATCCATCACGTGGGAGAATACATGGTTAGCTAAACAAAAATACATTATAATATCATTTTAATCCACTACATCTTATACAGTACGGACTATAGCGCAATGTACTAGTGTTGGAGTAGTGACAACTACAAATCTTGGAAATGCTACGACTCATGGTAGTGAGTTTTGAAGCATATTAAGACAGGATCAGGTTGCAGGTGTAATAATTTGCATTTCAAAACTTGACAGGTAGAAAGCAGTTATCTAGATATTGAGATGTGCATACCTTTAGAAGTCTTTCCTCCTCAGAAGTGCACAAATGTATTGTTTGAACAATGCATGCACTTTGACTGGGAATAGACTGGTCGATAGACAATCTACAAATTGATCCCAGAAGAAGATTCTGTAGAACCGGAACACAAGCACCGCTAAGGAAATTGTTGAAAACCACAGTACGAAGATTTCCAGAAATAGATTGCCTAATGGATTTAAGGGCGTTAAGGCAGCCACCATTATAAAGAGATTCCACTCCATCAACAGCCTATCCAATTTCAAAAGAAAAAAAATCAGGAATAAAAGATAGATCTCAAAACATTTTTTTAGGGATTTACTAGGCCATAGAAGATAGAAAAAAACATCATATCCTGAAGAGCTGATCATAACAATAGTTCAAAACGCAGAGCATGCATCCACTCAACACACTAGTTATGTATAGGGCCACCATCCATACAAGCCTGCTATGCTATTGGATTTTATGAATCCTGACTATCCAGGTTCTAAATTGATGAAAATAAGGCGAGACAAGAAAATGCCTCAAAACTACAATATAGATGACCATCAGCAAACTACTTCTCAGACACGTCAATTCAATGAAATAAAATAGTGTATCAATACAATGCAGCACAGGCTTTCAAGAGGGCATTGAAAGGTATCACTGAAAAAAAAATGAAAATTGATATCCAAATGAGTGCAAGAAATGAGATGTTTTAATCTGTAATTCCTTTACAGAATACCTAAAGCAATAATAGCTAGAGATGGGAAGAGTGAGGATAAACTGGGAACATCAGATCTGATTATATAAAAGGTTAAAACATTACCATAAAGGAGACCCCTGATATATCAATAGCCTTCAAGGAAACAAGCTCCAAGAGTCTATCAGGTGTGGACACAAGAAATTCAGGTTCACAACTGGCCAAACTGCACAAGAGGAGCAAACTTTTAGTGAGAAGAGAAACGCAGTGATTTAAAAATTTTCATTTACAAGAGCTTTCATGCACATGCATGAGAAAGAGAATTTTTCTTTACCCATGTGTCTGGTGATCTATGGAGGAACCAGGATGTATGCTCACAGTATGTATGCCAAGAGCTTTTAGGGGTTTGCACACCAAACGTACCTGGTATAATTTTAAGAGGGAAAAACCAGGCATCAAATTAATGATCTGAAGAAACCCTGACATTTAAAATGATATTTCTTTTCGTTTCTTAACAGCAAACCAGAACTACTAAGCAAATGACTACTGCTTCACCTTTCAAAACACAAGCATTTCTAGAGTTTTCTTGACAAATAACAATACAAACAGTGTAAAACTCAGTTTGAACAATATGATAAGAAGAGATAATAAACCTTGGCAGCTTCTTCTTGGGATGGTACAAGAAATAGAAATGATGGAGTAGGTACTGACAAATCTTCTTCCTCCCTTCTTACAATAATATCGGCAGCCATGGAAACTATCCATGCAATTTGCTCAGTAGTGCATGAAGTTCCACTTGACTCCAATATATCTTTTCCAGTTGAATAACATTTCAAAAACTCAACTCCCCAAGGGCTAACAAACAATGACTCGTCCTCCTCCTCGTCATTCCCCTCATGCCGCAAGGCTTTCTCTATTTCATTCAAGCTATACATAAGAAATTTTGATGGACAATCCACATTCTCCCGGGCCTGTCTTTGACGTCCACGTCCAACTTTTCCATTCATCTGCACTCCCGCCTTTTCCTGGCCGGTCCCTGAATTGTTATTAGAAATAAGTGACTTTTTATTCTCTGAGCCCACACTCATAGCCTTCTCATTTTCTGTACCCTTCATCTTACCCTTGACAAATGCCTTCTCATTCTTTCGGGCCAAAGGCTTCTTTTTCGATTTCTTTGTTTGGAATTCCAGTTTACCATTCCTGTCATTGAATGGATCATCTGGAGAAGGTAGGCTAAAACACATTCCCTGTATATCATTGTAACACATAATAAGTCACAGGCATGTTAATCAAAATAATATAGCCCATAATTTTATATCAAAAAAAAAACCCAACAAGCTTAGATTTTGCTCGAAAACAGGTCTTAAGTTTTCATGAGCACGACATTTGATATCTCATTCAAACAACAATAGTATCTGCTTGTGCCTGTCAAAGCTCCATAAAGCACCCAAAAAAAAACTCCTAGCAATTCCTGATTTCGGATCTAATTTATTTTCTCCGGAAAAAAAAATAGTTCCACAAACTAATCACCAATAACCAACTATCCTTTAAAAAAACATGAACAAGTTCTCTAATTTAACTTGCCTGGCACATGCTGCGTCTTCCAGATAAGCGGCGCTTTTTGGCAGCTATAATGGAAGCAACACGAGCTGACACACTCGAACCCTCTTTTCGCATCTTCTTTCTTCTGTCTTTGTTCTTCTTTTTCGCCAAAGCATCATCACCTTTTGCCATTTTTCCAATTTATCTATTTATGCTTCGAAATTATTGTGCTGTGTATGTATATTAACAGAGAGAGGGAGAGCGGCTGCTCTGTTGAAGCTGGAGTCTATGAACTCAAAGCGGCGGGTTTTAGTTTTGCCTGTTGGGGTTTTTGTGCGGTGATGTCTGATTTTGATATTTTAGAAGAAGAGTATGGGTGGAATAGTAAATTACTAAATACCTTAATGGGCTAACATTGAGAGAGATAATTGGGCCTTATCAAGCCATGTTTTTATGCAGCCCTATTATTTTTTACAAATTCTGCCGATCAAACTCCTCTTATAGCCACTCCGATACAAAAAATGATTTTAGAAAGCTGAATTGATAAAATAGTTTTTTTAATAGTATAAATATAGTTTTTTTGTTTATATATATTCCAATATAAAAATTATTTAAAAAAGCTATTTTTTGTATATTAACAAAATAGTTATTTTAATTATTCAAATAACTCTTGAGTTGGAGAAGATAAAATCAAAATCAAAAACAAAAAAATAATTTTTTAACTATAGCTTTTCTGATTGCTAATGGATTGGAGATGCTCTCATGATCTCGAAGTCAATCGTTGACTGCTTGAACGCTGCTCTGTTTTCAGATGTCTATCCAAAATAATGAGCTGCTGCCACGGCTTACAGTGGAAAACTAGATAATTGCCCGCGCGTTGCCGCGGGTGTTTTTTTGTATATAATTTAACATAATTAAATTTACAACGATAAATTTATATGACATATTTATATGATATAAGTAAATAAAAATTATAGATTAAAAGATAAAATGTTTTAAATTTTGAGTTGAGTTTGTAATGTAAGCATAGATTACATTTTTCTATAAAATATATGAATTTAAAATCGATATAAAGTTAAATAAAAAAGCATAAATTTATCATCACCATTAAAAAAGCAAGAAAACTCGGATATCTGAATTATTCAGTTCACTGTATTAAGATTAATTCAATTTAAATAAAACAGCAATAAAATTTAAATTGTGAAAATACCCACAATAATAAGATAAAAAATTTAAATTTATGATTTTTATTTTATATTTTAAATAAAAAAATGACGTTTTTAGATTATTTTGATTTGTTAATGTAAAAAATAATTTAAAAAAAATATTATAATACTCTTCTGACCAAAAACACTTTAAAAAACAAACTCAATTGTACTTAAACAAAAGATTTATAAAAGAAAGTAAAAAAAACTAATAACTAAAATTATCATTATTATTGTGTAAATAGTTAAATCATAAAAATCATTCAATCAAAAGAAAAAAAAGAAGCAAAAAACAAAACAAATGAACAAAGAGAAAAAAATAGCAATATTAATAAAAAAGCAATTCAAATAATTAAATTTGCATGGAAAATTATAAAAAAAGCAAAATATTTGTATAAAAAACAATAAAAAAATCAATTGATCAAAAATAAAAAATAAACATTAAAGAAAAGAATTAATAGAATATATTATTTGAAGGATAAAATTAGCAATATTAATAAATAAGCAATTCAAATAATTAAATTTCCATGGAAAATTATTTAAAAAAAGCAAAATATTTGTATAAAAAACAATAAAAAAATCAATTGATAAAAAATAACAATAAACATTAAAAAAAAGAATTAACAGCATATATTAAAAAAAAATAACATATATTAAATTAATTCAAATTGAAGGATACAATTAAAAATAAATAAAAATTGGAGGACCAAAAATACATAATGCAAACTGCGGGAGGGACTGCAATAATAAAATCAGAAGAAGAGGGACTGAAATCAAGCTTTGCATATATTAGCAATTTCAATTGGAGGACCAAATCAAAGAAATCAAAACATCTGTACCGGAATAATTGCAGGAATCAAAAATAAATACAAAATCATAAGTATAAGGACTGAAATAAAACTTTCTTATATAATCAGTTTTTATGGAAGGGCACAATTGAAAATAAAAAAACTTGAATTTGAATAAATCAGTAATAAAAACGAAATCAAAACCGCAGGGACCAAACTGAACTTCAAACCAACATGAGGGACCGGAGCTGACTTTGGAGGCGGAAGGAGAGAGAAAGGCGACGTCGGAGAGAAAACCGTCCGTCGCGGCTTAACTGGACATCTGTGAAGTGAACGCGCCGCGACGGAGGATAGAGGACCTCCCGGCGCATCGTCTGTCATGGCGGAAGTTAATTTTTGACGGCGTCAAGACACCGCACGCGCCGCCAAAGGGGCGCGTCAGCGTTGAACGCCGCTGGCGCGCCCGGGCGACGCGCCAGCTGTCCCTCGAGAAAAAATATTAAAATAATGGGGCAATGACCCATGCACCCCTGTCCCCTCCGGTATTTACGAAAATACCTGAGGGGAAAGGACGGCCCTACCCCCGATTCCTGTGTGCAATTTTGTCGTCTTCCGTGCCCATTATCGTCTGTGCACTGTGCACTGAAGGATGGAAAAACCGACGGAGCCCCTGCCCCCCTGTGCACTATTTTGTCGTTTTCTAGGGTTACAGGTGTCAATACACTGTACAAAAGCGGAAAGTAAAAAAAAAAGTCAAAAACCGAAAACAACCCCGAAAAAAAAAAATTAAGCCTGATGACCAAGGCCATTGCCGTCAATACACTGCTCCAGTCCACAGTAAACTGTGAGAGGAGCTACAGTGTATTTTCCACACCGATTAGGTGTTTTGTAATATTTGTCAAAAGTTCTAAGATTATAGCCTTAAATTGTGGAGTCAAATTTACCCGCTAAATTATATAGTAGTAAAAATAGATAAGAATAAAATAACTAGGAAAATAATTAAAAATAAAATACAGACCGAAAATTAATTTAAGGTTTTCTTGGCTGATATTGACGAGCAGATGTCACAGAAGGTCCTACTGATATGTGAACACGATCTTAACAATCAGATGGCAAGATTTCTTCTTGCACTTTGCCTTGTCTGTCTGTTAAAGTAAAAGAATTTATACGAAGAAACCTTGTTTTTTAGAAAATATATCATGCTTTGTCTGTCTACCATATATCCCTGTACTCTGTAAATAGTCCCCCGTGAATATATAGCTAGCCGCCGAAATCATTGACACGGAGAAGCTAATCAAAGCTGAAATGCAGGGAATGATAGAATTCAAATACAAAATTGTTTGCGCCTAACGAAACCAGACAATAAGAAGCTGGTTTCTTTAAAGACCTGAAAACGTCCATGTTCAATTCACAAACTAGAATAACTATATATTTATATATATACTGTTCATCGTCACTATAGCTTAAGAAACACGTGATGAGTTGAAGAAGTAGTAGAAAAGATAGAATCAATGTGAAAGGCTTCTTAACTTTTCCCGGAAGTAGAGAGAAGAGAGAGAAAGTATCATCATGATGAAGGGGGAGGACACCATCGAGAAATATATATATATATTCCTCTAAACGACGCCACTATCCTTCTTTTATCTTTTGAATTCTGGACTCCACCGAGTTTATTTCGTATTTAATTATGCCCATTCACATTTGAATTATTGCATCCAGGAGTACCCCTTTCTCATAGTTTTAATTTCTGCTATAGTTATTAAAATCACTTTGATAATTGACCCGTTGCCAAATTCAAGTTCAAAAATACAAAAATGAGGGTTTTTTTATAAAAATAAATAAATAAATCCTGACCACGTCAATCCAAGATTTTTACTAGGTTATTTTCTGTTAATTTCCATGATTCTTGAGCTGTTTGTTTAATTATATCTCGGATAAACTTGGAGAAAAAAATGAAAATTATATTTATTTATTTTTATACGTGTAACTGCAACAAAATGATTCCTCGATCAATAATCTGTAAAAAGTCATCAGGAAATGATTAGACAATTCTCAACCCTACATTATTACAGCTAGAGTTGACGAGTCATCAGGAAATATTTATTTATTTATTTTTGCAATTGCAGGATCCACTCGAGTGGAGAAAATATTTTAAAATAAAATTTAATATTGGTCAAGATCTAACTATA
Organism: Salix purpurea; assembly: GCA_027405865.1. NCBI lineage: Eukaryota > Viridiplantae > Streptophyta > Magnoliopsida > Malpighiales > Salicaceae > Salix > Salix purpurea. The sequence goes on from JAOWLH010000012.1 coordinate 1,135,237, forward strand.
AATAATAACTTGTGTATTCTATCTACGACTACTAGTAGTAATAGATCAGAAGATTCTTCTGGTAAAATTTTTATTATTTTAAAATTATATTTAATAAAAAAAAAGGTCAAGATCAATCCCACAGCTATCTTTTGACTGAAAAAAAACAACAAGAAGCCCCCAGTTTCTGACCATGGCATGGTGCTGTCATGAACACCGACGCAAAAGTGTCAGTTTATTATCGATCTGCTTTATTTAGGCAGAATCGAACAGCAGCAACCAGCACATAAATTACGTTACGTGTTTAGAATTTTAGTTGCGTTATTTTTAAAAATATTTTTTATATTAGCAAATAAAAATAATCTAAAAATTAATTTAATATAAAAAAATGTTTATATTTTAAATATTTTTAAAACACACTGTCAAAACAACATCAAAATAGATCCATCGTGTATTTTATTATCTTAGAAAAGAAGCATATGCCCATGTATTTCCGTACAAATAACGCCACATTGTGCAGCCAAGCTGCAAAGAGGAATCAAAACTATTTTCATTTTTATTGCCGTTCATATTAGTTAATACAATTCATTTTATTGCGCTCAGCTGCAGTGATATTTTTTTATTTTGTTTTGATGCCTTTATATTTTGGTCATTCTGGAATAAATTTAATTTTTTTTTTATTTGTATTTATATATCTATACTCTTAGTTTTAATTTTTAATTTTAATTTTATTTATCTTTATATTAAATATAATTTGTGTTAAAAAACATAATAAGTTTAGTTTTGATAACATAAAAAGAAAGTAAGACTTTTTCCTATACATATGTTAAATGATTTAGTCAAACTTTTATTTAAACAATAAAATATATAATCTTTGAAAATTTATCCTTAAGATATATTTTTAAAATTTATAATTACATCGTTCTCGATAAGTCGACTAGTCATGCAAGAAGGTGCACGCAGCGTCTTCTTTTAGTCGATGGTCCACAGGGAGATTAACGTGATAGAAAAATCTAATCTTAAGTGACGCAAACGGCACACCATATAGGACGCAAATGAAAATAAATAAATATATTTTTTCAATGTGTGAGTGACGCGAATCGCAAACCTTGTGAGAAATAAATGGAAATAATAATGTTTTTTTTTCCAAGCTAGCGACATGACACTTGTGATAAAAGTACTTGGTTATTGACATGAAGGAGAGGACTAGACTGTCATCAAAATTTATTTTATTTCTTAACTTTTTAAATCTGGATTTGAAAATAAACATTTTAAAAATTTAGCCGCAAAACATTCATATTATAATAATTATATACCCGTTAACTTTCTTCAATAAAATTTATTTTATCTGATTAATGTATAATTTATTTTTTACTTTAAATAAAAAAAAAATAGTGTTTTTAAATTATTTTCATGTACTATGTTAAAACTGATTTTTTTTATAAAATAAAACATCAATTTGATTCAATATAAATAAAAAATATTTTTAAAAGTAACTTTAATTATACTTTTAAATATTCGTATGGTCAATGCCTAACAAACATTTAATAGATTAGGTTAAAGAAAAAGACAAAAATTATCTCAAAAAAATATGTTCGTGTTAAAGCTAAATACAACGTCTAGTCTAACGATCCTATTCAAAGGCAGAAACCAAAATGAATCAACCATGAGGTACTGCATAGTTCCCGAGGGGTTTTGGACTTGACATTTATTGAGCCTCGGTTTGGTATTTTTATAATAAAAACAATTTTACTAAATTGAAAAGTATTATTTTAATTTATTTTTTAAATAAAAGAATATTTTGAGAAATACTATTATCACACTACTAAAGTAACTACACCTGAGTGTCTGTGAAAGCGGTTACTCGGACGTGAGGTTAAGTGACTCAGAATTCAGCATTGAAGCTGTTTTTAAAATTATTTTTTATTTAAAAATATATTAAGGTTATTTTTTATTTTTTTAAAGTTATTTTTTATATCAATATATTAAAATAATTTAAAAACATAAAAAAATAATTTAAAATAAAAATTAATATTTTCTTAAAAACCCTCTTAAATGCATGTCAAAAAAGTTATAAGTTTGTCAAAAGACTTTCCGCGTGCTTGCCATTAATGATTGCGTGGCGAGTCTAGCATCCTCTTTTTTGTGATTTTTGCAAACAAGACCTTGCGAGTTGCAACTATTCATTACAAACCACTGATAAAAAAGGAAATTATCTCAGTGCCCGTTTAAGTATTTGGCTCTTAGCTGCGACTGTTTTTTAGCTGTTATTTTGATTTTTGATGTGTTTGTTTTTAAAATAATTTTTTAAAATATTTTAAATGTTTTAATGATGAAAATAATAACAAAACATTATTTTATGTACTTTTAGCTGAAAAATATTTTTACGAAAATATATTAAACCAAGTTATCTTTTTAAGTGTTTTGTAATAATTTTAAAGTACATATTAAAGTGTTTTGTAGTAATTTTAAAGTACATATCATGGTCACTTCTATGTGTTCTTTTTAGAAGCTACAATTTGTAGCTTTTCAAATGATTTCACCATAACTAAAAGCATGTTTGGATGTATAGTTGAGGGTGGTTGTTAATTTTTTTTTATTATAAATATATTAAAATAATATGTTTTTTTTTTAAATATTTTTGATATCGGCACATCAAAATTAAAATATTTTTAAAAAATATTATTAAAAAAAAAACACTTTTAAAATGCATTGCAAAAGATGCAAAAAGTATTGTTACCAAAATAAACTCCTTACCAAAACAATAAAATGGTTGCTGTCATGTAAAAAAGGCAGTGGTCAAAGTTGATAAATCATGATGTCCGAAAAGCTAAAAATTATTCAAAATTCATCCTAAAAAATAAAAGAAGAAATTATGCAAAATTAGATTTGAAAAAACAAAACTGCTTGAAATGAATGCTAAGTTAAAATAATATTGTATGTGTTTGACACTAATTTTTTTAAAAAGATTAAAAATATTCAGCACGTTCTTTAAAGGTTATTCATGTAGACGATAAATAAATTAGCCTTACACGGAAGAGGTAAATATTTGTATACAAAAAGTGTTATGTCAATGTTGGAAATTGTCATCTGTGTCTCTTATGACACATCCATGTTCTTAATCATGTAAATCCATGATTATAAAGATAGATCACGGGGTTTGATCATGATTGATTATTTTCTTGATGGAGGAGAAAATTGGAAAATAAATTAATATGTGGGGTCCCTAATCTACTTATAAATAATAATTTGTGTATTCCATCTACAACTACTAATAGACATAAATAAGAAGATTGTCTGTAAAACTTTTATTATTTTAAAGTTGTATCTAATTAATCATTATACCTGGGATTTGATCATAAATTTCAATGGGTTAAATTGTTTTTTATTATTATATAATAAATATATAATTAAGTTACTATAAACCCAATATTAAATAATAAAATTAAATAAACACTTCATTTTAAAATATAAAATTAAAAAAGAAGAAGCAAAGGATATGTTACAGCAAAGCCTTTACTAGTGGACTCCAGGGAAGTTCACGGTCATGGGCTAATTTGTTTTTTTTTTTTTTGCCCTCAACTTTTTTCTTACAAAAAAGACAACTTGATTTTAAACTTGTTACATTGCATAATTAGCACCACACCAATCCAGCTATAATATTAATAAATATAAACTAATTGAAAAATATTAATTTCTTTAACTGTTGTAAAGAAATATAGATTGATTTAATCGCAAGGATATCAATAAAAAGTATATCAACTTGAGACTCGTGTGTACGAATAAAAACAATGGTCAATGGAAAATAAATAATTTGACTATTGTCAATGAGAATATTCAAAATAAGCAATTTATGACTATGATAATTGGAAATAAACCATCAATTTTAACACTAGCTAGTTATAATTTATTAAAAAATATTAAAATATCAACGACGTATCAATCAATATTATAATAATCTACTTAAAATCCAGTTGGGGAGGATTTTGACCATTTATTTTTGCACACAAAAATCGAGTCTTTGGCTAATATTAATATATCTAAGCTAAACCATCAAAAAAATGTACATTGAGATTGTTTCTGAAAATATTTTTTATTCAGAAATGTATTAAAATAATATATATATATTAAAAAAATTATTTTTGATATCAACACATAAAAATATAAAAAAATATAAAAAAAATTCATTTAAATAAAAATAAAATAAAAATTTATATTTTTTAAAATATTTTAAAAATGCAATGACAAACAGATAAAAGAATACTCATCAACAACAAATAAAAAAAAAATCAAAATCAACTAGCTTTTTTAAAAAAATCAAAAGAAGTGACCCCTGTTTAAATTGCTGAGGTCCTGGTCAACCCAAGGCCAAGACATAAAACTTCTCAAAATCATGTATTCAAGAATTCTTATTTCGACCCAAGAGGGCACGGTGTGGGTGGTTCGGCACCCTCATCCCTTAAGCAAGAGCAGGGTTCGATCCTGCATCTTGTGTATGGAGACACTCTCTTGGGGAGCACTTTACCCCTATATGGGCCGACCCGGTGCGAGCGTGGATTAGTCTGGGCCAGCGTCCAGGACACCGCGTGGTTTATACCAAAAAAAAGAATTCTTATTTCGGGCACCGAGACAGAGTAACAACGAAAGGCCCAGAATTAAGGGGCACACCGGAAAATAAGACAAAGACAAGGGATTATATAGTCAAGATAAGAAGCGCTAAATTATAATAAATTAATAATTATCTGTAGGGGGGGATCTTTTAATATTTAGTTTCTCTCTCTCTCTCTAATTTCCCTACCCTCACCTAGCTGCTTCCTCTCACATTCTCTCTTCTGCTACAATATTATTTCTCCAGCTCTCCTTCACTTCCTTATTTTCATGTAACCAGTAAGTCATTTTTTGTAATTGATTGTACTGCATGCTTTGCATTTATTGTTTTATGTTTTCTGATCGGCCCAGATGGAGAAAGTATAGATATTTTTGTGTTCGAGTGTAAAGTTAAGTTCTTTAAGGTTTATATTGTGTGGATTTTGTTGAATTTTGAGATTTTGTTTGTTCTGGATGGAGGTTTCTTCTTCTTCTTCTCTTGTTTTAAGCTGAGGTCGATACTTTAAACTTCGTTTCTTTTCTTTGGTGTGGCTCTGTGCTCAGGTTGTCATATTCGCTTATGATTTTTGCATTTTTTATCCTCAAAAGTTTATATTTTCACCTTATTTATATATCTATATTTTTTATTGGTGGAAGTACTTGATGATCTTGTGAGTTTTGCCCCCCTCTTTTTGGTGATCATTACTAAATTACTGGTCTTGAATTCAATTTTCATGATTAATAAATTTTCCTATTTTGAGAGAGATTCATTAATAGGAGTTAGGAGGATACTATAAAATTTAAAGGAGAATCGTTTAAGATAAAAGTTGTTTAATTTTCCTCTTGTATTTCAGCTTGCATAAATTTCAAAGCTTATTAGTTTTAGAGAAAACGGAATTTCCAGATTCATGATTAGAGAAAAAAGAAAAAAGTCCGAGAAGCCACTGAGTGAGTGAGTGGCCCGTTCCTTGTTTGCGTCATTAGAAAATAGTTTTTCCAATAATTTTTGAGTTAGTGTTTGCTAAAAGTTAATTTGTTTTTGTTATCAGCTTTTTATTGAACTGATCCACCGGGATATATTGTTAGATATTATCTATAAAACCAATTGATTTGGTGTGAGTTTCGGCTTTTGTCTCCTTTTCTCATTGTTTTTGTTTTCTAGCCGACTTGCTGGGGTAAAGAGATGGTTGCAGAAACGTGGTTTCGTGGTCTGTGGAAGATTTCGCAGAAGCATGAACCCGGTTCTCAGAAGGCACTTGTTGGAGTTTTGGCCTTCGAAGTTACAAGCTTGATGTCAAAGTTGGTTCATCTCTGGCAGTCGTTGAGTGATAAGCAGGTTGCTAGGTTGAGAGAAGAGATCGCAGATTCTGAGGGTATAAAAAAGCTTGTAGCAGAGGATGATGATTTCATTGGTCGTTTGATTTGTTTAGAGATGATGGAAAGTATGGTACATGTTGCAAAACCTGTGGCCAGACTCGGTAATAAATGTAGTGATCCTAGTTTGAAGGGCTTCCAGCATCTTTTTGATGAAATGATCAAGATTCATGCTGACCCGTATGGGTGGGGATTTTCTTGGAAGAAGATGGATAAGAAGGTTAAGAAGATGGAGCGTTTTATTTCAGTTAATGCTGCTCTGTACCAAGAGATGGAAATGCTTGCTCATCTCGAACAGACTGTGAAGAGAATGAAGGGCAGCGATCCTGAACCAGATAATTTGCTTGACTATCAGAAAAAGCTTGTATGGAAGCAGCAGGAAGTGAAGAATCTGCGGGGGATCTCACTTTGGAATAGAACTTATGATTATACAGTTCGCCTTTTAGCAAGATCATTGTTCACTATATATAGTAGAATCAGTCATGTGTTTGGAACTAATCCAACGGCATACTCCGGGCAATCAAAAACTCTAAATTCTGACTACATTTACCAAAGCCAGTCAGTTTCTGCATTGCTGCAGTCTTCAGTTCATCCATCTGAGGATAGTACTCTAATTAGATTTTCTTCTGCCCCCCTTGGTAAGTTCACTGGAAATTCTGGCCCAATTTCAAAATCGAACAAAAATCATTTCTATTCAGGTCCTCTTGGTGGCTCAACCACAAAGTCAGGCCCTATTTCTGGAAAGAACAGGGACGTGAATTTTTTTTCAGGTCCACTTGGGGGGGCAAGGACCAAGTCGGGACCACTTTCTGGAATAGCTAGAGCTGGCAAGAAGTTTTGGCGGGCTCCTCACGCACCAGCCTTTCTGAGAAGGAAACCGCCTCCAAAGCCAAATCGGTTGACTCAAGTGGGACCTTTTAAAGGATGCATGGTAGCTTCAAACACTTCTGCTGTCGCCAATTCCTACTTAAATTCAGCCGATGTTCATTCCAGAACCCCCAACGGAGCCAGGGAAAGTGATGCCGACCATATTCATCAGGGAAGCGTAGGCAGTGCTGGCCCATCAATCTTCAGATCAGAGGGTAAGTTGTTGCAAGCTCTTCCTGAAACCCTTGGCAGTGCTGCTTTAGCATTGCACTATGCTAATGTTATTGTTGTAATCGAGAAACTAGCTGCATCTTCTCACTTGATTGGACAAGATGCGAGAGATGACCTTTACAATATGTTGCCTGCAAGCGTGAGAGCTGCTCTGAGGGAAAGGCTAAAGCCATACTCCAAGAGCTTGGGTTCATCAGTTTATGACACTGTGCTTGCAGGAGAGTGGACTGACGCAATGACATCAATATTAGAATGGTTGGCTCCACTTGCTCATAATATGATAAGATGGCAATCGGAGCGAAGTTACGAGCAACAAACGTTTGTTTCTAGGACAAATGTGCTTCTGGTACAGACCCTTTACTTTGCCAATCAAGAAAAGACAGAAGCAGCAATAACTGAGCTTCTGGTCGGTCTGAATTACATTTGGAGGTTTGGGCGAGAACTCAATGCACAAGTCTTGCGGGAGGATTCTAGCAGTAGATTGTTTGATGAATACCTGGAGGTGGAGAAGTGACTTTTTCGTCCAGGCTGTGTCAATCACCTGCGCAATCCAGTTACCTCACGTTTGACCGGGTTTGATGTGGATGAAGATTCCGGCAGGTCCTCGGGGTTACAAGAGAAACATGATTCGTTTTCTTTCTGCTGAGGACATTAACACCGTGCATTCTCTCTGGACATCCCAGATGCTGAAATCGTATGGTTAGTGAGTTGAAGGTAACAGGTAGTTTGAGCTTGAATATACTAGTTCTATTCTTTCTTTTGTGAATGGAGGTTTTCGACAGTTAGCCATTGAAAATGGTGGCTCCTCTATCCTAGCCCAGCTAGTTCAGCTTTATTAACCAAGCTTCTATTGAACGGTTTGTAATTTGTGTATACTCGTCAGCAGCACCTGCCTGTATTAATTGTAAATTTACCTCGCAAGGTTTTGGATCGTAAATGGATTGATGGTTGAGCATGGTTCTCTTGGATCGTAAACTTGCCATGTTTGTAGTGTGTGTTGTCCGTTGTTTCCGCAGAGATATTATATTAATATGTGTGGATTTAGCATACAGTTCTTAGTAATTTTGATCACTGAATCGAGTGTTCAGTGTTGATGAAGACGTAAAAGTCACAGACAACGGACACCATGGTTCTGCATTATTTATACCACCATGAGCTGAACCAGAAATATAAAAATAACTGCAAAATGGCCTTTTATTTTGGGATTCAAATGCCGTGGGAGATTTCATATGGTTACTTAGGGGTGATTATTTTTGGTTTGGTTTTTATATTAAACTAACCAAATTAAAAAAAAAAAATGAATCATAACTGGATTAAATTGATTGGTTTTGCTTCTTTTTTTTTTAACTAAGTTTTTGCCTTCTCTCATTTTACCAAGATAAAACCAGACTAAAAAATTTAAACTGAGCTGGAAGAATAAAAAAAATTATAGTATATTTTTTTATTTGAACTGGCGATGTTCGGTTTACTTTTTTTAGCTTTGAAAAAATGAAACTGGAAGTTTTTTTTTTTGTTATAAAAATCTAATTAGTTATTTTTAATGATTCAATTTTTCTCGGTTAATTATTTTTTTAATTTTTTTGGTTTTTCGGTTTTTTGTTCACCCCTGTAGCTATCTAACTTGGCCACTATTGTGGGCTTGCTTTAAAGCTCGGGCCAATTTTCGAGTCAATATGAAACATACCATAATATATATGAGTTTTATTTATTTTGTGATGGAAAAATAGAGTTGGTGCAAATAGTATTTAGGACATTAATGCTATTATTATTGTTGTTGTTAATGCTATTATTATTATTATTATTATTATTATTATTATTATTCAGGATATTATTTAATGCTATTATTATTGTTGTTGTTGTTATTTATGGACCGGATAGAACAGAACACGCCATTTGTGGTTTGCCATGCCGGGTGGTGATCTTTCGAACATGGGTTGCATGCATTCATCGACAAAAGGAAAAATAAATAAATGTTTTTTTATACTTTTCTTTATGCCAGGGAGGTGCTTAAGATTGAAGCAAGTTAGGGTATTGCTTAAAACTTTAATTTTAGCTGTTTTTTTTTTATATTATTGTTTTTATTACATGAATGGATGTAATTATACAAAAACTAATTCTTTTATGAAATTCATGATATTTTTATTCATTAATTTAATATGTTTATTTTTCATTGAAAATTCATGCGCTCATTTGTAGATCTTGTTTATGTGATCATTTAATTGGGAGCTTATTTATTAAAAAAAACAATCATTTTTAACAATTACCAGATAATTCCTTCATAATTAATTTTCTTTAATTATTTGTAAGAAAAGAAGAAGGTGACGGATCATAGCCGACCCTAGCTAGTATCGTTCGATAAGAGAAATAACAAACACTTGTATAAAAATAAATATAGTTTTTGAGTGAATTTTAGTTATTTAAAAAATAAAAAAATAGCTCCGAGAAAATAAAAAAACAGTTACTAAAAAAATATATCCTTTTTATAAAAAAAAAGTTCAATCATTTTGATCACCTCAAAATTAAAAAAGTTAATTTTTTTAATCATGTCTCCAATAAACCAAAGAAAAACTGTTCATTATCTGTCTCTTAAATGTATATATATTAATTCTTTTTTTCCAAGGAAACCAAAAACCCAAAAACAAATAGAGTTGATATATTTCTCTGAACGGTAAATACGCCCAAACCTCCACGTCTCTTTCAACAACTCACTCTACAACACGCAATCTCGCTTTCTTAACGGCTCACCGTATGTCCGCACCACCGCGATCAACGTCGCTATCAGACTCCTCCTCTGAGCTCGAGCAGCTGGAAAGCACCGGTAGCTGGGATGAAGCTCTCGACTGGTTCAAACTGGAGGTCCATTATCTTCTCGCTCTCAAATTTCAGTACAGCCAACTTAAAATTTGTTCTCTTGATTTAATATTATTCATTACATTTTATCTTTGCTAGGTGCAGCATCCAGGGTCACGCTCGGTTTTGCATCACGCTAATTACAAGTTCTTGCTTGAAGCAGAGCGTGTTATAGTCGGGGTAGGTTTTCTTCTTTATTCTTTGCAATTTCTTTAAAATCTTGATTTTTTCTTTGTAATTTCTTCATAATCTTGATTTCTTTTATTTTTTTTGAAGTTTTGATTTCTAATTCTTGTTTAGTCAACTACTTTTATGAATTAGAATATACATTACGCGTATAGAAGAGGAATCAAGGAATTTGTTTTGTTATAGCTAACCTAATCTGATTTCAATTGATTTTTTTGATAGTTAAATTACTACTATTGAATAAAAAAATAAAACTAGAACAATGTAAGTGGCTAGGGTTATCTTTCTGCTCAGGCTCTAACAGTTTAGCTCTTTCGTTTTATGCTTATTGTTAAATAGATCGAAACTTGATTTCAGGGACATGGTGTTGTTCTTATTAACACTGACGAGGCAGGTACCTTGATAGTGACTAATTTTCGTCTTATTTTTCTGGTGAGTGATGTGTTCTCTCCTTATTTTATTCTATGTTAAGATGATGAAATGTTACTGTATTCAATCTTTGTTGTTTTAATAGTTTGGTATCGTGCCTCAGTTTATTTAAGCATGTTTGAAGAGCCAAGGAATTGTTATTGCTTCACTGAAAATGATGTTGTGTATGCACAAATATTATACTCACTGTATGTGTTTTCTTCTGTTGTTCAAGAGCGAGGAAACAGAAAATATTGTAGCACTTGGAACGATTCCACTAGCAACAATTGAGAAGTTCAGCAAAATGGTAAATTACTTTTCTTGAACTTATGGATTCCTTTTTCCTACCCCTTACTCTTATTTATGGTAACTGTTGGTGAGAAAGTTGTTTATTTCTGTAGCCTGTAGATACATTTATGTGTGAAAGATTCTTGTTGTTGATGCATGCAATTTCTTGGAGGATAGTTTATCCTTGTTGGTGGATGTGGGGTCTTAATTGTTTCTACTAATTTTTTCTTTCATCGAAAAAATCCGGGTTGATACCGATTTTGTTATTGTTTGTGATTCATATAAACTATATTATTTGATGAAATTACTCAAATTCTTTGTTGTCATTCTCCTCTATTAAACAAGTGGAAATGCTCCATCATTTCATGCACATTTTTCAACATCTTCACCCACACAATCGAATGCTATCCTGTCTCAAATGGAATGCAGAATTCCTGTTTCTGATTTTGCGGCATATTTTCTTTAGCTATTAATCTTTTTATAAATATTTATTATTCCTGATTTTCATTTTTGCACTCAGGCAATATTGGTCTATCAAGTTCTGTTAAGTGTAGGCATAGCAAACCTGTTCCATTTAAGCCTTTCCATTTTGCTGTGATTGGTAAAGTAACACAATGATTAGGTGGGGCGGGGGGGATAGAAAGAGAACAGCTAGGCATGTGGACTTGTGGAGGAGAGATCAAGAACAGGAGAATGGGAGGATGACTAATTTCTCACATTTCTGAGTTCTTGTTTGTATGTATTCAGCTGGTGTTGATCACATGTCAATATGTCATGCTACAGTCGTATGGAAACACCTGAACAATGCTCTTGGTCAGATCAGTTTGCATTTATACATGTCACATGCTTCGATTTTTATGGAAAGATGATCCGATACTTGACAGAATGCCTCTGAAAGATATGCTGTACCTGTTAAGTGCAGACCATGCAATGGCATGCAAACAGAAAATGGGGGCAAAACAATGCTAGGATAATAGGTTGTCAGCTACTTTGGTTAATTTTGTGTAGGAATCATATAGATTGACAGATTTTACTCAAATTATCTGAAATGTCAACCTTTATCAACTGTTATCTTTTATAATTCAATTTAAGCCTTAACCCCAAACTACTTGGAGAGCAACATGGATCCATTACAGCATTCTGTTTTAGCATGTGCTAAACTTTCTCTGTGCTAGAAAATCTTCTCTATTATTATTCTTTTGATTTGATTAGCATTTGGTTAGGTTAATGGATACAAGATTGTTTTGGTTTGCCCACCCATAATACATGTTTATTGGTGATGGAATTTTTGCATGTTTTTATTAGTTGCTCTATGGAATGTATGCAGGTTGTAAAAAATCAACCAGCCCCTCGTCAATCTGAGAAGACTCCATCACAGCGTCTTCTCCAAGTCATTGGTATGCATAGTACCTTTGATATGTTTGTTTTACTATTTTGCAACTTCTTTGCCAGCTTACACTTTTTGTGGGATTTACAATCGATTTGCAGTTTGTGTTTGAAAGATAGAACTTTGGAACAGGTTTGACATTCGTGCCGAGTTATAAAATAACTTTTCTTTGGCTTTGATGATTCAAAATTCAAGCAATAAATTAAATTTATGATAATAATACTCGGGAGATGATGGCAAATTCCGGGGCATGGGTAATGCAGTTGTTTCATGGTGCTAGTAGTTGCCAGAAAAGAAGTTATAGATGTTGTCTAGTTTGATAGATTAACATCGAGCATATGGATTCCATTTAAGGCATGAGGTTTTCAATCTCTTTATTTCTGAACAAGTAGATTTCTTTGAAGTTACCCATAGTTACTCGGACAATGTCACTGAGTATTGCTATTTGCTTTCTTTGTCTTGCATGATGTTGCTGACTGTTATTTTGATGATATAATTGACCCTCTTTAGAATTCTCATGGAATTATTGGTTCTTATATTTTGCAGGGAGAGATATGAGAATTATTGTTTTTGGTTTCCGGCCGAAAACACAGCTGGTGAACTCCTTACTTCTGGTCTTTATTTGCTAACTATGATCACTTACAAATTGAAATTTCTTTCATTTGTAAGGTATATGTTGTAGTAAAAAAATATGAAGTTTATGATTGTGAGGGTTTAAATTATAAATTAACTGAGAAAGATATAGCTTTTCTTGATTGATGGGTTCAAAATTGTGAACTGAGTCATCACACCTTCCATTAGCAGATAATTATTTGAAGTTATAGTTTTTTTATTTTTTTATTATTATTATGCAGAGACGGGCTATATATGATGGGATATTAAGGTGCACAAAACCATCAAGACTGTGGGATCTTTATGCTTTTAGCTGTGGACCATCCAAATTTACCAATGCTAACCCAAAAGTGCGCTTGTTGAATGAGTGCTTCCGTCTTCTTGGAAAAGGCTTTTGTAGTGCATCGATAGATATGATCGACAAAGGATCATACACACTGTCTAATGAGCTGTGGAGAATCAGTAATGTAAATTCCAACTACATAATGTGCCCAAGTTACCCTTTTGCCTTAATTGTTCCAAAATCCATCAGGTAAAAACACTGAGATTCTTACTGCACCTTAAAACTAGTTTGACTCGAAAATAATTTTTGTTTGGGTTTACTCTTGCCTGAAACTTAAAACTAATAACTCTCTGGTTGCTAGTGATGAAGAACTGGTCCATGCATCCAGCTTTCGCTCCAAGGGTCGCTTGCCTGTAGTTTCTTGGTGTCATCCTGGTATGAAAAAAGTGAAATTTTAGTTATTTTGTCTATCTTGTTTTCCATGCTGATGCATCGACATATGTGGGATTATAGGAACTGGAGCAGTCCTTGCACGTTCATCTCAACCCTTAGTTGGTCTAATGATGAATATGAGGAGGTAGGTTGATCTGCCTACTTAATTTCCCTTCAATGAACTCAAACACGTTGGTCCACAAAAAAATATGCTCATGGTAGACACATGCCAGGATTATGGTCTGAAATTAAAGTGACATTTGTGATTTTGGTTGCTGTGCTGCATGCCTTCACTGGTATCAAGAAACAGTTATGGCCATCACATGCACAATTGATGACAAATTTAGCAATGTGTTTTTTATACAGTGAATTTCCAAATAATTTAAGTTCAGATGGAATCTCTAATATTTAACATGAATAGAGATATCTTAAGCTTCATGAAAGATATGTCTTGTTATCCTTTTAGATGGTCAAAATTTTAGCATTTAACTTCCTAAACTTGATGCTTAACAATATTTTGCCAAGCTAAAACAATAAATTTTTTTTGAAGTGCAACTGCCATGATGGCTGCAATTTCTGTCATGGAATCCTTTTTCAGGCATGGTTATTGAATCATAGTCCCGATATTTCCAAAAAAAGTTACAGTCCATTTTGATTTTTTTATGCAACACCTGTTATTTGATTCTGTCACTGGGATCCATTGATATCTTATCTGTTGAGGTTTTGGAATGTGAACTAAAATTTTCATTTGCCACCTGTTGCTCAATATAATGTCAGACTCACATCAATGTATTTGTCTGCAGCAACACGGATGAAAAGCTTGTCGCAGCACTTTGCTCTCAACCTGATGGTTATAAAAAGGGTCGGAGGCAGGGTTATTCAAATCATTTCCCTTTTGTTTTTGTCGAGTTGTCTCATTGTTTTGGGTGTTTCATGTTTGTGCTGTTTCCTTATTTTATGCAATAATTTGATTTGTATTATTCCTTATACCTTGTATGATACCTTAGTTTGAAACGTAATTATGTACCAGTCTACCTGGTTTTGAAGCAATAAAACTCATTCTCAGCTGTTAACTAAATCCTATTTCATTACTTTTTCAACATGAAAAAAGAAAAAAAAAATGAAATTGCTTTTCCATAACCGTGATCATGAAATTGCTCCTCTTTTGCTGTAGATCTTGAAATGCACTGTCCACATAGTGGCAGGGTTCCAGTTCGTGTCTTATCTGAAAAATGTCTGGAGAAAAGAAATGTTTTCTTAAGGTACCCTCTATAATAGTTTGGTGGGCCCCATAGCTTAGATGGTTAGAGCAGGTGACTATCCAGCCTTGTGTTTAAACTTTGACCACTCATTACTTTCTGTCGGGTATGATATACATTTCCTTCTTGAGGTTGGAAATCCTAATCAATGTACTGGACCTGAATCCTTGAATCTTTGGTTGCAGGTCTTTCGTTGAAATAGAATGGCCATACTTTTTGTTATTTTTATTCATTATTTGTTGTCAACAGTGCAAAATCTCCACACTGCATGTCTGGACAAATGAGCACTTTTCTCTAGGGTCTTTATTGTCCTGGACTCTAATTTCTCATCTGATAAATTGAGAGCTGTAATTTTGCTAATCCACAAAGATATACTTACGTTCATTGCTTGACATTGTGACATACAAGTTATGCTACGAAATAAACCCATTATCTCATATTTGATGTTCACATTTCTTCTAGTGGCTTATTCTATATCGTGCTGTGGCTTTCGTAAATCAATGTTTGTAATATATATATATATATATATATATATATATTCCTACTTGCCCTCTCCCTGCTTATGCTTTCCCCTCATTTCAGGAAGTTATATATTGCTGACGCGAGACCTAGAAAAAATGCTTTAGCAAATGTGGCTATGGGAGGTGGCTCAGAGTCACCATCTCACTATTTTCAATCCGAGGTTAGTCAGAGGTTGAAGCTGTTATGTTTCTCCAGTAATCATCAGTTTGATACTTGTTTTCACTAATGTCCTGTTCCTCTTTTTATTTATTTATTATTATCTGTTATCAGGTAGTTTTCTTTGGGATAGACAACATACATGCTATGAGAGAGAGTCTCTTTCGGCTTAGGGACTACTTGGATACTCATGGCTCCACTTCATCAGATGGAACATTATCACTCTTGGTTAGTTTGTAAACATTAAGAATTTAAAATCTGGCACCTTTACCAGTGGAAAACTACTAAATTAACATCAGTGGTTATAAGCAGGTTTATTTTTTTCTCCTTAAATACAATTTGAGAGAATGATGATGTATTATTTTGTGCAAGTGAAACATTCATCTCTCCATTTGTTGAGTTTCATGTAAACATAATTGAGTAACCTTTTAATGCCAATCTAAATTAAGAAGGGAATAATTTTTGTAAATTAATGAACACGGTATAAAGACAACATAAAAGTATTGACAAATAGAGAATTCTGATAATTTTATTGTAGAAACAAGAATTACAAGGAATAGAAAACAAGTAGCATCACACCACTCAAGGGAATCACTCCCATATTGGCATCACACCTAACAAGGATTACAATTTCAGAGAAAAACACTACCTATTACAATCCTATTCTGCCATATATTTTGTCTCCTAAATGAAAGTTTTCTGAAAAGATAAACAACAAACTAGATAAGTACAAGGGTAGGTAATTAACTTCCATTGCCACATGTAACTTCAAGAAAAATTTCAAATAATTAACTTCTATTGGCACATGTAACTTCAAGATAAACTAAAACTATAATCCTTATCTGTTGTCAACATGTAATGCTTGAAAGGTAGCTTGCATGAGTGTTTCCATCCATCAGAACCCGAACCAACCAAACGCACTTGTCTGCTGCATGATGTTTTTGTTGCCTGGTAGCAAAATTGCATCACCTTTCCTTGAATAATATCAGATATATAAACAAATAATCAAGTGTAATGCTTGACTGTGCAGTACAGTTCCCTATTTTACCATTACTAAATGGTTGGAATAACCCTTGTGAATGGGGCTGTTGTTTGAGGCTCTGGGTTAAAGACTAGAGTTTTCATGTTCATTTCTTGTTCTATTTTGAATGCATCCTCAATTGGAAAAGCAAAAAGCAAAAGCATCGATTGTATTAAGCTATCTATATGACAACGTTTATTGGAGACACCATCCTGTTCACAATACAACTCTTATTCAATGCACTGACATCATCAGGTCCTGTGTGTTTATCTAATGATGTGCATGAGCCAATGTTACTACCTTTATCTTGGTAATGGTGCATTAATGATTTTATCTATAGTAAAATAGGTACTTAAATATGCTCCTCATCTTTAGTTGAGAGTTGTTTTTCCAATTGATTCATGGCATTGATCTCTGGCTGATTACCTAATAGCTCTAAAACACTTTGAAGGCTAAATAAAGATATTTTCACAATATGGGCTCACAAGCTTTACATTTGCTATGTTTCTTATGCCTTCTTACTGAACTTCAGCAGAAATGCCGTGTTAGTAGTGGGTGTTCTTACTGAACTTCATGCCATTTTTTGCTTAAAGAGACATGGTGGCTGGACCTGGGGTGGAGGCAATCTCAGCAGTATGTCTGCTTCTGTGGCAACACTCGGTGACAGTGGTTGGTTAATACATGTCCAAAGTGTCTTGGCTGGTTCAGCTTGGATTGCTGCTCGTGTTGCTTTGGAATCAGCATCAGTGCTTGTGCATTGCAGGTCTGATATCTTAACCTCATACCTCGTATTAATATTTGTAACAACTGGGAGAATATTTCCTATTCTGTTGCCACGGTGATGAAATGTGAAGATTTTTAATATTCTGCATGCTACATACCCTCTTTTTGTCCTTTTGGTTTGTAAATTCTACATCATGCTGTTAATCTATTTTAGTTTCTATTCATTATGCTGATAATCTAAGATAAAAACGCTTATTAATTCCATGCATGGACTTCAAATCTAAATCAAGCTTGCTTACTTGTTAATTCCATACATCAACTTCAAATCTGAATCAGGTGCTCTACCAATAGATCTTGCATCTACTTTTCTTCTTAGTGTAATCGCATGGATTGAGCTTCACATACTGATTAGCAGAAAACCTGGGTCTCATTGCCCTGCAGATCATGGTTTTATTTATGAACTTGGCGAGTCATCTGCCTACTACCAGACTCCTGGCCCACATTTGTTATGCTTTTCAACAGAGCAGATGCTAATTTGCTATCAGAAAAAAGCTACCTTTCTTCTGTTTTCAATTTTGTGCTTGCTTTTAGAGCTTCTGCATAGCTGAGTTCTTGTCTTTCATTCTTTTGTCTAGCGATGGATGGGATAGAACTAGTCAGCTGATTTCACTTGCTAATTTGTTGCTTGACCCTTACTATCGGACATGCACTGGGTTTCAGGTATTTTCTTCCACTGTAAAACTCCTTTGTTGGTTTTGTATTGTTCTTTGTATATGCTTAAGCTGTTGCACTTGCGAGTGCACACAAGTTTCTCTCATGTTACAATAATATGAAAAGGATTTTATGCTCCTCCAGATAAAATAGCTTTATTTTTCCCTAGATGTGAAATTTTACCTTCTGGAATATCTTAACTCAATGCAGGCGCTCATTGAAAAAGACTGGCTAGCATTTGGTCATCCATTTGAAGAGCGAATGGGAATGCCAACTGTATCTGGAAGCAGCGATACGTCTCTTGATTTATCTAGGCAATCTTCAGTTGGGAGTTTTCCATCATCACCAATGCGACAGTCATCAGGATCATCCGCACCTCAAGCTCCTAGTTCTTCTCATGCACAGAACCAATATTCTCCTATATTTTTGCAGGTTACTGTTGTTTTATGCATTTCCTAATACACTGGAATTTAGGAATTAGTTACCAACTGGCTATCATGGTTATTTTTGGCAACCCAAAATCATAGGGAATTAGGGATCACCATATGATTTGCATTGAACCTGATGCATATTGAGATTGTTTTGAAGGTCTAAATACATGAATAGATAGTCTTGATCTTGTGAAAAAGATAAATAATTGCTCAGGATCCCCTCTTCTTCCCTTCCTCTCTGTGTTTGTGATAAAGAAGAATGAAAATTATGTGCCAAATGTGCTCAATTTTTTACCTTATACTGGGGGTTGTAAGCTAGAGATGTGAAGGCAAGAGTGCAATGCATAGGATCTTCAAGCAGTTATAGAATCTACTAGAAGGATTGGATTGAAGGTGAGGATGGTAGGGGTATTGTTAAGGAAATCCACTTAAAAAAGCCCAAATAATAGTGATAATAGTGACACCCTATTTGTTTGAATGTCCAATATTATATTTCAATCCAAGTGAACTTGAGAATCTTTAGTGTAAGATGGTCTTTGCCTGGCTCTAAAAATAGTTGATGTGTTCTGCAGTGGATTGATTGTGTTTCACAATTATTGCGGATGTATCCATTTGCTTTTGAGTTCTCCTCGGTATGTGTGATTTTCTTCCCTTGTGATATTTATCCTTACATGCGCTAGAAGTTAGTTGTTGAGATCAAATGAGTTGAAGAAACTGGTTTTGTTTCCTCATCACACTTTTCTCTGATTAGTGTATTGTTTGATGGCTTAGGCTTTCCTGGTGGACTTATTGGACTCTGTGCTTTCATGTCGTTTTGGTAACTTCTTCTGCAATAGGTGATTCCTTTTCTCTTATTCCTTTTTAACTTCTGCATATTCAGAATATCTCAAGACAAGCATGGATTCAGCAAATCTTTGCATGAACCAGAAACTAGAAGAAAGAAGAGCTGCTTCATTTCTTTTTATCTTAAACTTTAATGGATCATGTTCCTTGGATTCAGAGAAGTTTGATAAAGTTAAAAAATGAAGGCGGTATGAATGTCCTGAAATGGTTACAGCAAATATAATTCGCATAGAAGCACCATGCTGATTTATTCAACCAAAATGTAAATCAATTTTTCCTAAGTGAAGTTTTAAGCCATCAATTTTTCTCCTTCTCATTAAAGTGGCAGTTCCTCGGTGTAAAAAGTGATGACTCCCAGATTTATTATCTTTTTGGGCAGCATTGAAGTTTCTCTCTCTAAATTTTCAGTGAAAAGGAAAGGCAACTGGCCGGTGTCTCTGAGTCTTGTGGATGTTTGTGGGCTTATTTGGCTGGTTTGCGTTCTTCAGAGGGAAGGTCTCATGTGCACTATAACCTTTTTTATAGTCCTCTGAAACATAATGGCCCGTTGTTACCTCCAGCAGCAGCTTTAGCCCCAACTCTATGGCCCCAGTTCCATCTTCGATGGGCTTGTCCTTCAGAAGCCCAAGCTGGGGAGCTTGAAGCTCAATGCCGGAATATGTCTTTAAAATTCTCTGAACTACAGAAGGTAATGAACTACTTTCTTACTACTGAACCAATACAATGTTCTCAGAAAAAAACATGATCCTTTGGGTATGACATATTCTTTCAATATCTATTTTTCTTTTCAATTCTTTTTGTTCCTCTTCTTTTTTGTCGTCGTCTTTGAGGGCATCATTATGTAGAAACCTAGGAGATATGGATGACAGTGACTTACTGTTCCCTGATGCACCTTTTGTCTATTTTTTTCATTGACTCTGTCACTGTAACTGACCAGGCAAAAGAAGGGGCAGAGAAGAAAGCTGAAGAAACCACAAATGCCATGGAATGGTTATCTGCAGAATTACAGAATGAGAAGCGACTCAGTAGCAATGCTATGACCTTGGCTAAGAGGGCGAACAAGGAATGTGCAGCCATAAAGCGAGCCATACAGTCACTGGGATGCAAAGTACATTTTGCTGGTGGTGACACTCCTGTTGATATCGAGACCAACCCTATGGGAATGACAAAAAGAGAATCTGATCTATCAATTTCCATTTCAGTAGTGGCAGATGATGTTGTTTCCGACAATCCACTTGGTGGAGTGTGTGATGCTATATGTCCTTTACGCTCAAGAGATGGAGGCTGCCGGTGGCCAGAGGCTGGCTGTGCTCAATCATGTAGTCAGTTTATTGGGGTGAAGGCAAACTACGACGCAATTGATAGTCTCTCTATTTACGAAACTTATTTTGACTCAGTGAGTACCTTATAACTCTATTATTATCTATGCCTCGATTTATACTTACATTCTCCGTAATAATTGGTTGAGTTCTTTCAGAGAGAAGGGAAATAGAGTTAAAAGAGAAGTTCAAGATTTATGATTGCTCTCAAGCAACTCAAGCGTAGGGTCAGTACAGAACCCTCAGATTTTGAAATCGGGACTGTTCATACAGAGGACATAGAGTTAGTATCCAGAGTCTTTTAGTGGGGTCGTTCTTTGGGAACAAAACAGACAAGCAAGCTAGAGGTGATGCAGTGAAGGGCAGGTGTATATCAAAGGGGTCAGCTGTACAATTTAGTGTTTTTTTTTCTTTCTCATCGCCATAAATGTATAGAGCAATGTTCATAACGTGGGATTTTTTTCATTGTTCGTAATAAAGATCCCACAATTTTATGTTTTATCCACATTCCTTTTCTTCCTGGGAGCATAGAAAGAACAGAGATGGATTATCACACACTCCGGTGGCTGCTCCGCTGAAACAACTCTTCCCTTTTTTAATATTCACTATATAATGAAGAATCTTTATATACACAGGGGTTACATCAATGCTCTATATGTAACATTATGGTAACAGATAACACTTTACAAAGGATACATCACTAGGGCGAAAGTCATTCCTGTCACAATGAAGCAGCATTCGGAAATTCGACATTTCTCGGAATTTATTCACCAATCACCACCACCTGCCCTTGCAGGTTGGACCGTACGAGCAGAGCAACTCCTGCCCACCTCATTTAGATTTGAATGCCAAATGGGGTTGCCGATGCCAGTCTCCCAAGCTGGTGCTGATAATTAGATTACGTGCGGGTCCGGATAGTTTGAATGCATCGATTTGCTGCCATATAGAACCAGCACAAGTCCTCCAAATGTTGGCGTAAAAAAGAGTCGATGTGCACTAAGCAATCCTTCCTGCTTGATCAATTAAGGTGCCAACTTGGTCTCCACATAATGCTCTTGAGATGTTCCCAGGCTCGAGCAGATTAAAGACCACCACTGCAAAAGACAGAGAGCACACAAGCATTAGCAACGTAAGTGGGTCTGGGAGGATGAGGAGTTGATAAGAAAATCATTACAAACCAGGAATCCCATTCTCTTCACAGTATGTAATTGCCATCATGTCCATTGAGGTAGCACCCCTCGAAACCACGTCCCTGAATGATATGTGATCCAGTAGTATATTGCTGTTACCAGCATGGCGATCATAGACACCATTAACACTGGTACCTTTAAGGAGTGCATCTGCATTGACTAATAAAAGAAAACAAAAACACAGGCATCAAGATTCCCAAACAATATTCCATGTAAACAATGCAAGGGCAGGAAGTAAAGTAAAAGCAGGCCGAGGAGGGCAATACTCTCAGAAGCTCTCAGAGCTGCTGCTGTGTCAGTAGTAAATAGAGGATTTCCAGCACCAGCACCAACACCACCAAATATGACAACTCTTCCTTTCTCGAGATGTCGGATGGCCCGTTGCCTGCTATAAGGTTCAGCTAACTCTGGCATTGTAAATGCACTTTGCACACGAGCTTGAACACCATGCTTCTCCAAAGCTGATTGAAGCAAAATTGAATTCATAACTGTTGCCATCATGCTGAAATTTCATCACAAGTTAACACATCATCACAAACTAGCAACAGAAAAGTTTAGGATAAGGACAGTACAAAGAGATTTTACACTATTATACATGCTACCGGGAAAGGAAAACATAGTACGCAGGACATTATTCAAAATTCGATAACTGAAATTGACAATTAATGCAAATTATATGAGGACGGTGCATCACCCAATCTGGTATGCAGTAGGCCTCTCTAAGCCAGTGGCAGAAATCCATGAGTCTCCACAAAAGAAATTACGACCTCCAAGAACAATTGCAATCTATAAAAAGCACACAAGAGTAAGCATCTTGTAATTTGAGTCTGCATTACAGGACACCAGCAAGAAAAAGAATCTGGGCAATACCTCCAGTCCAACACGGCTAGCTGTTGCTACTTCCTGAGCGATCTGCATAGCTACCTAAAATAGAAGAAAGCAGTTTAGCTTGCATTTTTCGTGTATCATCAGTCCAGAGATAAAAGAATCATCCAAATACTGAATCTCTCACCTTGGGGTCAATATTCTGGCAATTCCCAGCCAAAGCAGAGCCGCTGATTTTAAACACTACCCTCCGCCATTTTAAATTCGACACTGGTTTAGTTTTGAGACTATTAGCAAAGGTAGCACTACCAGATGTATACCTGCGCATATGCGTTGGGATAAGCAATTCTTCTATTTAACCAAAACCCGACAAATCAATTTCAAATTTGCATCAAAGTAGCATAATCACAGAAAATTTAAACAAAAAACCAACCAAGACATCAATAAAAATCCAAACCCTCACTATCCAAAAACGAAAAGAAACCAAAAACAGTACCTTTTAACTTGCTTAACCACCACATTAACATTCCCACAACTCCCTCCTCCACCACCACCACCCTCACTGTCTCCCCCAGCGGCAGCACCACCACTACTGCTCTTTCCATTACTCGCATTCCCCATAATCGCCTCGATATGCTTAAACCAATGCCAACTACTCGCACTCCCACCAATCCTCTGTAACTCCACTTTATACCTCTTCTTCAAATTATCAATCTTATTCTTACACTGCTCCACACTCTTCTTATTATTACTCCCTCCTCTCTCACTCACAGCTTCCGCTACTTCCTCCCAATCTCTCCCCCTCAAATTCCCTCTATTCAACTGATTATATTTCTCCGTGTACGCCTCCAACAAACACGATATCGCCGTGTCGCTCCATTCCTCTCTATCCTTCCTGTAATCTCGGTAATCGCTGGATTCTAACTCTGTGTTGCTGTTTGATTTCGATCTCTTATTGTTGTTGTTGTAGTAGTGGCTTTGGTGGTTGCGTTTCGAGGAGGGTGTGGCCGCCGATTTGTCATGATCGGAGTAGTAGTAGTCTCCGGTTGTGGTGACGGAGGTTGCGTCCGGGTGGCGCGTTGCAGGGTGAGGAGGCTGCGCGTCGAGGAGGGGGAAATCGTCGGTGGACATCGGAAAATGGGGTTACGACTTACGTTAGGGTTAAGATTTCAATTTGGGGTGAGAGAGTTGAGGTTAGGGGAGACGACGTTAGAGGGATGGGTGACGGAGTGAGGGGTTAGGTTTTGTTATAGGGAGTTGTGTCACGGTTGGTGTAACGGATCCGTTTAAAACAAAGAGATGGTAAGTAACGCGTTTGGTTAGTAAAGAGGTAAGATTTGACTATTAGGAGACTTCAAAGATCAAAAAGACAACGTTACAGCAGTTATAATGTGAAAATTAAAAATATTTTATGCTTTAAAGAATAGAAGATCCGTACATCAGTTTTGACCAATGTCTACTCTAAATTGAATTTTACTTTGAATTATTTTAGGTTAAATTTGAGTGATTAAACAAGTTAATTCATAAAATAAAATAACTCGAATGATATTGTTTTCAATAAAATAATCGATTCATTTACGACCCAAAAACACAATGACTCAAGACAACTAAACATTTGAGTCATGCCGATTTAACAAATAAAAATAAATCAAGTTATTATTGTTATTAATTCATGTGAATTCAACTTAGATAGATTTAAAACACATGAACAAGAAACGTAAGATTATAATAAATGAATATCAAATTCCTCACCATGAGAATAGCCATAGAAAACCAATTTCATGCATGAAATACCAGGCATCCAAATCTCCAGAATTACCTCAACACTAACTTGAAATTAACTGGAGGAGATAGGACAATATTTTCCTTGTTAGGGTATTTTGCTTGAAGAGAGCACGATAAGTAGCATCCAGTCATTGTGTATGCAAAATCAGATGAGCAAATTACAGGAGAAGGGCCAGAATTTGAGAGAAGAAAGGGAAAATTGTCGTTGACTGACACAGCCAAGTTGACATTCACAAAGCGTAAAAGAGCTCACAAACTAAATTGCACAAACTTCTTCAGAATCATTCTTCGTCTTCTGGAGATTGATACTCATCATTGGACTGGTTGCCATCAGATGATGCCTTCTTGGCTCTCTCGTTTCTTTCCTGCCATCTTGCCCATATCCACTTCAAAACAATGAACCCTCCAAGTGCGTACACCTGAAAGCAGATTAACTAATTCAATTAATTGCAAATAAAAAAATTACTGAATCTACTGTCTTGGTTCACAGTAGAGTGAAAGGTGAAGAAAACTGGTCTCCTGGCAAAGGAGCTGAGACTAGCACTGGCTCCCAGTACAAGGGATACGGGAAAGACTAAAATTTAGCATTCTATTTGAAAAAACAAGCAACGGGCAATTCTATTAGTTGCCTGAGAATTTTAAGTTAAAACCCCGGCAGAAGAATATTTATGAAGATCACAAGGATTATAGCCCCACGTCACAAAATCAAATCACAAGTGTCTTGAAGATTATTTACACAGCACGATTAGGTGGGATCTTGTACAAATGTAAAGGGAACTGAAGTTTTCGAAGCAAGAAAGGTTTAAGGACGGAGAGGGAGTGGTGACAGGACAACAGCATCATGAGTATATATGCAAGCAAGCATGCATATCAGCATACAAAGGTGTCTATGTTTATAAATAAATAACTAAATAATCGCCACAAGAATCAAAGACAGAAAATCAACATCATTGATTAATAGTAGCTAGAAAAGGTTGAAGATGGTGGACATGAGAAACTCAACAAACTATAGTACAAAAGTGAAAATTTAGAAAATAAATTCATTAAGTCACTAAGAACATTCCCAAAGAACAAGTCAGCCAAGAGCTAAACTAATTGTGGACCACTGGCTTCGCATAAATGACAATATAAGCTTCAAGTACACTCCATAATCCATAACCTGAGTGGAAGAGAGATGTGCACTACCCCTTTTTTCCCTACCTACAGAAGCTCACAGGTTAGTTGAGAATATGATAGCCTGTATTCAGAAATTCCTTTCCTTTCATAT
This sequence comes from Salix purpurea, assembly GCA_027405865.1. Taxonomy (NCBI): domain Eukaryota; kingdom Viridiplantae; phylum Streptophyta; class Magnoliopsida; order Malpighiales; family Salicaceae; genus Salix; species Salix purpurea. Next base: position 1,160,773 of record JAOWLH010000012.1, read on the forward strand.
ATTCTCTAATCTACTTTCACAATCCCTTTAACTTCACTAAGCTACCATATTCTCTCCTAGCAATAACCATGAATTCATTCAGATTTTGTCATATAAATCCAAAGTTTCATGACCCAAATCTCAATCAATCCATACACACTTAACCCCTTCACTATTTATCAAAGCAAACACCTTTCAAATGCCAACATTTTCTAGTATCTAGCAAGAAGACCATGCTGCAGAAACAAAATTTCTTGAAAATAAACTTTACAAATTCCCTCATCTTCTGTGTTACTTGACCATTCTTGATTTCTACATTTTCTAACAGTCCATGCCCATACGCTACGGAAAGAATAATAATCGGAATTCCTTTCTTATTCATCTTAGCATATGATTTCCCAAGAAACTACATGCATGCCATTATCATTGGAGATAAAAAGATCCCTAATTTTCACAAAATAATAATTTTTTTCAACAAAACAAAAGCCCTACACCTAGAATTTAAATGTTATACGATTTTTTCCACTTTTTATAACACCTCAAAACAAAATACATCAACATCAACAGACCTGCCAAATGATCGCAGGATTATGAGTCCTTCCACTACTCTCTTCAACCTCAACCTCAATCGCTGAAGGAGCTAAGGAACGAGTGTTTGGGAAGCTGACAAAATTGGGTTTCTGATTTCCACTCTCGTTTTCTCCCCCTTCGGTAACTACTGCTATTTTCGGCCCCTCTTTGACCAGAGGGCGTGGCTTGCTAAAGAAAGGAACACTGAGCTCAAATTTTGGGAAGAATGAAAACAGAGTACTGGGTTTTTGAGAGCTGTCTTTTTGGGTCACGATTTTGTTGTTTTCAGTTTCCGCCATTGTTTTTTAGAGGATTCGGGGCGTGGATTGTTCAGGGGTTTGAGGTTTTTGCAGGTGAGCGGAGAAAGCAGTGTGTGTGCGTGTTAATGCAATGTTAAGAACAAAATCGGTAACAAAAATAGCATTCATAAAGAAAGGACATGTAAAATTTATTTAACAAAGCAAACTCGTCATCAGATCTAATAACAAAATTTATCTCAAATATTACTTCTAATTTAATTATATGACAATAAATCACATGATAATTTTTATCAGTATTTATTTTATAAGTAAAAAAAATCATGATAGGAATGTGGTGCAGAGATAAGAAAAATACTAATTGATAATAAGATAATAAAATTATATTTGTTTTTTTCTAAATTGAGGGCAGTAGAAGCATTGACTAAAAAAACAAATAATAATCTCAATATTATGAATTAATATGCTAAACTTCTGACTAAACTTATAAATTTAATTGAGTTCAATAATTCTTTTTTTATTTTTTTAAACCTATTTATCATCTAGAATCATTGTCGGCAACCACTTTCTTTCTCTAAACTATAACATGGCGTCCTCTCTTTTCCATAACAAAAAAAAAAGAAGAGAAAAATATCAAGATTAAATTTAAAATATTTAAAAGTATCGATCACCAATAAACCTGAAAAAAACAGGGATGAAAGATTAAATTTAAAATATTTAAAAGTATCGATCACCAATTCACTTTGTTTATTTGACTTTTCGATACAGCCCTTCATTTTATCCACAAATAAAATAGAGTATTAATTTAGATTTAAAGGACTAAATTGTGTCATAAAAAGATTTGAGAATCAAATTAATCAATTTTAATTTATTTTACTATTATAAATTTATAATTCACAGTGCTCCATGAAACAATGAACAATATTTTATACACAAACTTTAGTTTCTGTTAACTTTAATATAAACGGTGAAAAAAATGATGATCACGCTACCTTATGCATTAGATGTGCCTTTTCTTTTTCACATCTCTTATATTTTGTGAAATTTAAACTCAAATAATATAAGCATGGTCGGTCAAGTTAAAATAATGTCGTTTTTAATAAAAGCTGAGATAATATATATATATATATATATATATATATATATATATATATATATATATATATATATATATATATATATATTAATTAATTAATTAAAACGTTGTTTTGGACAGAAACTTATGAATCTTTTTTGGAATTATTTGACTTATTAAGCAGACTATATACTGATTAATTAAATTATCCAGATCTAATTACATCAATGTAATAAGTAAAAAAAAAAATATTTGAGTCAATCACGGTATAACAACAACCATGATTTAAACCTTCCAAGTTCCAAAATAATAAATTAGTAGAAGGAAAAAAAGGATTGAATGTTGACCATCCTATTAAAGAAGATTAAAAACCTGTTTTAAACTGCATTTCAAAAAGAATTAAAAAAATGTTTTTTTTTTATTTTAAATTATTTTTTTAATTTTATGTATTAATAACAAAAATAAATTTAAAAAATAAAAAAAAAATATTATTTTAATATATTTATTAATAAAAATAACTTTCAAAAGACAACTTCAAATTACTATATATATAATACCCGTGGCCTTTCCACTGTGCACCCGTGCACTGTGTACACAGACACAGTGCACTGTGGATTGCAATAGTATTTTTTTTTTTTTTGCTTTTTTTTTCTACTTATTTTTTTCTCCTCTTTTTATTGTTTTTTTTTTTCGTTTCTTCTTTTTTTTTCGTTTTTGCTTTTTTTGCCTAATTATTCTTTTTTTTTCCTCCGTTTTTTGCTTCTTCTTTTTTTGCCTTTTTTTTTGTATTTTTTACTTATTATTTTTTTTCATTTTTTCTTATTATATATATATTTTTTTTCTACTTATATATTTTTTTGGTTTTTTGTTTTTTAATAATCGGGGTGTCCAAGCTCGCTTAAATGCACCACGATTAATCTCCATGTCCAAATTTTTTTGATAATCAGGGTGTCTGGCCAACTTATGCATACCACGACAATCCCCGGACCCACATTTTTTTTCTAAAATGCTTTCCTGCTGGTATATTTTTTTCTTTTTTTATAATTTTTTTATTCACTTATACATTTTTTTTTATAACCGGGATCTCCGACCAGCTTAAGCACACCATGACTAATTCTTGGGCCGAATTTTTTTAAAAACAATATGGATTGCTACAGTGCTTTCACGCTTATACTTTTTTTTTTTTTCGCTTATACATTTTTTTATAATCATGGTCTCTCATCTAGCTTAAGCTATTTTTTTCACTTATATATTTTTTTTATAACCACGATCTCCGGGCCAGCTCAAGTGCACCACCACTACTCCTCGGACCAAATCTGTTTTTTGATAATCGGGGTGTCCAGGCCAGCGTGGACACACCATGACTAATCTCCGAACCAATTTATTATTATTTTTTATTTTTTTCCTTATATATTTTTTTTTCACTAGTCTTTGAACCAATAATAATGATAATTTTAGTGATTATTTTTTTATAAAAATCTTTTGATTTTTTTAAAGATTTTTCTAAAATTTTAATTTATATCGGTGATCATTTTAAAAGTAATATTGCTCTATTTTTCCCTTTATTCGTTTTTTTTTGTTTTCTGTTTCTTTATTTGCTCTTTAGATTATATGATTTTTATGATTTTATTATTTATGCAATAATAATGATAATTTTAGTTATTGTTTTTTTATAAAAATGTTTTGCTTTTTTTTTCATGGAAATTTAATTATTTTAATTGTTTTGGCAATAATGTTAGTAATAATTTTAGCTTTAATAACAATGATAATGACAATAACGTCAGGATGAATTTTCAATCTATGTTTTCGTCTTTTTGTTATTGTATGTATTTTCACAATTTATATTTTCAATAATTCTAGCTTTAATAGAAAATTAACAATTTATTTTTTATTTGATTATTGTATGTATTTTCACAATTTATATTTTATTTTTGTTTAATTTAAATTGAATTATAAAATGAACTAATCTTATTACAGTGAACTTAATAATTCAGATATCTGAGTTTTCTTGCTTTTTTAATGATGATGATAAATTTATGCTGGTTATTTCGTTTGAAACTACTAAACAGATAAATTTATATTGATTTTAAATTCATATATTTTATAAAAAACTTGCACTTGACATGAATTCTACACAGATTTATTATTTTAGCTAAATTTATATTATAATAAAAAATACACACAATTAATATTTTTTATATTGAAAAAAATATTGTACCGCCCGCAGCGAAGCGCGGGGCATTGTCTAGTATTATTCTACACAGCGGTTGAAAACACCAGAAACAAGCTACCAGGCTTGGTTTCTTTCGCTTTGAGTACTCATTTTCACCTGTCTTGTCGGCTACACTTTTAATTATTACTATTTTTGCTCATGTAGGAAAAAAAGAAGGACGGTGTAAAAATTAAAGGTTTGAATTTTCTTAAACTTCGTGTTTTCTCATAGCAACCTGCGCAGGCCGGCGGAGCCACCTGAACCCGCACATTGTTTTTATATATACATGTCTTTTCATTTTTTTCATATATATATATATATTTTCATTTTTTAATAGTATATTTTTTTAATGTTATCGAATTGTTTTTCATTATATTGTAAAATAAAATAATTAATTAATTATATACGAGTTTATAATTCAAGTTAGGGGTCTGGCAAATTGATTAAAATTAATCCAAGATGTGTTTTTTTTTTTAAAAAAAGAAATCAATCTCCATGAAAATCAATCATATAAAGTTTAATTTGTTATGTTATAAATAATAACAATGTAAAAAAATAATTATTTTTTTAAAAACAACAATAACAATCTCAAGTAATATTTTATTTACTAAAATGAATAAAGTGGTGGGATAAATTTTAACTTTCTGGTAAAAAAAGAAAATTGAACTGCTTAGCCATGAAGTAATTAAACTAATTGCTGGGATAATCCATGCTAAAATGCGATATGCTGTGGAAATACCATTTGCCAGCTTTTACAAAAACGACGTTCGTTCCATACCATTTTCGGTGCACGGGAAAGAAAACTATAAATAAACAAAGCACCAGCAGGGGAAAGTACGCCATCTCTCTGTTCATTCCACCACCGTCAACCCCCTGCTCCCTCTCTCTCTAGAAAACCCTGCTCTCCCTCACTTCTTCTTCTTGAGATTCTTCATATTTGCTCAGAAAATGAATCCGCACTTGAATCTTGAAGAGAACATGAGGTTAGCTTCAGTTCTTGAGCCATCAAAACCAGTAAGTTGTACTCAAGCTTGCTTACTTTTGCTTGCCTTTTAAGCTCTCGCTATTTTCTTTCTAATAGCTCAAGAAAGCTCTCTTTCTTTGTTTTGTTAATGTTCTTTCTTGTTTCTTGGTTTATTTAACTGCCTATCAAAAATAGTACTTTGATCTCTTGATCGGTTACCAAGAAAATGCAAGAAAAGTATAGAAGAGAAAGTGTTCAGGTTGATCTTGCACAAGTTTTGGGGGTTTCTAAAACTTCATCGATATGTTTCGTTTCTGAGAAAATGTTAGGAACTGAGACGTGTTTTGATTCGTTTATTCTTCTTTACTATGGAGATCCAAAGGGAAAAGATTAAAACAAGTAGTGGGGCTTAGCTTTTAGAGAGATTATGAGCTATAATTTCTTATATTCTTCTGATTTTGGTTTTGCAGAGTTTCTTTCCTGCAAGGACAAAGATTGTTGGTACACTTGGTCCAAAATCTCGAACTGTGGAGATAATATCTAATTGCTTGAAGGCAGGAATGTCTGGTATTGCCCCCATCTGATCTTTTTTTAACATCCTAGTATTGAAAGCTCTCCTTTTGCCTATCTTTAGTTATAATTAAAAGGCTGAAATATACGTGTTTTATTATTTCTGTAGTTTGGAAATACATAATTGGGCTTATTCTTGGGGGTTGATTAAAATTCTTTTCCCTTTTTTTAGTGGCACAGTTTGATTTTTCATGGGGTGATGCTGAATACCATCAAGAGACACTGGAAAATCTGAAAGCAGCTGTTAAGAGTACGAAGAAACTCTGCGCGGTAAACTTATCTTTATTAGATCCAGTTTAAACTATATGGCTACCTAATTTAGCTATCTAAAGTTGGCGCGGTAAACTTATCTTTATTAGATCCAGTTTAAACTATATTGCTACCTAATTTAGCTATCTAAAGTTGATGCAAAGGCATGGATGGAAATTCGCATCTTTCCGTGGATGAATGATAACTAAATATGTGTTCCACATCCTTGCTTATTTTTTTGCTTAAAAAAGGTCAATTTCTGTGTCTTTTATATCCAAAAAGTATGCAGAACCATCTAGTGCGTCTCCAAAAGTTTGAAGTTTGGATATTTTGAAGAAGCACATGATGCATGTTGAAATGTATTCAAGTGGTTTTGGCACTTGACATAAATACAGCTCTCTTACTGAAGTGATCTCTACTTTGATAGCTCCATCTTTAACGTCCTCCAAGTCTTTCACCAATTTGCATGAGATAATGAGATTTTTATTCTCCTCTTGCTGGGTTTTCACTTTATTTAATAGCCAAATCTTACGACTTTCTTTGCTGTCTAATTGTTTTGGTTTTAATCTCAGGTTATGCTTGATACTGTGGGTCCAGAGTTACAGGTGATCAATAAAACTGAGCACCCGATTTCCCTCCTGGAAGATAGCTTTGTTGTCCTAACACCAGATCAGGACAAAGAATCCACTTCAAGTCTGCTACCCATAAATTTCACTGGGTTGTCGTCAGTGAGTAAATGTTTTACATGCTGTGTAGACTGATTCCGGTTTCATATGGCATTTGCATCTATGTTTGGAAATGTTTGTGCAGTTTCTTCAAAACATAGCTACATATGCCTCATGCATGCCTGCGTGCGTTGAGTATTTTTGTTAACTCTATGTTTCCTAAATCATCCTTCGATTCTTTCGAAATTTTTGCAAGTCATTCTATTTTTCCTTTTATGATGTGGGTTCACGTCATCTGTCAGTACCATTGTACAATTTCTGTAGCTGGAGTTTTGCATGGTCTTTGCAGGCAGTGAAGACGGGAGACACTATTTTTATTGGTCAATACCTCTTTACAGGAAGTGAGACTACTTCTGTGTGGCTAGAGGTAAGCAACTTCATTGAGGCATGCCATGTCACCTAATTTTCACGCCAAGCGTGTCTTTCACAGATCATAATCAATATCACCTCCGTAATATGAGAAAACAATTACTTTGCTTGCTAGCTGCCAACCCATTTCAATGAAAACCATTCTTTGAACAATTTAGCCAGCAAACTTGTACTAGAAAGATAATGACCTCATTCAATTTCAATAAGAACATTTTCTTTATTCAATTTCATGATGATGCAGGTCACTGAAGTGAATGGCGAAGATGTGGTTTGCTTGGTAAAGAATTCTGCTACCTTAAGTGGGCCACTATATACTTTGCATGTCTCTCAAATCCATATTGATTTGCCTACACTCACTGACAAAGATAAGGAGGTAATTCTTTCTGCTTGATGAAATAATTTGTTGTTTTAATAGAGTATAATGATACTGGAATAAAGCCTCATTCTTCATATAGCTATTGTGATATCATAAAGTGCTTTGATGAAATTTTCATGATCAATATCAGGTTATAAGCACGTGGGGTGTTCGAAACAACATAGACATCCTCTCACTTTCATGCACCAGGCATGCTGAAGATGTTCGTCATGTAAGGATTTTCCTTCTGGGAGTTATTTTCTACTTTCTCTTTTCATTGGAAACTAAATTACTCTCCCCATCATAGTGTCCTTATCATTTTTTTTTCTCTTTATGATTATTGAGGTTTGCTGCATCTATATTTTCCTCATTGTCCCCTTTATAGTTTCAATTTAGGCTGGTAATGCTTTTCTACAGGCACGTGAATTTCTTTCTAAACTGGGAGACCTCTATCAGACTCAAATTTTCGCGAAAATTGAAAACGTAGAGGTGAGATGTGTAATTCATTTGCTATCATATGCCATTCCTTGACTTACATTCTCAAATTCCATTTTAGGTTCCAACAGCCATATTTCTAATGTATTTCTTGCAGGGATTAACTCATTTTGATGAGATCCTTGAAGAAGCAGACGGTATCATCCTTTCTCGTGGAAATTTGGGAGTAGATCTCCCACCTGAGAAGGTTAGCTGTGAAATCTGATCGATGAACTTGCAAATGTGCAAGTTATCATATGCACGTGTCATCACAATATACTAGCCTGTTAGGATTTCTTGTTAACATGTGATATTGTAACACAACAGTCCATAAGGACTGCATAATAGCAATATAGAGAAGATAAATGGGAAATAGAGAGAGTTCTACACTACAACACTCTAAGTTGTCACAACTGTACAACAAGCTGTATCAATCTTCTCTTGTACAGGTTTTACTTTTCTTATTATATTTCTTCAAGTGGGACATATAAGTACCTTTGGAGGCCATTAAAATATAATATATTTTCATATTAAATTTCCTGTGGTGCCAATCCTTCCAATGAGGATAGATATAAAAACCGACTGCAGGCATTATCATGTTGTTCCTATCTACTTTGACAACATAAGTAAACGTGCATGTGCATTTAGGGCTAATCGATTCCTGAAATGGAAATTCTACTACACATAATCCAACCAGACTGTCTTGCTATCTGCATTTTACAGGTGTTCATGTTTCAAAAAACTGCTGTTTATAAGTGCAATATGGCTGGAAAACCTGTTGTGGTCACTCGTGTCGTCGACAGTATGACCGAGAATTTGAGACCTACTCGTGCAGAAGCAACTGATGTTGCCAACGCAGTATTGGATGGTAATTTTCAGAATTATTGCATGGATTGTGTTTCCCTGTTGTAAATTTTGTTGCATGTAATTATACTGTTCTAGAAAATGATGTTCCAACTTCTTACACAAGATTATAGCAGTCTTTAACCTCATTTTTCTAAGCTGAGAGTATCATATATTATGCATACCACAGGCTAACAGAAGTATTTGAATGTGTTTCTCCGTTTCTTCAGGGAGTGATGCAATTCTTCTAGGTGCAGAAACCCTGAGAGGATTGTATCCAGTTGAGACCATCACTACCGTTGGGAAAATTTGTGCTGAGGTAAGTTCTCTCTTGTTTTCCTCGAATATTCCTCCTTGCTTCATTTTCTCTTGATATTTCCAAAAAGTACCCGCCCCCCTCTCACACACACGCACAAAAACAGCGCTGCTAAAATGTTTGTTGACTATGCATGGTAAACTTGCCTGAACTGTACCTAGACCTAGACATGGGCTCGGTAGACTATTCAATCTATTCTATCCTGCAGCTCCTGCCTTTTCTTGAATACTTAGTCTTACTTCCAAATTCATTTCATGGCCTTTAACTTTTCCAACTTGTTTTGCTGATTAATTAAATTTACATCTGCAGGCAGAGAAGGTTTTCAATTATGATTTGTATTACAAAAGAACTGTCAAACATGCAGGAGATGCAATGAGCCATTTGGAGTCTATTGCTTCCACAGCGGTATTCTCATAATGTTTCAATTTATCTTTTTTGCTTATTTTGTTGAACATTGTTTGCATTCCTTCCTTACAGATTGTTTATCACTTCCACTGTGGTATTCCATCGTTTCATACTTATTTTTATCCTTGCCCTTTTTTGGTTACCAAGGCCCGTGCAGCTGTCAAGGTCAAAGCTTCTGTAATTTTATGTTTCACTTCTACTGGAAGAGCTGCGAGGTTTTTCTTTCTTCATATTTTTACCTATTAATTTCTTTTTTCTGGCGCTATGTTTATTTGAATACAAATGCAAGTGATTAGGTATCTTGGAAGTCTATTTTGAAAGATTTATTTAATCAGGCTAATGAGCTGTTGTTTAGATGACACACCAATTTCTTCAGAACTTGAGACTTTCTAATCTTCCGTGTATTGATACAGGTTGATTGCGAAGTACAAACCCATAATGCCTGTGATATCTGTTGTTATCCCTCGGTTAAAGAATAATCAACTGCGTTGGACCTTTACGGGTGCTTTTGAGGTATGTTATTGCTTAGATTGGTTATATCTTCTTCTGGTGCAGGGGATAGTCTGACTCTCAAGTGTTTTTGCAAGCATCTTAGGGGTAGTCACAGCTCATAAGTTATCTATGCGTGTCTAAACAGAACACTCACAGATGCATTAGCTACCAAGAAGCATCCAGAAATTTTGTCTATATAGAAAGACCAGTCAATTTTTCACTCGCATTCAATTGTATTATTTATTAATCTGTTGAATTTGGTCGTCCATTGTTTCAACACCACCTGTAATTGAATTTGAAGCTTATCCTCTAATAATTTTCTGGCAGGCAAGGCAGTCACTCATTGTCAGGGGACTTTTTCCCATGCTTGCTGATTCTCGACACCAAGTAAGCATGCGTTACGTTACATGTTTGCAAGTTTATGTTTTTATCAGCTCCCACTATGTTTTTATCAGCTCCCTCTTCGTCGTCTTCCGTCGTCTTCTCCCCTCTTCGTCTTCTTCTCCCATCTTCTTTTCCCATCATCTTCTCCTCCTCCTCCTCCTCCTCCCATCATCTCCTCCTCCTCCTCCTCCTCCTCCCGTCTTCTCCCCTCTTTGTCTTCTTCTCCCCTCTTTGTCTTCTTCTCCCATCTTCTTTTCCCATCATCTTCTCCTCCTCCTCCCCTCCCCTCCTCCTCCTCCCATCTTCCCCAGCTCCCACTTCTTCTCCCATCTTCTTCTTGGGGAAAACATGGGGTCTAGATGTAGGTGTTCGCACCATCATTCTATGTCTAGGTAGAAGGTATACAAAAATATGATCAATGCCAACACAGGTTCTTGTTCTTTCACACACAACTCGGGTCATCTTGTGCCGCTAGAGTTTTTACTCACCCTGTTTCACAGGGATATTCAACTCAGAATGACGGGGGAAGTATCATCATGAACTTACGCTTATTCATTAAGAAATGGAAACATGATTGGTTTTGCAGGCCGACTCTACAAATTCAACAAATGAATCGATTCTGAAGGTTGCTCTAGATCATGGCAAGGCAGCTGGTTTTATAAAGCCGCATGACCGAGTTGTTGTTTGCCAAAAGCTTGGAGATTCATATGTGGTGAAGATCCTTGAGCTCGAAGATTGAAGCCAATGTGCATCTCATTTTGCTTGAAATCTTCATTTTTGGCAACATCTATTTATATGCTATAAAATAAGAGAATGTAACCGAGAATATAGTATGTACAAGGTGAGTTTCATTCTGCTCCAGATCTAGCTAAGGTCCTGGGCTGGCACCCTGTCTTTTTGTTTAGTATATGTATCTTGACGAGTGAAGAAAAGATCAAATTATAAGCTGAGATTTTTCATTTGGTAATAAAAACACAAGTTTTGTATTTGATAATGCAAATATTTTGATAATCATACTATAATATATCGTAGATGTATTTTTTACATGTGCCCATTAACCCACTAAACTCATGATCTAAATAATTTGAGTCTTTTTAGGTTAACTTGTCAAACCTCGTTGTTAGATTATAAGATTGAGATAACTCAGCAAGAAAATAGATAAAATCATGAAATCCATTTTTTTTTAAAAACCAATGTCAAAATATGAGATGAGAAAAAAAAAAATATTCATAAAAATGACATACTTGTTCGCTTATAAAACATGTGCCCAAAACCATCTGATTAAAAGCATCACATATAAAAAAAAACATAGAAGCTAATTGTTAATAAATCAAATATTGAATGATAAAATTAAAAAAAAAATCAATAACACAAAAGAAAAAAAATTAAGAGGAAAAAAAAGTAAATTTACCTAGATTAACTCGTTAAATCCACAAGTCATGTCATGAAATCGGGATAACTTTATAAAATAATAAGTGAAGAAAACTATAAAGCCTATTTTTTTTTAAAAAAAAAATCAATGTCCAGTAATAAGAACAAAAAAGAAAATAAATTTATTTTTTTTAATAAAAAAGACGACCTCCTGTCAAGTCATAAAACTTGTTACTTGGACCATTTAATTAGAAACATCAAACTTGAAAAAAATCATGAGTCTCAAACCTTAAAAATTCAAATGTTAAATGATAAAATTAAATTGCAATTAAAAGAACAATATAAAAGAACAATGATCATTTTTTTTTAAAAAAAAAAAATTGAATTGAAGAGCTAAATTGAAAAGAAAAATCAAGTTTACAAAATAATTAAAAGAAGAAACCACCCAAAAAATGGGGATCAATATTTAAAAAAAAAAGTAAAAAACCAAATGTTTTGTTTAAAGAATGAAATTAAATACAATTGAAAGTTTATAAAAAAAAAAAAAGTGAAGAAAAAAAAGAACCAAGACCAAATCTAAAAAAACAAAAAATCTAGACTGAAGAATAAAATTTAAAAAGAATACAAAAACTTACAAAAAAAAAACAAATGACAAAAAATCAAATAAAAAAATAAGGACTGATATTAAAATATTTCCAACTAAAAAGACTACCCTATAATTTTAATTATTAGCCATGAATTTTAAGGAAAAAGAGTGAAAAGAAGGGGGGGAAACATGAACAACAATCCATCAAGAAAAACCAAACACGTTGTCAAAGAGAGGACGACGCCATAAGAAATTTAATGACACGGTGAAGGTAAGAGTTTTTTTACCGCCATAGGACACCATACACGTCGTCTAAGCACAGCAAAAGCCTTCCATGCAATTCCAAACCTAACAATTTGCAAAATTTAATAATTTATAATTAATAGAAAATACCGCTCTATCACTTTACTAATATGCTTATAACACAGAAATCAACGTGAACAATCTAAAATTGCCCCCACAGCAAGCCTTTTATATATATATATATATATATATTCCAAAGGTAAGTTAATAATTAAATTACAAAAAATAATTGAAATCTGATTTAAGAGTGGAAATATTATTCTAAAAGACCTTCGCAACCTCGATAATAACAATGACATTAAAAAAATCCATTTTCCCATAAGCTTAGCCTTCCAAGTTAATTTTGTGAAGATCAAAGCTGCCAAATCATTATATAATCCACGGTGTTTTGTATCTATGGCTAAAGTATTTATCCCACACCCTATGTATTTTTGTTAAATATGCTACACGCATTACAAGTTCACATGAATTTTTCCTGTTCACAGTGGGATTACAGTTATACGAATACACTCTACGAAGCTCCCCTCTCATATCACATGCAACATCCTTCTAGCTTGCACCAACAGGTCAAAGTGCCTCTGAGAAACGTAAATCTGCCGGGCCAGGACCTAATATCCCTTTCTGTTCACTTATCTTTCCAAGTCCAAGAGGTGGAGGAGGAGGCTGCTCTGGATGTGCATTCATTTCATCGTCTCTCCATAGGGTTCCTTGCCACTCAGGTGCTTGCCACTCGCTCTGAACATCAAAAGCAATCCAGGTGAATCGCATGGTAAGACTTAGGAGAGCCAAAACACAGCGACAGGGATTAGAATTTTTGTTCATGGGCGGAGATGAGGCTAAGAATTCCCCTTGATTAGATGACATGAAAAATATCATTTATGTGCATTGCATGAAGAAGTGCTCAATGTAGCCTTCTCTAAAATCATAAATACTTGCCTCATCAATAGTGTAACCATCATTCTGTAATAGTGGGGTGGTAAGAGGGGGGGCAACATCTGGATCAGGCTTCTGAAATATAAATGTAGTATATAGGCCTGCAGAATGGAAATGCCAAAAGGGTGAGAATGTGTGAATAAAGTGATAACATCGGAAATTAAGTCGTGATTTCTGAGAAAAGAAGGTAAATGCCACACCTAAAACATCATATGATCGAGGAAGGAGTCTCCCTCTAGGATCCACCAGGTTCAGACCAGCATTCATTATCATACCTGCAAATTGAGTTCTTTTAAGAGGAAAAAGAAGAAATCAGCAGTGCATATATATATTATAAAGTAAAAACACACAAAAATGCAGAGTCAAATACCTATTATCATCATAAAACTCTGTCAAGTTCTGAATTTCCACGTACTCCAGACCAGCTTCCCTGGCCAACCTAGATGCACACAGAGACTCTAGTATAAGGATTTTTAAAGCTTGGCATGAAAGGTAGAGGATTAGGTTAGGATAGAATAGCAGACACCCACAAAATTTCAGCCAGAAAAAAACATGTTAATAGCAATCTATCGATGCTTCAGCATATATGAGCAGGGGTGAGCAAAAAAACAGGGAAAAAAATAACCAAGTAAAACCAAACCATTAAAAAAAACAGATTAAATTGATTAAAATATTTTAAAAAATTTCCGGTTTGATTTCGTTTTTTCAAGGCTAAAACCAGTAAATTGGACTGGTTCAAATAAAAAAAATATACTATATTTTTCAGTTTTTAACATAAAAACCGAGCTGAAAACAATCAGTGTAAACCAGTTTCAGTTCGTTTTTTTAAGAACCGGACCGAAAATGATCACCCCTATATATGAGTATAGCCAGTTACTTAAGAGAAACATTGTAGGAGATTCCAAGCTTCAGCTTCAAAAAACATAAGAGTTTTCAATTAAACAGAACGGTCCCAATGCCAGCAGCCCAGCATGGATGACCCAATTGACATACTTGGAGAAATTGGTGTCTGAAGCTTTTTCAAACAAAAAGGTTATATATGTTAGTAAGAGAACCAGCCATCCTATTACATGCATGATGCATCTTAATCCTTACGTATGTTTACTTCTCTCTGCTCAACCATCTTCAATGCCCCTTTTTTTCTTCTGTCTCGTAAGTTATCTTCTCAATATGAGTCAACTAGGTCCCAAGATATGAGTGAAATTAAGACTATAAATGGTGAGAATGAAAATAGATTTCAGTCAATAGTGGACAAATAGATGACTTGGATGTATTTCTACAAAATTTATTTAGGCAATTAACAATCACTGGAATCGGTATTCCATTCCTTTCAAGCAGACTGGAACACCAGCTGATTGAGAAGAAACTCAGAAGCAGAGCAAGAAACAGAAAAGAGGGGGGGGGGGGGGGGGGGGAGTGGGTCCACATAAAACCCAAACATGGAGTTGCAGCAGAAACTCATGTGGCAATATAGAGATTAGACTACTTAAAGCAATTTATAATGAAGGTGAACTCATGGAAAGTTACGAAGAAAGGAATAAACCTTATCAAGCTAGGAAAATGTACCAAGCAATGGGTTTCTGCAGAGATGTCGTGGGCAAATTTTAACTGGTACTTCTTCCCAAATAATGGAAACCTGGTTTTAACGGGGGGAGGGGAGGAATCAGAATAAAACTATCCAAGACAAAATGAGGAATATGGTCATTTCTTAAACATGTATATACTTCTCTTCCTCTACTTCGAAAGTGATCATGTAGCTTTCTGATCGAATGCAATTGGGAACAATGTTTGGCTTCATGCTGCCACTTCTGTTGTGGTATGCTTCAACATTCTTCTGGTACTTTGCCCTGCGTGGATGGAATGTTAATAGCACTCTCTACAATTCCCTTTAATCTCATACAGAGTTTCAAACTTGTGGTTGGTATAAAGATGGAAACTGCAGCCTGGATATAGAATAGTTCACAGACCAGGCACAGAAAAAGTTAGAGATGGAATGAATCATGGATCAAGAAGCCATTATTAAGTCAGAGAAGACAGCTTGGATTTTTTTAATATGTACATTCTGGAGGAAGAACACCGACAACAATAGTTGTTAAGCTACTTCTGTTCTGTATGGAGCAAGCTAAAAAAGAATTTCAACTATATGAATACCTGAAAGAAATATCTATATAATAATAAACAAACTAAAATGAAGCAAAATTCTAACATACAGATTCGCGCATGCAGAAGCACAGACACACAGAGAGAAAGGCGTCATTTCTTCAATGATCATTTATTCATACCATATGGTAGATGAGTCAGGAGTAATACCAAAAAAATAACCCCCCGGTTTAAGCAACGACGCCACATTATGTAGAAGCTTCCTTGCACTCTCCTCAGTCTCAAAACACAGCTGCAAAAAACAATTATAATAAAACATTTCTCACTCAAATATCCCTCGTCAAAAAAATCATTAACATTCTTTGCAACTTCAAACCTGCAAATTCTGCAAACAGCAAACTAGATCAGCTTGATTGGCCTTTTCCTGCATCTGGGTTTCAAAAATCTCCTGTCAACCAAATACACTTTCAGGTCAATATGGTGAAAAATAATGGACTTTTAACTCAAAGAACGTAAAAATGTATAAAAAAAAGGACGTACAGAACAAGGGTCGGCTTGAAAGAAATCAGCAGTGTAATTTTTCTTCAGACTCTCCCATGTTTCTTTCACTTCACTTATTCCGGATGATGCTACATCTGCGCCATTAACATTAACATTAACATTATCGTTAACAAAATACTAAAAAATAATTCGTCAATTAATGTATATAAAAAAGAAAAATGAAAAACAGACCGATTCCAATGTAGTGAGTGATTTGAGCAGCGTCCCATTTCTCTATGTCCACTCCTCCTCCACAATACAGATCACATACCTTCACGCGTAACACCAGAAAATAGAAGATCCAAATCAGACAAGTGTGTGTGTGTGTGAGTAGAGAGAGAGAGAGAGACGGATTAGTGTTACTGACAGTGGCATAGGGGTGGGCAAAGATTTTAATGATAGCAGATTTGGCAAACTCGTAGAGTCGATGGTGAGTTGACTCAGTTCTCGGTATCGGAAACCCGCTCATCCTCTTTGATTTCTTGTCAGCTTTCTCGATTTTCCGATGAAAATCCACGAAATGGAACAGGGTTTAATTATTCTCTTATTTCTTATAATTTATTTATCTTTTCCCTCAGGGTTTAAGGCTGGGCCCGACTTGAAGCCCAGAAGAGTCGATCCATGTGATATTGGACGTCGTGTCGTTGGACCAGGACTTGTTTTCTGTATTGTTTCTGTTTTTTTAATGGCGGTATTCACTATTTAGGATATAGTTTGGTTTTAAACTTTGTATGGTCCGGTAATTTTACTTAAAGATTTAAAATATAATTTGGGTTGGATTTTAAGTTAAATTAAAAAAATATTAACCTGATAAAATCTAATTAATCCAGCTAAAATCTAATCGGTCTAACCTATTTTTATTATTATTTAAACAACTATTGATCATGAAATTCCATTGTGTTTATATTATGTGCTCATTATTATTATTATTATTATTATTATTATAACTTTGGTCATGTTAAATAAATACACATAGCAAAAAATCATATAAATAGACCTCTATATTTCACTGATAATTCATTTTGTTTGGTAAAAAAAATATTCCAAATCCTAATATTATCAAAATATCTGGGTTTTATTAGTTTATAAATATTTCAACTAAGTGTCTTAATTTTTTCAAGTATTCCTCCAATTATCTAATAAAATAACAATAATAAAAGGAGAAATGGAATGAGCGAGAGAGAGATGAGGCGGCAGCCGGAGTTTGAGAGCGAGACGCTAGTGGAAGCAGCGCTAAGAATACTTAACACAGCGGACCCGTTCGAGAAGGCAAAGCTCGGCGATTTAGTAGCTTCAAAATGGCAGCAAGGGTCCATTTTTCAGGCTTACAGCCCTTCCCTCGACTTCCCCGTACCCGATCGCCCTGCCAGGCTCGCTAATGTATCGTGCTTGTCTTTTATACTTGGTGTTTCTGGACGCTTATTAAATGTTCGATGATATGACTAAGTGAAAAGAAATGTGGTGCAGGAAAGGTTGGTTTCACCAAGTTTGATGCCAAAGCTTGGGAAAGCTGGTAGCTTGCAGAGTAGGCAGGCTATTGTGCATAGTCTTGTGCATACTGAAAGTTGGGCTATTGACTTGTCTTGGGTACTTTCCCTCCCTCTGGCTTCATAATTTGGTGTTGTTATTGTATTTATGAAGCATGTTGTTGTAGGATATAATTGCTCGGTTTGGCAAGCAAGAGGGAATGCCAAGAGAGTTCTTCACGGATTTTGTGAAGGTTGCGCAAGATGAGGGCAGACACTTTACTCTTCTTGCAAAACGGCTTGAGGAATTGGGTTCTTCTTATGGGGCATTACCAGCTCATGATGGCTTGTGGGACTCAGCCATGGCTACATCTAAGGACCTTTTAGCTCGTTTGGCAATAGAGCATTGTGTTCATGAGGTGCATGCTTGTTTTTTCACTTACTCTCTGCCTTGTTTTAAGATTATTTTCTTTTAATTAGCTCAGTGGCCAAAACATTTTGGCAAAATAGCACACCTAGAAACTTATTTGTGAAAATAGGAAAGTTCATTGAGATGCTTATGTGTGCATCGAACTCAAATTTAAAGGTTGTGCATGCATGCATGCGCAACCTTTAAAACTGGAGATTGAATTTAAAAGTTTGTGCATGTTATTATCTGCGTAATCATGGGCCATTGCAATTCTAAGCATGTGCACGTGACACATGCGCGTCCCAACTAACTGTGTTATTTTCACAGATAACAAGAAAACGAACTGTGTTATTTTCACAGATAAGTTTCTCCTGGTGTTATTTTGCTAATGTTTTTGGCCAACATGCTAATTAAAAAGAAATCCTTGTTTTAACGGAATGCAAGTAGCATCAGCATCAAAAGTTGAAATTGCTTCCATTTTATTGTTTTTTATGGTGTATAAACGCACAAATTTGTACTTCTGATTAAGAAATTCCTTTTGTTTTTTGAAAAAGAATCTTTTAGCTAAAGTAGACCCGACAGTCTTCTTGAAGTGGTCTACATGACAAAACTTATGGGTCATATGGACCGAGGAAAACATAATTTAATGCAAAACCTGAATTTTACTCTAGTATTATATAATATAAATATTCCATTTATGCATGTTGCTTGATTTATTGATTTGGTTAAGCATGCAGGCCAGGGGACTTGATGTGCTGCCAACAACCATATCTCGATTCCGCAATGGAGGCGACAACAAAACAGCCGGTTTACTGGAGACAGTAGTTTATCCAGAAGAGATAACCCATTGTGCAGCTGGAGTGAAGTGGTTTAAGTACCTATGCTCGAGGACTAAAACTCCAGCTTCAAGTAGAGACAACTTGTCATCTGAAAAAAATGGAGAGGAGGAAACTGAAATTTGTACAGAGGGGGATGAAGAGGTGATCCAGAAATTTCATGCTGTAGTGAGAACATACTTCCGAGGACCATTGAAGCCTCCCTTCAATGAGGAAGCAAGGAAAGCTGCTGGATTTGGTCCTCGGTGGTATGAACCTCTAGCTGTCAAAGTGGTCCAGAATGCTAGTCCTAGTATTTGATTCACTTAGCAATGCTCTGAGGATAGTGATTCTGTTTCCAAAAATTCCTTTGGACTGCAGCAAACACGTTTTTTCAAGTCTCATGTGCCCTGACCCTGATGTGGGACTAAATTTAGACTTTGAATTCCCCTGGATTGACCTTTTCCCATGATTATTCCAATCATTCACCCATTTTAAGCTAAGGCTGAGTGGATGGCACTGAAACCTGAAATTATCCTGTGTGGCCTGACAAAATTATTCATTCCGCATGTTCTCTTTGTTGTTGGATGTGGAGGCTAAATGTGAGGGAGATTATTGGAGGGGGGAAAGGGTAATAGATTCATCCATGATCCAATACAGCCCCCATGGTTTAAAATCTTTTTTTTTTTTTTGGATGACGTGGGAATCACATGATCCGGAAAGTGTACTTTGTGGGCCCAGGGCATGTATAACCCCGGCTATCCAGGCTCTTACAGGGGACTTGCATCTGTGAGGTGGCCGCATCTCGAACCCTGCTCTTACAATTGCAATTGCAGGGCCGAAGCCGCTGGTCCACCACCCCTGGGGACATGGTTTAAAATCTTTCGTGTGAATTTTGTAGTTTCCAACGTTCTCATTGACCTCCGAGTATCCAACTTGTTTTTAGATATTGCAAAGAAGGCAACTTGGCAGCAAAAGTTTTTGGCCAAAAGAACAAGGCTTTACGTATCTTTGAGAGGAAAACGAACAGATGATACATTTAAAGAGAAATAATGTGTAAAATCAAGCGTTTTTTTTTTTCGTATTCTCTCCGTCCAAGTTGGAGAGATCAATTTTGGTGGGATAATGCAGAAAATTTCTTGCTCTATTTCACTCCCCTTTCCTTCTCCATTCCGCTAAAAATTTCTTCGCTCCTAAAACCCATCCTTCTAAACACTGTAAATGATCAAAAGCTAAATCTTTGTATTGTATTGTGTTTTACAATATGTTTCAAAAATATTTTTGAAAAATTTTAAGTTTTTATTTATATAAAATATTTTTTTTTATGTTTTTAGATCTTTTGATACACTGATATTAAAAATAATTTTTTAAAAATACAAAAATATTATTTTGATGTATTTGTGAATGAAAAATATTTTGAAAAACAATGTCAATCA
This sequence comes from Salix purpurea, assembly GCA_027405865.1. Lineage (NCBI taxonomy): Eukaryota > Viridiplantae > Streptophyta > Magnoliopsida > Malpighiales > Salicaceae > Salix > Salix purpurea. Next base: position 1,180,971 of record JAOWLH010000012.1, read on the forward strand.
TATTCTCAAACATCAAACTAAATTAGCAGGAGCTAAACAGTAATTTTAAACTAGCACGTGCGAGCTAGGTAATATGAAAAAAAAACAGATTAAAAAGAATTTTTTTTTCTAAAAAAAAAAGAAGAAGTTATAGCTAATTGAAGGTTTAATCTAATTAATAATCGGGTATAAAAGATAACATGGAACTGAATTTTAAATTTTATTCAAACAGAAAAGGAGTGGAACCCAAATACCAGGCTCAAGCTTAGTTCATCGAGGAGGAATTAACAAATGCCTTAACCACGCACATAATTGTGGTGCATCGTCATTAATGAAAAAGAAAACATTCATATGATTCCTTGGGACAATAATTGAGGTATTAATTATTACATGACTGGTGGGAAAGAGTTTTAAACTGGGCAAAAAGACTTCATCTTACTTGCCAAGCATAAGTCTTCGTCCTATCTTATTGATGGCGTATCTGCTAATATGTACCTGTTAGATTTTTCCAGCAGTAACTATAAAAATGTTTATTTGCTCAAATTACATCAGTTTTTTCCCTCAATTTTCTGGAAATGTTTCCATGATTTTACAGTAGATATACCATAAGGAAATCCAGTCACGGGAGATCTCATGATCTGCACACAAGGCATAGTTGGATAAATTTTCACCTGTAAAAATCTCATACTTTTCATTAGTGGCTTGGAACTTCAAATCCAGTAAAGAAGTCGTGAACCCTATAGCCCTCCCCTACAAACCGAGCAATAAAGACTTGCGTTGTACACTGCTTCCATTAAAGGCAAAAAATACAGAGCCCCCTTGAAAATCTAGTTCTAAGCAAGTGGGATGAGGAGAGCTTGATGGGGCAGCTTTGCACCTTGAAGAAGCCAAGCTTGTTACTTGAATCTCTTCCACAAAATAAATAATCGTTTGGGGTGTTGACTGTTTTAAGAATCCCCTGGTTCCTCTGCTATATCAAAACAACAAAGAATGTTTGTCACATCCACAGACAGATTTTCACTGGTTTTGAAGACTCTCGATTGCCCTTTTCCACTGCCACGCTCTCTGCTTGGCATCTTCAAATGACCTTACCTTCTTCGGCTGAATGAGCACATAAATACATCAGGAAATGCAGAGGGGTGAAGGGTGGGGAGAATGAAGGGATGGGATAAAAACTGGTGAATAATCCCATACCCTGTAGATGGAATTTCTAAACAAACCATCACTGTATAGGAAGAGGGTCCAAAAGCCATGTAGCAAAGGTCTGAACTCCTAAAATCAAATTATTTATGCATTTTCTACATTTTGAGAGCCGAAAAATCCATGAAATGGCACCTTAGTTTGGATATGGCACTAATTTAGAATGAAAAAACTAACGAGGATTTAATCATAGAAATGACATGGCAAAAGAGGCATACCGTACAGATCTTGAAATGTGAAGGGCTTGTAACTTGGACGCTCAGGTCATCAGAATTGTCAGACCAAATTATATTTCCCTTCACCACTAACTTCGAAGGGTCCACGTAAATCAACTTTGGCTTGTTGGTGAGGATAAGCTGCACCTTCTTGCTCGTCAGTTTCTGTAATTTCTTCACCATTGAGATCATAAGAACAGATTCCCATGGATCCAAAAACTGTTGCCTGGTAACATGGATATCCTACATGTTAGACATACTTCCAAGTAGTCTGGAAACAAAGAAGAGGGAAAAGAAAAACCACCACTTAGATTTGTCAATTAAAATAACTTCATAGTAGCATTCTTTTGAAGCTTTGAGAAGATTGAAGCAAAACAACCAACATAAGTCAACCTATATTGCTGACCAAAGGCCCTCAGCAACCCCAGGACTAATCGTTTAAATTTCTTCCAAGAAACAAGCTGTACCAGCTTTTTGGTAATGTTAAATGGTCAACTACCTTGAGGTCAAAGAAAAAACAAATTGCTTAAACTTATATGTCAATAATCCTTCAGGTTTAGGAGAAGTGTACAGTGAACACAGAAAAATCTCAATTCAATCCAGCATGTCAAGACATCCTCTGCGAGTTCAAAAGAGATTCCATCTTTCCTTGATTTGAATTACTCCAAGCATGAGCTAGAAGGTTACATCAATCTAAGGAATTGATTAGGTGCACACGACAGGGAATGCAAGGAGCTCGGAATAAAAAAATTAGTTCCAAGTTGGATAGTGGTTGAGTAGAACCATATCCTTTACACATTCTTTTAACTTCGAGGACTAATGTCAGGCAACAACAAGAATCTCAAAAAGTATATCGCACAAGGTTTAAACCAAGATATTTTGCACGCAAGTCTAGTTATGTGAGCAGTTTAAATCAGACTTGTAAAGAGAAGCAGAAAAGGGACAGCATAAAGGCAAAACATGTGCATAAAGAAAGAGGTGTTAAGCCAGTACCATTTGGAATCAAAGGAGTCTATTGAAGCAAGTCTAGTTATATGAGCAGTTGCTTCAGCAGATGATGAGACTCCAGCATTACCATCATTTTGTGTCAATGAACTATCTCCGAAATGTGTAAGGTTAAATGGAGATCCAGATTCATGGTCACTGTCACCTGATAGAGCCTGGTACATGAGCAAGGAGAGATTATTAGCCTGGGATGAAAAATGGAAAGGAATTTTGAAATCCTTCGCAAATAATACTTTAAAGCAGTGTTGTCATACCATTGGTTCCAAAACAAGTTTAGGAGGGGTTTCTCCTCTTAAATTCTTCCAGTCAACTCCCTCAAAGAAAGGATGGTTCTTGAGCTCAGCATAACCACCATGTCCAGCACCAGGTCTTCTGCTGGGATCTATATCCTACAACATTGTAAGATGGAAGATCAAAGGCAAATCATGAACTTCATAGGGTTAAGGCTTATAGATTTCACATCTTGTTCCAAGGGAGACCAGCTAGCATGCACCACAATGATATGACCTTGACCTTTGTTGTTAGTTGCGTCTCGATGGTATAACAGGATTAACATCCAGGCATTCAGTGTTAACATAAGCAAATAGATGCTGTAAACCACCAAAATATTTTCATTTTGAGCGGCCAAGGTAAAATCTTCTTGAAAGTAAGTAAAGGACTAAATTACAATGTTTTGGAAGGAACAGAGGATAACTTAGCCCCAGCCCCCCTTGGATCCACCCATGCACTAAACAAATGGTAGTAAGCCCACGCATCTTCCAACCTGTTCCCAGTCCTCTAGATTGTCCTGAAACCCACTATATAAAATATAGTAGTAGACTGTAATGCATGGGTTTCCTAGCCATTGTTACTATGTAATTTTAATGAGTTAAAGGCCAAACCCAACTATAGTCATGTAATATGATCTCAAAACTTGAATCTGCAATAGCATAGCTCTTACCATTGACCAACCAAGGATATTTTATCTATAGATATAGAATAGAAAAAAAAAGGAGAATGAAGGATCATTCATCAAAAACAGCAAGCTTTTACAAAAACTAAAGTCCAGAGTACGAAAGCTCTGTAGCTTACTAATAAGTGATCAATGAGGTCTCTTGCTTCTTCTGAAAAATAATCAGGAAACCTTATATCCCGGGCAATAATTCTTTGAAATATAAGCCATTCACTTGCATCTTTGAAAGGAGAAGTCCCTGAAAGCATCTGGTACAAAGTGCAGCCAAGTGCCCAGAGGTCATTTCTGTTTGAATATGGTCAAAAGAGCAAAATGGTTATCCTCCATACCCAAGACTTCATTAAATTGGAAATAAGCTCAACCATGAAAAACAATATTGACACCCCCTCACCCCACCACAAAAGGAAATACAATCATAACATACCTAAAACTTATTCTAATTATAACATTTATCTGGTTGGATTTATGTGTAGTCACATACCCAAAAGTTGCAGGAGAAGAGTTAAGGACTTCTGGAGGAACATACGCAGCTGTTCCCACAAATGTGCAAGCCTTATCATCTGAACAGATGACCAAAGTAAAAAAATATTAACACGCAGCAAAAACAAAGATCATAATGAACAATTGCAGATGATAAGTTGTAGTGTTACCCGAAGACGCATTCGGAAGGACAGTAATGCAACTATCTTGCATGGGCTTCACACTCCCAAAATCAGCAATTTTAATGTGTCCTTCTGCAGTAAGTAGCAAATTCTCTGGCTGCCATTTAAAAGACCTTTAGCTTTTCTCAGTTTCCAAATAAAGAATAAAAAGCTATGGACTAGGAAACTACCTTTATATCTCGATGTATTAATCCCATGCTGTGTATGTATTCAAGAGCATCAACAACTTCTGCAGCATAAAAACAAGCTTCATCCTTCGATAAACGGCCTTTCTGCAAAGACAATGAAGTAGATATTTCATAGCATACAATGTGAGAGTAGCTAACACAATAAACCACATGCTGAAAAAAAAATTGAGGACATTCTGCTGAACATTTGAATAAAGAAATGTGCATTGCATCATGCAATTACTCTAAAGTGTTTCAAGAGAAACTTTTTTTTAATATAAGGTATGTGGAAGATGAAAGTCATAAGTTAATTTCTATATATATCCGAAATGATGTTCTTAAATAATACAGGACAAAATGCTTCAAAAATTCATGCTATTGGGTTTTGTGAATTCTGAAAAGGTTGGGAACAGCTAGGACAAATCATAGGAGTTACTTCACCAAAATGAATAAAGAACACGGCAAAGTTCTTAATAGGTACTCACCCTAGTTATTTGGTCAAAAAGTTCTCCACCTTCGCAGGATTCAAGTGCCATGTCTGCCCAATAGAATCAAAATAGACTGGCCTCAAATGATAAACCAACTTAAAAAAACTAATAAGCGTCAGTTTTGTTAAGGAAAAAAATAATCCAAAAACATAGAAACTTGGATGAATTGCCACCAAGATACCTACACAGAGAATAATTGTCCTGAAAAGTAAAAAAGAGCCGCACAATTCCAGGATGGTCCAATTGATCAAGCACAATGCGTTCTAGCTTAACATAAGCTGTTTTATTTTCTTTGGTGATGAATTTTTTGTCCATTATCTTCAAGGCATATACAGTTCCTGTATCCTTCTTCTTTGCTCTCACTACCTGATAAGTCCATTAGTTTGATACTCAGCATTCGTTAGAAGAAGCTCAAAAGCAAAAAAGGGAGCTGGAATATAGGAGCTGCATAATAACAACAACAAAATTCATTTTCCCATTGAACATTCATCAGAAATCCTCAGGGTAAGGCATTTGAGGGAGGGGAGGTTAGCTCATTATATGGTGTAACTAAAGGGTCAGTATGCTACTCTTCAGTCACCTATAACATGAGCAAAACCAGCCATCCAACAAGCTAAAAGGCCCTACTTACACCATTATGAGTAGACTGTTGCTCCCAGAGGGAATTAAAAAAACCTCTTAGACTTCTAATGTTCCATTCGGCTTCCGAGAAAAGACAACGATATCATCAAAAAGAACCTAGAGCTAAACTTGTAGATGTAAATTTGGTTTTCGTTTTCTTGGTAGTAGAGACAGAATTAAGGGTAAGTTTTAAATTTTCGTTTGCTCATCTTCATTCAACTTCCCAGGAAACCAAACAAAAGAAATTCAAATACACCAACCCATCATCCCCTTCAAATGAAATTTGTCCCCCTGAGCCAGAACCAAAAACATTATTCATACAACTCGAAAGTATACATGCGTCGCTCCTAAATGTAAGTTTCCATTATACAGGGAACAGATTAGATTTACAAGCTGCTATCAGATCATGATAATACGAGCATAGGCTAATAAATCAAAGAAATTCACATGAGAGAGAATGAATAAAAGATACAAACTTTAGGCATAATTATAAACGAACAACACAACCCATTAATCTAGAATATGAAACGAAACAGACCACCTAAAACCACAAGAGAAAACGTAATAATAATAATAATAATCGACCTTTGAATAAGACCCAACACCATAGATCTTGCCAAGCTCAAAATCATGAATGGAGAAATTCTCTTGAGGAGCTCTGAATGCAAAGCTTTTAGATCTCTGCACACTCCCATTATTGTTACTAGATGACGAAGAAGGATGATTGGCGCTTTGAATTCTTAACTTTGAATCAAACTCCCTCTCCATTTCCAACATTTCTCTCTTCCTCAATCAAATTATCTCCACATAATAATTAATATTAACAGAAACCCACTTTCTCTCTCTAAAAAAAAAAAAAATCTCTCTATACAAATCTTGGGAGGTGAGTTTTTCAAGTCAAAAGAGAACCCTTTATTGGATCAGAATCAGAGGGAAAGTTTGAGCCTTTATACTCTCATCTCTGATAAAGAAAAGTGAATAAGATTCTTTCTATGTATATGCATTTGTATTTGTACAATAGTCAAATAGATATGCGTGTATTTTTTCTTACAGCATGGGTATGTGTATGAAAGTTGTGAGCTTTAAGGTTGTGTTGGTGATGCAAAATTAATAGAAAATGAGTTTTGTTACAATTGAGGAGAGCATGAGAAGTAGAGGGGATCGTGTGGAATTTGATGAAGGGGTTGAAGAGAAGAGGGGATTGAATGATGGAGATCTTCCATTCATGTCTTCTTTTTCTTTTTCCTTCTTCTTGTTGTTTTTCTATCTATAGTGGTCTACAGTAGATAGAATAGGATTAGAGATTTAGACCCTTTAAATTTAGCAATGCTTGATGGTGTCAGGACACTTTGTTGCCACGTCGGATGGGAAATAGGGGGGCATGGGTTTGACTGGATTTGCTGATCTTTTTCGTTTTTTCAATTATATATCAAATTTAATGAAAGAGCTAGAGGAAAAATAAAAATAAAAAAATAGCTTTTATTTTTTATTTTCATACCTGTAAAAACTATATTGAAAAGCTAATATTTCTAAGGTGAAGAAATATTTCTAAATATTTGATCAAAAAAACCAAAAATATTGTTTAATATATTTATTTTGATTGTATTTGTATTAGTTATTTAATATTAATAAATAATTATATTAATATTATATATATTAAATCCATTTTTTTCGTGTGATGTTCCATTCGGGATTTGATAACTGTTGTCAATCTGGAGGCAATGATAACCTGGTATAAAGCTGGTCTACTTCTGCGACCACCCAGCTACCCATTTGACTGGATACCCTTACGTCATGTATTTGACCAGGAATAGAAAGGGGAGAGACAATAATAATCATATTACCCATGCATGCATGCATGCATGGGGATGTGGATACGAGACGCCGGCATGAATAACAGGCATGGCATGGTGTCTCTCCATGGATAGCGATTCATTTCTGCAACTTTCCTTTTCGAAAGTTGAAGGAGAGAAGGGTCTTGGTTAGAGAACAGCTCACAAAATGGATGTTCTTATGAGGAAGCATCCTGATATTTTACCCTCGATAAAAATAAATAAACTCTATTCGATGTACTTACGGCCGCTCATTTTCACTACCTCAAGCACAGGGATCAGGACACGACCTTTTCTTTTCTTTTCCATACCATAAGAAGCCCGTGGTGGTCAAAAAAATGGATCTGAGAAACTTTTGCTCGATATTGACAGAAACTATCCACTTTAAGCTCCGATCTTGACGACATGTACCATGTTTGACGAAAATCCCTGATTACCTGAACCATTGTCTTCATATTTGAGATGGGCTCCTGGGGTAGCATTAGGGCCTGGGCTGTCTTCTGCAACTTATCAACACTTTTCAGCCTGAGACTTGTCGGCTGGACCTTCAAAAGTCCCAAATCTCCACCCCCATATCACCGGAGGGGAGAGTGTAGTGTCTTTTGCCGGACCAAAATCCCCCAGCTTCCGGTGATTGGAGGTTACTTTTTACGTTTTCTTTTCCTTATCCAATATCTATGGTTAAATGGAAAGTACAGGACAGATCTCAGAGAGAAAAAGAAAAAAAACACCGAAGAGAAGAGTTTCAAGCTTGCCAAAAAGTACATATCTTGTAACTTTAATAAAACAGAACTGGATGTCACTGATGTGCAAATACCTAAACAGCTCTGATAAATAATTTACAACTTGCCAGACAAAGATATTGATGCTAAAAGTTACCCAACACTAAAATCTTCACGAGGGTACAGCCTAGAGAGACGACAAGAACGACAAGAATTTACCTTGAGAAAGCAAAGGTTGGAGAGAATGCAAGCGAGCTGCTGTCAAGATCAGGCATATCACTATGAATCCCAGCCATCCTTGCGCCGATCAAACTCCCACTTTCGGCCAGCTATACCTCCATAGATCTCTGAAAATCTCAGGAGGCAGTTACTTCTTATCTTGTAATGCTCATTTGTATTCCTGCTAATTGCTACCCCAGTAAACTTCGAAGTGTCTATTGCCCATGCTGGTCTCACGTACTCGGCAGTCTGGGACGAGCTGGCATTTGCATACAAGTAATTCAAAAGCACATCCTCGCAGTTGAAGTATCTATCTACCAGTTCCCTTCCTGCCTCAGCTTTATTGCTCCAGTACCTCTGAAAAGCTACTGCATGGTCAACGAAAGCTGCCCCAGTAAGAATCATGTTGTAGCCTTCATGGTGTCTGGCGTATTTCTCACCCCTATACTTCAATGGACTGCCACGAGCGAGCCGGGGATAGAAGCCAACGATCCGATCTGGGTGTTGGCGCCATATACTGAATCCCCGTTCTATATCATCGCAGGCCATCATGATATCATCATCAAGCTCGAGAACAGCCCGGGTCTTGATCAGAGGATCTTTCTTGAACCGGTTGTTCAGTGAGTTCTTGTCTTCTACTCTGATCCGTACGGGCACAGCTGAGTCTAGATCACCTGATCTGGGAGGTGTACCCCTGTTCCAAACCACAATAATCTCTTTGACAGAAGAACACCTTGAATAATGCCTCACGTACATTTTCAAATTCCAGAGCCGTGCATCGTAGGTCATCGTCAATAAAGTGAATTGAGAGTAGGAACCGTTTAATGGATAAGGTTCTTCAGCGCCATTGCCCCCATAGAAATATTTAACACCTGTGCACATCGATGCAGCTCCAACCGCAAATATTACAGCTAAAACCAATTTTCCAGCCCGGGTACCGGGCTTTGCTTTTCCTCGAACAGACAGGGGAACCCTGTTCAACCGGCTGCAAAACCGTCTCACCTTCGAAGAAAACAATTTCGACCTTTCCCAGCCCAAGAGCGCATTATTTCTCTTCCATGGGAAGTGAGCACGCCAGTTGAGAGGAACAATGCACTTCACTATTCCATGCAGCACACCCAATACCACAACAACAGCAGTGACAGCAGCAAATGAAGCGGAGCCAAGAATAAAGCGATGGACTGGATCTCCTGAAGGTACACGATCTCCATCCATGACAGCGATCCATCTACCAGAGCTCAGTTGCTGCACATCAAGATGATGGTAGCGTGCACCATTCCAGGCATTGGGTCCCTTATTGGACTCTTCAAATCCCAGGGGAACTTCAACTTCTTTGAAGTCTACCCTGGTAAGAACCTCTACCTTGAAGATACGAACTCGTCTTCCATATGTTTCACCACAGTCCTGACCAACACGATAAAGGTTTCCATCGTAAGAAAATGGCCTGCCTCCATTCCTAGCTCCCACACTCTTGTCAACATTATAAATGGGATTCTTCTTGTGTGGTTTCCAAGGACCAAGTGGTGAGCTACTGTACCAGATTTCCAGTTGCCCATTCTTCTTGGTTCCAAAACCACTGTTATCTGAACCAAAAAGCCAATATTCTCCGGCGTGATTAATGATAAAAGAGTCGACAAGGGGTCTTTTTGCAAGAACCTTCTCCAGTGTCCACTGCAATGGAAAATTAAGCGCTCGATAAAGACAAAGTTCCCCTTTCTGGCTGCTCTCAGGCATCATATATATCTGCAAGAAACAGTAATGGAGACTATTTAAGCTACTTGTCCATAGTATAGCTGTTTTTTTTTTTTTTTCCAACATAACTTTTCCTAGTCAAATCACGAGTAGGACCCCCATTATTGGCTGGTCAGGTCCTTGTCTTATGTCCAGGACATCTAGGATAAATAGTTTTCAAGTGACCATTTTTAGGTGCATAATCTTTTGCGAGGAAATATAGATCTTACTTGGCCAAGGTAGTTGAATACATAGGGATAGGATAGATGCCAGTCCTCATCCAAGGCAATGCCCAGCTGTTGCCATGTCGCTCCCTTGTCATTACTTTTTGCAACTCCTATATCTCCTTGACTGGTTATTGAATTTTTCGTCTCGTAGAAGAGGAAAAGTGTATCCCCCTGGTTAATTCAACGAGGCAAACATTCAACGTATGAAGCTGCTGTCATAAAAAGAATATAGTAAAAAATGGCACCCGATAGATTATTTCCAGAACCGCAAGCTAGAAAGTAAATAAGTTGTTCCTGCACGAAATGCAAAATTACAGACAGGCATTTGCGTGCAGGCACATACAGAAACACAACAGAACTAGTTTCTGATTAAAATTTCTGGTAATAAAATTTTTTTATCAGGTACTTGCACCGTTCGGAAAATGCTTTCTACCCCAGAAAGATCTTGCATCAATTTCCTGATTCTGCGTGCATGACAGATTTCTATAGGGGGCTTCTCCAAACCACACAATTCATCTTTATCTATCCTCATCTTTTCTTGCAAATGCTTATCCTTGGAGTTTTCATCTGGCCATTTAACTAGGATTTAGATAGCATGGCATGGCAAATATTAAGATGAACACATGCAGATAGTCTGAATTGCTGCACTGAGCTCCCTATCTCTCACCATGGAGTTGCTTGAGATACCTTACATAATTGATAAAACCACAAGTTATGGGCCCTTAAAGACATCGGAGAAGCGGCACAGATTTGGTCTCTTTCACCAATTTGCACAGTGGATTACTGGCTTTTCTGTCGGTCCCCTGACTATTTCTATACTCGATGATCAATGATAATAAGCAAATACATACCCCCTTCCCCCCTCTTTCTCGAAGCTCTGATCATTTCAGACACAAAAACACCAAGTGCCAAATAGGAAAGGACACAAAAGAATTTAATAGTAATTTTCGCAAGTGCGATTGCCAAATTCCAGAATCCAGTCCGGTTAAGTGGCACTTCCATGATAAATATTGGTCAACTTGATTACACGGATGACACCACAATCAGAAGCCAGAACTGAACATGTGAGCATTGAGTAAAACAACTAGCAGATACGCACAAAACCAGAGGAGGTTTTAACAAAATACCAAAATGAATCCAGTTAATAAAATAATTACCTGGACATAAATAAACGGGTCAGCAACAAAATTACTGGGGATGCCAGCAACAGAAAGCGAAGCACAAGTGACAACGGGGTTTGCTACAGGCCACGCCGCGACCTCATCTCTCCATTCATTCATCTGTTGCCAATTTCAACCGATAAATCAGAATCGTGACATGTTAATGATACAGGTCAATAAATGCAAATGGAAATAAAACGAAAAATTGACCTCGTCCTATGTGCTGGAAATGAACAAAAATTGAACAGAGTAAGAAATTCTTCAAAAAAAAATAAGCCAATAAAGTCTAAGAGAAGCGAGAAAGAGTAAAAAGCAAAAAGCTTGCAGTTTCAAAACAGCCATTGATCAAAAAAGAAAGACTTGACCACTAATACTTGGCTCGCAAAAAGAAAAAAAGCAAGAAACATGAACAGCCACCGGTCAAAAAAGCAAGAATACTTGTTACAAAAACATTTTAAAAAAAATATTGAATGATTTTTAAAAAAAATATATATATTATTTTAATATTTTTTAAAATAAAAAATACCTTAATCATCACACTCCCCAGTAAACCTAAATTACACTTTATAAAAATCAAATATTCAACACAAAAATCAATAATAAAAAAACCATAAACGGAGGTGAAAATATAACCAGGAGGCCAGTATTTGCTAATGCATAAATGTGCACAAAACACAAAACAAAACAAAAATCACGGTAAAAGAACAGAAAAAACTTACAGCTTCAATTGGTTTGAGAGAGAAAGGAGAGTCACCATAAAAGACACCAATTGACCAAGAACCCTCGTTGTCTTCTTGACAACCAAGTGAGTTTAACCCAACACCAGCATTTGTGCTACGTAAATAAGGCTTACTGAACATAAGCCACGCATAAATCATACCAATAGATCCATACAAAACCAAATACCCCAAAAAGAAAATAAAACCAGTGGGAAAGACAAGAGAAAACAATCTTTGGTGCAACAAATTATGAAGATGATGATGATGATGATGGTTTTCCCATCTCCATCTGCACCAACATCTCATGCTCATATTCCAGCAGCTATAAGTTGTCGTTGTTGCAGTTCCATCGGTGCCATTCACGCCAGCCTCGTAAACACCCATGAAAATGATTATTTACAAGTTTCGGCGAACCCCAGATGGAAAAATTGAAACTTTAGAAGTCTGTGTCTTTACAAGGGAAGGAAGTTGATTTCAAAAGACCTTTTTATGGGCAATAAATATATACATATATGGTTTTTATAATGTTGCTGTTTCAGTGTGTGTTTGATTTTGCGATTGTTGTAGAGATGTGTTGAGCGTGTGTTTTGGATGTAGAGAGTTTGCTATTTATAGTGAATTATTTTTTAAAATATTTTTTAATTTAAAAACATTAAAAGATTTCATTGTATATAAAAATATTTTTAAAACACAAAAATAATAAGGTGACAGAAACAGAAAGAGAAAAATCAGTCTGGTCTTGGAATTTAGGGTTAGGGATTGCTGTGCATGGATGAGCGATGAGTGTCCCTGTCTGGTCATTTGAATGTGTGTGTATGATTCTATGTTGTGATTTGAGAGAGGGGAGGGGGAGTTGCGAGGCAGGTGGGAGAGAGGGGAGGGTTTTTTTGGTATCCCATTTTTCAAGGAATAAATAAATGATGGAATTTAACACGAGATTTTTATCAACTGGAAAGATTAAATAAACATCAAATCAACTGATTATTGAAAATTTTACCATTTCTTCGATAGTGAAGACTATATTTATTTTTTATTTTAAAAATATTCTTTTTGTTTTTTATATTTTTAGATTATTTTAATATGTTAAAAATAAATAAATTAAATTATTTTAATTCATTTTTAAATAAAAGAACAATGAAGAACATAATATATGTTATATTAGTATAGATGATGGAGGGACTTTTTACTTGTAACGTAATTTTAAAAAATTGGTATGTTAATTAAGAAGATATTTTTTCTTTGATTTTTTAAATCAAAATTTGATGTCCATAAAATTTATTTAATTTTTTTAATACATGTTGTCAATAAAGAGTTTTTATTTTTTAACATTCGTAGAAAAAAAATCATGATTCCAATTGATGTATAAATTTACTCGCCTTGAAAAAAATTGACAATGAACAAGGTATCTTCGAGGGGAGGAAATTATTTCATGCACCTCTTTCTGGTAAGTAAGAACTTATCATTCTTCTTCTCAAGCACTCCATGTTTATTTTCTTTATCTCGCATTTATACAACACGAACAATGAGAGAGAATATTTCTTAGAGCATGGAATTTAATATCCATTTTAATGTGTGGTTGCTGTTGTTTTTGAAAAAAAAAAAAACTTATCAAAAATATTTCAAAATAATTATTTTTATTTTTTAAAATTATTTTTGATATTAAAAAAATCATTTTTAAAAAACATTTTTAACAATCATCATGTTTGTTACAAGATTCGAGCCACATAAACTTTAAAATAACATTATTTCATAAATAAGATGATAATATTAAAAAAAAAACATTTAATTTGGTATACTAATTAAATTTATTAGATCAAATAATTTTTAAGCCAATTTAATATAAAATCGAGACCAAATCTTACTCGAAAACCATGTTTGAAAGTACAATAGCAAGTCAAGTTCTTTTCGACTGGGAATTGATTTTTTTTAACTAAATATTAATAAAATATTTCAAATCCCCTCCCGGTTAGTATTATTTTTTTGTTTTTTTAGAGATAAAATAATTATTTTATCATGTAAATAAATATTAAAAAATAAATAAATTGGTGATTCAACTCGACCGAACCTATCTAAAAACACACTATTACAATCCACAATGTTTTCACTCACATATTATAATGAAATATTAATATCTTTTAATTTATTTTATAATTTAAATCTCATCCGGGAGATTTTTTGTCCTGCCCAAAATACTTGAAAACATCCTCGCTAAATTTATTTTTTAAAATTTAATACTCACTTATTACAATTTATCATCATAAAATCATCAATTTAACTATTAAGTAGATGTTTCTAAAATCCTATAAAAATAACTATTTTGCTGCGATGAAAAACTCTATCACCAACTCTCTGCCTACCCGGTTATATAAAAAATAAAAGATAGATATAAAAATATTATCATTTATTATTCCAAAACTTTATTGAGAGTTGGTTGGCACACTGGATTCTATAGCACCACCGGCAGCCATCACATCCGGTGAAGAAAGATTTCAAGAATTTCCTCAAGGGACGAGTTAATCTATCACTTTCACCGTCAACTCAGAGAAACATACAAGATGTTGTATTTGCACGGGGTTTTATCCGCGGAAACGAGTAGTTTGTCCGGGTACACGGTATAAATTCTGAGTCCAACTCGCTCCGGCCTCCAGCTTCTGGCCACCTGAGTTTTTTTCTGTTATTTATTTTATTTACTACCTGGCTGGGTTCATTGAAATGCATCTTTAAAAAAGAAATTCAAAACAGGGAAAGCTAACGTCTTTGTTAATTTGAAATTGCATGCACTGGTTTGACTAGATTTCGTGCTATCAAGTTTTTTCTTGCAGTGGAAGAAAAGAAAGAGATCAATAAGACTCTTTTTTTAATGAATAATACCATGGTGAAATAAGAAGATTATGAAATATTTTATTTATTTAAAAATGAAGGAAAAATTAAAAGCATTAACAGAAACAGCTAAAAATGAAAAGTTGTCGTTTAAGAAAATGCAAATTTCTCGAAATCCACCCCCAGTTCATAAACTATCCAATCCTCCACCATCACTCCCTTTAATAAATAAAAGCTGTGCTGACAGACTTTGCTTTGATGTATTCTAATAGTTTTTTTTGAAAAACAAATGTATTTTTTTTTAATGCTTTCAAATTATTTTGATGGTTTCGTATCAAAAATAATTTATAAAATATTAAAAAAATTAATATATTTCTAAATAAAAATAAAAAAAACTAACGTGGGTATGCCAAAAATCAAGATGTCTTTTTAGAAAAATCAAATTTCTTGAAATTCACCTCATTTCATAAACTATCAAGAGTCTCTGAGAGTATAGTTGAAATTGTTTTTTAAAATGTGTTTAGTTAAAAAAAATTATCAAAATGATATTTTTGTAAAATTATTTTTGACCAACACATGAAAATAATTTAAGAACATAAAATAAAATAAAAAACTTAACAAAAACACAAAATATTTTTTTTTTTTTTGAAACGAAGTAACCAAATCCTCCACCATCTCTCCCTTAAATAAATAAATAAATAAAAGCTGTGCAGACAGACTTTATTTTGGATGTTAGTCTTGTTTGCTCTATTTTAGGCTACCGATAGCCGAATACTATTAGTATTAAGTATTAACCACTGCGCACTATCAGCGATTAACAATGATGCTTTCGAAACTACGACGTTCCGAGCTCTTAATTGGCCAATGGGCTGTGATGGATAAGACCCAAGTGATCTGTTATATTCGATTACAAAGTACAAAATCTTGATTTCGATCACGCTTCCTCCTGATTATTTTATAATATGGCGTCGTGAAGCCTTTATTTGTTCAACTAACCCTCTAATCCCCCGGTCGATGAGGTCATTTAATATTTGCGAATGAATTTATCGAGCACAGCAAAGCAACAAGCCCGAAGGTTTGCAGATAAGAAGTCTTTTGTTAATCGGATCACAGAAACACATCCGAATTTTAAATTAGTAGCGGTCACGCATGACTCGGTTTAATATAAAAATGACGTGGCCCTGAAAATCCAAGCGGTCCAGTAGCGATTAGTATAAGGTTGTCAATACCGTTCCGGTCACCGTTCTGATTTTTCTATTGGAATAGAATGTTCCAGTTTTGGAGCGTTTCGGCGTGTCGTTTCGGCGTTGTACTGTTTATATATAATTAATTTTATATATATAAAAATTAAAATATTAATTTAACAAACATAATTAAAATTCAAGATAAATTAACTTTAAATTATACAGTATAAACACAAAGTCAAACAAACATAATCTCAAAATTAGAAAAAAAAAATCATAAGTTAATCAAAATAAAGAGGAACAGCACACCCGGAACAGTACCGAGACGTCCAGGCCGGAATTTCAAGAACGGGATGGAATTAAACCGAGACGAAAATGAAACCCTTTCATCTCGGTTTTTTTAACGGCACGAAACATTCCAACCAAAACAGAACGGAATTGACAAGACTATTGATAATCTTATTTGCTCTTTGTGGTTGAGATGTTCGATGGCTTATTCATTGAGTTCAGAGGGCTAGTGTGGCTTGTGGTGGTTACTTGTCAAAGATCTCATTCAGTGAAAGCGTGGATTCCCCGGTGATGTTTAAATAAGTATATTTTATAAAGAGCAAAATACATAATGTCTTAGAAATATATGCTCTAAGAATACACAACATTGGACAATGAAGAATGTGATTTTTTAGTTCGAAGGTCTCATGATATGTTTATGAGTCGCAAGTCTTTTTTTAATATATATAGAAAAAAATTAAAAAAAATCATATGTTTCCAGTATTATAAATAAAAAAACAAATATATCTTACATCTCATTAATGAGATAAAAAACATGGAGGTCTCTTAGCGGACCTTTGCATACACCTGCAAGCTTCGGAGAATCATTACATTAATATGAACAATGATTCTAAATGGAGATGCATGATTGTTTATCGTGTTTTTTATACTTGTATTGTAGAGGTTTGTCCATAATCAGACATAAAACCTTAAAATTTGACAAGACCAGACTCTTAAAAATTTGTTTATTTGTCAAGCCCGTGTTTCCTCAAACCTAGTTGATTGTCAGATCCAAGCTCTTTGGTTTTGTCGTGTTCACCAGACTCATGTTTTCCAAAACCTACCCGACTGTCAATCCCAATTACATTAAATATGAAATTTCATCACATAGAGAAAATAGAAAATTATTATGAAATGTCATTTATATTAAAAAAAAACTTATAATTTTTTATCATATTTTCAATAATTGTATTATGGATTGTCCATTATTAGATATAAAATCTTGAAATTTGAAAAGTCCACGTTTTTTGAGTATGACGAATTCACCGTACCTATGTTTTTCTAAACATGACTGATTATCAAGCCCGATTACATTGGATCCAACATGTACGCTAAATCTATTTAAATTTGAGTATTTGGATTACTGAATCAATCCGTGCATCACCAGATCAATTCATATTTGTTATTTTTATTAAAAAAACATATTTTATTTTTAATTTTTTATAACCCGACTAGATTTGGATGGCTGATTAAATCATTAAGATTTGAGTCATTTTAACCATGTCTTTAATAGATAATAATAATGAACCCAATTCAACAAAAAAAACCAATGCAAATTAAACTTCAAAGTGTTGACTATTTTGAGTCAACATACCCAGTTCCTACAACTATCCTTAAAATAAAATTGTTTGGTGGTTTTAGATCATTTTCATGTAATGTAATGATGTCAAAAATAATTTTTAAAAATAAAAAATATATTATTTTAATATATTTTTAAATAAAAAATACTTTAAAAAATTACCTAAAACACCCGTGCTCTCCCGGAGGTTTAGAATTCAAATAATGAAAAATGACTGTACGTATACAAGTAGGACCGGAATATTTCAGGTCAATTGTTACTTGTTTTGCGCCAGGGAAAAAAAACTCGAGGAGGCAGCTTGAACATTCCATGGATACTATAGATTAGCAAAGGGATTAACGTGCCCGTGGAATTAATTTCTATATTGGCAAAACTTATGCCAAATGAAAATCAATTCCGAAACTCCATGGATACTTATTTGATTTTTCCCTTAATTTTGTATGTTTTGTAATTATATTAATATTTTCGTATCAAAAATATTTTTTTAAAAATAAAAATATATTATTTTAATAAATATTATAATAAAAACACTTTAAATAATGTTATTAATGTATCCACGAGCACCCACCATGAACTGAAAAACAATTGTTCATGTACTCATAATTGTTATTATTTTGATAACTTTTTCTAAAAATATAATATATTGATGATCGAGAAATACAATTCAATCAAACAAGCTAATCTAGTTCTTATAACCGGATTAATTATATTTCTTAAACTCGAACCAATAGTTAATAGTTTAGCTTATTTTGCCCAATTCCTCTCTCTCTCTCTCTCTCTCACACGCGCGCATACACACACTCGTTTTAAAATTTAAACCGTGCACGCTCAAATAATTTTTGGTCCAGATTTCTTGGGTGTGTTTGTTAGAAGTTTTTGAAAGTGTTTTTGAAAAAAATTGATTTTTTTTTATTTTTTATTTTAAATTATTATTTTTTGGTGTTTTTAGATAATTTTGATGTGCTGATATCAAAAATAATTTTTTAAAATTAAAAAAATATTATTTTGATATATTTCTAAACGAAAATTACTTTTAAAAACAACAGTACTCCATACGGTTTGATTCCATTTCAAAAGTTGACAGGGACAGGGCAAACGTTTTTGTAGTTTTTAAAAAGAATAGATTTTTTATATTTTATTTTAAATAATTTGTTTTATATTTTTAGATTATTTTCATGTATTAATATTAAAAATAATTTTTTTAAATAAAAATATTATTTTAATATATTTTCAAATAAATAATATTTTTTTAAAAACCCAACCTGAATGAGATTTTCAATCCCTCGCTATATTTGATGCGCTATGCAGGGCAAGAATTTGGAGAAATAAAACTAAGATCAGTTTCATTCTAATTTCATGGCTAGATTTTTATGCCTCCTCTTTTAGATTTGTACGAGCTGATTAGCCCGCTTCGCTGGGTATTTTTATTTATATAGAAAATTAATTGGTTTTATAACTGTTGTATTTTGTTATTTTAATATTTAATTAGTATAATTGTAATTGATAAAATATGCTAAAAATGTTTTTTTTCAACCTAAATGTGATTGAATATTGTTATTGCTAGAGAACTTTTGATAAAATTTGTTAGAAAATTTGCTAAAAAGATGAAATGATTTTTAAGAAATTTGTTGTGACGGAAACTCTGGTTAAAAAAACAAAACAACAAAAGAAACCCGGTTCAAAAAGAACAACTGAGTTAGACAGTAAAAAATTAAAAATACATGTGAAAAAAAGGTCATCGTTTCTTAAAAGAAACAAACAAAGGGTCTAAAATATAAATTTAAATTCAACGCCAAAGTTTTTTTATAAGATTTATTCATCATATTATTATATTAAATATCTTTAAGAATGTCGATATTAATTGTTTTTTCAAGAAATCGTAGGTCATTTTTTTTCTCTCTTTATATATTTTTAGGTGATAATATTAAATAAATATTAAACATATATACTTAGTCTCACATATTATATAGTGTGATCGAAATGGGAAGTGATTTTTATATTTTTTAATTGTAGATAACCTAGGTAAATTTGTTAAAAAAAACAATATGAGTTGCCTTTTCCCCCCAGTAATATTAGATCTGACACATTATAAATAAAAACATTGCAATATTTTTCAAAAAAGGAATATATATTTTTTGTGTTCTATAATTACTTATTTGCTGTCTAAAAAGAATAGTGGAGTCGAAACAGAAAGTGCCTCATATATTTTTTAATTGTATATAATCTAGGCAAATTTGTTTACTTTTTGTTTTTTTGAGTTGTATTTTTTCCCGGGTAATATTAGATTTTAAATATTAAAAATCCATTTTTTTTCCAGAAATACACTTGAACAAAAGAGCACAAAATTAAAATTCGAAGCCAATTGTTTTTTATTTTATTTTATAAGATGTATTCTTCATATTATTATATTAAATGTATTTAAGAATGCTGATATTAATTTTTTTCTTGCAAAAAATCCGAGGTCATTTTTTTGTATCTTTTTATATATTTTTAGGCGATAATATGCAATAAATATTAAAATATATAATAATGACTTGTCTGCCGTTTAAAAGGAATAGTGTAATCGAGACAAAAGTGACTTGCATCGTTTTTTAATTGTAGGTAACCTAGGTAAATTTGTCTATTTTTTGTTCTTGAGTTGTCTTTTATCCCCAGTAATATTAGATATAAAATGACTATTGCTATTATTGCAAAAACAATTAAAATTTTGAAATTTTGACGGAAAAAACACTTAAAAACATTAACAAAAGAGTAAGCAAGAAAAAAAAATTATTCTTATTCTTATTCTTATTCTTATTATTATTATTATTATTATTATTATTATTATTATTATTATTCTAATTAATGAAAGTGGCAGAAATAAAGAAAAGAAAAAAAATCCATGGAAAATAAAATTATTAGGAAAAACATAACAATTATTTGATAAGCATTAAAAATTTAAACAGAGATATTTTATAAGATTTATTCTTTATATTATTATATTAAATGTATTTAAGAATACTGATATTAATTTTTTTCTTGCAAAAAATCCGAGGTCAGTTTTTTATATCTCTTTATATATTTTTAGGTTATAATATGCAATATATATTAAAACATATAATAATGACTTGTTTGCTGTTTAAAAGGAACAGTGTAATCGAGACAAAAGTTACTTGTATCGTTTTTTAAAATTTGGAGCAAAATGTATTTTATAAGATTTATTCATCATATTATTGTACTAAATGTATTTAAGAGTACTGATGTAAATTGTTTTCCTTCAAAAAATCCGCGGTCTTATGTTTTCTCTCTGTATATATTTTTAGACAATAATATTAAATAAATATTAAAATATATAAGCAGTTTAACATACTTTAATTTGACATAAATATTTCAATATCTTTTTTATTATTAGGCGATAATATTCAAAAAATATTAAAAAAATTAAATTATAATTATTAAAAAAAATTAATGATTATTATTATCATTATTATCATTGTCATCATTGTTAGCATTTAAAAAATATTTGTGATGTAAAAAAAAAAAAAAAATTCAAATGATTACTACCAGGAATAAAATTTGAAGACTAAATAAAAAGAAACCCCAATAAAAGAAAAGATAAAAGAAATATCCAAAACAAAATTAAAGAAAAATATATACATGAACTTGTACAATAATAGGGAATAATGCATCCATATATAAATAATAATAACAAAGGAAATGAATTTCAAAAGAACAATTAAAACCATAAGGCCCAAAATAACAATAAAAAATATAATTAATTTAAAGTGAAGGATTAATTTGACAACAATTCATACTTTTGTACCAAAAATATTCAAAGATTTAAAAGGAAAAAAATTTAAAAGTAGAGGGACTGAAATTAAAGTGCAATATATAATGAATTTGAAATGAAGGACAAAATTGAAAACAATATAACCTGTTGTACTAAACAAAATTGAGGGATCTAATAGCAAACCGAAAAATCCAAAGAAGAAGGACTGACATGCAAATTGCATATATATCAATTTGAATGAAAGGATGAAATTGAAGGAATTCGAAACTTGGATGACAGAAATCAAACAAAAGCCAATGGACTGAAATGCATGCACAATAACTCGGGGGACTGAATTTGATTCCGGCTCTGAGGAGAGAGAAAAGAGTACATACCTCTCAACCGACTATATGAGAGTCCACGTTGATATTTGAAGAGCACGCACCGCCCCATGATATTCAGGGAAGGGTTGCGAATTGTTATCACCGGCGGAGGAAAAATTTTCACCTCCTAACGATGCCGCACGCGCCGCCTGAAGAGATGGCGGGACAAAAACGCGCCGACGCGCCCGTACGGCTCCCTAACAACGCTGACGCAAGCGCACAATATCGTCGTGGTCAATTACTAAAGAGCCCCTGACTCCAACGGCTGGATTTTGTCGATTCGGGGGGTTACGGACGTCATAACACATATTCCAAAATATTAAAAAAAGAAACGGTTCCGGCGGGCCGGACCGGTCCGTACGCGTGCAATTACACCTATAGCCCTCTGCATAAACTGTGATTTTGTCTTATTATCGGGAGTTTTGACGCCATTACATTGTTCACAACAGGTAAAATAAAAAAAAAAAGGCAAACGTACACGTGCGAAGCATAATTTGTAAATATCCAGTCCACAGTGATATTACTCTCAATGTACAATAAGAACGCGAGCTGTTTTAGCTTATACTGTAATTCTTGATTCTCTCCATCATATTTTAACCATTCCCATCTACTCAATAAACACATTCTAATAGAGGATAAATCAATGATACTTCATGATCATATATCTTCCGCCACATTATTTATATATATATTTTTAAAAATAAAATCAAAAATCAAAAAACCACATTTTTCTTATAAATAAAAGCAATATTAGGCTTTAACTAATTAACATGCAAAGGGTAAATCAAACCGCTGGTTTAATTAAAAAGGGAAGGTCTGGAAATCTAACTGCAGTTACCAGCTTGGGTCCAGTAAAATGATCCGTACACGTCATTGATTTGACTGCCTTTAGCAGGGTCATGTGTTGGGAGAAGATCGATAGCTCCAAGGTGTGTGCCCCAGCCCCCCCCCCCCCCCCCCCGGCACACACACAGCCATCAAAGCTCCTGCCTCCTGGTCAAGTGGGCAGAAACCTTCTGCATGCCAAATGTTTTCCATAAATCGCATCTGGATTGGAAATGAAAGGGAAAAAACAGCAGTTGACAGATCCAAAATGGCTGAGCTACCTCAACCACTTTCCCCTAGATGAGAAGAATGTCTATTATCGTTGCAACACGAGCCAGGATCAAACTCGTATTTCGACCATGATTGAGCCATGTAGTGGTAGAATGTGGTGAACCGGGCATAGCCCTTCTGGCCTTAACCCCCCGAAACTCTTCTCTTGTGCAATTTCGGGTTAGCTCTTCTCTTGTGCAATTTCGGGTTAGCTCTTCTCATGATACGGCGGGGCTCTCAGAACAGCCACCACTGGAATTCGTACCAGTAGAAAGGAGGATTTTGTTGTCAGGGAAATAAAAAAAAAAGAGTCAAGATATTTGATTGCTTGGCTAGACACGAGACGATGACAATAATACATGGCAATAATAGAGATGAGCTGGAAAGATTAAACAAGCACCGACAGCAGAGAAGACTCGAACAGCGAACAGCCCCATCTAGCTAGTAACCAAAGCTTAGCATTGATACTACCATGCTTACTAGAGGAACAGTTATATTGTCATCTACTATCTCTGTGATCGGAAGGGACTCTACAACAGTTGCCACTAAAGCGACTAGAGCCACTCTCTGAAATGTCCATGTCCAATCCAACTGGAAATATCCAAGAGCTGAATAGTAGTACAGCATCCTAGTTGTGAAGACAACAAAGAAAAACGAAGTCTAATAAGCACTTAATGGTGCACAGTAACTTAGTCCTAGATTAAATTAATGACCTTGACTGGCTTGAATTTAAGGAGATCTGAAACATACCCGATTGAAATCAAGAAGCCACAGATGAACATAGATATGCTACCAGCCCAGCTCTTGTGTTGATTGTAAGGAAGCTTCATTGACCCAAATCTTCTACCAATTATATCAGCCACACCTAGATTCCACTAAAGAGAAATCAATCGATAGTTTCAAGCAGGAAGAGAAAGAAGAACATGGTGGAGTTTGAACAAAGCAGATCCATGAGGTTTTTAGGCTATACCATCCCCGCCACACATCATGGCCAAAGAGATTACCCCAGTTGGAGACTCACGCCAAAAAGCAAGAGCACAGAAAATCAATATCAAAACATAATACAAAGGTCCCCTCAGCAACTCCCTGTTAGAAAAAACAGCAAAAGATCACCGGATTTGCTTGTTCAGAAGAGGAACGAAAAGCCTGTAACAAACCAATGAGATAATGAGATAAATTACTGTGGGTTTCCTTCTCGAGTGACAGATTTAATGAGCCCTTCATCAGTAACCAAAGAGAAGCCGTGTACAATAAGCCTTAAGCAATTCACAAGAGGCACTACAGAAGCAAAGTAGCGAGCCTGTGTTGAGGTGCTATTCTTGGATCAAACAACACGAAGAACTGAGGTATAAGTTAAAGCAAAAAGAACTCAAAACTCAAATCACAAGATAATCCCAAGATTTAATTTTTGAGGTTGAATTTCAAAGAAATCCCACCAAGGATTGATACCTGAAAATAGGCCAGCAAGCAGCAAAAAGCAAGCCTGAAAGTATATGAACTAGTTTTCTGCTCAGACTCTGTTGAATGAGGTTTCGGTGATTGAGAGTATCAAAAGTGAGAACGAGACTGTAGGCACCAGCAAGCACAGCAGCCGTGGCACCGGCGTCTTGAAGTAGCGGTGCGGTGGCGGGAGTGAGGGAAGAGCGAGGAATGTGAGGAGGAAAGGAAACGGGACGTCGGAAACGAAGAAGTACCGGAGGATGGGGGAAGAGACAGTGAGGATGGGGAGAGACGTGGATAGCGGTGGTGTATTTGTGGACGTTGCGGCGTAAAAAAGAGTGAGAGGGGGTAAGAGGACGAGACCGGAGAGCCATTGTTGTTTGTTCGGGCAATGGGCAGCCTGAGGGTATCTTTCGTACTGATTTGATGCCTATAATGGCGACCGCTTGCCCTCCTTTAAGTTGTCTTCTCACCGTTCATTTATAGATGTTTTTATAAAAGTGACAGTGATTTTATTTTGAAATATATTAAAATAATATTTTTATTTTATTTTTCTAAAATTAATTTATATTTTTATATTAAAATAATTTAAAAATATATAAAAATTGTTTTTTTATAGAACTGTTTGGACGCAATCACTGCCAAGTACAGTAAAAGTAAATCTAAGACATACCTTAAAGTAGAGAAACACTAGCTCAGGCAAGAGCTATAGATTTTTATTTTTTAGGTACGAGGCACAGTTTTCCAGACCGATTCTGTAATAGCCCAATTTTTAAAATAATTGAAATTTTGTTTTTTTAATATGTAGATATTAAAATTGTTTTTTATTTTATTTTATATCAGTATAATAATAATAAAAATAAACTATTTTCAAATAAAAAGCTCAATATGAAACCGTGCCTTACTTTCTCAGAACCAAATTATAATCATAAAAGTTCCCATTTCAAATAAAAAGACTCAACTGTGAAGCCGGGCCTTACTTCTCATAACCAGGCCTTGAAAAATTAGAGATCGCGACATTTAGTTGCGGCCATGAGGGGATGAAAGAGATATTTCATGAAAGCAGGCTGCATAGTTCAAACACCTACAAGTGATACAACAAATGAGGTTTCGAAGCACAACACTTGAGAGGTTTTTCGAATTGAGATTAAATTAAAATTTGATAATTTCGTCTGATATTAAATATATATTAATGTTAAAAAATATAACTACTTAAACATATTTTCAAGCAAAAAAACATTTTAAAAAACAGTCTTCACTGCTCTTCCCTCCACCCGCAAGATTTTTTGGAAAAACTATAAATCATATAAAAACAAACAACTTTTAAAGTTATATTCAGCCTAAGAACAGCTCAAACCACACCAAGAACAAGAGTGGGTTGGATTGAGAAAGCTGTAATTCTCGACAAGGGTTAATCCAACTTTCGACTCTTACCAGGTTATCTCCAAGAGAGGAATAACGAAAATTAAAGCCTAATTCTGACCCACGTTTTGATCCTACAATCTAATGAAACCATAAAAAAAAATTGAATGCAATTGTAGCTATAGTGAAACAACATACATTTTTAGCTAATGGTAATACAAAAATTGGAGCGGCAGCAATAAACACAATAGCTTGAAAGGGGCTCTGAACAATTATGTCGTTGCTTTCTTACGGGCAAATCTTTGCAAAGCCGTTGGTAACGCAATCTCCTCACCGATTTTCCGCTTCTTTTTAGCCACCTTTTCTTCCTCTACCATTTGCTGGTCCAAGAAAGGTTTCTTGGCCCTTTCAACAATCTCCTTTTTCTTTACTGCTATTTTACTTGGCTTATTCCTCCCCTTTGTTTTCTTCTTCATGGCAGTTCCCTTGGCTGCTTCAACAGCTGTTTCCAAATCCGCCTCCATCTCTTTCTTTGTTGGTTTCTCCTTCTTCTTTGCTGACTTCACTGTACCAATCTTTGAAGGGTCCAGCATGATTGTCTCCGGTGGGAGCTTGTCAAGAAGAGAGTGAATTTCCTTCTCTCTTCGTTGTTTAGTTGTTTCAAATGGGTTTGCTAACCATGTGTCAAAGTTGGGTTCCCCTGAACCTGGGATAAGAATTGAAGACCATCCCATGGAGTGCCCTATGCCTAGAACATCTTCGTATGGTCGAAATGCAACTTTCCGTATCTGATAACCTTTCACAATAGAGTGACCCATATATCTGCTGTAATTCCGTGATCCAGAGAAATCTCCAAAAATCTGAACAAACGATCCAGTTCCAGCAGCAAGTAAACCTTTTTGACTGAAGTCCAAGGTTTTTGCATGGCCTCTTATAGTTTGGAGAACCTCAAATTTCCTCACGTCCCAAATCTTAATTTTCCTTTCCTTGCCAGACGTGGCCATGAGATGGCCATCAGGATGAAATGCCATAGCTGTGATTGGCCCAGGATGACACAGCATCTTGACAAGGGGGACCGCGCTAGTGGGCTTCCACATGCTTACTGTACCACCTGAATGACCCAAAGCAACAACCCCATTGAAAGGATTGGCCTGCATCACATCAGTACGGCCTAAACCTGTCCGGAAATTGCCTATCATCTCACCCATTGTAACATCTTGGTATCGCAGCTGCCCATATTTGTTTATTGACGCCAGGAGAAAGTGGTTTTTCAGAAACTGAAGCCTTGTCACTGCACCATGTTCCTGTAAATAATGTAAAGTAATCCCATACTTGAGAATTTATAAAACCATTTGGAATTGTGGAGCGTAACAAAGAATTGAGCTTGAAATTTGCATAAAAAATCAAGAATATAGCAGTGCAGTATGGTGAACCCTGATATTCGAAGGAAGTGTACTGTTATGCAGGATGGTGTGCCTAATTTCATGATGGTGCAAAGACAGTCAATGCAAGTACAATAAATTGAATTCAAGGACTGATTTACAAAAAGTAACCCTACTTATTTTGCAATGAAAAGAAAAAATCATACCAGTTCATTCAGACACAAGAAATGAAACCACAAAGTTGTGTTATATCAGGATAAATATTTAACCGGGTCTCGCAAAGTTGCTGATATAAAAAAGCCTCTGCAGCTTACAGAGATAAATTCATCAATAGAAAATCCACTGACCTTTAAACAATGAAGTTCAACGCCATCCCTGTTATAAATATATGGGTACCTATGATAACTCGAAATTATTAGTTACATATAAAGTATATTAAAATGCTCATCATTTGGGCAAGAAGCTATAACACAGGGTTTTTTTTATGGGAAAAAAGCCATACTTCTTCTGGGCAGCAGCAAAGAACATCTCATTGTGCAAAAAAACGACATCACGCACTGTTTCTCTAACCTGAAATAATAAAATTATTTAGCACACCAGCTAATTTCCAGTCAAAGCCTAAATGGCCTGGTAAAGAAAAATACCAGTAAAACATAACAAATAATGGTGGCATATAAAAATCCATCAGGGCAATTTATATAAAAGGTCTCATCTAGAATCCAGTTGCATGTCATTATAGCTTGGCAGCACCAGGACACATGCCTGAATCTCTTTAATTAAGCTCATATTCTTCATGTCAACAACAGCCAAGTGCCCCTTGCGGCCAGCAGCTGCCATGTATCGACCACTTGAAGTGAAATCCAGAGTGTATGGACCAAAGTCTGGACATTTCAGTAAAAATAAAAGTTTCAGAAGTTTTATTCAAGCCATTAGCCAACAGGTTATTTCCAGGCAAGAATGTTACATAACCTGACTAAAAAAAAAACAAACAAACAAAGGCAAAATTGATTTAGAGGAAATATGGCTCAAGAATTTTAGAAACAGAATTTTGTGCTCTTGCAATAATCATAGTTTCAGGACTAATTAGAGGTCATAACAAAGACCTAGCACAACATGGATAAGAAAATGTGCAATGTTTTCCTGAAAGACAATAAGAAAAACCGCACTATAATTTCCAGCATTTCATCTCCCTGCTTGTTCTTTTACGGAATCCAAATTGATATGTGAAAAGATGGGATTCAAATGCATACAACATGCGTTGCTAAGTTATTCACTAAGGTAGCCAGGAAAGTTGCCTTCATAAACACTCTTGGCTAAAATAATTTATTCTTGGCTAAACCATTAGAAAGAAATCACACAGCAGACATGAACCTGGCAAGACTATATCATATTGATTCTTTGCGCTTGAGATATCAACTTCACTGCCGATTGTGTCCTGTTTGATCCTCCAAGTCTTCTCTATCCCCTCAGCCTCCAGATAGCCTCCCGCACTTGGCAAAAGCCACTGATTAAAAAGGCACATATTATAGAGTACTCAAATACAGAAATAGAAATGCATTGTGTAGTTTCTGCCAGAGAACAGTGGAAGGAATGGCATAAAAATCCAGTACACATGGAACGCTAAGAAATTTGAAGGAACAAAGATATATCCTATTAACAGGTAACTCGTAGAAGAAATTTGACCAATAAATTTTTTATAACTAGAGAAGTGAAGAAAAGGAGATCCACCTTTTCAGTCTTGGCTGCAGTTTTTGCAGATGTTCCATATAAATTTTCTCTAGTATACAGTTGACCCTTAAGCTTTTTGTCTTTTAAAACCTGTAGATAGGGAGAATCAAAATCAAAATGCAATAAAAAAATCCCTCCAGAAAAGAAAAAGTTCTTCGACTGGAAATGCTGAGCACCAATTTCTGACCTCCAAATCAGCACCTTCTCCTCTAAGATACTTCTTTACTTTCATATCCAATTCGTGAGATAATTCCTGCAAACAGAAACTGACCACGATTAGTTCCTATAGCCTTAACAAACATGTAAGCAAATAACAGCTGTAACAATCAACAGGTTATGAAAAAGCTAGACGATTGCATAAACCAACCATTTCAACAATTGAAGATGTTTTTTTTTTCCTGTAAATCAAAGAAACGAATTACCTGTTCAAGAGGAGGCAAAATATCCTCAGGGTCACCATTTTCTTGTTTCGCACCCATCTGGCCACTTAAATTTTATGTTCCTAAGCTGCAGAATCAAGATAGCTATCAATTAACCACTCAATATTCACAAAATACGTATACTACATAAATAGCCAAAAAAATTCATCTAGCAGAATTGCATGAATTCAACATCAAGCAAGCACACCACGAATACGCAAACCCTTAATTTCCAAGTTAATTAATGCCAAAAATACATATTGAACGTTGAATTTCCAAACTTTGGATTGAAAGCAATAAAAAATACAGAATAAAAATTAAGGAAATAAAACCCAGATGACCTAAACACAGCTAATTGGATTACTGTTTTCTTTCTTTTTTCTCAAAAAGTAAACAAAAGCTAAACAAAGACATCAACACTAGCCCAGGAAATAAACTCTATGTGCCCAACTTGTAACACACCATTACACAAAACCAAGTTGGTGTAAACAGGTATAAAACAAGCCAGAATACATGAAATTTAATGAAGAAACTGTTTCTAGGGTTAGAGTTGATACCTGTTCAGAAGCAGCAGACTACTTGGAGGAGAGATGCTTTTAGGGTTTTTGGTAAAACAAAGAAAAAAGCAATATCTTTATGCTTGAAGTTCAATAATGCTTTCCTTATGGACGCAAGGTTGATGAAAATTGTAGCAACCGTCTATGCCTGAGTTGAAAACATGACCTGCTGTTATGGAGGTTTTTAGGGTTTTGCAGTTTCAGTTTGGCTGGGTTGTGAAAATGGTAAAAAGGAAATAAGAGAAAATAGAGTTGGGCTATTATTCAAAATGTGGGCTTTACCCTGGGCTTGATATTGTTCTTGTTTGGGCTCTCTGTACCGTTTATTCGCCTACCTGCCCAATAGCAAAGGGAGCCCAATCCTCTTTTCCAAGGGGTTAAGGGGTTGGCTGTTGCTATGTGCCATGTAAGATCGTTGAACACACACACACACATTTTAATCGATTAGATTTTTATGGAAATTGACTTTGACTTTTTTTTTTTTTGGTAAAGATCGGGTGTACGCCCTAACTTGTTAATTTGTTAACGGGACGCCAACTTGAGACCCTTGGGGGAGGAGAGGCGGTTGATGTACAATTCAACCCTAACTTGTTTTATTGCGATTTTTAAAGAAGGTACGTTGGGAGAACTTAGAGAATTAAGAGGAACAATTATTTATCAAAAAGAAAATACGTGGGGCGTTTGATAAACTAGGTTAGCACGTATTTAATTATTTTATATTATTTAGAATTTAATCTTGTTGATAAATAGTAAAATATGGAAAATAATACTGGCATATTATATTGATGATAATGAATTAAGAATATAATAGTTAATTATTATTTTTTAAATAGCGTTGAATATATTATATTTATGAATGACATATTTAAAACTAAAGAGATTTATCTCAAAAATATTTTTATAACTATCAATAAAAAAATATAATATAACTATCAATAAATGGCTTATCTTAGCACTCCAAAAACGAATTTCCTTGGTCAACTGAACACATTTTACTGTATTTAAGAACATTTTAGCCGTTATAAAAATTCAGTGAACAGTGCCAGATTGGCTCTGAAAAGAACGCCCTCGCCGCGGAATTTTAACAGAATATCCACCCCCAGAAAAATCCACTAGCACACCAAAGCGTTGACATTTCAGTCTTCGTCATCATTAGCTTCCTCAGGATTTCCCCATTCCCACTGTCTTGCCATTACGAACGGGCAGGGTAGGTTCCACAATAAAGAAAGAAAGAAACCATAGAAACCACCATTAGCACTGTTGTACACCACGCTTCAGTTGTTTGTACCTTGCAGAACTCCAAATACTGTCCGATTTCTCCGGGTTTTCCTCAGGTTTGTTCTTCCAATACGGGGGTCATGCAGGGAACTGTAACATGCGGGTCATGGATCCGGGGACCCGAGAACTTGAATCTTGTTGTGCTTGGCAAGTCATTGAAGAAGAGAGACTCTGCTTCTCCTTCTGTGCTTGAGATATTCTCTTTTGACCCCCAAACAGCTTCTCTCTCAAATTCTCCTCAGGTTTGCTCCTCTAATATTGTTAAACGATGGAAAGGGAGTCCCTTTATGGTTTTTCAAATTTTGGGTATTAATGGGTTTGTTTCATTGAAAAACAAATTGGGGTAGGATTTTGTAAAATGGTTTTTTTGGGAGGTTTGATTAATTTCTTTTTCTCTCTTTGATTGATGGGTTTTGTTTAGGTAACTTATGTTTTTGAAGAAACAGAAGGTGAACCAGTGACAATTGCAGTGCATCCAAGTGGAGATGATTTTGTGTGTTCTACAAGTAAAGGTGGATGCAAGTGAGTTTCTTGGTTTTCGAACTTTATGAACACTTCATTAATATAGAAGAATTCTTTTAAGAGAAATTATGTTTTTTTTTACATTCAAAAGATTCACTCGAAGCGAAGAATGCTTATCTGAGCTCCCTAATTTATTGGAAAGATAGTTTCTTTTTTAGTTGAATGAGTTCAAAGAGGTTCTAGTGTGTGAACTGGATGTGTTTTTCCTGGCTGCTGAACAAGTTTTGTAACATGGGGTTGATTTGTGTTGTGGCTTACAGATTGCTTGAGTTGTCTGGTCAAGAAACAAAGTTAAAGTTGTTAGCCAGAGAATTACCTCCTCTCCATGATGCTGGACCACAGAATTGCATGGCTTTTAGTGTTGATGGGTCTAAATTTGCCACTGGTGGGGTGGTAAGCAATAAATTTGTGGCTTGAACCACGATTATCACTGGCTTGCTTTTGCTTGTGTTCCAGATGTTTGTATATATAGCTGACAGGCAGTATGGTGTTTTTTATTGCTCAATCATAGGATGGGCGTCTAAGAATTTTGGAATGGCCGAGTTTGCGCATCATTTTGGACGAAGCAAAAGCACACAATTCTGTCAGGGATATGGATTTTAGGTCAGTGTTTCTTTTGCACTCAAGTCCTGTGTAATAACTTTTTGTTTTGTGCGAATATATATCTGGATATATGTGAAAAACAATGCATTCAAATGCTTGTCAGTATATCAACAACTTTGCTGTCATGAAATGTGCTTTTGAAGAAATAAATACAGACTAAGCCTGTTTTTGGAGGTTTTATAGAAGAATCTGATGGGGCAATAAAGTTTTTTTCTTTTTTGTCAATCCTAGTTGCTGAATTGTATGCCTTTGTTTGTCTATCATATTCTAGCCTGGATTCAGAGTTCCTAGCTTCAACATCTACTGATGGGTCAGCAAGAATATGGAAAGCAGAAGATGGTTCAGCTGTGGCTACTTTGACTCGCAACTCAGTATGTTATATTTAGTCTAGGGATTTGTGATGGCGTGCTTCAGATTTTGGTTGTACCATGTTGCCAATCTGGTTCTATATATGCCTGCAGGATGAAAAGATTGAACTGTGCCGATTCTCCAAGGATGGGATGAAACCATTTTTATTTTGTGCTGTGCAGAAAGGTATAGTCATTTGTTGTTAGGAGTAACAATGTAGCTTATCATTATATTTAGCCAATCATTCTAAACTTTATGAATATCATTTATTCAGGGGACAAAGCTGTCACTTCAGTTTATGACATAAGTACATGGAAAAAGATTGGGTATAAGAGGCTACTTAGAAAGCCTGCTGCCATAATGTCTATCAGCCTGGACGGGAAATATCTTGCTCTGTAAGCAATTGCCATTTACCCATCTGACATTTGCAATCAGTTATCTTGGATTCTGTAATAACTGAACTCATTTACTATTATCCTTGTTTATCGTTTAGAGGTCACGAATCAATTTCATTTTATATTTTTTCAATTCGAGTCTTCAATCTGCCAGTAGTCACCAAATACTTTCTCCCATCATTGTGAAATGGTTTTACTGTGCAAAATCTTGTTCTCGTAGTAAAATAGATAATTCAACTTGACGTTCAAATATGTTTAGGATAGGAGCGCAGATATGTCTTAGAAGCTCACTCTCTTACTGACTGCAATGACTTTGAGAAAGCTATGTGGTAAATTTGCAGCAACCTGGCAGCATAGTTTGCTTGCAAAACTGTGAGAACCAATATTAACATGCTGATTTTTCAATTATAGAGGAAGCAAAGATGGAGATGTCTGTGTGGCAGAAGTAAAGACAATGGAGGTTTCCCACTTGAGTAGGAGACTGCACCTGGGTACATGCATTGCATCTCTGGAGTTCTGTCCTAGTCAAAGGTAAGGCTCCTTGACTCTTTTTGCTCAGTGATTAGAGATGAATAACAAGGACCCTTTAAATTTCACCCTGTCTTGATCCTTATTCCTTTAAATATAGTTTTCTTCTTTAGTATCTTTGATGCACTTTCGTTCGCTATTTGAATGTCTGGACCGGTATAAATGTAAGTTTACCGGCCACCATTTCATGATCCGAATTTGTATATGTGATCAGTGATTAGCTAAATGTTTAATTTGAGAATTATCACAAATTGATTGGTCAAACATGTCGATTGATGCTACTTGCAACCAATTTTATCATTCTTTCCTACTGCCTCTTCATGAGTTAATTCACCTCTGGGGTTTTCTGTGCAGAGTTGTGCTTACTACTTCCAGTGAATGGGGAGCAGTGGTAACTAAGTTGAATGTTCCTGCAGATTGGAAAGGTTTCTCTCTCACTCTACACCTGCACATATTTACATATGTTAGATGTACGTATCCTCTAAGTAAAGAGACTGATTCTTCCTCTCACGTGCAGAGTGGCAGATTTATTTGGTTCTCGTAGGACTATTCCTGGCGTCTGCTATTGCATTTTACATTTTCTTTCAAAATTCCGATTCATTTTGGAAATTCCCACATGGAAGTGATCGGCCTAGAGGGCCGAAGTTTGAGATTTTAGATCCACAGTACTCTGAAGATGCATTTGGGCCTCTAGACATGTGAAGTGTTTTTAGCACGATGACCAGAAGGCAAATTAAGCACTTTCATTCTCAAGGTGTTTTAAGAATTTGATCCATTGTAACATTCAATTTGATTATTTTTTAGGAAAAAGTAGCAGAGTAGGCTGCTTCCCTGTTTTTTTTTCCCCTTCTCCCCTTGTTACTTGAATTATGTATACTCACAGAAATTGAAACAGGAAAAGATAACCAAGTCTTGTTTTTGGACTTCAAAATATTTTGTTAAATAATAAAATTTCACATTTCAATTTCAAAGTGAAAAGGGCTTAACAGAGAAAACAGTTTGAAGGGGAGGAGGGTTGAAGGAGGCTCTGATTTTTGACAATGAAGAAATGTCATCTATATAGAATTTTCAAGCAGATCTTGATAGTACTTCAGGATCCATCCATTGATGATCTCAATTTCTATGTTTCTCTGCAAAACTACCCATTCGGGATCACCAACTGTGGCCGGCAGTAAGTCCATGCAATGAGCACCTGCACGATAAAAACAACAGATCATTATCTGAGAATGACCTGCTGATAACAAAAGGTGTCTAGCCTTGTCGAGGTGCCAAAATTCTGGCTCGTTTTTTGATTCCTTGGAAATATGAACTGGATTTAGAACGGGAAACATGAATTACCTTTAGTAGTATACACTGCCAGTATGCCATCTGATATGTTTTCCAGCACCCTACATGATTACAGATGATAAAAACATGTAACGTATGATGCCAATATGCCAGAAAAAAAGACTTGAAAGCAAAAAAAAAAATTGTAAGAACACCAAAGGTAGATTAATCACCCTCCACTGCTATAAGGGTCACGAAGGCCATTGGAGAAGATAATGTTGCTGCCAAACCTCCTGAGAACCTCTTTAAAATGCTGCAGTTTTCACATTCAAAAGGGAGAAAAAGAGAAGGGAGCGCATATCAGCTTCTAAATTGCAACTATGAACATGCATGAACGCGCTGAAATTTCAGACATAAGTTTGAACAACAGACATGACCACCATAATAAGTTGTTATCCAATGAGGCCTTGGGGGGACTCCAAATGTTCTTTTGCATTCCTCGATGTACTCCTTCAGATCAAATGGATCTGCTGGAAACATAGTGTCGTTGCTACCACGGCCGATCGGTATCACAAGTTCGCTACATGTCTATTAAGTCCCAGAAAAAAGAATTAATTGGTATTGATCATGTAATTTGCTATAATGCTGGATATACTAACTGCGAACCTTACCTGCCAACTCCAGCCATCCAGTGTTTCTGCTGAGAAGAATGCGTCTAGATTATAGCAGGGCTTTTTCCCGAAGTACGCAGCGACCCCAGAAAATATCCTGTCAAGCACATCACTTCCTTCTGGTGCTGAATCAATTCCTTTGCAAACAAGATCAACTGGATATCTTGGAGGTCTATCATATTGAGCTGCTACCGAAAACAAACTGTCCAGAAAGTTTTTCAACTCTGCAGCAGCCTCCAGTGGTCTGTTGGTCAAAGTTGGAAGGAGTAAAGACACTGATCAATCAGAAACTAACTCATTGAATCGAGTTAGCAATTAATAAATCATGAGAAATGATTAATTACTTGCAAGTATTGAACTTCTTTTGAAGGATTGAAAGACCATCTGCTTTAGCGGCAACTTTATCAATTTCAAACCATGACTGTTTTATGGTTTCGTAGCAACTCTCACTCGATTCCTGCGATAAACAAAATCAAAACAGTTACAGTTCAAGACATTTTTTAGGCTGGAAAGTTAGAGAGAAATATGGTCAATTAACTTAATCTTCTCACCTTGAAATCCTTTGTCACGACTGTATAGTATCCATTGGAAGGGGTGATATTATCAAAATAAAGAACTGGGGCAGAAGAGGCCAGTGCCCCCAGTGCAACGTGAGGGTATTTCAGGCGAAACCAAGCAGCAAGCACTATAACAAAAATGAAAATTGATCAAACCATGTTTCTATATTGATTAGGAAATTAACTGAATTTTGAAATTTATGATAATTTACTTACTTCCTCCATATGATCCTCCAAAAACTATAACCGGGGAAGAGTCGGCCGAATATTTTTTCTTGATGTGTAGGATCACTTCTGCATAATCTGCTAAAGTTTGAGCGGAGCTGAAGTATCCACGTAGGTTTGCATCTTTCAATGCTTCCTCTCTTGATAGAAAGGGGATGGATTCTCCATAAAACCGATGCTGCATTGGAAATTATTAATAGCTGCTCTATCAACTGTGTTTCAAATCAAAAACTCTAGCTAGAGTCAAACATATTCAACTTGCTTAGAAGCTGCCCCAGAGGGATTTCAATCTCGAAAGCCGAAAAGGGAACATTTTAGCAAAAAGAAAAGATCAAATTCTCCAGAAAAATTTCTGCTCACCTCTATGTACACCTGTAAAGCACCAAATCGAGCTGCATTATCAGAGAGGATTCCAATATAACCAAGATCATCATTCAAAGAAGACTCCTCGCCCAAATAGACAAATATCGGAGCCATTGTATTGGGACCCCTCCAATGCTTGAAGCTCAGAACATATCTATGCTGAAAAGTCTTATAACTTTCAGGCCTGTAATTGAAGTGATCGAGTGTTTGATTATAATAAAAAGTTCTAAACTTTTGATGCGACGAGGCCAAAGACTGGAGGTTAACTTCTCCATCGTGATTCCTCGCACCATAAGGTCCTCGCACCCCAAGTCTTGGTACTTTTGACGGTGAAACACAAAGCACACATGTTACAGAGCAAAGAAAAAACAGCCATGGAAGATGCCATGGAGCTTGGATTCTTGGACCTCTGGTGGCCATTTTTCTAGGAGCAATGGATTTTCTTTGTTTGATTCCTACAAAGAAAACTACCCGAGTATTATTAAGACTAGAGTTGTAGTCAAAGTCCAATGGTTTATTGTGATTATCCCTTTACATTTGTTGTTTAGTCGATGTTCTTCTGTGATCCGAATCTTGATTGATTAAGAAGACACTATCCATGTTAGACAACGTAACTGTTGCCATAAGCAATGGCTTGAGGGAAAAGTTACAGCTGGGATTGTTCAAAGTCAGCTCGAGAAAGGTTTCTTTGGGATCCATTTTCGAAAGCTCGAGCCTTTAGTAATTTTTTATAGAGTTGAATAAGATATGTAATTTGAGGATTTTTACAATTTAGTGTATAAACATTTATTTTCTTCAAATATTTGTATCAATTCTTAAAACTATAACAATAAATTAAAAATTGGAGAGGTGACAAATATGGCTTATGCTGAGGTATTATTTTATGGCTTGTTTTGTAACTGTGTTTTTGAACAAAAAATTATTTATTATTTATTTTAAACTAAAAAATGGTATTTTATATTTTTTTATGGGTTGATATTAAAAATATTTTAAAAAAATAAAAAAATAAATATTTTAATATATTTCTAAAAAAAATATTTAAAAAAACAACTTACAGACCAACACTAATATTGTATTCATGGCATGGATATCGAGGGGTGGCGTGGCAGATGAGTGATAATGTGGCATCTATGACAAAGGAAAACAATTTTAGAGAGAAAAATCTCTCTTTATTATTTTTAATTTTTCTTTAAAGTGTGGAACTCTTTTTTAAAAAAAAAACCCTCGATTCTTGTTAATTTTTTTATATTTTAAAATTTTTTAAAAAAGAAGTTATTCTTTTAAATTTGCTACATTATCCGTTAATATCGTTTCATCCATGCCATTTCATCGAAGTTTTCAAGTCATACCCGGTACATATTAAAGATCACATGCTCATTATTAATATTATTTTTTAATTAAATGTATATTAAAATATCTTTTAATATATTAAGTTGATTAAATTCCCATCAAGGCTATTTATATCAATATTATCACAAAAGAAACTCTTTAGAATAATTAATTTTTTAGGATCTACCTTGTGATATAAATTAATTTTCATTTATCAAAACAAAATTTATATTTGGAATACATGCACTCGCCGATTATTGTCATAGGAATTGATCAACAACAAATCCATTTCACATTTACTCAAAACTTTCACATAAAGAGCTATAAGCTATAAAAATTAAAACCAACAAAGTTTGAACCAACAACAAAAAAATTAATTAAATACAACCACGTAAAACATCAAACTTCTTGAGAAAAAAAAACACTTATTTCTTCGTTTAAATACAATTAATTTTTCAAATAGTTTTTTTCATTAAAATATATATAAAAAAAAATATTTATATTATTCAAAAATATATATTTGAGTCTTTAATAAAATAGCACCTGCCGATTGGATATGCTCTTAAAACACTGTTTCATCGCAATGCGGAAAAGAAAATCTAATGGCATTTTGGAGAATCTTCCAAAAGGCGATCCCCTTTACAAACCCATGAAGTACAAGCTGATAGTGCACTTAGTCTCTCTTTTCTCAATTTTGTCTCATTTTAATCCCTTTATTATTATTTACTCTAATATCATCCCCATTTCCTTATTATATACCAAGATATCATTTTTCCAGTCGATCAATGACCTTCAAATATTATTTATTATGAGCTTATTACGTACCATTTGTTTTTTTTTTTCTCGTTTTTTTAAATAAGGAACAAAAAATAAAATTATCAATTTATAAAATTAAAAAATATAATATCTTTATCTTATTGACATGGTTAATGTATTGTAGTTTACACCATAGCATAGTCGTTAAACATGAATGTTATATAGAAAAATAAAATACTTGTATCATCAACACAATTTTATTTTATTTTAAATAAAATATTGTTGGACTAGCCATATTTGAATTGGGTTTGGCCAAATCAATCAATAAAATTTTACCAAATCATTTTCCAATTCAAATTAAAATGTTATCAAGTTAAATTGTCTTTAAGGAGCGTGATATGATAAAAAAAAAATATGAACTGCACAGAAGATTTTGAGTTCGAATTAGGACATGTATAATTTAAAAAAAATTAAAATAATCAAAGTTTTATTCGTTTACCTAAATTTTCAAATCAAACTTTTTAAAATAAGTTTTGCTTGCGTAAAAAAAAAAAGTTATTAAGTCAAGTTTAAAATCTCAGATTTTCTGGGTATAACCCAGCCTGCTGCTTTAATAACTAGGCAACAAAAAGAAAAGGTCCAAGGAATTACGAAATAAAAATTTGGAAAGATGATTTTAAGACAAAACATATTACAAGGTTTAAAATAAAATAAAATAAAAATCATGGGGATCAAATACACAACCAACCCCGACAAGAACTATCTATCAGATTTTTCAGGAAGTCCACTCTCACTTCACTCTCTCTCCACTCTCTCTCAGATTTTTTTTCTTTCGTTCTTCTCCTTCTTCAAATGAATTGCCTTCACCATCTCCCTAGGTCTGACTAACTATATAACTCATAAACACCTTTTTCCCTTGTTTTTATTTGTTTTCTTATTTTATTTAATTTCATTCGTCAATATCTTGTTTGAATGGCAGATCATCCTCTGCTTTGTCTCTGCAAGGCTTCAACTTTCACCACAGAAGACCTTCTTCTCCGTCGATATTCTCTCTTAACATGGTAGTAAGTTTATCCCTTTACACATAATCTGTTTTTTTTTTCTTATAGGATATCAATTTGTTGGCGCAGGGAACCATGGATTCTCATTATCTGCAGTTACGTGTAGCTGTTAAGGTAACTTAAAAGTAGCTTCAGATTCGATCTTTTTTGTTTTGTTTTGTCAAGTTAAAGCTTCTAATCTTGTTGCTTTTCTCTAATGTTTGCTATATATTGCTGTTCGTTCTGTTTTCATGACGGCAACTTTCTCTTTCTGGTTTTTTTTCTTTAAATATTTGACTGTTAGAAATTCAGAATAATATAATACTGGTTTTAATGAAAACCTTTCTTGAAATCACTTGGTGAAGAGTTTCAGCCATTAGATTTGTGGGTTCCACTAAGCCGGATCCACCATGAGGTTTCCAGGGGTATTTTTTTTATATAAGAATTCACTAGTGATATTA
The DNA here is from genome assembly GCA_027405865.1 of Salix purpurea. Classification (NCBI taxonomy): domain Eukaryota; kingdom Viridiplantae; phylum Streptophyta; class Magnoliopsida; order Malpighiales; family Salicaceae; genus Salix; species Salix purpurea. The sequence continues at coordinate 1,220,957 of JAOWLH010000012.1, forward strand.
GATATTTTGGAGTTTTAAGGGGGTTTTTGGTGTGTGTTAAGAAAATATTTTTTCTAGATAGATATTCAGAATACTCCTTTCCTTTCTTTTGTTCTATCCTGTAAAGTTTAGATTTTTCATGACACAATTGGGATGCTGAATAATTTCTTGTGCAAATTGGAGTGATCTCGCGAATCCAGGGCTGGGAAATGAGTCATTTTTAGCGGTTCTGCCGTTTATGTGGTTTGGAAGCAAAAAAATAATATAAAAAGGAAATCGGTGGCACATGGAGAGTGGTTTTGATGATAACTGATTAATTTGGCGATCAAAATGGTTGTTTGTTTGTTTGTTTCTGATAATTAATTTGATCCTATTAGTGACTCTACTGCTTTACTATGTTTAGTTCAAATCTTCTAGTAGAAGCTTGTTATTTGACTTTGTTGCCTGTAGGCAACTCCTGGCTCGTCAACTAGTGCTGAGATGAGTGGCGCTGATGTTGAGGAAGAAGAGGAAAAATCTGAGATATATAGTCATAACATGACTGAAGCTATGGGGGCTGGTGAGTTTCGATAATGCTTGCAGTTCCCTGTTAAGGTTGGGGAATTGGTGGGTGTGACCTGTTCGGTTGGAGTGGCATGTGCAACTATTTGAAAAAGTGTTTGCTAGTAACTGTCATTTCTTGATTGACGGAAATTTTAATGTGCCGTTAATCTATAAGTGCAGCTAATTGTTTGTTCTAATATATTTTTAGTACAGTTTTGACTTATAGGCACGAACTAGGAATGAACTATAACTTCATTCGTCCAGATTTGATTGTCGGATCATGCCTACAGGTGATTCTCATTTGTTAGATTCATGTATGAAGGGATTCTTTCCCCTCTTACACTCCTATTTTTATTTTATTTATGTTTCTCATATGGTTTTCTATTTTTTATTTATTTCTAGACTCCTGGAGACATTGACAAGCTTCGAAAAATTGGGGTCAAAACTGTGTTCTGCTTACAGCAAGATCCCGACTTGGAGTATCCTAAATAACTCTATCTTCATGATCTGATGAAAGCGTAATTGCTATTGTTTAAATGCTCTTTTATATACACGGTCTTCATATATGCAACTGTTGAGCATTTGATATTTAAAAAGAAGAAGTGTACGAAACATACTGCAATTCTTTTACCACCATTCCAGATATTTCGGGGTAGATATCAGTGCCATTCAAGACTATGCAAAGGCATGTGGTGACATTCAGCATTTGCGTGCTCGGATAAGGTTAGTCATAGCAAACCCAAGGTTTATAACTTGCAAAACGAGAACAAATAAACAATTGGAAAAAGAATCTGATAACATTTATCTACCTTTTGCATCTAAACTAGTTTATATTGCCAAAAATGAAATAAAATAAAAAATAGATAAAAACCTTGGAGAATGTACATAGTATTATTTTGGATCATTTTCTACACTGGAACTTAAGTTATTGTTAGAAGACATTAATTAACTTTCTAAGCTAGAGTTTCACTTGTTCGTGCAAAATAACTCTTCTGAGCACTTTCTGTACCCATTGAATTTCTTTCCACTTCACAGTTACTGTTTGTAAAAGCACAAAGGATGTGTGTTGAATGTGCATCTGTATCAGCTGTCTATGATCATTTGTGTTGCTATTCTTCATTTGATACAGCAGCTAATATTCATGTGACAGGGATTTTGATCCATTTGATTTACGGATACAGCTACCAGCTGTTGTCAGCAAATTACACAAAACCATAAACCAAAATGGAGGTGTGACATATATACATTGCACTGCAGGACTGGGAAGAGCACCTGCTGTTGCGGTAGCATTTGATCTTGTTCTGATTAATTTTTATTTGACACCTTATGATTTGTTGCTATGCACCATTGTTTTGTTTGTCTCTGCTCTTTATCATGTACGGGGAAATGTCCCTGCATTGCACCGTCACCTTTCTTTGGAAGCGTTCTTTCATGGTTTTACTCGTCTTTTTTTGAGGCGCTATGTGTGGTTTCTTTAAATTCCACACATTTCATGCTGATAATTGTTTTATAACTCCTTACCAATAAACTGAGAGTTTTTAATGAATCACAGCTGGCATACATGTTCTGGGTTCAGGGTTACAAGCTCAACGAAGCTCACGAGTTGCTTATGGTAATTTTGGATTTGATTCCTTTCCCCTGTCTTTACCATAAATGAAACATTATGAAAGATCCACAGCTCCATGCATGTCCAGTTTGAAAATAAATGCCATTAAGATGTTGATGAATTGTCTGTTTAATTTATTGTTCTTACTTAGAATTTTTAGGGGTCAAGTTCATGGAGCTGTGCATTTAGTATATAACTTTATACCTGGATGACTTTGCAGCATGAGGTACATGGTTACAGGGGGTGCAGAGCATCATCTTTTTTTCTTGTGTCAAATTGTAAGCTAGCTGCTATAAAAAAAGGGATCAGTTTTGGTTATGGACAGCTTATTTAGGGATATGAATTGCCTTCCGTTCTGCTTTTCTAACATTGTAATCAGAAATCAGTTTATATTCCTTCCTGGAATAGATTTTGAACCTATACTGTAGACTATCGCGGGATTTACTTTCAAGCAGTTTCTAGTGCTAGCATATATAGGCTTGACACTTGACAGAGAGCATTATGTATATTGGGATTCAATGTTGAAATCATGCATTAGTAATTTGAGATTTACTTGGTTCATGACAGATATGGCTACAGTTTAAAATAGCTGATTAATTTTTATTTTTTTTGGTAATTGAGAATTTAGCTTGACTCCCCTTAGGGGGTCGAAGCTGGAACCTATCCCTTAATGGAATATTGCTACCAGTGGAGCTAGAACCCTATTGGTAGCTGATTAGTGTTTTCGTAGCATCTCATTGTTTCTTGTCTTGCAGAGTAAACGCTCATGCTTCCCAAAATTGAATGCTATCAAAAGTGCAACTGCTGATTAGTGTTTTCGTAGCATCTCATTGTTTCATGTCTTGCAGAGTAAACGCTCGAGCTTCCCAAAATTGAATGCTATCAAAAGTGCAACTGCTGATATAGTGAGTCCTTTTCCTTCTGTGTAATGCTGTATGCATAATTGCTCACGGAGCCTTCTTTTTTACTTGATATTTTTTTTTTGAAAGGACTCACATGTTTTGATGCTGAATTCTGTGAAGATTAAAATTTTAAATTTGCACATAAAGAAGGATGCTTCCTGACATGCAATGCCATTTTGCAGTCTATCAACTGTTCATACTACCCATAATATAAAAGTTGCAGCCAAGATTAACGAGTAGCTCCAGCTCATAAACATTACTCCCCAGGAGTTCCTTATGGGGGGGGGTAGATAAATGAGTCTGTTGAGAATCAGTGGAAAAATAATGGATGGCTGTAGTGCCCTAGACTCTTCATACAATCACTAAATATTTTTTGCATAAGCATTGTATGAAAAATTTGTATGATACAGTGGCTTAAGCATTGTATGAAGCTTAAAAATAAAGGATGGTAACTTAAGCATTGTGGCAAAAAAAAATCGACAAATTTTTCCTTTTGTTTTTTAAGTATTGACAAATTGCTGCAAACTATTTTTTTCCCCTTGTTTGAAGCTTACAGGACTTCGAAAAAAGCTTGTCACTTTGAAATGGGAAAACAAGAATTATTCTACAGTGGAAATTTCTGGGCTCGACATTGGATGGGGCCAGGTATGTGATGGAAAAGCTTGCATTAATATTTGCATTATGCTTAAGCCATTCAAACATTTTTACCTGTTCATATTTATATCAATTTCTTTCTCCAGAGGATACCTTTAGAATTAGACGAGGACAGAAAGTTCTGGATTCTCAAGAGGGAATTGCTGGTAAGTTTTTATTTTCCTTGGCAATACAGATAAATGCAGTTGCCAACTTTAACTTCCAAAGAGGAAATTGTCATCTTTTATTTCTTCTTCCTTGCCTGCATGCCTTTTTGTCTCAAGTTTGCTGTCAAAAAATTTCTTGCATTTATCTTGGCATCTGGCAGCACATAATTTCCAGGTCAAGGTTTACACAGCGATTGGATTACAATACTAAAATAATTCCCAGGCCCTGATATTTGTTAATGTAGAGAGTTCATATCTTCTAAAATTTAAATGTAGGCTACCTTTAGAGATAAATTGCTACTAGTTTTAAAGATTCCTTGTAACCAGCCGAGAATTGATAGGGAAGGATCCCTTCCATTCTCACTGTCAGGTATTGCTTTACCACAGCTAGTTGCAGAAATGGGTGCGAATACAGTACTTATAAATCAAATTAAAACCAGAAATTTGTAACAGTTCATGCTTTAACAGGAGGGAGTCTACGAGTACAAGTACATTGTTGATGGCGAGTGGACCGTCAACAAATATGAGCTAATTACTACTGTCAACAAAGATGGCCATATTAACAATTATGTTGAAGTAAGTTTCAGCTCTTCGGATTTTATTTTATTTTTCATTTTATTGATATCATCCCCTTTGCTTGGGAGAAAAATGTATGGTTGTCAAACCCGCCTGGAGTCTAGCCCAATCTAGGGCCTAGGTCATCGGGTCAAGTTGCAGGGTTACGAGTTCATTCCCAAAACAGTGTCAATCTTGGAGTTGAGTAATCATCCGGGTATGGTCGGATCAAGTGAGCACGGCTCAGCCCTCTATGTCACCCGGGTTTAGCCCCGGTCAATATCCTAAACAGTTTGAAATGAAAACTAGCTTGGGTCAGGTTCTAGGTTGGCGAGTCACTAGGTCTTTTAGCTGAGCTGACCTGGTTTAATAGCCGTGAATATGAAATGTGGAAGTGCTAGGGTTATTTTAGTTTTTTTCCCTTTTGGAAGGTCTTTCCCACTGTAAATATCAATCCATGGCAATTTAGTCGATAAAGATTCCTTACTACGAGTCTTATGATATAATTCATGGCAACCTTCAAACACTTTTCTCATGGTGTTCTTGTCTATTACTGTCCAGGTTTTTGACGACGATAAAGGCAGTGGTAACGCTGTACTGAGAAAGAGATTCACCGGTGATGATCCAGCTCTAACAAGAGAGGATCGACTGAAAATTAGAAAGTCTCTGGAAACACTTCCCGGAGATGAGGAGTGAACCGGAAACAAAGCCCTATACAAGATGCCAGCATATATATATAGATATAATAAATGCTTTCAAGAGCGACGAATACTTGTATCCTTAACTGCACGGTTAGTTTCTGTTAAATAAATAAAATATTGAATAAAGCAGCTGCTATACAGAGGTGGGTGGGTGTCAATAAGCTAAATGCCAACTAATTTTGCAGCATCTTCGGTTCTTCATTTTGGAGAATTTATTGTTCTATACTTTTGTAACATAATGTTATTTTATTTTATTTTATTTTATTTTATTTCTGCACTGACTATTCCTTTTGTTTTTTAATTGATATAAGGGTTAAGGATTTGGTTTCGGAAGCTCTTGTCTAGGGTTTCCTGCCCTGTAACATTACAAAAATGATATATATATATATATATATATATATATATATATATATATATATATATATATAATTGGAGGGATGGGAACACGAATATAAAGTAATTTTTTTTTTTTTTTTTAAATAAGGGCTCCCCTGGAAAGTTACTTTTTATTATTATTGTTATTGTATCGATCAATTAGTGCTTGAATGTCTAATGACAGTGGAGTGATCGATATAGGATTAGGGATTTTGGTTTCGGAAGCTCGTGGAATGTTTTCAAAGTGAGGCCCATGTGGCCCGCCTTCTATTTAATTTGATTTAAATAATTATACTAACTTTTAGTCTTTTAATTTTAATTTTGTGATAGATTATGTTTTTTAAAGACTTTACTTAATTATTTTTCATCTGAATATATATTTATAATATTTCCGAATACTTCTTATGATTTTAATGATATAAAAAAATAAAAAGAATATTTTAATAATATTTGTTAAAACAGTTACATAAACTTGAGTAAATTAATTGTAACGAAAGCCTTTTGGCACACGGAATTTGATAATTGGTTAACATTTATCATTTTTTAAAAACATTTTATTTCATCTCTTACTTGTACATCGTGAAAGCAACTTTCTCCTCTCAGTGCGTGTGAGCTAGAAAAATCGGTAAAGTTGCGTTGTCAAGTACAGGAAATAAGACGGGTCATGCCCTGGAGTTCGTCGTGGGAATCCAAGGTTATGTCTCGTTGATGGCACTTGAGGTCTCCTGATGGTGAAGTTGGCTGCTGATCTTATCCTGAAATTTAGGACCTTCTTTCAATCCTATTCCAAAAATAGGCCCACTCCGGTCAAGTTGGGATTTTTTAGAATATTTGATAATGTGTTTTAAAAATATTTTTTTAATTTTAAATTAAAAAATATTTATGTTTTTAAATCATTTTCATATGTTGATGTCAAAAATAATATTAAAAAATAAAAAAATATTATTAAGATACAATTCTAAACGAAAAATACTTTAAAAAACAACCTCAATTAACACTCCCAGATATTCGCTTATCTTCCTGGACATGAATAACATTAGGGGTGGCTTTTGAAATTTATAAACTCCGTGGTCTTTTATTCGGGCCAAACCTAATAAAAATCCCCAAACTACAAGACTGGTTCCAATTAGGTCCCTTCTATATATATTTTTAATCTTGATGGGGTCCCTGGTATGTCAATGAATTGTTAATCCGGTCCTTTCATTAGTTTTTAGTTAGTAAAATGGCTAAGTGGGCACGAGGCCATGTTAAATTCATTTGACACTAGAAACTCGTGGATCCACTGAGATCACATGGATTTCACTTATTGAAAGGGGAAAAGAAATAGAAAATCATGATGTTCTTGTATACATATATAATTTGCGTGGCTGCTTGATAATTTTATTGATTAGAATATCGAGGGATCAAAATGATAAAAAAATACCCTGAACAAAATAAATATCAATAAAAAAAATAAGAATCAAATTCAATATAAAAAATAAAATAAAATGTCAAAGATGAAATTAAAACAAAAATATCGACTAAGCTAATATTTTAAACTTGTAGTCTAAAAAGAAAATTAACTTTAAATAAATGAGGAAAAAAAACAATGATTAAATTAAAAATATATATAATATAAATCTAAATTGAATGGTGAAATTGAAAACGAACCAGATACGTACAAAATGATTGAGGAACAAAATAGAAATAAAAAGGAAAATAAAATAAATAATATACGATAAATTAAAATCCACCGAATTTACACAGTAGCATATACCCTTTTCCAGAAAAAAATAAATAAAAACAGTACCAAATGATTGGCGAAATTATCCGAAATTCAATAAACTCTCAAGATGAATGAATTTTTATTGTCCTGTTAACGCGTTCACGATGTCCTTTTCAATGAAAAAAAAATCCAAATAAAATATTCGGATTGGGATCCAGGCCATCGACCCAGACAAGGAACGTCCGCGTGATTGGGGAACTAGCCAGGCTGCTCTTATAGCAACCCCCACTTGTTTCAATTTTCAACACGTTAAACGCGAGTAAGACTGTTTACACCGTGTTTTAAAAGTTTTAAATTTATTTTGTATTTTAAATTAAAAAATTTAATGTTTTACATTATTTTACATGTTAATATTAAAAATGATTTTAAAAAATAAAATATATATATTATTTTGATATATTTTTAAATAAAAAATATTTTCAAAAATAATTTTAGCCAGACTTACAAACAATTAATGTCTATGATGTGGTGACATCCTTTTTTATTTTCACTGTTTATTTTGCAATTACCTACTTAAATATCAATGACTATTGACTAGTGAATGAAGGTGGCATCAAAATTCAGATCTAGAGCTTTCATGGGTGTTTGGAATTGTATATCAACGACTATTGACTAGTGAATGAAGGTGGCATCAAAATTCAGATCTAGAGCTTTCATGGATGCTTGGAATTGTAGTGATAGTTATTTTTTAAAATATATTTAAAAAAAAAACACATCAACATATTTTTTGTAAAATATTTTTAATATCAATACATAAAAAATCAATTTAAAAGAGGAATAAAAATAATAAATTTTAGTACCGAATGAGATTGATTGTGCAGAGAGAAAATACTATTCTTAATAGATTAATACTCGATTGAATTAATATTTTTAGTTTGATAATTTTTTTGTTTGATTTAGATTTAGATTTTAAACATTACCATATTTAATTAAAACAATTTCATGATTTAAAAATATTAATATATAAAATTTACCTGCACTTAAAAGTTTAAATTGTCATGGGTTGTCAATGGAAGAAATTTTTATTTATTTTGTGATGTTTTCCGTCAAAATTAAATTTATCTTTTCAATTAAATATGAATTGCCATCTCCATGACCAGGAGATTCATAGAAATTTTACTTATCGTTACTTTCATTTAAAATAGGAAATCAATATCAAAAATAAATATATAAAAAAGATTTTTTTTAATTATCAGATCCTCTATTCCAGACATATACTATCAGAAAATTAAGACAATTTAATATAGATCTGAAAAATATTAAATGCATTTTAGATAGTGTTGTTGAAGTTGTTTTTTAAAGTGATTTTTGTTTAGAAATTCATTAAAATAATAAATTATTATTTTTAAAAAATATTTTTGTTACCAGTACATGAAAATATCTTTTTTTTTTAATTTAAAGTATAAAATATAATTAATTTTTTTATTAATTTTTTTAAAACGCAAATACCAACTTAAATCTTCTATGAATTCATTCGTCCACCAACCCTTGTCAGGTGAAAAGACTAAAACTAGAATAGCTTTGGGTCAAGTACATATCTACATCACTCAAGTAATTGCCAATCCCTGCCTACATTTATTGCACTTGTAGCATTGCTTTTACGCAATTATCCCCACCTTCGTAGCACATGTTTGGATTTATGGCCGTGACTATTGCGGAAGTTATTTCAAAAAAATAAATGCAAGAAAGCTACGATTTTTTCATCGATAAAATCTCAATAAATTTTATTAATGCTAACATTGAAAATTAATAATCTATGTTGACTAATTAAATATTTTTAAAATTATATACACACCACATCACATCATTTGAAATTACGGTACAACTGTTTCTCTTGTCTTATTTGTTTTGACGTGTCAATACCACCTATAAAAATAATTTATATCAAACTATCAAACAAATGTATTATATTCCCAAACAAATTTTAAATGCGTGTTTAAAAATTAGACGGAACAAGGTAAAATCAAATATTATTTTTTAATAGTTTATATTAAAAAAAACTCCGTGTCTAATAAATATTATTTTTTAAAATATTTTTTATTTAAGATATATGAAGTTAATGTATTTTTTTTTTAAAATTTCGACAACATCACATTAAAATAATATAAAAAACAGTATTTAAACGAATTTAATAAAAATATTAATGCTGCCTGTTGTCAACGAACAGACGAATTTAAGTTGTGCTTGTATCACATGACAGGGTTCCCACCCGGTTAGTGTATCTGTGATGTGAAGTCCCTGCCAATCGCCGGTCTTATCTTAAAAATAGTCATTTCATCTGACGGAGACCTTTTGCAAAAAATGGCTACTTTGCAATTAGATTGATATCTTTATTTATTCCAATGTAAGACATTATTTCCTCTGAATAAAATAAAATAAAATAAATCTTTGGATTTTCTTGAGAATTCAAATCCCCACATCATCAAATTCTATCCCTTCACGCTAAAAATTAATTATGGATAAATTAATCCATTATTCTTGCTGCGTGGCAATAACCTTTTTTTTTTAAACTCGATTTATAATTAATAATATTTACAATATAGAAGAAAGATAAACATGCATAATCTCCTATTTCTTAAGATATTTTTTTATATTTTTCATATCTATTTTTTAAATTTCCGACATCTATAACTCCAACAGCATATATTGTATATCTTTCTGTTATGAAAAAGAAAAAATATGCCAAAAAAAAAGTAGATGAAAGGGGAAAAAAACTGTATTGACGCACCAAGACGTCATATCTCTAACTCCTCACTCATCACATTTTCGTGGACGCTGCCTGCATAACTTCCAGAAGAAAAGAGAGTTCTTAAAAAAAGAACCACTCTCTCACGGAGAAAATGCAATTCTTCACAGTTTTTCCTCACTGACAAAATTTTCTATCACTTTCCCTAGTAAATAAAAGGGAAAGAGAAAATTCAATCCTCATGAACCGAAACCACCACCACCCGTCCGAACTCCCAGACTCCCCCGCCATCAACGTCGGTTCCGAAGGTGTTTCGGATCAAAATTTCCACTCGATCAGAGACCGTTTTCTTTTTAAACGAAACCCTAACCCTAGCACTAACAGTCCACCTAAATCAAGTAAATCACCTCCGGATCGGCTGCGCCGATGGCATCCCTACACAAACAAAAGCAACTATCGCAAGGGGGGGTGGTTCTCTTGTATTCCATTTCGCGGCATTTATTTGTTATACTTTGTAATATTTTTCGCTGTTCTCGCTTTCGTTTTGGCGTCTATTTTGCTGCAGAGTTCGATTACCGGTATGGTTGTGTTTAGTAAAGGGTGGGTTGATTATCGGAGATCGATCAGAGAAGGCTTGAAGTCAGGTACTACATTGAGATTCGTGCCCGGTTTAAGATCACGGTTGCTTTTGGAAGGTCATGGGCTTGATCATGTTAGAGAGCAGGCTAATAGAGTTGGCCTCCGCCCTCCCAGGCTCGCCGTTGTAAGTTTCCGACTTTCTAATTTCAGTTTCTCTTTTCGAATTTATTTTCCGCTTTAAATGAGAAATGCTATAGGCTACAAGAAAACTGCGAGCCATTAGCTAATATGATTATCAATGCAAGATCCACTGGCGGGTCCCCCTAATCTAATGGCTAGTGATTTTCTTGCAATTTTTTTTCTTTCTTTATTGAAATAGAATTGATCTTTGTGAAGATCGTTAAAGTGCCTGGTGTTAGTTTGAAGGAATTGGGAAATTGTTTTGTGAGCCTGGAGTGTATTCCTTTTGCTGGCATGCAATGCAAGCTGGACCCAGGATAATAACTGATCATGGATCTTGCTTGTATGTGAGGGAGAGGAAGTGTACATCGGGAGTGCTGGATGCTTGTGGGAATTTGTGTTGTTATGACTGCAATGCAATGAAGCTGGAGGAATGACTATGAATTTTAGTATGGAGGTGTAGTTTTTTAGTTTCAAGTTTGAGTTCTCTATTGTGGGTGGAGATGGTGCTCGTTAAAGACAATGTAAGGGGTGGTTGTCTGAGATAGTTGGCTGCATCCAAGGGCAATGCATGGGACACCATCAATGACGAATATGATTAAATTGAAGCATGGAGGAGGAAGAAAGGTTAAGTAGAAATGACTTGGGAAGTGATAATTTAAAGAAAGTTTAGCTCGATGGAAGTGAATGGAGGAAGTCAATTCTAGTAGCCAGCCTAACTGGTACAGGACTGGTGTTTATTTGAGTTGAGTTTATTACTATTTAGAAACCTTTTTTATAAAGCAATACAAATTTATTATTAGAATTGCAGACGAAAGTTAGTTTATAATTATTAGGAATTTATAAAGCAAGAGGAACTTAGGTCCTGATTGGGTCCATGGTTTTGCCTTAGTTTTCTTCTTTATCTTTTTATTAGACACGTGAACCAAGAATGCATTTTCTGAGACTTCTAACAAAAGTGTTGTTTTATGTCAAAGACCTCGGCTACATGTCTTTAAGCACTGAACTTTGTGAGCATGTTTTTATTTTAATGGTTCTTTTCTGATGATATTCAGATCTTAGGAAACATGAAGAAAGATCCGCAGTCATTGATGTTGCTTAGTGTGATGAAGAATCTGCAGAAACTTGGTTATGAACTTAAGGTGAATTGCTCATGATGTTCTTGTATAATTTTTGTGACATTTCTATGTAGATCTTGACATTTTCTTGCCGTAATAGCAAGTGCTTTGTTACACTATGTGGCTGTATATAAATGCCACATCACCTCTTAAACGGGCTGAAGATGTTTGGTTTGTTAAGGAAGCATCAATACAAATTTATTCATCCCCCCTTTCAAAATAAGCCCGGCATAAACATTGATGTAAAGGCTACATGTTTTACTTTGGTCTTCAACTATGTAGAATTGTTTCTGCTCCTAACAATACCTATTCAACAGATTTATGCATTGGGGAATGGTGAAACAAGAACAATGTGGGAGGATATAGGAGGCCGGATATCAATTTTAAGACCAAAGCAATATGAACTTATTGATTGGTCCATGTATGTTTCTTTCTCTTAATTTTGTGGTTTTACTGAAATTCGTTTTCTATTTATGGTTTTTGTTTTGGAAAGTGTTAAGCCAGGAACTTTCTGTTTGTATTTATTTTATCAGTAATTTAATTGGTATTGTGAATAAACATCTACATTTTTTTTTCAGTTTTGAAGGTGTCATGGTCGATTCTCTCGAAGCCAAAGAGGTAGTTTCGAGGTGCGCTTGTTTGCTTCCTTAATCCTTATATAAACCCTGAAAATTTAGAATTTTGCTCTAATGCTTTGGTATTCCTTCATTGCCTGGGTGGATTATGCTCAGTATGCATGCAGAATTAATAACACACCCACTTTGTGGGACATTTTGCAAACAATTTATGCCTTTTGTGTATTTAAATGCTTTTGCTTGACACACGATGCTGGACACAGTATACAGATATGGGAGCAAATGAAATTTGAAGTGACCAACAAGATTGTTTGCATTATTAACCTAATGAAATTTCAGAAACATGGGATCTTGCACTCATGTACTCGCAGCAATTTCGATTGAGGTTTTAGTCTAGATGGTGCTTTGTTCTTGGGTCTTGAATGCTACCATATATGTTCCATGAGCAGATTGCAGTATTTTAGACATGAAGAGGGAGTAAAGGGTGCTCTAGGAGCTCTCTTGATCGTGTTTTAAGTTATTCATAGAATGATGATAAGAACTTTTTATAGTACTTGTGAAAACAGAGGTGATCCTGCGGATAATAGAAGTGCTAGTTATATGGAAGAAAATAAAATAATTTGATTTTGTAGTGGAATTACCTAAAGGGTTTGCTTAGAACTGTCTGTATTTGCAATTTGTAGATCTAAGTAACTGCTTACCTTTGTTGGGATGCTATGATTAGTGACTTCTATGTATATGCAGCCTCACACGGGAGCCATTTCAGTCAATACCACTTGTATGGATAATTCAAGAAGATACCCTTGCAAATCGTCTTCCAGTGTATCAGGATATGAACTTGCAGCATCTGGTGTCTCATTGGAGAAATACCTTTAACAGGGCTAATGTTGTTGTATTTCCAGACTTCACCTTGCCAGTAAAAAATGCCACTTCTGTACTTAATTACATCTTATTTCTAGCCAGTCTTGTATAGAAAATCTTATGCTGTTTTTCAATTTACATTCTTTTCTGTATCAGATGTTATATAGTGTGCTTGACACTGGAAACTTCTTTGTGATTCCTGGATCACCAGTAGATGTGTGGGCTGCTGAAAGCTACAGTAAAACCCATGATAAGCATCAGCTAAGGGTGGACCATGGATTCAGCGAAGATGATTTGGTGGTTCTAGTTGTCGGGAGTTCTTTCTTCTATGATGAGCTATCATGGGACTACACTGTGGCACTGCATACTCTAGGACCTATACTAGCCAAATATGCAAGGAGCAAAGATGCAGAAGGATCATTTAAATTTGTTTTCTTATGTGGTAATTCCACCGATGATGATGCTTTCCAGGTAGTTGACTTCTCATTTGTTATAGCTTATTATTTTTGCTGTGTCATCATGTTTTAAGCTACTTGTATCTGTACTACTTGGTTATGCACTATTAGTTTTTAAGTTATGCTGTGAAAACTTGTATATTGGCACACATTTGACTAAGCTAGTCTCCTATTGTCTATATGATTACTTGACCCCATGAGAATGAGGTTAACTAGATGAATGCCTAGGGCGATGCCATTCATAGAAGAAAAAAAAATAGAATTAAGGGTTCTCAAGCCTCAAGGTTACAATCCAAGACTGTATCTGAACTTTAAGATCTGAAGAAAAAAGAAATTCCTGAAGTCAATAGTATTATAAAAGAATGCATGAAATTGTTTATATAGGACCTTAAACTGATTATTTCTAACCAGGAAATTCTAAATTGGAAAAATCTAAACCAAATAAAACTCTGACCACTAACTTTAAAAATTCAAATTAAAACTCTGTGAATTAACTAGGAAATTTGAATATAACTAGTAACAAGAAATAAAGTCCAACCGGTTTCAACTGGACAATTATAGTGGATTGATGAGGATCAATTCTGGCTTACAGTCACTCATGATTGGTCAATTCTAGTTGTTGGTTATACATCATGTTCAACTAAATTGACAGCTTGATCATAATCGATTATCAGGAGAAAACTTTGACACTATCTAGTCCATAATGGAATACTCTAAGCGTTCCATGTCAAAGGGAAATTTAAACATGAATTGATCTTGATATTTCATCAAGCTTTACATTTGTGTCTTATTTTGCACACTGCTATCTAAGTATTGCCGATGTACTTAGTTGAATACTCCATGCAACTCAATTGAGTTTCTTGTTTGGCACTTCTCTTTTGTGGCTCCATGTATTACATGTGGCTACTACTTCAGAATAGAATTTATGGTAGTATATGCCCATTTCCCCTAATAATCAGAACATACCAGTAAATAGTTCCTCTTTTATAGTATCTTCTCAAAAGGAGAGGCTGCTGTTTCTTTTGGGAAGAAACAATAGTGAGAGATGGGCGAGGCTTGTTATATAAAATAATATCATGCCCTGTTCATTTTTATGCTTTGGTTAACCAAGAGTTTTTTTAATCTTTTTGTGCAGGAAGTTGTTTCTCATGTGGGACTTCATCATAGCTCTGTGCGGCACTATGGCCTAAATGGTGATGCCAACAGAGTGTTATTAGTGGCAGATATTGTTCTTTATGGTTCTTCCCAGGATGAACAGGGTTTTCCTCCGGTACTCATCCGAGCCATGACCTTAGGAATCCCAGTCATCGCGCCTGATATTCCAACCATGAAAAAATATGTGAGTATATTCAAGCTGTCGCGGGTTTGATTCCTTCCTATCTCTGCGCCCCCCCCCCCCCCCCCCCCCCCTGATTGACAGATAGATTTATTAAAATAACAGGTTAGCGATGGAGCCCATGGTATATTTTTCTCAAAATATAACCTTGAAGCACTGACAAGGGCCTTCTCTCTTTTGATATCAAATGGGAAACTTTCTAAATATGCTGAAACAGTTGCTTTCTCTGGAAGACTACTTGCTAAGAACATGCTTGCATCAGAATGTATAACAGGTTATGCAAGGCTTTTGGAGAATATGCTTAGTTTTCCATCAGATACCTTGTTGCCTGGTCCTGTGTCTAAGCTTGAACAGAGGGAATGGGAATGGAACTTGTTTAGTAAGGAACTAGAACAGGAAACTGATGATTTGTCAGGCATGGACGAGAGCATTTTTTCTTCCAGAGAAACCAGTATTGTTTATTCCCTTGAGAAAGAATGGAGCAAACTTTTTAATTCAACTATCATTTCTGAGAATGGAACTGAAATTCTAGTACCAGATATCCCAACGAAATCAGATTGGGATGTTTTGATGGAAATTGAGAGCTTTGAAGAATATGAGAGGGTGGTAAAAGAGGAGGTATGCTATTCCTCTCATTACTCCAGTTGTCTAAATTACTTTATCGTCTTCATGTCTGCAATTTTCTTGACAAAAGACAGCTGAAAATGGGGAATTATTTCCTTTGTAGCTTGAAGAAAGAATGGATAAAACTCTTGGTCTATGGGATGATATATATCGCAATGCTCGGAAATCTGAAAAGCTCAAGTTTGAAGCCAATGAAAGGGATGAAGGAGAGCTAGAAAGGACAGGCCAGCCAGTATGCATTTATGAGATATATGATGGAGCTGGGGCCTGGCCACTTTTGCACCATGGATCTTTATACCGTGGCCTAAGTCTTGTAAATTTCTTGCAACCATATTTGGAACTTATATTTTTTTGTTTTTGTAAAATAATCACATCCACCTTTTAGTACCTGCACGCATTTCTAATTTGTTTTGGTTGCTTTTTGGGACATCCTATTCCTTTTCATGTTCATTCTTTTTATTAAACTTGCATATGTACACTATTTTCTGGATATAATTGTTAGTATATGAGCTTTTTGCAACTGGGCTTGTTTCTTGCTTCCTGAAATGACAAATGATTAGATACAGTAACAGAATTGCGTTGCATGTGCATTTAACCCATAATTTCTTTTTTGTTTTTTATTTATTTACTTTCAACTAATGGTTCGATGTGAAGATTCAAGTTTTATGTTGCTTTGTTTGGAGGTGCTGTAATTGTCTAAGTGCTTTATTCCAATGTAAAGAAATCTTATAATTGGCGTGAGAATTTTTTTACAATGTGCTCCTGCATGACCAGTCATGTTTTAAGTAATTTTGTTTTTCTTAATCATACTACATTTATACATGTTAGTCTACAAAAGCACGGAGGTCAAGATCAGATGACGTGGATGCAGTTGCCCGGCTTCCCCTCCTGAACGAAAGCTACTATAAGAATATGTTATGCGAAATAGGAGGAATGTTTTCTATTGCAATTAGGGTGGATGGCATTCACAAGAGACCTTGGATTGGGTTTCAATCATGGCATGCTGCTGGTAGGAAGGTATCTTTTATGCCAGTGGGATTATAGTTTAAATTTTTGAAATTGCAAGATTATATAAGTCAAACTAGATGGTCTTAATTTTCCTCTTGGTAAACTTTATGTAGGATTTGACATTCACACACACCAGCCAGCTCGTTCTGGAGAAACTTGTCTTCTCTGTTTTAAAAAAATATTTTTTCAGGATTGCAATTATTGTCTGGCCCTTTTTCATGTTTCAGGTTTCATTATCATTTAAAGCTGAAAAAGTACTAGAAGAAAAGACACAAGAAGAAAATAAAGATGTAATGTACTTCTGGGCTCGCTTGGGCATTGATGGTGGTGTTACAGGAAGCAATGAGGAACTATCCTTCTGGTCCATGTGTGACGTCTTAAATGGAGGACACTGCAGGTATCTTGCTTCAAATAGTTGGTGCTAATGCCCAGGTCATGTTGCACTATGTTTTAATCAACATCAGAGATTGTCCATCCATTTCGTGGTATCTGTGGGTCCCTCACCACACATACCTTACATATTCAGTTATTTTTTTGTATTTTCATTCATCTGTCTTCATGTTACCGAAGTCTTTCATTTTTGAACCAAAATCATGGGAAAACTGTTTTCAAGTGCCACTGGCACATTTGCTCATAAACTATTGCTGAAATCATTTGTGTAAAAGGCAGGCCTGGCCATTTTCAGTGGGCCAAAGATAGGTAAAAGGCTAGTTGAACATGCCCTATTGTAATTGCACTTTGTAGATTGTTATGTACTCAGATGTGATTTTTTTCAAAGCCACATTTTAAATACTGTCTTTTGAATGCATGTAGAACTGCTTTTGAAGATGCCTTCCGCCAGATGTATGGCTTGCCATCATATCTTGAAGCTCTTCCTCCAATGCCACAAGACGGAGGTCACTGGTCCGCCCTGCATAGCTGGGTCATGCCAACCCCTTCCTTTCTGGAGTTCATTATGTTTTCACGGTAATTTACAAAGGATGCTATTTTTCACCCAAGCCAGTTAACTGTTACATTGATGAAATTTTGTGTCAGAGGCACTAACAGTAGTTACAACTCCAACAATAGTTGATGTTTTGTAATGGAATTGCAGTATGTTTGTTGATTCTCTTGATGCTCTGCAATCCAACTCTAGTCAAGTGAACAAGTGTTTGTTGAGTTTGACTGTGCTCGAGGTAAGATGCAAAAATACTAGACTGCCTGCTTTATATGTTTCAGAGAGATTATGGTTTCTCATTAATGAATATGCTTATTTAACAATACACAGGAAAAACATTGTTATTGTCGGATAATGGAAGTCCTTGTTAATGTTTGGGCGTATCACAGTGCACGAAAGATGGTTTACATTGATCCACACACTGGTTCTGTAGAAGAGCAGCACCCGATTAAGCAAAGAAAGGGAATTACATGGAAAAAGTATTTTAACCTTACAGTATTGAAGAGTATGGACGAAGATCTCGCAGAGGCAGCAGATGATGGAGATCATCCAAGGGAGAGGTGGCTGTGGCCACTAACAGGAGAAGTGCATTGGCAAGGGATCTATGAAAGGGAGAGGGAAGAAAGATACAGGATAAAAATGGACAAGAAGAGGAAAATAAAAGAGAAACTAGTTGAAAGGTTGAAATCTGGATACAAACAGAAACCACTTGGGGGATAAGAAGCTCGGAGTCCGAATATGATCGATTTGGGAGTCGTAACCTGGCTGCTGAATGTATTTTTTCTTAACTTCGGAGACGGACAGTGATCTTGCAGATGAGATGAGAAGCTTAATTTCTTTTTTCCGGAACAGCTTCGGCACAGATTTTGTTTATCTTTTCATTTTCACCAAAAATACACGCTCTTGGAGTAAAAGGGGAGAAGAAAACTAGCTTCCCTTGGATTGCAGCTTACAGTTTGGGGCATTTTTGCACAAAACTCTGACTGGCTCAGCTATATTCAGGCTGTCAAGCAGGGCCACACATCATTTGAAGTTCTTTTTAACCATTCAAATTACATAGTCGAGGGACTAAACCACATATTCTTTCATCATTGTAAATTCTTTTGTCAATGTAGAGGCAATTTTGTTGAAAAGATGCATTAGCTTGTTTTACTCTCTATTCCAACCTTCATACCAATTCTTTGCTTGCACTGAAACTTAACCGCGTCAAGTTTTTGGAGGAATAAAAAGGCTACACTACGGGGTCGTCTTGCCATGCAAAACGTTTATTAGCAGCTTGGTTGAATGACAAAATGATGAATGCCCCGTGTGTTGATTGGGTAGTAGTTTATCCTCTCGTCCAATATTTTCAGTCGACTTTTTAGCGGGCTATTTTTAAAAATTGATTTAAATTTTCTTTTCTTCTTAAGAAAATCTTTTTATTTGCACGGAAGTTTTAAATATATTCCCTTAAAAATATGTCTTTATTTTTTGCAGTGAAATAAATATATTCTCTTTAAAATATTTTTCTATTAAATGTTCAATACAACTTTTAATTTATCGATTCTATTGATGCATTTTTATTGTAAATCTTACTTTTTATTCAGCTTATTTTCATCACAAGTTATTTATAAAGTTATTTTTATGATAGTTCAAAATCATCTATGACCCTCATTCTTCTGCGTCTTTAGTAGATTTAACATTTTTGTTTTTCTTTTACCCTGTTCAGTATATTATATCAATTATGACCCCTAAAAACATGAAATAATTACAAAACTCTCCCGCTCTCACCTGGGACCGATGGTTGGACTTGTCGATGGTTTTTTACAGTCTCTCGACACTCTTGTGCTCCTTTTGTTTTTCTTAGGGTTCAAATGACTCCAAAGCCCAAAACCTAATCCCTGTTGTCTCTGTCTCCCCGAAATATCAGGTAACCTCACTCTCCTCTTAAACACTCCATATTTTGCTTCTATACTTCAAGTCTGTTAATCACTTGTAGACTCACTTTCCATGAAAATGTACTCGCTTTAGCTCAAAATGCAACCAAGTAATAACTGTTTTGATTTTTCTTTGTGGGTGCGTTTTGAGTTATGCATGATTGTTCTGTGTTTTTGTTTTTGAATGGGGTTTGTTTGTTTGTTAGATTTATGTTAAATGTTGGAGAATTGGCTTTACACTGTGGTTTCTGACAAAATTAAGGAATTTGAGCAAAAAATAGAGGGCAAACTTGTTGAATTTTGAGTGGTTGGGTATTGAAATGTTAAATATGCTAGTTGAGAAAGGAACTGATGGTTCCTAGTTTGATGTTCCCACATGATACCGACCTGCAACTTTGATTATGATTGGATGGGGTCATGGCTGTCTGATTATTTGATGAATTTTGTCTATGAAAACTTTTGTCTTTACTGTGAAATTCTGTCTCTGATGATTTGGCTGTGTAACATGTAGGTTTATATGCTAAAGGGAGCTGGGTTTTTTCATCATGCATGCCATAAAGGGTGGCTGGGTTGGCCAAACATTTGCCTTAGCTAAGTCCAATGATTCTGGAGGGAAGAAGTCACGGATTCGGCGCTCAAAGGAGGAGAGGAAGGGAATGGTTGAATCCTTTATAAAGAAGTAATATGATAGTTCCCCTTCAATGATAGCTATTGACACTGTTCTATTATTTCTTATGATCTGAGGATGATTGATAGAATTATTGGAATCATCATTCTGTCCTGTCTGCTTGTGATTAATGTTATGAAATTTGCTTCTCTTGGATGGCTTTCACTAATACTGAAAGCTATGATGAGTTCTTACTCAAGAAGCACGCACACCTGCATGTTCATGTATACACACATAAACACTTGATAAATCAGCTCAGAGGCTGACTCTACAACATGGTAGATAAACTCTGAGCTTGTTTTTCCTGAAATTTGACTTTTAGTAGGTAATAGGCTTATACTGTATGGTTTACATTAAGTATTCCATACCAAATGATAGCCACTTGCCCCATGATGACCCAGTCTAAATAGAAAAAAATTGTTGGTTATATCAACCCTTTAATAATTATCTCTGGCATCCATTCATCTGGTAGACTTGCTTTCAGGTACCAGAGTTTAAACAATGGGAATTTTCCATCTCTTAATCTCACACACAAGGAAGTTGGTGGGTCCTTTTACACTGTTCGGGAGATTGTCCGCGAGATAATCCAAGAAAATAGAGTGCTGGGTCCTGGCAAGTTGCCACTGGAGGAGCAGTACAATGATCTGTTTGTGGAGCAGTACCCGTTGGGTACAATTTCAACAGAACCTCTTATTTCTCTGCGCATATCTCCAAATGGACGTCCTGAACCTGATCACCATGAGAGCTCAAGTGAAGCGCTTGATTTAATTTCTGAGCAACATGATGAACCTGAACAGCAGGGATTTGATAATGGAAAAATCATTAACCGGAGTCATGTAATTGTAAGGATTGAAGAAGCTGATAAACCAAGAGTTGTAGAGGTTCAAGTTACTGAACCTCTGGAAACAGAGAAGAGAATGGAAGAGGTGGAAGCATCTAGGGCTAAAGTAACTCAAATAACAGATGTGATGGTAGAAACATTCCCATTGCCACCTGCTACCAAGCCAGCTGGAAACTTGAATGGAAATTCCAGTAATGTAAGGGGTGTAAATGGGATTTTAGAAGATAAAGATGTTGGAAAGGTGCTTTTGGAGCCAGAACAGGACCCAGAAAATGGCATTTCTTTGCCAGACAGAATAAGTTCCTTGCATAATATCTGTTTGGTAGATGACAATGAAGTTTCCTCGCATGATAGCAGTTTGGTAGATGACAAAGAAGTGGAAAAGCCAGCAGTTCCATTGTTGGAACAAGGCTTTGATTTGGCGAGTGAGAAAGCAGTGGAAAACCTTGCAGTTTTGGCAATGGGAAGCCCAAATGCATCTGTCACCAAAGAAGGCATTGTGCAGGATGCTGAGGCTAACATAGATGTGAAGGTGAAGTCATCACATGATGGGAAGGCAAATGCTGAAACTAATGTGAGTTTTCTTAAATGCTTTATAGAATTATGTGACAACTTTCTTCTGGAGGTGCGCACTGCAAAAATCATACTCTTTAGTCTCCCTTCTGTGATTTTATATATCTTGCTTTACTTTTCCTTGGTTTTCTTTCTCAACATTCTTGCAGCTTGCATGGCATGGTTGGCTGCTAAAAAGGCTGCAATTTAGCATTCTTTAACTTCTTTCCATTATTTCTTGTGTTCTGGTGCATTATTTTTATTCATAGTTTTTGGTTTAACACAGAAGCAGCGATATATTTATTTTCATGTAAAAGTCAATTCACTTATTATGCGAGATGATGTCGCTTAACAGAGTGTAGCAACTATAAGCAAAATCATTTTTCCATCTGAAAACGTGGGAGAGAATTTAAGCATACTGCTGGCTTTTATTTGCAGGTTATTAACGCTCAAAATGGCATCCAAACAATATCTTCAACTGTTGGCAGCAGTCAGTTAATAGCCAAAGAGGTTGAGATGAAAGATGAAGCTTCCTTTCAACATCGTGAGGACTCGCAGAAACAAAGCAGTTCAACATTAAACAGAATTAATCTGTAAGAACAAATAGCGACCACCACTCTAAACTCATTGCTTTGATTTTCGTTCTCTCTAATTCTTGTATTCTTGCACAAGAGTATTTCTATTAGATGTTGCTAAACTGATTACTCCTTTGCTTTGTTTCCATGAGCAGCGAATCGTGGGGAGGGGCATCTAAGAATCGACCAGAACCAGAAACTAACCCGCTTTTGTCCATTTTTAAATCATTCTTAGCTGCCTTAGTGAAATTCTGGTCAGAATAAATCCTTTTGTAGTGTAGTAATATTTCGTCTGAAGTTGTTGCAGAGTGGATTTTTACTTTACCTGCCATGGTAAGGCATCAAGTTTTCCCGTCTATATCAAGAGTGGTGGCTATTACTTGTTTGCATTTGTAACCATCTCCTTTCACCCTCTTTACTAGACCATGATGATCATAAAAGCTTTTTCCTATAGTTAGCATCCCATTCATGGAAATCCCGCTAAGCTTTTTTTATGGGAACTGTGGTGGCTGAAAATTTCGCAGATAAAAATTGTGGGAAACCCCACTAAGATCCAATTCAATCTATTTGTTAGGGTGCAAACTACTTGGCTTTAAGATCATGCAGTTGAATTATAAATTTGTGCCCCTGATTCACCCCTTCTCCTTTCTTTTTTAATTTTTCTTTTGATAGATGAATTTCCAAATGCCTTCTATGGTCTCCCACTTTGAGCTATGCGATAATAATACTAACTTCAAACGAATTACAATTAACCAGGAAAATATAAAAGAATCATTCTAGCTAGCTTGCCATACATCCATGTACCAATTCCACTCTAAGATAGAGTGGGTAATCATGTGTTTAATAAAACTTTTTTTTACGTAAAAGCCATCTTCCCAATGACAGTCACGCTAAATATATTGAAAAAAAAAATAAAAAATACAAAACACAACCGTGGTAAAGGATAGTGACCTTGGCGGTGCCGCCAAGGAATAACTATTTATTTTTATATAATGTTAATATCAGAATATGTTTTTTTGACTTTTAATATCTCAATTAAATTTGATAAACATATTACTTTTTGATATAGAAAGCATAATATAATTTGCACTTATAGTAACTTGTTATATATATATATATATATAAAGCAAACACTCTTTTAAGCTTTAAAGGGGTATTTTATCTATAATACAATATTAATATTAAAAAATACCACCCATATATGATTAAGAAAATTTAAGTTTAGAAATCTTGTTGACTTTCTAAAAAAATGGTTAATCTTGTTTGCCGTTATCTTCTTCCTATTATACATCACTTAACCCTGAGAAACCATAAATTAAAATTTTTAAGTCACTCATAATTTATATAATATCCTGACAACACTTTATTCTGAAACTCTAAAATCTAAAAATGCTGTAAGATTCAATAATGCAGCACCAAATAGTTTTTATTTAAATCCACAATCCATTAAAAATCTCAGACCCATCACAAGACGTGGAACATGAACGCGTAATTACAATCATAACGCATCCATTTCTAGGTGAGCAAAGATGAAAATCAAAGGAGAGAAAAGAAAAGTGGGACATATATGTAATCACGATACGTTTATCGCAGCAAGAACACTGGTTTAGGCGACCACCCCAGAGACGAAACCAGCCTTCTTGCTTGACCTAAAAAACAAGTCCACCTCTTCTCGGTTCATAACCTCAAAAAAGTGCAGATTTGACAGTCTCCTCTTCCATGAACCAGCTGGAATTCTTCTTCGTGGTTTCTTTGGTGCTGGTGGACAGGTTAAAAAGGGAGGAATCTGGTGCGGAGCTGAAGTTGGAGTGCAGCACTGATCATGCCCGCCGCCATGATCATCAGCCTTTATTTTCACTTTCAATCCAAGTTCCGGCAAGTTTTGGAAGAGTTCTTGATCGCTAGACATGATTGTTTGGCAGGAGGGAGTGGAGGGTTACTGCATAGAAATGGAGGGAAGCAATTAACATGAGAAAACAAGAGGAGATGTGCATTATAACAGGATAGTGAGAGGTTGATGTTACTATTTCTGTTTGTCGTTTTTTTGGTAGAAGACAATAAAAAGATATGCTCTTATGAGAATTTATTAGCTTGGAATTTCGCGCTCAAAACTTCCTCAAGCATTCGAGGAGAGGTAGTAAATTTATCAGTATAATAATTGTAAAATGTTTTTTTTATATAATTTTGAAATAAAAATATAAAAGATGTATATGTTTTATTTTTTATCTCAAGACAATAATAAAATATTATTATATAACTTGAAAATTTTATTAGCTGCACGACAAATAATTTTAGGCTCCACTCGTTATTAGAAAATATTTTATATTTTCATCCATTCATAAAAAAATATATATTAAAAAAATTATATAGATTTATTCTAATGGAGTCCTGTAATATAATTTGTCAAGACTGAAATTTGATCTCAATCAATTAAGTAGTCTTTTTTTCAATACTTGAACCACTATCATCATTTCTTTTAATACCATCACTCATATCCTTTTTTCGATTTAGGAAATTGTACTCAATTAAATGAAATAAAAAATTAAAGAAGCTCAGCTGATGATCAAAGTAAAGACAGAGAGATTAACTTCTTTAGAATAATTGATGAAAACAAAAGATAGAAACAATGAATCTCACCATAATTTCACAGTGAAAACTACCATGTCCATTGCATGCATGTACATGGTGTGTGTGTGTGTGTGTGTGTGTGTGTGTGTGTGTGTTATTCATGTAACCAGAACTTGACCGGATGCACGTTCTGACTGAGTCGACAACAGTTTTTCTGACGTTTCAATGCCTTTGTCGACAGGTTTTCTGATGCTCCGGTCTTTTCTTTACTATATTTCGCACCGTCTGCTGCATGCCCACCTATCCACCAGCTTCTTTATATATATAGATAGATATAGATTGCAGGTATTTGCATCTTACATCATGATGGTATCTCTTATAGATTGAATAATTAATAATAATTTTCTGCACTTATTTTAGGAGGTCAACACACTATAAATTTCATATCCATTTACTCTGAAGATAAATGCATCACGTCCTTTCCCACCAAAAAATATTTAAACACGATCATGAATCAAGCAAATGCCTGTTCTGGGCAGTTGCGTTGTTAAATTCAGTCTACCCATTCGGCGACCCGGCTCGGACTTGTTGCAAGAAAATAATAAAATAAGTGAGAGCTAATTATAGCTTGATTTATTTTTATTTTTTTAAAATAAAAATATTAATTTTATATAAAAAATAAAATAAAATCATTTTCATTGATCGGGGTTAGATATGTCTAATTAACATGTGACCATTCCTCAAACTGGATTTTGATAACTTTAGTTATGGATAAGATTATTGGAGCTTACAATATCACCATCTACAAGCTATATTGTTTTTTAAATGGCTATATCTCCACAAAAAGAAAATAAATAAATAAATATGGGAAATAGTTAAAACTTGAATTATGCCACAGTTGGAACCTCGCTGTTGCTTACATGAATGGTCAGAGTTTACTATCATCTTTAAGGTCTTAATTATTCAATCAATATCTTTTATTTTTAGTTAATTAATTCTTTCATCTTCTCAACAGCTTCAACGGAGGTGCGGGATCTTCCTTTTGCAACTATTTCGAGCCTCTTTTATTTTGCTCAAACTAATTTAGGAACCATATATTTTGATCCTAGACAAAAATGTGGTAACATATGATATCCTTCTTCCGCAGGAATTTTATTTATTTTTTAGAAAACCCTAAAAAAAGATGCTTAATTAGGACCGTGTGAACCAGAGCAACATCTCATTAACAGGCAGCTGGAGTGTGCAAGCACTCCATTAATTTCAAGTGCGCAAGCACTCGACACAGCTATACAATCATTAATGCTTAATTATTAGTGGTTTGCTTCTCACGTCAACTACAGCGTAGCTAGTAATAAAATCTTTTTTATTTGAAAATATATTAAAATAATTCTAAAATACTAGAAACAGATTGAAGAATACGAAACAACTTTAATGAAAAACAAGTCGAAAATCAATGCTAAACATCTTTTAATTCAGTATGGTTTATGAGATTTCATTCATGCGTAATGCGAGAGTTTATCTAAGTAGATCAACTTTTAAAAAAATAAAAAAATAATTATATATTCACCCATCAAATCAAATTAAATCTCAGTTTATATTTTTATCAACCAATCTAGGATCAGGAGACGGGGTCCTGATTCGACTTTCGGAGGTGGGTTTAAAAATATATATATCACTGTCATAGTTTTTTTGGATAAAAATATTAATTACTTTAAATTAATTCATGTTAAGAGCTCTTCTTCAAAGGGGGACGTCAAAGAAGAAGTAGGAAAAGGTTAAAAATTGTTGAGCAACATTTGACTTAAGGATTATTAACTGGTAATAAAAGATATGGAATGTTTTTCTCTTTGGTTTCCTCGCTGTAACTTGCAAAAGGAGCCTCCAATTCATTGACCCACACGCATGGAGTTTTGCACAATCATGGTAAAATCATTCCACGTTTACCGATGATCATCGAGGAGTGGTGAACAAAATATATCAAGGGGTCAATAGCTAAAGATACGGCTCAATTTAGTGTTCGGTTTCTTTAGGGTTTTTCTCAGAGTAGAATATAGATGCCATGGGAGACAATTTTCTAATCATGCTTATATATAATAACCCAATTTGAAGAGGAATAGGTTTTTGAAAATTATGAAAAATGCAGTGGCGATTAATAACAAATAATACTAGGTCAAGCTCAAGCAACATGTTGCTTTCTAGAAGAGTAACGGCGTTTTCAAGATTTGGGGATTAGCTAGGGGTGAAAACCAAGCAAGCAGAGTTGGCGAGGGAGACACCTCACGTGCAAAGATTCATCATATTCTGGGGTTGGTATTTGTTAAACCCAACCCCATCTTTCTCATTTTTTTCTGTAATGAATAAGATCTTTGGTGGATAGGTCAAGACTCTAACATGGCATCCTATGCTTCCAAACTGGAATCCACCATAGAAATACAGCGAGGGAGCTGGAGAGGCCGGCCATGTTCTTGGTCACGTACGGTGAACCTTTAGTCAAGGTTAAAAAAAGAGGAACATTCTGCTTGCACGTAACTGGTTTTGTCGATTAGGAAAGAAATCTTATTTATTAAACTTTGACTTCGCATATCAATTTGGTGAATATGTGAACCGAAACCTAACATTAGCTGAGTTTTGATTTGAATTAATTTTGGTATCGATTCGACTGAATTCATATCATTCGGTGGATTAATTCACAATTTCATAAATAAACGAGGTCAAGATAAAAATAAATAAACTTACATTGATTCGATGATCTAATGACTTGAATACATTTTCAAATTCTAAATTAAATTTGACGACTGTATAAAAAAACAAAACACGTATATAGCATGATAAGAACATTAAACAGCTAGCTTGGGATGAGCTAACGTGCTGGCGAGTTGGAGTTGTCTTATCTTACCAATAATTAAATGCGACGAGGATGTTTCTACCATGGTCGGCGGCCATCTTCCTCCCTTAAAAAAATTAGTTTGCTTCAAATTAAGTTTTTTATTTTATTTTTAGACAATTTTGATGATGTGCTAATATCGAAATATATATTTAAATAATAAAAAATACTTTTATTATTACACTCTTGATACAGATGCTCTGATCATGATGGGGAAGTAGTCATTTTTAGTTTGAAAATTGAATGATCCAAAATATGAAAGGAAATACGTGACCATTGACATAAAATATATAAATATATAAATAGTGGTAAAATCACATCCATTGCCCATAACGAAAATTACATTTACCAAATATATTGACGCGGATGTACGTTTCCAAATTAGAACGTTATTTTCTGGTGAAATATTTGCATTGTCGTTTTGAGTATAGAAATTAAATTCATTCTTTTATTCTAGTTGAATATTATTATTTATATTAGTGTAAGAAAAACCAAAGAATATTCAATTTTTATTTCTCAAAATTATTATTATTATTATTATTATTATTATTATTATTATATTATTATTATTATTATTATTATTATTATTATTATTATATTATTATTATTATTATTATTATTATTATCATCATCATCATCATCATCATGCATAATTGAGTTGAGTGTGTTGATTTTATGATTAACGAGATGGAAAATTGAAACCTCAAGTGAAGCTTGAAAAAAATAATTTAATGAATTTTATAATTCTAACATCAGAGAATCCATTTTTTCATAAAAAAAAATAAAAGAATTAAATTAATTTAGGAATAGAATAGTCGGAATCAAACAGTTAACAAATAATCTATTTCTTTAAAACAAAACCATGTTCATATTTCAGAGAGTGTATTCACTTCCTCTTCAGTGCGCGTGGAAAGATCCAGAGCATCATAGATAAATACCTTTTGCTGCCAACGTGAATGTCACGTTCCAAATGTCAATCAATAAAAATCAGAGGGTCCTGAAATCGCCACTAGCCAGATCGTCAAAAGGAAAGGACGTTATTCTCTGTTTCTAATCTATACCAGATCAACCTGAACTTCGACACGTGTCACAAGGAATCTTAAGTTTCTAATGTAATATTTTTTAACCAGTCAAATTGTAGCCCAATTCCACGTATTTTGAATCCCACTCTGTGATTCGATAATAAATACCACCTAAAATTTCTATTGTCAATAGCATGAATTTTTTTAAAGAGTTTTGTATTTGAAAATATATTAAAATAATAATTAATATTTTGACATTTACTTAATCGGGCTCCTAGCATTTTAGCTAGAAGAGGCTATAGCAATTCAGCCGAGTTTTTTTTCTCTCTCTCTCTTTTGCCCTTTTCTTTATTTTCTAAAATAAAAAAAAAACAATGTGAGTAGATAATTCAGTGGGCAATTAGCTAGTCTCATGTTGCATAAATCCAGCAATTGGAGTCATTTAACTAAATAAATTTTATGCAACTTTAGTTGAAAATATTCCACCAATATGAAGACTGCTAGCTAGAATGGTTATAAAAGGGCATTCAAATTTTTTATTTTTCCTCCACTGTTCATATAAACAGTGAAACATGTGAGTCTTATCCCAACTTTTGTTATTTTAATTAAATATGTTTCTGGTTTTTATATTTATTTATTCCAAAGGATATTAAGCAAATAAAAGCTAAAAACTTACTAATTCTCTGCTGTTAAACTTTGAAGTGATCTTTATAAAATGTTTTAGCTTGTTTTCTATAAAATCTGAGCATATATTTTTTTTATCATATAATTATGCAAAAAAAAAAAATATAGTTAAAAAATAAAGTTAGTCTAACTATCCTTGTAGATGGAAAGGTAGTCTAAAAAAAGTAACTATATATAGATTCTTAGTCAGCTTGGCTAGCGAGGTGTCTCAGTTTTAACAATCCATTTATCATTTTCTTTAGATGATACATTACAAAAGAATAAAGGTTGAGAACAAATATAAAGAATCCAACGACCCTCACCCAGCTCCCTCTCACTTTCTTACCTTCCTAGACACGTCTTCATCTCCTCCCCCTGCATAAATAGATTACAAAACCTTGACAAGCCACATATTTCTCTCTTCTTTTTCTCCCTCTTGAGCTCCTCCTCCTCCTTGGTTCTTCAAGGGAGAAAGAAAAAAAACCATGTCTGCCGATCTTGAATTGCGCCAAGATTTGCCATTCATTCAAGTTCGGCCTGCAACCAAGATTGGAACCCTACAATCTTGCAGTGATGCGGACGACAATAAAGCCATAATTCAGCAAGAAAACAGCGAAATTGACGACTGCCAAACGCCGAAATCTGAAGAACACAGGATTCCGGCCGTTTTGAGCTGTCCGCCGGCGCCACGAAAAGCAAAGAGGATTGTTTCGTGCAAAAGAAGGCTGAGAGAAATCGACTTCTTTGAGACCGTGAACCGCGATGAAGTAGATTCGTTTTTTCAATCAAGTTCCGAGCTCCTTACAAAGAGAAGGTGCCCTTGTATATGAAACAGTCGGATATGAACTGGCTACAGGGTATTACAGTTTTTCTTCTCCTTCATGTATGTATGTATGTATGTATGTATAAATTCCACGCTTAGATGCCGCAACACGTGGACTAAATCCATGCTGTTATAGGGCCTGCAATTCTTGACCATATTGGATCTGAATTTTATTTTTTAGTAATATGAATTAATAATTCTTCAGGTATTATACTCATTTGTTTGGCGCAATTTTATTTTTTAGTAATATGATTAATTATTATTAGTAATTCATAGATTTAATTTTATGAGGTGCAGGAGAGGAGACTCATCCATATGGTAGATGGGGTTGGTCGCTTGAATTTCATTTTCGTATTTATTTTTTATAATCAAGATGAGTATTTACTCATTAACTAATTGCTTGTGAGATGGTTAAGATGGGTGGTTTGTTTCTAGGTTGACATTGAGATTTGAGTGTTTGACACGGCTTCTGGATAGATAAACACGAGCACGTACAAATATGCTATATGCTAATTTATTTTTGTCTTTTTATATCGATATTGTATATTCTATACTTTGTTGTAAAATAAATTAAGCTCTCAGAAACTCCAATGCTCTAATATGGAAATCAATAAACTAAAAAGGATAAAACAATGATATTTGGATCTAATCAAGGAATGTGCTAGCCCTAAATTTGATATTTCCAGATCACTATTTAATAGGATTTCTTTGACATGATTTCTGCCATTTTCATACCTAAAAATGTTCATGGAGAGACAAATCTAGCCCACTTGAGTGACTAGAGATAAATTCATGTTTTCCCATCCCTTTTCTGTACATGGTGACCTCCACGCTTTGCGAGCCGATCAAATCAACTATGGAATAAAAATATTGACCCGGTTACTTTATATATATACTAGCTATATGCCCGCGCGTTGCCGTGGGCATTTTTATGTATATAATTTAACATAATTAAATCAACAACGATAAATTTATATGATATAATTAAATAAAAGTTATAGATTATGAGCTAAAATGTGAAAAAAATTAAGTATAGTTTATTGCGCAAACATAAATTACATCTTTTAGAATGTAAATCTTACGTAATGAAAGATCACAAAAAAACGCGAATTAACATTTTAAAAACCAAAGCAAAATATTTTAATAAGAAAAAAAAATTAATAACAAAATCATTATTGTTCAAATAATTAAATTATTATTAGTATCATTTTTATTATTATTATTATTATTATTATTATTATTATTATTATTATTATTATTAGT
Organism: Salix purpurea; assembly: GCA_027405865.1. Classification (NCBI taxonomy): domain Eukaryota; kingdom Viridiplantae; phylum Streptophyta; class Magnoliopsida; order Malpighiales; family Salicaceae; genus Salix; species Salix purpurea. The sequence goes on from JAOWLH010000012.1 coordinate 1,252,316, forward strand.
AATGAAAGGAAAATAAATAAATGAAAGACTAAAAATATCCTAGAAATTTTAACAAAAGATAAGAGAAAAAATAAGAAAAAATAAAAATTATCATTGCCATTACTGTAAAAACAATAAAAATTATCAAATTATCTGGAGGAAAAAAAAATATTAACAAAAGAGTAAGCAAGAAAAATAATTAAATTATTATTATTATAATAATAATAATTATTATTATTATTAATATTATTATAATTATAATTATTATTATTATTATTATTATTGTTCAAATTATTATTATTATGGTAATTATGAAAGAAACAAAAATAAATAAAAGACTAAAAATATCCCAGAAACTTGAACAAAAGATGAAAAAATAAAAAAAATTATTGTTATTACTGGCAAAAAGAAAATATTATCAAATTATCGGGAGGGAAAAAAATAACAAAAGAGTAAGAGAGAGAAATTATTATTATTATTATTATTATTATTATTATTATTATTATTATTATTACTATTATTATTATTATTATTATTATGAATTAATATTAAATAGAAAATTAAAAGAATAAGGACCAAAATGAAAAATGATATATATAAAATTCATTCCAATTGAAGGATAAAATTGAAAAAATTACTAATTGGAGGACCAAAAATTCAATAATGATCAAATGCTGTCACTCTATTAAAAAATTAGAAGAAGAGGGACTGAAATCAAACTTTGTATATATTACCAATTGCAATTGGTGGACCAAATTAAAGAAATCAGAACTTCCGTACCAGAAAAATTTAAGGAATCAACAATAAATCAAAAATTGAAAGTATAAGGACTGAATTAAAAAACCTGTTATATAATCAATTTGAATTGAAGGACACAATTGAAAACAATAAAATCTTAATTTCAATAAATCAGTAATAACAAAACGAAATCAAAATCTAAGGGACCGAAATTAACTTACCACAAACATGAGGGACCAGAGCTAATTTTGCGTCGGCAGGAGAGAGAAAAGCGGCAGCCGACAAAAAGTTGTCCGCCGCCGCTTACACAGGCATATATGATTGGAACGCGCCGCTTACACGGGCATATATGATTGGAACGCACCACGACGGAAGAAAGATCACCTGGAGGCGTACCATATTCACCGGCGAAGGGAAATTTTTGACCTCCGTATGGCACCGCACGCGCCACCTAAAGGGCGCGTTGGCGTTGAGCACGGCTGACGCGTTCTGACGACGTGCCAGCCGTTCAGAGCGAAATATTATAAAAAATAGGCGAATTACCAAGGCACCTCTGACCTAATCCAGATCTACGAAAAAACCGAGGGGGAAAGGACGCCTGTGTCCTCGTTTACTGTGTACTGTTTTGTCGTTTTGTAAGCCCTTTTTCGTCTGCGCACTGTGCAAAAAAAGATGGAAAAACCGACGGAGCCCCTGCCCCCCTATGCACTATTTTATCGTTTTCGAGGACCAGAGGCGTCAATACACTGTACAAAAGCGGAAAGTGAAAAAAAAAGCAAAAACCCAAAACACCCCGATAAAAAAAAAATGAACGTCGGCTGATGAAGGCTAAAATCGGGCGCACACTGTCGCAATCCACAGTGTTTACTGAGAGGATGCACACTGCAAAAGGCCACGGCTTTTATTTGTTTTGTAATATATATATATATATATATATATATATGTGTGTGTGTGTGTGTGTGTGTGTGTGACCATATTTAATATATGGACCGTGCTTCATTTGCAAAGCTAGCCCATGTGCCAATAATGGCTGGAGAATTAATTAAACGACAGCATGGGAAAGTAAACAGTGAAATTTGTTGCCCAAAAACGTCTGCTTCAACCTTCAGGGCCGAATCACCTAAAAGGCCATGCAGGCGTAAGTTAACATATCAATTACCATCTCAGCAGATTGCTTGATCCTTACGTGTCGTCGTGTCTAAATAAAAGGTAAGGTTTAGGAAAAGAATATTAATCAACAACCAGAGGAAGGCTTTTTGGAGAGCTTGAAACTTACGTCACGACTTAATTTTTGACGGAATTATTATGAACATCCGTTTGTGAAGGGACGTGGAGAGAGGGAGGGAGGCATTAATTAATTAATAGCTAAAAGATGGTGTGTCCCGTCAAAAAGCTGGGACAGAATCTACATTATTTCTTACAATATTACTAATAATTACAGTGGTCTAAATTGCTCTCACTCCCGTGACTTGGGGCATATTAAAATAATATTTTTTTAAAATTTATTTTTCATATAAAAAACATCAATGGTTTTTAATTTAAAGTAAAAATAAAAAAAAATAATTTTTTTTTTTCAAAAGTATTTAAAATGTAATACCAAACAAGAACTAACTTAATCTGTAGGGTACCTACCCACCCTGCACATAGTTTCGTTTAAAAGTTCCTTCCTTTTGATAACTTGAACTACAAGAAGATGAGTGTTCTAATCAGGATGGTGACTACTGGTGATGGGCTGCTACAACATACTCTCCAAAAGCTAGTGACATTATTTAGATCTTGCAGCTAATTAATACCACAAAAAGATGCCGGTCGACCGTCAAAAAACGTGATGTTAAAGCTACTATATATATGCTAGCAAACGCATAGTTTACTTTAATTTGCTTGTCGAAGCAGACAGTATCTTTATTTATCTCTGCACCGTCTTCATTACGTATGTCCAGTGCTGGTTTTCTTTGTAAAGAGATGGTAAAGGGAATTATCACATCAAGGAAGTGAAAAAGAAGAAAATCTAGGAAAAGTAGTGATCCGAGTTTGCACTTGGAAGTAATTCTCGAGACTTGATCCAAATACTATTATTACTTAATTGATTTTTCTTTATGATTTTTATTTTCAATCTGTTGCCGTTTTGTTTTTTGGCTAAATTTGTAAACGAAAGGAAAAAAAATGTAAGAGATACAAAACTTTTTCTTGAGAGAAAAAAAAGAATATCTCGGTATTGATTCGATAATAACTAATGGTTAAAAACTTTAAAATATTTATTAAGAAAAATGGTATGAGATATTAATAAATTTAACCAATATGGATATGTAGCTAATGTATACTCGAAACAAGAGATGATGATGTTAGCGCTCTGTCTCTTTTATAAATGTTAAAAAGAGAGGAAAGACATTCTCATCGGAGTCCATTCTCATTTGTCGTCTACTCGAAGCACATCTTCATTTGTCTCGTGAGGGAAGACAAATAGGAAAGGGCGTGGGCGCAATCGATGACAAAAAATGGGTTCTTCCCGAACTGGAGTGCGTTCACGGTAGTTTCGGTCGGGATCCGAATTTCACAGAGCTCGAGGTGGTGATTTTGTACTCTAGCATGTGTGCGTGTCATGACTAGATCGGAAAGATCAAGAACCAGAATTTACTGGGATGTGGATGGAGCACACCGAGGGCGTAACTTCCTCGGTAGAAGCCAATTTAGTGAGTTCTATCGGCGTCCATGTCTGCTTCCATTCAAGGGTGGTGTGTGCATTGCATTACTAGCCAGTGTACCAAATTGCAGATCCCATCGTCTATGCAAAGCAGACTCTATTCCATTTTCTTCTGTACTGCCTAGCGACTTGCTTCTTATTTTACCAATAATGTTGATTGGGGTCTTGATACATAATTCTTTTCTTTTTTATCAAATATACATTGTCATTACTCAATTTTTTTTAATAATATTGGTTGTTCGGGTCAGCTTGCGTGTATCTCGACTAATTATACGAGAACTGAAATTAAACACCATGTAAATTTCTAGTGATTATAATATTAGCAACCACTGGTAATCCATACAGTAATACTGATTACTTTCACATTATCATGAAATTTCGTTGAGTGAGTTACACCCCAACATCTTGCTAGAGAGTCGAGACAGTGAGAATTTGATGGCATTACAGCAAGAAGCTTCACATGCGTCTTTCAAACGTGCACAAAAACAACATGCGATATGCCGACTTAGTCATGGACAGCAGGTGCTAGCCATGAATGTGATGGGGCTATACGCGTTTCAATGAGCATCTTTAATTCAGGGGGGCTAAATCTCGGGATCAAAAGGACGTCGGTGGGACTGCTCAGCCTGCCATGACACGACATGTAGTCTACAGTGCTCGTATCATCCAGCCATGTTATTGGAGCAATTGTCTCCCGTTAGAAAAACCAGTGCCGACAGTATTCCCAGGTATACTTCCGCAGCATCTTTTTTTCATGCTAGATATATGGATCTTACAATTTTCTTGCAGCCTTATATTAAGAGTAATAGATTGGTACGAGAACTGACACGTAACTGATTTTGTGAAACGCATAAAGTTGAGTGTTAACTCGGATTGATATTATATCAACTCAGTCTCTTAGCACATGCAATGATGTTCAGTTAAGATGGAATATAAAATACGTCAAGAGTTAATGTATTCCTGTTAAGACAATATAAAGACTTAAACATTTGCGTCCACTTTAAGAATAAATGTTTTAATGGCAACAGAAGTAAATAATATTGGTGATTTTTGCTCCTTTCATTGTTAGATCTTGAACGTGTTAAAATCAATTACAATAAAAACTAGAAGATCTAGAGGTTCTATAGTAACCTTTTTACTGTTCTATCTCCTAGCATGTCACTATGGGTTTTAATAGTTAATTTTTTTTAAAAATGATACTCAAACTTTTATTCTGGACAATTGAGTCATTCTCAACCCAAATTAGAACCAAGTTGTGTATGTTTTTGAAAAAGGTTGAAATAAAAAGATAGAGAGCTAAAACAAAAACAAGATGTAACGTGTTTTAAATTGATAAGTAAAGTTCATTTTAGTCTTCTATATTTTTTCATATCGGGCAGATGGTATCTCTAATTGTCAAAAAAATCCATTTTGATGTTAAATTTTATTTTTATCTTTTTTTCTTCTTTTTTGTGAAGAGAAGGAAAGTAATTAAAGTTTATTTAATTGATTAAGTAGCCTGAATTATTATTTTTTATTTCATTTATTTTATGAAAATAACATGCTCGCAATACCTCGGTAACTTTCTACAATATTTTAGTTAGCCGGGCTCCACTCTAGTTCTGGGCCTAAAATTGTCAGGGGACCCAAATAAACAGTAACTGTGAAATCTAATCTATAGCTGGCCCATATATAGGGCCCATCTCAACGCCAATTAAGCTTTCGTGAATCTGCATCGAAAGACATCGGCTCGTGAGAGAAGTAATGGATCCAATGGGCCCACGAGCGTTACTCAAGCAATCTGATTTCAGGCCTCTGCCTGGTTTTCTGATTTCAGCATATATTTTTTTCATTTTAATTATTAAACCTTGGGGGTTGATCCAGAAATATTTTTTTTTTCTCTGGGCTGTACCCCGGTTGGGTCTGCCACAAGATTATTGATTAGTATACTGCTTTGCTTAAATCAGTTAAATTGATAGCTGTAGACATCTTGGGCCAGTAAGTGTGATTTGGCAGGCCAGGGAGGTGTTAAGGCATTGATTGCTTGGTCTTCCTGGGCCACGATTATATTTGGGCCTTTCTACCGGGCTGCCCAATGAAATGGAAGCTCTTCTAATCTCTCAGTTTCTTTTCTTTTTAAGAAGAAACAGGCGGGCTTTCTTTTTTTAGTTTTGTTAATAAATTCGTATGATGATTTTTTAAACAGGCCTCATGCGTGTGAGCCCATCTAAACAAATAGACGAGGTATGGACATCGAAAGCCCAACGGCAACTGAATTAGTCTACCAACTATTTTCTTATTGCATTTTTAACATGTATGATTATTCATTGTATTTTTTATTTATTTTATTCAAAAACATTAATGTGTATATATCTGCATTGTAAAACTATTTTAATAGATAGATTCATTAAAATACAACTAGGTAAATAATCACTATTGTGATATTAAAATATCTTGATTTATGTTTATCTTTTAACTTTTCAAATTGTATATATCCTCGCTCGCTATTATTGTTTTTTTTTTTTCAATGAAATTAAAAAAAAAAACAGTTTATCTAATTGGTAAAGACTATATCTCAAATTAGATTACTTTTATTGAAAAAAAGATATATATATATATATATCCCTGCTTGCTATTGTTGTCTTTTTTTCTAATATGATACCAAAAACCAGTTTATTTAGTTGGTAAAGACTATATTTCATATCAGATTACTTGTACAGAAAAAATATATGTTTACAATAATTAAATATTTAATGAAAAAAATAATATAAATTTAGAGCTTAGCACGGGTGGCAATCAAGTTTGGAAGCTAAAATTAAGTGGGAACCCAACAAAACACTAACTGAAGTCTAATCAATAACTGGATCAGATTCAGATTCAGGCCCAAGATCAAAGCTAGCAAAGCTTGTAATGGTACAAGTGTGACTCGGAAGACCAAGGAGGTGTAAAGACATGGACCAATTTTCTATCTGGGCCCTTTGTCCCGGGCTGGCCTGTGAAATGGAAGCTCTCTTGCTCTTCTTTTCTTATCTTTTTCAGGAAGAAACAGGTGAGCTTTCTTTTTTAGCTTTGCTCATAAATTCGCATGTTGATTTCATAAACAGGCCTCGCGAGATTAACAAATAGACGAGGTATTAACATCCAAGGCCCACTTCAGCTAAACCAGTCGACAACTTTTATGGGCCTCGCTATACTTAAAAAGATCTGGCCCATCTTGCTGGCAACTCTTTTTCATAACGGACAATCACCTCTAAAACCATGATTAAGTTTTTATTCTCTTTATGTTCTCGAGCTTATTTCCTGAAACTAAAGAGTTAACAGTTGCTGAAACTAAAGAGTTTAATCCTCCTGTAATTTCAAGTTTTAACCATGTGATTGTTAACTCATTTTGATAACTGACAATTAAAGATTAGCCACAAGAGTTAGCCACCTAAAATTCAAGGGTCTTTTCTTTTTATGTTCTCAGGCCTGGGTTATGTGGTTTTAATATAACTATCATTGGAAATTTTCATGGCTGTTAATTTTAAGAATCGTAGAATAGATCGAGATACACACAAGTTAACCCGGACACCCATGTTAGTCAAATTGGTTTTATCAACACCCGTTGGTCTTTCTTTGAATTCAACTCAGTAATTTTTTATCCAAATTGCTGGAAATCGTGTCATTGACATGTAACGGGTGGAGCATCGAAGGGGGAGGAGGACAGAATTCTTTCCTGGAGGCTTCAGATTTGGTGGCATTGTCTGGAGCAAGAAAAATGAAGAATTCTATCACGGATCAGAGTCAATATATAGGATTTCCTCGAATCCAACACATGAAAGAATATCCTGATAAAAAATAATATATAATGGCAACGTGCCATTGAATAAGAGCCCAGTGATTCTTGGAAGAACAACTTTTCTCTCGTGGAACTCATTAAATTTCCACATCTAAACTTCAAACTGATACAAACCAGTCATTTTCAATAGTTTAGTAGGGACCCAGGCAGAGGTGGTGGCTTATTATATTTTTTTCCCCCACGAGCTCGATTGACTGTGTGCATGTGCCTGAAATATTTGGTCTTGAAATTACATGTATCATGCAACTTGAAGACATTTTAATAGAGAGTTAAGGGCAGACAAGAAGCTTCCTATGGTTTTAGACTGGGGGGAAAAGGTCGATAAGTTTGCTGTAGTTCATTTCAGGCACTCATACTTGGACTGAAATTGTCGGGGGGAAACCGCCATGGATGAATAGTGGTGTGGGTGCTTAGAAAGCTTTGATTTTTTCTCTCCATATTAAGACTCTGCGGCCAAAACAAAAATATTCACCTCAATACATCGTATTTATATAAAAAAAAAATATGTTTTTTAAAACTATTTTGATGAAAGAATAGTATATTGTGTTTAACTTTTATGAAATAGAATGCGGGTGGTGAGATTCAAATTTGTGATCGCTAGGTTAACAAAACTCTAATACCATGTTAAGTAATTACCTCACCTAATAAATTAAGTTGTTAGGTAAGACTTGTAATATAATTTATATTATTCTCTAATGATAATAATACTTTTTTTAAAGTGTTGATCTGTGAAGGGGAACCAAATTATCAGCCTCGGGGAAGCTGGAGATTTACGATGATATTTTTAAATGGATGATGCTGCCAGGAAAACTAATCGATTATCCACTGAATTATATGGTAAACAGCTTTTCAAAATACATGGAGCTTGAATCTTATCTATACAACATAAAATAATAAATGAAAAACAAATCATTCAATAAAAAATCTTAAGTATCTGTAGCAACACTACTCCTTGCTTTATTTGATGCAGGACACGTCTACGTCTTGATTAACAAAGACTGTATTCAGCTAGAGCGGACCATGCATAAATTCCTCTAAACAATTAGATGGAGCCCTCTTTCTAAGTCAAGCAATATAAAATGGAACAATTATCATTATACATTGAATTCGTGAAAGATCTATCAATCCATACAGTATCTATCAACATCCAAGACTTTAAAATTAAATTAAAAAATAATTATCAATGTCCCATCATTAATGTCGCCTCCTCTCCCGTGACATCGAGGCCTAAGGGCTTGTTTAAGAGTGTAATTGTGATAGTTTTTTAAAGTGTGTTTTTGTGCCGAAATATATCAAAATGATATTTTTTTTTATTTTTTAAAAATTATTTTTGACATCAGCACATCAAAACAATCTAAAAACACCAAAATATATTCATCTAAAATGCAAAAAAAATAAATAAAATTTGGGCAACCGGCGGTACAACCACGGTGCCAAACGGGGCCTAAAGCTGAAACCTGCTTCATTCATCCACGATACCATTAAATTTATTGATGTCTTGTCTTGCTACTATGAAAAAAATCAAGAGGTTCTTGTTATAAAATTAGAGTAATTAATAGTAGTTTCATCACGTCGAAATACATTTAAAATTCAAAAAAGATGATACCCTATTTAATTTCACGTTTATCTTTGGTCCAGCGAAAGGTGATTCATAAGCAGGTGAACCTTTTTTTAATCATGTAATTAATTAATTAATCACACCTTGTGCAATTACAGGAGTAGAGCATACACTCATTGATTTCAAAGTTATCGGGTGAGATAGCCATGAGCGGGTGGATTAATTGATTTATCTGCATAATTATTTTTAGACCTGAGATTAAATTAAAAAAAATTTATATCTATAAATACATTGAATGATTTGTACATGACTCGGTCGGAAAATGATTTAATTTTTGTTAGAGAATAATATAAATTATATTTTGGGACCTCACCTATAAGCTTAAGTTTTTAGGTGAGATGGTTCCTTAACATGGTATCAGAGTCTTGTTGACCCAGCGGTCACGAGTTCGAATCTCACCATCCTCATTCTATTTGATAAAAATCAAGCACAAGGTGATGTGGACCTGTGCAAGTTTCAAGTCCAAAGGGCTTTCACTTGATGGGGTGTGTTAGAGAATAATATAAATCATATTCTAGGGCCTCACCTATAAACTTAAACTTTTAGGTGAGATTGTTCCTTAACAGTTTTAACATACAAAAGAGGATATTATATATATATATATATATATGATCAATAGCTAAATATTAAAGAAAAAAGAAGTAATATTTGTTTTATATATAGGATTCAGCCAAACACGAGCGCTCAATCACGAGCATGCCCGGGGCCGGGAGCAATGACGACGAGGGAGGTAATTTAAATATGCATGGGGCAGCCAGCGTGATTGGAGAACAGCTCGCCCTCCCGTGACACCTCCTCCCGTGACACCTGCTTAAAAACCTGCTCATATAGATGACTTAATTTTTTTTTCCGAATAAGATTACTAAATTAATTACATATCGATCGAAATGAAAGACTACGATGGACCTGGATTTTAATGTGCAGGGACAAAAACAAGACGACGATTCCTAACATTAACAATTCATGTATACTCAACCGACCAAAAATTTATTTAGTATTTGTGAACTTGCAATAACATCTCTCAAGTTGAATTCGAAGGGGGAGACTTTTTTTCGTCCTGCTTCTCGGGTTTAACCACTACGTATTTCACTAGCTAGCTACGAGGTACAGGAGTTGGTCCTGTTGTATCAATTGTTATATTTTAATTTATATTTAATTGAAAAATATTATTTTATAAAAACAGCCCACACCACACTATCAAACATATATTTAATATCATTTGAAAAAAAACATTTTCTCAATCGGTATAATAAATTCAGGGATTCCCTTCTCATCAAACTTTTTTAAAAATATATATTTACTTGTACATATGTGTATGGATATAGATCGTACGCTATTCGCAATTTAAAAAGGCGAGGCTCCGGCCCGTGCAAATTTGGAATATAGAAACCATTGACTTCACTTACCATTAAAAAATTGAAATAAGATAACAATTGACTTTTGATTTTTGGGGGAGAAAAAGGGTCCCTTCTATCTTCCAATAGACAAGACAACTGAGATGTGGGTAGAAAATTTAAAATACATACAATAAGCAGAGACTTGGGGAGAACAAATGCATGCACTGGGGGTGTTTTTCACTGTGTTTTGTTTTTAAAAGTAATTTAAAAAACAATAATTCTATTTATTTATTTATTTATTTATTATGGAAAACATATTAAGGGCAATAGACAAGCCTGCTGGGTATCCCGGCTTCTCAGCCACTAGCCCAAAGCCATAGTACTATACTACTATAAAACCTTAAACTGTCTCTTTCTGCTGCTAAGGCATTTGACTTCGAGCGAGGTGGGTGTATGAGGACTCACCACGCGTCATTGATGAGTCAGTTGGTGACAGGTGAGTTGTAAACTAATGGACATTTGATGTTTTGTTTTTCTAGCTTGTCATCAAGCATAGATCCATGGAAAGTACGTCCTGCCGGGCCGGAGCAGTATCTTGGCTGCGCCACAGAGTTAAATAACTCATGTCTGCTACCAGTCCTTGCATTTAGTTGATGTGTGAAATATACATACATTTCGATGTTATGTATGTATGTATGTATGTATGTATGAGATAGATCGAATTAATGTTAATTTTCGTAGGTCTATGTATACCCAATTACGTATCGATGCGTCTTTGTAATTAAGATAGTTTTGTCATGGCCAGTGTAGTTTAATATTATCTAGTTGCATCCATCAACTTGTCAAATCAACAACAAATTCATTGAAGACAAAGGTTCCATATATTTATAGGCTTGAAATGTATTCTATAGCTGAGGGGACATGGATCTTTCCTCGGCGCTGCCTCATGGTATTTGACCAAGCCAAGTCAATGGTCGCGTTTACATGGAATGGAACTGGTCCATATAATTTCCATCATCCTGCTCATAAAAAAACAAAAACAAACTAGTCAATATTTTTTGCAAAACCAAAGCTGGTTTATAAAGACTTGCCGTTGGAAGACTTTTGTTCTCCCTATATATACACCTCTCCTTCAACATTCTTCCTCACCCCATCCATCACCATTTCTATTTCCCTCTTCTCTTTCTCGAGGTAGTTATCTATCTATATATCTAGTGGTCCAAGGCCACGCTCGTTTCTTGTTATATATTGAATGCAAAAAAAAATGTTCTCTTTCCTTCTCCATATTATAATTTATACTATGTCAACTAATTAAGTTAATTACAGATATATCCGACGACCTTTAAATAATTGGATCTCGGCCATGTCACCGGCATTTGTCTTGGAAGTCCAAACCAATCGCGAAGAAGAAGAGCTAGTAGAAAGCCATGAGTACCATGACGGAGTGAAACATCTATGCGAGAGAGGGTTGGCAAAAGTGCCTAGAAAATACATATTGCCGGCATTGGAGCGCCCTTTTATGTCAAAAAAAGATGGCGCTACTAATCTCAAGCTGCCAGTAATCGATCTTGCTAAGCTGCAAGGTCCAGATAGAGCTCATACCCTCAAATCCCTTTCAAAAGCTTGTGAAGAATATGGTTTTTTCCAGGTGAGTATGATTAGTTTATATACCGCATCAACTAGCTATAACCCTTGGTTTCTGTTCTAATACTGGTTTATGCAGCTGATAAACCATGGCATTGCGAGTGAGTCCGTTCTCAACATGTTTCAAGCAGCAAGGAAATTCTTCGAGCTTCCTTTCGAGGAGAGGTCGAAGTACATGTCGAAAGATCAGAGCGCACCAGTTAGATACGGAACAAGTTTTAATCAGAACAAAGATAGTGTGTTTTGCTGGAGAGACTTTTTAAAGCTTAGCTGTCATCCCCTCTCCGATGTTCTTCCTAACTGGCCTTCTTCTCCGGCCGAGCTAAGGTGATAAATCTGCGCCTAATATGAGCTTCATGTTTCTGATGCTTTGAATTTGGTCCTGCTCAGTTACCTACTCAGATAAAATATGATTAATTGATTACTTGTTTAATTGAAAGTGTCAAGTGTATTATTACACACGTCTCCATTAATTATTAATGTTAATTCCATGTTTAATTTATTAACAGGCAAGCGGTGGTTAGCTACTCGAAAGAAACAAAATCCTTGTATCTAATGCTTGTGAAGGCAGTATTAGAGAGCTTAGGAGTGGTTGAAAAAGCAGAAAATGCTGATGAAAATGATAGCTGTGATCATTTAAAGGAGTTTGAAGATGGGAGCCAACTCATTGTGGCTAATTTCTACCCTTCATGTCCCGAACCTGACCTAACGCTCGGGATGCCACCCCATTCAGACTATGGCTTCCTCACACTGCTTCTCCCGGATGAAGAAGTCAAGGGTCTGCAAATTCAGCATGAAGGGAGATGGGTCACGGTTGAACCGATTCCTAATTCTTTTGTTGTCAATGTCGGTGATCATCTCGAGGTTAGTTTGTCAAGAATTAATCACCGAGTTTAACAGTTTTTAATTCAATCCCTAATCCATGCATGATTAACCCTGTTTTTTTTGTATCGCGTGGCAGATTTTTAGCAATGGGAGATACAGCAGTGTACTCCATAGAGTTCTAGTCAATCCTTTCAAGTCTCGAATGTCCATTGCCTCGTTACACAGCTTACCTTTTAACAGCATGATTCGACCATCACCAAAACTCATCAGTGATGCTAATCCTAGGCGTTATATGGATACAGATTTCGCGAGTTTTATTGGATACATGGCGTCTCATGAACACAAGAACAAGAACTTCCTGGAGTCTAGGAGATTGACTCAGCAAGGCGATGCATGAGTTTTTTTTTTAAATAAATAAATATTTTTTTCTTTAGTTTAGGAGTCCCCCCCCCCCCCCCCCCCCTACTATTTAGTATTATTATGTCTTTCTATTTTATTTTATTTTAAAATAATTTTTCTATTTTGTTTTTTCAATCTAATATTACGAGGGCTATCTAGTTTTATATATAAAGGATTGTAATATAATGATCTTTAACAGGTAAGGCTCGAATAAATAAAGGTTAAATATTTCAAATATCTTTAATTTCATAACTATGGTGTTTATGATATTTGAATTATAATAAATTTTATTTATAATTACATCATTACAAGAAAATTAAACAGATATCAAATATAAGAAGTTTGCCTTTTGCACGGGCAAATCAACGCGTATTACAGAATTGTTAGGAGGTGCTTGTTAGTGCCACGAAGAACTCTATTCTGCTGTCTGATCAATAAAAATAAAAAAGAAGCTAAGTAATTAAGAAGCTTATACTCTTACGTATGCTCTTAATTACCCTGTTGAATTTTATTTTAATACACAACTTTCTCTTTGCTATTTGGATGCATCTCTTATTACACTTAAAGAAGACAAATTAGGGCGAAGACAAAAAAAAAAAAAAAGACATGTGAAGAAACCTAGGTTATTAAGTAAAAAAAAAACTTCGCTATATTCAAAACGAACAGGGACTCTAATCCCTACACTTGCAGGTCAGAGGCCCAAATCTTGAAGGGTCTACCCTTGTCCAATGACAAGGAAAAAAAAGAGATTTCACTAATTTTAAAAGGGTAGTTAAACTGCAGAGAATTTTAATTTAATAGATCTTGAATATCCCTGGTTCGATGCCAGTAACATATAAACGTATTTTTAAATAAATATTTTAAATTTAATTAAAAAATAAAATAAAAATAATAAGAAAATCTGAAACATCAACCTCCATACATAATTTTAGCATAACAACAACAGTTTCCCATTTTATAAAACTGGATTTATATAAAACATTTATAAAGTTTAAACTTTGGGATTAAAAGTTATGCTAAGCTTATTTTACTTGTTCAAATTTCTTCTTGGGTTTTTAACAATCTGTGTTTAGAGCCTAAACATGTTCAGAGAAATCAAGTCCTCCTCGAGGATACACGGATTTTCCAAGGACAAAGTTTCTACGAATTCACATTTTCATACACGTGTCCAGCCATCTTCTACAAACTTCTAGGTGCGTGGACATTTATACGCAATGTGAATCTGGATCGAGCAATTTATCAACAGCATGAGTTTGGAAAATAAACTTTGAAATTCTGACACGTGGCCATAAATTTGCTGCTAATGATGGATCCATGTTATTATTACACATCGCATTGGCGTACCAATTACAAGGACGTGTATCTTGCTCGAAGCACAACCTCAACCTTAGTGGCGGTCTTTCCAAGGCACTGTTGCCATTTTTTCCCCGTGACCTCGAAGAAATAATATCGAACTGAAAATCTAGCAGATCATTTCATTGGTTTTGCAGCCTTCAAAATTCAGACAGATTGTTCTGTAAAGGTTTGCCTTGCCTTTTTTCAGAGAGAATTAGTTAACGTTTGAGAGTCAGGATATTTTGGGGAAAAAAATTGTTTATGAATAAATTAAAACAGTATTTTTTTTTAAACAAATTATTTTTGATATTATCTAAAATCACAAAAATGTTTAATCTAAAATAAAAAAAAATATATTTTTTTAATATTTTTAAAACGCAACAGTAAACAAGATTTTATTGTAGTTAATTTTAGATTGATCTTGACAAAGATCTAGGTATCAATTTGGAGTTGCTAGATAAATTTAAGTTTATTATTTTTATTAAAACGATAACGTTTTTTTCTCTCTTCCATAATTACTTATCATATATAAAGGTTTGATTAGGTGAAAAACTTGGCTAGATTAAATGAATTTGAGTAGATTAATATTTTATTAAATTCAACTAAGAACTCATATCACGACCTCAATCACCAGCTCTTTAAATTAATAATCATTACATCAGATAAAATCTATCAACCACATTTTTCTCTCTTACATTATTGCTTTCTTGGCCCCTTCAATGCTTTTGCGTGCCCCGACCTTCTCACGTGCCAGCATATATATATATATATATATATATTATTGCCGAAGGTGAAATTTTCATTTTCGCCTGGAAAATAAAACTATGCTCGGGGTATGCATGATCCATTGTTCAATGGCTAGCATTTTTCACAACTTTTATTTTATCAAGCACATGCCGTCAATTAACCCCTAATGTATCATCCAGTTCTTGATTTCATTCTTAGATATAAAAAAAAATCATCAATCGGGTCCCTGAAACTTCAAATATATATTTTTCATCTGCTCATTGTGTCCCACACCATTTTGTTACATAAACTATGAAAAACTAAAGGATGACAATAACTAATGTGGACAACAGTACAAAATTGAGAAATATTTGAAATACTAGGTCCCAACTTATATATATATATATATTTGGAAGACACACGTACCTAGCAGTACAGAACAAGGTGACTGAACTTTTGTTGAGAATTAGAGAACCAGTCAGACAACGGTATGAAAAGGCAAGACTTACAGGCTGCTGGCCAGATCTCAAGAGGAAATTTATCGTTACTCGGTACACTATTTTGTATCATTATTATAAGAGATTAATTATGTGTTTGAAGACTATTAAATAAAATAAAACTTAATTAAAAATGATTAATTAAGTATTTTTATGCAATTGAGTTTTTTAATGAATCTAATAGAGTGTAAATTTTTAATGTATAGGGATTAAAGAATTATTTTTATTTTAATAATGAGCTAAAATAAAAATAATAAAAGCTAAGAATATCAAAAGTTATGAATATTAAATGGTAGCTTGTTAAGTATATATGATCATTATCTCTAGATTACACGTTCTATTTTATTTTTGCCCTCACATCCCATCATCAAAGAAAAAATAAAATTATAATAAATAGAATTAAAAGACTCTAAAAAAAAGAGTTAATCTCATCCAACTCTAGAAATCAACTTTCAAATATAAATAATCCCATTTCACTATTTATACATTCTTGATAATTCAACATAAATAATTTCTATATATTATAAAAATCAATCCAAACAAACTACGGAAATGCAAAGGAGTCTGGAGGTGATGGCACAGATCCTTGTCAATTTCGCAGTTGGTATGAAGTTTGCCGCTGGATCACTGTCACGGTGGCCTCGAGTCATCACTCATCAATGCTTTGCAGCGAGGTCAAATTCAAGACGAGCTCACCCTGAGTAATAAATTCGAGGCGTGCAAGTCAACCATTATTTTTCTTCCTGATTTTAACGGTACCAGTATCAGCTCCTGTCTATTGAAATTGAAATTAAATCTCTCCTTGATTCGTTCTTGCGTAGACTATCCATCGACAAGAGAACGTACGTGGACAGAAACTATATTTAATATTATTCAAAACAAAAACCGAAGGGATATGTCCAAATCAACATGCTCATTCATGAAAATATCTTCAATTATAAACTTACTAAAATATTCAAAAGGTGAAAACTAATCCACGATACAGTAATTAATTTATTCTATTGGCTGTACATATATACGTGATGGGAAGGAAATGATGCCACCCTTTGAACAAATCATAACACGTATCATTGGCTTTCGGCTAAGAAAATTAGCATGGGAGTTCGATGAAGTCTTGGCATCCAACTAAGAGCAAGTCCAAGTGTAAATATAGTTTTTTTATCTATATTTATTCCCATGATAAAAATTATTTAGAAGAACTATTTTTTATATATCATTTTAAATATAGTGTAATTATTTTGTATGTAATTTAATTATTTAATTAATTATATAATTAATAGGAGTAAGTTATATAATTAAATAATTGCTTTTAAAAAACTCTCTAACAATATAATCATTAATTTTGTATATAATTTTTCATTTCCATTCGATGTTGATATTTTTCTGTTTGGAAAAAAACAAAAAAAAAACATGAAAAAAAATTCAAAAATATCTTGATTCAAAAAAGATATTAAAATATTAGAAAAAGCTAAGCTTTTGATTAATCAAGTCATAATAATTCATTAGTTTCTCCACCAACCCTCTTCTCTTCTCAAAACAACACTGCACTATGCCCATTGGACTTCAACATCCTCCGCAACTTGACATCTGGTGGTACAATATTATAGCTTTTGTATTTGAGTTACTACAAATAGCAACTCATGTAGTCAAAATAGTTTTTCCCGTTAGAGTGAAGAAAAGTAAATAAAAATGCTAAAAATATATATATTTTTTTATTTTTGTCTCTTCGGATGGCACTCTGGCTGGACTTGCTCTAACAACTCCAGCCCATGAGACTCTAGGTGACTGTTTGAGAAAGTAGTTGAGGTTGTTTTTGAAAATATTTTTCGTTCAGAAATGTATTAAAATGATATATTTTTTTTATTTTTTAAAAATTATTTTTGACATCAACACATTAAAATGATCTAAAAACACTATTTTTTAAAATTTAAAATAAAAAATAAAAAATAAATTTCAATTTTTTTCAAATATGTTTTTCATACGCATTCCCAAACACCCCTTAATTCTCCAACATTATGTGAAAAGCATGGGCAGCAAGCTCTATTTTGTGAATCGAAAGAACAAGAAGACAACAGGACAGGGTGAGGAATCTTCAGAACCAGCATGCCAGCTGGCATCACATGAACAGATGTTATTTCGAAATTTAATAAATAAATGGAGGTCAAAACTTCATACTCATGTGGTCCCTTGTTTAAACTCCATACACCACTAATTCCATCCCCTGTAAGTCGCGGCCCACGAGCCAGCATTTATCCACTTCGAAGTTCTTAAGACAACAACTGCAAAAGCCGAGAACTTCTCTAATTTTTATCTGTGTCCTGACCCCATGCTCCTTCGCTGTTTTTTCGATTGTCACACAGTTCTGTTTCTGACAAACGTCGCAAATGCTACTAGATGGAGCTAACATAAACATGATTTACCAGTGCTACAATTCAACTTAACTCATATAGAATCATTTTTAATTTAAATTGACTGCACGGATCTTCTCATTCCATTGCTGTGCTTTTCCATCAAGCACATATCTAAGTTCGAAGATCAGGTTATAAGTTGATAATTCCATAAGCAAGCTAGACTATCAAGAGAAGTAATAGCTATAGGAAGAAAAACATAAACACGAGAGAAATTATTAGATATATCAGGAGTTGAAAGCCGCTATAAAAACAATTCACGATTCTTAAAGTTTTACAGAGGGAGAAGTATATTTCCCTGTACACCGAAGACGAAGAGTTTGTTGGGTTTGGGTTTCCCTCCTAGGAGGAGGATGGCCCAAATATCTTGTGTGGATTTAGCCCACATGAAAGGACCCACTTAAAGGGTAGGGCACACTTCTTTTGGCTGCTGAAAAAAGAACAAAAAGAGACAAAAAAAAGAAAAGGGAAAAAGAGTGACAGCCGAGAGGAAAAGAGAGAAATTGCAGCAGAACACTCTGTCTTCTTCCTTGGATTGCCAGCTCGTTTACCGTTGGATCGGGCTGAGATTTGGACAGCAGCTTCCAGACACATTGATCTTCATTCTGAACGGTTGGATTGAAGATTGGAGCTGTGGAAGTTGCTCTGCTTGACAAAAATCGGGGCTGTCAGTTTGTGAGCCTTCTCTCAAACTTTTCTCTTTAATTCTTGTTGTATTCCAAGAATAGTTTAATCTTGATGATATATGTTGTAGCCCTTAGTTTAATCTAAGGAAGAACATTGTGTACCCATCATTTGTGTAGTGGAATTGTTTGAGTGGACTACGGTCCCGTGGTTTTTCCTTCTCATATTGGGAAGGTTTTCCACGTAAAAATTGTGTGTTGTGCTTGTGATGTTTAGATATATTTTTCCGCATATATTTTGCTCTATTTAGGAGTTTCCTATAGATTCACACAAAGAGGGAGTGTTGAGTATTGTTGTTTCTCCCAACAAGTGGTATCAGAGCTTGGTGCGATCGAGCACCCTATATATCTTGTGTTGAATAATGGAGGCTAATCTAAGTAGAATGGTGTGTTTGAATGGTTCAAATTATCATATATGGAAAGGTAAAATGGAAGACCTGCTATATGTGAAACAATTTCATTTACCTGTGTTTGCGTCTGAGAAGCCAGAAAATAAATCTGATGAAGAATGGACTTTGATGCATAGACAAGTATGCGGATATCTTAGACAGTGGGTAGATGATAATGTGTTGAATCATATTGAGGGTGAGACACATGCACGCACACTTTGGAAAAAACTTGAGGAGTTGTATGCTCGCAAGACCGGGCATAGTAAAATGTTTTTGATGAAGAAATTGATGTATTTGAGATACCAAGATGGAACTCCTTTAACGGATCACTTGAACACTTTCCAAGGAATTATTAATCAGCTTGCTGGGATGGGTATCAAGTTTGATGAAAAGGTTCAAGGGTTGTGTTTGCTTGGTACATTGTCGGACTCTTGGGAGACATTTAGAATGTTGTTATTTAACTCAGCCCCAAATGGTGAAATCAATATGGATCTGGCTAAAAGTAGTATATTGAATGAAGAGATGAGAAGAAAATCACAAGGATCCTCTTCACAGTCAGAGGTGTTGGTTATAGAAAGAAGGGGGAGGAGTAAGAGCAGAGGTCCGAAAAATAGAGATAACAGCAGAAACAAGTCCAACAGGTTTGCCAATGTTGAGTGTCATCATTGTGGCATGAAAGGGCATATCAAGAGATATTGCAGACAGTTGAAGAGAGAGAACAAAGAGAAAGGGAAGGAGATAGAAAATGACGATGGCAAGAATGGTAATCGAGTTGCCACCACTACTTCCGGAGATTTCTTCACTGTTTATGATGATGATGTCATTAATTTTGCATGCCATGAGACCAGCTGGGTGATTGACAGTGGTGCTTCAACTCATGTTACATCCCGACAAGATTTCTTCACTTCCTATACAGCCGGTGACTTTGGGACAGTGAAGATGGGCAATGATGACTTGGCCAAAATTGTCGGTATTGGAGACGTGTGTTTGGAGATGAGTAATGGCATGAAGTTAGTTCTTCATGATGTGAAGCATATTCCTGACATCCGCTTGAACTTGATATCCGTAGGCAAACTTGATGATGATGGGTATTGCAGCATCTTTCATAATGGTCAGTGGAAGCTCACTAGAGGTGCTATGGTTATTGCTCGAGCTTATAAGCTTTCTACTCTGTATATGTTAGAAGCAAAACTCTCCAAAGACATTATTAATGCAATGGATGATGAGTCTTCTACAGAGTTATGGCATAAGAGACTTGCTCATGTGAGTGAGAAAGGCTTGGAAATATTGGCCAAGAAGAATTTGCTATCAGGAATGAAGAGTGCATCTTTGAAAAAGTGCACACACTGTTTGGCAGGTAAGCAAAACAGGGTTTCCTTTAAGAGTTCCCCTTCTGCCAGAAAGACAGATATACTTGATCTTGTACATTCAGATGTATGTGGTCCTATGAAGACTAAAACACTTGGTGGTTGCCTTTACTTTGTGACTTTCATAGATGATCATTCAAGGAAATTATGGGTATATACCTTGAAAAGCAAAGATCAGGTATTTGATGTGTTTAAGCAATTCTAGGCTTCGGTTGAGAGACAAACTGGGAAGAAGTTGAGGTGCATTAGAACAGATAATGGGGGAGAGTATTTGGGTCCTTTTGATGAGCATTGCAGGCAACAGGGTATTCGGCATCAAAGGACACCTCCAAAGACTCCTCAGTTGAATGGTTTGGCTGAAAGAATGAACAGAACACTGGTTGAGAGAGTAAGATGTTTGCTTTCACAATCACAGTTGCCAAACTCCTTTTGGGGGGAGGCTTTGAACACATCAGTACATGTCCTTAATCTCACTCCATGTGTTCCCCTTCAGTTTGATGTACCAGACAAGGTTTGGAATGGCAAAGATGTTTCTTATGATCATTTGCGTGTCTTTGGATGTAAGGCATTTGTGCATATTCCCAAAGATGAGAGATCGAAGCTGGATGTGAAGATCCGACAGTGTATCTTCCTAGGCTATGGCTTAGATGAGTTTGGTTACAGGTTGTATGATCCAGTTGAGAAGAAACTTGTGAGAAGTCGAGATGTTGTGTTCATGGAAGATCAAACTATACATGATATTGAGAAGACAGAAAAGGTAGTGCCTCGATATAGTGATTGTTTGATTGACTTGGATTCATCCTCTTTGATAGATTTGCCAGCACAAGTTGAAAATGATGTTCAAAATGACTTCCAAGTTCCAGATGATACAGATGTTCCCTTACAGGATGAATCTCATGATCAGTTGTCAGTACCAGAGATACCACCAGATGTTCCACCCAGAAGGTCTACCAGAGATCGACATCCTTCCACTCGGTATTCTGTAAATGAGTATGTGTTGTTAAATGACGGGGGAGAGCCCGAGTGTTATGCAGAAGCCATGGAAGATGAACACAAGTCAAAGTGGGTTGATGCTATGCAAGATGAGATGAAGTCATTGCATGACAATCACACCTTTGATTTGGTGAAGCTACCAAAGGGTAAGAGAGCCTTGACAAACAGGTGGATTTACAAGGTGAAGCAGGAAGAATACACTTCACAACCACGGTATAAAGCTAGACTGGTTGTGAAGGGATTCAGGCAGAGAAAAGGCATTGACTTTGATGAGATTTTCTCTCCGGTTGTGAAGATGTCATCCATCCGTGTTGTCCTTGGTTTAGCAGCTAGTCTAGACTTAGAGGTTGAACAAATGGATGTGAAAACTGCCTTCCTTCATGGTGATTTGGAGGAAGAGATTTATATGGAGCAGCCAGAGGGTTTTAAGGTAAAAGGAAAAGAGGACTATGTGTGTCGGCTCAAGAAAAGTCTTTATGGTTTGAAGCAGGCACCTAGGCAATGGTATAAGAAGTTTGAGTCTGTTATGGAGGAGCAAGGCTACAAGAAGACTACTTCTGACCATTGTGTTTTTATGCAAAAATTCTCTGATGGCGATTTCATTATTTTATTGCTTTATGTTGATGATATGTTGATTGTTGGCATGGATTCTTCAAGAATTGACAAGTTGAAGAAGCAGTTAAGTCAGTCATTTGCAATGAAGGACTTGGGGCCAGCAAAGCAGATTCTTGGGGTTCGTATTCATAGATCCAGAAAAGATAAGAAGCTGTTTATATCACAAGAGCAATACATTGAGAAAGTGCTTGAGAGGTTCAACATGAACAATGCTAAAGTGGTTAGCTCTCCTCTTGCTACACACTTTAAGTTGAGCACAAAGCAAAGCCCTTCGACAGATGAAGAGAAGGAAGATATGGAAAGAATTCCATATGCCTCAGCAGTAGGAAGCTTGATGTATGCAATGGTTTGTACGAGGCCAGACATAGCTCATGCAGTTGGTGTTGTTAGCCGGTTTCTTTCAAATCCAGGAAAAGAACATTGGAATGCGGTGAAGTGGATTATGAGATATCTACGAGGGACTTCCAAGATGTGTCTTAGCTTTGGGAGTGGTAAACCAATGTTGGTTGGCTATACGGATTCTGATATGGCTGGAGATATGGATACCCGTAAGTCTACTTCGGGTTACTTGATCACCTTCTCAGGAGGGGCTGTTTCTTGGCAGTCAAGGTTACAAAAATGCATTGCACTTTCTACAACTGAAGCAGAGTTGATTGCAGCAACGGAAGCTTGTAAAGAGTTGCTATGGATGAAAAGGTTTTTACAGGAGCTTGGTCTCAAAACAACAACAATATGTGTTGTTTTGTGATAATCAGAGTACTATCCACCTTGCAAAGAACTCTTCATTTCATTCAAGATCGAAACATATCGATGTAAGGTATCATTGGATAAGAGATACTCTCAATGATAAGTTGTTAACTCTTGAGAAAATTCACACCGATGATAATGGCTCTAATATGCTAACGAAGGCTCTAGCAAGGGAGAAGCTTGAGACATGTTGCTCGATCGCCGGGATGGCGAATCCCTCCACCTAGTCGGGAAGGGGGAGATTTGTTGGGTTTGGGTTTCCCTCCTAGGAGGAGGATGGCCCAAATATCTTGTGTGGATTTAGCCCACATGAAAGGACCCACTTAAAGGGTAGGGCACACTTCTTTTGGCTGCTGAAAAAAGAACAAAAAGAGACAAGAAAAGAAAAGGGAAAAAGAGTGACAGCCGAGAGGAAAAGAGAGAAATTGCAGCAGAACACTCTGTCTTCTTCCTTGGATTGCCAGCTCGTTTACCGTTGGATCGGGCTGAGATTTGGACAGCAGCTTCCAGACACATTGATCTTCATTCTGAACGGTTGGATTGAAGATTGGAGCTGTGGAAGTTGCTCTGCTTGACAAAAATCGGGGCTGTCAGTTTGTGAGCCTTCTCTCAAACTTTTCTCTTTAATTCTTGTTGTATTCCAAGAATAGTTTAATCTTGATGATATATGTTGTAGCCCTTAGTTTAATCTAAGGAAGAACATTGTGTACCCATCATTTGTGTAGTGGAATTGTTTGAGTGGACTACGGTCCCGTGGTTTTTCCTTCTCATATTGGGAAGGTTTTCCACGTAAAAATTGCGTGTTGTGTTTGTGATGTTTAGATATATTTTTCCGCATATATTTTGCTCTATTTAGGAGTTTCCTATAGATTCACACAAAGAGGGAGTGTTGAGTATTGTTGTTTCTCCCAACAGAGTTTCTGTAAACACAATGCAAGCATGCGGCGATTGATTATACTGCAATATCAAAGCAGATTAAGAGATTGATGAATGTCTCTTCAAGTTTGCTGTTTCCATGGTATGATGAATTGATTATTCTGACGTTAATTTAACGGCATTGATGTGATTAGGATGCATGCATGTTAAAGTGTGATTTGATTGAACTGGGGTAGCGTTGTTCGAGTAGGGATCGTCAAGAGCCGGCATCCTGAGAGAGGCGACGGTTAATTTCTTTACCGTTGAAGAAGTGTAACTGTAACATTTTACTAGGGAGTTGCTGTGGATTCCTTACTATTTTGTGAATGCTTTGGTTGTTTATTAGTTGATTGATTTTTTTTTTATTGAAATCCATGAAGAAATGAGGAACACTTGGTAAATACGAACATTTTTGTTTATTAGTTGATTTTTAGCTTACAATTGGGAAATCTACTTCTGCTTTCAGGAAATGCTAAAGATTTGTTTGAAGAAAAACATGCTTCTTTCAAAAACGAAGTTAACCAGAGTGAGAAGGTAAGAGCAAAAGTAGCAGATCCTGACAAGCTCCGGAACAATCTGGAAGCTTATGGCACAGGGGAGGATACTTTCAGCACTTCTGATCGACGACCTGAGAGCTTGCAATTAGAATCTAAACCTGAGATGACAGATTTAGAAAAGGAGATTTTGGAAAATATATCTGACATGGATAAGCTTAAATCTTTGAACAAAAGGTTGATAGGAAGCAAAAGCTGAGGACATGCAAATGCTGAAAGTCTTATTGAAGAATGCAGTTTGCTTCGGAAATCAAATGAAGAACTGAGGAAGCAAAAGATGGAGTTACATGAGGATTGTACAGTCCTGGAAGCTGATCAGCTAAGGGATCGTGAAAAGTTTTTTTCTGACAAGTAGAAGATCTTGAAGGAGAACATAATAATTTAAAAACATTAAAAAAATAATTTAAAATAATATATTTTTTATTTTTTTTTCAAAAGTACTGCTAGTACGCAGTGACAAATAACACGAAATTGGTGGATAAAGATGAGTTTTTTTTTTGTACAATGCAACATGTTCATGATTTCTTAGTATTTTTTGTTTAAATTTATTTTTGAACTGTTAATATTAAATAATATATATTTTTTAAAATAAAACATAAAAAAATATTGTCACTTACAATATTTTATATGCTACTTTAACTAAATGCATATATTTTTTAAAATTTATTTTCCTTGTAAGAAAACACAACAGCAAAAACTACCACTAGACATACCCGAAGCCTATTCCAAAATCTGTTGTGAAGGCAAACAAATGTCGGGGGACAGAAAATGAAACAGGCATGCTAAACTACTGGACTGAGGACTGTTCCTTGATGAGTCCAGGCCCGACCCATTTTAAAACAGCCCGCGAAACCCGAAAATTTTCAAAAAACACCAAAATTTTCAACTTTTAAAAACCCCGGTCCCCAAAAAGCAAAAACCCAATCTCTCACCGTCTATTTAAATCCTTTCAAATCTAACCATCCACGTCACCAATCCGCGTCTCACAAAACGCAACCAATCACCACCTACTTCTTCTCCTTATATATACACACAACAAACTGCAAACATCCAATCCTCATAAATTATCGATAAAGTTCTCTCCCAATTTTCTCTTCAAAAAGGAAAAAAAAGAATTCTTTAATCTCATTTTAGGAATCCAAAATGGCTCCCAAGGCAGAGAAGAAGCCGGCCGAGAAGAAGCCTGCCGCAGCAGAGAAAGCCCCAGCGGAGAAGAAGCCAAGGGCTGAGAAGAAGTTGCCCAAAGAAGGAGCCACCGAGAAGAAGAAGAAGAAGGCAAAGAAGAACGTTGAAACCTACAAGATCTACATCTTCAAAGTCTTGAAACAGGTACACCCTGATATTGGGATCTCAAGCAAAGCTATGGGTATCATGAACAGTTTCATCAATGATATATTTGAGAAGCTTGCTCAAGAGTCTTCAAGGCTTGCCAGGTACAACAAGAAGCCTACCATTACTTCTCGGGAGATCCAGACTGCTGTCAGATTGGTCTTGCCCGGAGAGCTTGCGAAACATGCCGTTTCTGAAGGGACCAAGGCTGTTACCAAGTTTACTAGCTCTTAGGCGGATAGGTTTGCTTGTGTCTGTTTTGGGCTTTGCGGGGTTAATGTTTGTGCGTGATGTAAATGTTGTTTGGATTCTGATCTGAACAAAATTTAATGAAATTTGATCTTAGTTCATATATTTCAAATGTAATGAAATTTGCGGGGCTAATGTATGTGCGTGATGTAAATGTTGTTTGGACATTCAAACTAAGATCAACATTTAAAAAAAAAATGAATTTAGCTAATAGTTTAAGAAAATTAACAAAATATAAAATTTAAAGATGTAGATCTAAAGTACACTAAAAAATTAATTAATAAATAAACCTAAATTACCAATTTTTATATAAACAGTTTTCAATCTAAAAACAAACGGGGTGTAAAGCCATTGCTGACTTTACTAGCGTGTAAATAGTTAGGATTTGTTTGGGTCTTCAGCGGAAAATATAAGGATTTGTGCTTGTTGATGTAGGAGATAGGTTATTTGGGTTCCGAACAAAGAAATCCCAAGAACATGGTTATTCAAATTTATCATAAGCTAAATTTAAGGTTCTGATACGCTTGTTTATTAAAGAGAATTTTTCATGGTGTTTGTGCTCTAACTGCTAAATGCTTGCAATATTGTAAGAGAGATAAAAAAGAGGGAGAATTAAAAGAAATCTTTTATATCACTTTTTTGGTGTTATTAAATTTATTTTCCTCTTTCATGTTATAAATATTCAATATTTACAGTGTCAGAATTTTATTTATCAACATTAATATAATACTTTTGCTTTAAAATCCGGCGTGGAATTTGTAATCCATGTGTTGCATTTTGGTTGGCTGAGCCATTAGTGCACAGAAAAAGTGAATCTGTCGAGCATGTCCTGCACGATCAGCACTCTTCTCCACCACAGGCGGGCCTGCTCATTTGCACATTTCGAACAAATCAGCCCCTAATGTATTCCAGGGTTGTCAATCAAGACTCAAATCGAAGTATTTTATCAAAATAAATCCCAAATATTTTTAGACATCTCTTAATTTATTTATTTTTCATTATTAATATTTTTTTCTTCAGCTTTGTTTTTTTCCAGCACAGAAATGTTTGCTATCATGAGATGAGAATATTAGCAAACTTTGGACCCAATTGATACAAGTATTTTGTCTTCAGACTCGGTCGAGATCAAATATATAGTTAAGGGCTGATTAAGGTTTAAATCAAAAGGTCTACCTCTGATCTGGATTGAGATGAGTAAATTTACTTCCAATTGATGAAGTACATCTCACTGGACGATAAATATCTTTCCAGAGAGTTTATGGGTTTTTTTGGCATAAATGGGCCCTTGCAATCTTCACCGTCCATTTTCAACTGGAGAACAAGTAGTTTTTGAAATGCAGCACAAGAACTCTAATGAAATCATTTTATCATTTTACCGAGACTGTTTTGGCTATTGTGGAGATGGATCTTTTCATTATCAGCACAGAAACATCTAATAAAGATTTTTCTTTGCAGTAAGAAGTGAAATAACATGGGATGCAGTGCCAAAAGCCCACTCTGCCAGTGAAGAACAAGGGCGCTGGGAGATGAAGAATTTTGTTGGCCAAACATTTTATTTACGGGTGAAAGAATGGAAGTGCCGTTTGTTATTCCAATTATACATTTTGCAAAACATTCCACCTATAATCAGAAAAACAGAGGTAATGACTGGACACTCTACAGACACGAGAGGCTGAGGAGCAGCCACTGCCACCCTTCAGCCTCTCACCACTCAATTCTATTCATGTTATAATCAATTATTTCCTATCGCCATATCTTTACAGTATCGAGTATGCTCGGATCACCTCAACAATTGGTGCTCTGCACAGTGGGCACTTTCCTCCGCCACGGACCAACTCATTTGCACATTTTGAGCAAGTGCACATGTGCCCGCATCTGCAATAAGTTTGCGATTTGAACGAACTTTTAATAAACAAGCAGCAGCGGGGGGATGAAATCAATAAATCCCTGTACAATAGAGGGATTTCACAGCAAAAAGCTATAATACCTGTACAACAGAGAATCAATATGGCTGTCACAGCAAACACAGCATGTTCCTTTCTTTACATGACCCCATTTGGACCCATCCTCAGATGTCTCGGCATCCAACCCTGCAACATAATGCATCTTTGAAGTTAATAACCAGAGAGAGTAAATGAGCAACAATTCACCGAAAAAATTGAACATCAAGTAGCCAACAAGAACCTTTTTCACCAGCTGATCTATTCAGAGCAGCGGAGACTTCCTGTCTGACCGAGCGTTGCAGTTCGAGCTGCATATCCATGCAGGCTTCCAACATCCTCTGCATGTGGGTCATTCCTTGCTGAAGTTTTGCCATGTCTGCTCTCAGATCATTCATCATCTCCCATTCCTGCTCAGTATCAGACCCCATATTCAGATACCAGTCGCACTCACAGAAATAATACAAGATAGAAAGAAAAAAAGTCAACGAGATTTAGAATGCTACAACTACTGGAAAAATACTACAACGCCTTTTGGAAAGGAATTACATTCTGATGAATGCTGATGATATCACATCAGAATGTCCTCAAACTACCTTTTAGACCAACCAAAAGGTTCCTGTCAGTATAATGACCAAATATGGAAACAGCAGGAAAGGGAAACTAATCTGCAAGCCCTTTCAGTTTTCCCATTTAAAGCAATAATTATATGCCTTGAACTCGTAGATCATACAAAATGAAGGCACTTGATTTTCAGAAAAAGTCAGTAAGATTGAGTTTCCGTGCGATACAATCAGACAAAATGTGCCAATAAATTCAACAAAGAAAACTACGATTATAAATGTGATGATAAAACATAATACATTGTCTCATGGCCTGTAGAGGAGAAGATGACTCACAAGTTCTGATCGATGCATGCTGTGACGAGACCAGCCAGTGTGGTGCAAATCCTGGTGCCAAAGTGGCTGAGGTGGAGGCACTGGTGGAGATGGCAAAACCAGTGAAGGTCTGTTTGTGGCATCACGTTGACCCTCATTGTGTTCATCTCTCTGCTGCTCCTCATCTCGCTCTGGGGACAAGGCAGTTGGTGTTGGCAAGTTTCTGTGCAGATCCCAGTCAATGGGAGAACGGCCTTGCCTTTCCACATATGACTGTATTAAATGGTCTAGGCTTTCACGGAAACCGCTTCGAAGAAGATTGGACACACTTCTCCTACAGCAGGAAAAACAATTTGTTCAATGATCAAAGTTAATTTCAATGACTTTCAACACATAAAAGGCCTTCAGTAACAAATCAAGTACCTGCCCAGCAGTTCTCTTAGCTCCATACTATACACATTATCATCATCGGGAGGGTGAAATCCATTGAATCTTCTTGTTGGAACAGAACGGTGAGTTCTTATAGGACCGGAAGGACCCTCTGTCCAATTTTCAACCGCTTCCCTGGTGCTGTCCTCCTGCCAAAGTTCCCGGGATTCCTGTGGATGACCTTGTTCACCAGGCACATTACCAGGTGTTTCCTGGGACCATTCATTGGCTGAATTATCTTGCCAAATTCCATCCAGAGGTTCCGCATTACTACCTCTCCATTCATCTAACTGATTATAGTCTGTCTGTCGCCAGTTTCCTCTTTCATCATTGGTAGCTTGTTCCTGCCAACCTTCTCTTTGATTAGCAGTTTCTTGCCAATTCATGTTGCCAGCAGCAGTGTTGCTCGCTGAGCTGTTTGTTTGATCAGGTGAACGACGCATGTCACTTTCTTGACTCCTAGGTTGTGATTGATTGCTCTCGTCATGTTGGATGTCCTGAGAAGTGTTTATTTGAGTCTGATCATTTCTAGTATCATTTATGTTATTATTAGAGGTGGTATTAGAATGGCTGCTTACTTGACCACGGACAATATTTCCCAACCTGGAGTGCAACCCTTCCCTGAAAGAGAAAAGATATTTGGCATTTAGGCGTCATTTGGATATCTTTTTTTTTTCTTCATTGTTCAAAAACTGCAATAGCAGCAGTAGACATTAATCAAGCACAAACAAGCATTATGATAACAGGAGAAAAAAAAAACAAGGACACAGCACTGCTCCACTGCAAGAATCCAATGTTATTTAACCAGAAAAAAATACCCAGTCGAATTTCAGAAGGGGGGCAGAGGAAGAAGGAAAAAATTGCCGGTTTCTTCTTTCCAGGCAAGATAATATCGTGTGTTTTCAAATTATAGATTTTCAGGATCGGGTTTAAGTCATCTTTCAGATAGTGGTGAGAAAAAGGTAGCATTTAGTCATCTTTTATCAGATAATGTTGAGAGGGGTGAAAACTTTGCATCAGTTACCAAGGGGTATATCCATAAAACTGTTCATTTTGTGGTTTTGAAAGTGATATAAACTGATATCTGCATCTTGAGCAAATTATGATATTTGAGCAGCAAATGTGCACAATTAGATTATGTATGAACATTAGAGCTGCAACCTCCACTCCACACGTATTACTTATTTTGGTTAGGTTAACAATACGAATCAAACTTAAGAAGTATTAGCACCAAATTGATCCATCACTGCTGTCTTATGGCAGCCTGCCTCCAAATGCATTCCTGATCAGGTCTTTTTTAGCCCCTCCAACACACACACACACACAAACTCAAAAGTTAGCCATGCATTTATTTATTTTTCGTAACATGGGTGTCCGTGCCAGCTTGCGCACACCTTGACTAATCCCATGGGGCCTGAAAGTGAACGACAATTAAGCAGCCTTCAGTGATCCTAAAAGTTGTGAGACTCGAACTGGTGACCTCCAGGGAGCAAACATAGGACCTAACCAGTTGAGCTGCACCCCTCAGGGTTTTATGTGTATAAATCTCACTGATATATCTCATCTTACAATTGATATCAGCAATATAAATGTAAAAATGTTCCATTTAATGCCCTAAGCAAAACAGGCACTACAATCTAGTTGCTAAACTAAGAAAAAATTTACACGGGACGCAATGAGCCCTAGGTTACAAAATCAATTTTTCTCACCATCACATGCATGTGCACAAACAGACAATGAATTTGCCAAACCACTAAATACAAATACCATCCTCTCATCTATGAAAAGAAAAACTAAAAACTCTGTTGAATAAATTAAATTTGGCAGCATTATAATTCCCATTCTAACACATGAATTTCCTTATCTAGTCAACAATTAACAGTCATATAATCAGTGGATTACATACAAAAAGACAAATAACAGAACTGCTCAGGAGAACAAGAAATATTTCAATTAGCAAATTTCTCTGAATCACTCTTGTGAGTGAAAGTTGTATACCGTATGTTTCCTTGATAGGATGATCCTAATATATTTCTATACAAAATCTGTATCCTCAATCAAATAATCCTAAACAATGTGCTGCTTAGAAGGCAGATAAGGTAAATAGTACACTAGAAAGCACAGTTTTTTTAAGCTTTTGACCAACAAGATGAACATTCTTAATAGTATTCTAACGATTAACTCAGGAATGAAAAAAAATACCTTAAGCCAGAAACAGTGTGTTGCTGCCTTAATTGAACAAGTTCACTAGCAGCCATGGAAGGTGGTCTCTCCTCTTCAACCGGTCTTTCATTTCGCAAGAATCTACCTCTTAGTAATGACTGGAAAATGTTTAAGCATGAGCAGTCACAATATATGAACTAGAAGAGCAGATTCCCAATCATCATAAGAAAGTACATTTTCAGAACGTTTTTATGATTTGCTTAATTAAGGTTCCCCTAGAAACAATTTATTTAAACTGAATTTAATTTAGATCAAACATGGCAACTGTTAGCCTTGAGGAGGGAGATATAGAAATCCCTGTATGTTTAATTGACCACAAATTTAACATAACCTTACTTTCTAATATCTTTACATAGACCATTGAAAGAAAGAAAAATATAGTAGCAAAGCAAATTGCTGGGCTTATAAACATTAAATTATTTTAAGCAAGAAGCATTGCAACTTATAGTGATCGTATTGCTGAACATTCAAAGAACAACAAAATGTTAAATTACCATTGAATGCTACCAAATAAAAAAAATCATTTACATCAAAGAACAGACCTGAATGCGGTTGCGGTGAGCAAAATCCGAGACAGCCCGATGCTCCAATAATCCCTCGAGCTCCCTTTGTCTTTCTCTCTCGATCCTGACAAGCAAGTCAAGAATTGCTTGTCTTCCACGCAACCTCAGCATGTCCCTGTGAATATGCTCTGGTTGCCCTTCATCATGGTCAGCAACCAACCCATCACGTGCTCGGCCAACTTGTGCATTATGACCCGCAGCTTGATCTTCCCTTCTACTCGCACGAGCTCCTCGATGCTGGCTTGCCATCTGCACCCACTCCCTGACAATCCTAACCCTTTCCCTCTCTGTTTCACCAAGCCATTCAGCTCTAGGAATGCCATTCCTTTGGGATAGATTGGATGCATGATCACTAATGCCACTCTCCATCCATCCCCGAGCAATCTGCCTCACACTCCTTTCAACTTCTCCAATATCAGGAGATTGCTCCCTGCTAGACTCATTATTATCCCCATGCTCATTTTGTGATCCCAGATGCTCATGTGGCCAAGGTCCAAAGTCATTTTCACTCTCACTTGCATCCTCCAAACTTCCCTGATTCTCACTCGCGTGACTCTCTGATGCATTTGAAACTGACATGTTTATATTAGAATCAGCATTCCTTCGCTGCCTCAACCTCTCCCTTCTATTCAACAAATGATCATCCTCCAACTCCCGCCACATTTGTAAAATCGTCGATGCCTGAGTACTCGGCCTTTCCACTGCCCCCTGCCTTCTTGCAGTAGGCATTTGCGATTCCCTCAGAAACGAGGAATCAAGCATGGAAACCGTGTGCATACCCGCAAGTGCCATCAACTCCGACTCACGATTACTCCTCTCCATAGTAGTTATCATCTCTTGTGCCTGGCGAGCAGCCCACCTACTCAGAATTCGAGAGTGGCGCCTTCTTGCAGCTGATGACTCGGCCAAATCATCACCCTCGAGGTCAGACCTACGTCTCCTGCGCACAAGTTGATCCCCATCATCATCCCCATCATCCACGTTACGATTAGAACTACACGAAGCAAGTGGAATACAACCATCCAAATGCCCACGCATCAATTCCTCCAACCCCCTCTCGAATTCCGTGCGAGCATCATCTGTTGATTCAGGCTTTTGCTGTAAGAAATCTGTCATCCTCACACAATCGCTCCTCTTAACCAACACCTCACAACCTCCACTCTAAAAATTCACACGCCCCTTTAAATAAAGATAAACCTTCTTTAAATCCACCAGTTACACACAATCCCTTCATTACACCATCCTAAAACTTATTTTTTTTTTTTAAATCGAACTCTAAAAATCCAAATGCAAACCCTAAATTCAGTCTCAAATTCAAACCAAATATAAATAAAATCTATGCCCTAAATTGAATTCTGATTGTCCCAAATCGACACACCTGATAACATTAAATGTCAAAAAAAAAAATGTTTTAAGCAGAAGAAAAAAGAAAATTAAGGATTGATATTGTTGAAAAAAGAAGTACCTGGTAAGCTATGTCTATAACTTTGTTTTTTCTTAATGTATTGCGTTTGAGGTTTGCTTTGTGGAAGCACGAGAGAATCCAAAGAAGAAGAAGAAAATAAGGAAAGGGAAATGTTGTGTGAAGAGAGAATTGTTGAAGAAGAGAAGGGAAGATAGAGATCACAGGAGAGGATTATATCAGAATTTATAATTAGTGTCCAAGGAAAATTGCAGAAAAAAAGAAATTGGGAGTGTTTTAGAGGGAGAAAGCTTGAGATAGAGAGGGAGGGAGGGAGGGAGACAAGGAGAGAGGGAGGGAGCGAGGGATTTTATTTGTTTGTGTTTTGTTTTTTGTTTTTTGTTTTTTGTTTTTTTGGTGTGGGAAAGGACCGCGGATCTAAAGGGAGCAGCGGGCTTGCGATGACTGACACATAGGGGATTATGGCTTTTTAATTTTGAGCTGTTTTCTTTATTCTTATTTTATTTGTCAATTGCCTGATGCCACGTCATACAATTGGCAAAGGTCTACAGAAGCAACACCTGGCTTATCTAAACAGTGAAACGTAGGATGTTCAAAAAGAAAAGGAAATCATTGCATTAATTAAAAGAAAAATAAAGGCTTCACGTTTAAATTGAAAAAGAAAAAGAAAAATAAGATTAAATCGCTTTCCAGTTTTTCGCATGTCTCTAGTATTTTCAAGAAATACATCAATATTAAAAGTATTGAATTGGTTTAACCAGGTGAAATCAACCAGAGATCAAATCATTTTTTTATCAAGTCTTTAAAAAGTAAATTTAAATAAACCTAATTTTATTTTATTGACCTCAATAGAATTTAATTTAATTTTTTAAAAAAAGAAAACAATTCGGGTCAATTATATATTTAATTTACAACTCAAGCTTCGAGTAAGTTCTTATAACTTTGTAGAAACTATTAAAGTATGTCTTAAAACAGTTTATCAACTAGTTAGCAGATTATGGTACTGTCATAACCTTAATTAATATGTTCTCAATGCTATTAGCTATAACGGTCATAAGAAATAAATTTTCCTGATTACATTAAATAAAGTCAACAATCAGTGTTCATGATCTACTGAACACCTGGCAAAAAAATAAATATTTTCAAGTTAATTAGAAAAATGAAGATTAATTTTAATAATACTAAAATAAACAGATAGAGTAGCAAAATCTAACAAAGACTGTGGTGATGATGATTGGTGTGGCGGTCAAGGAGTGCTCTCTTCTTTCTATATGGTATATAGCTAATTAGCTGTCGGGAAAATATGATCTTGCTACTTTCCAGTGTCCAGGCAGCCAGGCAGCCAGGCAGCAGGTATGCTGCTAGGCTGTCACTTTTCAGGAAATTTAAGATTGCGTTCGGCCAAGGACCACGGGTTGCAGGTGGGATGCGATGGTCAGAAAAATCATTTTTTAATAAAAAAATGTTTTAAATGTTTTTATATCAAAATTAATTTTTAAAAAATAAAAAATATATCATTTTAATATATTTTTAAATAAAAAAATATTAATTATACTCTTAAACAAGTTATCTGGTTTCAAGAATAAATTTGTGTGATTACAGCGGGTGCACTTAGATTTATTTTATAAAAAAAATAAAGCAATGCGGTGCTATTTGTGTTTTGTTTAAATTCCAGATTTATAAAATATATAATTAATTAATATACACTATAATTTTGAATGGATGTTAAAATATTGATTTAAAAAAGTTAAAATTCATTATTATTATTATTATTATTATTATTATTATTTAATAGATATTTTTACGAACAACAGTCATAAAAAACTTTGATATAAAATATAAACTTGGCGTTGATATTCTGGATTAAATTAAGGTTTTGAGAAGCTAGTGAATTAACTATAGGATGAGTGGTTACTGGATTAGACAGTCAAATTTATATAATCTAGAAAATACTCTATATCCAGCTTCCAAATCCAATAAAAGAAAACCTCCCTGCCCAAGTTTGGTGCCATGTCATTCCTAGCCTGTTATTTTCTTTGAAAAATTGACAATGCACTTTTTAAAATATTATTCAAGTCAACAATTATATATATGTTTGTGTGGTCAAGTTATTGTTTATTATGTGTTATATATATACAAACAAGAAGTCAACATTTCTTGCGCAGAATAGATAAAGCACGTGTTTGTTTTTTGGTTAAATTTTAGAAAGAGGAGAACTCATTGTAAATGAAGAAAGAAGATCAATACTGTGGAATGATCATCTGCGCCTTGGCCTAAGATCATGGTATGACCAAAAACATAAATTCGATGGAAAAAGCTGCACAGACTCTGTTATTTTATTTTATTTTTTTCACAGATCTCAGCGTCAGCTCTCATCATGTGAAAAGGTACAATAAGCATGATAATTACACTAAAAATGGAAAAAAGAAAAGAAAAGAAAAAACAGCAGCTCAAAAAGGTGATAGACCACTTGAAGGAATATGGAGTTTACTTGAGACTAGAGAGTCCTGAAGATTGAGGATAGGATAGAAAGCATAAACTTTGAAATATTGTACCTCTTCGGGCGAAGAAGGGGAGGGAGTAGCATTTTGCGGCTTGAGTTTTCCTTTTGAGATCTGGTTAGTGTTATTTTTAAAAATATTTTTTTGTTTAAAAATATATTAAAATTATTTTAATATATATATATTGATTTTAATATATGAAAATATAAAAAAACACAAAAATAAATTTAAAATAAATAAAAAAAGTTTTTTAAATATATTTTTGAAAACACCACTTAAATGCCAAGAGACAAATCAGGGCCTTGTCTTACTCTTCATGATCAAAAATGGTTGTTGGTGTTGGGTGAGCATCGTTCTTGTACGCTGGGCTGCCTTTCTCAACGACGTTGATGTTGCAGATGCATGTATATTTTTTGAAGCTATAAATATATAAAAGGTCAAATTTGATTGGGGTGCTGCACCAAACTAAAAACTACAGAAAATATTCCCATTTTTAGCATGCTTCTACTGGCTCAGCAATGAGGAGGCTAGACGTTACTGTTATATGCTCTGCTCATGCTTAAGTTCACTTCGGCTAAGACTCGAGTTGTCAATTTAATTCCGGTTCACTCGAAAATTAAACAAGTTCAAATAATATTATTTTTTATATATTTTTTGACCGAATTATAAGTCAATCTGTATTTTTAACAGCATTATTCAAAGTATATATATATAAAAAATCTAGACCGTTTTAGAATGCACATTTGGAAGTGTTGTTGAGGTTGATTTTGAAAATATTTTCATTCATAAATACACCAAAAATATTTTTAACATTAACACATGAAAATGATATAAAAACATCATTTTTTATTTAAAATAAAAAATCAATTTTTAAAAAAATATCAAATAAACTCTTCAAGCCAAACCGAGTTTTTTAACGATGCATCTAAGGTAAGCTTTCATGTACATTAAGGAGGAAAAAAAGCACTAAAAATTGAGCTGCACTCAACTTCGGGTTGCTTGGTCTAATTTTGACTTAATTACGAAAATAAGGTGGTCTTAGAATTATCAAGCCTCTCAGTAAATTAAAACAGGAAAAAAATATATTTCTTTATAGTTCTTTTTACTTGTCAATAAGATACTCTTAATTCCAGGAGTTTATCCCCTTCCTTTTGTTTTAGATTTTAATAGTGCTTAGTCGGTCCATCAAATCAATCTAAACATCTCTTTTCCTTCTTATTTAAACTTTCATTTTCCATGACAATTCATACTTTGAATTAGAGACCATTGTTTATAGAAATTAATAATTAAATCCACCTTTTCCTCCTTTTGTTCATGTCATGACATGGAAAGTGACCAACCCTGAAAAACCTGCTTAAGACTTCACTGGTGATTGGAGAACAAGATTCTCTAAACTTGCTTTCTCGCAAAGTCACTAAAGTCTTAAACCAAAATATATGCAATTTAAAGTTCAAGTAATTAAACTACCACCCATAACATCATGCTTCGGTAGTAACAATAAATTTTAAAGCACTGTGAATAAATTAAATTAGAAAACGGAGTTAATTAAAAAAGAAAACATATAAACAAGATGAAAATGAACTCGAGAGATATTTAATTTAATTAATAATCATCCCTCGACTTATCTATAAAAAAAAAACTCGAGAATCAACCAAGCAAGCTAGTTAAAAACTTAAAATCATGGACGCAAGAGCAATTATTTACATGTGTCCATTAGCATGCCGACAAGAGCATTGGGACGGGAAAAACCGTGTGGTTATGTTTGGTCACCCGTCATTCAATTTAATTTCCATCTCCACGCACGTTGTCTCCTCTCTACTTCTCTCGGGAAATTCCTCTAGGGTTTTAGCAAAACTCCATCTCCAAGAAACCATCTCAGAGTTGCATGGAGCTGGCCTGTTCGTCGATATATGCAACCTCGTCGTCATCTATGGAGCAGTTTCTGTCACCGGGAATCAAATCAAATTACATTTTTCAGTGTCATTGCCGGATGTCGACTGCTTTATTCGAAGGATGTGGTGTTATTAGATCAGAATCCCATGGCTGGGTCCCTGAGACTTTTATCGCTCAGGTGTTGCTACTGTCTGGTCCTGTTGGAAGGAATATGTCACTTCTCTTTTACGTGTAAAGCTGGTAATATGTTATTGGTCTTTTGGTTTTCCTTACACATTCCGTATGATTTATTTTTTAAATGAATTTTTTTTTGGTCTGAAATTTAGATGATTTTGTGTTTAATTTTTATTATGGATAATACTCAAAATATAACTTATATTATTCTCTAACATTTCAATCGTGGTACATTCAGTATAACATTTTATAGCTATCAAAACATCAGATTGATGACCTTATAAAATGACTTTACATAGAAATTAAGTTCTCTTTCTCGATTAAGATCATGGGTCAAGACATTTGAGCTTGATTGTTGGCGACTTAGAACTTGTTTGGCATTATATTTTTTAAAAAAAAATATTTTAAATTTAAAAAAATTAGTGTTCTTAGATTATTTTTATGCGCTGGTATCAAAATAATTTTTTTAAAATAAAATAAAATAAAAATATTATTTCGATGTATTTTTTTAAAAAAAAATAGTTTAAAAAATAACCTCAACCAAACGGTTAAAGAGGCACTTACTGGTTGATGATGAGTTTAAATGGTAAATTGCCTAAAAAAACAATTCAGCTCGTAGATTGGCATTGACCTTTTCCATTGTTGCAAGACTTGAATTCACTCTAATTCCCTTCAAATTGCCATGCCTGTACCTCATCATCCTTTAATGATCTTTAATTATAATTGGGTCTCGAACATGTAAGCTACAACTTCGGAGAAAAGTCAAGTTATTTCATCGTTCAACTAATTAATCAATATCAGTATAACATATCATCAAAAATCATAAGCGGATGAAGACCTGTACTTATTTTAATCAGATTGAAAATAAATAGTTGTTAAAAAAAGAGAGGAAGAAACTAACTGAACTGCCCAGTCTAATATGGGCTCAGCATGGGCTTCTACTCTCTCGGTGAAATAATGAGACTTTTTTTTTCTATTTTTTCTGGGGTAAGACCTGATTGCCGTAGCTATTTCACTTCTTCGTGGCCCTTGAATATGATACGAGGACACGTGTTCTACTCACGATGGAGAAGAAATTGATGATAGCAAAAACAAGTGGATAATTATCAAGGTCGAGAAAATTGATAGCAGATAGCTTCACGTAACGTTCCTTTCACACGACATTTCCCTCCTGAACTTACAACTCTCTTGTCACCTTCTAGTTTATACACATCCTGTCCAATTTAAGAAGTCATTTTCAAATTCACGAGCATTATTATCTCCTGAGTTTTTTTATCTCATCATTCCATTTCTCTTTCGTCTTCCGGGTATCCTCTGTTGTTTTTTTTTTTTTTTTGGGTTCGATAAAACCTCACTTCATTTTAAATATTTTTATAGATTTGAATTAATCAGGTAAAATCTTGATTATTTCAGATTTTTATAGAATAAATACATTCTAAATTGAATCCAAAACTTATAAATCAAGTCTCAAGTATTTTGATACCTCGCCGCCATGAGAACATCTCTTGTTGAGTTGCTGTAAAAATAATAATAATAAATATTTTATCTTTTGTTTTTTTGGCTGAAAGAGGCAAATATCGAAGGGCAGCTACAAAAACACCAATGTTCTTGATTGTTTTTTATTGCGATTGAAATTGTTTTTCAGAGGTATTTTTAATTAAGAAATATATTAAAATACATTTTTTAATAGATATATTTTTAATAGCAACGTATTTTAAAATTAAAAACAAAATCATCTGTTAGCTTACAAATGAAGGGCGCTTGTTCGTTATACATTCTTTTCACCGACAGTTTTGGAAGTGACCAGAGCATCCTTTGCATTGCAAAAGTTGAAACTTGAATGCCCGTTTGGAAGGGGGACAATAAGGTAAACTTACACTTGGCACCCCCATGATTTCAGCATTAAATGTACATCCAGGAATTGACTGGACTGGACTGGACAGCTCTATTTAATTTCCTCGGCGGAGAAAACTCTTCCACCTGTCTCTGAATTCAAAATTATCTCATCCTAATAGCAATTCTTATTTCAACTCTCATGGGTCCCACTCGAACTGACTGATCCACAAGTGCCATGTCATTTTCTCGATGGGTTGCCCTGACTAATTTTGGAAAAAAGGGAAATATTCATGGAGAATAATCCAGATCCTTCCAGGCTCTCTTTTTCCGGCCATTTAGGGGGGCTCTATTTGTTTTTGGCATTTTCTTGTAGTGGGAGACATCAATGATTTTCTATAGATATTGTGGAGCAACTTCACTAGCTCTATCATGGAGATACTGGGAACCTGGTAGCTTTCTGTTCTCTCCGCCGCCGCCGCCCTGCTTTCCCTGTGGCGGGTGGGAAGGTCAATATGGTCATCTTCTAAACAGCTAAAACAAGGTGGAAAAGCTTTCTCGAAACGGGACTACCACCTGGGCCTTGTTCAGTGGCTTAGCCCGCCAATCTTGGGCCTTTTCAGATCCGGGGAATGTCGCAGTGACATGTCGTTCTTGATATCACTTCCCGTTTTTTTTATAGGAATGGCATGACTTGTCGATTGACAACCTGCAGATGTTCTTTTAATCAGTTTTAACTTTTAAAGCCAGGACTAGTGGGTTGACCTATCCAAACTCTAAAAACACAAAGAGAAAAAAAATTGATTTATCCAGCTAAAAATTTGGGTTGATCGGATTGACTACTTGGGCCAAGCATGATAAAAAAAAAAAAAAAAACTAAGCTCTTAACCCATTTACTCTTTTTTTTTCTTCTATCAAGATGATATTGTTTTGATTATTTTAAAAAATGATATAGAGAAAGTCTCATAACTATGTTTTTAAAAAATATTTTTGATATAATTTCCAAGTAAATCTAATCTATCTAGTGCAATAAAAAATAATCTAAATTACATCCCATGACAAAAAAAAAATAGTTTAAGCTGCAATGACATTTCCTAAATTGTAATAGATTAGTCCACTGCAAAAAAAAAAAAAAACATCAAGAAAACTACGGGAGAAGGGCATACAAATTTTCAATCCTGAACCCTGAAGGTCACAAATAGACCATTACAGCTAGAGACGGTGCACTATCTTTTTCATCATTAATCATCTTCTTTTTTCCCATGACTAATCATTAATTACCATTATATAGCAAGTACTCCATGCCAATAAAAGTATTGTTCATAGTTATCACTATCCATTTTCTTTTTCAAATACCTAATCAATTTCATGTTGATATCAACTTTTAATATATATCTTTAAATGACATGATGTGGTGACAAAAAGCTTGATATTTGTATAATATATCTCTAGTTCGAGTTAGGACGTGCACCTTATAAAAGCCTGAAATAGTCAGAGTTTCACTCACTTACCTAGCCCCATGAAATACGCTTACCTTTTATATTATTAATTTATATTATATCATTCTCAAGGAATCGAAGATAATTTTTTTAAAGAAAATTTTTTTTCCCTCCACCTTCGCTTCCTTCTCTCTCTATAGTAAAACTTCTCTTTCAAATCTTATAAGCCCTCTAAATCACTTACTTTCTCTCTATAATCATTATCTAACCTTCTTGATTTCTTAAAACCACTTCTTTTCTCTAGGGATTTGCCAAGAATCTGGAGGAAATATTTGAAAACCTAAACCCCCTTCTACCCCTTTTTCCAGCCATAAGAGAAAAAAGAAAAGGGTATTTACACCCTTTATTTTGCTTATTTACAAACTATCCCCTAAAAGTTTTGATGTTCTTAAATTTCCTCCTTTATTCTCTTAACAAATTTATTTGTTACATCAATTTCTCATTGTTCAATTTACATCTTTATTATTTTATTTTAATATTTTCTTACCGGAGGTTTACATATCTAATCCCATATTTAATATTAATATTTTTATGTATGAAGATTTGGAATTGATTAATTAATGTTATTGAGCTCGAACGGTGGGCTTTCTCATCATCAAACCGTAGACTTGATCGCCTCATTGCTGATGAATACAGCTACGTCCTAAGTACCGAGGCAACGTTTTTTCTGACATAAATGAAGGAGGGCCAACGTTATGGAATCAAAAGTTATTACAAAGTTGAGAAATGAAACCAAACCCATTAAATAAAAGCAGTTAAACCAACCCTTTCCATTGCTTATCTTTGAGTTTTTCCCGCTGACAGATACCTACCACACTGCCTCTCAACCCGGCCAGAACTAAACCAACTTCGTTCAACCACCTCTGGACAGTAACACTGCACCGCTTCTCTTATTTATACAATTTCTGCCCCAAGAAACCCTAACCACATCCAGCTCTGTCTTTCAGCCGAGACCAGCAAGCAACATTGTGTTTAATTTGCTGACAAGAAATGGGTTCTGTCTCCTCATCGACTGTCATGGCAGAAAAGATTTCCTGGTACTGTGCTTTGTTGATGGCACTAATGCTGGTTTTGAGCTGCTGTGAAGTGAGTGAAACCGAACTGTCCACGGCCGGGCACCCGAGTTTTTTCGAGAACAAGCCATGCGATGAGATTTATGTGGTCCGCGAAGGTGAGACTTTGAATTCTATCAGTGAGAAATGCGGGGATCCTTACATTGTTGAGGAAAATCCACACATTCACGACCCAGATGATGTTTTCCCTGGCCTGGTCATCAAGATTACTCCTTTCATCGATAGGTTTACTCCAGCTGATGTCTCGTCGCTGACGAGATAGTTTGTGTAATTGCTTTTATATGTTTACCTTCATGTAATCTTTGAGGATACAAAAACACGGAGCGAGCTGTGTGGATGTCTTCTCCCCTTGTGCTTGGACACTCGGTGGTGCTCCAGCTTGTCCTCGTAAAATCAATGGAAGAATTTTTTTTACAATATCAATATTTACAGTAGGCGTAACGTCTCAGCAAGGCTTACCAAAGTGGGCCAGTCCTGGCAAAGAAAATGAGATGATGTAAAAAGGGACCGGTCTGGTACCAACAAAAAGCCCAGCAGTGAGAAGAGCGTGATGGTAATGGGCTCTGCTCAATGCTCTGTTCGGCCTCCATCATTAATTAATCGATAGTATAATGAAAAAAGAAAATAAAAAACGTTACTACAAAATAAAACTGAGGAAACAGAAAGGATTGACGTTTATATTGGCTAAAAAGATCAAAAGAAAAAAAAATGAGTAGGATGGAGGGGTGGAACAGCAAACACTCAAGCGTTCAAGGTTTTGATAGATGACCATTTCCCTTTATAATCACCATAGTAAAGTTTTATGTTGAGAGTTTGTCTTGCAAGTCCCTTTAGGGATGGGTTTTGGAAAAGTGACGAGCATATCAAGAAATTTTCATCACAAGAGAAAGGAATAGATCTCAATGGCAATGTGTGCGTTTTAGTCAAGTTTGTATCACATTAAATGGTAGCCCGTCACTTGACAATAAAAACATAAATAGAATCATTGCTCATATGAAGTTAATTGAATGGTTTGTTCTGAACTAAGACTAGCTCTGAAACAAGAAAAAAACAGAGCACAGGCGTACATTGAACAGCCAGGATTCTCATTGCCTGTTTCCAATATAAACACGCGATACCTGGGTCGAAGGATACTGGCAGATTTAATCACAAATCTCAAATCTCACCAGTTCCAAGAGGCTGCCTTGATGTATCACCAGAGGCCCATGCTTGATAGTCCTTTACAAGCTGCAAAATTATTAAAGCAATTGATGTCATGAAAAATTAACCGCTCCTGATGAACAGATACAAGCCTACGGGAGGAATAAATCAATCCTAGATGATGGGGGCAACATGTAGAAGCAGACGAATAAAAAAAATGGCATATCCAGGTTATGGAGGCAATTTCATGCATAACTCTGAAAATGATCTTGTAATGTTAGTATATGTTGCTGGGATTTGTTCATTCATCTAATCCCCTAATCGATATCTTCTTTTAAGAGCTATATGGTTTCCATGAAGTCAACTTTCACGGTGCAAGACCAGTGGAATTCAGCCAGAACCAGGAACTTCAAGACTCACCCAAATAGTGAACATGCAAGGGTTTAACCAAATTGAAGTACTAAGCCGGAAAATATCAGATCTGCAACTATTTCATTCTTCATAAGATAGTATAATTTAGATTTCCTCAAACCTGTGCCATAAAGCGGGGAAGCATAAGCCCAAGGATCTGTTGAAGGATTTGGGCACCAGTCGATTCTATAGCTTCAGCTGGAATGGCTCTAAATGCAACAGGAACCTCGATGTTAACCTAGAATGAAACACAACGAGTTTAAAATTAATGTTTGTTAACATATATGACCTCGATGTGTACAATATTGAAATCATTATAAAACACTGCGCCACATGCAAAGACAATTTTGTCAAGCACCTCAATGACTGCATCTGAAGTAAGTAGTTGCATTGTAGAGTTGCTCGAGCTGCTATTACATGAAATTTGGTTCACCATAGAAGCTGCATTCCCACACCAAATTAGTATTCCCGAAATATAGTAATAAATTTATAAATTTAATTGCTAACACTTTGTACATGGTTTTTTTTCCCGACAGAAAATCTCTCATCCTTGCATCGATTCGGCCAAAATGATCACATGCTCCTGATAATGATTTTTGTCATGCACAGCAGTTAAGGTTTACAGAGAGATGCTATTTTCAACATGAGCAGTTGAATTATTTAAGTTTCCCTAACTTCATCAGCTAAGCTACACAAGTTAAAGACATGGGTTTTGCTGGCATGTTGGTACCTTAATGGCAATAGCTGTCCAGGCTCCAAGAGCACAAGCAGTG
The DNA here is from genome assembly GCA_027405865.1 of Salix purpurea. Classification (NCBI taxonomy): domain Eukaryota; kingdom Viridiplantae; phylum Streptophyta; class Magnoliopsida; order Malpighiales; family Salicaceae; genus Salix; species Salix purpurea. Next base: position 1,296,934 of record JAOWLH010000012.1, read on the forward strand.
GAGTATAGCCAGGGACAAAATGTTATTAAAATAAATCTCAGAAACCAATTTCTATGAGATAGTAAACCACCTTCCTCTACTCAACTTAATAATACAGCATTTCCAATATTTTTTCGGCACGCCTGAATTGAAGCTATTTTCCAAGTAAGATCCTAGTCAACAGTTTACTAATATGATGATTCCAGCAAGGCCGGGCTAGCATGAAAAATATTCAGAAAAGCACATCATCAAATTCAGTTGCTGAGCATTTCATTCTGTAGAGCAAGATTTTAACAAATCAAGTGTTGCAACATTTCAAAGAAGTATTTTCTACCTTCCAATTCCAAGCAAGAGAGAGAAAAAAAAAGATGGGCAGTGCATGGTGTACTCCTTCGCTAAAACAACCGGTTTCGAAATTACTCTCTGAGAGAAAACCATTGATTTACAGCATCCATTCAATCATACATTGAAACTAACGTCCCATTAAACACCACGCTAGTAGTACACATTCTTACACCTATAACACCAAAAAAACATAACGAAACCAGACTCGTACATGGCATAATAAACAAGTCAAACCTCAAGAAGACAATTATCATAGCAAGCATTGGCCAATGACAATTACACTACCACCACATTTCAAGCCTATCACGCAAAAACAAAGTCAAAACCCTGGTCTAGCACACAAAGAAATCCAAAATAAATCCATGATATGCTTGCCAGAAAACCCAGAGAGAAACCCTTACCATCAAACTTTTCATTCTGCGCAACGACGATCGGCGAACCTTCAAGCTGCCGCAATCAACAAACCAGGCAAACAATAGTAGATAACACCATAGAATCCAAACTACAAACTCATAAACAAAAAATGCAACAATAACAGCCACCGGTGTATTATTATTACCTTACAGGACAAAAGCTTAATGCAACAACCATTAGTCTGCTCTTCAACTCTAACAAGCAAAACAGGACAAACCTCAAACGCAAAAAACTTGAACCTGTACACATAACACCTAAACGTGTTGTCGTCTACCCTCTCTATCCTTTCCGCATCCAACACTGAGTACTGGCTCGCTGGCAAACTCATATACTCCACTGCAACCTCAACATCAAAAATCATTACCAACCCAGTTTCAAGACAATCAAAATTAAAACATTCTGTAATCTTTAGCTTAAGAAATTAATCCACCCTAACATTACTTAGAGGGCGCCGGTGTTGCCGGACCGACACGGACTCTCTACGTCTGGCAATGAATTTCACTTTCGGGGTGGAATCAGCCGAAGCACGAAGCGTGCATTTTGGATATTCAGTTAAAAAGAGTTGTTTGGAAGTGAGGTGATTTCTAGGGTTTCTGGATCTGAAAGAAATTGAACTTAGGCCTATTGTTGCCATTAAAGTAACCGAAAATCCAAGGATTGCAGGCTCGAAAAAGATAAAACAGTGTAGTTGTCTTTCTGGTGAAGGATAAGAGGACGAATGGTTCTGCGGCTAACGAGGCGCAATTTAGACTCACGTGGTTACATTTTCCTAAGCTGCACCCGGAAAATGCCATCAGGTGGTGGTTGTGGCATTGATTGTGGGCCACTTATTATTTGGCCTCGACAAAGATTACATGTGGCGTAGGGTAAGAAAAGTTACGTCAATGCTTTACCAAGAAGAGCGAGCACACAGCGTTTAGATCTTCACCCGTGTGCTCGAGCCTTTTTTAGTAACCCGTAAAATTTACAAGATCTGAATCTAAAAATAGAAAGAAAAACGGTGGAAATCAAATTTGAGAACCTATAAATCAATTTCCATTCAATGAAAGAAAAAACCTACATCACATCCATTCAGATCAGAATCTAAAAAGACTCTACATAGAACAGAAACACTAATTCAACAGAATCCACAAAATAAACAAACAAACCCTAGACGCCTAAGAGCTTGTAAACTTGGTAACAGCCTTGGTCCCTTCAGAAACAGCATGTTTCGCAAGCTCTCCAGGCAAGACCAGTCTGACAGCGGTCTGGATCTCCCGAGAGGTAATGGTAGGCTTCTTGTTGTACCTTGCAAGCCTCGAAGACTCTTGAGCGAGCTTCTCAAAGATATCGTTGATGAAACTGTTCATGATACCCATTGCCTTGCTTGAGATCCCAATATCAGGGTGGACTTGTTTCAAGACTTTGAAGATATAGATCTTGTAAGTCTCCACGCTCTTCTTTGACTTCTTCCTCTTCTTGTCAATCGCTCCTTCTTTGGGTATCTTCTTCTCTGCTCTTGGTTTCTTCTCCGCTGGGGCTTTTTCTGCCACCGCTGGCTTTTTCTCAGCCGGCTTCTTCTCTGCCTTGGGAGCCATTCGGTATTCTTCAGAAAGAAATTAAGAGGTAAGTTTCTTTTAGAGAGGGGGTGGACGGGTTTCTTTGGAGAGATTGAATAAATGAGTCGGAAATCATGTGGTCTGTTTATATAGGGAGAGGACGTGAGTGGTGATTGGTTGGTCCTGGTGAGACGCGGATGGATGACGTGGTTGGTTGGATTTGCGGGGGTTCGGATTGACGGTCAGATATGGTAACGTTTGGAGACCAAATGTCAGGCACGAGGAGGAGTACAGGCCCAGCCCAACTGTTTGCAATGGCCATTAGCACTGAAGTCTAAGATTAGACAAATCGGCCCAACATTCAAATAAGAGGAGGGAAACTAGTTTTGTCGCCCCCGATCTGCCGCGGGCACAGAGAATTAGTTTCAGCTCATAGGCCGATTGTTTGGCCGATTTCATCAAAACAAACTAAATATTTTTCAAATAGATTGTTTGGTATTTATTTAGTTTGAAAAATATTTTTGAAAAAAATTAAATTTTTATTTTATTTATTACTTTAAATTAACTTTTTTAATATTTTTATATTATTTTCATATACTAATATTAAATAATATTAGTCTTCCCTTTTGCAGTTTGTCGCTTGCATTATGTGCTCTCTTTCTGTTTTCAACAAGTTTGCTCAACTCGAGAGCTTTTTGCAGACGTGGGCGCAACGTGTACCGGATGTTCAAATGAGTAGGTCCGTGGCGGAGGAGAGTGTCCATGAGCGGAGGGCCAATTGTTGAAATAATCAGAATTCAGAGCAAACTCCACACTATAAAGAAGTTGAAATGGGTGCAATTGAAAACTGAATAAATTGTGACAACGTTAAAGAAGCCAGTTAAGGTTTTTATTTCTCAAGTGAATGAGTTGCCGCTGCTCAGGTTTTGTCCATTCATTCTGCTGTTTTCTCTTATATATGTGTGTGTGAAAATTAAAAAAGTTCCATAGTTTAAAGAGAGACTAAGCAGATAACCTGCTACAAATTTGAAGAGTCAAGTTAACATGAGTCATCAGCTACAATATATAGCAAAAAAAATTATCATTAGAGGTCGACAAGTTTATGAACCAGTGTTTAACGACAGTGTGACAAGGAATATTAAAACTGCTACAAATCAGTTCGTGTTATTCAGCCTTGTTCCTTTCCTACTCGGATGAAACCCCAACACTTCTTGCATAATACTATCTGGATTCAAGTGGTTGCTAAATCTCTTCAAAGGTTTCGATCTAAACCCCAGCCCCAACGAAGCTTCTACTGGAATTCTTAATCCCATCCACATCAAGCCGCTTACCCGGCCTACTGCAACGTGTTGGTAGAAAAGAAAATCCACCAATGTGAAAAAACGGAATCTAAAACAATCATTTCCAATGGTTCTCCATAAGAAATTGAAACCATTCAACGGACATCACAGATTAGCAGGTAATTCCATAATTTAAACGAAAAGCAGCAAGGAAATCAATCCAGTCAAACCACTATCTCCAAAACATCCTTCTACCATTCGATCCTAAAAACTTATTAAAATAGCAGAAATGAACCGGACCACGAGGGGAAAACTAAACAGGTATCGTTCAAACCCAAACAAACCCTGATAAATTAGAAGAATTGAACAAAAGTGGAAAGAGCGAAAGCAGGAAACCAGCATCATTCAAGCTCAGTAATCGAATCGAAGACAAATTATGAACAAGTTTCATGTTTCATTTATGAAAACTTCCCGCATCAAATCCACTACAATCAAACCTAAAACTGAGTTATTTAGAAAAGCAATTTCATAGATCTTATCACCTCCGAAAAAATACCCAAAACACAGAACCAATACTATCTTGCGGGGACCGAGAGCTTGAAATTTTGGTAAAAGTATTGGCCCTTTCGCAAGCTTCCTGGGAAGAACCAATCCAATAGCAGTCTGGATCTCCCGAGACGTATGATAGGCTTCTTGTTGGAGACGATAATCTCAAATTGTTAAATGAGTTCAGAGAACCCCAAATCTACAAACAAACCCCGATGAACCACAAAACGATACCTAAACATGCAACAAATTAATTCTCAGACAACAATCAAACCCTCATTGTTTCGAAGATTCCACATACTATTTCCACTAAGATAAGAACCTACAATTTTACAAGTAACAACCCTGACCCAGCAAAACTGACAAAATATTTCCATACCCTAGACATCCATCTAAGAACTGGTAAACTTGGTAACAGCCTTGGTCCCTTCAGAAACAGCATGTTTCGCAAGCTCTCCAGGCAAGACCAGTCTGACAGCGGTCTGGATCTCCCGAGAGGTAATGGTGGGCTTCTTGTTGTACCTCGCAAGCCTCGAAGACTCTTGAGCGAGCTTCTCAAAGATATCGTTGATGAAACTATTCATGATACCCATTGCCTTGCTGGAGATCCCAATGTCAGGATGGACTTGTTTCAAGACCTTAAAGATATAGATCTTGTAGGTCTCGACGCTCTTCTTTGCCTTCTTCTTCTTCTTGTCACTAGATCCTTCTTTAGGCAGCTTCTTCTCGGCCCTTGGCTTCTTCTCTGCTGGAGCTTTCTCTGCCGCTGCTGGCTTTTTCTCAGCTGGCTTCTTCTCCGCGGCCTTGGGAGCCATATGGAATTCCTGAATACGATCGAGTTTGTTTTACTAAAGGGCAGGAAACGGGCAAGTATCTTACGAGCTTGGATAGTTATGTATTAGTGATGTGCTTATATAGGGGAGGAGGTGAGTGTTGACTGGCTGGATTTGAGGAGACGCGGATTGCTGACATGGTGGGACGATTTGTGGGGATTTAAATTTTAAATAGACGGTTAGAGATTGGGTTTTAATTTTTGGGTTTCGCGGGCTTGCTAGGTGAAGCGGGAAGTCTGTATTATAGGAGGGAGGAATTTGTTTGTTAAAAGTACTTTTTATTTAAAATTATAATTTTTTTAAAAAATATATTATTATTATTAATATTAACATATGAAAATGATTTAAAATATTAAAATAAAAAAAATATTTTTTTCTCAAAAATATTTTTAAAATAAATATTATAATTGGGTTTGTGAAAGTATTGAGCGTAGCCTTAGGGTGTGTTTGGCATTGCTTTTGCTTTTGCGATTGCGGTTGAAAAAAAGTAGTTTCAAAAAAAACGTTTTTTGTGTATTGCAAAATAAGCAGTTAAGTGTTTGGTTAAAACTGTGGTTGAGTTGGAGGTTGAAAAAAAAACAGTTTTGGGTGTTTGGTTACCAAACTTTTCATATTGCTTTTAACTTGTTAAATTACTTTAAAGGGTGTATATATATATATATATATATATATATATATATATATATATATTTTGAAACATAATATTTGTTTTTTCATTAATTATTAATTATATTATATTATTTTTTCATTAATTATTAATTATATTATATTATTATAATAAATGAAATTTACAATATATATATATATATATAAATAATTTATATAATTATATAATTTTTAATTATATTAAACCCCACCCCCACCCGATTAACCCTACCCATTCTCACTCCCATTCCCATCTTCATCTTCTACGCCCCCTATGTTAACTCCCCTCCCCAGCCCCAAGCACTCCCCAGAAAAATGAATTAAGTCTCCCTCTTTCTCCCTCTCCAGCAAATCATGGCTTCTTCTCTCTTCACACGCACATTAGACCTTTCTCTGAATTGCAAGTCGCAAGCTTTTTACCACTAACCTTCCTTTTCACTTCGTTTCAGTCTGTTTGGGGCTTCTTGCTGTTGTTTTTCGGTTTAATTTCAGTGGAGGAATGAATGAGGGGGTGTTTCTCAAGCTGAAGCTGAGTCTGAGTATGGTTTTTGTGGAAGTGTTTCTGTTGAATTTGAGTGAGTATTAATCTTTTATTTGCTGTTATGGTAAATGAATTTTGGTTATTTTTGCATGATCTGTGAGTTTTCTCAGTTGGGTTGTTTCAATTAATTTTGGTCGTCTTGAACTGGAAGAGAAGGAGAGTGCGGTGGTGGTGAGTCCAGATCGTCTTCAACTGGCAGAGAAGAAAAGTTGGTTTCTAGAAAGGGTTGCTGTGAGGGTTGCAGAGGAGAAGGGTGTGGTTTTTTGCGGACGAGAAGAAGATAAGGCAGCCGAAGGGTGTGGAGAAGAAGAGAAGGCAGAAGGAGAAGGGTGTGGACGTTGCTTGGTGCAGACGAGAAGAAGAGAAGGAAGAAGATAAAGGCTCGGATGAGAAGATAAGATTTTAAGAAGTGTAAAGATTTTCAGCAGATTTCCAACGGATATATTTTCATCGCAGATTTATAATCAGAAATCGTTATTTGACAAATCAGCAAAAAATAAATATCAAAAGGCAGCTTTTTCAAAACGCCGTTTAAGCTCAAAAATGCGTGTAGGACCCACCTCTTAAACCGGTGTTTGGTTTTTACCAAACACCAAAATTGTGGTGCGATCTGGCAATCGCAATGCCAAACACATAGTTAGAGAGGAAAGATTCTAAATTTGAAACGTGTTATTTTCTATATTTTACAGGGTGAACATTATTCAAAAAAAATTGGAATTATCCGAATTAAGCTGTGTAAAAAAGAAAAAAAAAGTTGAAAATGGTGGATAAATAATTCGAGCGAGCCGGTTGCCTGGATCACCCTAGTTATTCTATAACTATAAGTTCTAAAAAATATTAAATTTTAATTTTTTTTTTAAATCTAAAGTATCAACATCCTGTTACACTGCAATAACGAGCAAGCAGTAACAGATGATAAGTAGGTGGTGTGTCAGTAGTTTTGGTAATTATTGGGCTGGTGATGTGCTTCATTTGGGAGAGGTGGCGAGTGTTGAACGGTCTGTTTTGGGGAGACGCGGATTGGTGACATGGCTGGTGGGATTTATGGGCTTTTAAATGAACGGTTACGGATGATTCCTAATTTCTTTATGTATCTAGGACCAGGCATCTGCCTTGTCTGTGTGCACACATCCCTAGAGACACTCTGTTGCGCCCATAAATCAATTTCTCTGCCCCCTTTTCCTCTCTTTTTTTTCACGAGGCTGGATTATTTTAAAAACATAAAATTAAAATTGATTCTTTCCGTAATTACCAAAAACAATCATCACTTGTCTTCTCTTAAAAATATTATTTTAAAAATAAAAATTTAAACACAGTTTAACTGCATTTCCAGTCGCATCCTTATCAACAACCAAGTTTTTATTTATTTATTTCCAAATGTACAGGTAAATTGCTGCAACACAGGGTTTATGGGGGTGCGAGCACAAAAGAGGCAAAAGCTTGGTATCTAGCTGTATGAATAAATAAGCCGACGCGTCAGAAATCTCCTTTCTGTTGCCGAAACGAAGTAAAGTGCTCGTCATTCAGCAACAGAATCACATCAATGATTACTCGGATGGTAAAATTTAAAAAGCATGAAAGTCAAAATATTTACTAATAATCGACACGAATCCCACGAAATAATAATAACATTTTCCACTCCATTACAATTATATAGAATGAATTTTGTGGCTCAATATTATATTTAATTTGTTGTCTTATTGTTTTTAAAATTGTAATACTTAGCATTAGTATTTTAAAAAACATATCATTCAATCTTCATTTAAACCTATTAAACAAATAGATTTATATTAATGTAAAATTTATATATATTTTTGAAAACTTGTGTTTTATTATAAAAATAATTCTTGCAATCCAAAGATTTATTTTTATACATTTTTAAAAAATATAATTTCAACTGGAGTGAAGCGCGGAGTAATTGGCTTATAAATACTAATAATAGCTCTCAGTTACATATTAATATTATCTTTTTTATAAAATTATATTTTTGAAAATCATTTTCCATTGGTAGTGTTTGGGTTGTTAGAGCAATTACAGTGGTGTGCTAAGAAGAAAGTCATAAATAGTAATAAAATTATTTTTTTGACTTTTTAAATACTTGTTTAAAAAAAGTATTAAGCATATCAATATATATTCTCTCATAAAAATATTGTGCTAAATATTTATCATAAAAGTCAAAACCAACAAAATAAAACTAATAAAAAATAAAATTAATTAAATACTTGAACATTCAATTTTTATACTCCATTATAATTGTTTTTTCAAATATTTTTTTCATGAGATTATACATTGTAAGAAAATCATGATATCAAGCATTAGTGACTGCTCCAGAGGTTATTTTTGAAAATATTTTGTATTCGTAAAAACATTAAAATATTGTTTTTTTTTTTAATATAATCACATAAAAATAATCTAAAATAATAATAATAAAAAAAAAATCTCATTTCTTTCCAGAAAAAAACGGACAAACACCCCCTTGTAATGTGGCGGTGCAGCGGTCGGCAGTAGCAGAGGAGAAGGCAGGGAGGTTGGAGGCCTGTTCGGTGGGGGAAGGTCACTTGCGGGGACACCAATGAAGGGGATGGCGTAATTGTCTCCCCTCGCCCAATTTCTGGTGTGCTTGAATCCCCTGTACAATAAAAACAAGTCGCATCAGTTAACAGAAACACCATCAAACTAATTTGCAACAATTTACTGATTATTACCATCCCGAGTCGTATTTTGTACTCCATGAAGACATGTTAGTGGCGTAAGCACAAACTTTCCTCCGGCCAGATTTGACAAATAACCACCGAATTATGCCCATTGAAGAAAAAACTAGAACAAGAACCCAGATGAACTGAAATTGGTAGAAGAGCCAGATACATGCAGATCACAAAAATAATCGCAGAAACACTAATCATACTACGGGAGATCACGAATGAGAAAGAGAGAGTATTGAACCCTGATCATGCCAAGAACAGGTAAAACATACATATACATAGACAGTAAATCTCATGATGAAGTTTCAAAAGCAAGCAAATAGCACAACTCAAAATCATGCCAAGAACAGACAATGCGGATTTTGTTGATTGGTATTTCAACATATCAATTGGGTTAAACAAGGAAAATCAGGAACGACTTACGGTCTTCTTCATGGGCTTCTTCATTTTTTGGGGATTTTCTAGCCTTGTTGATGAACAAAAGGCTGGTTGATGGACGACGCGAGAGGCAAAGCTAAGATGCCTTCGGAGCCATTTTGAATTCTTGGAAAAAAGAGTAGAGTTGCTGTTGTTGTTTTTATTTACAGCTATATTATCATCAAATTATAATTATTAAAAATAATGAGTTACCAGCTAAAAATATATTTTTTCTAAATACCGAGCGGTAAACAAGCAGGGTTTTCGTGTTTTACAGTGTAATATTTACTGTTTTTAAAGTATTTTTTTATTTTTAAATATTTATTTTTGATATTAGCAAATCAAAATAATTAATAATATTTAAAAACTAATTTATTAAAATAAATCTAATAAAGCAACAATGTAGTTGAAAAAACAAGCACAACACGAGATAATAATACATAGTGTTTTCTATATAGTTTTTTTTCTTGAAAAATATTTTAAAATATTTTTTTAATTTCTTACATCTATATATACAAATCATTATAAAAATATTAATTCAATATATTCTAAGCAAATAAATACTTTTAAAATACACTTAAAAGCAAAAGAAATGTGTCCGCACTGTTAAAGATAGTAGTGGTTGACACTATGATTATGATTTATTTTCAAAATTTGTTTTGTTTTAAAATATATTAAAATAATTTTTAACATCAATTAAAATATTAAAAATAATAATTAAAAAAAATCAAACAAATTTAACCACAAAAACAACACTATCCGGAAGTAGTCTTGTGATGTGCTTCTTTAGGGAGAAGTGGCGGGTGTTGATTGGTTGATTTTGAGAAGTCGCGGATTAGTGACGTGGCTGGCGAGATTTCTGAGGATTTAAATGAGCGGTTAGAGATTGGGGATTGGATTTTTGGATGTTTTGTATTATGGTTGCTGATTGAGGTTTAAAAAAATAGTTTCATGAAAAATATTTTTAATTGTAATTTAAAATTAAAATTAAAGTATTTGGTTAAGAATATATTTGAGTTTAGGATTTAATAAAAATCAATATCATACGTTTGATTACTATGCTTTTAATATTACTAAAAAAAATTGAGCTATTAATTTTTTTATTTAATTAGAAATGTGTTTTGAAATATATATTAATTAATTTTAAGCTAAAAAAGCATATGATCAATAAATTAAAAAAATGATACAAATCAAGCAAAATTCAAAAACAAAAATCAAAATGTAAGCAAACACATCAAAACACAGTGGCTACGCAATCACACAGTTTTTCCTCTCTCTTCGAATGATATATAAATAATGTAAAGCAGCTATATGCTTTTTAATTTTAATTTTTATTTTAAATTAATGTTTTGCTGATTTTTAGCTTATTTTTATACGTTAATATAAAAAAAATTAAAAAATTACTTTAATATATTTTAAAATAAAAAATATTTTCAAAAATAAATCTAAACAATTTCATAATATAGTCACGAAATCATCATCTTTTCCCTCACCGGTCGGTAGCTAGAACAATCAAGAACATGTTTGTCGTAGTGGGTTAAAATAATAATAATAATATAATTTTAATATATCTCAAAATGTAAATAACATTATGAAAAATAAATCAAACACCTCCAAAAATCACCGAGACCATGGTTCACGAGAAGCTTTTTTTTTTTTATGATTTTTTTGCGTTTTATGAAACGGCCATTAAGCCACTACAATGACTAATTCTTTTGAAGAAAAAGGTAGAGATGATGTGCTGCCAAAATAATTCGTGCACCTTCATCAAGCAGACAACCCTCCTACATGACATCAAGCAGGCTTCCCCTGAGCTGTAAATTCAAACCAACCCCTTCTTCATGCCCTCCCTCCAATATGTATAATAACAATTACTACCATAAATCAACAGCCACCGTCTCTTTTTGACAATTTAGTAACAACAACAACGATAACAAGTTCTCTTCTTGCAGGTTCATGATTGCGAGCCCTCCTACTCCTTCAAGGGCATGAACTAGAAGATGTGATGAATCAGAGCCCCTCTCTCTCTCACTCTATAACAGACTTCTGACGCTCGTACCGACCATCATTTTCGACTCCATCATTATAAGAAGAATCACATCGGCCTCCTCTACCCATCGACATCGACCGTTGAAGCTCTTGTCGTGGTCTGTTGGACGCTATTGTGCACTTGAATTAATTCACGTGCACATTAGCACTGCCCTGTCCATGTGCAGCATACCATTTCACATCTTGATTTTTTAAGCTGGACTTGGGTTGGGCCTGCTCTTGGCCTAGTCCATTTTTTTAAATATATATTTAAAAAAAAATATGTAGATACAAATCAGTCATGATGGGAGGGAAAAATATGTTCGTGATGAAAATGCAAGTAGTTTGATGTAAGAATAAAAAATATATTTTTTTTTTCATGAATTATTAATTACATTATATTATTATAATTATTAAATCTACAATATTCAAAAAATTACACACACACACACACATATCCTTTAAAGTAATTTCACAAGCTAAAAGCAATATGAAAACTTTGGTAACCAAACACATGAAACTGTTTTTCATTAATCTCAAACTCAAAAGCAGTTTTAATCAAACACTTCAAAACTTATTTTGAACCACAACTAAAGTGCTTTTTATGAAGCTATTTTTTTAAAACCTCAACCACAAAAATAAAAATAATACAAAATACACCCAAAGTAACTGTTTGAGAGTGATGTTTAATATATATTTTAAAATGTTTTTTTGTTTAAAAATATATTAAAATAATATATATTTTTTATTTTTAAAAAATATTTTGATATAAGTATATCAAAATAATCTCAGAACATAATTTTTTTTTATATAAAATAAAAAATATATATATTTTCTTTCAAAAATATTTTAAAACTGCATGATAAAAAAACACAAAGTATATTAAGGTAGAAGCCAATGTTGCCTGGAATAGAGAGAGAGAGAGAGAGAGAGAGAGAGGGAGTACAAAGGTTAACTTTAGGAAATATTATAGGAATAAAATTGGATCCTGACCTAAGACCTAACAGAAGTAGCGGTCGCCGATTCCCCTGGATATGATATTAATCACCGGCATTGCATGTATATTTTTTAGACAACGCCAGGACGTAAGAGGCCCACCGGCTCGGCGGTGATGCTTGCGCATTTAACGGTTCTATTTCAATCGCTACCCTTCAATTTTTTTTTTAAATATATTTTTTCCTTGAAAATAAATAACATGTAGCCTACCTTGGGTCGGTTCAATCTAGTTAGATCGTCGATTCATAATTCTACACTAGTTTCTTGAATGATCCAAGAGCCAGACTGGTCCTGTGGTGGCAAGTATTCAAGTTCGCATCAATGACATATCACCTATGCTGGACCATTGAGGCATTGTTTTGAAAATGGGTTTTAAAAATTCTTTTGAAAAATATTTTTGATATTTTTTATTTTAAATTATAAATTTTGATATTTTTTATATGTTCATATCAAAAATAATTTTTTTAAAAATAAAAATATCATTTTAATATATTTCTAAATAAAAAATACTTTAAAAAACAATCTCAACCATGTTTCCAAAAACACAATGAAAGCAGTCGGTTCATTTTAACAAGGCCGATTGACTGAACAATCTAACTTGAAAATCAAACCAGCTTAAGCTCCGTTTGTTTGCTGGAAAGTGGTTGTGAATTCCGGGAAAACTGAATTCCTGGAAAGTGAATTCCGATGTTTGACAGTATTATGGAAAATGAACTGGAAAACACTTTTCAGTGTTTGTTTGTGTTATGGAAAATGAACTGAAAAATAATTTATTAATAATTTTTTTTTCAAGTTTATTAAAATAATGAGGAACAAATCTTACAAATTAAAAAGTTGAATGAGAATGAAATTGAAAAAAAATATAATTTCATAAATTATCTCAAATAAAATAAATAATAATCAAAATAATAGAGATCAAATCTAAAAATTTAAAAAAAATGAAAGGTGAATAAATTAAAATAATAATAATTAACAATAAAAGAAAATGAGGACCAAATTTGATAGATAAAATTTTTTAATAAAAAAATGATAAGAAAAAAAGCAAATAGCAATTATAAAAATAAGGACCAAAATTAATATAAAAAATAAATTTTAAGAGATGGAATTGAAAAATAAATATTCAAAACAAATTATATATAGCAATCAAAAGTTTGAGGATCAAATTTGATATAATCAGCAAATAATAACATTTCTAAATTTTTCACAACTTCCGGAAAGTGTTTTCCGCCCAAATTTTCCAGAAAACACTTTCCTGAAAACCAAGCCAAATTTTTCTTTATCTGAAAAGTGTTTTCCGTTGACTAACTTTCCAGAAGGCAAACAAACACAAGAAAATTTAGAAAATGGTTCCCCAAAAAATAAATTCTAGAAAACAAACACATCCTTAGTGATCGATTATCCAGCACATTGGTTGGAGTGGCTGGTTCAATCATGGTAATTAATACTGCTCAAAAGATGCAAAATGCTGGTGAAATCTGAGGTGGTGGTGCTTTACGGTTTACATTATGTTTTAAAAATATTTTTGAAGATAAAATAAATATTTTATTTTATTTTAATATTTTTGGATATTTTAACTGATAATGAAAAATATTTTTTTAAATAACATAAAAATATTATTTTATATATTTATAAATGAAAAATAATAATAATTCACAAATCTCCATTTAAACCACGCCTGTCGAGAGGGATGGACAGGGTCGACAAGTCTAATCGCTCTCATTAGCAACGAGTAACTTTAATAAAATTCAACGATATTGACACAAGTCTAGTTTCAAGTGAATAGCTAGAGCCTAGAAGGGGTGGGGTTCGAGCTCCAAGCCTACATGCCCGCGTTTAATGCGCCCAGACTCGCGACAAGTTTGTTACCTTGGACCTGGTTATTCGATCCAGACGCCTGCTTTCCGCTCTAATATCAAGTCCTTTTATTTATTTAAAAAAGTTCTACAAAGCTAGGTAGCATGTTTGGCAGATAATTTAGTATTTGAGATTGTGATTAATATTTTTTAGATTAATATGTCAAAATAATAGTAAGAGATATATATAAAAATAATTTAAATTTTTATTTTTTAAAAGATCAAAATTTTCAAAAATCACGGTGCAAATACACCTTTAAGCGGTGCCTAACTATACACGAATTAAATTGAACAAAGTAATTAATTAAAGCGGAATTGTCATGGGATTTGAAGCAAACTTTATGGACCAAGAAAACTCGGCAAGACTTTTTTCATGTACCTAACAAAAATCACGATGGCAAATAGGCATCGCATGACGGGGGAGAGAGACGGACAAGAGGAGATCGGATCTCAATCCTCGTTAACCACGCACGCACGTAACCACAGTTTCAATCGTGGAAATATCGAAACTGCAGTTCCCATTGTTTTCACTTAGGTTTGTATTACGAGTAACGGTTTAATTTAATATCAGTATATTATTTTTTTTTTAAAAAAACTTAAAATAAGAAATAAAAATAATTTTTTATATATAATTTTAAAATAATTTTTGTAATAGATATAAATGAAATTCTAGCATGTATTCATTAACCAAAGAAAATAGGAACACAATGCAATAAACACGTGTAAATATTCTGTTTAAAGGATGAGGACTAAAAATGTATCTTTTTAATATATAGTCAAGGCATCATCCATAGTTTCACTTTCTGCTACTGAAGTCTGAAGTTAAGTACGGTGCTCATAATTTCCAGTAACAGCTTTTCCTGTTTACTCAAATGGTAAAAAATCCGTGGAAAAAGTGAAAAGTGTAGCAGATGGCAGAAAAGGAGTAAATTCGCGGTATCTAGCTGTCTGAGCTTAAAAAATGAAGGACCAATACGTGGAAAAAAAGAAACAAAAATAGGTCAATAATTAAAAACAAACAAACACAAGAGCCGGTTTTCAAGGCTTAAAACCAACCTAGAAGCAAAACCACCATGGATAAATGAGAGAGGGTTGCAAATCTGCATTTCTCGTTTTACAAAATCCACCGGGCACCGTCACCTTCAAAAGCCTCCACCTAAGGTAGCATTAACTCTTTTCTTTTTTCGTCCACGCGCATTTTAGAAGTAGTTTCAGCTATTGATTTTTATTTATTTACTGTGTAGTAATTTGATAGTTTCTGTTATAGAAGATAAGGAGAAATGGAATCGACGGAGTCGTCTTACATCTCATCACCGGAGCAACCGCAAAAGAGATCTCCTCCACCGCCTGCATCGCCGCCTTCAGGTTTCTCTGGTCTAATAACGATAGCGGTTTTGTTTTGTAATTTTAGGTTACATTTTGTGATAGGACTGGCTGCTGTGTGGAGTTGGTTGTTTTATTTTATTTTTTTTTGCTAAATTCTGGTGTTTTTGACTTGAAATTGAAAGCTTAACCCTGGATTTTTAGAAGAGGGATTCTTAATTCTAAGTTCTGTATGGTTGGCGAGGAAGCTGTGGAAAATGAAGGAAAATTAAATTTCAAGTCTTATTTTGGCCTTGAAACTAATTTCCCTGCTTTCAGGTTCCTGCAGTGCTAATATTTGTTTTTTCCCTCCCAGATTCAGAAGAAAAGCCGACTTATATCAGGTTTCTTGTTTCAAATGCGGCAGCTGGCTCTGTGATCGGAAAGGGCGGTGCTACAATTACTGATTTTCAGTCACAATCCGGAGCAAGAATTCAGTTGTCGAGAAATTATGAGTTTTTTCCGGGAACATCTGATAGGATAATTATGATATCTGGAGGAATTGATGATGCATTGAAGGCCGTGGAACTTATAATTGCTAAATTACTCAGTGAGGTAATTATTGTGACGTATGGTTGGTCTATATATGACATGCTGCTTGTTTTCTGTTAATTTGTTTTATTGGTCAGATTCCCACTGAAGATGGAGATGATGCTGAACCAAGAATGAGAGTGAGATTGGTTGTTCCAAATAGTGCTTGTGGTAGCATTATTGGGAAAGGAGGGTCCATTATAAAGTATGAAAATTTCTTTTATATTCTTCTTACAATATACATTTAAGGCGAGGGCTCTAAAAGTAAAAAAATAAAATAAAGAATTATGTAATGTAATTTGTACCTGGAAATTTTATATGAAAACTAACGTTAGTCTGTGAGGAAGTGTATCTATCTTTATGGGAAATTGTAGCAACCTTACTCGCTCGGTGTTCAGAGTTCCATCCATGGAATCAAGCTTTGTTTAAGGACAATTTTTATATATCGATGTATGTTTCCTGGTACTTAGGAATCCACATTCCCCTTTCTTTGAGGGCTCTGGCAATCTTTTGGATGCATCAGTCCATCACCAAGATTTATGCATTGCGCTGATTTGGACTTAAACCTCAGTTTATGCATTGCATTGATTTGGACTTAAACCTCAGCTTATGCATTGTGATTCATGTGCCAAACAATGCTTATGCATTGTTCTTACTTTTTTATTTATTTATAGTAGCTCACATGGAACTTTAAGCATTCAATTTAGCTAAATGCATGAATTGCAAATGTATTTATTATAAATGCATGACATTTGGTCCTTTATCTTGTTTTTCATCTTCTCTTTGCTGATTTTGCTGATCTGTCAGGTTATGCTTGGGTCTTGTACTTGTATTATGGCTGTCTACCATTTTTCTTGTGAGACATGAAATTGGGAATTTTAATTTCTTATTTTGTTTCCTGTAAGATTGTCTAGAAGTTTACCTTGTAAAATGCTGATATCTGCCTTTACTGCAGGTCATTTATTGAAGAGTCCCATGCTGGCATCAAGATTTCTCCTCTGGATACCAGCTTTTCTGGATTGACTGATAGGCTGGTTACATTAACTGGAACTCTAGAGGAGCAAATGCATGCCATTGATTTAATATTGTCTAAGCTAACCGATGACCCTCATTACTCACAGACTATGCACGCTCCATTTTCATACGCAGGTGTGACTTGTCATTAACTTCTTACTCAGTAATGCTCTCTTTTTATTGGAAGAAAAAGCTTATAGTTTCAACCTTCACCTCTGCATGTTCTCTTTTTCATATCAAGTTTTTGTTCTTTATAAATTCATAAACTTAGTTAACCCAATGATTATTGGCAGTATCATGATGTAAAGTTCCCCCTGCTTTTACCCTGGGGAAAGATCTTGGAATGTTCTAAACTGTGTCAGGGTGGCCATTGAAAAGATGATCAGTGCCTGGGGAGGGTTGATATAGAGTGTGAGTGTGTTTTTTGGTCCAGATGCTTATTTTACGAGAAAGATTTGAGTGTCCATTGAGTTTTATTGTTATGATTTCAAAGCACAATTGTATATGGAAAAGATGATCAGTGTCTGGGGAGGGTTGATTTAGAGTTTGAGTGTTTTTTTGGTTCAGATGCTTATTTTACAATGAAGATGTGAATGACCATTTGAGTTTTATTGTTATGACTTAAAAGCACAATTGTATTCAAGTAGCCTTGCTATGCTGATTATTCTGTGGTCTTTCACTAGTGCAAAGGGCTCTTTCTCCATAAGCATTTTTTAGGAATTTGGCGAGATTTAGGCAAATTCTTAGTCTTAACTGACCTACCAGATTCTAAAGGTACCATTGATGACAAGTACTAGATTTTTTTTTATCAAATCAGGATCACGTGTTTCTGACCACATTCATCATCAAGGACTTTTAGACTTTGTTTTTCTACCAATCTGACAGTTAATTGGCTGCCTTTTATTTTAAATCTGAAAAACTTCTGGTTGTCTAAGTAAAGGTCATGTTGGTATCCTTGAGGTTTCTGAAAATTTGTTCTTTTTAAACCTTTTTCTTTTAAAATTTAATACCTTTTAAGATTCTTTTAACTCGAATAGGTGTTTTCTTCTCTGGTTTTGACGCTATTCAATATGCATTTGTGCTTCCTTATGTTGCTACAGCAGCGTACAATACAATGAACCATGGGCTGAATGGGGCTGGAGTAAAGTTTCAGCATAACAAGGTTCATCCTATTCTATAATCCTCTAAGCTTTAACCGGGTATCCTGGTGTTAATGTAGTCTCCATAGCAAAAAACTGATAGTTACTACTTATATTTTGGAATGGTAGAACAGATTTTTTCAGTAATGCTGGTTTACTTATGATTATTCAAACTGATAGTTACTACTTATATTTTGGAATGGTAGAACAGATTTTTTCAGTAATGCTGGTTTACTTATGATTATTCATTGCTCGTTGATCTTCCTGCATGTTCATGAGATGAAATAAGCTTTTTCAGTTCAAGTTGGCTTTTCCTTTCCTTGTCTTTAGGTTTTCCCACAACATTTGAGCTGCATGCATTGCTGAATATTTGCTGAGTTATTATAAAGTTTAAGCGATTAGATTTCTTTTTCAGTAATCAAACACAGACATCCTGCCACACATCTTTGGCCTGTTTAGTTAATACTCTAATTGTTTTTCCTATAAAGGCATACTCTACACGCATCTGTGTGGCAACTCATGCCGGTGCTCATGTCCTTTGTATATGTTTCTCTCAGGTTGTGTAAGGTTTACAGTTGGTAGTTTGATACCAATCCTAAATCGGGTATTGTAATATTCATTGTAGATTATTTTTCTAGCTGATCCACCTCTTCACATTGGAATTATATCATCAATATCTCTATATGTTTCGGTGCTGTTCTGAAAACATTCAAATGCTGTAGGGATTGTTAAAGTGTAAGTCGATTGTGACTGATAGAAGCCTTCTGATGTTTTCAGGATGATATTACCAATTCTGTGACAATTGGTGTTGCTGATGAACATATTGGATTGGTTGTTGGCCGTGGAGGAAGAAATATAATGGAAATTAGCCAGGTTTTTATACAACAAATGATCCATATATTCTTTGTTTTGCTTCCTCCCCCTAATGCAGAGCATTCTGTTTTGGCAGACAAGTGGAGCCAGGCTAAAAATATCTGATAGAGGTGATTTCATGTCTGGAACAACTGATAGGTATGGGATTGGATTTTGAGTTAATCATTTTACTCCTCAAAAGTGTGTCCGGAAGTGACAAGGTTTTCAATTCTGTTCTTTTTCTGCATTCTTCTGCAGGAAAATCACAATCACTGGATCACAGAGGGCCATCCGTGCTGCTGAGGACATGATAATGCAGAAGGTATCCTATGCTTCTGAGAGGGAGACAGATTAGCCACCGAGCATTCTGAATTATTGTCGTTGCAAAATTTTCTGTGGACCTTGCTCTTTGTTTATTTGGCCCTGAACTTAGTAAGCAATCAAAAATCTGTGATGGAAGGAGAGAGAAGGGAAATTCTTCAGGTTTCTATAGGAAATTCTTCACAGGGTACAAATTCTGTTTCATGTAACGGTTGTTGGATTAGGCAATATTAGCTTGTCTGATTGTTAGATTTACCCACGTTTATTTATCTCCTTGATACAGTTGTAACTTTTAAACTGTTACATGCTTTACGTCTGAGCTATGTTTTCAAAGGATACTTTGCTATAGTTAAAATGGAAATTCGCTGAACAATTTCCCTGGACATTTCAATTTTTGTTACATCTCTTTGTTATGGACGCGCTTGAGCACTGGAACTTAATTTTTTTGGCAATAAATCTAGTAGTGCAAGAAATCTAAGCTTGTTTGAAGAGACCGTAAGAACTGAATGCTGATACCAGACATGGTTGTCATTATTTATCACCTGTAAGATTTTTCTGATTCTAAGAATGACCGTTATATGCAGTACTGTTTGGACTATCTAATTAGCCTTTCAGAATGTTTGTTGAACGGACCCAAGGCGGTCCTTTGGTTGCAAAGCTCATTTTGCAGCTTCTGATGGCCTTTTAGCCGCCTGTGGTGAAGGATCCTAAACTGTGACATTTTGGTAGAGAGAGGTAGTAGTTTCCAATAACGAAGATGACTGGACTTCATTTACCAGGTCAGATTTTTTCGCAGGTTCTCTTTTTAGCAGCCTTGTATTGAGGTTGACTTTCTTTTTTACTGGATGCAAAGTCTCTACTGTCAATAGTTTTTTATTTACTGCATTCAAAGTTTTAAACTGTCAGTAGAGTTTTGGGAGGAAGTTTTCAATTTACTAGTTGAAGCTCTGCTCTTTAACTTTCTCTTGAAGTCTATTTTGTGATTAAACTCCCTTTGTATGAAACGCTATATTCACTTGAGGGAGAGATTATCTATAAAAAATGTTTTTAAAATAAACTGTATTCTTTTATTTATGGAAGATGACGAATGATATTATTAGTAACGGAGATCAACAGACAAACATGCACTTTTGCAGGAACTCCGCCAACATACTATATGCATATGCATGGGTGAGCTCTTGCATTTTTATTTCAGCGTACAAATGACTGATTGGATGGGACTATCTAAACGAAAATGTAACCTCATGTTCATGGCATGCCATACCCCCCTTTGCCATATCCAGACCCGTAGCCCTCCCCATAACCTGATCCACTACCATAGCCTGAACCAGGGACATATCCACCTCCTCCCACCCCTCCACCACCACCACCACCACCACCTCCTCCTCCACCGCCCCCACCTTTGCCCCCAACACCTCCACTTCCATATCCAGAACCGCTTCCACTACCATAGCCAGAACCACTTCCTAACCCAGAACCCCCGCCCCCACCCCCGCCCCCACCACCTCCACCTCCACCACTCACCCCACCACCAGAACCATACCCTGAGCCACTACCAGAACCATACCCGCTACCTGACCCTTTTCCGCCGCTGCCCCCCCCTCCTCCCCCCCCTCCTCCACTACCACCACCATCACTACCACTACCATATCCCTCACCACCCCCAGACCCAGAACCATAACCTGATCCAAGTCCTGATGCTGAACCACCACCTCCTCCCTGCCCTCCACCACCACCTCCAGTTGCCATTAGTGACCTAGCAGCGAAGGTGAGGTCTACAATAAGCAAAACCAAAAACGCAATCCCTACCACCCTCAAAGCCATTTCCAAATGAAATTCTCACAAAATATATGTATGTTTGCGTGTCACTCACTGATGAGAAACCGATATGCTCTGTGGACTGAAAATGCTGGAGATAGGAACCCTATATATAGGCATTGCCAAGGTGAGCAGACACTGTTTTTAAAAAGTTTATTAAATTTCCAGTACCCTCTATCACTTGCTATCTTGATGATGATAGAAAGGAACGTGTGACTAAATGGTTGTTTTAGTGGAAGGGTGCTGGTGGTGGGAGTGGCGGTGGTGGTATTGTGGACTACTGTCTGTTTCAGTCTGAATGCAATATTTGCATAGAATAAAAGATTTATCCCCACCTTTTGACTTGAAGTGTCTTGTAATTTATATAACTTTGGAAATGGGACCAATGGCTTGCTTCTCCCACTACCATCTGTTCAAATTTGAAGCTTGAACTCCACTTTAAAATTTCAATACATGAAATTTCCATGCACTAGCGGTCTTGTGGTGATTTATGCTACCAGTTGTCTCCTATAGCATCAATGCATCCACCAATACCAGTAATTTAAGCACAAAGATGTCTGTTTAACCTCTTCAAGTACATTCACAATGGTCTAAACTTGCAAACGACAAACTGGGTTGTCCAGTCAATCTCTTATTGTTTCTGAACTCAGAATAGGACAAATCTTCTTTTCCCAAATAATAGAACACTGGGCATCATTGAATATAAATAGATGTTAACTTAAGAAACCGTTTCTGAATGCTGATATATAATTTAAAACTTGGTGCCTGTTCTGATGCATGAAAGCACTATCCCTGCATTATTACCAGTGGAATGTTAGGTCAATCTGCATGGTTGATGAATACACAGTAGTCTTCTATTCTTGCACAAATTGAATTTCAGCACCATGCATGCTCAGATCATCACTTTCTTTGATGCCATGTTTTAATAAGTTTCAGCAATTACTTTGGCTTAATTAGCTATTGGTGATCTGTAATTCTGATTAATCTTTACTTCTATGTTTTTTTTCCTCGAGCAAATCATGGCATTGTCAAATGCCATTACTTTCCAACTCTGGTGCCTCCATCAATTTTTGTAGTATTCTTCACATGTTTTCCTATACAATAGAATAAGCCGCAAGTTAAAATTGTTATTAACTTATTCTGAGCTCACACCTACTCCAGCTCCCATTGAACCTCTCAATCCCATATTCTACTCTTCTGGATTTTAGGCCACAGACACCCACTAATATCCCATTCTCTCCATGGAATGTCAAGTGAGGTCTCTGTCTTCTTTCTGTAGATTTACCTTTATACTGACAACTGGCACACTACTGTTCTCTACTTTGCGCAGGGTGTCCATCTGTACAGCTAGCATGCTTGCTTTCAATCGCAGCAACCTAGCCATCATTTCCTCGATGAAAAAAGAAATGGGCCATCCTCAATTTTCTGACTTTCAAGTACACTGAACGAATCACAGCTTCTAAGCACCTGGATTGTATACAATACGCAGCTTGATACAATGTCTAAAGGTGCGCTCCCATGTTCCTCTCAAATCTGAGACTTTAGATGTTAAGAGGATCGATCCTTGTTTAGCACAATACTGCCTAGGAGATAAATTGGCCATGGTGGTGTGAGAGATGCCAGCTGGGAAAGAAGTGGAAGCCATTATTATATTATAAGTGGCCACCATTATGTGCATGTGCTCTTGATTAGCGAGTCGGTTCTTTTTTGTACCAACTCCAATAACGAATGTGATCAGAAGGTTCTTGATGGATCCATATGCTTTTCATTAGTAATCATCAGAAATGATTTTCATGTTGATTAGTAAAGGATCGGCATGGAGAGGATAGCAATGTAGTTGTTAGATTTGACTCGGAAATAGATCCAGTAACTGATTGTCGAGTCAATTGATGAGTCGTCGAGTAAATGATAATAACAGGCAGCGTATCATAGTAGCTATCGTGGCTCTCTGTTTTTTCCTCCCTGATTTGAAGTAACCATGATTTCAGTCAAATTTGTTTTATCTTCTGCCACTGTTACAGCATAAAAATACAAATTTTAAGAAGGAATGTTTAGCTAATAAACTAGCACTCTAAGGGAGTTTTAACTATTCAACCAGCAGCATGGCTCCAGTCCAAAAACAGACTAGGGTTTATACAGGCAAAGAGCTCGATCCTGGCTTCATACTGTCAACTTGCTCTTGATAGCATCCAAACTGTTCCATGGCATCTGCCGAGAAAAAGCTGGTATTGATTCTAGAACATTTAATATCATTTGAAAAAAGAAAGTTAATTTAGATCGACATAAATTGATCAAGACAAACTTTCAAGGTTTCTTTTCTCAATAGACTTAATTTTGAAACATTAACCCTAGTAATTGTTAATCTCAAGTTCTGCTTGGTTGATGAGAAAATGAAGGAAAATCAAATCTGAAGCTTTGAAAAAGTCTTCATTGTTCTCGTCCAAAAATGTGTTCTGATGATGCTTTAGAATTTGGAAAATTAACGAGAAGCTCCAGCTTGAGCGATTGCAAGCTCATCTGGGTGCCCGATCAATGCAAAGTTGTCCAAGTAGCAGAAGCAGCAGTCGCAAATTATCTTCTAGATGAGAGTTCAGCCATCAAAGGTAGGCCTTTAGATGCCACTGAAAATAATAATCTTAGAGGTTAGATGTTTGTAAGCTCTGATCGGTTCAATTTGATCCTGCATTTTAAAAAACTGAATAAGTCTAATTTAATTATTAAACTTGTAGTTGAGCTAATTTTTTAATAAACTTGACTTAATGTACCTTTAATTTATTAGTCGGTTTTTAGTTTATGCGGAGTTTTTTCCGGTTTTAGTCTGTGACAAGAGTCTCTCTTTCTATGAATCATTAATGTATTTATTCAAATTGAGGGATATATATAATTTGAGAATAAATGGTTCTTTTATTCATGATATGAAAATCTGATAGCAGAGGTCTATATTTGCAGACTACAAGTCACATGCATGCAACTTGCAGCCGCTAGCCTGCAGCATACTTGACACGATTACATGAAAATATATGTGTATGCATAGCTATAATGCTACTGCAATTTATTTGACATACAAACCACCCTATCTAAAATAAAATATATTTAACGCTGTGTTCATGGCAAGCCATATTGATTATCCCCTCCATGTCCTGATCCATAGCCTGACCCACTGCCATAGCCAGAACCAGAGCCAGAGCCAGAGCCAGTTGCCCCTCCTACTCCTCCACCACCACCGCCTCCTCCTCCTCCTCCCCCCCCACCACCACCCTTGCCTCCACCACCTCCACTTCCATATCCTGACCCACCTCCACTTCCATATCCTGACCCACTTCCTGACCCTGTGCCTCCACCTCCTCCACCACCACTACCTCCACCTCCTCCTCCTCCTATCCCAGCGCCAGAACCATAGCCTGAGCCGCTTCCAGACCCATAGCCAGATCCATATCCACTACCTGACCCCATACCACCGCCTCCACCGCTGCCTCCACCCCCTCCTCCTCCAAGACCACCACCATATCCCTCACCACCCCCAGACCCATACCCTGAGCCATAACCAGATCCAGAACCTGATGCCGAGCCACCACCACCCTTCCCCCCTCCACCTCCTCCACCCCCACCCCCACCACCTCCTTTACCTCCTCCCCCCTCCTTGGGTGACCTAGCAGCAAAAGTGAGGTCTAGAATAAATAAGATCAAGAATGTAGCACCTATCACTCTTGAACTTGCCATTTCCAGACTTCACAACTCAATGTAGCTAGTGAAGAAACTTGTGTTGTTCTGTTGTTGTCACTCACTCTATAGAAACCAATGCTTCTTGACTGAAAATGCTTAAGTTGACAACCCTATATATAGAGGCATTGTAAAAGTGATGATAGAAAGGAATGTATGTTTTGGGTTTATGCTAGTGGTGGTGGGTGTTGGTGGTGGCCTGGGTGGGGTTGACGGTGATGTGGTGGACTGCCTGTCTGTGCCTTCATGCAGTATCTGCCTAGAATAAAAGCATTATCTCCACTTTTGACTTCAGTTGTCTTATAATATACAAATTTGGAACTGGGACCAGCGGCATGCATTTCCCACTTCGTCATTCTGTTCATATCTGAACCCTACTTTGAAGGCATGGAAATTACAGACACTAGCACTTGTTCGGTGATTATGCTACCAGTTGTCTCCTTGAGCATACGTTTATCAACTCATTCATTAACAACGGTGATTCATGCACACAGATGTCTGTTAATTAATCTTTCTTGTGGTTGCAACACCCCTGGGTTCTGCAGTTTCTCTCTCTCTTTCATATATATTTATATTTTTTCTCTCCTATTTTGTAGAAAACCTGGCATAATTGATTATCAATGCTGTAGTAATGGGATTTATCTGGATTGACACAGGTTAATCTTTAATCACAGTATTGTTTCAATTAAAATTATATAGTTTTTTCAGGGTCTGGACTCGGATCCATCAAGCTGGGCCGGGTGAGGTCGGGAGCACCGACAAAGGGTTCCGGCCGGAATGGTGGTAAATAATTTTAAACTTTGGTGCCTGCTCTGTTACATGAAAACATCATCCTCGTACGTGTCATGTCACTGCTAATAATGGAAGAATGTGAACTCGTGCATATATATATGTGTATATATATATATATATATAGATCTGTGTGTGGATGATTGATTTTTAACCTTGAATTCTCGCACAACTGACTTCTTGTTCCATGCATTTACAGATTACCATCACTTCCATTAATGTCGTGTCGAATTTATTTTAATAATGCAGTACTGTAAATGCAATGGTCTAATTTATGTGGTCTGCATAATCTCTGTATATTATAATGGTTGTGCTTGCAATACGCATGCATGCCCTTTTATCTACGAATTTTCTCGAACAACACTTGGCATATCAAATGCCAATAGCCTCGAACCCCAGTGCCTCTTCTAGTCACGAGAGCACTATCGGTGCCATCAAATTTCTCAGTTTTCCGATTGTTTTCCTATCCAATAAAATAAGCTAACATTAGGTAGCACTGTAGCAGGAAGAACATCTTGTAAGCTTACACGCAATAAGTTCACACTGTCCTGTCAGATGCCTGAAGAGAATAATATAAATAATTTTCTGAAATCTCACTTAACAACTTAAATTTTTAGATGAAATAATTTTTTAATATGATATCATAATCTTGTTGACTCATCAGTCACAAGTTTGAATCTAACCATTCTCATTTTATTAGATGAAAAACCAACACAATATAATATGAATCCGTACAGTTTTCTAGCGCTAAAGAATTTCACTCGAAAATGCATATTAAAAAATAATATAAATCATATTTCAAAAACTCACATAACAAATTAAACTCTTAATATACTCTTCAGAATACCCCTGATCAAAATCTCAGGCCACCAACACCACTAACTTTCAAAAAAAAATAAAACCACTAACCCACCCAGCTAAATGACCCTGTCCCATCCGGCCAATCTCTACATGGAGTGTTAGTGTGGGGTCTGTCTTCTACGCTAATTCTGACAGCTGGCACCTCACCTTCTTCTACTTTGCGCTGGATGGACATTTGCGTAGCATTCGATTGTAGCAACCTAGCTAGTCACCATGCCCTTGAGCAGAATAGAAATGGGCTGCTGCAATTGCTGAGTTCAAGTGTGAACGAGTCACTTCTTCTAACCACTTACATTGTGCCGTACACAACCTGATTAGGTGTGATTTGTTAAAATTTATTATGGCGATATATATATATATATAGTCATCAACAAACGTTAAAGTGGAGTCATATGTTTCTGTAATGACAGATTGGATATTGGATGGTACACTCATTCAATCAGTTGAAGAGGTCGGATTCGTTTTGTAGGATTCTGGTGATTGGAGTATGGACTCTGATGGCCGAGAAAGAAGTGGAAGGCATCATAGTAAGAAGACTGACAATCTGTAATGGCATCCACTACGTGCATGCTATTCTTGATTACCCTATTAATTATATTTTACATTTCTTGACACACTAATTTTAAAATGGATTTTTCGTAGATGGATGTAATTTCAGATAAAGAATAATACTTGCATATTAAAAACTTGCACGCTTTCCCCGGCTAGTAATGTCACAATCCTCTAGAAGAATGGCGTGCGTGGCTAGGATATGATTTCCAACTAGACACATCTGATCTTGGATATACCTGATTAACATAAACATATTTGTTGAATACTTAATTTAATCTCTAAATAATCTTTTTTATTTATTTATTTATCATATAGCAGCTATCTAGAAGACATTACATTCAAGCTAATTCAGCTAAGTTATGAGTAATATAATTAACTTGTCAGTCCAGGCTACATTTTACACCTCTGATAGATGATATAAAGAATAAGAGACGAGGAAGGATAAAGAGAGAAGAAAAACTAGTTATGTGATCATCGGATTTATCATCGTATTGTTCATTGAACACAAACAAAATGAAGCTGTCTGGTTAAGGGGGGAAAATCTGTTTACGCAAGTGATTTATGTACCTTCGGGATCATGTAAGGGTCGATCGAGGAAGACAGAAAGGAAATGAACTCGGTTTGGTTTGGTTTTAACTGAAGGCTCTAGCAGCTACCCGGTGTAAGAATAAGACTATTAATATTAAAATATGATGAGGAAATTCCACTCTCTTCACCATCTCGTGAAGGTCTCGAACCTCTGGAGTGATTACTGTTACTGGATTTGGGACTTTAGACCTTGACTTCTCAACAGGGGCATCTTCCGACTTCTTTCTCCGAGATTTCTTCGGTATGACAGGTAAACTTGAGGGTGATTCGGTTTCTCCGCTAGGATCCTTATGATTCCGACTTGTTATAGTACCATCCAATTATTTGGTGTCATTTCGTGAAGACTGCCAGGATTTTTTAGTTTTATCTGATATTTTTATCTTCTGATTGGAGATTCATCTGATTTACCAGTTGATGAACGCCGTCTAGATCATTTCGGCAATTCTGGCAAGTCCCGAGTTGGGGAACTTTGCGATCCTGCTGGAGAATTCGGTGCCCCGAGGTCTGACGAAAGCTCTGAAAATAAAATCAAACCTGTCATGAACAAGCCGGGGAAGCGTATAATGATAGATACGCCTTTGGCACTGGTTTTGAACATACTATCCCTGTTTTTCGAGTTCCATTCTTTAGCAAACTTCCCATTTTAACAACTTCGGTCTTTCCATCCATTTCTCCATAAAATTTGAAGTCTAAGTGATCGTTTGCTATTGTATTTTAAAAATATATATTTTTTAAAATTATTATTTTATTTTAAATTAATTATATTTAAAAAAAAAAATTATAAGATAATCTCAACAATATGAACATATATCCTTTAAGAATGCGGAGCTTTTGAAAAGCAGAGGGGAACAAATCTTCCAAGTTCAAAATCACAACGCTGCTCTGAAGATACAAAAAATGAAGGGGGTTATAACTCGGGTATTTTGTTGCCTTCGAAGAAGATTGTTATTTGGAGGTTGCAATGCACCAATCTATTTATTGTTTGTGATTGTGTTTAATGTTGTTTTTGAAAGTATTTTTAATTTAAAAATGTATTAAAATGATTTTATTTTTAGTTTTTATAAATTATTTTTAATACAAATACATGAAAATAATATAAAAAAGATTTTTTTTTTTTTAATTTAAAGTAAATTTTCTTAAGAGGTTAGTGTTCCCGAAGAAAATCCAACATGAAAACATGACGGACTGGACTGCTGATTTGTATGTGGGTTTTCTAGACTAAGAGCCTGCTTGGCACATGGTACAACAACCGGTGTTCGGCCAAAATTCAATTTTTTATTTTATTTTAAATAAAAGTTTTTTGATGTTTTTAAATTATTTTGATGTGCTGATGTTAAAAATAATTTTTTAAAAATAAAAATATCATTTTGATATATTTCTAAACGAAAAATATTTTAAAAAATAACCGCAACTACACTCCCAAACAGGCCCGAAGTGTCCAGCTAGCTATAGGCTCGGTAGTATTGAGCCCATACTTCAGGACCACTCCACTCAGGCCTGGTTGAACCGGGCTTGATAGCTTCTGGGCCATGACTTCTATTTTGAATGGAATGTTTGCTGACATGGCAAGGTTGCAAGTTCAAACCATTTAGCGCCCCTTTTTTCTTTTGTAAGGATTAATTTTTATTTGATTTTTTAAATATTTTTATATTATTATGATGTATAAATATTAAAAATAAAAATATTATTGTTATGTATTTTCAAATAAAAAATACTTTGAAAAACAATTATGTAACAAATATCAACAAAGTCTTGGACTGTCTAGGTTCTATCTTGTTAATTTCAAAACGATGCTGTATATATTTTGTAACCGTGGATAACATTTTAAAAATAATTCTTCAAATTATATCTTACTTGTTCAGGCCTAATCAATTAAATCATGAAATAATTTACTGGTCTTTCTAAGTTTACTAGTTGAACAATCAATCTCAATTTAAAAGTAAATCCAACATAGGTTCAATTTCATTTTATTGAATTGTCAGATTCGGTTTATTAACTTTTCTCGCAATAATTGCAGCGTCTTCTATCAGATTTTCCTCTTCAATGTCATAGAATTTCCTTAGCTAGCTCCGAAGCAGGACCTGGAGAATTTCTTTGCAATGATAACCCTATACCATTTTAATCATGTGTTTTTAACTCAAATTTTTAATATGTTATTTTTACACGCGTTAATAATTCTAGCATCTACCATAGAAAAGAGTTTTTAAAATTCTCAGAAATTTTTTGAATTAAATTGTATGTTCGAAATGAATTATTTTGAATTAACTCTTATTGTTTATTTGAGAGTGTGATTGCTTTTAAAAATTATATATATATATATATATATAAATATTTTTGATATCAACATATTAAAATAATTTTTAAAACACTAAAATAAATTAATTTAAAATAAAAATAAAAATATTTTTTTTGATTTTTTTAAAATGCAGTGTGAAACAAATTCGCTGAAATAATATGTTAATGTAAGAAAACAATCCATTTCGTCCCTATCTCGAACAACCGAACAGTCATTTGAAAATGTAAATAGTTTAATTGAAATAAATGATTTGGTAAGGGCGTAATTGAGATCTAAATTATAATGTGGGGATAAAATTTGATTCTTCTTTCTTATTTCCCCCTGCACTGTAGACAACGGACAGCACGTACTGCAGTAGACTATAAAAACCCACCAGAGACGACTCTCAGCTTTTTACGGTCTCTGCTATCATCACACTCTCACCCAATCACAGCGAGCGATCTATCCGCTTGTCTGTTCGATTCTTCATTTCCTCACTCGAAGAATCAACACCGTCCAATCTCTGATCAGATCCACAATTTCTCTACCTGATCTACCAACGCCCCTGATTTCCTCGTCAATTTCAATCCAATTCAGGTACATTTCATTTCTTAATCCTGGATCTGTTGCCTTATTTTTTCTTTTCAATCTGATAAAAATGTCTGTATTGTCAACGTCAAATAGTCAGCTAATTAAGCTGATGGATTTAATTGTTTAAGATTTACAAGTGATGAATTTGGTAACCGTAAACAGATTTCTATGGGAACAGAGGAGTTTAAGAAGGAAATGGACATGGCCAATTGGTTTTCGCAATTGCCTTATGAACAGTGGGTCCCAACCTCTGTCCCCGGAGCACGACCTTCTGCTCGGTACAAGGTGATGTTTGTTACGATTACAAAAACCTAGCAATTAATTATTGTTATTATATTTGTTTCGATTAATGAATGTATAATTTTATCAATGAAATGTGACATTTTTTGTTGTCATTTTTTAGCATGCTGCAGGAGTTGCTGACGAGAAACTGTATATTGCGGGTGGGAGTCGTACTGGTCGGTTTCTACCTGATGTTCAGGTATATGACATTGCCGGTTGTGTGTTTTTTGTGTAATGTAAGATGTGGGTTGTGTGTTTATGTGATCCTGGATTGAATGTTTCTGCAGGTTTTTGATTTTAGAGGTTTGGTGTGGTCTAGTTTGAAACTTAAAAGTGAGGCGTACAGTGGAAAAGGTGAAGAAAATGGCGCACAGGAAATTCTTCCGGCCACTTCAGATCATAGCATGGTAAGATTTTGCACACATTAGCGCAGTGGCCTGACATGATTTGTGCTGCTCATTCAGACAGTTTATTGATCTTTGGGTCAGGTTAAGTGGGGGAACAAACTTCTTCTCCTTGGGGGGCATTCGAAGACAACTTCTGATAGTATGACAGGTTTGTTTCTTTATAAATTTTTTTAAGACATGGGCTTCGATGTTTTTCTAAATTAGTTGGCGATGCTCGCAGATGTGTACTTAAGAAGAATCTTTTCCTCTGTCATTGATTTCTTGCAGTGAGGTTCATTGATCTGGAAACACATGCCTGTGGTCTTATCGAGACTTCTGGAAATGCTCCGGTAACTGACTTTATTAATGGTTTATTTATTTATTTATTTTTATATCTGTCCTGGGTTGAATTTATGCTATCCTCTATGATATATTTTGAAGTTGTTATGTACAAGGAGACAAAAAATGCACTTTGGTTTCTGGAAATTTGGTTGGTAATTTCTTGAGTGTATTTCAGGTAGCCCGAGGGGGGCATTCTGCTACACTGGTTGGTTCTAGACTGATAATTTTTGGTGGAGAAGATAGGAACAGGAGATTGCTGAATGATGTGTGTGCCCTTGACTTGGAAACAATGACTTGGGATGCAGTAACGACAAAGTAAGTGTCTGTTCAACTTTTAGATCCAGCTGCTTGCAACTTTTTAGAAGTTTTCTGCATCATTTTCTCGTCTCTTGATAGGCAGACACCTCCAGCTCCCAGATTTGATCACACAGCTGCAATAAACGGGGAACGCTACCTTCTAATCTTTGGTGGCTGTTCTCATTCAATCTTCTTCAATGATCTTCATGTACTCGACTTACAGACTGTAAGTGTTGCCGTTTATTTATCTTTTGCAATGAGAAGTAGGTGTGGAATGTGGACTTTGATTGAATTGACATGTACAATGTGAAGTAAATGTTACCATATTTAATTTATATATTGAGAAATGAATTACTAGAAACTCAAAGCATGTGGTTTATTATGTGTCGAGAAGCGGACTGCAAAGGCATCAGAATAAGATATATAGCATGCCAGTGTATTCTATAAATGATAATATTTCTTGATGAAATTATTAGTACATGAGATGCTCGTAAACAAAAGAAACATGCTATGGTTGTTGACATTGGCTTGCATATCCAGTGATAATATTCCACCGGTTGCTTCTAGACTAACCAAGGCATGCTTATTTATTTAATTTTTTTTAATTGCATGGGATTTTTATGTACTATGAAAATTATGCTGACTGAGCAGCAGTTACTGCTCCGGTATATCAATATTTGGAATATATAGACAGATTTTGCATTCCCCAGATTTCCATAAATCTAGACACCTGTCTCCTTTTAAAAATGACAAGCTCTTCTCTTATTGTAGATGGAGTGGTCCCAGCCTGAAGTTCAAGGTGATTTGGTCACTCCTAGGGCTGGTCATGCTGGTGTAACCATCGGTGAGAACTGGTATATTGTTGGTGGTGGAGACAACAAAAATGGTATGCTGTAACGTTTCTTTGTTTAATTGTATCCTACCATTGGATGCACTCACCACTGTTCTCTAAAATTGGTAATTCGAACTGGTGATGACGGACAGGTTGCCCAGAAACCCTTGTGTTAAACATGTCTAAGCTAGCTTGGTCAGCATTGACAAGTGTAAAAGAAAGAGATCCACTTGCTAGTGAGGTCAGTATTTTGTGCGTTAAGCTTTACTCTAATTTTAGCCATCTGTTTTATTTAGGAGAATTCTTGGACCAGAAGCAGGACATTGTTAGTACATCTTCATTATTCAGGAAAGCTGGATAATGGATAGCAATTTCATAGGTCAAAGATTAATAATTTGAAAAGGACTGAAAACTATCAAAATCAATTTAAAGACAGGGGCGTATCATTCTGGATCTCATTTAAATTATATGGCTATAAGCTAACCATCAATTTGAAGAAACTCCCAGATTCAGACATCAATTCACCTCCTGATTGTAGGTTTAGACTCCACAATGATCTTTTTATGGATTCCATGCTCGCACAACTGATTTTGATGGCAATTTTAAGCCGTGTAGAGAATTCATAGTTGCTGTGGAAACACAAAAATCTTGGTGGAATATTATTAAAATGATTAAGAAACATGTATGCTAATTATGTGTCCAACATTGCTTAGTCAACTGTAATGTTGTTCTAGCTTAGTTGTGATTGAATTGACTTGGGAGTTACTTCTATGCTTGCAAAATTTCTAAATATAATTTCAAATGCAGGGACTTAGTGTTTGTTCAGCATTAATCAATGGAGAGAGGCATTTGGTTGCCTTTGGTGGCTATAATGGGAAATACAATAATGAGGTATGTGCTATATATGCACTGGTTATGGCTCCTATATGCACCATCTTTCTTACTATAACCTAATTTCCTTGACTGAACTCTATTTTCTAGGTTTTTGTTATGAGACTTAAACCAAGAGATGCATCACGTCCAAAGATTTTTCAGTCACCAGCAGCGGCGGCAGCTGCAGCTTCTGTTAGTGCTGCATATGCTATAGCTAAATCTGAGAAGTTAGATTTCTCCAGCTTAAATCTGAACTCTAATGGGGTTGTAAACAATCCTTCTGAGCAAGATTTAGCATTTGAAATTGATGAACTTAAAGATGAGAAAAAGGTGCTGGAATTTTCCCTCGCGGAAGTCAGAGCAGAAAATTCTAGGCTTACAGAAAAGGTCGATGAAGTTAATGGTACTAATGCAGAACTGTCCAAGGTGTGTTCTTGATGATTATTTTCTTGCTCTAGTGAACACCTTCTTTCATCAAGTGGTAATATATAGTTTTATTAACATTTATCTCTGTTTTTTTTTAAGGAACTCCTTTCTGTTCAAGGTCAACTAGTTGCTGAGAGATCAAGATGCTTTAAACTTGAGGTGCTCCGCTCTCTCTCATATTGTTCTTTATATCCCTTTTTTTCTCCCTCTGCAAACCCTTATGCTCGTATCTTGGTGATCTGACCAGTTTATTGGCTGGACCGTGATTCCCTATTCCTAAATTTGGTTTGCTTTGGTTAATTGTAATTTCCAGGCTCAAATTGCTGAGTTACAGAAGATGCTGGAATCATTGCAGTCCATAGAGAATGAAGTACAACTACTTCGAAGACAGAAATCTGCACTGGAGCAGGAGATGGAGCGTAATGCAGCTCAGAGACAAGGTACTGGTGGTGTCTGGCGCTGGATAGCTGGCTAAACCAGTGAACTATTCAAGGCCAAAGCCGCAAAATCATGCCAAACTTTTGGCAGCCATAGCCTTCTCAAGCTAATACTTATACTGCAGCCTGTGTTGTGCCTGGCCAATGTGTGTTTGCAACCTTTGCTAACGCTTGGTCATTGTTAGAGTTTTTTTGGGAGGTTCAAGTTAGAAACGGGTACAAGATATAGTCTGTGCAGTCACACTACTGTTTCCTGTGAAATGGTTAATTGCTTGATTTTTTTCCCCATCCTTCCCATGACATTTGTTTTTGTACAATTGAATTATTCTCTCCTAGTACATTATAAATTTCATTGGATATCATATAATAAACAAATAGTTTTTATTTTATGTACTTATTTATTTTATGGAGAACGATATCATATAATTCTCTGGAAGGGAATCGATTTTTGTGATTCATTTCTGAAACCAACGTTTTGCCTGTTTCCCTTTCCGGTGGCAAGCAGTTCCTTGTAATACTGCATGACTTTTCTCTGCAGGTTGATGGTGTTAGAGACTCTACATAAAGAACTTCAAATCTTGGAAGATTTAACCCACAGTATCCATTTTCCATTTCGAGATAACTTGTTGGCTGTGGGAAACGAGCTCCTTCCTCAAGATTTTGCCAGCAGGCAGACTTTGGAATGGCGCTGATGAAATGAAACCCTCTCTCCGTACTTTCTTGTACGGGGCAACCTAAGATTTTCATATAACAAGATCAGAAGAACGAAATCTTAAGAGTTTGCTTGAAGTAAGAAGGGAGAAGGTATCAGATCAACCTGATTAGCAACAAATTGAATGACTTGTTCTTCGGTAAGTTCAGAACCAGGGGTTCTCACCACATATGCCATTGGTATCTGTCCAGCTTCTTCATCTTCGACACTGCTAAGTATGTGTGAATATATACAAATAGATCAAAGAGGGAGATCGAGAGACATTGAAAGACAACTTGCGGTATAACTGCCGCATCAAGTACCTGGGGATGACCCAGAAGAATAGCTTCCAATTCCGCCGGAGCCACCTGCATCTAGCACCAGACTGTTTTGGTTAAAAGAATCCCCAGATTTTACAGAGAAAGGAGCCCGATTCTTGATCAATCGAAGGGCTAAGCTTTCAGCAAAAACATGATGAGCAGGACTGGTGAAAGAGCAGCCTGGAATACCTGATACCCATTATGCTTGATCAACTCCTTCATCCGATCAACAAGATGAAATCCGCCTTCATCAAAATAACCCATATCACCAGTTTTTAGCCAGCCATCAGGATCAAATGTTGCAGCAGTAGCAGCCTCATTTCCCAAGTGCCCTTTCATTAATTATAGGAGGACTCTTTAACCACAGCTCTCCTTTTCTACCAGGCGGGAAAGCTGATCCTGTTTCATAATCTACAATCTCAGCACTGAAAGTTGGCACGAGCCTTCCGCAGAAAGCTGGATGCGTCTTAACCTGCTCATCAGAGATGAAAAAGGCTGTTGCACCACGGCTTTCTGTTAGCCCATATCCTTGCCTTATCTCTACCCATGGAAACCCTAACCTTAAGTTATGCTACATCCATGGGAAATTCTATAGTGCTTAGAAGTAATTAGCTAGTGACTTGCCTGCCCAAAAACGATGGACTAACCAACCTTACTTCCTTTCTTCTTCCTTTTTATTTCGAACAGAATGGTTATCAAAACTAACAAGATAGTCTTCAAGTGATGCGACGTGATGGCAAAAAGCTTGAGATCTGCATAGCATGTTTCAAGTTCAAGTCAGCGCGTGCATCTTTTGTAAAAGTCTAGGACAGGGTTTTATTAGCTCAACTGAGCCTACAAAGTATGCTTTCGAATGAAGTTTCCAAATCTAAAAAAAAAAAAAAAAAAAACTAACAAGACAGAAAGAAAAAAAAAAAAAAAAAGAGGAAAAAAGAAGGCAAACTTATCATATTGAGTTGGCGGTTTTTAGTCCGAATCAAATTGGAATCTCATCTGCAATATGGCATCATCGTGTGCAGCTTAGATAGGATCATGCAGTGTTCACTGCGGGGAATTTTTATTCTCAACCATTTGTTAAATGAATGTTACCGTTATTAAATTGATGTACTGCTCTGTTTTCCGTAAGAGCTGGGAGATTGTGGGTTGGGCTATTATTGTATATCATTTGACTTTAGAAAGCTTGTAAGCTACTTTCTATTCCTACGATTATTGAAAAAAAAATTCAGATTGTATTCTTTAGTCCAATTTTAATTATAGTATTCTGAGAATAATAGAAACAACTTAAAGTGAATTAATTAAGATAAAATTAGTTGTTTCTATTTTTTCTTAAGTTAATTCACTTTAATTTCGGGTCACCTAATCCAAGAAAACTAGACCAGTCTTTATTTCCTCCTCCTCCTCCTCCTCCTCCTCTTATTATGATTATTATTATTATTATTATTATTAATTTAAAAAACAAATCACCGCTGGCTTGGCTTAATTACTATTGAAGAGGTAAATGTTTGTCAAAGCTATAACATGCGCCTTCTAGTCTATTTCTAGCATATAATATCTATTTTTATATATTCTTAAGCATAATAACTATAGATCATGACTATATCTTAGAATATATTTTAAATTTATATTTACAATTTGAAATGTATATTATGAATGGTCTGTTAATCATCAAAGGAGTCAAACCCAGACAAATAAATTCAAAAAGCATTATGTTTTCTTTTAAATTACTCTTGAATTTAAATGCTTATAAATTTCATGATGATTGTTTGTTTGTTTATGAGTAAATTAAAGTTCATTGTTATTGCTATTGCTATTTGATTAGTAAATTAAAATATAGTAAATGTATTTAATTAGTGCATATATAAATACCAAATAAAGTCAAATTTTACTAGTAACTTCATAATTATTATTGGCAAGGACATCGTCTATAAACATACATTTATTATTTGTGTAAACTGTTTTTCTTAATTTGTATCATGTGCACAATACACACAAGCACTTTGCCTCTCTATTTCTGAATGCGATGCATGTCGAGAACAAGTGCTCCGAACTTCCTTTAGCAACATCAAGACCATCCTGGATTTGCCCGGAGACTTGTCTTCGATTCGGTGTTCTTCCAAGCTGTTTGTCACAAGCATCGTGTGCTCGCGCGTGCTGCCTACTTTCTCACAATTCCCCATCTTTCTAGCTGGAGATTCAGCAAATCACCGAACCTTCGAGATGACATTACGTGTAAGAAATGAGCACCACGCATCCTGATATTTATCCATGGTTACGTTGAAGGGTTTCGAAGGTTAAATTTACAAATATCTAAACCCGTCATGTAAGGGTTTCTAATCACATTGCATTCGCCGAACAAAATGACAATCCCCGAACCGTAAAGGCCGTAATATAACTTCAGAGAGAACAGCAGCTAGTATCATCGAGATGCAGGAAGGGGGACAATCAACCTGTTCTGACAAGTTCAGTAGGCCATGATCTTGTTTATGATCACAATGAAATTATGCAAGTTAAGCACGCCAATTCTCAGTTTTGGCAGCTAAACATAAGCAACAATCATAAAGTAATGATTATCTTGATGTCAGGCTGTCCTAATAGATCTATAAGGAATTAGCTAACAATCAACCCTAGGAAAAGTCGCTAGAAACAGTTTTCGGGCATCTCTAAGCCAACTTCATTGACCGTAGATTTACTTGGCACAAATACAGGTCCCGATTTTATAACTCACGGAGAGAACTAGGACCCAAAAGAATATCAAGTACAGCCAACCTCGGGACACCACCGACTCTGTTTTGCCTCGGAATAAGCTATTCATTGGCACCAGACAGTCAGGACCACCTTGTTGTGGCAAACCAAAAGAAAGGATGATATTGACATTCCCGTTCTTGCCAAATGACCATTCCATCCCATTGCCACCTAAGCTCATGTTTTCTATTCTTATCATACCGGCAGTGACGTTAATTGAGCTGGAAGATGCTGGATGCAAGCGAAGAACAGCATCCTTGGAAGGGAACTCGGAAGCAAAGGCAGGAGGTGCAGGAATGTTCCCCAACCCGTGACTAGCCTGCTTGATAAATGAATTTTTGACATCTGCACCTAAACGAGACACATAAGAATGAGCCCAGACAAACAGAAGCAAATGTCAAAAACCATTGGGCAAAATGAGACCAGCTGAATTATGTCTATCTTGCAAAACCTACATCTCTTAATGAATACAGGAAAGTAAAACATAAAGAGTACCATTGAAACAAGTTGAAATGTAAATACCAGAATCAAATTTCAGGGCCTCTGGCTTTTGCTTTGACGAAGATGGATCGATAGTGCCATGTATTTCTGATAGGTTTTGGCTTGCCTCGGACATTTCTTCAGTTTGTCCCTTGACATCCTGTTATAAAGTTACAAATTAATTGCTGCTTGCAGTTCAATCAGTGAATTAAAGCAATGAAGTATTTAATTATATTCTTACCTCTTGGGGTGGAAGTTGTTGGTCAGAAACAGCAGTCTCTCTTCCGAAGATATCAGAAGGATCAAAAGACATGTTCTCATTAACAGCGTCAAAGAAATTGAGGTAGTCTTCCAGCATGTCAAAACCTGAGGAAGCTGCAACGGTCTCTGGATCCACAGGCTTTGAAAGATCATTAGCTTCCAGGAAAAATCCTTCACTTTGTGGAAGATCATCAAGTGCATCCAAGTATGATTCATCAAACAAATAATTCGCACCAACAGCATTCACACTATTGATAGGCTCCGCAATGTGTTCTTTTTTGTCTGCATCCACATCATATTGTCCAGGTAAGTCCATATTTTGGTCAGCCGGTGGAGCTGGACCATATCGATTCTCCACCCCTCTTATCACAGGTTTTATATCATCACTGAAGTTACTGGGATGTTCTACATAGTTGCTTGTTTCCCCATAGTAGAAGTTCAGTGGAAGTGCAGTATTTTCAGATGTAATTCCACTGTCAAAATTCTGGTGGAAAAAAAGACAAGAATAAAAATTAATTGGTTGTGTGATCATTAATGATGAAATGCAAACAAACAGGAAGGCTGCGCAGAGGAGCATGGATCAAAAGTAATGATGAAGCAACATACATTGACAACACTCCCCGAAAAAATTTACAAATAATCACTATGGAAAAAACAAGACCAAAGCAGCAGACACACTGCATAAGACATTTGACTAAGTTAACCAAATACGTTTCAATCCTTTTTACAACAAACCAATATTAACATGTGCAAAAGTCAATACATAGAAAGAGCGCAGCATACAATGACAGCTTAGTGATCCAAATTAACAGCCAAGGCATGCAAATTCTTAATAAGCAGCAAGTTCTTTAGGGGGAATATGGAAATCCATCTGAGAACATGTAGACCCCAGGGAGTATATTACAAGCCTGGTGCAATAAACATATTGACCCCAGATATTCATTTGCAACTGCATTGAGTAGCTGATCACAAGAAAAATACAAGAAGAAACAGAAAGTTTTTCCTCTCTCTCAGGAACTTGCAAAGAGCTTCAAACCTCAAAGCAAACAACTTGAAAATTATCAGATTGCAAAAGCAACTGCAACATGTTACTTGCAATTGCATTATGTAGTTGATCACAAGGAAAAACAGAACGTAACCCCTTTTTCTCAGGAGGTTGCAAAGAACTTCAAACCTCAACGCAAAAACCTTGACAATTATCAGATGGCAATAAAAAACTGCAACATGTTGTGGTCGGGTACAAGTGTCAAACTCGTTTAGATAAACAAACTAACACTGACTTCAAGCAGCTTGAGCAAAAAAGAAAGGTATTTGATACTACAACTAATGCAAAGTTAAATTTTTAATGCAGTCACATCAAGGACATAATCATCATATAAATGTGCAAGTCCAAGTGCTTCTAGATTAAGAAATTTTATCCATAATCCTTATTACCCCAACAAAATATGTATTATATAAAAATTTGAAATTTGAACATATACTTCTTGGGAGTTTAAAAAAGGACAACTTTGCATTGACAAAGCAAGGAATAAGCAAGATTTGGTACTAACACTTAAGCAAGCAACTAAATGGCATTCTATTCTTGTGAACTACTTTTGCTAACTTCTTTGGATGTAAATGTTTTCATGTGCACCTCACTTCATCATGTAGATCTAATAGAATTTATTAAAATTACATTTTTATACTCAACCATTTAATTTAAAATTAATAGATTCAAAATAATTTACCACAAGTAACCATACAGATACAAACCTGGTCAAGCTCATTCAGTTCCAGGTATGAGCCATCACCAGCTGGTGCTTCTCCAGTTGGCACCATCTCTTCACTTGGCAAGAGAGGCACTTCATCATCCTCCCATTCTTCCTCAATAAATGGTGCCCCATACTGCTCCCCATTCTTTGGCCCTGTCCCACTCTTTTGGAAAATCCTACAAAGCACAAATGCGTCCTTCCCCACCCAAAAAAAAACACAACAGTCAACACAAAAAAATCCCACCAAATTACATTTTAAAAAACTTAAATCGTTTTTGAGACATCGATCTCACTTGAGCAATTCCTGCTTTCTCCAGCTCCTCATCAACAAGCCGGTACTCATGCATTACCCAATTAGATCGCTCACCACGTGGGGCTCGACCCTGATGATACACAAGGGTCTTCTTCATCCCCACAACTCGCGAGTTCCAATGAACAGGCCTGTCTTTCCCAGTCGTTTTCCAGTACCCTTTCTCAGTAGCCCGATTCGTCTTAGCCCCATTTCCATACTTCTTATCCAGCATACTAAAGAAATACCATTCTAAATCCCTGCTCTTCAATTTTGACTTGACTACAAAACCCACAAACCAAAATCCCTATTAAAGTAGACTGAATAATCGTCAAATTCACAACTTCTAGCTAAATTGAATCACTTAACCATCTATAGCTCACAGTCAAACAAGTTAAATTTCAATTCACAATCAAAACCTAATCAAGTTAAATCACTACCTAATCTATGATTAAACAAGAAAAAACAGTTACTTAAAAGTTAGTCACAAATCAAACAATTATATTGTATTAAATAAAGAGCTATACACGTGGATCCAAAAAGAGAAAAGTTGTGAAATTTAAGGACCTGGAAGATCCCAAGGCTCAGATTTATAAACATCGGTGACGGAGATGGCGTCCAAACGGAACGGTTTGTTAGTGACCTTCCGTTTAAGATAGTAACGGACAAGCTCCTCATCCGTCGGGTGGAATCGAAACCCGGGAGCGAGTGAAGTCGCCGAGTCACTACTGCCCATCAAACTTGAAATCGAAACGACAGTTCGTATTAGGGTTTAAGTTAAGTTTACAGAGTTTTAAGTAGATAATTTTGAAGAAATGGTTGGGATTTTTAGGGTTAGGGTTTAATTGTTACAATCGGAGTCAGATTGTTGACGATGAGAGATCGAAGAAGAAGCCATTATTTTGGGGTCGAGAAGCGAGTCTTTCATTTCATATTATTTGCCTTTTTAACCGAGCTGATTTTTCGAGGAAAATTCAGTAAATCGACATGGAGAGGACATTGAAAGTATCACCTGGTGAGAATATGGCGGTGTCGAAGTAAGGGTATTGATTACGTGGCGTGGAAATAAACTGACGCGTGGAGGAATTTAGACTGCACTCGCGAATGGGGTTTGGTGGGGATACTGACGCAATTGCACCCGTAGGTGACGGTGAAATGACGGCTTTATCCTTATAGTTGGGGTGACTTTTATTAATTCGTGTTTCTTTAGTTTGAAAGGAAAATTATTGTTCTCGTTTCTGGTTTTTCTATCTACGTATACTTTTGACTTGACTTAACTTCACGTTGAGTTAAAACATAAGGCTTTTTATTTTTTTAATTTCGCAATTGCCTTCCTTGAGATCAGTTAACTTAGGTTGTGATTTTAATATAGTAAAAACGTTTTTCAAAAATATTTAAAAAAATTTATTTTTACTTTTTAATTGAAATTAAAAAAATAGTGTTTGCAAATTATTTTTATGTACTGATACCAAAAATAATTTTTAAAAAATAAAAAAAAATATCATTTTAATATATTTTTTAATAAAAAAAAAATTCAAAATCAATCTTAACCACACTTTCAAATAAACACTTAATTTCATGTTAAATAAAAAAACACATTATTTTCATTCATTAAACCACAAGGAGTTTATTTTTATTGTATACTTCTCTGCATCGTTTTGTTTCAAGATGTTTTTTTAATTTTTAGATTGTTTTAATATGTTAATATTAAAAATATTTAAAAAAATCAAAATAAATATTATTTTGATATATTTTAAACAAAAAAATATTTTAAAAAACAACTTAAATCAAAATTCTTTCTTACTGACAAGTTAACCATGTAAGAAATTCATTGATTAACATTTTTTCTCTCTAATTTATGTGAAAGTTGTAGCAGCATGAAACAACACGTGAAGAGGGAGCAATATACTTAAGCGGGGGGCAACGAGGGAACAAAAGGGCGTCAATTGTAGTGACATTGAGAGCTGATAAAATACAGGGGACTTAAACCCCATTTCGGAAGAAGCATGTATTCTTAATTGGAAAACAAAAACCGGCTTAAGAAAGTCAAAATATTGGTGTCTCCATTACACTGGAGAACAAAGAGTCAGTTGACAGGTAGGAGAATAGGTAACGTCACGTCAAACATAACTGTCAATCAATGATTTCCTCATCTCATCAACGATGGCACTGGGTCGAGCTTCCCTCAACTTGAAGACGCTTTCAATTACTGAAAGTTCAGTAGCTGTAGTGTCCGACCCACAGAACGCTGTCCAGTCGTTTACTGTTATTCCGGC
Organism: Salix purpurea; assembly: GCA_027405865.1. Lineage (NCBI taxonomy): Eukaryota > Viridiplantae > Streptophyta > Magnoliopsida > Malpighiales > Salicaceae > Salix > Salix purpurea. The sequence continues at coordinate 1,340,149 of JAOWLH010000012.1, forward strand.
GGCGATCACTTCACTACCACGGTTTACAGTACCTGCAACTAAGGGGACCTGGAGAAGGGTGGAGAGCTCATCTAAGTCTTCAATGGATGTATGAGGATGGACCTGTCCATAGACCAAACACAAGATTTTAGAGCAAGCTGTTATTCAAAAACTTTAAACGTTTGTTCAATCCTTCAAGAAGAAGCAAATCTCTCTTACCAAACCACCTCTGTTGGAGAAGGCACAGTAGCTCCCCACAAGAATGTTGCCAGCAATTGTCTGCCTAAACACTTCAACTCCGAGAACATCAGCAATTATCTCTTCAGTTTCCTGATGAAAGTTGAACATGGAAGAAAACGTGGGCACCGAAGAAAATAAAAAAAAGTGATACTTGTAATCAGAGGTTGTTTTTGTCATTTTTGAACCATTCTGGTATTCATTTCTTACATCTCAATCAACCATCCTTGTAAAGTTGTCATGGAACATGACGACCCCACCATCAACCATTTTACATGTTCAGGTAAAGAGTACTACAGCAACAGTCAAAAATTGTTCTTCAAAAGGCTTTGAATATTAACTTCTAACAAAATCTTTCTTCAAAGCATATTAAAGCAAAGTTCCACAACGTGTAGGAATAAGACGCCATGTTATACGATTGAGTCACTTTCTGAGCCTCACATGGACTATCTGCTACTGACTAGTTAATACACAAATCCATTCAGACAGGTTTCAGGGTTAACTTCAGGTCTCCATCTAAGTGAGAGCCCATTTCTAACTTAAGCACATGCCAAGAAACTAAATGATAGCCTCACATGGACTATCTGCTACTGACTAGTTAATACACAAATCCATTCAGACAGGTTTCAGGGTTCACTTCAGGTCTCCAGCTAAGTGAGAGCCCATTTCTAACTTAAGCACATGCCAAGAAACTAAATGAGCTCTAAAATCTATCATCATTTTCAGACCTCTCCATTGGTTCCCAATGGTTATAACAAGAGTCTAGTTTAAGGTCATGAAACAAATCATTCAGGGATATAGAACTTTACCCTGTCCAGATCAGTGTGTGCAAGGGCAACATGATCATTGCACGCTATGCAATTCCCTAAAGCAGATAGTTTCTCGTCAATCCTCTGAACAACGACTTGATCAGGCAGGCTGTTTCTCAACTGCTGGAGTTCTTCAATTAAAAACATAAGCAATTAGTACATAAGATCTCCAACAGATAGCCAAGAGTCCAAAGTCAGAAATCAAGTAGTTGATTAAAAGAACAAACATTGCTAAACATGATTGAAAGCACATTTTCTTGTGTGTGTTGTATGACCCAATGCTATAATTGCACAAGTGATATTAAAAAGCTAATCCATTAAACATGGTAAGATAATCCAATGCTATAATGCTGAAACAGCTAAACTATAATTCTTCCTACTCTCATCAAACTCACCTTGATCAGTGGTGGTGTGGGGCACAAGAAGCCCATTTTTGTTTCCTGCCAAAAGAGTACACTTGCATTCACTAAAGCAGGAAGAAGCAATGGATACCTGATTCTAGGGAAAGGAAAAAGTTCAGAATTCTCACCAGCACATAGCCGTCCAATTATCCTAGTGCCAGCAATTGAGGTCTTAACAACAGGAATGACGTCAGCTAACTCTGCCTCAAAAGTGCTGCAAGAGACTCATTCAGTTAGAGAATCCATGTAAATCAACAATACCACACATCTCTTGAAAACAGATCAGATAACTTGTTAGGTCAACATTCAAAACACCTGTAGAAGCTTTCTGATCCACCGATAGCAACTAAGCAGTACGCATTGGTCAACTTGGAAAACACACCAACTTCACAGTTATTCTCAAACTGAAGTCCTGCACAAAAGAACACCCACCATCTATATTAAACTTGAAATTAATAGAACAGCAGAAAAGAAACTCGCACGTTTCAGTAATTATACAACTGAAAACTGGCAAGGAAATTAGGAAACTTACTGCTCGCCATGAAGATTACAAAGTCGGACACCGGGGGATAAACAAGAGCTGCTGTAAGAAAAACACAAACATCAGTTTCTTTCGAAAGAAACACTGAGTAGCACCACAAATTTCATGACCTCTAAATACCAATATGAATAACTTTCTAGTAACTTTAATTTTCCTTGACTATATTAGAAACCAAACAGAGCCCATAAACTCTAATGGTTACAAAATTAAACTCCCATAACCACACACATATTTCTTTTGATTTTAAATCAAAATCACCACAAAAAAAATACTAGTCCTTTCCAATACAAAGCAGAGCTAGAAAGCAATTTCAAGACAAAATAAAAACAAAAAAAAAGCTCCTGTTTGCCTTCATTTTCTTGATATCCAGACAGATCGCAGGAAAAGAAATAAAGTTATAGAAATCAAAGAAGTTTATTCTTACTGTTTGTTGTTTTTGCAGTGGCGGAAACACTGGCGTCTGCGAGGAAGAGAAAAACGAAGGGTTGCAAAGTTATAGACCCGCGCATAATCAGGAGCTTTTTTTTTGTTTTTATTTTGTCTTGAAATTAGGGGTGAGTATTTTCGGTTCGGTTCGGTTTTTATCAGTAAAAACAACCAAACCGAAAATTATATTTAAAAAAAAACCGAACCGAACCGAACCTAGTAAAAACCGAACATTTTCGGTTCGGTTTTTATGTTAAAAAAAAATAGAGTAAACCGAAATTCATTATTTACTAGTATTAATCAACAAAACTTGTACATGAGGAATACAAATACAGTATCATTTCTCTAGCCAGAGCAAGGAAAAAACACGGTTGATGTTGACAGTAATGGAAGCATGAAGCATCTAACAGATTGACAATATTGTTTCAATATCACTGTCAATTAACAAGATGCAGCATTAAAATGCTTGTTAGCAAACATAAAAAAAAAAAACATAAAAAACTCAATTATCCATGGTTGTAAGAATCAACCTCTACATACTTAGTTAGATGAAGCTAATGACTCAAACAACTTGTATCAGAACCTAATATATCCCGCTCCTGTCCCAGACAACTTTCAAGAATAACTTTCAAAATTCCCAGCCGTAGAGATATGGAGAGAGGGGGGTGTTCTTTCAAGAAGGAGTGCTTGAAGAGAGAGCTACCAAAAAGAGGAGCAGTATTTGTGACTAAAATCGTCGAAGGGAAGGTAATAGAGAGAAGGTAACCAGAGGGAAGGAGGGGGCGGCTAGGGTTAGATTTTTAGGAAAGAGTAAAAAAGTCACTTTTCTATTTATAGCGCGTTCTCCATTGTTTATATTGAAACCGTTCGGTTGGTTCGGTTTTTACCTTACAAAACCGATACCGAACCGAACCGGAATTTTTTTCAGAGTTTTACCATCGGTTTAATCGGTTTTTTTATCGGTTCGGTTTTTTTTAGTTATTTTTTCCGGTTTTCTCGGTTTAATCAGTTGACCGGTTTTTTTCCTCACCCCTAGCGCATATATTTATCTTAGGGTCTGTTTGGTATTGCGGTTGCTGTTGTGGTTGAGGATGAAAAAAACAGTTTTAAAAAAAGCGTTTTTTACTGTGGTTCAAAATAAGCAGTTAAGTGTTTGGTTAAAACTGTGGTTGAGTTGGAGGTTGAAAAAAAAAACAGTTTTGGGTGTTTGGTTTCCAAACTTTACAAATTGTTTTTAACTTGTGAAATTACTTTAAATGATATATATATATAATTTTTTTAAATGTTGTAAATTAAATAGTTATAATAATATAATATAATTAATAATTCATGAAAAAACAAATATTATTTTTTATTCTCCCATCAAACTAAAAATATAATTATCAATTACTAAAATTAACACACTAAATAATATATTTCAAGTAACTAATAAGTTTAAACATAATTAATTTAATACATTTCATTATAAATAATTCAATCAAATTAATTACAAATTAAAACCTCTATTTTTTTATGCTAACTATTATTATAATAATAATTATTATATAATAATTATTATAATACAATAATTAATAATAATAATAATTAATTATTATAATTAACAATAATAATTATTATTATTATATAATAATAATTATTATTATTATATAATAATTATTATTATTATTATAATAAACCCCCCGTCCGTTCCCCATTTAAAGCTAAAAAACCCCATTCCCCATTCCATTCTTATCTTCTCCACCTTCTCCACTTGGCCGCCGCCTCCCTCCTCCCGTCCAGTCCTCTTAATCTCACAACAATCTTCCTCTTATCTTCCGCTTCTTCTTGCTGGTTCATCAGGTGCCATTAGCTAGTGGAAAGGAAGTGAAAGAAGAAGTTGTTGGTTATGGGTACAAAGTTTCAACAAAAAGGAAAGGAAGAGTTAGAGCACTGGATCCAATTCTCACAGTAACCAAGAGCAAGGAACAGTTATGGATAGCATTGCGTCAATTGAAAAATAGAAGAGTAAGGAAAACTTTTGAGGCTCTTTTGCTTCGCTTGCTTGCCTGTAATTCCAACCTTTGTTTTGTATAAAATTTGCAGATCTGTTGGGTTTGAGGACGGGAGGGTGAGGGATGGAGGCAGAGTGAGTAACGAGAGGTAGATGGTGAGGACATTTTAGGGTATTTTATTTTCAACGGTAATAAAACGATTGTTCGAAGGTTTGAATGTGTATCGCAGCTTATTCAGCTGGAATCGCCACAAAAAAAGCAGAAATCGGCAACGCAATAAGCATCAAAATCCAGCTTATTTCAAGATGTTGTTTAGAAGAAAAATTGCCGTGGGACCCGCCATTTTGTACCGGTGTTTGGTACTAACCAAACAATCAAACTGCGTCTCGTTTGGCAAACGTGGAACGCACCACATTGCCAAACGGGTGCTTATTCCTGCGTGGCTGCGTTTCTCTAGAATACGATGTCGTTTCAGTTGAAAAGTGAAGTGACGCGCTGTTTATTCGCGTCTTCAGGGTTTCGCCTTTTTCGCGTGATGACGACGTCGTTCTAGTAGACTTTGTTTGTTTTTTTTTTTCCATTACATTTTGGTAAAATGATAGGGCAGTTCTCTTTCCCGTTTGTTTCATTTCATTAGGTAAGGTTTGTTTACTATCTTTAAATAAATAAATAGATAATACGAATAAAAACACAGTTAGCTAAAAAACCAAGGGTTGCATAGTTATAGACCCGCGCATATATTTATCTTATTCCTGCGTGGCTACGTTTCTCTAGAATACGATGTCGTTTCAGTTGAAAAGTGAAGTGACGCGCTGTTTATTCGCGTCTTCAGGGTTTCGCCTTTTTCACGTGATGACGATGTCGTTCTAGTAGACTTCGTTTGTTGTTTTTTTGCCATTACATTTTGGTAAAATGATAGGGCAATTCTCTTCCCCGTTTGTTTCATTTCATTATGTAAGGTTTGTTTACTATCTTTAAATAAATAGATAGATAATACGAATAAAAACACAATTAGCTAAAAAACTAAAAAAAAAGAACTAAAAAATAGTTTTGGAATTAATTCTATATTTTCAAAACAGATTCTCCACTATCTCTCTAAGAGACCAAATATTTTGATATAATCTAGTCATGTTGCAAATAAATATATCTCATTGCAAAGAATAATCAATTTTTATTATATATATTTGTGAATCGGCTTTTAAATGTCAAGAATAAATTAAATTCTCTAATTAAATAGAAATATTTTATATTTTTTAAGGTAATTAAGAGGGCCAAAGGCCAGAAAAACAAAAGAGTAGCCCATGCTGGTATGAAAATCAGGATTAGTGTTTCCCTGGCTGTGTACACAGCTGAGCATGTCCAAACTACACCCTACAATCTCCAGGTAGAAGCTCCGCCAACCAACAGAATAGACTGATGAGCGACTTGCAATTTGCATATTTGCATTGTTGAAGGAACTGGAGAAGATCTAATGGCAATATATGAAAATAAATGGAAATTCAAGAGAGAAAAAGGCTCCATCTCAAAATGGTTGAAGTAATACTTAATCCGACCCCTCTGCGTGAGATTGCAATACCCTTATGGTTCTCTATTTTAGAAATTGATTTCAACTTGCCTGTAGAAAAAGAAGAAATGGGGCGGGCAGGCATCTGATCCACCGGACAGGACCGACTTCTTGAGGACAGCATAAATTTCTGACTTCTGATCAACTGAAATAGGACAGAATATTCAACTACGAACAACGCAGTTCATTTTAACCTACAAAGCAACAAAATCCACCAGCTTACTTCTCTTACAACGAAGGACTAAACTCAAAGACAGCAATAAAATCCTAATTTTACATATTGTAATTTATCCGACTAGACTAGATGGGAGGCGACCGCCGCCGCCGATGCTGCTTGATTTTTATTACATATAACAATATGATTACACTGGCACCGGTCTGAGGCTAGTTTCCCTTGTTTGGGAAACTGATTCAGGATAGACTATATTTCACTTGGGACACTCCTTTTCAAATCCTCATTTTCCTTGTTGAGAAAGTCAATTCTTTTCAAATCCTCATTTTCCTTGTTGAGAAAGTCAATTCGCGACTGGAGAATGTTAATCATGGTATGAGCACTCATCACTTCAAGCTTCAATGTCTCCCTCTCAACAGAAATCTTGTGGATCTCACTCTGCAAATCATTGATAAACTTCCTGCAGCTAGGGGACATTGACGAATCAAGACTAGCCGCATCTAATGCAGGTGGAGGAGCACGAGGATTTTCTTTGGGTTCAAGAGGTTCCATCAGAGAAAATTCTAGCAAAGCAGATATTGCCGTTGTTGTTGCTGAAGTTGTTGCCATCATCATTTCTGCTGATGTTGTTGCTGCTGTTGTTGTTGTGGATGAGCAAGGATCCTGACTTGTCCTGGTTGAATTCTCCGAAGCATTTGAACGGATAGACCCAGTATCATTATTGTGTTTTCTTCTTTTATACTGGAGAAGAGGCAAGGGTGCTTCTGTATTAAGCACACACAGCGGAGGACAATCCTCCACACTTTCAGTCTTGCACACAGGTAAAGCATTTTGAGAATCCCCCGGAACTTCGGTAATACCAAGAGGACTTTTATTGATGGAATGGCTATCCTGCAACAAACAAGTAACACTTTTTAGAGCAAAATATTGCTGCTTGAAATACAAAATTAAATTTCAAGAAATTCCACACTGACTACTATATATGTGTGGTTTTACATCATTACAATGTCCAAGCGTTTCTACAACAGGTGACTGAAATTCTGAATTCACCATCCCTATTTTTCAAGGCATCCCGACGCACTTGAAGCTTAAACATTTAAATTTAGAATCACTTTTTAGTTCATTATTTGCAACCCAAAACCTCACCACCAAGGTAGGGCATAAAGCAAATTTTCAGGATTGAATTGGTTCACCAGAACTTGGGACAAAACCTGACACCTGGTTCTGGTCTCCAAATGACATAGCAAGGAGGTCAACTAAAAGAATAACCAGACAGGATACAATGTAAGGCTTGATCAGTTTGCTTGAAAACTTTTCAAGGAAATGTCAAGAGACTTGGCTAGAGCAGCAAGCATGATCCATGCATGCACAAACCCATTTCAGCAATCTGACAGCAAATGCCCTTTTGTTTACACCTGATTCCACTGAAGATCACTACTCTTTATCCTTGTTTTCTACATGTTAAGTTTAATCATGACAGCATAATATGCATTTGCTACTACTTGATCAATCCATCTAATGGATGCACTATTATCTAGTACATTAAATGTTTTATATTTGATAGTTTAGGTAACTGTAAGGAATAGTTTGGGCTAGCTTTTAAGGAAAGAAAATGCTATAATTGACATTGTTCCTAGTACTTTAGCAATTTAAAATTATTTTACTGTTTGGTGACATGGTTGCTTCTGAAAGTGTGTTTAGACAAAAAAGGCATCAAATTGATGCTTTTTTGGTGCTTGTGGATGGTTTTGATATGAAGATGTCGAAACCATTGAAAAGTGCCAAAAAACCCATCAAAATTGATGTTTTTCAACCCAAACACGCTGTTGCAGAAAGCACCAGCACCACATCACTAAACAAAAATCATATATACTATTTTTGTCATGCAGCTCCACATTCATGAACTAATCTTGATATTGCAGCTAAATTGATACAAAAGCAACAGCATCAAAACCATGTTTTCATCAACACAACCAGTTTGCAAGATGAAACTCTGGTCAATAACATGAGTCACTGATCCAAGTAGCAGTCACATTGACCAAGTGAGTTTTTTACAGCCTCCCCAAGGACCTGTTCTATTATATACTTTAAGTAATAAGCAATCATGCATACTCTTCATTCCATAAAAGTAAACTTCTTCAAGCAACCCTCGATGCTTGTTTGAAGTTAATCTTCCACACAACACCTGTTTGACGTGTACCTCCTTGTCATAAAACATCAATCTACCAACCCTTCTTCCTCCAATAGACAAACAATCATGAAAAACAGTTCTGATATCAGATCCATTAACTTTTAACTGCATTTCCGACGTCAAACTCCCACACCCATTCTTGTAACTAAAGAAGAAACATTACCTTTCCACTATATAGGTGACATCTTCAAACTTAAACCATGTGTACTTCAAAACAAAGAGGTTGTGCAGTTTTTTCGGACTTCAGTTTGAACATTAGCAAGGTAGCAGTTTATTATAACAATAGCTCTTTTGTATATCCAAAAGTAACACTCATGCGTCAAGGACACTAAGCAAGACCTCAGCATCATACTACAGCAACACAAAGCACCCCTAGCAGCTGTCAATACTTCAGCATCATACTAGGACAGCAGTAAGCATCCCTAAAAGTTATGATACTTCAACATGGAAGAAAAAAGCACAGACCTGCTCCGTGCGATGCATTTCACCACCAGTATCATGAGTGACCACTACCTCATCAGCAGCAGCATCTTCTCCTGGAATAAGAGCTGCTCCACAATCATCCCACTCCTCCTCGATGAAAGGAGCATAGCGGTTCCCAGTTGGTGGTCCTATATTGTTCTTGTGGAACACTCTACAGAGAACATATGAGTCGATCTTCACAGAAAACAAAACAAACAAAATCAGCACAGCATAACAATGGAAAAGCTTCCTCAGCCTCTTCACAGTCACTTCTGGTTAAGCTCCGCTTATTGTCAATCCAAAATACCTATTTTCCTTTTCATTTCCTAAATTATCAATACAACCAAATAGAAATCCACATTGCTAAAACCACGAACAACATTTATATTACAGCCTGACCTGCATAGCTCCAGTTCTTTCCAAATCTTCATCAATAAGCCGGTACTCGTGCATAACCCAATTGGTGCGCGTCCCAACAGGTGCACGCCCACTATGAAACACAAGAGTTTTCTTCATTGCAAGGAGTTGGGACTGACGCCGAATCTCCCGGTCCTTTCCAGTAGCTTTCCAGTATCCTTTGCCTGTCGCCCTATTCATTCTTGCTCCATTACCATACTTCTTGTCCAGTGGACTGAAAAAGTACCACTCTTGGTCTCTGCTTTTCAACCTTGACTTGTCTACAAACCAGCATAATTGAAACCCAGTAAGAACACCATGCGAAGAGATTAATACAAGCAGAGAACCCAGTCTAACAAACGTAAAATAAAACAAGAACAAGCCACTTATAGCCCAGAATAGAACTGTATCATCCAAAAAGAAAATCAACAATCAAGTAAAGATAATAGCCAGCCATGGTCAATACAAATTAAAAACAGAGAAGGCGTAGTACATAATATATATTCCTAAAAATACTACCTATAGTACGAAATCTAAAAAATGGGACAAAAAAAAAATCAATTGTAATGCCTTAAAACAGAAGAAACAGCAAAAAATAACAAAAATAAAAAGGAAAACAATTAGATTGGGAAAAATATAGTTACCTGCAAGGTCCCAAGGTTAAAGATAATAGCCAGCCATGGTTAATACAGATTAAAAACAGAGAAGGCGTAGTAAATAATATATTCCTAAAAACACTTCCTGTAGTACGAAATCTAAAAAATGGGATTAAAAAAAAATCAATTGTAATGCCTTAAAACAGAAGAAACAGCATAAAATAACAAAAATAAAAAGGAAAACGAATAGATTGGGAAAAATATAGTTACCTGCAAGGTCCCAAGGTTCGTTTTTGTAAATATCGACCTCAGAAATAGCATTAAAACGGAAAGGTTTATTAGAAACCTTCCGCTTCAAGTAATAGATAACAAGTTCTTCATCTGTTGGGTGGAATCGAAACCCAGGAGCTAACGCTGTCGTTTTAGTGCTGACTGGTGTCGTTTTTTCCGGTGCTGGAACTGGTGGTGCTGGGGTCGTCAGTGCTAGTCGTAATTGCTGTTCTTGCGAGGAAGTTTCAAGACCCATGATGGGCTATGGTTGTTGGAGAAGGGGAAAGTGTGGAAATGGAGGCTAGGGTTTTTTGGGAGTGGAGATAAGGTTTCTTGATTGACGGGGAAGAAACTGTCTTAGTTAAGTGTAGTACCTTCGATTGCAAGCAATTTAGGTTCTTTTTGCGGGCAATAATTCCGACCTTTGATTTTTTTGACGGGTTTAATGTTTACTGTTTAATAGATGAACAAGACATATGTAGCATACAAATGTTATGTTAGAACTCAGGAGGAGGAGAAAGAACAGTCTTGCAATTTGATGGCAATTGTAATGGCATACATTTTGGTTGGTTCAATCGGAGGGTGCCTGTCGAGGTTTGTGTGTGTGGCTTGGATTAGGGGCAACACGAGGGATGGATAAATATAATATATGGTAGGTAAATCAAGTGAAAATTCCCGGTTCATGGTTAATTAAATAAGGTTACTTGGCAAAAGTTATTTAATTTGAGAAAAATAACTCTAGTTTTAAAATAAATAAGGTTGTTTTGGAGCTGTTGTAATGACGTGGAAATTATTTGATTAAATGTTAGTAAATAAATCAATTTCAAAATAAAATATCTAGTCGTCATTATCTCGAGTCACTCTTACAATCTAAAATGCATGATTGGTTACGACTATAGAGTTGCAATAAATCTCCATGTATTTATATTTTATAAATATAGAAAATAAAACTGATGGCTAAATAAGATTATTTGTTTTGTTAATTCACGTGAGATTATGTTTTTTTTATGGGCGTCACGTTCTCTAATGAAGCCTATATTCCTCGCCCGCGAACCAGCACCCGGAACCAGAAATATACACGAGAAATGATGGAAGATGATGGCGGATGAATTTGATTTTTCATGGGATAACCTGTAAAATCTTCTATCGTTGAACAGTAAAAATAGCCATTACCGACTCGGCTGCTGGTATCTGGAAACCTGACCAAAAATACAATAACTGGAAACCTTTGGAGTGTGGTGTAAGAAAGAGGAAGAAAAGGGCAAAGGTTGAGATAAGAATAAAATAAAAATGTAACGAATAGACACCCAAGAAATTACCCCTTCTTGTTATTACCTGAAAAGTAAAAATAGACACAAAAAATGGTAATAATAATTGGACAGAGCATCCTATTCTGACACAACAAATGCCCTAACAAGGGTAAACATTACGTTTTGATTGGATACTTGTCCACTAAGGCAAGTAATGGCTCGTGGGACCTGAGTTCTTATACACAGTATGATCAAGGATCAAGCCAGAAGATAACTTCGCCAAGCCCTTGCCTGCACACATTCCTCCGTCATCAAATACGTGGGGTTGAAGGTTTGACTTTGACCAGATGGGTTCATGGTCATGCCCAGTGGTTTACTGTGCTTCAGCTTTTGAGCCGGGAAAATCGGCTGGGCTCAACTAATAAAGAGCTTTTTCAAGATTGATGTGGCCTCACGGGTAGGGCGTTCTGTCCAAGATTTTAGTGTGTGTTTGTTATTGTGGTAGAATTTGTTTGTAAAATATTTTAAAATAATATTTTTTAATTTTTAAAAATATTTTTGATATCAATATATATTTAAAAAAAACAAAAAATAATTTAAAGTAAAAATCTCTTTTCTTTTTTCTCAAAAAAAATTAAAAAATGCAGTGTAAAACAACAAATTTAATATAGAAGTAGTAACTGTGGTTTGATTTTTTGCGCATGTCTTTTGGTTTGGCTCGAACTCCGATGATTGAAGAGGGTAACTTTTGCCTGCTAGACTGTTGACACTGTAACTTGTGTATCCGTGCATGCCTTAGATATTTATAATTTTTGGCCGTTTCTTGGTCTGAGTATTAACCAAACCACTATCTTTTTCAATTTGAATGAGGACCAGGGCTCGAGTAAAGCCCATCACCACTCTTGAGCCATTTCAAGAACTTGGGCTCTATTGCTTGCGGACATGTTTTGAAATATTGTTTGGGATATATATATTTGAATATATTAATTAAAAAAATTATTTCAAATTTAAAAATAAAATTATTTAAAATTATGTAATTTAATTTTAAAAAAAATACACAATAAAATGATTTTTCTGAAAAAAATTATGAATATGTATAATATTATTAGAATATCATTATTAATCTCGTTAGGTCATTACATTCTTTGATTAATTTAAAATTTTAATATAATATATATAAATATATCAAGAGATTTCTAGTAAAATTTCATCTCAATCTAATGGTCTGATTAAGAAATATAATTTATATTATTAAATTATTTATTATTTAAAAATAATATTATTTAACCGAAACAAAGCAGGTGAAATTAGACCAGAACATTACAAGTTTACAACTGACATTTAACTAAAACAATTTAAAATGAGCAGGAATCCAGGTAAAAAATTCAGACACTGAGCTCCAGAGATTGGAATAAGTTTTTGAAATACATTAATCAGTATTTAATAAGCAGCAGAAAACCACAAATTAGCGGGTGGCATTGTGTGTGATCTGATTGGTGGAATAGTTGATGGTGGTCCAACCACGTCAAATCCATGGAAAACGACCAGTAAAAAAAATCTTCTTTTAATTTGGCGCAAATAATTAATGATTTTTTTTTTCCACGGAAAAGAACCCCTCACAAAATTAGAGTGCTGGACTTCGAAATCGTCAGCTCAAGTCGAGTGGTCATACGCTAGACTTCTGTGTTTGTCTTTTTAATAGAACGACAGCTGGTAATTACCACCAGGTAATATGACATTTATATTTAATAAATACAATTTAAAATATTATTCAAACATAATTCATATATATATATATATAAATTTATTTTTTATTAAAAATAAATAATAATCGAACAATAAATATTTATATAAATATCTATTTGTTTATCCAATATAAATATAGAAAAGCTATACCAATAATTATAAATACGCATGGTCATCCTTGCAGGCACTCTGGGAAACATGCACAGGTTAAGTTCAACATACTTGCAGTCTTTATGTCATTCATTCGTGATATTTATTACATTCCATCGCTGTGACAAGAAAAGGTTCCACGTAAGCTCTCTCATGCGTGCGCGGTGGTGGAAAGATGGATAGGATATCGGTGTCCGGTACGGCGGATAAAATCTACAGGGATTATGAAAATACCATAGTTATTGATCCCGTCCCGTTCCGGCCGGAACGGGCGGGACGCCCCGTCCCGTTGCAAAATCCGGGACAAAACGGCGACGTTTTTGTCCCGGGTAGAATCCCGGCCTGTCCCGGAAAAACCGGGCGAATTCCGGCCGGAACGCCCCGGTTCCGTACCGGGCGTTCCGTTCCGGTACGGACTAAAACGACGTCGTTTTGATAAGCAACAAACGACGTCGTTTAGCCAATACACGGGCAAACAAATCACCCTTTCTTCTTCCCGCTCCCAGTCCCAGACTCACGATTTTTTCCCCCAATCTATTCCCGATTTCTCCCAATCTCAAATTAATCCAGAAATCCCTTGTTTTCGATTCATAAACCAGAAATCCCTCACTTGAAAAGCTCAATTTGTAATCCTCAACCCCAAAATCAGCTCAATTTCTGAAACCCTAAATCAAAAATCAAAATCTCGGCGGCACAATTTCTTCCACACGGCGGCGCAATTTCTTCTACACGGCGGCACAAAATCTTCAGTAGTTCTTCTTCCCCAAATCTCCAGTTAAAGGTACACATTTGAGGAACCAAATCCTTTAATTTTTTGCAAAATTTTCGACAGTTTAGAACTTTAGATGAGCTGAATGGAGAAATAAATTTTCGACAGTTTAGAACTTTAGATGAGCTAATTGTTATTGAGTAATGAATGTCAGTTTGAATCTCGGTTCAAATTTCAGTTCATTTTCGAAAACGGATTTGTTTACTTCCTACTGTGTTAACAGTGAGAAATAAGTTCAATTCTAATGAAATTTTGATTTTGTTTTCTATTTCGAAGTTATTTTTCGAATTTTACTGTGATACTGATTTATAGCCGATTTGAGCTGCGTTTGATTTTTTGAAGTAGCTTTGATGCTGTGATACTGTAAAATCTGACCTGCTTCTTGTTTGCTAGATCGAAAAATCTGTTGATTCTGTTTTAAGAAGGAAAATAAAAAGCTGTAGAGATTGTAGAATCTGAACTGCATTTTCTTCTTTTAATCGAACGATATTTCTGTTTTACATTGTTTTCTTGGATTTTTCTAAGCTAAGTGCTGTTTATTTGGATTCTTAACCATTGTTTGGCAGCTGAGAAAATGAAAATGAAGTTTGAATTTCATTTTTCCTTTCTAGTTGTTAAGGAAATAAAAGTATTGTCAATGATATTGTCAATGATATATAAATGTATATATAAATGATATTGTCAATGATATTGTCAGTTTGCTAGATCGAAAGAAATTGGAGTGTATTTGAATTCATTCATTCAAAAAAGCGAAATAGGCTTGAGCACAAGAGATTAAACGATTTAGTATTTGTTCGCTATAATCTAAAGATTAAACAGAGGTAAGTAAAATATCAATATTATTATATTAGTAATTATTTTCTATTACATTGCTATTAATTTTTTAATTTTTTTCGTGTTTATTCTTTGTAGGAATATGAGCAGAACAAGAGATGCTTTAGATCCCATTAGCCTTGACAACATTGATCTTTTGAATGAATGGATTTGTGAAGAACCCGGTCTTCTTGATGGAGATGACATAAGTTGGGAGAGTATCGAAGCACCTTTCGCTACTTTAAATTTAGATGATGAAGAGACATGTGTAAATGAGGAGAATGAGCTTGGTGGAGATGACCAGCTATTGGAATGTCTTGTTGACGACTTTCTTTATGTTCCACAGCCAGATCAAGATCCTTACTTTTATATTAATGATGTAGTAGAGGATGTTTGATGTATTTTTCTTTTATTTTAGAACATTTTACTTTCATAATATTTTGGAATTTCAAAGATGTTTCTAATTTTGAGATTATGTTTGTATTGTATAATTTAAATTTCATTTATCTTGAATTTAAATTATACTTGTTAAATTAATATTTTATTTTTTTCATATATATAATTAAATAAAAATGAACAGTACAAAACCGGAACGGTACCCGGAACGGTACCCAGAACGGTACCGAAACCGGGACGTCCCGTTCCAAACACAAATCCGGAACCGGGACCGGGACGGGATCAATAACTATGGAAAATACACGATCCCTTGTAACTTTTCCATTTGAACGAGTTTGAAATTGTATTTTTTTAAGATTTTAAAATTTTATGTTTTTAAAGATTTTAAAATTTTAAAATTTTATGTTTTTTATGTGCTGATTTTAAAAATAAGTTTTAAAAAATAAAAATATTATTATTATATAGTTATGAACAATAATCACTTTAAAAAACAATTTATATCACATTTTCAAACAGATTCTAAGTCTTGTTTTAGTTTTTAAAAAATGAGTATTTTTTAACTTTAAATTATTTTCTTGGTATTTTTATTATTTTTCATGTGTTAATATTAAAAATATTTTTTAAAAATAATTATATATTATTTTGATATATTTTCAAGTTAAAATATTATGATAAAAATATTTTAATCAATTTTTTAAGGTGTGTTTGCTTGTTCGGCCAAACTAACTCACAAATAAATGGTTTTTGAGTGTGTGTTTAACTTTATTGTAAGATACCTTTACCACTGTGACTTTACAAATTAAAATTAAATATATATATATATATATATATATATATACACACACATAATTTATATTTTTATAATCAAAGTCTTAAAAGATATGTTTAGTGGAATCCGTATAAAATTATAAAATATATTAATTAATCATATTTTAAAAAATATAGTCATTATAAAACACAAGCCGCGCCGTGTAAACAACTTATCTAGTGGTCAGCCTTGCTCCATCTTTTTTCGTAATTCCTATCCATAACATTCATTATTTTACTTTTCATACTTTGAAGTTTTGAAAACAGCTGTCGCTAAAAAAACAGAAAAAAAAAAAAAAAAAGCACATCAAAGTGCGTCCGAAACCAAAGCATGACCCGAAACTCCATTCTGAAAACGGCAAAAATATCGTTAGCTATCATGCTAGACAGATTATATGATTTTGTTTAGAGTGTGGTTGAAGATGTTTTTAAAATATTTTTTGTTTAAAAAATATATTATAATGATATTTTTTTTATTTTTAAGAAAATAATTTTCTACATTTTCATATTAAAATAATATCAAAATATAGATTAAAAAAATAAAATATTTTTTAAAAAATTTATTAAAAAACAAACTTGAAATGAAGTGCAAAACACAGTCTCTATGCATGGATAACAACGAAAGGGGCGAGAAGGATTGGTAGCATTTGACTGAGGGGGGAGCAATTCAAGGTGGATTGCATGACGTGGACAGGAAGGGGACAAGTGTGATCTAACACTAAAGATTTTGAAGATTTTTTAAAACAATTGCGTGTTATTGAGCTGTGGCATTGCGATTAGATTTTTTGGCCAAGCACAGCTCCCTCTTTCTCATCATGTCATCGCCTTCGAAGCGCGTAGACGATGCACCCGGCAACTGATCTTTTTTTCTACCCACCGGCGACTGCAAAGTTAAAATGAGAGAGACCTGAAATCCACGGCTTCTGTAGAAATGGTCGAAAGCTAAACCTTGTACATGGAGAAAAAAATAATTAAACGTTGTACGTAACTCAGTCGACACAAGAAGTCAGATCGACCACAGCAAGATAAAGATAGGAGAATTTTTGTTTTTTGTTTTTACTTAATCATCATTAATTAAATTCATGAAAAAGAAGAGCTAAAAGCAATGAACAGAGTTAATTACAAGGATACAAATTAATTAGCGGCCAAAATCCTTTATTACATAATACATTTGTGTGAGTCCAAGAGGTCTGCAATGGCGCGTGCAGCTACCAAAATCAAAGAAGACATTTGTCTGGAAGATTAAACTCTTAATCTTCCTCTATAATATATCATCATCAACCAACAGAAATCATTACCTGCCAACCCCACCTTTCATGTCTCCTTCTACCTCAGGAAATTTCCCACTTCGTTTCATGCTTTCTCGCTCTTCAAATCTCCAACCTCTTAGTACAGACAGTTCTTTCCTGCTCTCATTCAGAAACTACCTGTTTCTAGTTTAGGTTGTAAAGAATTAAAGAAAAAATGGCGGGCTCTTTTTCTAAAGGAGGGAATAACAGTTGCGATTATTCATTTAAGATTCTGCTGATTGGAGATTCTGGTGTTGGCAAGAGTAGTCTTCTCTTAAGTCTCATCTCCAACTCTGTTCGAGACCTTTCTCCTACCGTTGGTACTGTCATTTAATCTTCTCCTTTCTGTTTTTTAGTGGCAAATTGGCAGATAGGTATTGGCTGCAACTTCTAGCTATCTCTTAATTGCATGTAAGGAGATTTGACAATCTAGATTAGGTGAGATTGTTTTGTTTATGTAAATTCTGTGACTGGGATTTATCGAGAGAGCCTTGCTCGTGCGTCTTCTAGAATCTGATCAGGAATTCAGGGTGCATATATACAAGTTGATCAAATCCATTAGCCTTGCTCGTGTCTTTATTCTTCAATAATTTTGACTTGCTCTGAAATGTGCTGTGTTTTAAAGGGGAAGGCTTCAAAAATGTGCAGGTGTGGATTTTAAAATCAAGATGCTCACTGTTGGTGGGAAAAGATTGAAGTTAACGATTTGGGACACTGGTAAATAGAGCAATTCTGAGCTCCAAACCTCCAACCCCAATTGAACTTGGAGAAACTTTTGCAACGGCCACTTAATATGAACATATCAAACAAACCCTTTTCCCTTTATATAGATTTCTGGGTAGCATAATTAAATACAGTGCGTGATGTTGTTCTAATCAACTGTACCAACCTGCACTCCTTTCATCCGTAAAGAAAAATCTTTAACAAGCCTGTTTTTCATTAATCCAAACTCCATTCGGACCCGACGAAGAATTTTACATAGTTCCGATTGGATCAAAGCTGCCAAATGCCAACTGTTTATTTGAAGTAAACTCCATCCCCTTTATAAATGTGCCAGATTGGATTTGGCAGGTGTTTCTTAATTTCCTGCAGAGGTATAGAATAAGCGGTGTGTGAATGATGAGTTCTGTTGTATTGCAGCTGGGCAGGAGAGGTTTGGAACACTAACAAGCTCCTACTATAGGGGGGCACATGGAATAATCCTTGGTATGGAAACTGTATAATTAGCATTTACTACGTATTTTAATAGACGTAAATGTTATCGTATTTTGTTAAAGCTTTGAGTTGAACTCTCCTCGTTTACCAGGGTTTTGATAATTAATGGTTAAGTGGAATTAAGAGCCTAAATTAGTCAAAATGTTAGCTTGATAATCAATCAGATTACTTTTCCTTGCGATATACATAATGTATAAAAATCTGATTAGTCTGTGCTCTGATTTCGGTCTAGTTTATGATGTGACGCGACGGGAAACCTTCGAAAATCTGTCAGATATATGGGCAAAGGAGGTGGAGCTCTACACTAATCAGAAGTGTATCAAAATACTTGTTGGAAATAAAGTTGACAGGGTATGTTGACAAACACTTCCTATCTTTTCCTACCTCGACACATGCATATATACATGCACATTAAATATTAAGAGCCCATCAATGCTTCCAGGATAGTGAAAGAGTTGTGAGTAGAGAAGAAGGGATGGCTCTTGCACAGGAGCGTAAATGTTCATTTCTTGAATGTAGTGCTAGAACCAGGGAAAATGTTCTGCAATGTTTCAAAGAACTCACATTGAAGGTACGTTTTTATCGAAGGAAATGTCCTTTTATCTTCTTTTTTTTCTGTGCTCTGAATCTGCAGTATGTTCACGTATGCATATTGCAGATATTGGAGGTTAATGGTAGTACCTGCAAATTCTGAATAATTCTGCTGCCTTACAGATATTGGAGGTTCCTAGTTTACTGGAAAATGGTTCGGTGGTAGTGAGGCAACAGATTCTGAAAGAGAAGGAAGTGTACCGGGCACCCCATGGCGGAGGCGGTGGCGGCGGCAGTTGCTGCTCCTAATTAAACTGCCTGTAATACTAAGACGCAAAATCTGTGCTGAGGGAAACTGGGTGGCGAGATCTCCTCCATTCCCTGTCAATGATTTTATGCTCTTCTTAGAGATCTATTCTTATGGTCGTCTTCACCGCTTCCGCTGTAATTAACCTGTAAAATTTTGGGAGGTCGAGTTTGAATTGTAAAATCTTTTGCTTGTCAACACTGCTTCCAAACCGGAGGAGCATCTCGCAGAGGAAAGTACTGAAGTGTTCTCGGGAGAGGGAACAGCACAATCATTTGAGTGTCAAGCACTTCGAGCACGATAATAGCATCCAGCAGAATGTCCTGTTGGCCACACCAAACTATGTTTCAACTTCTCAAGTGACCATTATGAACAGTTGAGCTTTCGCAATAGTTGAAATAAAAAGAGCTTGAAATGATTTAGAATTTAAGCAGTCCAGCATATTTGGAAGCTTAGTGCTTTTGGGAATATTTGGTTAACCATCACTCTTAACATCCCACGGCTGGTTGAACCTCGAAGGGTCCACATCAACAATCAAGTAGTTACAGGTCAAATTACAAATGAGAAAACTTCAAGCATAAGAATTTCAAAATGATTGCTGATTTGAAATTTAAATCTCTCAAAATTCTGTTGAATCTTTCTAAAAAAACTTGCCAAAGCCAAATTGTTAGTTAATCGGATAGTTCAACAGATAATGGCTCTCTCTCTCTCGCTTCAACTAATACGATGATTTACATGATTATTAATTTTATGATTTATGGAATTAGTTGAAATACACGCAAGCTAACTCGGACATTCATGTTAATATGAAAAATTGCCGGGTATGCAAAGCGTCAAATGATTTTGTCCATTAAGTCCATGTTCCTTATTGTGTTAATTTATATTTTTTACATTGATTTTATTTTATAAAAAAATCCAGAAAATTCCATATCCAGAAATTTCCCCCCAACTTGGTAGGTTAATTTTTTTTTGGCTGTGATATTCTCTCAATGAATTAAACTTGATGTTGAATTCATGAATTTCAATAGAGAACTTTCAAAAAAAAAATCTTACTTTCTCCTGAACTTTGACTAAATATGCGGGCTGAACTAATATTTTTTACTTTAAGAAAACAATGCTAAGAGCATAGACATTTTTTTAGTAATATTATTAAAGATAATCAAGTAGTTTTATTTTAAAATCTATTAACATAATTTCATATTTAGTTCGAATTTTTAATTAAATCATTTGATAATTAATTTAATAGGTCCTAAAATAACTCGGAAACAATGGAGTTTCAATTTAGAATATTCAACGTGAGGAAAAATGGAGTTTCAATTTCAATGATTCAAAATCATCGGAATCATACAAATCATGGCGGACTCCCTTGATATGCATGCCGGGCAATCCTACCCTGTTCTTGATGCAGATAATTGTGACGTTGTGGCAGCCCCAAAACTGGTGAATGCGTCTGAATTTAGCAATTTTGTGGGCAGAGAGTTCAATTCCACTGCAATAGTTACTGGGCCTAATCTAATTGGACCTGGCCCATATGATATAGAATTCTTCATTAATCAAGCCTAGCCCATCAGGTAAATTCTTAGAATTTGCATATTTTTTATACGTGAATTTAGACTATCACCACAGGGGCTGCTAGGCCTAATTCTCAAGCAACCTTCACCTGGACCGATGCGACAATGTAACAAGCATTTATCCCCACTGAACCTAGAGCTGAGGATATTCACGATTTGCCTTACTACACAAGCAATAGGTGTCGTACAAGGAGAGTCCACCCCCAGATAAAACTTATAGTATATCAGAAATTCTGGTTAAATTTGTTTTTTAAAATACTATTTATTTAAAAGTATACAAAAATTATTTTTAATATTATCACATTAAAATAATCTTAAAACACATATAAAAAAAAAAAAAAAATTCAAAATCACTTTTAAAATATAATATTAAACAGTCATTTCTTCAATTTTGTCCTCGAGCAGGTTTAAGTTGATAATCACTTTTACAATCATTCAAGATCTTCTTTTAATAAAGTCTCAATGATAAATAATATATATCTATCAACTATATTTTATAAAATAAAAATTATCTTAAAAATTCACACACACCACACACATGTACAAGCAACCTGAAAATTTTAAACAAACGGAATCTTATGAAAACACATGACTACAAAAATATTAAAAAATGGTGCTGACTTCAAACAGGGGATTGAATTAAGAAATATATGATACTTCAGGGACGGATACAAAAATATTAAAAAATGGTGCTGACTTCAAACAGGGGATTGAATTAAGAAATATATGATACTTCAGGGACGGAATTTGAATTTCCTATTATCGTTCGGAGAATACATTGAGAAATAGTTGATTGTTGGGGGACTAATTAGTTGAAATTTTACAAGAGATACCTCTTTGTAATTGACTAACCTTTCTCTCTTTCACTGTTGCATGTAACGCTTTTTCGATTCTCTTCCTGGGAAGCAATAGGTTTTGATACTTGATAAATATAGATTTAATGGGATAAAAAAAACGTCTTGAAAAAATTAATATTTTTTTAATCAGTCAAGACATGACTCATTTTACTTATGTTCAGTGAAGAAAAAGACCCAATTTTGTTAGTACAACTATATTATGGATTATACTCACCTTATGTATAAACATTTTTCAAATACCCATAGTGTTTTTATCCATATATATATATATATATATATATAAAATTATTAATATTTTTATCAGTGATATTTATCATCAATATAATTTATATATTAGAGATACTTTCCTCATTAATCCATACGCGAGGAATAATTTCATCAATATATATATATATATATATATATATTGATGCTATCAGAAGAATATTACATTTTAGCTTATTTTCTTCATATAAAAAAATCGCTGGTTATAAATAGACCATAAATCCCTGATACAAAAAAAAATGAAATCTTTATTGTCTACTACATGATTATATTCAAAGTATTTCATATAAAATTGCTGTATTTTCTCTTAAAAAAAACATTAATTTAATAGCCAGAGGATTTTTAAATTCATCAAAAAGATTTTTTTGTAAGTTGGAAACATCTGCATCCACCACATCTTGGTTAGAAAAAATAAATTAATTTTCAAAACCAATAGATTAACCAACTATTCAAAAACCTTGTCTCTAAATTATCTGAATCGCTAAAGCACCGCATTTGATTTAATTATTATAGTTATCTTAAAAGTCACCTTATGTGAATATAAAGTCTTTATAAATCTAGTATAACCGCAGCACGCCATCAACAATTGGCCTATTAGCTCAGTTGGTTAGAGCGTCGTGCTAATAACGCGAAGGTCGCAGGTTCGAAACCTGCATGGGCCACAATTTTCGATTTCCTTTTCTTTTTCCCTTTCTCGCTGTCAGTTTGAGCACTGATCTCAACTGTAGCCGGCATTTTAGGATAAGTTGTGTGTGCTAAGTAAGATTGTGTAAGTACTTGTGAAAAATCTCTCTCTCTCTCTCTCTCTATATATATATTAACTATAAAATAAATCCCGTCGATGTTTTACTGTGCAATTCTTCACTGTGCACCTAGACACAGTCGACTATTCATTGCGACAGTTAAATGACCGTTTTACCCCTTGCTCCGAAAATTTTTAGTCTCCAGGAGCGGGGGCCTTTTCGCATTTTCCATCGGACACGCACGGCATTTCAAAATTTGTTGAACAGTGCAACGACGAAAATGGCCTCCTAAAACGACAAAAAACAGAATCTGGCACCGGGGGTATTCCAGTACTTGCACAAACGGTTTTTTCGTAGATATCGATGGGTACAGGGGTATGTGGGTATTTGACCTATTTTTAAATAATATTTTGTCCAGAATACTGCAGGCGCGTCGTACGAGACGCGCCTGCCGTGAGCCGCCGCACGCGTCGTTCGGACGGCGCGTGCGGTGTCATTCGATGGTCAAAACTACCGTTCCGACGTGTCTCCGGGTGCGTCTTACTTGCCTCTACATCCCGGAGTGGCGCGTGATACCGGAATGTGGTTATATCTTTGTCGATTGATGGATTTCCTTTCCCCCCTCTTTTCTCTCTCCTGTTTCCAGGCAAGTACGGTCAAGACCCTCTTATTTGTTGTAGTTTCAGTTTAGTCCCTTCGGTTTTGATTTCAATTTTCTTACTTATTTTTCAATTCAAATTTCGATTAGTTTTCAATTATGCCCTTCAATTGAAATTAATTGTATACGGAAAGTTTCATTTCGGTCCTTCATCTTTTGATTTGTGTTTTATTTTTGTTTCCTTTAATCATTTTGGTATGCAAATTTTAATTTATTCTACATTTATCCTCCAATTGAAATTGGTTATATATACTACTTTTGATTTCAGTCCTTATTCTTTTAATTTGTTAAACAATTGCACTTTACTAATTTTTTAAAATCCCTTTATTGTTTTTTGATCCCGAAATTTTGATTTGTTTTATTTTTATCCTTTAATTGGAATTAATTACATATTTTATTTTTCATTTTGGCACTTATTCTTTGAAAAAAAAAATTGGTATTAATTCCTTTGATTTTTTTTTGGATAGTGTTTATTTTTTGTCCATGTCTATGCATTTGTGCTTTTAGTTTTTATTTTTAATTTTTTTTGTTTAATTTTTTGTTGGGGTTTTCTTTTTATTCCGTTCCGTTATGAAATTTTAATTTATGTTGATTACACTGTATTTTTTTTTTAAATCTCTGTATTGTTTTTCAGTCTCAAGTTTTTGATTTGTTGCAAGTTTTCTCCTTTAATTAGAATTAGTTATATTTTTTTTTTTTTTAGCACTTATTCTTTTACTTTTTTATTTAGTGTTGATTCATTTGGTTTTTTCGGTCATTCTTGAACAATATTTTGTTTTATCCGTATTTATTCATTTTTACTTTTACTTTTACTTTTTATTTTTAATATTTATCATTTTATTTTTAATTGAGGTTTTATTTGTATTCGGTTAAAAATTTTAATATTTATCCATATTTTAATTTATGTTGGTGATAATTCTAAAATTAATATTGTTTATTTTTTCCCTCTGTTCTTTTTTTTGTTTTTGTTTTTTTTATCTGCGCTTTGGATCAAATGATTTTATGATTTTATTGTTTGCGCAATGATAATAATAATTTTAGTGATTCATTTTTTTTTGTTTTTTTGTAAAAAATATTTTTTTATTCTTTAGGCCAATTTATTGATTTTAACTGTTTGGGTAGTGATGTTGGTAATAATTTTAACTATTATAGTAATAATGATGACGGTAACATAGGGATGTATTTTTAATTTATGTTTTTTTTTTTTGGAGAATGAAAATTAACTTCTTATTTTTGTTATTTAATTATTGCAGGTGTTTTCATAATTTATATTTTGTTTGTTGTGTTTAATTTAAATTGAATTATAAAATAAAATAATCTCAATAAAGTCAATTCAATAATTCAAATATCCAAATCTTCGTGCTTTTTTAATGATAATAATAATTTCATATTGGTTATTTCGTTGAAACCTACTAGGTAGATAAAATTATATCCATTGAAAATTCATATATTTTATAAAAAAATTGCGTTTCACATGATTTCTGCATAGATTTATTATTTTTTCAAAGTTATATTATAATAAAAAAAATATCACATAATTAATATTTTTTTATGTTGAAAAAAATATAGTGCCGCCCGCGACGAGGCGCGGGGGCATTGGCTAGTATATATATATATGAATTTGGAATGATCGGTAATATAGAAAATAAACTCACAATTAATTATTTTTTTTTAATTTATTATCTCTTAAAAACACCAACTCAAGTATTGGCACTTTTTTCTTCTCATTCTAAGAGTTCAGTTATTTAATTTCGGTGTCCATTAATAGCACATGTTTGGTGCTATTATGTTTATTTTAATTGATTTAAAAGCAACATTTAATTAAAGTATATATGAGTTGTTTTGAAAGCAAAAATACTTTCAACTGCCGTCGCATACCAAACATGAATAGCACAAAACATATTCTAATTTTCCAAATCGAGATTTAAACAAGTACTTATCCATGCGTTAATTAGCAGTAAATATATGACTTAATTTCTCTTGATTTATTTTTAATAATAAATGATATTCTCGAACCAACTTTAATATTCTCATGCCAATTGATGCTACTAAATATGATTTTAGGAGTTTATTCTTGTATATATTATGTTATCTCCGCAAAGAAACTAAACGGTGTGGGGATTTCACTGTAGATCCCCACACAAAGCACTGTGGATTTCCACAGTGCTTTCCTTTTTTTTTTTCTAATTTTTTTTTACGTTCCTTGCTTTTTTTTTTCATTTTTTTTTCTACTTATATATAATTTTATTTGTTTTTTTTATAATTGGAGTGTTTTGGTTAACTTAAGCGCACCACAATTAATCATCGGATCTAAATTTTTTTATAGGTTTTTTTCATATTTTTTTCTGATTTTGTTTTTCATTTTTTTCCATTAAATATTTTTTTATTGGGGCGTCCGGAGTAGCTTAAGCGCACTATAATTAATCCCTGGATCCAATTTTTTTTTTTTTTTTTTATAACCAGGGTGTCCATACCAGCTTATATGTACCATGACTAATCCTCGGACCCAATTTTTTTGCTAAAGTGCTTTCCCGCTGATACTTTTTTTCTTATACTTTTGCTTTGTTCATTATACAATTTTTTTTTGCAACCGGGGTCTACGGGCCAGTTTAAGTACACCATAACTAATTCTCGAAACAAATTTGTTTTTAAAACAATATGGATTGCTAGAGTGCTTTCACGCTTATATTTTTTTTCTTTAACTTATATATATTTTTTTATAGCCATGGTCTCTGAGTCAGTTTAAGCTTTTTATTATTATTATTTTTTACTTATCTAATTTTTTTATAGTTTTTTTTTTCATTTTTTTTTCTGATTTGTTTTTTTCATTTTTTCCATGAAATATTTTTTTTGCTGGTTATACTTTTTTTAATTTTTTTTTCTTTTTCCACTTATATATATTTTTTATGATTGTGTGTCCGGAGTAGCTTAAGCACACCATAATTAATCCCCGGATCTAATTTTTTTTATAACTAAGGTGTCCAGACCAGCTTATACGTACCGCGACTAATCCTCGGACCCATTGTTTTTGCTAAAGTGCTTTCCCGCTGATATTTTTTTTTTCTTATAATTTTGTTTTGTTCACTTATACAATTTTTTTTACAACCGGGGTCTACAGGCCAGCTTAAGTACACCACGACTAATTCTTGGACCGATTTAAAAAAAAAACAATATGGATTGCTACAGTGCTTTCATGCTTATACTTTTTTTTTTTCACTTATATATTTTTTTATAGCCGGTGTCTCCGGGTCAGCTTAAGCTTTTATTTATTTTTATTTTTTTCACTTATATTTTTTTTTTTATAACTGGGGTCTCTGGGTGAGTTTAAGCGCACCATGACTAATCCTCGGACCTTTTTTTTATAATTAGGGTGTCCGGATCAGCTGATGCGCACCACAAGTTATATAAGTACGTATATACCCCTTATAAGACAAAATCCATTAGTTGGTTGTAAGGGTGTATTGGTAATTTACTAATTTTTAATTATATTTTTGTCGGGTGTTGTGGGCACGACGTCAATTTCAGAGCTCATGCACATTTCGGATGACCTGTGCGGCGTCGTAGAACTTTTAAAAATGTATATTGGTTTTTTATATATTTATTTTATTATGTAAAATGTGTTTAAAATAATGTCATGGTATCAAAGGTATTTTTAATTTTTTTTTCATTTCTATGCATAGTATAATAATCATAATACTTTCAAATAAAACAAAAACAAAGAATTATTAGTTGGGTGTCTTGGTAATTTTACTTTTTTTGAAATTAAATTAAAAAATAAAAAAATAAAAATAAAAACCAAAATATAAAATAAAAATTATATGTATTAAAACTAGACAAAAAAAAATTTAATCCCTGCGGCGGAGCGCGGGTTTATGGCTCGTTTCATTATCTAGACAGCATGTTTTTGCAGGACTTTATTAATATAGTTTTTTTTTTTTGTAAATTATTTATTTATATGTTTAATTTTTAAAAATACCATTTTGATATTTTTTTCTTTTTACAAATATGAACTTCTATTAATATAGATTTTTTTGTAAATTATTTTTTTATGTGTTTAATTTTTAAAGATACCATTTTGATATTTTTTTGTTTTTACAAATATGAACTCTATTTCTTAAAAATAAATATTTATTTTTAGATAATATTTTCTATATGTGTATCATTGCATACTATTTGTTTTCTATAATGTTATCCAATAATTTTCATGTGTGTGCCTATTTCTATCATTTTTTGATTTAATAAAAGTTTGATTTTAATAAATATATTTAGTAAATACAATCAGGTAAATATTTCGTATTGTTAAATCAAATATCTCGATCTATGATATAATAAAATATTGATTTTAATAAATATATTCAATAAACACAAAAGAATAAATGTTCCATATTGTTGGATCAAATTTTTTGATATACTTTTATCTTTCAATTTTTTGAGTTTTCGCTTTTAGTTATTGTTTGATAATTTTTTTATTTATTTATTTAAACACATAGTTATTAGATTGAGTGAATTTATAGAAAGAAAAGAGAACCAAGCAAATCATACGAGAAAGAGAGGATTTAGCAATTAGCACCCCCACAACAATAAAGGAAAACCGCGCATTAGCCAATCAGATTGTTTTGATTCATAAGCATTATACAAAATATAAAATACATAGACAGATTAAACAGTGAAAAATTGAGCAATAATTTCTGCAAACTAGTCGGGCCACACATTTAACAAGAAAGTCACACCAGACTCGTAAGGAACAAAGTCAACAAACACTAGCAGGACATCTACAAACTACAAAAACAATCTGTGTTACAAAATCGAAAAAGGTTTCCTATCCTGTGGAATATGAACTGCGGTCATTGCCAAAGAGACCTTAGCCACATCAAACGTCGAGGCCCTTTGATTGCCATGAAAGCAATCGCGTTCTTATCATCTCTGAGAACATTAACTGCCTTTACAAACTCAGTATCATCAAACTCGTCCAGTTTCTGCAGCTGCTCCAGGCATTTCTGATACACGGCCTTCTCATTTGATGCATTTCTTTGCATGGCTTTGAATGTAAATGCAGATAACATTTCATAAAATGCATTCTCTAATGTCTCTCCAATTTTCTCGTTCTTGTATATATTATGTTATCTCCGCCGATAATAAAATTTAACAAATAATAAGACTAAGATTGGAGTTAATTTTTTTAAGAGAGGAGCAAAGCAGCTAGCTCACCATTCCGATCTATCTTCTGGAATAATTTCTCTTGATGTGAACTTGGTAACATAGAAAAGTATTTACTCAAATGCCTTCCCACCTATCAAATCAAGAAAATTGGCCGCACGTACCACCACAATGCACATCAAAGAATTGACCCAGCCCCCAAAAGTAGCGCTAATTAACTACACTACTAGACACCCCGATTGTCGACCTCACAATCACACCTCTCTCTCTCTCTCTCTCTCTCTCTCCCCGAGGTAGACCGACAGCTACTCAACTCTCTGGACAGCCACTCTCACTCAAGAACAGCTAATGATGCTTAAGGAAATTTCATACACGCACAAGGTTTTGGTACAAGGATCATCGTCTTCATTAACCCTTGATGGAAATCATCGCCAACTTCGTGCCTAACACATGCATGCTTATGCAGTTATGCCCATGAGTTTTTATACATGTGGGTCGAGACTAACCAAGACCGGCTTAGCCTTTCAGTTCATTTGCAGCAAGATCCAAGAGATTCATGTGCTTATTAGCTACAAACAACTAGTTGTTATTGTAAATGCAGTGCTAACACATACATTCTGATCACTCATGTGGTGAGAGAGGTACTCTAGAATCCCATTTCATCATGTTAAAACTGAGTTCTTGAAGCGGTTCATAATTAGTGATGGTGGCGTATGCTGATTAGGTAGATCGAGTATGCTAGTAACTAACAAGAAGGTGTGGGTGGACCAAGGAGAGAAAAGAACAAAGAAATAGTCAAGTAGGGAAATTGTTATTTTAATGGAATGTTCATATGGGAAGTGCAGTTCCTTACTGCCTCGATCTCTTCTCACGTTACGATGCTTCCTTTTTATTCTATTTTTTGTTATCAGAACATGGGAAAGAAAGCAGAGAGGCATTTCTGTATGTGAAAAAAGTTGACCAAAGCTGCGGACTTTTTGGTTTTGGTGGGGGTGAGAAACACAAGCTGCACAGTCTCTCGAGTGGGAAACACATTCCCTCCGCCGCCGAAAAGGAGCAAAAACCAATGACGAAGAGAAAGGAAATTAAAGATGCCTTCGTATCATGCACTTTTTCAAGAATTAGCTTAGAGTCTTTTGGGAACAGAAATTGCTAGCGTTTACACGCAATTCAAGTCCACTGCATAGCAATATCTGATCAAGCTAATAGTTTAAAGAATTAAAAGAATGTTATATAATGATCCTTTCGAGTTTACAAAGAAAAATTAGAAACAAATTATCGGGTAAATCGATATCAAATCAATGGCCATGTCTGATCAAATAGAAGAAAAAACTTGAGAAGAGGTCAGGAAAAAGAGAAGAATAACCTTCTTCAGTAATGACAACCCACCAAAGCCGGGCTGGAGAAGACAAGAGGCGTGTTTTGTTGCGGCTGCTGGTGGTGTTGCTGCTGTTGCTTGGAAGCAAAGGAAGATTTTTCATCTTCTGGGGCTGGAAGATTGAGATCCAAATCCAAAGAAAGTGCCTTTCTTGCTTTCTTGGGTTTCTCAGATTCTATAGCCAGTGGTGTTAATGACAAGGTTGCGGTGCTAGACAGAAGAGGACCGCGGTGCCGCCGCATATGACCACCCAGGGCCTGACCGGATGTAAACTCCGCCCCACAAACCGAGCACTCATGAATCTTGCCTTTATTGTGATTGCTATACGTGCCCCTGTTAGTATTGTTATCACTCAGTTGAAGACAAAGAGGTGGAACATTGTTGTAATGCCCTCCATCCTCTTCGTCGGAAGATGGTGAAAGATTTTTCTTCCTTTCATCATTGTGGGTTGCCTTGGGTTTCTTGTGACTCGCTCTATGCCCACCTAATGCTTGAAAAGATGGAAATGTCCGGTTACAAGTTTTGCACTCGTAAACATAGTAACCAACCTTGCCAGAACCTGTCGAATTAGCAGTTTCCAGGAATTTTCTACTGTTGAATTTGGTGGTGTAAACCCCTCCTCCTCTCGAATCACAGTCTTGGCGATGCTGCTGTTGTTTTGGGAAATCTCTTGAATGGCCTTTGGCGAGAAGGATAAGGCAATTAGCCATGTCTTCTTCTTCTTCAGTGCTGTCTTGAAATTCATTAATGGAACTCGTCGGTGACCAACTGGCACCGCCATCTCCGCTTGATGAATTAGGGAGCGGTGACTGAACCCTCGACCTCTTTGTTCTCCTCCCTTTCACGACATTGGCCGCGACCTCCTCCGACGCTTCCATCTTTCTCCAACGCCCGATCAGAGAAAGAAAGAGAGAATAGAATTGACGGGATGCTAATGAATAGAAGAAGAGTCGAGGGTATATAAAGAATCAATGCAGGAGAGAAAAGGTTTGTTTTGGGTGACAGATTTCGGAGTCAAAACGGACACCCAATGGAACAGTCAAGTGAGAATTAGTCCGAGATCGTAAGCAACAAGTTATAAATAGGGCAAGGGCTGCAAAAATTAGACCAGAAGAGTGGGGTGCCAAAAGGAGACGAGGGCCAAAAACAACGAGATGGAACAGAAAAGGAGGTAAAATTAGAGACACAGAGGAAGTAAAACAGTTGGTAAGGAGAGGGTGTTCGTTGATGTCAAGTCCGTTTCAAACTCCCTTTCTCACACTTTGCCAACTCACTTCAACGCGCCAAGGAAAAATAGAAGGAAATTAGCAACAACTAAAACCTTGATTAACTACCCATAATTGCTAATTATCTAAAAAATTACCCATAATTGCTTGGCAGCACAGTATTATTAGCTAATATTGCTCTCATCCACCCCTTCCTTGGCCACTAAATCGCACCTCCACTCATGTGTTTATAGTGAGTTGTAATTAACACACACCATTCTTAGTTTATAGCATCCCAAAACTAATCTGTCTGTACGTGCGGACTAGTTAATTTTTACTGCAAACCTATTTATTCTAATAGTTTAGAACAATTTATTTTCTTAGGAACAAAAGTATTAACAAAACCCTCCTTCAGTTTGCTCAGTTAATTTGTTGCCTAAATGTTGGTCCAGATAATTATTCGTTTATATATATATATATATATATATATATAACATCAGTTAAATTCTTACAAAATGTTTTGCCAATTATATATATATATATATATATATATATATATATATAGGTAGGGTGTGTTCGAGAGGGGAGAGAAAGCAACGCAAAGCCCATTACTTTGCCTGGAAGATTCTCTCTCAGAGATGATTGGAGTGCAAGCCTGGAACCCACGGAATCTGCGGTGCTCCTCTTTCTTTCTAGTCTATTTCCTTATAATTTCCATGCCTGCATGACCAAACTTTCATGGCTTTCTTTCCCATCACTACTTCCATCACAGTAAGCCACCTACCCGTGCTCCATTACTCCACTGCTCCAATGGTAGGTGGGCAGGGTGTTTCACTAAAAATTGAAGGCTTTACCAGGAGATCAATTTCTGTGTTCTTAGAAGCTGAAGATCGGTGTAAAAAAACCAGAGAAAATCGGCATCTGAATCCATAAAATGGATGTGTGTGTGTGGGAGCCGTGTTTTTTTTTTTTTCCTGTTCCTGTCTTCGTTCTGGTTATGCCTATCATGCTATTAAATTGAGGCAGAGAAACAAGAGCTGCCTGTGATATAAATAATTTTTTTATGGGTCAGTACAAGAAGACAGAGGCAGCTTGTTCTTGCTAATCATGATCACTCACTGAAACTCAAGAAATATATTTAATTATCCAGTACATTACAGGGGGGATATTTTAAATATTAAAAATTTGGATTGAATATCTTCATCAAATCTACGTGCTGTCTGTCTCATGCTTGTTCATGTAATTTTCTTAATTTTTTTATTTGAAGTTTGCATTATCTGGGCCACTATCCAATTGCACACCCACTTCTATCAGTTGACTTGATTTAATTTTTTCACAATGTAATCGTTGAGTTCACTTCAATTCACACTACCAAAATAAGCAGTTTTAATGACAAAATTGTTTATTATTAATTTTATATAATTTACGTTGGTAATTTTTTTTATGACCACACTAACAAAAATTTACCGTTGATAAAATTTTCATTTGTAATTTTTATTCTGTCAATGATTTTCTTAAAATTATATATACGGATGGAATCACTAATGAAATATTCCATTAGTATATACTGTTGGTATATTCCATCGATGATAGTGGCAATTTAAATAATTATTATCAAACTCTTTAAAAATTTCTAGTTAGTAAAGATTGACTAAAACAATAACAAAACATTGTCTTCGATAATGTTCATAGCAAAATACCAACGAAAAAAATCCACCAATATTTCCTTGTGGATTAATCGATTTTCTGGTAATAGTAATAATTACTCTAGGTATGATTAGACTTTGCTAGTTTTATATCTGGCTAAGGCTAAGGCCAGGTTTTGAAGTAGCTAAAGCTTGCATATGTATGGACTTAATTAGATATTTTCTTATTACAAACAAAATGTTTACTTAAGTAATTAAACTTGTATTTGATTAAGGTCTTAAAATTAAAAAAAAAACATGGTCAATAATATATATATATATATAGTAATCAAAATTTATCTATGAACAAGAGTTGATGAGTGGTATTTTACGTTTTGAGAACTTACAGGTAATTAAATAGATCGATTAAATTTTTTTGTACCATAACAATAACCCATAACTCTGCGCACCATGAATGGCCAACGCATGTATCACATTTAAATCAACAGTGTCCCAGTTTCTGTCTTGACATTGAAGAAACACCCACAAGTCAATTTCTACGTGTCAGGAATCCACATCAAGCTTAATTCCAAGGCTTGAAACTCAAACCAAAGAGTGTGCCTTTTTAGTTCATTAATCAATGATGATCAACTCGTTTAATCATAAATTATGTTAATTAATTTCTTTCTCTCTAGAATCCATGTTAATTTATTATTATTTTGGGTACAAACTACAAATACTTATACCTGATAATTATTTTCACTAATAACGAATCATATTTATTTATTTTTACGGGTATTATGGGCCATGTATTTGATTTCCAGCCGTGAGAACCAACAAGAATACAAAAAAATCCTATAATTTTGTTTTAGTAAAAAAAAAACAAAAAGGTGAACGTATTTTGAATTTTCGCTTGAATAGAGGGAGGGGAAATCTTAGAGTATCTCAGGAGAAATTGCCAATACTTCATGAATTTATTTTGAAAAAAAAAGCAGGAAAAAAATGACATTGAGATACGTGGAAGTGATAATAATATTTTTATTTCTCTATTTCTTTTATGTATGTGTCTCTACTATGAAGTCATTATTGATAATTATTCACGAAGCACTCTAAAATTTTCTGAAAAAGAAGATACAAGCCTGATTCAACCTCGCTTCATTGCACTATGAAGAACTCGGGAATTGAGTGGAATTTAATCTTCTTCTAATAAATTCCAAAAATCGACATGGGCCAAATTATAATTCCTAGTCACAAAACTTTCTACAACATCGAGCATCTACGATATCTCGCACACAATTGACCATGGCAATCACTATTTTTTTTTTCCTTCCGTGAGCAAGTAGCAAGCGAGTCAATGCATAATGGGTGGAATGAGGTCGGCAAGTTCTTGACGTGAAGAGGCATTATTATTGACTGGTTGTGCGAGGCACGTAAGGATCCAAAACCAACCCAAGAAACTATGATTCAGGCAAGCAAAGGATTTCTTAATCGTGGGTTCCTCTCTTATCCTCATGATCTCACACTTTCACGCCATGCTTCTTCAAAGAATGTGGGCACAGAAAAGAGCTAACCTGGATAGCTAACAAGTATGCCAGTACTGAATGTGTAACCGACTTTATAATAGTATTATACTATACACTATACTATCTGTACTTCGCAAGTCATCCATTAAAGAGCGAGCGAGAGAGAGAGAGGCATGTAGTAGCTTCCGAGCCACTCAATGGAACATGTTATGTTGACACTAAAGCAACCGGGTATTCCCGAATAATTTATTCTCATCATAAATAATTAAATAATACATATAAATACAACGAATAGCGATCCACTTTCTTAGTCAACTGTTGCAATGGCTGGCTACGAGGGAGGATCTCGAACTGATATCATCACCAAATAAAATCTCCCCAGTCGAGAGAAATTAAAATTACTGTCATCTAGCTATATATAATTATGGTTATTTTGTTTATTTATTTTTGTGGTGGGTGGGAGGGAGGGAGGGAGTGTGGAGTGGAAGAGCCCACTAATATGAAGTAGGATAACTCTACACATCATGTGGTAGATCTAATGAATGCCCCATTTATGGCGAGACAAAAACTGGCTAGAATGGTTTGCCGAGCCGATGTGCCACACTAAATACAGAAAAGATGGCCATCTCTCCCTTAATGTAGTGGTACCTCTACACTAGTTAAGCATCGCTGATTCACCTAAAGAGCTGCAAAATTTTGACCTCTTCACCGAAACCTGCTAAGCTAAAATTCACAGTGGGAGGAGCCCCGTTTAAATTTACGAACTCTCAGCTGAAAGCCTTTCCTTTTCTAAAATTCACAGTGGACAATTACTCTATCAGCATATTTCATACTTCTTGAAACTTTCTTCTATCTTTGGCTTGAAACGTTGGTTCAAGTCGAGTCAGCAAATCAATACACCATTGGCACCGTTTGGAAAGCATTGAAAAAATACCTTTTGAAAATTATTATTATTTAATATTTAATATGTTTTTAATACATTTATTAATAAAAAAACTTCAAAAATCAACTTCAACTGAAAACACTAATTATTTTCTTTAACCTAAAATAGATCTACCCTGATTCCAGACTCAGCTCAGTTGACTTGCAAGTAACATCAATAGAAAAAGG
The DNA here is from genome assembly GCA_027405865.1 of Salix purpurea. Lineage (NCBI taxonomy): Eukaryota > Viridiplantae > Streptophyta > Magnoliopsida > Malpighiales > Salicaceae > Salix > Salix purpurea. Next base: position 1,375,548 of record JAOWLH010000012.1, read on the forward strand.
CGAGATTTAAGTGGTTGGACTTAAAGTGGGGACTTAAGCAGGCCATCAATGATGTGACTGGACTGCTACAACTTCGCAAATCACATGATCTTTCTCCCTTCTTCCCTGGTTAAATCACCTCTTAACCTAAAATCACTGCATTGTTGTGCGGCATGAATTTGGTACGGATTGATTATTTCACCAAGATATTAGCCATGTTTATCAGATTTTGTCGGTATTTAGCTGGCTCTATTTCTATAGGCTGTCAGTGTGAGGCACTACTTGAAACAGACCTGGGTTATATAAAAATTAAAACATTTAGTTTTGCTCTCAGTTGATGAAGACTTCGAGGCTACCGAGTTAAGCTCACCCCTCTGGCAGTTAGGCTCCTCTTGCACTCACTCGTCTCATGAAGCAACTTCTTAACTAACTCCCTCGTTCACCACACCAAAAACAGGCTAGAATTAATTGACAGAAATCTCCATCTAATTCTGTTGAAGAGTAAAGAATGTTTGATCACTAACAAAAAATCTTACAACGACATCAACGGTTTAGGACTCTTCCCGAGGAAAAAATCGAGCCACCTTAATTATCAATTATAAGCAGACTGCGACGAGAAAAATAATTTTTATTTATTTTATGAAATTCAATGGTTCAATCCAGTTAGATTTATATTTCGATTCATATAAGAAGTTTTTGATAAAAGCTGAATGTTTCCATGTCCATTTAAAGTCCAGTGCTTTTCTGTTTCCAATCCGCATAAAAGTCTTTATGGTGTGGGATGTCAGCAGATCAATTGCTGATTATTATGCTCACCTTACGAAAAATGAAATAAAAGATGCATATTCACCACCGTGTATGAAACGGTGGATGGTGTCAATTTACCGATACTCCACAAAAACTGATGTTGTCCTCGGGGGCACAGTGAAGCACCCTGTGGATGTTTCATATGACGAGTTCTTCACAACTTCATCAGCTGACATAGCCTGCATCAAAATTCCCATAAAGAGAAAAAAAAATTCTTAAATGGAAAACAACATTTTCCAACATAAATTAACATCCAAATAAAAGAAAAAAATAGCACGGGACAAAAAAATTAGGCGCACCATTCCACTCATATTTGTCACTGTTTGTGCAAGGTAAACCCAGTATTTTCTATTACCTCAAAAACATCAAACCCTAAACTTATCCTAGCTCTATTAGAAGTATTATATAGAGAGTTCCATTGAAAACTAGATCAGCAGTGTTCTGTCCCAAAAGAATTCGGATGGCAAGCTGAACCAAGAAATAACTACCTGTATGGGATGCAGCTGAAAAGTTCTTGCCCGCAACACGGGACTGGCAAATGATACCTCAGATGGACTGGCATTGAAGATCACCACAATGAATGAGTAGCTGTAGAACAGGTCATAATACTATCAGTAAATACACAATTCGGAATCATAGTACAAGAGTCGTATATATATTCACCCACTTGGGATCCAGTTGAGTTAATCCTGGAACACCTCTATGGCCATCTTCAAAACTCATCACTATAACACCAGGGACCCATGAAGGACCAGTGTTGTGGAATCGTACCCGTTCCTGGATGCCAATTAGTGTATAATAATGATATTGTCACTGCTAATCTGATACATATAATAAAAAGACGCTACTGCAATTTAACCTCATGGTCCTTGGAGAGAATTTATATTCCTTTTATTTTGAGAACAAACCAAAGTCAAAATTAAGCACTGAAAATGCAGGAAAAGAAGGAACAATGAAACTATCATGAAAGATAACAATCCAGTATGAGAGTGATTTTTTTGAAAAAATGCAGTGAATTGTTGAATAATTAAGGAATGCCATCAATCCATTTCTAGCTCACAAAGTTTTCAAGATCATGCTGGCCATAGTTATTTGATCAACAGCAGGTCTGAAGATTAAGATGGAAATGGAGAACATCACCACCTATTTAGAGCCTAAAAAGTACACTTTTCTCCATGTAACTTTCCAAGAAAATTAGAGAGAATAAATCTAGTGGAGACCATATGCATGGAAATTGAAGTTCATTTTGGCTTAGAAAAGGTGTTCACCATAAGGGAAAAGTTAGGGCGGCCAACTCTCGATTCATTGACATGGATAATAGAAAATGAGCCACATGTTGAAAGCTGGCTCCCACTATTTGGTTATTTTAAATTTTGAAAATTAAAATAGTTTTTTTAACTTGATTAGGTAATTAACTGCATCTTAATTAAAAACTCAACAAAAAATATAAGACAGTTAACACCCTTACATGGCAAACCACTGCCATATCTTATTCCCATGTCAACACAGGTCAGGAGTTGAGATCACACTATCAGTCCTTCTCATAGTCCATACAATCAAAAGACAGACGGAATCCATAAGGCCAACCTAGGTCAAGCTGAACCTGTTTACACTTTAGGTGATGGAATAGTCAACTATCAAGTTCTGCCACATGAGGTTACTCCAAGGTATAGGATATAGGAGGATTAAAACTAAGGTTTCAATAAAGGGCAAGAAGAGACCAATTGCAGAAAGGACCTATTTGTTACATAGGCAGTGTTGATATAAAAGCCATTAAACATGTTTAATCTCAAAAACATCCCAAATCAGCATGTTATAAGTGAAAATTCTTGCCTGAATAGCATTAGCTGTCATCAAACGAAAAAGTGGAGATGAATATCGGATTTGTAACACATCTAAGAAATTATTGATAGCGGCAAGGATATGATTCTTCTGAGGCTTGAAGGATGGATCAGCCAGTCTTGGTCTTATTCTGAGGAAAAGAGACATCCAGATTTTCAAGAGAAATGTTGTGTTAGATGCTCTAGAGGACAAACCATGAAAAGCAGTTCTTTTTTTCCTCCTCTAAGATACCATGTACCATGAAAATCAGTTACATATATTATAGCAGAATATTGTAGAGCAAAGAAATTACTAAACACAACCAGGTATTTCAAATCACAGGATAATGATAAACAATAAATTCTTGCTTACAGTGGCCAGTGCTTTTCATTTTTCTGCTTTGGAGGAAGGCCAACACCCCAGTTGTTGGAATTGTAAGTGAAGTCTAGCCTGAAATTAGTTACAAGTAAACCAGGGAAACTGACAGGCAGCACCACATAACAAGAAAATATGAATAGAAATTACCACCACAAGATTAAAAACAAGCAATATAACTGTAATGACAAATTTATAATTAATTAGAAGATAAAAATTGGAGTCGGAATAATTAATTGAGAGAGGAACTTGAAAACAAGAATAGCAGAATACCTGTTGAACCAATCACCAGAGTTGTAAGAGTCACGATCAAGCGATTTTGAGCGTAGCATCTCATCACCAGCATGGAAAAATGGAATTCCCTTAAACAAGCAGAAAACACTGTCAAGTCATCAGAAGATAAGTACTGAGCAAATTGAACTTTAAACATGATAGTGTTGCATGGCTTTCTTATGCCTTGAAACCTTAGCAAACAAAGTGACAAGACAAAATTATATTTTAGAGAATTAAAAAGATTAAGTAAATGTAGTCTAAATAATTTACTCACTAGCTTCCATTTTTCTATTTTCAAAAACAGGAGAGTAGAGTGGGGAAAAATGGTATTCCCTTAAACTAGCAGGCAACACTGTCAAGTCATCATAAGATAACAATTACTGAGCAAATTGATTGTTAAACATGATAATGTTGTGTGGCTTTCTTATGCCTTGAAACCATAGCAAACAAAGTACAAGACAGAATTAGATTTTGGTGAATTAAAACGGTCAAGAAAATATAGTTTGCATGATTTACATGCTAGCTTCCTTTTTCAGAAGAGTAGAATGAAGAAAAACAAAAAACTTAGTATTTATGACTAATGACTAATAAATGATTATTGGGTAGGAAAGTTTGGCAGTCCTGTAAAACAGGTTACAGGGTTTGGTTGTATAGTTTAAGTTATCAGCCGGACTACAAGCACAGCACGTCCTACACAGGACTCAGGCGTTGAAAAGAACCCAAATTCTAACCAGCCACGTTAACATTTCATTGTGTAAAACCGTCCACCATTTTCAAACATGTTGAAGATATTATTAATACACCAACTAAAGAGCCTCGTTTATTGCACAGATAGCAAGCCATCTAACATTAACATTATCCTTGAGAAGCACATTTAAAAAAGACATGAACTCTACCTGTGAAAATGCTATTACACTAGTTGCCAAATGATTTAATCTGCATCTCTCATCTACAGAAATTTCCATTTGAGTCTACAGCAAGGAGCTGAGTTAGAACAGTGTCATATATACTTCTACTATAAACAAAATTGGGTCTGTGAGAAATGGCTAAAACCAAACACTCTGAAAACATATTGATCATACCTTCATGCTCACAACATCAAATAGGGTTTCATTGTCATGAGCAGAAACATAATTTATCTGAAGAAAAAAACAAAAAAGTCGATAATCATGTTTAGCAAAAACCTTATCCTAATCTGTTGGAGATATAATAATAGTGTTGACAATTAAAATTGGAAAAAATGTTGAGTTCAGCAGCAAAACAGACAGACAAAGGGAGGTGCTTATCATTATTCAGAGTCTAAATAATTGCAAACAAGTATTAAATGATACATGTCTCACCAGTGAAGGGAAATAACACTTGCCAGAGAGCAAATGTAAGGTATTTATTTAGTAACGGCATTTTGGCAACCCATTGTGTGTCTTGAGTGATGTTTCATATGTGTTTCCATTGCATCATCTCAGAAAAAGATGAAAAGTTCCTTGAAAGTTAAAATAACATAATCACAGATGCTAAGGTCCTTACTGTTTCAGCAGGGTGTAAAGCATATGCAACAGGTGCCCCACCATAAGTTAAAACTTCCATTCCTTTTACCTGAGAAAACCATTACAAAAACAAGATGAAGGTGAAGGTTAGCCAATCTCCAAATATTTATAGGTAAGGAAATACCCAAATGAGACGCATAAAGTTTTTTTACCATATATATATATGGCATGCCTGATCTATTGAAGGCTTGAGAGAAGGTGTATCTTATTGTGTGGATTAAATATTCTATGTACTTACAAATTTGGATAAGCCAATTAAGGATAGCTTAGTTATTCATATTAACCATGTGATTGAACCGTTAAGTCTAGATATACAATATAAAATAGTAAAACAGATCTCTGCACTGCAGGATAATGTATACCTCTTTCCCATCACTATTAGTCAGCACATAATCCCTCAAATTTGCAGCCATCCCAACCTAAACAACATGAAATCAACTAATTAATGATAAAATCATGACTTAGGATCATTAAATGACCCAGATGACTTATTGGTTATCAAAAAAGGAGTAAACAAAAGGTTTAATACTGGCCCAAAGAGGCTTCCTGGTCCTCATCTTCCCAACAAATCTCATCTTTCCATGAAATGGGCCATTCAGTGATCAGCATTTTAAAAGCACTTTTTTTGTCTGGGTTATCAACTAATACAAGGATATAAAATTTGGAAAAAAATTATTATATTTGCATCTATTTCTAGTCTAGAAACATTTCCTGTTTATATTGGCCGGCTATTTCCAATGCCAAGAAAAAAATGCACTTAACTTGATCTATATACTTAAGCTTTTATTGGCATGCAGCAAATATATCCATAGCATTTTTAGTCCAAGGAAAGCACCGAGTGCTTTAAATATAAGTTCATTTGTAAGAACATTGCAGAAGTCATGGACAATATGCTGCACGAACTCTTCTGAACTTAAAAGTTCATCTATTCAACACCATCATCAAATATGGGACAGCATTAAGATAACTAGCCTGGATGTGATCTTTTGCTGCAGAAAGCATGAGTTCTTCAGCATCTTTTCCACCATGATCATGACCATTAGGCTACAGAAGAATCAATTACTAGTCAGGAAAGCTGCTGTAATTATAAGGATACAGGAATCGAAAGATTGTACAGTATTACACCCTCAGAGATGCTGTAATTTATAAACTAAGACATTAATTGTCCAATTAAGCATCTCAGAGATGCTGCCAAACCAAGATGTAACAGACATACTTGACAAAATGCTGCAAAATGGTTTGCTTGACAAAATGACTTTTAAGGAAAAACAAAGACCACCTAGTGATGGCAGATGAGGTCAGTATAAATATATTTATACTGAGCTCCTTTTACAAACTTTTGAAACCGAATACATATGTTCTCCAGAAACTGCAAAAGAAAGCAACGACTTTTCTAAGAATAGTCAACATCAGAAGGGTTTAAATTCTCCCAATTTGGGGCAGACTTGGTGTATGGTTGCACGGAATGGTGTAAAAGGATCTGTTTAGCTGACCCCAATTAGTTTGGGATTGAGGGTTGGTTTTGTTGTTCTTGTTGTAATTGGTCAATATCAGAACTTTGTACAGCCTGAAAAATCTAACCCTTAAGTAGAAAAAAGGCTGTTGGTAATACGCCAAAAGTGGCACAAATATTCAACCAGCAACATGAGACAAAATGTTTCCAGATGCAAAGTAAATATTTCTGAGATATAGAACAATAGAATAGGGGAAGAAACTTATAAATGAAATAAAAAAAAATATTAATTTAGGAAAACCTTAGTGGAAAAGGTATTAAAGTTTTAGCAATCAAATAATTTTTTCTTTTCTGCCAAAAAATATTTCTTCAAAATTGTCAACAAGTCGCATAACCATGAAAGTTCATTGCCTTTCCATCAATATTGATTACCTGCAACATTAGCCCAGTCACAAATCCTTGCTGGAGAGGATGGCCAAATGGAGATCCCCCAAGCATTGCATCCCGAATTCGATCATTAAAACTGAAATTGGATTTCCCAATATTTCATGAAGCCAATGTGCTTCTGAAAACTAATCAAACTTAAATCACTAAAGTGAGAAGATGGAATTTTTCCTGTGCAAATTACAAAAACCAATAGATAACTTTAGGAATTGATTCTGGGTAAAGCCAGTTATAAGGCTTCGGCTCCACATAAAAGAATTGTAAAAAAACTTTCCTAGCAACAAGGGGTTTCAAATAAATTAAAATCAGTCCCAAGAAGCAGTTGAAGTTGGTAGAATTCTTTCAGTTATTACAAGATCAACTATGCAATGCTGACAAAAGGGAAATGCCTTTATAATATTCATATATCTGAGAATTTTCTTTATGACAGAGGAAGCAGCAATATATTGTTAAATCTAGAATAACAGATAGTACCTTCCAATTCCAGTCCCCCCGAGATTGCACTGTGAAGCATTTATCCCACGCTCGTTGTTAGCAACTTCACCGAAGTCCCAACCTTCCCCATATCTATATAAACAGGAGAGTCAATCAGCAATTTATGCCATGGGAATGTGCACCAGAAGCAATAAACAATTTCCCAGACCCTTGTCCAAGAGAAAAAAAAAAAACAAAGGGATTATGGTGCACAAACAGTATAACTCATAAAGTATGGCAGAACGAAAGAAAATTCACTTCATGCTCCATACTTACATGTAGACACTTAAACCATCAATTCCATCTCTTTCCTTTGTCAGCCTGTTGATTGCATCTTTTGCTTTCACCTATGCGCAAATAACAAAGGTTGAGTGGCATGGCTCTTGTTCTTTGTTGGCATGATGCAAGATAGAATTGCTTGAGTGCATCAAAACCAATACAAGTTTCAGCTCCTAGAATTTTTTAGTGTGTCAAAGAATCCATGTGTCACAAAAACACAACGCTATATAATTAGTTCTGCTCCTCAGTCCAGCAACCGAGCAACTCATTTTCTCCTGATAATGACTTATGTGGCAGGATAACAGAAAACATGTTACTTGACAGCTTGATATAGCTCCGAAACATGTCAGAGGAAACTAGAGCATTCATATTACAAGAATTTCTCCCATGCCAAACAGTTTTGTCAAATGATAAATGTAAAAAGGGAAGACACGGATTCAAGAGTCACATACCATTGTGCTTTTCATTATATGACCCATAAGGTCAAAGCGGAACCCATCAACCTGACAAAGTGGCATACAATGAACTATCATCAACTTATAAAAACATATTATTGAATTCCAACAGACGGAAAAATGACTTTCTTAAGCTCTACCTTAAGCCTGCAACAATTCAATTCATGAACTCAGAAAACCATTCACTTATTGTAAAACGAGAAGGAAAGTATATTTCAAAATATAATTGAGGAAGAGAAGCCAAGTCAAGGAATGTAAGAACAAAATGGCATCGTAGAGCAAATAACTACCTTATAATTACCAACCCAGTTTAACAGATCATCAATGATCAACCGCTCAACCATATAATGCTCACTAGCAGTGTTATTCACACATGTACTATGCTCGATAAACCCATCGGTGTTTCTTCTCAGATAATAACCTGGAACAATCTACAGTGGAAAACTTATGAGTTACAACAGAAGCCAGGGCTAACCATCCACAATAACTAAATGTATCATCCTTGGTAGTAATTTTCTCTCTAAATCAACACTATTACCACAAGTACCATTAGAAAAGCATAGTTGGACTGGATATTAGAAGACTAATAACTATAAAAACCTTGTCAAGAACAGAATTCTCATCAAACGGCCCATTTCCATGCAAATGATTGTAGACAACATCCAACACAACACGAAGACCAATATGGTTAAGAGCCTGCAAATCAAAAGGATTTGATTACAAGAAAATGGTTAGGCATTAACTAAGTTGGCTAACTGCACCATCAAAGCAGTATACCTATGGTCCATGCCAAAGATAGTTAAAAAAAATGGCTGCCCTGTCATTAGGAAGACAAGGACAAAAGGCATTAGCAACAGAATAAGAAAGCCAGACCTGAACCATCTTTCTGAACTCAACTGTGCGGCATGAACCACTTGGGTTGCTAGCATAACTTCCTTTAGGGACCCCCCATAGAACAGGATTGTACCTGAATGAGGACAATGGGAAAAAAAAAACTGTTTTAACATGAAAGACACACAAATTTGATGATATTTGTCCGAGTCAGGATTTAGAAGCATACCCCCAGTTATATCCATCATCATCTTGTATTAATGTGATCTGAGCTTGTTGCTCAATTGAATCCGGCGGTAATTTTTCCAGCACTGTGCTATCTGTAGAAGCCTAGATGTCATACAAATTAATGATAGCCAACACATGACAGAATATCTAATTTCAAAAATGAGTTTAAGCACATTAGGTACATTAAAAAAATATAAAACATTTTGCTGAACTAAGGTTGTGGCAATTCATGAACTGCATTAGATGTGAAGGCAAGAATTGAAAGAATATGAGCAAAGAAAAATACTTACCCACACACTTCCAGTTCTCCTTGACATCGTCAACACCAGCAAATTGAAAGCTAGGCAGTAAATGGACATGAGTGATACCAGCATTTGATAATTTCTTTAGATGAAGTACACCTGCTGAATCCTTCAAGAAGAATGTGCTTACCAATGTTAAGTCACTATCATATCAGTACTTCTAATATAAGCAAAAAAACTCAGCACACTTTTGAGTTTTGAGCAGTAGATTCCAATATTAGGGGTGTAAGGAGCAGGACTACCTCCAGCGTGAAGGCCAGATAACCACCCCGAAAGTCAGGATGCACAGTATGATCATTGGCACTACAACAGGCACATAGAATTTTATAATGAATAAGAACCTACAAACTTCAGCATGTCATCAGAGCAATTATCAACTTCTGTTAACTCTTTTTACTAGCACATAAACCTGAAACTGGATTTTTTTCCCTTCCAGAAATCTAAAATCAAAGATGAGCCAGATTATAGAGCTTCAAGGGAGATAGCTTTTTTTTACCTGAAATCCCTCACATGCAACTCATAGATACTTATGTCTGAGAAAGAAAGTATAATGGGTTTTTCATCAGCTAATTTCTCCCATCCTTCAGGTTTTAAAGAATCTGAATCAAGATTCACAAATAAGGTCCTCTGGCTATCTGGTGAGAGCCTGTTCCAACAGCAAAAAAACAGCAAAAAATTAGAGGAATTTCACATCTGCATACAAAAAGAACAATGCAAACATAATATGATGATTAGCAATACTATTAAGACGATTAGCAATGCTGCAATCAGAGTATGTATACAACTTTACTATTTCAGAGAATTGTTGGCAAATTGAGACGGCCAGCATACCCTCTAGCATATGGATCATTTGCGTAGCATTTTTCAACGTGTAAGGTGCTAGGATGGTAGACAGACACTTCATACACATAATAACAACCTTCCCAGTCTTTTGATCCTTCTACACTCCAAACTCCATTAACCTCCTTCAACTGAACAACTTCCATGGGATCCCTGCTGTTCACGTTCTTGTAAACACAGGCACACACCGCCTATTTTGAAGCAGGAAAAAAAAAACATGGCTTATAGTGTAGAAGAAGACGGCTTGACAAAAAACAAACTGACCATAAAGAACCTGTTATGAAATGTCATATACTTGAGCAGTTGGAGCCCACAGGTAGAGGGTCACAGCATCTTCTGAATAATGCGCACCAAGGGGGCCATCATATGCAAACAATTCATCTAGAACACCAGGTAACTGCAAGCCAGTAGCATAGCTGCATTTCCCATCAGCTGCCAAAAATGAAGAGAACACAATATCATGAAAATAACTACCTACACATGAAGCATTACATCGTCAATATACTTACAAAACAATCTTTAAATGCCTTTAGGACAAACAACTCAATACCCATGCCGCTACAAAATATAACCAGATAAAACAACAAACCGCAATATTACATGATTAACTTCTAACCGCATGTTTGATAATTAAATCTATGTACATATTCACAGTAATCTCTATGTTTAGGCCAACCACCAAAATCTCTAAGAAACAAAAAGCAAAGAACAAAAAATTCACAGCCAAATGTTGCGACGGCTAGCTGGCATTTGACAAGAGATTTGGCATCCACAGTTGAAGGAACTCTGAAAGCTTTGTAATCTCTGATATGAGGAAATTTCGCAATCACCTAAAAAAATTCCAAAAATAAATCAGCATCATCATCATAAGAAAAACAATAATAACAACAAGCCTTACATTTTGTGGAATGCCGCCGCTGTCTTCCTCGAGCTTGATTTTAAAATCATGACCCTCAACTTCACTTTCAGTAACGGATAATGCAGCGGTTACGCTAGCGTATAAATAACAGGAGCCATCTCTAACGACATCCGCATTCCACGCGATTATAGATTGAGTTACCCAAAATGCACTCGAATATAGCAAACTGTCCTGTAACTGAATCAACCTCTTAATCATAATCATGAACATGATTTAAGTCACAAGAAACGAATTAATTCATGATTAAAGAGAGTAACCTCAGCAGATGATGTTGAAACTTCTAGAGGCATGGAAGAGGAGCAGTGAATGGAGCGTGTAGGCGAGGTTCTTGGGAGGAGAGGAAAAGAAAGATGGCGGTTGCGGTGGTGGTGGTTTGGTTTTGGATTGAGACGGCGTCGTGGAGAAGGAAGTGAAGAAGAAAGATAACCGTTGGAATTTGAAGGGGGCGGACCTGTCAGTGATAAAGATGACGAGAGAAGGGAAGAGGAGAGTGAAGTAAGCATCATCATTGATTGACTCTGCTTCTCCTTATTCGAGACGGTGATTTTCTTTTCTCCTTGTGGGAGACGGACTATTTATTTTACTGACGTGGATTTTTTTATCAGAAGAAGACAAGTAAGATATTTACATCCCAAACAAAATATAAGCAACTGGGCCTACGCCCAAAACCCGCGAACATTTTCTGGACGCAAGAAAACCCAACAAAATGCTTTACCAGATAATTTGTGGTCCGTACGATCATCCAGCCTCTCGTTCAAAGAAAGCCCAATGATATTGCCACTTCACAGTTGATCTTGACCACAACATCACCCTCTCGATATTGACTTTACAGGTTTAAATCCCCGTTTAGTTTAGGAAGTATTGGAAAAGTATCTTTTAATTTGATTTTTTATTTTAAATTAATTTTTTTGGTGTTTTTACTTTTTAGATTATTTTGATGTATGTCAAAAATATTTTAAAAAAATAAAAAATATTATTTTAATATATTTTTAATTAAAAATCACTCTGAAAACAACTATAACAAAACTTCCTAAATGACTTTGTTAAGTGAAGTATATTATCGACATTTTCTTATGTTTATTAATGGATCAGGGTATCAAAATTCATGAACCAAACCAAATAAAATAAGTTTTTCGGTTTTCTAGAATTGGGCCGAATTCCTTGATCGCTAGTGTCTAATTTCACTTCAGGCCCTCCCAGCACGGTTCTATAGTATAATCCATGTGACTGAGGCAAAAAATATTGAAGAATAATAGTAGTTTTACCACAATTATGTTTTATATAATCCCACTTATATTTAATGATCTTGTTAACGAATCCAGTAAATTGGATAGAATTATTTTTTTAATTTAAAATGATAAATAACAAGAAAAAACTTGGAAAAAAAGAAGAAGAATTGTTATTTAACAGAATTATGTTTTATGAGATTTAATATATTAAATGATCTCGTGAGTGTTTGAAAAATTATTTTAAAATTATTTTTAGTTCATTAATGTCTTACAATGATTTTTATTTTATTTTTTAAATTTATTTTTGATATTAGCACATAAAAATGATATAAAAATACTAAAAACTCTTAATTTAAAAAATATTTATTTTTTATTTACTTTAAAAATACTTTTAGAAATGAAACAACTGCTGCCTGACAAAAGATAGAGAGAAACCGGCTAGAACCCAAGGCATTTTGCCGAGAGAGTTTACATAACAACCCCAGGATGATAAATCTCAAAAAACAACCATTCATCATATTCAGTGGCCCATATAAAATGTGGTAAATTTTTATATTTTATTTTATTTTCCTGGTTATAGTAATGTCGAGCAGCTACCCTGAATGCATGCTACATTTTTTTAAATACGAGAAAAAAATATCTTTGAAAAACATGTTATATGGATCCAAATAAACAAATAATTTTTTTGCTGTATTAGAGTTTTACAAGAAATGTGCACAATTTGAATACCTTGTACGCGACGCTACTGTAAGAAATCCAAAACATGGTTTAAGACTAGCTTTGGTCTAGCTGTGAAGAGACCAGGACCATGTCCCCTTGAATTAGCTGTAAAGACCATGGATTTGTCTAATCTTAAGTCTTGTACTACCTAAGTTGATCCTGCAAAACGTGTGGGGCCAGATTTGTGAAGCATCCAGCTCCATCATGTGCAATCCATCATGATGGTGATGAACGGTCATGGAACATTAACCTCCAAGAAATTTATTTGGTTCCTAGATTTTTCACTGGCTTGATGCATTAGTGGCCTAAAGCAAAACAACGAACCATGACCTCTCTTTGAATGTGAAAGCTAGATGTAGTCGCTTCGAAAAATTCAAGCACATTTTTAGCATTAACAAACCAGGCTTTGATTTGTCTGGCCCTAGGTCTACCACGGGAACTTTAGCTTACTTTGGTGAATAATTTCTTACCTAATGTAAAGTTCATGATGATAATCATCTTGTGGAAGATATCGTTGTTGTTTTTTATTATAGTGTGTTTGCCATTGCAGTTTTTTTTCTTAAATATATTTTTTATTTTTTAATATTAACATGTTGGAATAATAAATAATATTTTTTTAGCAAACACCATTTTTGCTGCAATGTCGTCCTTGCTTTCATGATGGTGGGTCTAATTAGATGCACTTCTATTGGCAGACACTCACCATAACTGGTAGGTGTGCTCCATGAAAATGGGGGAAATCTGGGGGGAGGGGGGGGTTAGCATCATTTCTTTACTTTTAACATTTAATCCAAAAGCAAAAGCATGAGGAAATAACATGAGCACCACTCAAAATTTGGCTACATGGAGCAAAGATTGTTGGAAAATTCGTGTGAAAGAAAGGGAATATATTGATATAAAATTTTCCAGCTAACATGGAGAATTCAGTACCCATTTTCACATTATACAGAACTCAAGTCTCCATCTGACTTTCTAGAGAAGTTAGAATAATTAAGAACTAAGACAAAAGTAGTTTACAAATTCCAAACTGATGCATCATAGCTAGGCCATCCGTTTCCTGTTGCTTTCCTTGTCATGGTTAACAGTAATGAAAGGATGAATGCACCACAGTACTAGAGAACTATATGTAAGAACTAAGGTTTTGGGTATTGTAAGCCAACTTTCTGATATTTGTTGCTGGTAGGGGAAGAAGAATCAGGACCTTCGCAGAGGTTTCGATCCCTCTTCTTGCTCAGACAAGAAGTGAAACTGTTGAAAGAATCCCGGTGCATTTGCCGGGATGTTGGTGAAGAAATGGTTACTGGTGGGATCTCGATGGAATCTAGTTGGGGAGGTGGGTGCTGCCATTGAGGGAGTGGTCCGGCCAGGAAAAGGGTGTGGAGGAGCGGGCCGGCTTCCTTCACTGCCCGCAAGAGTTTCCCTTTCTCTGGAAGTGGCTTGTGTGCTGCTAACTTAAGTATGGCATCTGGAAGTGATGATTGCTGGGGAATTGGCTCACTAAACTGCTGCGAGGGAACAATGAATTTGATAGAATCAGGAGAGCTGGTGTGATTGTTGGAATCACTAGCCCTGGATTCATCTTCACTGCTGCATGTTATAGCGAGTGAAGCAGATTCTTGCTCCAACTGCTGCATTTCCTGCTGCTGCTGATTCTGTAACAGTAGTTGTCGGAAGGATAATTTGTCCAAAAACAGTTTCTGGCATTGTATCTGGGCCTCATTTCTTTCCTTCACCGTCCTGCTCAAAAGATTTTTGAGATGGGATATCTCAATTTCTCTTCTTGCGATCTCCTCCTTTGCCAATACAATTGCTGTTTCAAGTTCTGCAGTATGCAGGAGATGATGCCTCGATTCTCCAATCCCCTGAAATCAGTAAAAAAGAAGTTAAAAACATCTACATTAGTCTAAAACTGAATCGAACAAGGCCAGTAACAGGAATAGACAAGAACACAAGGTGATAGCCTTACCTCATCCTGGTAGCATGGCCAGTTAAGAAGACTGCAGTGATCTTCCATTTTTCTTTCCTTACTGTCTATGTCAATTGAAGAGATGTATTTCTTGAGAGAAGAAGAGAATGGGAGAGAAGCCAACTTCTTATAGGACCTGAATTTACCATGTAACAGGGTAGGTTCTGTTTGCTGTCTTTTTATTCTCTCTTCTGCTTTATTTTCTATCATGGGACATGCGGTTGGACAAATACACACTACAGGCCAAAACCATGGAAAGTTTCAAGAGAAAAGGCAGGTAAAATCTACGTGCCATCAAATTCTATGCACACAAAAGATAATAAAAAGAGCTGCAGAGGGTAAAATTCAAGATGTTGCTGAAATAAGTGCTTGATCTGTCCCCTTGAACAGAACAATCATCAAAATACACTTCATGGGAGCAATAAATAATCTGCAGACTATTTTACGACCAATTAAACTAATTGTTTTTGGAAAGTATTTTTCGTTTAGAAATATATCAGGATGATATATTTTTTTAAAATTATTTTTGATATCAGCACATCAAAATAATCTAAAAACAATAATTTTTTTGTAATTTAAAGTAAAAAATAAAAATAAAAAATTAAATTTTTCAATAAGCATTTTCCAATCGCAATGCCAAACAGCCCCTAAAAAGGCCAGAATCATTCTCAGGCCAGAATCATTCTCCCCGTCATACCAAGAATGACAAAATTATCTGCCACCGAATTGATGTGGTACTGATTGAGTTTATTCTGAGACTTGAGTTGTATAGGGTATATTTTCAAATCAGATTTTGGGATCTCCTAAAAGGGGAAGTCCAACATGGAGAATGATTAAAGCTATCTGAACTTAAACTTTTTTCTTTGAAAGCATATACCATTCTGTCTCTCTTTTTTGACTCTCACAGGAGTACAAGTACTTAATTGTGGGTCACGGCAAATGTCTTTAATGTAATAAAATATATTTTATAGTAATAAATTATAGAGGGGTAACTTGTTTTATAACTCAAATTACCTTAAAAATTATAATTTGACTAAAGGAATTCAATAGAGTACTTTTTTTAAGAAAAAATATTGAGATAAAATATATTATATCAACTAGTTAACTCTGGTTAACCTGGTAAATCTACAATTCAGATCATGAACTGGAATAACCTTATTGAAAATAAGTTCAAATAAATTGTTAAATCTAATTCTCAAATAATATAATATTGAAGGATAAAATTTTAAAAAAATCAATTTAAAAATTACAAAAAAAAAAATCAAACAACTCAATTTAACTTGAGTTAACATATCAAACCACAACCTAGTTCGTGTGACTAAGATAACTTTATAAAAAATATTTCAAAATAAATTATGAATTCTATCCTGAACAAATCTAATATTGAAAAAAAAAAGCATAAAAAATACTCGAGTTATCCTACTAAACTTGTGATTTAGTCAATGAGACTAAGATAATTTTATAAGAAATAAACCAATAAAAAAATATAAAATCTAATTTTAAATTGATAAAATATAAAAGTAGAGGGGAAAATCTTATTGAATAATAAATTGGAAGGAAAAAAACACCGGTGAAAGTGATTTGTGAGGAATCCGAATATGTTAATAATACTTTTCTAACAATGTTTGCTGAACTTTACATTACTTTAGATTATAGGATCTATCAAAAAGATCGTGAGAATGATTTCATTCCCATCAGCAAGGATCAAGATAAATCAACGCAGCTACATTTTTTAGCCTTATCATACTACATTGGAGCATGGAAACTATATAAGCATTCATTTTGACCCAGTTCATATTTCACATGACCCTTCAAAATTTGTCTTGCCAGTGACTAGAACTAAACCATCCCTCCCTCGCTCCCTCCCTCCCTCCCTCCCTCCCTCTCTCTCACACACACACACACACATCAGTCAGCAGAAGAAGCTGAACCTAAAAAATGCTGTGGCAAAGTAAGTGGTTAATGGTAGGGTCCTGAATTATTTCATGCATGTCCTTGTAGACAACAAAGTTATCCTTGAAAGGGAAAAGGTATAAGCGGCTTCCAATTTGACCAGTCCAGAATAAGGAACTATTTACGAGTAAAAATTCAATCCATGCCTTACTGTGTTGTCCCACCTACACGTTGTGTTGCCTTTCACTCACATGTATGTATACATACACGCAACTTCATTTTCAGTACTCTGTAGTTTTCCCTTGGGTTTGTGGGGTGGGGTCTCAAGAGGTGCAAGAAAACTATCTACAGCTTCAACATTGAAATGGTGAGAATTGGCCGATTTCCATTTTAGGGTTCATCGGGTCTTGCATGGCAGAAGCAGAACTAAGTGCATGTTACCCCAAGAGCTGTATTGAAGGAGAGGAGAGGAGTTCACTGTTTGGGAATGTGATTGAAGTTGATTTTGAAAGTAATTTTCATTCATAAATGTATTAAAATGATATTTTTGTTATTTTTTAAATTATTTTTGATATTAATATATAAAAATAATCTAAAAATATTAATTTTTTTTAAATTTAAAATAAATAATTATTTAAAAAAAAAACATTTCCCGAAGTCAAGTGGACTGCTGTTTGTGTGTAACATGTGTAAACTGTAAAGAGGCTATGCAAAACCTTGTCAACCCAAGTTCGATATAAAACCAAATTAAAGTTCAATGGATGTATCCGTTTAGGCTTTGTCCATCGCTGACTTGAGGTTTCATAAGTTCCACACGAGCACCGTAAGGTCGCAGCTCCTCTTTTGTATTAATTATTACCAAATTTAATTTTAAAACTTTCCTATTTTTTCCTAGGGCATGCGTATGATTGTTCATGAAAAACAATTTCATTGAAAATCCCAAGGACAACAATAGATAAAACAAGATCTCTGACGCATATCTAATAAATAATTTAAAAATAAAGAAAAAGAAATGAATTTAAAGTCCCCTCCATCTCTATATATATATATACTAGACAATGCCCCCGCGTTTCGCCGCGGGCGGCACAATTTTTTTTTCAATGTAAAAAATATTAATTATGTGTATTTTTTATTATAATATAAATTTAGCTAAAATAATAAATCTGTGCTGAATTCATGTCAAGTGCAAGTTTTTTATAAAATATATGAATTTAAAATCGATATAAATTTATCTGTTTAGTAGTTTCAAACGAAATAACCAGCATAAATTTATCATCATCATTAAAAAAGCAAGAAAACTCGGATATCTGAATTATTAAGTTCACTGTATTAAGATTAGTTCATTTTATAATTCAATTTAAATCAAACAAAAATAAAATATAAATTGTGAAAATACCTACAATAATCAAATAAAAAAAATACGTTGTTAATTTTCTATTAACAAAAAGACGAAAACATAGATTGAAAATTCATCCTGATATTATTGCCATTATCATTGTTATTAAAGCTAAAATTATTGCTAACATTACTTCCAAAACAATTAAAATAATTTAATTTCCATGAAAAATTTAAAAAAAAAAGCAAAAGATTTTTTCATAAAAAAACAATAACTAAAATTATCATTATTATTGCATAAATAATAAAATCATATAATCTAAAGAACAAATAAAGAAACAGAAAACAAAAAAAAAACGAATAAAGGGAAAAATAGAGTAATATTACTTTTAAAATGATTACCGATATAAATTAAAATTTCAGGAAAATCTTTAAAAAAAAATCAAAAGATTTTTATAAAAAAATAATCACTAAAATTATCATTATTATTGGTTCGGAGATTAGTGAAAAAAAAACGTATAAGGAAAAGAAATTAAAAATAATAATAAATTGGTTCAGAGATTAGTCATGGTGTGTCAACGCTGGCCTGGATACCCCGATTATCAAAAAAAAGATTTGATCCGAGGAGTAGTGGTGGTGCACTTGAGCTGGGGCGGAGATCGTGGTTATAAAAAAAATATATAAGTGAAAAAAAGAGCTTAAGCTGGCTGAGAGACTATGGTTAAAAAAAATGTATAAGCGAAAGAAAACACAAAAAAAAGTATAAGCATGAAAGCACTGTAGCAATCCATATTGTTTTAAAAAAAATTGGGCTCAAGAATTAGTCGTGGTGTGCCTAAGCTGGTCGGAAATCCCTGTTATAAAAAAAATGTATAAGTGAATAAAAAAAATTATAAAAAAAAAATGTACCAGCAGGAAAGCATTTTAGAAAAAAATGTGGGTCCGAGGATTATCGTGGTATGCATAAGTTGGCCTGGACACCCTGGTTATCAAAAAAATTTGAATATGGAGATTAATCGTGGTGCATTTAAGCAAGCTCGGACACCCTGATTATTAAAAAATAAAAAAATATATAAGTAGAAAAAATATATATATATAATAAGAAAAAATGAAAAAAATAATAAGTAAAAAATACAAAAAAAGGCAAAAAAAAGAAGAAGCAAAAACGGAGGAAAAAAAAGAAGAAAAAGAATAATTAGAAAAAAAAAGAAGAAACGAAAAAAAAAAAAAAAACCAAACACTGTCGCAATCCACAGTGCACTGTGTCTGTGTGCACAGTGCACTGTGCTACAGGAAAACCACGACGGGTTTTATATATATGTATAATATATATATATATATATATATATATATATATATATATATATATATATATATTTATTTTTTAACAACCTATAATAGTAACTTTTTTGAATCTAACTATTTATTTCCTTTTCCCTCTTCGTGCACAAACGCGGTTTGGAGATGTGGAAAATGATTTGAAAATCAGCTCCTTTTTGTCACCTTGCTTTTTTTTCTCTTTGCATGTGAGGTGGCGACAGTTGCTGGACCCACATGTCACGATTTTTCTATTTTCAATCCCTTTCTTTGCTTAATTAGGCACAAACAATTCTTTGAAAACTATTTGTCAATATTTTATATTTATTTATATTAGAAAAGTTAGTTAATAAAAAATATTTTTCAATTAGAAATAATTAGCTTAGTTTTTTAAATAAAAAATTTCTTTTTATTTTGATTAGAAAATACTTTTCATAAGTTAAGAAAAAACTCAACAGTATTTTATTATTTAGTAATTATATTAAATTTAGTTCTTAATATTTTTTAAAAAATATATCCCTTGAAATTTAATTTTTATACCAACTTTGGTCTTTATTTTTTATTACTATTTCTTTTTTTTAATAATTTTTTCATCTATGATTTTTAGTCTTTATTCTTTTAATTGTTCTTTATTTCATTTGAAATAAATTATGAAGTCGAGATTTTTTTTTTCATTTTTTTAAACATCATATTTAATTTAAATTCTTTTGATTGTTATTGTTTTATAAATAATTTATTAAAATTAGATTTTTATATAAAAAAATAATCTTCTTTCAACCTTTTTATTTGTTAGATTTAAATTATTATTTTTTTATTGATTTTTTTCAATAAAATAAATATTAGTAAGTTATTTTTCATGACATAATCAAATATCGAAAAATAATTTACTTTCTAGAAATTTATTTTTATAAAATTTATTTTTAGCAAATAAATTAAATAAATTTCTTTTTTAAAACCTATATTTTCCAATTAGAGAAATGGTACGTACGGAAAAATTACTAGAAATTGTCTTCCGACATATCAAACATATACAACAACAAAGCAAACCTTTTATCTTGGTCAATTTTTGCAAATCAATGGCTAGAAATTTAGAATCCTTCATCCATGTTACAAGTTCAAACATGATCAAAAGAAATTTAGGGTACCGATGATTAAAAGACTATTTGAAAGTATGATGGATCGATTTTGAAAATATTTTTTATTTAGAATTATATTAAAATAATATATTTTTTTATTTTTTAAAATTATTTGTAACATCTGGATATCAAAATAATCTCAAAACACGAATAAATTTTAATTAAAAGTAAATAAAAAAATTATTATTTTTTCAAAAACATTTATCAGATTGACAAACTTTTAAATAAAAAAAAATCATTTTTTTTCAAAAACATTTATCGGACTGACAAACCTCCTTTAATGGCTATTCTAATTATTAGTCTTTCATTCTCCGATTTACTTTTCTTCCTCGACACCCGTATCACCACCTTCCATTTCCGAGCCGTTTGAATTCGTGGCCTCTGCAAGTGTAAAATGGTGCCAGTTCGTACTATAGTAATGTCTGAATGGCATAGATTTATGGGTCAATGCGAATCCATGCACATCAAGGAAGAAAGAAACTACTAAAATGTCTTGAATGCCAGTGGACAACAAATTATTCTGATTACAAAAATGCATCTCAGCTTTGCAAAAGAAGCCTATACTCGAACAAATAAGAAGACTACAAAACGAGTGTTAATGTCTGCAGTATCATAAACAAGGAAGCAAAAATCAGGGGAGAGAATGAGAACTGGAGTACGGAGCCAGGTCGTACTTCATTAACCAGCTCGTGCTGTTACACAGACATTAGAACCAGCAATTGCTATTTCTAGAAAATAAAGCATTTAGGTATGCAACATTAACATGCTGCTTCATAAGCTTAAGATCAGGATCACAGCGATAAAAATGTTAGCCATGGGTAGCTGTTGGCAATGATGTTCTTTCGACTGTGATTTATATGATATGAACAAGACAAAATGATACATGACAGATGCAGCAGTCATTTAGAGGGAAGTTTGATATGGTCTCTTTTTCCTGGGAATGGAAAGAAATGTAGAATTGCACATAAACGTGTTACTTAGGTTAGGGTACAACTTCAATTACTTGATGAACTGAACCTAGACTGAATCGTGTGCACATCCTAATCAACTGGCCTCGAACCATAATAAAAGAAAATACGGTAGTTTGAACATTTACAGGGTCAGCATGTATCTGAAATATATTTCCTCCGGCACACAACATCCAGAGGACCAAAAGAGAGCGGACGTAGAAAATGTGCATACACATCCAGTCCTCTGCCATGCTCCACGACAAAATGAAAGGGAGAATTTCAACTCACTCACTTCTTCTCATCTTCACATTAAGCGGAATTTCCTTGTAGGAATGAACTTTCTCGGCTGCTCGACGTGTGGGCCGAAAGGATGTCCTCCGCAGTTCTTGAGTTTCAAATCTAGGGACACTATCCCCTGTTTCGGATTCAATTTTAACAGATGGAGCTGATGATGTAGGACAACTTTCATGCACTGGATCATCATGTATTGGAGGAACATGAAATTTAGCATGATCTGTCTTCAACAAGTTTTCAGTTGGTTCTTGTATTCGATCCTCAGACTTTACCCCAGAGGATTGCCTTCTTGTACAGATCCTGCTGAAACAAGCATAAAAGCATGTACAACCTTCATTTCAGTTAAATTATTTCCTGAATGCTCGAATCAAAAGACATTTGCAAACTAAAACTATACAGGATTCTGGACCATGTCAGAACTAACCTCTTTGTTTCAATATCCTTTTCAGTGGGTTCTTCTTCTCCAGACTTAAGCCTAGCAGATTGCCTTCTCAAACAAATGCTGTCAGGAGTAATACTAAGCAAGCTAAAAACTTTAGAGAAAAACTAAAACACTCTTAAATATATTCGTGATCTAAAGCTTTACAGGATTCTGGACCATGTCGGAACAAACCTCTTTGTATCGATATCCCCTTCAGTGGGTTCTTCTCCAGACTTAAGCCTAGCAGATTGCCTTCTTAAACAAAGGCTGCCAGGAGAAATACTAAGCAGCCTTAAGACTTTGGAGAAAAACTACAATAACTCATAAATATTTGTGGACTAAAACCATACAGGGTTCTGGATCATGTCAAAACAAACCTCTTTGTAACAACTTTCTTTTCAGTGGGTTCTTCAGATTTAAACATAGCAGATTGCCTTCGCAAACACACACTGTCAAGAGAAAGACCATGAAAACTCAGAACTCTAGAAAAATGCTAGATCACTAAGCATGTCAAAATCCAAGCAGCGATATAGTATTTGCATTACAAACCTCTTCTTCTTAACATTCTCTTTAGTTTGATCTGGTTTACCAGCACTAGAGTCCAAAGCTGCGCAGAACAAATATAGAAAAAGTTGGCTTTATAAAAGAGTTCAAAAATTTTGAATGCATGTATAGCATGCTAGTTACATTGAACTTTTGATTGGCGCTTCCTTTTGGTGTTGCAAGGTTTATTCTCTTCTTCTGGTTGAGAGAATCGCACAGCCTCGTCTCCTTTGATGGTTTCAACCTACAAGAAATGACAGAACAGAATGAAATTCTATGGAGGATACTAATGAAAAAGACCAACTTCCCATAAATTCCATTGAGTTCACTTCCTCAAATACCTCATTTCTCTTATTCTGGCTTCTACCTTTCTTTGTTTTCTCCTAAAACAGAGGTTTTTAGAGGTCAGTTGCCAAAATTGTTGACAGGTGACAACTTGATAAACTTATCCAGCAGTGAGGCAAAAAGAAAGAAAGAAAAGCTAAACACACCTTCAGCTCCAGATTTTTGGCATTAAGCAAGCCATTCTTGCATCCCAACTCATGTTGATATGCCTTAAGCTGAATAGAAATGAACCAAATAGTTACCATATAATCGTTGCAACACGGCATATTGAGCAAGACAATCCAATGGACTGCATACATAAAAACTTACCTTATCTTTACCTGCATTTAGTTCCTGCATTTTAAGGGAATAATTTAGTCTCACCAAGGGCTCAAAATTTGATACAATATAAATGTGATTAATAAAATGATTTATGCATGACATTACTGCTAACATCTGGCTGTTTGTATGGGCAAGTTGCAGATTCTGTTGTTTTAATTGCTGGTAATTGATTCTCAGTTTCTTTAACTCAATTGCACTCAACTCGATGATTTTACTGTTGACCACAGTTAAGAAAAAAATACATGAAATCACCAACAAGAGACAACAAAAAATAGGGGAAAGAAAGACAAACAAAATCAAAACAAAAAGGATACTTCCTATCTGCAACAAGCTTTGTCAATGCCATGATATCCTGTGACATAAACATTCAACCAAAAAAAAACAAAGAAAACCAGTAAGCTAAATTATAATTGATACTCAAGAAAACACATCATTGAAACCTAGAAACATACCTGTTGGAGCTTCTCAACATGCTCTTTATTAACTAAAACAGATTGTGATTTCCCATCTTGGTTTCGCTGTGACAGGTTACTAATATCAGCTAGCGTTTTCCTTTGTGCAAGAAAATGGTTCATGTTACCAGATGTTTTCCTTTGGGCAATTTCAACCGAAGACCCTTTTCCCTGTTTCTCTCCCTTACTTTTGTCACCTGGCACATTCCCAGTTTCCTCAATCACGCAAGTTAAGCTACTACAAAAAGAAATACTAATTCTGATTTGAATCATTACTATTTTCTCAGAGATCGTACAGAGATGCACATTTCCTTTTATCTTTTTCTAACCCTAAAACCACCTAATCAGCGGAAGATTTTGCAATTCTAACATCAATAAAAGCTCTGAATTAGACACAATCGAAAAATTTTCAAATAAATATCGCATGTAGATCCATCGGTAGTAGAAAAAAATAGAGGTTTTGCGACATTTTACAAAATAAAAAAGAAACAAAATTGCAGAGAGGAAGGAGAGAGTACCTGCAACAATCATGTTTTCTGTTTCAAGAACAGGAACACCCCCCATGAGCTGAGACCCTAGAATTTATCTCTATTTTTCTCTCTCTATAAACCCTAGCTTTGTGTTTCTCTCTCCAAAAAAATCGAATTTGTGTGAGAGGGAAATGTTCGACATAGAGGAGAGCATGGAAAATGAAGGGTAGAGATGGAAATATGTATTTGGCGATTGGGAGGGAGCCTGTTTTATTTTTGAATTCGCTGTCTGAGCCTACATCTAGACTCCTGAGGGTAAGGGTGATGGGCTGTCGTTTGATTAATGAAATTGAATACATCGAGTAAGCCATGTGGCGCTTTATTATTGTTCGTGAAGGAGAGGAAGCTGTTGTTGTGGTGAAAATATTTTGGTGGTGAAAATTGTTTGAAATGTTAATTAAATAAGAAGGTGGGTTTGATTTGATCTAAGAATACCTTATTATAACGAATATAATTGTTTGTTTTCATTCATGTTTGACATTGTATTTTAAAAATATTTTTGATAAAAAATGAATTTTTTTATTTTATTTTTTACTTCAGATTAATTTTTGTGTGCTTTTGAATTATTTTTATATATTGATATAAAAAATAATTTTTAAAAAATAAAAAAAAATATAATTTTAATGTATATATGAATGAAAAATATTTTGAAAAACAACATCAATCACACTTTCAAATAGACACTTAGTGTGTAAGCAAATTCAATTTAGGATAAAATGAGTATGTATATGTTTATCTTTGCAGTGCATAATGTTTTTTATTTAAAAATTATTAAAAAAAAATTATGGATTTTTTTATTTTCAATACCAGTATAGTAACTTAATATTTTTCAAAACATACTAGAAAAAAATTCCAAATATAAAATAAATTATACTTGTATTTATGATGCAACCTATATTTGCTACATTTTTTTATTGAAAAATCAAGGTTATATTACTATCTCAAAACCAAACAAATATGAAAATATTATTTATACTTATGTTTCTATATTCTTGTTAAAACTTATTGGACTTGGAAAATATCAATTATTATTTTTTAAAATAATTTTGATATAAACTATTCTAGTATATTTTTTAAAAAAATAATTAAAAATACAGAGACTAAAGTGGACACTGGACAGTGCTGGTCCAGCAACTCTCGAGATGGGCTGCCTTCCTTTCTGTTAAATGGGCCAGTATTTTATGAGATGTAAGGCAAATCATATGGGCCCCAATTATCCTACCCTAATTCCTAATCTAAACATCTATGTCTTGGATGGTTTAGAATCTCTCCTGAAATCAAAAAGCTCTAGACACTCCCACTTTTGTGTCTGCCTTTAAGTTATTACATTTTTTAAAGAAAAAGGTGACGTAATAAATAATTCAAATTTATTAGCTGAAATATTTTGTTATAAGAAACGATTTTTAACATTTAAATATTATCGCACTATATTTATTATTATTTAATAATCAACGAGTTTACCTCACACGTGAATTATTTCTGTATATGATATATAAAACTTATATAATTATAAAAAATCACTTTAAGACTTTTTTAAAAACAAAATTAATTTATTGCCATATCTCCACACTCAAATATTTCTCTGTTTTTATTATTTTTTAATTTTTATTTCAAAAGAACAACAAAACACGCTTAAGTTTTTGCTTCTCTCTCTCTCCCCCCCTTTGCTTCTTGATAAACGCAAAGCATATCTTCTCTTCCGTCAGTTGCCCTTTTAAAACACGAACATTCATTTCTTGGAATATAAGCTTTAGCTGCCGTTTTTCTTTTGTCTGCTTTCTCTAGATGAGTGGATCATGAGAGCATCTTGCAATATACATTTCAAGAATTTCATGCGTACAGATTGATGATAGTTCTGATCTTCTTTCTTCGTTTATTTCTTTGAAAATGGAATTCATGAGATGACGACTGGCGGGGAAAAGAATCACAAGAGAAAATGCAGTTAAAAAAGACTAATGGAGGACATGAATCTTGAGGCGAGCAGCTTTCTTTGAATAAAAATGATAATTAATCAAGAGATGAGGTGGTGTGCACGGCGGTTGGGAGGCAAATTAAGGGCCGATTGGTCTGTTTTTCAGAGGGTTGATGTGAAAGCTCGCGCTAGAATACTTGCACTGGTGGGGTAAGAGAAAAGGATTGCTTGCTTTTCGGCTGGAAGAGTACTCACTCACTCGGACTTGGACACGTTAGGAAAAGGGTCAAACACTCAAATGAAAATCGACTATAAATTGCAATCTTCCCTGCTCTAAATTCAATTTTTCTGGCTGGGTTTCATGTTTAAGATTTTATACAAGATTTAAGTTATCGGTGGGGGAAGTCAATTTTGATTAGCTTTTTAAACAAATATTGAATAAAATAACATCAATTTATTTAAAAAAATATATAGAAATGAGGTTTTTGGCTTATATCATGTAAGTGTATGTTTAGGAGTATGATTGAGATTGTTTTTCAAAATATTTTTTTCAGAAATATATTAAAATTTTATTTTTTTTATTTTTAATATTAACATATGAAAATGATTTAAAAATACCAAAAATTATAATTTAAAATATAATTTCAGATTTTTTCAATAAAATTTTTGAAACACGGTCTCAAATATAACATAGCAAATCAAAATGGGTATTTTGATGGCTAATGGTAATTAACATAAGTATTGTTGTTATTCTTATTAGAATAGCTAGCTTCGATGTCATGAAGAAATTGTCAGCATAAAAAATCAGTGGTCTAATGCCCCACTTATCATTGCCTCTGGTTCTGCAGTGCGGTGCACCAAAATAAAATGTAGATCGCAACATGACAGGGAGAGGTGAGAAATTGAAATATATTAAATTAATATTTTTTTAAAAAATTATTTTTAATATTAATAAATCTCTGTAATTTAAAAACATAAAAAAAATCTTTAATTAATAAAAAAATTCTGCGCTTTTTCGTTGACCGGATTGGTTATCCATTCATGAAAAGCAGAGACCATATGTATAATGGATTTCACCTCGAAGTGAAAATGCCAACGAAGTTTCTGATAAAAAAAAAAAAAAAAGTAAAAAAGGTCCCACGAAGTTTCGAAGCATAAAAGAAGCTCGATCGTCCCTGGCCTGGTGACTGGTTGAAGACATCTCTAAAAGGACGAGTAGATTAAAGGAAATGATTGGAAGGTTTAATCATCACCTTGAATTTTAAAAAAAAACACGATCCCCTACACCCAGCTTGTTGCTTCTTTTTTTCATAAAATTATATTTTACATTTCATTTTATAATAATTTTAATTAAATATCTTTTAAAAAAGCTTATCACTTTAAATTACAATTATATATACTGCTCCAAGATGAGATGAAACTCCGGTTTGAGAATGTCTCAATCTTTGGAGCTTGTCCGAGTAATTAATTTGATCACACCATATCGCCCACTTGATTGACTGTCTAAGATTAAGTATAAGTTATTTTCAAAAATATTTTTTATTTTAAAATTTATTAAAATAATATTTTTTTAAATTATTTTTATATTAGTAAAAAAAAATATATATATATATATATATATATTTTTAAAATATTAAAAAAAAACGATGTCAAACAGAAATATTTGCGTTACGTGATAGCGTGATGTGTGTTGTTTTTTAAAATATATTAATATAATATATATAACTTTTAATTTATAAAATTATTGATATACACACATATATATGTAACATTAATTTAATATATTATTATTTTGAAAAGAAACACAAGTCAGTTGACTTGAGGTGCAGCTATGATTCCACTTGCACACTAATTTAATATATTATTATTATTATTAAAAAAACAGTGTTGAAGGGCGTTTCAGTGCAAAAATTGCTCTCAGCACCTGTAACCTATTCCAGGATAGGATGGCACTGAGCCCACATGCTATCTCTTCCAGGCCCGCACAGTTGAAATGATATTGCAAATAACCGGGGACCATTCCAAAAGATTTTAGAGTACTTTCACCTTTTCCTCTTCCTTGCAAATGCGAACCCTAGACAGTTGTCGATAATAAAGTAAAGGCTCTTAGTTTTAGGTTTTCAACTTGGACAGAGAAGTTTCGGAAATGCTGCAAACTTTTGGTAGCATAATCTAATATAATCTCCATTTTTAGTCTGGCCAAGCCAGCAGAGAAGTGGGTTTTGTCCCCACCTGAGAAATAGGCTTCACTATTAGATTACAACGGAGCAGGAATTACTTTCAGCCATTGCTGCCAGAATCTTTATCAGCTAATACAAAAAAAAATCAAATGAGAACGAAGAAAAGAAGGAACTTTCAGCATTTTATTAGATAAGCTCTCCCACAATAACAAAAAAAATTAACCTTTCGTGATGAGTTTTCTTTCCCCTGGAGTAATTAGCAAGCAACGTACGAGTGTGAGTGACTGTGAGGCTCTCTCCGCCAGAGAGCTGAAGAGAAGGGGAGGCCACGCCCCTCTTTTCTGTTCTTCGTCACTTCTTTGATGACATAATTGAAAAGAAAACCAGAAAGCCCTGTCCTAGGAAGTGACAATTTTATTTTACATTATTGCTTTGCCATATTATTATAATCTTGTTTTATTATATAAGCTGCTGCAAGCACTTCACATTTTCCCACGTCTTGCAGCGTCCTGAGTATTTTTGTTCTTGTTCTTCAAGAACAAGGCACGCTTCCACCCCTACTTTGAAGAAACTTCTTTCATAGAGAAGCAGAAGGTTAAACAGCGAAGCTTCCTAGTAACCTAACCCATTAATTGCTACTTCAATGAAGCTTCCTCATATCTGCATTCTCATAATTTGCCTCTTTACTTCCTTCACTCGATTCATTATTGAAACTGCTGCCTTCAATCTCACTCTTCCACACCAACATCCAGACCCTGAGGCTGTCGCTGAAGATGTAAAAAGGTGAGACCTTCACAACCTTCTGCTGAGAATCACTTGAGACCCATCTCGTGTTAGCTCATTTTATGGTTTTGCATCATGGGTTTTTTGTAGTTTCCAAGATTCAGCCTTTTAGCTGGAGAAAAATGCTAGCTTGGCTTTTGCTTTTTGGTGTTTATGGTAGTTTCTGTTTTTCTTATTCTGAACAAATTCTTACCCGGGTTTTGCTCATCACAAGGTTTAGCTGTACAGGATCTCTCTTTTGCAGTAATTTTGAGCTAGAAATGGAAAATAAAACCGCATTTTCTCGATTGCCATATTTTCTCAGCAACCAAACAGGGGACAGTCAAACAAAACCCCGTCTGGGTTCTGTTCAATGAAGGTTCTGTCTCATGGGCACCTCTCATTTTCAACTATTATCCGATTTACAACACAAAACCAAAACAAAAATGTCATTTTTCTTGCTGTCATTGCATTTCCCCGGGAAACAAACAGACCGTACTCTTCTTCCCCTGTTTTTTTCGCCTCTCTTTGCCCAAATCATTGAGCTCCATGGCTTTTTTTATCTTCCCACATTATACATTTTCTTTAAGCCAATCAAATACTATTTCCTTACTTTTATCACATTATTGACATTTTTTATATTTTACCTCGCAGGAGAGTCGATGCATTTCTATCAAGAAGGCACCTTTTTTCCATTCAAGAAAAGGACCAATGCCAAAGTGGAAACCCCATCGACGATTGCTGGAGATGCGACTCCAATTGGGCTAACAACCGCCAACGTTTAGCTGACTGCGCCATTGGATTTGGTCAAGGCTCGTTAGGTGGTAAAGGTGGCCAGATCTATGTGGTCACTGACTCCTCCGACAACGATCCAGCCAACCCAAAGCCAGGGACGCTACGTTACGGTGTCATCCAAGACCAACCTCTCTGGATCATCTTTTCTTCAAATATGGTCATTAAGCTCAAACATGAACTTATTTTCAACAGTTACAAAACTATCGATGGCCGCGGCGCAAATGTTCACGTTACAGGAAATGGGTGCATAACACTTCAATACGTTTCACACATTATTATCCACAACATCCACGTTCACCATTGCAAGCCTTCTGGTAATACTAATATAGCAGCATCGCCAACACATGTTGGATGGAGAGGAAGATCAGACGGCGATGGCATTTCCCTTTTCGGGGCCCAGAAGATTTGGATCGATCACTGCTCTCTATCTTATTGCACTGATGGTTTGATTGATGCTATAATGGGGTCCACTGGGATCACAATATCAAACAACCATTTTACACACCATGATGAAGTGATGCTATTGGGCCACGATGACAAGTATGTACTGGACACAGGTATGCAAGTTACCATAGCCTTTAATCACTTTGGTCAAGGACTGGTCCAACGTATGCCAAGGTGTAGAAGAGGGTATATACATGTGGTGAACAATGATTTCACAGCCTGGGAGATGTATGCCATTGGTGGCAGTGCGAATCCTACCATAAACAGTCAAGGGAATCGATATACGGCACCAACTGATGCGAATGCCAAAGAGGTTAGTTGGTGTGATTTGAATTATTTTTCATCATTCAAGGAAGGTAGAATACGATCGATTTAGTAAAGTTGGTGGCAACATACGAGAAAAGCTAGCTGTTTACCCCATGAAAAATAAATTAAAACCATTGTCAGCACGAGAGTGATCTCTTTGGTGCCTGCCAGCCATTAAAACGCGGTGCAAAATTCCCTGCCATCTCCCACTCTCATTTTTGGAACGTGGAGTGCAATCTCTGACGGTGACTTGATGAATTTTTTATAGGTAACGAAGAGGGTGGACACAAACGACGGAGATTGGGCAGGTTGGAATTGGAGAACAGACGGGGACGTCATGGTAAATGGCGCGTTCTTTGTTCCCTCCGGAGGCGGTATGAGTGCTCAGTATAGTAAAGCCTCCAGTGTGGAGCCCAAGTCTGCTGGTTTAATTCAGCAACTCACCTTGAATGCTGGTGTCTTTGGTGACCCGAGGTAAACCTTGTTACTCTCTTTTTCAACTTTTCCTGCACCTTTGTCCATAAAAGATTTTATTACTGATATCAACTGAATTACCTGCTACTTTTAATTAATCTAATTTTATTAGGTGTTTGTTGAAAGAACAGTGCTAATTCCCTTTAATCACTATCCCATAAACTCGTTCGCTGAAAGTTTTCAGGGTAAATCTTTCTGTTAGGTTAATTAAAAATAAACATTTCATATTCTATTGTTTTGGCAGGCTGTGCCTAATCTTTGTTAAAGGAAAAGCTTTGTGTGTTTTTATTGTTAGCTTAGCATTGTGTTTCCAAAAGAAGGCTTTTGGAGCTTTGTGTGTTTTTATTGTTAGCTTAGCATTGTGTTTCCAAAAGAAGGCTTTTGGATGCAACAAAAAAAAAAATAGGGGTGGAAAATGGAGTATTTTTTTTGTTTGAAAATATATGAAATATGTTTTTTTCCCAGATTTTGTGTTTATTTTTAATATTAATATCAAAATTATTGGAAAACATAAAAAAACACTAATTTAATGTCTCATTTCAAATGAATCTAAATGCAAATACAAGCACTCTTTTTGACATTCCATTGAAACTATATTATTAAAAAATAATTTTAGAAAAATAAAAGAAATATATTTAAAGATCATTTTAAAACATATATTTTCTAACATCGGCTATATAAACTACTTTTTTCAAGTCGGGGCACGTGATCATGCGTTTGCATTGGGAATCTTGCGAGCACAAAAAAACAGCCTTACTGTTGATTTGTCTCCACTCTCACCTGTGCTTTCCCAGTACTGCTACTGCATGGCAAATAGGGTCTCTCTCTTCTTTTTTTATTCATGTTTTGTGTTTTTCAATTCTTTTTACCGTTGGACCTCCTCGTATCTCGTTTTGGTGGGACCCTCTTGGACCTGCTCGCTTTAGGGTTTAGGTCTCAAAACTTGATTCAAACAGAATTGTCTTACCGCTACATCTTTGCTTTGCTAAACACGGGGTGGATGCATTTGCGGATCTTAGCCGAATGTGTGCATCGTTAGCTCGTGTTGCTGTCTTAGCCCTAGTGCATTATTAAACATGTACTTGAATTAACTCCAATTGCGATTTGTCTCCGGGAACTACTAAGAGAGTATTTGTTATTTTTTCTTACACTTGAAAATGCATAAGCACATAAAAATAAACTAAAAACATAAAAAATAATTCAATTTTTTTTAAAAAAACGTTAAAACTCAGTTCCAAACACTGCATTATGTCCCCAAAAGCAATGAAACTGTTGACAGAAATGTTTCCTTTCGTTTGTGTGGTTAAGCTGTCCATGTTATCATGGAGGCTTTATATGTCTGTGTCAAACAAAGCGTCTAAATCAGGAGTGGTGAAGAAAAATGAGCCTGGCTGCAAAGTCTGGCCTTTTCCTCTGGAGATAATTTTTGTGGACCCACCTAGGACCAGGACATATGCTAGTGTGGTGCTGTGTTTCAGTGTTTTGTATGGGAAGTGGCTCGGTTATATTCTCTTGATCTGCTTTCCAGCAAATATTTATGGGGCCGAGTTCATGGCTGTCATCACGCTGTGGTTCCCACTTATTAATTGGTATTTCCCTGTACATGGCCTAGTTGCTGTGCATCAGTGCTGGAAATGGAGCTTTCCTCATGACCTAGTTGCTGTGCATCTCGACTTTTGCTCGCTAAGCTTCTCTAAATTTCCTCTTACTTTCTCTGGGTCGCCCATAACTTTATTTTTTTTCACTTGCATAGGCTATGCACTTTATGAGTTGTGTCCCTTTCCCCTTCCCTTTGTTGCTGAAAATGTAGCTGCAATTCAATCATCCCAAGAGAATCTCTAGCTAGTTCTAATCTTTCGAGTTCATAATAATTATCTGCAATTTCCATCCATAACGAGTCTAGGAAGGACAGTCTCCCACATATACGACCGACCCTGCACCAACCCTTTTGGCCATTAAGCATCATTTTGTATTGAATCATGTCATCATTTGGTCTTTCAAAGCAATGTATTCACCGGTTGGTTTTCAATCATTTGCAGAGATGACAGTGGGAGCATTTCTAATCCGGGATTCAGCGGGGGTGGGACGAGCTCCACAACCAACACCGGCGTTCAGGGGTCCGGATCCAGCAGTGGTGATGGCGGCGATTACTTCGGAATGATGTTCGGGAGTGGTGCTCCACCGCCCTTGCACTCACTTCCTAGCCTGATCTTTTTGTCTCTTCTAAATATTTTAATTTTCTGCACCGTCACCAACCATGTTGCCATGGTATCTTTCCCATTATTATCATTATAGTAGAAAGAGAAAAGGAACTCATCATCAATATTAAATATTTAAAGGGAAAATGACATCTTAACTGGCTCGAGCGACTCCATTGCAAACCCTCCTACTGGTGACTACAATTGTATAGGTATAACATCAAATCATCTCTGACTTACAAGAGCAAGAATACAAACAATGTTTGTGGATTGTGGATCAGTCCCCCATTCCTGCTCGGCTAATGAAGTGATGGAAAGAAAATTTTGGTGGTGGATAGATAGGATATGAGTGGCTGAGGTGGCGTTTTGGATCTGATGGCAATTTCAGAATATTTTTGCTATTTTTTTTTCTTTTGTCCAAACTTTTTATATTCCATTGGTCTGTTATTTTCATGAATCAATGCCGTCCTCCTAAGTATTGCCATTGTCGGAGAAACTTGCCAAACCGTCCTAGTAGATTTTAAGAATCTCCATCCATGTTAGGGGGGAGAGAGAGATTATAATTGAATATTTAAAAAAACCAACATGCCTCATAAACGCCGTCTGTGGGAATCGAACCCACGACCACATGGTTAAAAGCCATGCGCTCTACCAGCTGAGCTAAGACGGCATCTTGAATATAAATGCTTACATAATTCATTTAACAGTTGTTGTTCCAGTTCCAATCAGGACACGACACGACGACTCGTTTTCTAGCTAACAGAGCGAGATCACGAGGTCCTGAAAAAAATAGGGCCCACGGATACTTTTTGGACCGTGAGGAAATATAATCCACATCACACTTTATGATGCCCAACCCAAACCTAGAATTGCGAAATCTCAACATCAACCCGTCGTGGGATGTTCCTAAAGCAAGTGCAGGAGAAAGCTAGCAAGGATATAAATTCTTCCTCTCTACGTTGTCTTAATCTGTAAATTATTTTCTTTCACTATTCTTTTGTTTTTTTATCAAAAGAAAAATGTTCTAAAAAATAACAGACAACCTCAGCCTCTCTCGCGTAATCCGAAGCAAGAGAAGGCATGTGATCAAAACAACGAACGAGGCTATGCGGGGCCTAAACAGACAGCCGTGGACAGCAGAGCTTTAACGAGAATCTCCGAATAGCTCTTACGCCACTTGACACGTGGTCGCCGCGTACAGAATTAAATATTTTTTAAGTATAAAAAACAAATTCTAAGAGTGATTTGTTTCTCATAATCTTATATATTTGAACAATAAGATAATTAACATGGACATAATTTTATTAGCATGCATATTATTAGCATAAAAAATATTATTTGATATGAAGAACAAATAAAAATAATTAAAGGATAAAAGTAAAATTTTATTTTTACCATTATTTGTTTTACGTTTTGATTTGGTTTTGATTTTTCTGTTTTTTCTGGGACAGTCTTTTTCATCGTGTTTAATTGTCTATATTTTTAATTTTTATAATTTATTTTTTTATTGTGATTTTATTTTTATTCAATTTTTTAAAAATTTAATTTATGTTGATAATCATTTTAAAATTTATATACCTTCTTCTTTTTTCTTATTGTTATTTATATTTATTTCTTAAATGAAATGATTTATGATAGTATGTATTTATTTTTATTTAAAATAATATGTATTTTGGTTTTGTCATTTATGTTGATTGTTTTTATTTGTTATTTTGTTAAAGTTTATGGTGTAATTTTTTAAGATAATTATATGGTTTCCATTGTTTACACAACAACAACAACAACAACAACAATCTTAGTGATTTTGTTTTTTATAATAGTTTTCTTGCTTGCTCTTCTATTACAGTTTTTATTTGTTTGTTTTTTCTTAGGAAAAAATAAATAATTTTTCATTACTAAAACAATAATTGTAACAATAACTAATAAAATCATATTAAGAATATAAATAATAACAAATTTTATTACAATCCTAACAATTGTAATTATTATATTCATAATGATAAGAGTACTAATTTTTTTCTTTTAATTATTTTTATACATTTATTAGATAAAATAATATTTTATGCTTATTACATTTGTTTCTGTTTTATTACCTGACATCAACATTAAACAAAACAAAAAATTGTCTTATTTAATTTTGATTTTGCTTTCGCTTTTTATTCTTTTAATTTATTATTATTATTATATTTTATAATCAAATTAACTAAGCTCATTGAATATAATCAAGTTAACGACTCGTATATCTCTGATTTTTATTGCATTTTAAGAGCACTAACTTTGCATCTTTATATTTTATGTTGAGAGAAAATTGACTCGATTTACGGCATATAACGCGTCACATATCTCGTGGGGCCATAATATCGCATCAGCACTTTCAACTTCCAAGTAGTAATTTCCCTTTCCATTTCCCTTTCCATCACCTTAGAACTCGCAAGGCGGTACATGCGTTGAGGCCCTCCAATTTCAAGTTAAAAATGGAAACCAAACAAAAAAATCAGATCAGAAAGCAACTATTAACCCGGTCATAACTTTAACAGCCGCATCATCCTACACGAGACCTGACAGGTTGAAAATTAAAGACAGACCAACCATCCTACATCAAAGATTGTTCAAACTGATTACATTAAGGAAGGCATACATCTACAAGTTTGATAACACTTACCACAAGCAAGCAATCAATAGCGCTCGAAAGATGACGGGCGACCTCCTCTGCCGGGGCGGTCATAGGGTCCTGGCCTGTTTCTGTAGCTGCTCCTATCATTGCGTTGAGGCCCTCCAGTTCCATACCTATCATTGCCCCCCCGTGGACCAATATCCCTTTCATAGCCTCTGTCTTTGCCATAACCATTTGGAGCATAGCGATCTGACCCACCATACCTTTCCCCGGCAAATCGATCTCCATTTGGCGGGTACCTGCATGGTTTATGAATTAAGAACCACACTGTTCATGAAAAGTAAAAGGCATAACTAGGTCAGCATGCTACATAAGGTCTGCATAAATGAATTCGTCCAGGGATGTCCCTAGAATACAAAAGGGTAAACCTCGCAAATCAAACTCCAGCATGCATATTTAAAAAAGCAAACGACAAAATTAAATACTGGGGTGGAAGAATGATAAAAGCAAGCAATTACTATGATGGTAAGGATAAAGACGCGGAGCATGCAATACCATTCTAACATTTTCAAATCTTCAAAACTTAAGGTACCTGTCACTAGCATAACGATCACGCCCCCCATATTTGTTGTCTCTACTGTCAAAACGATCCCTATCACCATAGCGTCCTCCGTCATAGCGATCATCCATGAATCGATCACGATCTGCTCCAAAACGATCCCCACGGTCTCCAGCCCCTCCAAACCTAGAACGTGAAGAGATTAAACCTCCTCCACCACCTCGGCCACCAGCTGAAGGGCAATCTCTAGCCCAATGCCCTGAACGCCCACACTTGAAGCACTCATCTTGTCCAGCAGGTCTGTCTCCTCCCCCATAGCCTCCTCTGCTACCAGTTGAATAGCCTCCTCTGTAGCCATGGTCTGAATCGTCTCCTCCTACTTTAGGCTGGGCCTTGTTCACTGAGATCACGCGATCACCAAAGTCCCGTCCATGCATCTCCCTGATAGCATCATCCATGGCTCGATGATCAGCAAACGTAATAAATCCAAATCCACGTGGACGGCCTGTATCTCTTTCCAACATTACCTGCAGAAACACCAAATAGGAAAGTGTGATGTCAGGCAATTGTATGAATGCAAGAAAACTAGGCAGTAGCTGAAGTGCAACAATCATACTATGCAAAGGATAACACAACACTTTTTGGGCCTGTTTGGGAGCATGGTTGCGGTTGCTTTTGAAAGTGCTTTTTGTTTAGAAACACATCAAAATGATATTTTTTTTTTATTTTTTTAAAATCATTTTTGACATTAGCACATCAAAATGATCTAAAAATACCAAAAACAATTCATTTAAAATGAAAAAAAAAATTGAATTTTGAGCAACCAGCGGTACAACCACAATGCCAAACGGGCACTTTATCTAATGCATATTGAATGGCTAGAATGTATATATACTGCTATACAGTGAATTCACTTTATCATTTTAGCAGTGTCAGGAAAACCTGAAGCTGTGCATACTTGAAGCAGGAGACGAGATCAAACAATTCAGGTGAAACATGCTGGAGAACACAACAATGATATGATTGGATTATCACATGAAGAGAACAAGAGGATGCTGTATGATGTCTTATGCTATTTCCGAGTTACTATTTCTCTTGAACAACACTATAGCATGTACATCTTAAAACAGCTATCAGACCCGATGAGCTTTTAGATTGGACTGTACAAACACAATATTACTCCCTTTATTCCGTTATGTTGGTCTATTTTCCTTTAAGCACAATAATCAAGGAAAAGCATTGAATAGACTTCACATGTACTACTTTTTTTTCTTAAATCTTGATATTTGACTATCAACTATGGACATATTTTGGGAAAACAACAGGAAGTGGATTTGGGCCAACAAAACAGGCCAGGGAGTAACAATAATGGGCGATAAATATCACTCCAACTTAGAGCTACAGAGCACAAAAATAGCTTCAGCTCACCACCATTAAGGAAACCTGCAATACTGATGCAAAGCACACAAGTTAAAGTG
Organism: Salix purpurea; assembly: GCA_027405865.1. Taxonomy (NCBI): domain Eukaryota; kingdom Viridiplantae; phylum Streptophyta; class Magnoliopsida; order Malpighiales; family Salicaceae; genus Salix; species Salix purpurea. The sequence continues at coordinate 1,413,746 of JAOWLH010000012.1, forward strand.
CAAGACTGAGTGATTGGTTTTAAACTGTACTATAATCTTCACTCAACAAAAAGGGAAAGGTGGGATAAAAAACAAACAGCACAAGATTGATTTGCATGAAAAAATAACCAGGATGAAGATGATCAATAGTAACAGTTAGATAACTTACTTTCACTTTGTTATATGGAATAGTAAGCGATCCCAATATGTTTGATTTTGCAAAGAGTTCTTTAATAAAACAGAAGAATCTTCAAAACAGTAACTGATATCTAGCATGTAGACCTCTGACCACTATTTTCCACAGAATTCAAGATAGGGGTTCCATAACAACCATCAAATATCCTCCATAAACTTGAATGGATCAATCTTCATCAAACATTCCACTAAAGATGGTTATCCCTGGAAAGTATTCTACTGAATACAATCGTGCTCATGCCTAGGTCATCAAATCTCATTAAACCAAAATCCCAAAATGAGATCTATACATCAAATCAGTTTCACGGCTCTCATAAAAAACAGATTATCCACCATGATACATCTCAAACTAATCAATCTTTCACCAAAACAGAGTGGACATGACCATTTCCATCATTCTGGATCCTTCCTCAGAATCTCATCATTCCGTTGGCAAGCTGACAAAAAAATCCACTCAACTATGCAATCAAGAAACAACATTTTTTTGTCATTTCATCTGCCACGCAATGAACGGACTCGATTCAAATAGGCAGTTATGCATACATGGATTTGTCCAAATCCAATCAGATGAAACCTTATAAACCTGAGAACTAGGACTACTGTCAAGTGCTTTAATGCTGAAAACTTTCTGTGCTTGTACTAGCAGGTGGCCCATGTCCAGTCCTTCCATTGGAGTTACAAAAAGGATAAAGAGTGATGAAAACAGAGAGAGAGAGAGAGAGCAATAGAGAGGAAAAAACTCCAGCAGCTAACAACTATATATGTTTGATGAGTAGGTCTGAAAAGATCCACATATTAGCATTTCCAGTTTCAAGAATAGACAGCTCTGCTACTAACTATTAAAGGCAGATTTTACATTAACAAACAGACACTGGCAAGCTACGGGCACCCAATTCTGTATTGCCAAGGCACTGAATCTATCCTCTGCCATGCAGAATGCAGTTCCGGTACATCAAAGCAATAAATACAATTTAGGACTCCCGAGGCTTCCAACAGACACAAGTAAATGCAAGGGATTTACAAACAAACAAAGCCCACGAACAGGGTGACCTACATATGCTGGAATGTGCGATTTGATCAAAGTTAACGAGCCATATCCATGATCAGAAAACTTATCCTGAACGTTGAATGAATAAGTCCACCACCAGCAATCTTGTTATCAGCAAGAAGCTGAAAGCATTTCAAAGATGAGGAATAAATGCAAGGATGAAAAGCTGGAACCTCAGCTCGAACAGCACTAGCATGGTAAAAGGATCCATTCCCAAGCAGAAAGAGATAGCTTTAACTGCTTCACATGAGTTGCAGCATCAAGAATGATGCTTCAGAACTAGGTTTGTATACTTGGGACAACCATGAATATATCTCACCCATATTACATATGAAAGTCATGATTTGTGCATGCGCCCTATAACAAAAGAGGCCAAGACATAAGGGATGCGGCATTTCTGATTATCAGTGGAGGGAAAGTCGAGTCAAGAACAGCAGAGCAGCAAGATGACAAAGAAGTCCTAGCAGAAACTCCCTGTATGTTATATCATAGAGTGATAATCAAACGCACTAGCTAACCATCGAGAATCTCAGAGAATGAAAACATGAGATAAAATCCCATTGACAAAATCCGCACAGAGAAGTGTTCAGCTTGCAAAATCTTCTCCCAAAACCTTTCTGATGTTCTGGTCCAACTAGCATGGGAAACACCAGCCGAAAGAGAATGCATGTCATCCTTGATAAAATAAAGCTCTTCATGTAAATGAAATTTCAGTTAGACTCCCCATTACATCATCCAGGAATCCAGATTTACTGTAACTGTCAGACCCAATCAATCACTTGACCAGAAAAACCACAATCATGTTCATTCCCACCGTTTCCAACAACATAAAAATCAACTCTGTACCCCGATAGCCATTTAAAAAAAAAAAAAAACAGGTGTTGACTTCAAAATCCAACATATCCAGGAGCCAGTGCTACATCCTTGCTTGCAAAACTAAAATAAGGATCCGGACAAACTAATCTAATCCATCAAACAAATGTCGCTGTGCTTCAGCAACCACTCTGGTGGAAAAATATCTCTAAACACACAGCATTTTAAAAGATCATGACGCAGCAATCCAAGAACAGCAAAGGGAGAGAATTAATAAGATGGAACTATAAAAAAAAATCCAGAGAAGTTATAATTATTATCCTCTAAATCAATGAGAACAGAAACAGAATCTTGAATAAATAATTAAAAAAACACACAGGAACAAACAAACTTTATTCTTCTAAAGTTTGTTTTATTTATTTAATTAAAATGACCTATAAAAATTCAAATTTTCACAGCTTTCCTTATTTTCCCTCATTTTCTCAGCAACCAAACAGAGTCCGTTGAGAAAAGAAAAACAGTACCGTACCTGACTCTCAACGATTTTTCCAAAGCGACTAAACGCATTCTCGAGCTGCCGTTCAGTGATGTCCCATGACAAACCTCCGACAAATATCCGGTTCTCTTCCTTTCCGGCCATTTATCTCTCTATATCATATAAAAACTGCGCAAAACGACCCCGTATTGTTGCGAGAAATTGAACAGGGCGAGAGAGGAAAAGAAGAGAAGCAAAGAGATGAAATTTGTTACCTTGTTTAGTGTCTCTCCCAGCTCGTGTGGAAACCCTAAAAAAATCTATGATTTTATTTTTTTTGTTTGAGAGAGACTTTGTCGGTATCTTCCTAAAGACAGACCCTGGACTGTGGGCTTATATTAAACTTTCGGAGGGCCTGTACTCTTGGCCCACATAATAATCGAAGATATTAGATGTAAATTAAAAACTAAAAAAAAAAAAGATTTTATTTATATTCATATAATCTTCATCAAATTTAAAAACACAATATTTTTTTTTCCTTTTCTAGTGTTTTTTGAATGGAATTTGAATTTAAAGTTTGATAAATTGAAATTTAAACTTAACATCTCATCTTATGTAATTTTTCCATTGAGTCTCCAAAAAAAGCCCTAATTTTTATAGGCTTGTTTTACTCAAATTTTTTTGTTCATATTTGATATGAAACATGCAGTTCAATTTTTTTATTAATATTTTTCCTCGAACAAAATTTCTATAATATAGGTCAACTTGAGATAAGATGCATCTGATTCGGGTATGTTAAATAGATTTTGTAATCACAACATGGTCCATGGTCCGAATTGCAATGATAGAGTATGATTTTCCATTGATGAAACAATGATAATAAATAAAATTACACGTTAACAACGTTAAACAATTGCATTTCAATGGATACTTACATAATCTACATGACTGTACAGGGAATGAACATGTATCAACCAATGGTTGTACAGGGAATGAACATTTATCAACCAATGGTTGCGATGAAATTTGTAAGAATTAGAAAAGTGGTGCAGATTATTCAGGAAGGAGGGGCAGCCTGGTGACACTAGTGCCACCGCTCCCAGTGAATGATTCCAAGCTTGTCACTGCGTGTGAAGTTGAGCTGGATTTTAGAGGTTTAGATGTTGTTTTCTTGTTTGTCCTCATGGGAAGAATCTGCAACCTAGGGTTACCATCAGTGCCTGAATTTTCTGCTGTCAACTGATAGCTTTCCACGAGTTCTAGCTGCCGAGCAATTATTTCAGAGCGTCTAGGAAGAAGCTCCACTGGCTCCCCGCCAGGGATGACAATATACTCAATTGCCAGGCGAACCTCCTGTAAGATAAAGAGAGAGGAGTTCAAACAAGAATGCAACACCTGAATGCTTGGATTTTATGAAACAAAATGAGAAGACAGAAAGCAAAATGGTCAGAGGAATGGCACCTCCAAGGCATCAATCTCTTCCAAGGTAGGTTTCCTTTTTGGTGCATCGTCTTCAATTACTATGTCAGAAGAACTTTTGAGTGGCTGTTGTAATGAAGAGCCAAGCGATTCCATTTTAAGAATCATACGAAGTGCCTTCACCATTTGTGCCATGGTATTTGACTGCAAAACCGTGATAGCGTTAAGGATACATCATCTTTTAATATAGTGCAAAACCATGATAACGTTAATGATACATCATCGGTTAATATAGGTAGATTAAGATATCCTTGCAATATTTTTTCAATGCAAGTCGTAACCTTCTATGGAACATTTCTGATCCTAAAGCAAAGCTGGCATGCAAGTAAATATATCATCGTTAATGGGGGCGTGTTCCAAGTTCCAACATGAATAGTGAAAGTTGTTAAGCTATCAGGTTGTAACAAGTATAACTACTTCAAAATGGAATGAGAACAAACGATGAGCAATACCTTGATAACAAATACAGGTAAATGGTGGTATTTAGCAACACCACGGATCCATGGGTTCTGCTTCATTTCTGCACTGGATGCTAGTATTGCATCTGCTGCTCCAATGTCATCGGTCACATCTATCTCATTCTCTATCCCCATTACTTTTGCCACTTGTAGCAGATCAGAATCAACAATCTAAAGCACAACAGAATACAATAGAATGACTGTCAATGCAATCTTTCAACTTTGATATTACCAGGAACTTTGTCACTCATGGAAATGTTCTTTTGGAATCTGATAAAAGATTAAAACTCCCTGCTCTGAAATTTTGACTCCCTAAAAGCAACTTTGATAAAATCACAAAGCAAAAGAAACTTCAGGAAGGAAACTTTGACTAGTTTACCTTGCAAGTGTAGACGCATACTGGTGATTTCCTCTTGCTCTCAGTTCCAATGGATTTCCATGTTTTGGATTGTTTTGAACGATAATCTTCATCTTCCTCTTCCTCATCAGACTCCACTTCATCACATCTTTCTTTATCACTAGTTATCACCTCAGTTTCTTCTACGTAGTTCTCTTGAAGTATTGAAATGGACTTGAGAGAATCATCACTTTCTTCTATAAGGTTCTCTTGAAGCATTGGAATCAACTTAAGAGAGCCATAACCCTCAGTATCCATGTGTCGGATTTCAAACAGAGGAGATTTTCCTGTTACGGAAAAGAAGTTATGCATGCATATACAACATTGTGTAATAAGAGCTTCCCAATTTAAAAATATGACATACCAGCCAATATAGCATCTACTGTTGCATCTAATCTGTGATGAACACGGCACTCTGTTCTAGTTATCATCTCAACAGCACATGTAAATGTTGGAGACCCTTTCCTCTCAAGAATTGTCTTCTGCACTTTCCTTTTCCTTGCTTCCTCATCCCCGAGAGTTACACTCTGCAAACAGATGAATGAACATTTTTGGAATAATCAGAAACTTTTATGCACAGGGATCCCCTATGCATGTGACGCCATACAAAGTGGAAACAAGTAAAAATTATGTTGATGGCACAGTCAACAGACATTATAATCTTGATAGAAGTATAAGCACGCCAACATGAGCTTGTATAGTTACATAAAAAAGGTCTTATCATACCTCTATGCCTCCAACAAGAATCTGCAAAGAAGGATTCTTTATTATGTTGTCTATGGTCATTCCATGGGCTGTTCCAACCAGCTGAACTCCACGTTGAGCAATAGTGCTGGCGGCTAAGGCTTCAAGCTCCGTTCCAATCTCATCAATTATGATGGTCTCGGGCATATGATTTTCAACTGCTTCAATCATAACCTGCATGGAAGTTCATCAAGTAAATGATATAAAATAAGATAAGCTTCTAGAGATTTATGCAATATCACAACAATGAGGCTTTTTAATGCTCACATTATGCTGCATATTAACATTTGGAACTTGCATCCTCCTTGCACGACCTATTCCTGCATGAGGAACATCCCCATCACCCCCAATTTCATTTGACGTATCTACAATTACAACACGTTTCCGCTGGTCATCTGCCAACATTCTTGCTATTTCTCTGTGCACAACAGAAAAAAGAACACAAGAAAGCATGCATTAACACAGGGTTATATGAAAATAATTGAATTCTCAATACCTCAAAACATTTGAATTCTCAATCTCTCGAATTTATCCTAAGAGCTTCTATAAACTTGAATGGCCAGAGTATCTCCATTTATTCTCTTTTATCCAGTTTTTCCACTACAATTTTTTTAGCATAGCATATGGGGATCAGAGTTCATGATAGATAGAACATTTAATGTTAAAGGAAACAAAAATGACAAATGAAAAGGGAGAAATTATCATAGCTAGTACAGAGAAAGAATTCTTAATATTACATAGTTTCTAATGTGGACATTATACAAGAACTATACACATGCATGTGTTCAAATGCACAATCTAACATTCATGAAATAATCTTCCAAAACAAAATTCATCCCATCTTCTCAATTCTACAAACATGGAAGCACCAATACCTGATCAAGGTTGTTTTACCCACTCCTGGACGACCTATGACCAGGATAGAACCTCCCCCCTCGACCAAGTCACGGATAATATCAGCACTTCCAGATACAGCACGACCAACCCGACATGTAAGGCCAATAATTTGCATTTTACGGTTTCGAATGGCACTTATACGATGCAAAGAACTATCAATACCCGAACGGTTGTCATCAGAAAAATCACCAACCTAATCACAAACAACAACTAACTTCAGACAAGAATCTTACTACAATCTGCTCCCAGCAAACATCCTAACGCTAACACCATGTTTCATGTAGATGAATCAATAACCAGCACATTCTATCACACAAATGTCACTATTGAGATTCCTCGACTAAAAGGAATTGTTGGATCGCTTTCATTCTACACAAGCTTAACTAAAACATAAAGTTTTGAATTTGCACTACATAAGGTGCACACAGTGTCATTAATTAGATATAATACGAACAGAGAAGCTTCATATAAAAAAAATATAAAAGGGAGTCAAACCTCACAACCAGGTAATATATAATTATATATTCACACAAATAATGCAGTCATGGGATAGAAATAAAAAATTAAGTCTGGCAAATTAACCAATGTCACAATCAAAAAAGAGAAAACAAATCATCATCTCCCATATAAACCAAACGAACTAATAAAGACACCGATAAATACCTTACGTGTAAATTTAATCCAATCAAAACCTTAAAAAACAAACGATTAAATTCCTTCGTAAATATCACCTTTGATATAGCATGCTTTAAATCCTCGTGCTTCACTGGTTGCTCACAAATGACAAGATCCCCGGATGGAAATCTGGCAATAGGCTTCCTTCCCAGATCCATTACCACTTCAATCAACTCACCAATCTCTCTGTGACCAGATAACTCGGTCCTCATTCTCAACGGCAACAGTTCAAGTAACAAATCCAACTCGCTGTTACTATTCACTGAACTCGAAGTAGAAACGGAATTCTCCGATTCTATCACCGACCCATTTCCTTTCCTGTACCGATCCCCCGGTCTCCGTATCTCCGGATCCCGAACAACCGACGGCGTGGGTGACTTTGAGGAGGCAATTCGACGCTGCACACCACGCGTTCGGCGAAACGACGAAGTGATTGTTGAGAGGGAAGTGAGTGTTGAAGATAGTGGGATTTGCCGAGCTGAATAGCATGAGCTTTGTAAATCAATCATTAATAAACGCGAATTCATTGATCTCATTTTCTTTCAAGGTTTCTGTTATTGTTATGATTCGTCTCTTGTTTTTCTGTTCGGTGTTTTCTGATTTTTCGTTTTTTTTTTTTAAGTGAAGAAGAATAGAGGGGGAGATTTGTAATGGAGGAAGATTCGAAGGGATCTAAGAGGAGATCCACAAACAAAAGCAGAGAGGCACTACAGGACAAACAACTAACGACCGCTCATGTACGAGAGCTGAGGGGACACGTGGTGGCTGCGGACCACATGTTCTGGCAGAGAGGAAGTTGATTTCGTGTTGTGTTTGGAGACTGGGCTCCGTTGAATGGATCTCTCAGGATGAAGCCCTTCTTTGAGCCATCTTATTTTTTACAATCGATTACATGCTAATAAATATTTTAAATTAAGCACTATTTTATTAAAGTATTTAGTTTTACTTTTAAAATAAAAAATAATTAAAAAATATCATATCACAGTAAAAATATTCTTAAAAAAGTATTTTATTTATATCAAGTAACTTTTTATTTTAAACTCATGTAAAGTGTGTGTGTGTGAATTACTCTTATATTTAAATAACTAAAATAACAGCAGGATGATAATAATAAATTTAATTATTTAAAAACATAGAAATATAATTATATAAAAATACGCATATTAGAGTTAACTATAGATAGATATATTTTAGAAGTAAAACAATACAGAACATGCGCGAGATTAAAATATATTCAGCCATGAATGAATTATTTTAATCGTTAAATTTAATAAGAAAAGGATAAAATGGGAATATTGAGAGACTTTTGTTTCCTTTTTCTTCAATAGTGATATTTCAAAGTAGACAGGAGGAAAATAGGAGGAGAGGACAAGGGAATTTTCCGTCTGCTTGAAGCATAATTCTTTTTCAGCCAATGAGATATTTTTTAAGGATTTCAAGAATGGTGGCTGGTTGGTTAGAAAATTCATGTGTTCGTGTTCAAGAGTCTCACTGCCATGCTAATAACATAAAAGCGACATAAATTATTGTTTTTTTATTTGGTTGCTTGTGACGACGGGCCTGAGCAGCGTTCTTAATTCTCTCCTGATCAAAACCTTTTCAGCAACTTCCTACAATTGCAATACCATATCTTGTCACTGAGTAAGGTTTTATTTATATAATTATTAATTTTAGAATACATAAAATTAGTTAAGGTAGGTATAAATTCATTCAAATTAATAAAAAAAAAATACTACATGTTGTCTACATTAAAAAATTAAGAATTTAAAACTTAATATCTATATATATATATATATATAGATGAGAGAAGATATATCTTTTTATACTCGTGTTTTGAAAGAGATATATTTATTATAAAAATAAATTTATTTTTATCCATGTTTTAGTTTTTTAACTAATTGTATATTTTTTATACAAATGTCATCTTTGTCTTACAATACTAAAAAAAATATTATATTTTATTTCATTTAATTTGAGTGTATATTTTTTTTCAAGACACGGGTCGAATTCCCACTATCATCACACAGCGGCTCTCACACATCACTCAAGATTAACAGCTACGAAGCTTGCTGTATTCTTGAAGGTCATGACCATGGACCGGTTTTAAAGACAATGAAAGCGAAGAAGATGGCCCAAGCCCACAGTAAACGCTGGAAAAAGTTAAACCAGACAGATATGGAGGCCCATTACCGCCCTCTTCAGTATATGGGCCACGAGCCCTCATCCGACAAAGTCGGGCGGCCTTGAGAGTTCTAGGCCCTGCCCAGCCTCGCCTTCAGTAGCTCGAGAGTTAATATTAAATTAGTCCTGTAGATTATCAGGATGATTTAACTAATCCCTGGGATAAGAGAAACGAAGTAATAATCCTGGAGAATTAGCATCTGTTAATAACTTGGTGCCCCCATCCTTTACTCTCTCTTTCTCTCTCTCCAGAAGATGAACTCCTTTTCTAGTAAAAAATCCCAATTATGAATATATTTTAAATTGCAAAGACAATTGAACGAGACGAAACCTGGACGGACTTCAGTGTGACTACATGTAGGATTTTAATTGGAGTAGCTATAAGACATCGAGAGGTTTAATTTTTAATTAGAATCCCTTATCTAGATTAGATTGAAATTTTAAAAAATTGAGATTTGTAATTTTTTATCTACCCATTAACAAAAATAAAATGTAAAAATCTTTTCCTGCTCTATAAAATCACCAAACTCACCAGAATAACTTTATAGTTTATACAACTATATCGTTTTAAAAATATTACTTTACACAGCACGCTTGGAAGCATTACAAAAGTTTTTTTTTTAATCTTTTTTTTTTAAAAAAAATTATGGTAGCTTGGCTACTTTAAAACCTTGTATGCTTTTTTATCTGTTATTTTTTCCTGATTTTTTTAAGAAAACATAAAATTAAAGAAAATACATTTAATAAATAAAAAAATAAAATTTTGAAGATACGTGTTTTATATCTTCAATTTTCTAAAAAATAGAACATATCAAAATAGTTATGTTTAAAATTCTCTGTAATTAAAAATACAAGCCTTAATTTCTAATTCTTCAATTCATTTGGCTAAAATGATTCTAGTTTCATTTTTTTATTGTTAATTTTTCATTATATATCCTGGATACTCTTAAAATGGTTTATAAGTTTGTTTCTATTCTTTACAGTAGAAATACGTATTATATTTTAATTTACCCTAAATCTAGACGTTGAAGTCTTCCTCGATTTTCTATAATGCAAGGTTGTATCTTAAGAAAATATATATATATATATATATATATATATATATATATATATATATATATATATATTGGCGTATTATATAAAGGGCGATGACATGCTTAGGAAAGGATGATCGCGGCAAAGGTTATTATCCGAGATGGTCTATAACAGCTGGGGTTTGATACTTTGATGGATTATTTCTGGGCCCACAGGCTACAAGGTACAAAATACCTTTTATAGAGACCAATTCCAGGTTACATATGGACCAAGTCCAGGTCATTTAGTCACAATTCCTGGCCCATTCACAACGTCATTTGAAAGAAAGAAAATGATTAAGTTCAATTTAGATTTTTTACCTTAAAAACACATGCATGACGTGAAATGAGCTGTAGCTCGATCAATATTAATATTTTGAAAAAAGAAGAAAGTGATGGAAAAAAACTTGAATTGATATTAATATTCTTTTTATAAAAACGCTTGAATGTGGTCTATCAATCGAACTATAATTCCAGGGATGGAGGTCCGCTCCTCCATTATCGTATTTAAGAAGTCTTCCCAATCACAACTTCGGAAGACCGGCACAAAAAAATCTTTTCGAATTAAGTGTTTTTTTGTTTAAATATATATCTTTAATAATTTTAATATACGAATATAAGAAATAAATTTTTTAAAATATTATTTTAATATATTGTTAAATAAAAAAAAACACTATAAAAAAGAACGGAACGTAAACCACATTCCATACTTGCATGAAAAGTCTAAAGTCACGTATAATCACAATTCAAGGTCCGTGTCGTTGATTGTAAACCACGCTCCATACATACATATGGACTAAGTCTAGGTCATTTAGTCACAAATCCTGCCCCATTCACAACGCCATTTATTTTATTTTATTCTCTATATATACATGAATCAGCTCCTCAATTATCATACGCCGCCATCTCTTGAAAAACACCCAGAACATTTTATTCCCTAGAAGTCCCACATTGTTTTCTTGCCAGAGATGGGGTCTCAGAGAAATAATCAACACTTGACGACAATTCTCCTCGTTGCAATTATTTTCTTATCATTATCTAAAAATATAATGGCAGGAAGGTCATTCAATCAAGGAGGAGAGCGATCGTTAGAAAAAAATATCAGATACCGATCTCTTCAAAGCAGTCCAGTTTTAGCTCCGGATTCAGCAGCAGCAGCACCACCACCACCACCACCACCTGGTTTGACAAAAAGAGATCCATGCCTCTATCTTCCTAAAGGTCAAGGTGGATGCAAGTAAATAAATCCGCCGCTCCTTCATTGCTATATTCGCCGACCAAGAATCATCGAGTCCCGCATAGAAGGAGCCTACTCCATAAATAGAAATATTAAGTTATTAACAATATAAATAAGTGCAAGTATAATATTTTCCGTCAAAAAAAATATACTATCATAGATATTGATCGTTTTTATGTAATTTCTCAATTATTATATTTGTTGTATTGTATACCAAGAGTATTTCTGCCATGTAATCCCATGATTATTAATTAGTTTTACTTATGCTGTTAAATTAATTGCTTAGAGTATCAAAACACACACACATATGTGTATAATTGTGCAGTGAATTCATAGAAAAAATTGTTTAAAATAACTACGAAAATTAGCGATGAAAACTAAAAATCTATTGTCTAAAACAAGCTCAAGGGGCTGTCATTGCATTGGTCTAAGACTTCATAGGCTGTGATAGCGGAGAAAACCCTGGCTGGTGCCCACTCGGCTGGGCTGCTGCTTCCTTGTAATGTAATTTTCCTCGTGGAGGGAGAAAGCTCAAAACGATACTTCAGGGACTTGCAATTCTTGGTGGCTTGGTCACTGTAACGTCGCAGTGCATTGTGAGATACATTGCCTTGTTTTTGCACCATTATACAGGGACACATTCTTGTCAACAACCAACGCTAGCGTCATCAACAAGATTTTCCATCCCCTTTTACGTAATTGTATCGTTGTATCATTGCCGCACGCCGCCATCACACTGCTGTCATCAACCATCGATCGGTGGCCAGAGCAAATGGCAATTTCGTGAAACCCATGACATGAAGCATTTTCGTCATAAATATGCACACCATGTTTAGCGAAAGTTGAAAAATCCTGTCATATACAGTGATGGTTCTGGTGAACTGGTGATGATCGCAGTGTGATGGCGGCGCGCGGCACTGATATCATGGCTTTTATCGAAACACAAACCAAAAACTCGAAGAATATCTTCGCTCTTTTGAGAGAAAAAATAATGCACTTGGTTTATGCCTTTTCACGTCAAAATTTTGACAGGGGAGATAAGAGAGCCTGTCGTTTATCTTTAGAAACTTCATGGTCTATATTTAGCATGCTGTCAGCGTCTATCTGTACTGGAGAGACAAAGAGATAAGATATACTGTGCAGAGATGACGAGGGCCCTCAGCCCCTAACTGAGATTTAGCATCTCAATCTATTCCCAACAAAGAGAGAAGAGAATTTCCTTGTACTTTTTGTTTGTGTAATATGCGTACGTGCAGCTGCACGTGTGAACTGCAATAAATTTTTTACATAATATCAGATGTGCCGAATTCGAATTCTGGAAATAAATATCACCATTTCTTCATCTGGATGCAAGGTACATGGGTATTTAAAATTTTGTAATTTTTCCCAGATCATCTGTAAAGTTTTTCGAAATGTTCAAAACAGTTTAATCAAAGAAATCATCTGATACAATTTTCCAAAAGAGACGAGCCTTTCAGCCTTGTTCACGCGATCACGTGTAAAATATTAAAATGGTTTGTTTTTCAAAGTACGGTCTTTGATTCTGGACTCTCTTCGTTCAAACTTCAAATCCGCGGCTTTTAAGTCGAACTATCTCTTCTTTCTTTCTTTCAAATGACGTTGTGGATGGGGGGCAGGAATTGTGATTAAATGCCCTGTACCTGGTCCATATGTAACCTGGAATTGGTCTTTATAAAAGGTATTTTGTACCTTCTAGCCTGTGGGCCCAGAAATAAAACCTTACCTTTGCCGCGATAGCATGCCATCGCCCTTTATATAATACACCAATATATTTTTTTCTCAAGATACAACTTTTTAGCATAGAAAATCGAGAAAGACTTCAACGTCTAAATTTAGGGTAAACTAGTTATACCGCAAATTGAGCAAATAATTTTTAGAATTATTAGTATTGAAGTAATTAATAGTTTTTGCTAGTTTAAAAATAAAATATAATATTTATACATGTAATATTTGATATAATTAAATACATAAGTGCATTCTATTATAACAACAGTAACATCGAAGTTTTAACATCTAAAATTATCATTATTATTACTACTAAAATAATAGAAATTATTAAATTATCCAAAGAAAAAAAACTCAAAAACATTAATAAAAGAGGAAACAAGCAAAAAAAAACTAAATTGTTGTTGTTGTTGGTGGTGCATTAATAATATAAAAAAACAAATTTAAATAAAAAAAGTCTTGAAACTTTAACAAAACAATAAACAAAAAAAATAAAATAAATGATAAAACAAAAATAAAAATTATTAGCTGAAAAAAATATTTGACTTGAATATATAAAAAAACAAACTAATAAAAAAACTAAAAGAAAGAACAAAAGGGAAAAAAAGAAATATAACTTTTTAAATGATCATATACACAAATTAAAATTTAAAAACTAAATTTTTCAAAAAAATAATGCCTCAATAAAAGAGGGGAAAAAAAACAAGCTAAGAGGACATATATATAAACATGGAAAAAAATAGGGACTATTTCAGAAGTATATGAAAAAAATAAATTAAAATCAAGAGTTAAGAGTTAAGAGTCAAAATAAAAACAAAATATATTTTCAATTTCAATCAAAGAAACAAATTGAAAAAATCAAACCTTTTGTGCCAAAAATATTAAGGGATTGAAAACCAAACCCAAACTTAAAACAATAAGGATTGAAATGAAAACGCAATATATAATATGATTAGAATATAAAACCACTATTACAATACACAACAAAAACACTAAAAGTAAACAATGAATCATTGACTTTTTTAGTATATAATATGATTAGAATATACTAAATATTTCTACGTGGAAAGAATAGAAACAAGGTTATAAACCATTATAAGAGTATCCAGGAGATATAATTAAATATTAACAATAAAACAATTAAGAACTAGAATCATCCTGTCCAAGTGAATTGAAGAATTAGAAATTAAGGCTTGTATTTAATTATGGAGAATTTTAAAAATAACTATTTTGATATTTTCTATCTTCTAGAGAATTGAGGAATTAAAAAGCATTTATTTCCAAAAAATAATAATTTTTCATTTTGTAAATATATTTTCATTAATTTATATTTCCTGAAAAAAAAATATACACTGGCCAAATCACCTTAAACTTTAATTATGATCACGATCATACTCCAACCAATTCACATCACATCACAGCAAAGTAGATGGATGAAAATTATCTATAATATAATTAACTAAATTGTCCATGAGAATAAAAGAAAAAAATAGTTCATTTTGGAACTGATTACACGTAATAAGTAAAAAATAATCTTTGAAACGACATTGTTTTGAATTGTCTTAGATCAAACCACTCATCAATGACTGAATTTAAACTAAAAAATAAGTGAGACTGGATTTAATAACTTTGCTATTAAGGACCTGCTTCTTTCAAGTTTGTGTAGGCCTTTCGGGTATTGAACCAATGCAGTGACAGCCCCTTGAACTTGTTTTAGAAAATAGCTTTTTAATTTTCATTGCTAATTTTCTTAGTTATTTTACACGGATTTTTCTATGAATTCACTACACAATCATACACATATATGTTTGTGTTTTGAAACTCTAAGCAATTAATTTAACAGCATCTGTAAAACTAATTAATAATCGTGGGATTACATAGCAAAAATAATTTGGTATACAGTACAACAAGTTTTATAACTGATAAATTACATAAAAAACAATATCTATGATATTATCATTTTTTTATGGAACAATATTATACTTATTTATACTGTTAAATATTTCTATTTATGGAGTAGGCTCCTTCTATGCAGGACTCAATGATTCTTGGTCAGTGAATATAGCAATGAAGGAGCGGCGGATTTATTTACTTGCATCCACTTTCACCTTTAGGAAGATAGAGGCATGGATCTCTTTTTGACAAACCAGGTGGTGGTGGTGGTGGTGGTGCTGAATCCGGAGCTAAAACCGGACTGCTTTGAACTTGAAGAGATCGGTATCTAATATTTTTTTCTAACGACTGCTCTACTCCTTGATTGAATGACCTTGCTGCCGTTATATCTTTAGATAATGATAAGAAAATAATTGCAACGACGAGAATTGTCGTCAAGTGCTGATTATATCTCTGAGACCCCATCTCTGGCAAGAAAACAATATGGGACTTCTAGGGAATAAAATGTTTTTAAAGAGGCAGCGAGGCGTATGATAATTGAGGAGCTGATTCATGTATATATAGAGAATAAAATAAAATTAAAAAGTGATGTACGTACGTGATGACTTAAAGCCTGGGGCTTGAAGTGTGAAAACAGAGAGCTTAAAATCAACGACACGGACTAGAATTGTGATTATACGTGACTTTAGACTTTTCATGCAAGTGTGGAGTGTGGTTTACGTTCCGTTCTTTTTTATAGTGTTTTTTTATTTAAAAATATATTGAAATAATATTTTTTAAAATATTAAAAACAAAAAAAGAAGATATAAATACAGTGACAAACAACATTCAATTCCAAATTTTTGTTTTATCAATTCAAGTTTTTTTCTATTACTTTCCTCTATTTTCGAAATATTAATATTTGATCGAGCTATAGCTCATTTCACTTCATGCACGTACGTGCTCTAGGGTAAGAAAATCTGAATTGAACTTAATTTATTATTGTTTAATCATTTTCTTACTTTCAAATGACGTTGTGAAGGGGCCAGGAAATGACCTAGACTCGGTCCATATGTAACCTGGAATTGGTCTCTATAAAAGAGGTATTTTGTAACTTATAGCCTGTGGGCCCAGAAATAAACCTTCGAACCCCAGTTGATATTGACCATCTTCGATAATATTACCTTTGCCGCGATCATCCTTTCCTAAGCATGCCATCACCCTTTATATAATACGCCAATATATATATATATTCTTAAGATACAACCTTGCATCATAGAAAATCGAGGAAGACTTCAACGTCTAGATTTAGGTGTATGCGAGTGAATAAATCCACTCCCTCTTTTGTCATATTCACTTATCAATATCAATATTCTCTTTTTCTAAAAATGCTTGAATTTGAACTGTTCCTTTGCGAAGAAAGTGATTATAAAAACGATAGTATCTGAATTAATCTTGAAAAAATGAAAACAAATACCGCAAAACATCTTTTAAATATGTCAGTCAGGTATTATATTTGAATTTTAGGGCCAGGTTGGATTAATAAGATTACCGTTATGAAGGGGAACTTGAAAGGAGCCGATCCCCAATAGCAATGGCCTCTTGCATGCTCTAAATTCTATCATGCATGCTTTTGGAATATCACTCTGTTTCGTTATTTGTTCAATCAACAATAAAATATTTCGAAATGGTCTATAATTTTACAGCAAGTGCAATACTTTTCAAAAGCACCGCTGTTTAACTAAATTTTCATTGAATTTCAAAAATTGTTTTTGAAAAAAATAAAATAAAATATATTTTTAGATCATTTTTATAATGTGCTGACATCAAAAATAATTTTTTTTATAAAAATATTATTTTAATATATATTTAAATAAAAAAATACTTTTAAAAACAACATCAACAAACAGTTATTAAATTATGGATGCAGTTAGAGGATGCATTCATTAGCATATAATGACACTAACCGGTTTTGAAATGACTTGAGAGAAGGCAATGGACAACTTTGAAAGACCGGCACTAGAAAATCTCCTCGGATTTAAAAGTCAAAAGTCAAGTAATCACAGTTCAAGGTCATTGCCTTTGGTTGAACGTTCTCTCCTTTGTTACTTCAAATCTATAACCCTATTTTTCAGCTCCAGTACCACAATGTAATATCACGATCAGGTCATGAATAAACGATTAATCTAAGATAATTTAAAATAATATTATTTCAAAATTATTTATAAAAAAAACTAAACAACCTTGTTTGTAAAATTTAATGTGATACCAACAATTCTGAGACTAATAGATTAAATAGAATCACATTCTACGAAAGTGTCATGAAAAGGACTCCAAGTATGGATAAGAGACCATGCTATTTCAAAAAATATTCCATTCACATATGAAAATGTTTTTTTATGGTAACTATTTCAAAAATATTTAAAGAAATACATGTCACTATCGTCTTGGAGGTGAAGGCGGGTGCATGTAAATCAATTCGCTCATCCTTTATCATTTTCTTCTATCGAATTCATCGTGCACTACGTGGAGAGATCCCACTCCATAAATGGAATAAGTATATATAAGACTATTGATGTTAATGTAATTTTTCAACTACTATAGTTGTTGTAATATATATCAAGAGCATTATCGTTGTGCAATCCCACGATTATTAGTTTTGCACATGTTGTTAAATTAACAATATACCACATTATATATATGATTATGTATTGAATTCCAAAATGTACGATTATAACGTTTATTCTCACTCCGACGGCCAATTTAGTTGTCTTATATATAATTCCGTCCAGCTACTTTACTATGATGTAAATCAGTTAAAGTATAATCGTGGTCATCATTAAAATTTATGTTAGTTTGGCTAGGGTATGAACAGTTTTTTAGGAAACATTAAATTAAAGAAAATACATTTGCAAAAAAAAAATCAACAATTTATTTTATTTTATTTCTGTGCAGAAACTTTTAAAAAAACACTAGAGGGCGTTTGGATGGCGTTTCAAACGCCGTTTGGTAGCTTTTCAAAATTTTTTTTCATTTTAAATGAATATAATTTGATATTTTTAGATCATTTTGATATGCTGATGTCAAAAATGATTTAAAAAAAATAAAAAACACATTATTTTGATATATCTCAACATGAAAAACACTTTAAAAAGCTACAACAGCAGCTCTTCCTGGTGATGAAAGCTAAAAAACTACTTTTTAAAACAAGTTTAAGGGCTGTCATGGCAGCGCTTCAATTTCGAAACCCAAACGGCCGAAAACTTCAGGCTGTGTTTGTGAGAAAGCCCTGGCTGATGCTCACGTGGGAGGGCTGCAGCTTCCTTGTAATGTTATTTTACAGATGGAGGAAGAAAGCTCAGAATGGCAACTCAGCACCTGTGATTTCTGGTGGCCGGATCACGGTAAATTTACAGCATCATAATACTGGGACACATTCCTGTCAACAACCAACTAGCGTCAACAAGGTTCCTAGCATCCACCAGTGATCTGTGTCCTGGGGCAAATGGCAATATAATGCCACGAAGCATTTATCCTGTGATAGTAATGGTTGTGGTGAACTAGTGATGTTCCCAGGGCAATGCCGGCAATGAAACCATGGCTTTTATAAAAACAAAGACCAAAAACAAGAATCATGAAAAAGATATTAGCTTTTTTAAAAAGAAAAAAATAATGCACCTGCATCATGTTTTTTCTTTTTCTTTTTACATAAAAGAGCTTGTCGTTTCTCTTGAGAAATTTCTTGATCTGTATTTAGCATGCTGTTAGCGCCTAGCTGTACTCGAGACTCCAAAGGATACGCTGTCCAGAGATGGTGAGGGGGCCTAACTGAAGTTAGCATCTCAATCTAATCCCAACCCATCAATACTTTTCTAACACCCTCCTCAATCTTGTTCCGGGACACAGGTAAATCATCCCCTTCATCGAGTAGTATTCTGTACACTTCCCATTCTCGATCGTGAATCATGTGTCTCCCTATCTCCACCTGAGAAAATAAAAGATAGCATAAAGTGTGAGATAATCTTGGATAGAATCATGCATGCACTCAAAGAAAGGAATAAGAATGGTACCGAGAAGATGCAGGTGTTTAGAGTCTTGAGAGCCAGAGTAATATCGTGGAAGACAAGAGGCCGGCCTCTACCAGACAGCTCAACCGGGTTTGCAACAAGCAGCTCAGTATCAGGGCCTCGACTAACCACAGCAAGTCTAACAGGACGCAGAAGCTCCATTCTCAGACGAGAACACAAGGCATTCTGTTTGTTGGGGTCAACTATCTTCTTGCCATCTGCTTGCATTAAGAACAAGTCCACCTCACAGTTTCCTTTTCGGTTCGCAAAGAAACGCCCATAAGAAATCTGAGATAAATTCATGTTTCACATATAAATATTATTGATAACCAATGGGAGACTCACCCGGAAAGATAAGCATTAGGGAACTGCCATTGCTCAATGAAACCCAGAACCTTTTTCTAAGAGTTCTGCACCAGGTTCCATGAGCAAAACTATGATGATTTTTTAGTTTAAATAAAGGCTATAATCATCGAGTACATATAAATTGTTCATAGTTCGAATAACTTGCCTGGATATGATAATCCTTTAGTGTTCTCATTATGTCATAAATGAGGCCCTTGTGATCGTTGCAGAGAATTTGAATGAGTGTGTGCGAAGGGCTGAGGGTGTTGTCCACCGTAACAGAGACAGGATTGGGAGCAAGAAAGCCACCTCGGTGTTTATTGGGAAGCTCCAAATTAAACATGTCTTCTGTGAATGCAGGAGGAAGAAATGATGAACCTTGAGAACATGCAGTAACTTTTGCCCCAGCTAATTCAATCTCACAACTAATCAACGCCTTCCCTAATACATTCTTCAGATGATGAATTGTTTCCTCCTGTCTCATTTTTGTGTGAAGAAGTTCCCTAATAACAAATAGTCAAATTCCATCAATAAGCAAGTGAAAAGAAAGACAACCATCAGATTCTCTCTCTCTCCAAACACACAAATCTATTCCTTATAAGTGCACATTCAGAGTGAGTAGCATTTTCACAGCTACCCAAGACAATTTCTGGACTCGAGGTTTTCTTTATCATAGATGAAATATTTTGTTGACTTTTTTTCTAATTTTCTAGTGGTAAACTTTCGATGCAATATTAAAAAAATATTCCAATTTAAGAACTTAAATTATTAGATAAAATCTTATTATATTATTATTTAATGGTTCTTAAATCTAGGATTATTCAACAAATTCCCTTTTATCCTTAAGTTATTCTCTCTTCAGCTGGGCTTTCATTTCGCTGTGGTTGGATAAGATTTGAGACTAGATTGAAAAATTATTAGAAAATGAGAGACTAAATTGAATGGTTATAGCAGTGATATAAGAAAATGAAAATGGTGGTAAAATGAGGAATAAGGTTCTTCCTTCCGAACAATAGCTCGCACAAAGGATTAGTTTAACATGACTTGATCAAGCACAGGCATGTGGCATTCAATGGTATTACTTAACCATCATTAAGTTATTATAAATCGAAGCAAAATTTATAAATTTATCAAAAGAAGACAAGTTTGAGGTGAAAACAGTTCTGTCTTCATACATTGTTAAGCCAGTGCTGGAATATCCAATGGTAGTCATTGGTCATCTCTTCTACATCTTTAACATCACTTGATTTACATGCGAAGCGTATGTCATTTATTACTTCTGAATGAAACGGGGGAGCAGGAGCATGCATGGTTGCTGGGATGAAGGAAGTCTTACAGTGTGGTTTTCATATTGCAATTAGCTTTGTTTTTCCTTGGTTAAAGCAACCATAAGAGCATATAATTAAAAATATTACACTATCAAAAGCAGAAATGGAATAAAGGGAAACAGAAATGTATGGCCATAGTTGAGTAAAGTTTCAGAGAATGACCAACCTATTATCGGTGATGAAAAAGAGGTCCAGCACTCTCCCGTCTGGAGCAGTGGACACCTTCACTCTTTTTATTGTCAGCTCCAGCTCCCATAGAACCTCAGTTACATCTAAAGATGAAAAAAAAATAGTTAGCAAAGATTAGTAAAAGGAAATTGTTCTGCGTGCTGTGATCCTATATTAAAACACATATAATGGGTAAGAATGCTCATTTGTAGAAGATAGGGGTTAAAGGAATAAACATAATTACAGCAATGCCATTGAGGAGGTCATTTTCCATTTTAAGGAAAAT
Organism: Salix purpurea; assembly: GCA_027405865.1. NCBI lineage: Eukaryota > Viridiplantae > Streptophyta > Magnoliopsida > Malpighiales > Salicaceae > Salix > Salix purpurea. The sequence continues at coordinate 1,435,209 of JAOWLH010000012.1, forward strand.
TATGAGAAACATCACTACTTTCCTATATTTCCAATAGCAAAAAAAATTCCGGCCTAAGGGATTCATTAAACCATTCCCTTTTCATCCAATTCAATGTCATCCTATCAAAACAGAGTAATTAAGTAGTGAATCTCGATGCTTCCTGGTGTCAACCATGCATAAATATAGAGAAACAATATACTTCATATAGCAACTCCTCCCAAGTTCTCAAAAGATTTCAGCAGGCATGCATTTTTAGAGATAATATACTCATGGAGCAAAAATCCCAAGTAGGCAGAACCGATTTAAAAGGTGGCACAATTTCTCCAGGATGGAATTTCAGATTACCATGTAAAAGTCCTTCACGGTCATAAGAGCACCAGAACTTCAACAGAAATACATCCGGCGGCTTTGGCTGTTGGTTCTCAGGCTTGTAGTAGTCAAATTCTGAGGTTGAAAAATATGACGGGCACACCTCTAATAGCCGCATCTTCAGCAAATTCCACCTTGTGTTAGGCTTCCCCACCACCCAGAACACTAAATAGCACCACTTCCCGTCCGTTTGTGCATCTTCACCATACAAAATCAATTCAGAACTAATCGAGTACAGATCCGGAAAAATTAAGGAAAAACTGTACAAATAATAAAACTCCAGGAGCAATCTCATGTTTCATTAACTATCTCAAATAATTATATGAAATTCGAGAAATAGTAAGGAAAAAGCAGTTAGATGCATGTATAGTTTACCATGAACCTTATCTTTGATATCCAACAAAACATCAACAACCTAAATATGTACATTTTGTGTTTCAGCATGATAGAAAATGTAAGATTAACTACCTACGTTTTCAACTGCAAATCCCATCTACCTCCTTCAAAGCAGAGATAAAGGCAGGGTGCAAACAAGAATTATATTATTTCCCTTTTATTTAGTTCTCCTTCAGATATTCAATCAAAACACCAAATTGATGATTCAGCTACAGCAAAATTACAAAAATATAAGCATCGTTATTTATTTTCTCAATGATAAAATTTGATCCCATCAGAAAAATAAATCCCGCCAATAAAATCCAGAAGAAAAAAACACCCAGCAATTTTTTCCCTGCAAATCACAGTCCACAGCTAAAGTAACTCAAAATTAATGATTTCAAAGATATTAAAAAAAAAACACTTACCTTCTCTACAAATGCTTAATCCAAAAAGCAAGATAACCCTGCACAGATCACAACCAAGTCCAGTTTTATCAGGACAATTCACCGTAATCACAGTCAACTCTCCAGGCTTCTCCGCTTGACTTATAACAACAACATCTTCGTGCGGAACCCCCATTATCGCTACTCCTCTCTCTCTCTCTCTCTCTCTCTCTCTGCCTTCAAGGAGAAAAAAGCAAGATTAAACAAGAAGGGTTGCTTTTGTTTTTGCTTTGTTTACATTTTGAAGTTTCCCTCTTCCTTTTCGGAGTTTGTTTCTAGCTACTGTGTTTTTTCAGGATTTGATGGGGACTTTTACGACTCGAAAAAGCTAGCAGAAACCAGAGTACTTACACATCAAAAGAACTGGTGGTGGGAATAGGTTTTTTCTGCCACTCTTTTTTAACTCACTTGGACTGTCTTTGCTTTCTTTTCATAGGGTTTCAATTTCTCGCCCCTTTTCGTTGCCTTGTTAGAGCAAGTCCAATGGTAGAAGGCATTTTTAAGAGGCAAAAGATAGAAATGACTCTTTGAATAGTGTATAAATGGCTCTTGAGTTGATGTGGTCTTCAATGGTAAGAGTCATTTTTAAAAGCCATTTTTTTAAACTTATTTTAAATAAAATTCAATTATTTTGTATATAGTGTAATTATACAATTAATATGAGTAAGTTATATAATTAAATAACTTTTTTTGAGAAACCCGCTAACAATAAAAAAAATTTTAAAAAAATAAATTTAATTATAATTAAAAGATCCAGAATATTTGAAATTTGAGTTGTATGAACATTAGGATCACTTTGTTGAGAAACAATCTGTTCAGACTCACTTATAACATTGTGTTAATTAAGCTAATTGATCAAAAAATTCATAATTTTTGAATTTCGCATAATTATTTTTTTACTAAATATTATTATTAATTACCCTTTTTTCCCTAAATATTATTATTAATTACCTCCACAACAATTCTAAAAACTAAATTTACACAGCTCTTAAATCTAACTGTAAATTTAAAACATGTAATTGAAATTAATTGATTTTACTTATTGTCTTTGAATGTTAGAAAAACTTAAAAAATCAAAATGAATATATTAAAATACATTAGTTCAAACATAATTAATTAAAATACATTCCATTGCAAATAATTCAATCAAATTAATTACAAATTAATACCTTTATTTTTTATGCTAATAATTATAATAATAATAATGATTATTATTATTATTATTATTATTAATGATAATAATTATTATAATTAATATAAAACCCACCCCCCCGTTCCCCTTCATTTATCACTCTCAAAAACCCTAATCTTATCTTACTTTTCTCTCCCTTTATTTTGCGCCGCCAGCCAGCCAAATCCATCCCTCACCCACATCATTTTTTCTCAACAACCATTTGTCCGTCCGTTCGTCCAAAAATACTCCTCGTCCTTCCTTCCATTACTCCACTCTATCTTCCTTCAATTACTCAATATTTTTTCTTCAAAATCACAATAAAAGAGGAAGAAGATGGCAATGCGGGAGCTTGTAACGGGAGGATCAACTGGTGCGATGGGCAATGGGTTTGTTTTTACTCAGTATTTTTTATGCTAATTTTCTGTGTTTTTTCTTGTTCGGACTGGCTGGAAAATGTACTATGTTTTTTCAATTGTTTCAGTTGTGAATTCATTGTGTTGTTGCGTTTGCTGTACAGTAATTGTTCTTGCAATTTTTCAATTAATTGGTTTGTTGTGGGTATGTTGGTTTGCTGTGTTGATTTTGCTTGTGCTTGGCTGTGTTGATTTTGCTTGTGCTTGTTCAGAGCAGTTTTTATTGTTAAAATGCCAACGGTCACAACCCAACGGTCATATTTGGGTTTTGGCTCCCCGACCAAAACCTGTGGGGATGGCTCCCGAAAATAGAAGAGGCATTTTGCCTCTTCATTTACCTCTCCCCGTTGGAGTGATAAATTGAACAAAAAAAACTAAATTTTGCCTTTGCCTGCTGGGATGCCTCTCCTGTTGGACTTGCCCTTATGCGTTGAATAGATCGATATTATCGGTTATTTATTATTATATTTTAAAGTAATTTTTATTTTTTATTTTAAAATAATTTTTTATTGTTTTTAAGATTATTTTTATATACTAATATCAAATTTATTTTTTAAAAAATAAAAAAATATTATTTTAATATATTTTTAAACAAAAATAATTTTTAAAAATAATTTTAACCAAACTCTCCAAATTTTTAATCCTTGTACTTATACTTTCACATTTTTCAATAATAATTATAATTTTTTGAAGGTTTTATTGTAGCTCCAAACTATGAATAACGATAAATTAACTAGGTATGTATTTATTGTTTTTCTCCTAAGTTCAAGTGAATATGATTATATTCAACGAAAGTTGAGAAAGTATTATCTAATATTCATCAATAAAGATTAACCAGTGTTCATTTTTGTTATGATATTTTATTTTTATTTTGATGTTAACCTGATGTAGCTGTATATATGATACTATTTTACAAAAATATTAATTTTACAGGGGATTATTTGGTGCTTCTTGTTCATCACTTTAAACCATGAGATTTTGCAATTAAATTTGTTGTTTGTAGACTAATTGATGAAAATATTTATTGGAGTGAGAGTTGGATATTTCTGAACATTGGATACTAAAAAAGAATTAATCCTCTTTTTTTTTCATGTTATTCGTTGCTGCATTGGATTGATTTATGATGTGTCTGATACTGCATTTCAAAAGTAATTTTGAAAAAAAATAAGATTTTTTACTTTAAATTATTTTTAGATTATCTTATTGTGTTGATGTCAAAATTATTTTTTTAAAAAAATATATTATTTTAATATATTTATAAAAAAAATCACTTTAAAAACACAATTTCAATCATACTCTCAAACAATCATTTAATCAGGACAACATACATGGATGAGAGACATTGATTGGATATATCCTCGTTCGATTTAATGAGAACTTCATGTGTTAGAGATTTGTTATGTTTGTAATATAAGAGTAGTTGAAAAGCCTTTCTATAAGAAAATATTATTTTAATATTTTTTAGATGAATTAAATAGATTTATATAAAAAACAAAAAATATTATTTTAATATATATTTTTTAAAAAAATATTTTTCAGACTAGTCGATGACATGTGAGTATTTGAAAAAAATCAAGACTATTAGTAATTAAGGAGTTAATTTAATTAGTATTGCCTTGAAAATGAAGTATAGAGAAGGTTCATCCAAAATCTTTTTCAAATCCAGTCAGGAGTATTTCATTAATTTTTGAAGGAAATGCACGGCCCTGATTTACCCATGGCGCATTCCTTTTAAGTTTTATTTGCAAAGTATTCGAAGAAATCTTTACAGGATCATTTAGAGATATTTAATTTAATTCACTGTTTTCTTGATGAAAACTCAACCCACCATGCCAGCTTAGTGTTTATTTAGAGTTTCGTTTCAAAAATATTTTTGAATAGCTGTTTAAATGAATAGAAAATATCATTTATGTGTGTGTGTGTGTGTGTGTATTTTACCAGTTTTAATGCTTATTCCCGGATAAATTTACATGCAACTAAAATAGACATTATAATGGTCGAATTTTAAACTCCTAAATGTAAAATTAACTGTAGTCAAATTTTAAATATATCATTTGTATAAAAACTAATTATTTGTAAGAAAATATTTATCTCTTTATCAAGTTATATTAACGACAAAAAATATTAAGAAAGCAAACATAATATCAAGAAATGAGTTTTTGGTGTTGTGATATATGAAAAGTATTTTTTTATTTTGAATATTTGTTATTTTAATTTTAATATCAACACATCAAAATTATTAAAAATATATTTTTTTAAAAAAAACACATTTTAAGAATACACATATAAATTGTAATTCCAAACACTCACTTACAATCAAAACCAAACCACCAGTAGCAAATTAAATTTTATAGTCTATTTGTTTCTATGTTTTAAAAATAATTTTTATTTAATTTTTTCTTTGTTTTGAAATAAATTTTTTATGTTTTTATAATATTTTAATACGCTGGTATTAAATGTAAATTATAAGTATAAAATGTAAATTATAAAAAATTAAAAATATATATTATTTTAATATAAGATCACTCTAACCAATAATACTCAAATCTTAATTAGCAAGCTTTGTATCTTGATTAAGTTTCTTTGCAGGAGTCGGCTGGTTCACGTAAGGTATGGCCCGGCCGGTTCCTGGCCTTATCTCCTTTGAAACTAAAGTGAATATTTCACTCAGATTTCAAAACTTCGTTACATTCTCGTTTCCGAGGAATCTGGAAAACGATATTTACAATCAAGAAACGAATCGTGTCACGATATATTTGGTGGATATTTGATCACCTACCAGGCTACCACCCAACTGTTTTCTCACCCAACATGGTTCCTGCCACGTGGATGCTTTAGTCTACGCACGTGCTCGATTAAAATACCCTGTCAACTGACCACATTTTGCTAGGTAATGGATTAACCAATCCAATAGACACATGTCACCCTGTGTTTGATTTCGAGGCAAAATAAAGCAAAGCCTCTACGGTCAACCTATGGGGTTTGATCTGGTCCTCGGCTACTAGTAATTGATTCAGTGCGACCCTTATTCCTATTTCTATTTTCTTAAAGAGGTTGAGCTGGGTATTTAAAATATATATATATGAATGACTTTTGCGTTGAATTCAATTAATGGAATAATTATTTATTTAAAGGCATTTAAATTGCTGGATAGGCGGGGGAACACAGCAAAAGATGGGGAGAAAGATGCCATTGACCAAATTTTGATTTTTTTTTTATAACTTATTATTTGTAATGATTTAATTCAAACGGAATACGGGCTGTTTGGGAGAACGGTTATGGTTGTTTTTTAAAATATTTTTTATTTAAAAATACAACAAAATGATATATTTTTTATTTTTTTAAAATTATTTTTAATATCAACTCAACAAAATGATTTAAAAATACTAAAAAAATCATTTAAAATAAAATATAAAAAAACAAAATTTTAAAAAACGACAATACAACCACTCTCCCAAATACCTTCTACCTGAATAATAGTGAATTGCGCAGTATCACAGCTTGAAAAGCCATTTTGACTGATTTGCCATGTTTTTATTTTATTATCGACCATGGCGGAACAAAGTCCAAAACACGCAGTGAAATTGCTAGCTGTAATGGCATTTTCAAGTTGTTGACTATCTTTTAATTCGTTCTTTAAAGTCAAAGTTAAAAGTAATTTCCATCATTGTATACTATATTTTTCATATTTCATTATGATCTCAACAATATTTTCCTATTAGCTAATGGCTCTAATACATTGTATTTTTTTATGATATTAAAACAAATTCAAGTAGTTCATAGCAAAATTTATGTGCTGATAATTAATTATTTTTTTATTTTAGTAATTTAATTAATTACTCATGGTCAAGATGACCGGTGGTCAGTATCTTGTTTATGGCAAGAATAGTTGCCTCTTAAAAAAAATCTCATTTGATTATTTTAAAAAAATTAAATAAATATGTTTTATATGAGCAACACAGTGCGGGATCTTCCATCAAATTGAGACTATTAGAATTAAGATCAGGTACATTATGCATTGCATGAGAACATGAATTTTCAAATATTTAAAAAGTTTTTTAGATTAATTACATTGGGTTGATAAATTTCAAAAGATAACAACAACAATAAATGCGTGTTTGCTTACATATTTCAAGGAGCATGAACTTGCATGCATAATTTATATTCATATTTGTAAGATTTGATTTACTACAGCATTGAGTCAATTTATAAGTCACTAAATTAATAAAAAAATAACATTGTGTCAATATTTCTTTTTTAAAAAAGAAAAAACTACATCAATTTAAATAAAAAAATAATTGAAATTAATCTAGTTAAGTATCATCAAAATCAAAATCTAACCAAATTAACAACATCGCTCATTGACCACTCAAACCACCCATTTTGACTGGTCAATGTTCAAGATGGTTTAAAAGAAAACCTAGTCCGGACACGTTTGTAGACAAACATATCTTGAATCGATCTATAAACCAGGCTAGATGTAATAATCACGTCCATGTCATTTTCGTCGCAAGCTAATAAACTATAAAATACTACGAGTCGGCGAAATAAAATTGTTACTGATAATTTTCAAATTAAAATATTTATTTTTCTTATAATCTAGATTTGAATCTTATAATTATTGTTAATATAATAGTTATTAAAAATCTATATAATTATTAATTTTAGAACTTGTAAGATTAATCAAGTTAGGAATAAATGGGCCGAATATTTATATTAATAAAAAAATTTATTAATGATTGTTTCATGACAAGAAAAAACATTACTTCTTGTAATTTCATGGCAAAACCACATGATCTTAACTTTCTGAAACCAAACCAACCGACATCTGCAAGGGAATCTTGCCATCACCAGATTTCCACATACGCTTTTGTCTTCGAGCCTCGTTTTAGTATTATAAAATAATGACTAGTAATAATAAAAAAGTATTCATAGAAAAAAGAGGATAAAATTAAACTAGTCTAGAAGGTGCTACTTCCAGCGGGAGACAATCGGACAGCCCTATTTTTTTATTTTATTTTTAATGTCAGCTTAAGAGAGAGAGAGTAGGTGGTTGCTTTGGTATAAATATAAGCCGAGCCCATGAGTTGGACTTTTGGATAATGGCTTCCTCATCAAGAAAAGAAATCACACTCTACCAGTCAACGTCGGCAATACTATATTTCTCGCAAAGAATGGGGCGGTTCTCCTTGACCACGGCAGGTTTCTTGCCAGAGAGGCAAGAATAGCTCCACTCCAACAAGTTGCTGATAAAAGCATCTCACTGTGCCAGTTTATGATGTGTTTCAAAACAATATTTTTAAATTATTTTTATATATTAATATTTTTTTACCTTGTGTTTTTTCCTGGATTATTTTAAATTTCAATCTTGAAATTAGTAAATTTCAACCTTTGACCTCTCCTAGAATTGCCTTTTTAATTTGTCCCTCCAAACCTAATATACTGGATCCGCCCTGTTATGGGATTTCTTTTATGACAATATAAATTAAAATCAAATTTTGAATGATAAATATGAGAATATCCTAAATCTATTAACAATTAAAGCCAATAGCATGAGGATATCCTAAATTTTAGAGATCATGAAATAATGATTAGAGCCACAATTTATATTCAAACGAGCCCAGAAGGAGCTACTCGAGAGTTGAGGCGGCGAGGGGGATATCATAAAAGGTAATAAAAATTAAAAATCACAGTCTACCAGTCAACATCGGCATATTATTTTTCTTTGCCAGAATGGGATGGCCCTCTTTGACCATTGCAGGTTTTCACACCAAGAAGTTGCTAATTTGTAGCCTCATAGAAAATGAAATATTTATATAGTAAGACGGTCAAATAACAAGACGTAATGATTATTTAACTCCTTAACCAGCTTAGAAAATAAAATAAAATAAAAATAAAATTCTCATGAATCCTTACTTTCAGCGTTTACTGTTTATGTTTTACTGGATAAGAGGAATAAGTGTGGTTGCGGTTGTTTTTGAAAATACTTTTTGTTTAAAAATACATCAAAATGATATATTTTTTATTTTTTAAAAATCTTTTTTGACATTAGCACATCAAAATAATCTAAAAACACACAAAAAAATCATTTATAATACATTTTTTTTCTTCAAAATTTGGTCAAACGACGGTTCAACCGCTTAGCCAAACAGGCATTAAGAAAGAACCCTTCCTTTTTTCTTTTTATTAATATGGTTTTGCAATACAGTCTACATGCATTTTAACTAGTAATTTTTAAAATTTATAAAAAAAATTAACTAGTAATTTTTAGACAGCAAACCGCAGACCCGAGTAGTTAAACTGTTAAGGTGAAGGGTATCTTGGATAGGACACACAAGCCTATTTGGGAGGACGGTTGCGATTGTGGTTGCGGTTATTTTTGAAAGTGCTTTTTATTTAAAAATATATCAAAATAATATATATTTTTTTATTTTTTAAAAATTATTTTTGACATCAGCACATCAAAATGATTTAAAAACATCAAAATAATTTAAAAACATAAAAAAAAATTCATTTTAAATGAAATAAAAAAGGCGGTACAACCGTCTCCCAAACAGCCTTATCTACGCAAAATTTGGCTGAAAATACCTCTACTTTTGATTTCTCTCTCTCTCTAAAACTCTATATGCCTCCAGCTCCTCCTAATCTGCAACCAGTTGAATCTACAGAGATGAGGAACTAAATAAAGCCCTTCTTTATTGATGGATCAAGTCAGAAGGCTGAATTTGCCTGCAGCCCATAATACTGGGGCAACCAGCTTTGATAAAAGAATTATGGATTGACGATCTATTCCAAAATGCCTGGGCTTTTTTTTCCTTCCAAGTATATTGCGATATTGACACCTGCCCAGTTTTTCAACTGGCCTAAATCTTATCCCAGTTTTTTGAACTAGTTTTTCCTGATCTATAAGATTTCTTTACTCCATCCCTACACAGGATTCACTGGATCCCACCTGGCTCGATCTTCCATTTCGACTGTTTATAATTGCTTTTCAAAAATATTATTTTAAAAAATATTTTTATTTATTTATTTTATATTAATATTTTCTAATATTTTTATATCATTTTCATATGTTAAGATCAAAAATAATTTTAAAAAAATATAATTCTATACTTTTTTAAACGAAAAACATTTTAAAAAATAACATCAATGATACTCTCAAACACTTATAGCATTAAAAGACAAGCTCGTGTTAGACTTTTGTTGTCAGATTTTTTTTTTAATTAGTTTTTTTTAAGTGTTTTAAAATTATTTTGAAATATTTATAAAAAAGAAATATTTTTAAAAATAATTGCTACTACCATACTAAATAAACTATTAATTAACATGAATTGCTGTATTGACATGTTATTAAATTAACATGCATTAATATTTCATTAAATTAAATAATAATATTATTATTTTTTAAAATCACTTGACATTGAACAATTATTATTACATAATTCAGATGGAATTCCCGAGTCACAGTGAAACAACATATAAAACCAAATTTAACAGGGATCCTTAAATGTTGGTGCACTTGTCTGAGATAAGCTCTCACTCGGCACCTCCAAAGTTCAGCGACCACTCAAGAAATTGACACGCACCATTACGTGTCTTCCATCGAATACACACCTTTGCATGCAACAACGTTTTCACTTAATTCCTCAAACACCCTTGCTCCTTTTCCATAATATCCATCAAAGCCAGAATAAATTCTCCACCTTATTTAGAAAGTACCATCCTATGGATCAAGTCATAAATACAAAAATGGGTTTTTTTATTCAAGTATTGATATAATCTGATATAGTTAATATTAAATTATAAAGAACTAACTGTGATTTTTTTAAAAATAGATTATCTAAAAATTATTTTATATATATCAAATTATAAAAACATGATGAAATTTATTGTTTAAAAAATCTATAAACCTTATATAATTAATCTTAAATTGCAAATAATTAGTTATACGAATTCACATTCATTAATTGTAACAATGCATCTGAAAGTAGATTACTTTAGATGTTATTGCTTATCATTATTATCATTATCTACTCATATATATTTTTAAAGAGCGTGATATGATATAAAAATATTTATAATAAACATAGCAGATCTCAAATTTTAATCAATATGTGTATCTTTTATAAAAAATTAGAACAACTAAAATTTTACTTGTCCACAAACAAACTTTACATATATTTACTTGCATCCCAAAAAAATTATCTCTCGTATATATCATTTGATTGATTTCATTTCTCTGTAGAAGGATAAAACAGTAATTAGATTAGCCACTCCTAGAAAGCGGAAAAAGAAACGTCAAATATTCTTGCATTGCCATTTCTCTTACACCAGAGCTCTCCAAGAACAAGCAAATCAAGAAATCAACAAGATATGATCCATAAAACCCCAGCTCTAACATGCACTGCAATCCTTGCAGGACTCCTAATCTTTACATCAATAACAGTTTCTGTAACTGATCTCTATGACAACCCACAGGACCCAACAATCCTCCAAGTCACAGACAATCCTACCCTTGACAACAGGAAGTTCATGAAAAATGGTCTTAACCTTCTGGGAACTGAAGAGAAGTTCAAGATGTTTATAAAAAAGCACAAAAAAGAATATAAAACTAGAGAAGAGTACGTGCACCGCTTTGGGATCTTCGGCAAGAACTTGATCAGAGCTGTTGAGCACCAGGCACTGGACCCCACTGCAATTCATGGGGTCACTCCGTTTATGGACTTGACCGAGGAGGAATTTGAGAGAATTTATACTGGTGTTTTGGGTGGTGGTACTGTACCAGTGGAGAAAGCTTCTGCTTCTTTTATGGATGCAAGTGGTTTGCCTGGTAATTTTGATTGGAGAGAGAAAGGAGCTGTCACTGATGTCAAGATGCAGGTACATTTTCTACTAGATTTGAGGGCTAATTTTCTTAGTTTTATTAAGCAGCGCTGTAGAGGGCTGGAGAGATGTGCAAATTCATAGTTTCTACATTTGTTTATGTGCTTATGGGTCTAATGCAGGGTTCTTGTGGATCATGCTGGGCGTTTAGTGCCACTGGATCTGTTGAAGGAGCAAATTTTATTGCAACAGGGAAGCTTCTCAATCTCAGTGAACAACAGCTTGTTGATTGTGACAGGGTGGTTAGTTTCCGATTCGCCCTTTCAATCTCTTATTCTGATCAACTAGATACCATCACAGCTAGCACCAATAATCTTGGACTCCATACACCACCTCAATTTGAAGAAGCTCACATAAATCAAGGCCTGAAAGCTCTGTCATAAATGTTTGGTTATTTCCTTGGATTTTTGTGCAGTGTGACAAGACAGACAAGGCTTCATGCGACGATGGTTGTGGTGGAGGACTCATGACCAATGCCTACAGGTATTTGATTGAGGCAGGGGGGTTACAGGAGGAGAGTTCATACCCTTATGCAGGCAAAAGGGGTGAATGCAAGTTTGATCCAGAGAAAATAGCTGTAAGAGTTGCTAATTTCACCAAAATCGCTGTTGACGAGAGCCAAATTGCGGCAAATTTAGTCCACCATGGACCTCTTGCAAGTGAGTTGACCTTCTATCATGAACAGTAGCACATATGGATACAAATGATTTCGTCTGCCATTGCATTATATCATCGGTTGCGATATTACAAAGTATTTTGTCATTTGTTTGTCGTAGTCAGCGATAGCCGATACTGACAAACATTTTATCTGGGAAATTGCAGTCGGACTGAACGCAATATTCATGCAAACTTATATCGGGGGAGTCTCGTGCCCACTTATTTGCGGCAAGAAATGGCTCAACCATGGCGTTCTGCTTGTCGGGTACGGTGCAAGAGGGTACTCCATTCTTAGGTTTGGCTACAAGCCGTATTGGATCATCAAGAACTCATGGGGAAAGCACTGGGGAGAGAAGGGATATTACCGGCTTTGCAGGGGACATGGCACGTGTGGCATGAACCAGATGGTCTCTGCGGTGGTAACCAAGGTTGCCTAACTATACCCATGCAAGCCGAACCAAAGGGACGAAGAATAAGAAGAATAAAGATTAAACCTGGTCTGTTAAATCTAGTTAAAGTCTAGCTAGCTGTTTGTTATTTTGTTTCTTAAAAAGGATAGCCATGAGTGTAAACAGGTTATGAATTATGCACTCCGTAATCAAAATACTATATATGTTCTGCATTTTGGTTTCCTCACCAAGCTTGAGTATTTTTTTGGACCTGCCAAGAAACTGCTGAAAAATATATTATTTCATTTCATAAATGCAGAGCAAAGGTAGAGTTTGGATTAAAAAAATCCTTTGTCCAAGCAATTGCCAATATTTTTCAGTGAACGTGATCCTGTCAATTTGGTGAAAAATCCCTTTTTTTTTAACTAAAACAATTTAATGCTAGTTACTTGTCAAATATAAATTGTACGAAAAGCTTGGAAGTCAGGTATGCAATGGAAAAAAGTCTTTCACACCGATGAAATTATGCCGGACGGAAAAACTTGCAAGGAGACATTCCAAAGAGAAGGGCAATTGAAAAGATTGAAGCACTTTTCATCTGGCAAAAATAAGCTGAGCGGTACAATCCCTACCTCCATATACAATCTTTCATCCCTTACTCATTTCTCTGTGGCAGGAAACCAACTTCATGGGAGTCTTCCTCGTGGCTTGGGGCTTAACTCTTCCAAACCTTGAAAGTTTTATAATTCGCACCAATCAATATAGTGGACTGATTCCAGTAACGATCTCCAATGTTTCTAGTCTTTCTCTTCTTGATCTTGGACTCCACAGCTTCACTGGGTAAGTGCCTACTTTAGCAGGGCTTCATAATCTATGGTTGCTGATTTCAATGATCTCGGAAATGTTGAGGATAACGATCTGAGTTTTTTCTATCCCCTGGCATACAACACCAGTTTGGAGGTGTTCAGCGGGAATGATAACTATTTAGGCGGTGCGCTGCCGGAAATAGTTAGCAACTTTTTCAACAAAGCTTAGATTCATGACATTCGATACCATTCCCAAGTTCCGATTGCAGGCTTTAAGCTTTGAGTGGAACAAACTGACTGGCATCATACCAAGTTCCACTGGTAAGTGATAAAAAATTAGGTGCTCTGGCTCTTTGTGGTGATAAAATTGCTGGGAATATCCCGTCTTCGCACAGCATCCCATCAAGTCTAGGAAATTGCACTAATTCGTTGAAATTGGATCTCTCTCAAAACAATTTTACAGTGTACCTTTCGTGCCAGTGAGTTTAAACCTCAAAACAAGATTACTATTATTTTGAATACTTCACGAAATTAAAGATCCAAGCCAAAAACCGAAGTTTATATTACCTTTGTTTACGGCAATCTCGCTACTATTTTAATGTTAGTTTGTTCCTCATTCTTTGTTTTCTTATCAAAATATATTTTATTTATTTTTTTATTTTTGAAAATTTATTTTTAACATTAAAATAATTTTAAAATATTTTTTAATAAAAACACACGGTTAAAAACAAACACAATATATAGAGACAGCCTTCCCAAGAACGCACAATACCTTCTCCCCCCCTCTTGCATGGCCCTAATGGTGGACTGATCGTCAAGATTATCTCCCCTTCACTTGACACGTTAACAGTTCAGCTTTAAAGTAAGTCACTCTCTTGCTTTGTTGTTTCCTTTCAAGGCTTTCCTTTTTCTTCCTGCTTTCGTTTTGCTGCTAGTGACTCTTGGTTTATGATGAAGTCAAGTCTGTGGCTTGATTTTGCTTTCTAAATTTCTATTTGGCACCAAAAATAGGAAATGCAATGGACCAGAGGAGCTTAAGTTTATTCTGATTTCTTGGCTGCGAATACTTTCAGCTTTTTTCACCATTATGAACTACTCCCTGACAGCCACTTCCTTTTATTTGCGCACTTGATATCGGGAAGTCACCCTTCACCGCATGGCCTATAAAAGTCTTGTGTCTTAAAACATCAGATGCGCATGCACCAGATTTGGCTTTGGCCCCCCTCATCACATCAGATTTGGGATAATGAATTCTAGATGTTTGTGTAAATGACCAAATGAAAAGAGAGATGCATCTATCTTAAATCCTAGCTTATGTTTCTTTCTTTACCTTTTTTTCACCTTATATCGAGCTTTCTCTTTAACTCTATTTATTACAGGTCGAAGAGAGCTCTACTAAGTTGATGGATCGGGAAGGAAGGATGGTGTGTCTAAAGGACATAGCACCTGCAGCTGAAAACAACATCAACACACAGTTCATAGTTTTGGACAAAGGCAGAACTATATTGGAAGGGCGGGACAAGACCTGCTTGGCTCTCGTGGCTGACGATACTGCCTCGGTTCATTTCCAATTCTGGGGTGATGAGTGCGATGGATTCGAGCCAGGTGACACAATCCGTTTGGCTAATGGCATCTTTTCTTACAGCAGGAACACCAATCTTGTTTTGAGTTTAAACTTTATGATTATTAATATAAAAACCCATAGAGTTTTATTCATTAATTTTAGTTCTATTAAAACTTATTTTAAATATTAATACATTAAATTTTTTGAAAAGCAATTCGCGGCATAGTGGTGCCAACTACGAAGTTGGTTCATGATCATAAATTGTGAGTTCGTGCAATAATTTCTCCTTTATTA
This sequence comes from Salix purpurea, assembly GCA_027405865.1. Classification (NCBI taxonomy): domain Eukaryota; kingdom Viridiplantae; phylum Streptophyta; class Magnoliopsida; order Malpighiales; family Salicaceae; genus Salix; species Salix purpurea. Next base: position 1,450,561 of record JAOWLH010000012.1, read on the forward strand.
CTATTATTTTTTTGACTCGTGCAATATTTTCTCCTTTATTACTATTATTTTTTTGACTTGTGCAATAATTTCTCCTTTATTACTATTATTTTTTTGACTCGTGCAATTCTCTTACTCAGTTTTCTAATTTATATTCTTACACGTGGCACTATACATCACCTGTCACAAGTCACAAGACAATTAGCGTGCACCTCTTTAGTTGACTCCTAAGTTGACTTTGAATATTGGTAATCGAACAGTGTTTTCTGTCTGAACAAATTCTTTTCCTATACACTTGGATCGATAGAGGAGCTCTGACAACCAAGCATGAGTTCATACATGTTTTGGCTTCTTTTCCTGCAAATAATGCAAACGATCTCTTCTTCCTTCTCATTATCTGGAGGAGGAACAGATAAACTCTCCCTGTTAGCAGTTAAGGCTCAAATCATTGGTGATCCCCTCGGTGCACTCAGCTCGTGGAATGAATCCTTGCATTTCTGTGAGTGGTCAGGCGTTACGTGTGGACGCCGGCATCAGAGAGCTGTAGAACTTGACCTCCACTCTTGCAAGCTGGCGGGTTCCCTCTCTCCTCACATCGGCAACCTGAGTTTTCTCAGGATTCTAGATCTGAGCAACAACAGCTTCAGCCAAAATATTCCACAAGAGTTGGGTCGTTTGTTTCGTCTACTTCAGTTGAACCTCGAAAACAACACATTCACCGGTGAAATCCCTGCCAATATCTCGCATTGCTCTAATCTTCAGTTGATTGATTTACAGGGAAACGACTTGATTGGCAAAATTCCTGTAGAACTTGGGTCGTTATTAAATCTGCAAGCATGTCTTTTAGCAGCTAATCATCTGGTTGGTGAGATACCACTTTCTTTTGAAAATCTCTCATCTGTTGAGATTATTCGTGTGGGGGGTAATCATTTGCAAGGAAGCCTTCCCTATGGTATCGGGAAATTGAAAAGGTTAAAAAAATTGTCTGTTGCTATAAATAATCTGAGCGGCACAATTCCTCAGTCCATGTACAATCTCTCTTCTCTTACTCTTTTCTCTGTGGCGATTAACCAATTTCATGGGAGTCTTCCTTCTGACCTTGGCCAAAAGCTTCCAAGCCTTGAAGTGCTTGTATTCTATGCCAACAAATTCAACGGACCGATACCAGTAACGATCTTCAATGCCTCAACTCTTTCTGTTATTGATCTCGGAAACAACAGCTTTACTGGGAAATTGCCCCCTTTTCCAAACCTGCCTAATCTACAGTATCTTTCTGTTGATTCCAATGATCTTGGAAATGGGGAGGAAGATGATCTCATCTTTCTCCATAGCCTTGCAAACTGCACCAATTTGGAAGTATTGGGTATGAGTGGTAACAATTTAGGAGGAATGTTTCCAGAAATAATCAGCAACTTCTCATCAAAGTTCACAGAATTGTACATGGGAGGAAATCAAGTGCGGGGAAGCATTCCAGTTGATATTGGAAACCTCATCAGCCTGGATAGTTTGACGTTGGAAGCAAATCAATTGACTGGCGTTATACCGACTTCCATTGGTAAATTGAAAAATTTGCACCGTCTAGCTCTCATGGAAAACAAAATCTCTGGAAATATCCCTTCATCTTTGGGCAATGTTACTTCATTGGTCGATCTTTATTTATCTGAGAATAATTTGCAAGGAAACATCCCATCAAATCTTGCAAACTGCCAGAATTTGATACATTTAGAGCTTGATCATAACAATTTGAGCGGTCCATTAACCAAAGAAGTAATTGGCATTGCTTCTCTATCCGTGAGTTTAGACCTGTCTCATAATCAGCTGATAGGTCCCCTTCCCTCTGAAGTGGGCAGGTTAGTGAACCTAGGATATCTAGATGTTTCACATAACAGGTTATCAGGTGAGATTCCAGGAAGTCTTGGAAGCTGCATTATGCTAGAATATCTGCATTTGGAGGGGAACTTCTTCCAAGGGTCTATTCCGGAGCTTTTGAGTTCTTTGAGAGCACTTCAATATCTTAATCTCTCTTACAACAACTTGACAGGCCAAATTCCAAGATTTTTTGAAGACTTCCAGTTGTTGCAGCATTTGGATCTTTCTTTTAATCACCTTGAAGGTGAGATGCCTACACAAAGAGTTTTCGGGAATGCAAGCGCAGTCTCAGTTTTGGGAAACGATCAGCTTTGTGGTGGAATATCTCAGTTGAATTTGTCCAGATGCACGTCCAATGAGTCGAGAAAGCCAAAATTTTCTACCAAGTTGAAGCTGGTAATTTCAATTCCATGTGGCTTTATCATTGCACTCTTTCTGATCTCTTCTCTACTTATCTATTCCTGGAGAAAAGCAAAAGGTCAGCCTGCTTCTGGAGCTTCATGGGAGGTCTCATTTCGGAGAGTGACTTATGAAGAACTCTATCGTGCAACTGCTGGCTTTTCCCCATCCAATTTGATTGGTCGAGGTAGTTTTGGTTCTGTGTACAAAGCAATCCTGGAACCTGATGGAATGATTGTCGCAGTGAAAGTATTCAACCTGCTACGTAAAGGAGCTTCCAAAAGCTATATGGCAGAGTGTGCAGCGTTGATAAACATCAGGCACCGAAACCTTGTCAAAATTTTAACTGCATGTTCTAGCCTTGATTTTCAAGGCAATGATTTTAAAGCTCTGGTTTATGAATTCTTGGTCAGTGGGAGCCTGGAAGAGTGGCTGCATGCAGTACATACATCAGATGAGAACCGCGAGCAAGGAAATCTGAATCTGATTCAGAGGTTAAACATTGCAATTGATGTAGCTAGTGCCCTTGATTATTTGCACTGCCACTGTCAAATGGCTGTTGTTCACTGTGATTTGAAGCCTAGCAATGTTCTTCTTGATGGTGATATGACTGCTCATGTTGGAGACTTTGGATTAGCAAGATTCCGTCCAGAAGCTTCAGTTCAGGTATCATCAAATCAGGACAGCTCTATTGGTTTAAAAGGAACTGTTGGCTATGCTGCCCCAGGTAATACCAGTCAGATTTTACACGATTTATTTTAGTTTTAAGTGATTAGAGTAATATTCCATTTGCTTGCATTGACGAATTGATATAACAATTTTCCACATGATAACAATTATTTCTGCCAAAGTCATAAATGCTCATTTCAGCGTACTGAAATACTTAAAGAGGCTATAAAATTTAGTGACATTTTACTGCTAGTTTCCAAGGTTGTTAACAGCCGTGTATGTAAATTTTAGAGTATGGTATCGGAAACGAGGTGTCAACTTATGGGGATGTGTACAGCTACGGCATCCTACTGTTGGAGATGCTTACTGGAAAGACGCCAACAGATGGCTCGTTCACAGAGGGGCTGAACCTGCACAAATATGTTAAAATGGCGTTGCCTGACCATGTGATGGAGGTTGTTGATCCCGTACTTCTAAGAGAAGTTGAGGAAACAAGTTCTATTGCCTCTGATACGATGAAGCGTATTGGAAATGACAAAGCTCTGGAGTGCTTGGTTTCTATTATGGAGGTAGGAGTTTCTTGCTCGGAAGAAGTGCCGAGAGAGAGGACAAATATTAGCCATGCTGTGGCTGAACTGCTCCGAATTCAGGACATTCTCCTTGGAACCAGGAGGCATGGACAGCGTACGTGAAATCCTTGTCTCAGCAGATGGTAAGACCTTATCATTGTCTGAAATTCATTCTGAGATTATTCACAACAAGACTTACCAATGATCCATTAAATTGATCGGTTGCTACTTTACAATCTGTTTTTGTACTGTAGGTGCCCGCGGTTCTGAAAGTGGAAAATGAAAGTTGTTCAATAGGCAGAGGGAGCGTAGGTTCCTGTAATTTCCGGAAGTAGAATAAAATTGCAAATGCATGTTGGCCATCTATAAGCCTTAATTTGTAAGTTTCCGTGGCTTAAATACTATGTGTAATATAAGTCTGAACCTGCAGCTCTGATATCTTCACCACTCTTACTATCAATTTTTACATTTCAATTTCTCTCAAAGCGAGGAAGAAATTTATGTTGAAGTTGAAGAGGATAGTGTTTTTTTTTTGCTATTAATTAAATGATCAAAATGGACCCAGTAATGGAGTCACCTCTCTTTTTTGCTAAAGGGTTCGTTTGCATTCGAACTCCTTAAAACGTTTATTTGCTTTGTTATATTTCTCTTCACCATTGCTCTCTCCCAGCCACCATTGTTTTTCTGGGTCACTCGTTAAAGCCCAAGAACTTTATAATCCCGTGTTGTTTCAATTTGTGGACTCCGTTCAAAACTTGTGGCCGTGTCATTCCCATTCCAAAGTCCAGCTCTATAGACATCTATGCTTTTCCAGCACCAAACCTATCAAAATACTAATATTTGATAAGCTAAATTATGAACTTTCATAGAAAAGATACGGCTGCTTTTGGGTCCACAAAGAAGCAACCGAGAGGGTGGGGGGGATCAAAATTTTGGAAACAAACAAAACGCCCACCGAGGGGCTTGAACCCACGACCATAAGGTTAAGAGCCTTGCGCTCTACCAACTCAGCTAGACTGGCTTCTTACAAGTTGTCCATGCTAAGATTTCTGATTTTTGTCGGTTAATTACATGCATGATATTTGTTTTCTTTTAAATTATTAGTAATTTCACGAACGAAGGAGACCTCGTGACTCTCTCTGTCACCTTCTCTTCAATTCAAATCCTTTCTCTCAAAACCGGACCTTTCTACCTTCCCTTGCCTAATGAAAAACAACAGGCCCTTTTCTCGTTTTTTCTAGCGATGCCCGAATCCCGTTTGATGAAATTCCTGAGAGATATCTGACTGCTGAGCATCTGCAAAAACTGCAATTCGGTTGCTGGGTGTCAAGGAGATACTTCAATGGGTTTCGATTTTATGGGTCATTAAAGGCTAATTTGTCTGTGACTTTTATTGATTTAAGTCCAATGATAAGGATATTCCAATTAGAAGGAAGACACGATAATAATAATAAAAAACTGGCGTCAAGATTTCATATTTAACACCTTTTTTTTTCTCCTCGCTCATTAACCCGGCTATTAATCATTGTGGTTGATTTTTTTTTAAGGAAATATTTTTAGATTGATATATTTTTTATTTTTTTAAAATTATTTTTGATATTAGAATATAAAAATTATATAAAAATACTAAAAATTTTAATTTTAAATAAAAAATTAAATTAAATTAAGCTTTTTTTTTATATAGAAAAACCCTATTGTCGCATGTATAGTTTTAAAAATAAAAATTTAATTTGAAATAAAAATGAAAAATGAAAATTAATTTCAACTCCTTTCCCATGCTCGCGCCGTAATTGATCTGCAATCATTTTTATAGAGAAACCTCCAAGCTTTTTATTTTAAATATAACAGTACTGTTACATAATATAAATTATATAATGTGGTCTTATCTAATAGCTTAAGCTTTTAGGTGAGATGATTACTTAACATGATATCAGAGTCTTGTTAACCCTACAAATCAAACCAACTCTGGTCCTATTATCGTTGACTCTCCATCAATCCCTCCTTCTGTTACCTCACCACAATCTCCATCCACATTATCTGGCCCCAAACAACCTCTCTTCCCCAATCCAACAACAATGATCTCTTCCTCTGACTCCTAACCCATGACAACACCTCCCTCTTCCCCTCTTGACCCATCTCTCCTCCCTAACTCTCCCGATACACCAAACCCTCCATAAAAAATTAAGAGCCTTAAAATCATCATCTCCCACACCACCTCACACCCTTTATGTAGTGTTTTGAAATTTTTAATAAGGAAAATACATGAATGCTCTTAGTGACTTAGAATTAGATTAAGGGTAGGGTAGTAATTGCATAAGCTTATAAATATAAATAGAAAAGAAGAGGAAAGAAAAAGGAAAAACAAAAAAAAAGATTAGGTCTGAAATTGAGAGAGAGAATCAAGAAGAAGAAGAGAAAAGAGGGAAAGAGAAGAGGAGGAGAAAAGAAGAAGGATAAATAAGTTATTAAGGTAATGTGTGTGTTTTATTATGTATAAATGTGATTATTAGCTATGATTTTTGCTTGTATTGATTATTAGGGTTTGAGAATTTTATTTGGGTTTGATTGATGAATTAAGAGAGATGTTAAGGGTTGAATGTGTTGGGTAATGATTTAATTAGTTTGATTGTAGATGATTTTGAAGGTATTTGGTGTAAGAAAATGTTGATAAATGGTGAATTAATGTTGAGAAAATTCGAAATACCTTGCTGGAAATTCTGGGTTGAGGTTGAAGATGATAAAAATTCATTTTGGTCATTTTTGTGAAAATTTCAATTTAGTCCCTGAACTTTGGAAAAATTACAGTTTGGGCCCTGGGGTGAAATTGGAGATTCTGGACAGAATTGAGGATGAATTATGGACAAGATTTTAGGATAGCTATGAATTTATGAAGTGTTCAATTTAGTCCTTCAATTTGATAAAATTACAATTTGACCCCAAAAATATAAGAAAATTTCAGAATGGTCCCTAAGAGAAATATTAGTATTTCAGATTGGTTTGATGGATAATTGAAGCTCAATTGATGGATTAATATCAATTTTACGAATTGTGTATTTTGGAATTTGATTTCGAAAGAAACCTTGTTTTAGGTTTTTGCGAAGAAATGGATAGTTTGATTTAAAAACACATAGGATTATGATTTGAACTCTTAGATATGTTATTAAAGGTATTTTACTTCTTTTGAGTATATCTTATTTTATATATTCAGATAATCCCGATATTCTATCCGCGGGACATCAGTAAAGTTTCATCAACATTCTGCTTCTGAACCTTGTTTGTTTTTGAGTCAGGTGAGTGGATAATATTTGATATGCATGAGAAATAGTATAAATATTTGAATTTGCTAGTATGAATTGGATTATGCTTTTTGATAATATATACCTTGATTATATTCTTGATACGATAAAACATAATCATTTGTTGAATATATGTTCTTGATATGAGCCTATATCTGTTTGTGAATTGATAGCTCCTTATTTGATTGATACCATGAGTTGAGCCTTGAGATATGAATATGTTTGTTTGAATATAAGATATACATATGGTATGCCAGTCAGAATACCCATGCTAACAGGGTAGTGTTAGCCTTTGTGCACATCGTATCTGAAACCCTAGTTGGTCGGGAGAGTAACCAACCTGTGTGGACTGATCATCCCACAGTACGGAGCCTCATGCTCATTGCATTCTGATTTTTTGACGAGCTTTACCTATACATTCTTGTTATGACCTATTTGAGAAACTTGTTGTAAGAACTTTGAGCCGATTCGATAATATACTTCTCATTGCTATATTATCTCGTATGTGTATATTGGATATTATCTACTCACTGAGTTGTTGAACTCACCTCCTCATTATTTATCATTTTCAGGCTCGTAGCTTGCTAGCAGGTCATTTTTGTCCTACTCTCGGAACCTGCTATTTTGGTTGTAGTCGACACTTTTTGTTCATATGTCTAGTTAGTGCTCCGCAATTATAACTGTATGTAATCAACTCTTGTATAAAGACAATCAAATTATGTTATAAAGTTTACGTTGTTATTTCCGCTGCGTTGAACTTTGAAGTTGAATGATAAGTTTGTGTCTAAGTTTGGGTTCGCATAGGTGTGGAACCTTGGAGGGGTACCATGCCTATATGCCGGTCACGGATCCGGGAAATCGGGTCGTGACACCTTACCTCATGCTATCTCTGCTGCTTGCTCTGATCCCATGTCTTTAGAACCTACCAGTTTCACCCAGGCTTCCAAATACAGTCATTGGCAGGCTTTTATGCAAGATGAATATGATGTCCTTTTGAGAAATCAAACATGCTCTCTTGTTCCTGCCTCATTTCAGATGAACATTGTTGGCTGTAAATGGGTTTTCAAGATAAAACGGAAAGCTGATGGCTCCGTTGATCGTTACAAGGCCTGTCTTATAGCCAAAGACTTCAATCAACAGGAAATATTTAATTATGCGGAGACCTTTAGCCGAGTAGTTAAACTGGCCACCATTCGAACTATCCTATCTCTGGCTATGTCTTATAATTGGTCTCTTCAACAACTTGATGTCTAGAATGTGTTCTTGAATGGCTACCTACAAGAAGTTGCATACATGAAACAACCCCGTGGATTTCATGATCCCTCACGTCCGCAGGATGCATGTCAACTCTATAAGGCCCTTTACGAACTTTAACAGGCTCCTCGAGCTTTGTTCCAAAGTCTTAGTGGATTTCTCCTTGATCATGGATTTTCTCAAAGTCAATCTAATGCCTCACTATTCATTCATCATTCCTCTTCCTACACAATCTATGTCCTTGTCTATGTGGATGATATCATTCTCACTGGATTTGACCTATAGATTATCCAACTGTTTCTTGATATGCTCCACCTTTGATAGTCGTCGACTGGGTGAACTCAATTTTTTTCTCAACATGGAAATTACATAGTTTGCTGATCATTTATTCCTCTCTCAAACTCAATATGCAGTTGATCTACTACAACGGTTTAATATGACTGAGTGTAAACCATGTCCCACACCATTACCTTCTGACACTCGATTGTCTTGTTTGGATGGGGATCTCTTATCTGATCCATCTACCTATCGCCGTATGGTGGGTGGCCTCCAGTATCTTACTATATCACGACCTGACATCTCATTTGTTATCAATCAAGTGTGTCAGTTTATGCACAACCCTCGTTCTTCTCACCTTCAGGTTGTCAAGCGGATTCTTCGATATATTAAGGGTACAATTGAGCAAGGTCTTGTGTTTCACCAGTGCGATGACTTCAGCTTACACAACTTTTTCGATGTTGATTGGGTCGGTTCTGTCGATGATCGACTGTCCACCACTGGTGCTTGTATATTTTTCAACCCTAATCTTCTCACATGAACTGCCAAGAAACAGTCTATTGTTTCTCGCTCTAGCATTGAAGTTGAATATCATGCTCTTGCCCATACGACCGCTGAAATTTGGTGGTTTGCATTCTTATTTTGAAAACTTGGTATTCCTGTTCAAACTGCACCTTGTATCTATGTTGACAATCTCTCTACTATTCGCATGACTGCTAATCCTATTTTCCATGTTCACACTCGACACATTGAGATTGAATATCACTTTGTTCGTGAATTAGCTGCTCGCAAAGCTTTCTATATTGTCTATGTTCCCTCCTCTCATCAGGTTGCTGACATCTTCACCAAAGACCTAAGTCGTGATCGGTTCGGTCTTCTTAAGTCCAAGCTCAATATTCATGTCAAGGGGGTAAAGAAGATATTAATCCCATTAAATCTGCTGATGAAAATCAGCATATCACAAGTAACAACATTCCTCAATTAAAGTAGATCACAAGTAACGGCATCCCTCAATCAAAGTGATTCAATGTCTTTCCGCTGTGATGTATATAATTAAATGTACTTACCTTATATTACAACATCTTGTAATAACATTAAGTCTTGTATCATTATATATACAACTTACATGAATAAGAAACACATGACAGTGTGGCAGTTGTTTGAACATTTTCTCTACTCTCTCATCCTTTCTCTTACTTCTCCTCTTCTGTAAGCTTAACTTCCTTTAAACTGAAGCAATGTTATAAATTTATTTTGGGAAACAAAAGAGAACGTAATTTACTGTAGAGCATAAGTAAGAAATTTGCCTGATCATTGTCCTATTTGATGCCTGCCCATTTCGAGCCATTCTCATGCGATACTAGCATGAAATTAGGCAGCCATGAGCCAACGCCTTAAAACTCAGCTAGTGGATTTAGACCTCGTTATAGGGCCAGTCAATTTGGTGAAAAATCCCTCCTTTTTTAACTAAAACAATTTAATGCTATTTACTTGTCAAATATAAATTGTACGAAAAGCTTGGAAGTCAGGTATGGAATGGAAAAAAATCTTTCACACATCGATGGAATTATGCCGGACGAAAAAACTTGGAAGGAGACATTCCAATTAGTATCGGGCAACTGAAAAGATTGAAGCACTTCTCTTTTGGCAAAAATAAGCTGAGCGGTACAATCCCTACCTCCATATACAATCTTCATGGGAGGCTTCCTCGTGACTTGGGGCTTAATTCTTCCAAACCTTGAAAGTTTTATAGCTCACACCAATCAATTCAGTGGACTGATTCCAGTAACGATCCCCGGTGTTTCTAGTCTTTCTCTTCTTGATCTTGGACTCAACAGTTGCACTGGGTAAGTGCCTACTTCAGCAGGGCTTCATAATCTATGGTTGCTGGCACTTTATTTCAATGATCTTGGAAATGTTGAGGATAACGATCCAAGTTTTTTCTATTCCATGGCAAACAACACCAGTTTGGAGGTGTTCAACGGGAATGATAACTATTTAGGAGGTGCGCTGCAAGAAATAGTTAGCAACTTTTTCAACAAAGCTTAGATTCATGGCATTCGATACCATTCCCAAGTTCCGATTGCAGGCTTTAAGCTTTGAGTGGAGCAAACTGACTGGCATCATACCAAGTTCCACTGGTAAGTGATAAAAAATTAGGTGCTCTGGCTCTTTGTGGTGATAAAATTGCTGGGAAAATCCCGTCTTCGCACAGCATCCCATCAAGTCTAGGAAATTGCACGAATTCGTTGAAATTGGATCTCTCTCAAAACAATTTTACAGAAGTAATTGGTGTACCTTTCGTGCAAATGAGTTTAGACCTATCTCATAATCAGTTGATATTCAACATGAATAACTTAATCTCTGTTTAGCAACTTACCAACTGGATTGGAACTGTCCTTGAAGATATTCAACATGTTACTGCTGTTTTTTCTTGGGTTGCGTCACATCCCATTTCCAGTGCAGCAAACCTCTCCTTATTTGATGCATTCTTCGGCCATGGCATATTTTAGATCAATTGATATTGCATGTGGCGGTGGCTGCATCTGTTTCTTCTGCTTTGCCCAGCATCTTGGTTTCTTCGTGACACTTCTATTCTCAGTTGCTTCCACAACCTCAATCTTCATTGTTAAGTCTAACAAGTTTAATCTGGGTTAAACTAGCTTTCATTGTCGTGCTTCGCTGCGGGGCTATGATTCGCAAGTATTTCTGTTTTTTAGTTAATTATAAGTTAATCCTTTTTCTAGTTCTAGTTAAATGAATTAATGAGCCTCTTGAATATGAGAAATAATTTAATTTCAAATTCCATTAATCAATTAGTCTTTTTGTTAACTCTCCGTTAATTAATTAGTTCCTTGAGTATGAAAAATAATTTAATAGTCTTTGTAGTTTTGTAATCTGATAATTAATTAATCTCACAATAATTTGAAAATCATTTAGTGGTAGCAACCACAAAGTAGATAAATCCCACACGCAAGAAAAAAAATCTCTATTTATATTGTTTTTTCTCTGAAAATAAAAGAAAAGAAAAGAAAAGAGGGAGAAGATATGTCTGTCCATTTTGAGCCATTACCATGGAATGGAAATGATAAATTAGGTAGCAATGAGCTAGCTACGAAGGTATTGGTAGACTACTTTTTGTCCAATAGAATTAAATTTCTTTCTAATTATGTATTAAACAAGCAGTTCATACATACATGCATTCATAAAACAAATAAAAAATAAAAAATTATAGCTTGTAGTCTTCTCTAAAGATAGCAAGGTGAGAATTAAGTGCATACGAGCCAACTCCATAAGGTATGCTAGCTACAGTGATGGAGTATCTTGGTTCGTCCCTCTCCTTTTTTATTCAAAACGTTGATTTGATTTTTCACTTGCTTTTTTCTAAGCTTCTATTTATCTAGAACATCTTCTTTATTGGCCTGTCGCCTATATGATTCTTATATTTTTTTCGGGTGTTTATTAATGTGACTTTGGTTGTTTTTTAAAGTATTTTTATTTAAAAATATATTAAAATAAATTTTTTTATTTTTTAAAAATTATTTTTGATATTAGCATATAATGATCTAAAAATATTTTTTTTTATTTAAAGCAATTTTTTTTTATAAAAAAAACACACTCTCTTAGTGATTCACCAAGTCGTCGATTGAAGACGACCTCCATCATTCCATGCTTCTGAATCAGTTATATATATATGTGTGTGTGTGTGTGTGTATTTCTGTTTATAAATGTATCCCTTCATTTTTTATTTGTATGAGTTGCACGTTAAGATAGACTAGAGAGGGTTTTTCTGCGAATGGTGACCTAGTGTTGCATCTTAATCATTCCTTGTGAAGGGTATATATAGTGCATATAACCTTCATTAATTTTATCTTTGCTAAAGAAAAGGAAATGTTATCCAGTTTTTGGAATATAAAAATTGTTTTTTGATTCCATCATTTGGAGAAAAATTGATATTGATTTTTTAAAATATAAAAATTAATGATACGATTTTTGGGTGCTCGAATACCACTTTTTATAATTAATATTGTAGTAGTAGTTACCTTTTAAAATTTATTATTGCAGCAAATTTAGGATAGTAGTTACCTTTTAGAATATGTTTTAATTAAAATACATTTAAATATTATATATATTTTAAAACTTATTTTAAATATTAGTACATTAAAAAAACTGCAAAAAAACAGCAAAAAAATATATTTTTTTCTAAAAAACAATCATGGATTCGCGGCATAGTGGTGCCAACTAGGAAGTTGCTTCAAAGCTGGTTCATGATCATAAATAGTGAGGTCGAGCAATAATTTCTCCTTTATTACTATTATTTTTTGACTCTTGCAATTATCTTAACAATTTTCTAATTTATACTTATTACACTCGGCACTACACATCACCTGTCACAAGTCACAAGACAATTAGCGTGCACCACTTTAGTTGACTCCTAAGTTGACTTTGAATATTGGTAATCGAACAGTGTTTTCTGTCCGATCAAATTCTTTTCCTATATACTTGTATCGATAGAGGAGCTCTGACAGCCATATCTTCATCACTAAAATAGTAAAATCTCCACATCAAATTAAAAATGAAGTTACCAAGCATGAGTTCGTACATGTTTTGGCTTCTTTTCCTGCAAATAATCCAACCGATCTCTTCTTCCTTCTCATTATCTGGAGGAGGAACAGATAGACTCTCCCTGTTAGCTTTTAAGGCTCAAATCACTGATGATCCCCTAGGTTCACTCAGCTCGTGGAATGAATCCTTGCATTTCTGTGAGTGGTCAGGCGTTACGTGTGGACGCCGGCATCAGAGAGCTGTAGAACTTGACCTCCACTCTTCCAAGCTGGCGGGCTCCCTCTCTCCTCACATCGGCAACCTGAGTTTTCTCAGGATTCTAGACCTGAGCAACAACAGCTTCAGCCAAAATATTCCACAAGAGTTGGGTCGTTTGTTTCGTCTACTTCAGTTGAACCTAGAAAACAACAAATTCATCGGTGAAATCCCTGCCAATATCTCGCATTGCTCTAATCTTCAGTTGATTGATTTACAGGGAAACGACTTGATTGGCAAAATCCCTGCAGAACTGGGGTCGTTATTAAATCTGCAAACATGTTTTTTAGCAGTTAATCATCTGGTTGGTGAGATACCACTTTCTTTTGAAAATCTCTCATCTGTTGAGAGAATAGCTGTGGGGGATAATCATTTGCAAGGAAGCCTTCCCTATGGTATCGGGAGATTGAAAAGGTTAAAAATATTGTCTGCTCCTATAAATAATCTGAGCGGCACAATTCCTCCGTCCATTTACAATCTCTCTTCTCTTACTCTTTTCTCTGTGGGGATTAACCAATTTCATGGGAGTCTTCCTTCTGACCTTGGCCAAAAGCTTCCAAGCCTTGAAGTGCTTGTATTCTATGCTAACAAATTCAACGGACCGATACCAGTAACGATCTTCAATGCCTCAACTCTTTCTGTTATTGATCTCGGAAACAACAGCTTTACTGGGAAAGTGCCCCCTTTTCCAAACCTGCCTAATCTACAGTATCTTGGTATTGATTCCAATGATCTTGGAAATGGGAAGGAAGGTGATCTCATCTTTCTCCATAGCCTTGCAAACTGCACCAATTTGGAAGAATTGGGTATGAGTGATAACAATTTAGGAGGAATTTTTCCAGAAATAATCAGCAACTTCTCATCAAAGTTCACAGGATTGTACATGGGAGGAAATCAAGTGCGGGGAAGCATTCCAGTTGATATTGGAAACCTCATCAGCCTGGATAGTTTGATGTTGGAAACAAATCAATTGACTGGCGTTATACCAACTTCCATTGGTAAGTTGAAAAATTTGCACGGTGTAACCCTCATTGAAAACAGAATCTCTGGAAATATCCCTTCGTCTTTGGGCAATGTTACTTCATTGGTCGAGCTTTATTTATCTGCGAATAATTTGCAAGGAGGCATCCCATCAAATCTTGCAAACTGCCAGAATTTGATACATTTAGAGCTTGCTCATAACAATTTGAGCGGTCCATTAACCAAAGAAGTAATTGGCATTGCTTCTCTATCCGTGAGTTTAGACCTGTCTCATAATCAGGTGATAGGTCCCCTTCCCTCGGAAGTGGGCAGGTTAGTGAACCTAGGATATCTAGATGTTTCACATAACAGGTTATCAGGTAAGATTCCTGGAAGTCTTGGAAGCTGCATTATGCTAGAATATCTGCATTTGGAGGGGAACTTCTTCCAAGGGTCTATTCCGGAGCTTTTGAGTTCTTTGAGAGCACTTCAATATCTTAATCTCTCTCACAACAGCTTGACTGGCCAAATTCCAAGATTTTTTGCAGACTTCCAGTTGTTGCAGCATTTGGATCTTTCTTTTAATCACCTTGAAGGTGAGATGCCAACACAAAGAGTTTTCGGGAATGCAAGCGCAGTCTCAGTTTTGGGAAACGATCAGCTTTGTGGTGGAATATCTCAGTTGAATTTGTCCAGATGCACGTCCAATGAGTCGAGAAAGCCAAAATTTTCTACCAAGTTGAAGCTGGCAATTTCAATTCCATGTGGCTTTATCATTGCCCTCTTTCTGATCTCTTCTCTACTTGTCTATTCCCGGAGAAAAGCGAAAGGTCAGCCTGCTTCTGGAGCTTCATGGGATGTCTCATTTCGGAGAGTGACTTATGAAGAACTCTATCGTGCAACTGCTGGCTTTTCCCCATCCAATTTGATTGGTCGAGGTAGTTTTGGTTCTGTGTACAAAGCAATCCTCGAACCTGATGGAATGATTGTCGCAGTGAAAGTATTCAACCTGCTACGTAAAGGATCTTCCAAAAGCTATATGGCAGAGTGTGCAGCCTTGATAAACATCAGGCACCGCAACCTTGTCAAAATTTTAACTGCATGTTCTAGCCTTGATTTTCAGGGCAATGATTTTAAAGCTCTAATTTATGAATTCTTGGTCAATGGGAGCCTGGAAGAGTGGCTGCACCCAGTAAATACATCAGATGAGAACTGCGAGCGAGGAAATCTGAATCTGATCCAGAGGCTAAACATTGCAATCGATGTAGCTAGTGCCCTTGATTATTTGCACTGCCACTGTCAAATGGCTGTTGTTCACTGTGATTTGAAGCCTAGCAATGTTCTTCTTGATGGTGATATGACTGCTCATGTTGGAGACTTTGGATTAGCAAGATTCCGTCCAGAAGCTTCAGTTCAGGTATCATCAAATCAGGACAGCTCTATTGGTTTAAAAGGAACTGTTGGCTATGCTGCCCCAGGTAATACCAGTCAGATTTTACACGATTTATTTTAGTTTTAAGTGATTAGAGTAATATTCCATTTGCTTGCATTGGCGAATTGATATAACAATTTTCCACATGATAACAATTATTCCTGCCAAAGTCATAAATGCTCATTTCAGCGTACTGAAATACTTAAAGAGGCTATAAAATTTAGTGACATTTTACTGCTAGTTTCCAAGGTTGTTAACAGCCGTGTATGTAAATTTTAGAGTATGGTATCGGAAACGAGGTGTCAACTTATGGGGATGTGTACAGCTACGGCATCCTACTGTTGGAGATGCTTACTGGAAAGACGCCAACAGATGGCTCGTTCACAGAGGGGCTGAACCTGCACAAATATGTTAAAATGGCGTTGCCTGACCATGTGATGGAGGTTGTTGATCCCGTACTTCTAAGAGAAGTTGAGGAAACAAGTTCTATTGCCTCTGATACGATGAAGCGTATTGGAAATGACAAAGCTCTGGAGTGCTTGGTTTCTATTATGGAGGTAGGAGTTTCTTGCTCGGAAGAAGTGTCGAGAGAGAGGACAAATATTAGCCATGCTGTGGCTGAACTGCTCCGAATTCAGGACATTCTCCTTGGAACCAGGAGGCATGGACAGCGTACGTGAAATCCTTGTCTCAGCAGATGGTAAAACCTTATCATTGTCTGAAATTCATTCTGAGATTATTCACAACAAGACTTACCAATGATCCATTAAAATGATCGTCTGCTACTTCACAATCTGTTTTTTGTTGAAGTATGAACACAATGGTGTGAAACCTGCACAATGGTATGAAACTTGTCTCCCCACCATTGTTGAAAATGGTAAAGCTGCTATTTCTTGGTGGCCAACTATTGACTTATTAAGAAGGTTGTCTCCCCACTCTTGCTATAAATAGAGGGGGCTTCTTAGAGCTTGTAGAGACAGTATAGAGAAGACAAAACACGAGTGACTGTGTTGTGCAGAGAGAGCTAGAGAGAGTTAAGTTGAGTTGAGTTTTTACTCCTCCTTTGTATTTGTATTATTGTTTGCTTAATACAAACCAGTAGCTCCGTGGAGTAGGCAAGTTGCCGAACCACGTAAATATTGTGTGTTACACTGCTGCCATCTCTAACAACTGGTATCAGAGCATCTGGTGTAGGTGTTTGAATTTTTACAGAAATATCAAAGTGCTCATAAACGTGTTTTGAGCTTCTAAACTTGTAGAGGCGTTCACCAGGATTCCAACGGTGTATAGTTCACTTAATTTGGAGTTCAAACGAAGGAGTTATTGCCGGTCAAAGTTTCGACTGGAAAAGTCAACGTCACCGGAATAAACCACCTTCGCCGGAGAAGACGACCGGAAACTAGTCCAGTAAGGCCACGTCATCGCCACGTCACCAGTCCAGCAACCACTCACGTCATCAACACGTCACCAGACACATCATCCTTAGGAGCAGTGTTTCCATCTACGTGTCTGCCACGTCATCGTCCAGTCAGCATTGCCACGTCATTAGTGGGAGTTGATCTGGTGTAGCAGCGTCCACGTAAAGCCCGGATACGTGGATTGATCTGAGCCGTCATTTAGTTCAGATTTTGATTGATCAGATCTGAGCCATCTAAAGTCTGATTTTGGTCGTTCTTGAGTCATTTTCAGATAATTTAACCTTTCCGGACGCATTTGTGGTGTCCGATTCTTCAAATTCAGACTCAAAGATAGCATATAAAGAGGCTATGGACACAGACGAGGTAAAAGGGGCTGGAATAGAAAAATTTGATGGACGAGATTTCGGTTATTGGAAAATGCAAATTGAAGATTATTTGTATGGGAAGAAACTTCATCTTCCTTTATTGGGGCAGAAACCAGAAGCAATGAAAGATGAAGAATGGATCTCTCTTGACAGACAAGTGTTAGGTCTGATCCGACTAACACTTACAAGAAAGGTCGCTCACAATGTCATCAAAGAAAAGACTACAGCAGGATTAATGACAGTCTTGTCTGGTATGTATGAAAAACCATCTGCCAATAATAAGGTGTACTTGATGAAGAAGTTATTCAATTTGAAAATGGCGGAAGGAATGCCTGTCACACAGCATCTGAATAATTTCAACACTATCACAAATCAATTGTCATCAGTTGAAATTGATTTTGATGATGAGATTCGGGCTTTGATCCTATTGGCTTCATTGCCAAATAGCTGGGAGGCAATGAGAACGGCGATCAGCAACTCGGCTGGAAAATCCAAGTTGAACTATGATGACATCCGAGACTTGATACTTGGAGAAGAAGTCCGTAGAAGAGATGCTGGTGAAAGTTCAACTTCAGGTTCTGCCTTGAATGTTGAGACTAGAGGTAGAAGATTTGATAAATACTCAAATCGCGGCAGATCAAAATCCAAACCAAGACCTCGTCAAGATCGAAGCAAGTCAAGATCCAGAAAACCACTTGAATGTTGGCATTGTGGCAAACCAGGTCACATTCAAGCAAACTGTTATAAGATGAAGAAGGAGGAGGATGATAAATCTGCCAATACAGTGGCAGAGGAAGGGCATGAAGCATTGTTACTCTCAGTCAGCAGTCCACTTGATTCTTGGGTGTTAGACTCGGGGGCCTCATTCCACACTACTCCACATCAGAATATCTTGCAAAATTATGTTGCCGGTGACTATGGTTGGGTATATCTAGCAGATGGAGAGCCATTAAGAATTATTGGTATAGGAGATGTCGAGATAAAACTACCCAATAATTCTACATGGAGGCTACAGCAGGTAAGACATGTACCTGAGCTGAAGAAGAACCTGATCTCAGTAGGGCAACTTGATGAAAGCGGTCATTCCATAAATTTTGGGGGAGGCATGTGGAAAGTCTCGAAAGGAGCAATGATTTTGGCACGGGGAAAGAAGACTAGCACCTTGTACATGACCCCAGCCTCAGAAGATATCATTGCTACCACTGAAGTTGAAAATCAGGCTGATTTATGGCACTATAGACTTGGCCATATGAGTGAGAAAGGAATGAAGTTGCTTTTCTCAAAAGGAAAGCTACCAGGCTTGAAATCAACAGAGTTTGATTTGTGTGAAGGGTGCATCTTCGGAAAACAGAAAAAGGTGAGTTTTCTGAAAACTGGAAGAGCTCCAAGACCTAAGAAATTGGAGTTAGTACACTCTGATGTGTGGGGGCCATCTCCAGTTGCATCACTTGGAGGTTCAAAGTATTATGTAACCTTCATCGATGACTCAAGTAGAAAGGTATGGGTTTATTTTCTGAAAAATAAATCTGATGTGTCTGAAACCTTTAAAAGGTGGAAAGCTATGGTGGAGACTGAAACAGGATTGAAGCTAAAATGTCTGAGGTCAGACAATGGAGGAGAATACACTGATGGAGATCTCAAGGAGTACTGTGCTACTAATGGTATCCGGATGGAGAATACCATTCCAGGCACACCACAACAGAATGGTGTGGCAGAGCGTATGAATAGAACCATCAATGAAAGAGCTAGGAGCATGAGGTTGCATGCTGGATTACCTCCGACATTCTGGTCTGAAGCTGTCAATACTGCAGTCTACTTAATCAACCGAGGACCTTCTGTTCCTTTGAATTTCAGAATTCCTGAAGAGGTCTGGACAGGAAAGGAGGTAAATCTTTCACATTTGAAAGTATTTGGATGTGTTTCTTATGTGCACATAGATTCTGAAGCAAGAAGTAAGCTTGATGCAAAGTCCAGAAAATGCATCTTTGTCGGCTATGGTTCTGATGAGTTTGGATACCGATTTTGGGATGAAGAAAATCGGAAAATTATCAGGAGCAAAAATGTCATATTTAATGAGAAGATGACATACAAGAACAAAGAGGCGACAAATTCTGACAAAGCTGAGACATCTGATGTAATAGATGTAGATGATATTGCTAAAAGTATTGTACAGGGCAATATCATTGATAAAGAAAACACTGATCCGCAGGAAGAGCCATGTACACCAGCAGCAATTGTCAGAAGATCTTCCAGGATGATCAGACCTCCACATCGGTTCTCACCGTCATTGAATTATATTCTATTGACAGATAATGGTGAGCCTGAAAGTCTTGAAGAAGCTACAAGAGCTGAAGAATCAAGCAAGTGGGAGCTAGCCATGAAAGATGAGATAGATTCCTTGTCAAGAAACCAGACATGGGAATTGACTTCACTACCTAAAGGGAAGACAGCCTTGCATAATAAATGGGTGTACAGGATTAAAGAAGAGCATGATGGAAGCAAACGATTCAAGGCAAGACTTGTCGTAAAGGGATTTCAACAAAAGGAAGGTATCGATTATACAGATATCTTCTCTCCAGTGGTAAAGATGACTACAATCAGATTGGTATTGTCAATTGTAGCTGCAGAAGATCTACATCTTGAGCAGTTAGATGTGAAAACTGCTTTTCTACATGGAGATCTAGAAGAAGATATCTACATGAAGCAACCAGAGGGTTTCTCAGAAAAGGGAAAAGAGAACATGGTTTGCAAGTTGAAAAGGAGTTTATATGGTTTGAAGCAGGCTCCGAGGCAATGGTACAAGAAGTTCGACAACTTTATGTGCAACAATGGGTTCACACGTTTGCAAGCAGACCATTGTTGTTATGTAAAGAATTTTGGGTCATCATATATCATTTTATTGATATATGTAGATGATATGCTAGTTGCAGGATCTAGCATCGAGGAGATTAACAAGCTGAAACAACAATTGTCAAAGCAGTTTGAAATGAAGGATTTGGGAGATGCAAAACAAATCCTTGGCATGAGAATCATCAGGGACAGAGATAAAGGTACTCTGAAGCTTTCACAAGAAGAGTATGTGAAGAAAGTGCTCCATAGGTTCAAGATGGATGGAGCAAAGCCAATAAGCACACCTTTGGCTAAACATTTCAAACTTACCAAGGAGCAGTCACCTAAAACTGAAGAAGAAAGGAACTATATGAATGCAGTTCCTTACGCGTCAGCAATCGGAAGTCTCATGTATGCTATGGTCTGTACAAGACCAGACATTGCACATGCAGTGGGAGTTGTGAGCAGATACATGAGCAATCCTGGCAAACAACATTGGGAAGCAGTCAAGTGGATTTTAAGGTATCTGAAAGGTACTTCAAATACATCCTTGTGTTTCACAAAGTCAGACTTGAAGCTTCAAGGATATGTAGACGCTGATTTGGCCGGTGATATCGATACAAGGAAAAGTACAACAGGGTTTGTGTATACTCTGGGTAATACAGCTGTATGTTGGGCTTCGAAGCTACAGAAGATTGTTGCTCTGTCTACAACAGAAGCTGAATATGTAGCAGTTACAGAAGCTGGAAAGGAGATGGTTTGGTTACAAAGTTTTTTGGATGAATTAGGCAAGAAACAACATAAAGGCATTCTGTACAGTGACAGTCAGAGTGCTATTTTTCTTGCAAAGAATCCAGCCTTCCATTCCAGGACAAAACACATACAGTTGAGATATCATTTTATTCGATCTCTTCTTGATGATGGACAATTGATACTTGAGAAGATTCGAGGTTCGGAGAATCCTGGTGACATGCTGACAAAGGAAGTACCTATCGAAAAACTGAAGCTGTGCAAAGCTTCAGTTGGACTTCAAGACTAAAAGGGATTGACACCATTGTGTCCAAGTGGGAGATTGTTGAAGTATGAACACAATGGTGTGAAACCTGCACAATGGTATGAAACTTGTCTCCCCACCATTGTTGAAAATGGTAAAGCTGCTATTTCTTGGTGGCCAACTATTGACTTATTAAGAAGGTTGTCTCCCCACTCTTGCTATAAATAGAGGGGGCTTCTTAGAGCTTGTAGAGACAGTATAGAGAAGACAAAACACGAGTGACTGTGTTGTGCAGAGAGAGCTAGAGAGAGTTAAGTTGAGTTGAGTTTTTACTCCTCCTTTGTATTTGTATTATTGTTTGCTTAATACAAACCAGTAGCTCCGTGGAGTAGGCAAGTTGCCGAACCACGTAAATATTGTGTGTTACACTGCTGCCATCTCTAACATTTTTGTGCTGTAGGTGCCTGCGGTTCTCAAAGTGGAAAATGAAAGCTGTTCAAGAAGGCAGAGGGAGCGTCGGTGCCTCTTGCCGTAAGTAGAATAAAATTGCAAATACATGTTGGCCATCTATAAGCGCCAGCCTTATTTTGTAAATTTCCATGTCTTTCTCTGCTTAAATACTATGTGTAATAGAAGTCTGAACCTTGAGTCTGCAACAAACAGTTTGGTTTCTTCACCACTCTTGCTGTCAGTTTTTACATTTCAATTTCTCTCAAAGTGAGGAAGAAATTTATGTTGAAGTTGAAGAGGATCATGTTTTTTTTTGCTATTAATTATATCCAATATATAATTAAATGATTCAAAATGGACGAAAGCAAAAATGACAGTAACGAAGTCACCTCTCTATTTGGCTAAAGGTTTCGTTTGCTTTCGAACTCCTTAAAACGTGTATTTGCTTCTCTTCACCATTGCTCTCTCCCCGCCACCATTGTTTTTCTGGGTCTCTCGTTGAAGCCCAAGAACTTTATAATCCCGTGCTGTTTCAATTTGTGGAATGCGTTCAAAACTTGTGGCCGTGTCATTCCCATTCTAGAGTCCAGCTCTATAGACATCTATGTTTTTTCAGCATTAAATATAAATTTGAAACTGTATTTTAAAAAAATATAAATTTTATTTTTACTTTTTATTTATTTTATTTTAAACTGTATTTTAACAAAACGCCCACCGTGGGGCTCGAACCCACGACCACAAGGTTAAGAGCCTTGCGCTCTACCAACTGAGCTAGACGGGCTTCTTGCTTTGACCTTTTCTTCTTACAAGAGATCCTTTTACGATATGTGATTTTTGACGGTTAATTATATGCATGATATTTGTTTTCTTTTATATTCATTATTAGTAATTTCATTTCCCAGCGAAATCAAACTCGATTTTTTAAAAATGAAAATTAATTTCAGCTCCACTCCCATGCCCGCTCCTTAATTGATCTGCAATCAGTTTTATAGAGAAACCTCCAAGCTTTTTATTTTAAATATAGCAGGTACATCGGACAGGAATAGAGGCAAGGCTCCATCCCAGTGAGACTATTCTCTTGTGGGGAAATAGGACTTGGATGCTGCATGTCAAACAGGTTTGGTGATGGAACAACTGCATGCTGCCATTTTATTTAGAGTATGGACTGCCATTAGCTGTGGTTCTCGTAGAGATGAAATAGTGCTTCCTGATCTTAACAAACGCCGCGTTAGTGTCCCCACCAAGAAATCAATTGCCCCAGAACAACGTATCTCTACTTGAAAGCATATGGTTCGATCAGCAAGGTTACAAGGAGATTTGTGTTTGATGCCAGGGAAATTGAATAAAGAATACTGAAGACAATAATTTATAATAAGTTATACAAAAAGTCAATTTTTATGAACTTTCTTGCTTAGATAAACAAAGAATTGCATGTAAATTAAATGAATCAGAGACTGTTATTCACTGCTCTTAGGTCATGCATAGTTGCAAAGGCCAAGGACACACAAGCTCCCGCTGCCGCAGCTACTGCTGCAAGCCCCGCAATGTCTCCTGCTGAACGATGGATTCACACACTTTCCGTCACAGCAAATCTCATTATACCTGCACTTCTTCCCGCATAAGCCGCAATTCAGACGATCGGCTAACACATTAACACACTTCTTCTTGCAGCAATGAGGTCCTGGGCTTCCCTTAGCGTGACAAATCCCAGGGAACTTGTTACAAGTTAGTCTCCGGTTTTTCGATCTCTTCTGATGAGCAAGAAAGCGGCTAACTCCTCTACTCCGGTGAGAGGAAAAGTTTTCAATTACTTCGCTGTCAGTATTATAGTGAACTTCATCTTCTTGGAGTGGAAATGAAGCAATGTCGAGGACAAGAGAGGTGATGATGCTGAGAACAAGAAAAATGTGCATGAACTTCATTTCGAGATAGAAGACCAGGAGATGCCGATTAGGTTAGCGTTCGAATGGAAGAAGAACACTTGGATGAGGGATGGAGAGGGATGATAGGAGAGGTGGTATTTATAAGGGAGATGCTTTGAGTTCGGCATATTTAATGTTACTTTGTGAGTGGAGCGGTCCAAATTCAACCCTATTAAACAATGGAAAGGTGTAAACACTTTGAGGATTGTTTGTTTCACATATTTAAAAAGTGTTTTTTTTATAAAAAAAAATTATTTTATTTTTTATATTAAATTAAATTAAATAGTTTTAGTATTTTTTAAATTATTTTTATGTAATGAAATTAAATTAAATAGTTTTAATAATATTTTAATATATTTTTAAATAAAAAATATTTTAAAAAACAGTATGTTTTTTAAAAAGAAAAAGAAAAGGGAACTATAGAAAACAATGTTGAGGTACGGTCTTCGATAACTGGAGTAGGCAAAGCATGGTTCTCGTTCCTGAATTCACACGGTAGTAATCAACGAAAGCTTTGTTTAATTAATGTAATGAACCTTTATCACACGGTTTTAAGTAGTCGACAATATAAAATATATTCTTAAGAAGAGCAAAAGTCAAATCCTAATATAAATAAATAAATAAAACACAAATTAATGAATGCTCGTTTTAAGAAACCAGAAAACGTGAGCAAATCTCTATTAAAAATATTATGGGGAAGAAACAGATATGTTGGTTTGCAAAATGTTTAAAACCATGTCTCTGTCTAAATAAACAAACAAATAAATAAATATTGTGAGCCGTTCAACGTAGGGAAGCTACCGCTAATCATGTATTTGATAACTGCATTACTATACAACATCAAAAACCTGATTTGTGAACAAAATAATATATATTAACCAAAACATTAAAGAAATTTATTGTAAATTACTACATTAAAATTACATATTTGTTCTTGAATTGAAAAGGAAAAATCCTTGAGGGTGGGAATGTTTTATTCTTTTTCATGGACTCTTCAGTCATTAAAACAGTTGTTTGGAGTGTCTAAATCTTTTGTTTTTATTTTTTTTTGCATAATTTAAATATATTTTTTTTACTTTTAAAGTAAACAAAACTTATAGCTATTGGCCAAAAGCTTTTTTGAATTTTCATTAAACAATACTTATTATCCTCTTAATTATAGAAATGTTAGGCTCTTGGACAAAGATTGTTTTCGTTTTTTTTCTATTATTCATGTATAATTAAAGTACAATTCAAATGGTTTGCATTTGAGGTTTTTTGTAGTTTCACACGGGTTACATAGGCATTTCAATATCTTTACAAAAGTTGTTTGCGTGTACTTAGCATAATCCAATGAGAATGTGATATTCATGTCATCCAAGCGGTGCACATAATGTCACTCAGTAGTCAAACCTAACCTTTCACCGTCTCTTTCGATGAGTCATAATTTTTCAATATTTGTTTTGTTAATAATCTAACTTCACTCGCATTGTTTTTCTTTAGAAAAAATTATAAATTTTGTGATTTTTTTATTTTTTTATATAGGCTTATCTCGGTCTTATGACCTAAATTATGGTTTTTACTTGCCTGTTAAAATATATATTTTTGTAAAATATTTTGTTTGCGTTTGATTTTTCAAGGTATTATTCTAATTCATCTACAATTTTTATTTATACAAATATAATTTATTTTCCAAAATAAAAAATTTATATTTTTATATTCGACCTTGTGTGATATGTTTTTAAGGTGCGGGTTTGTCTAGTCAGTTTCGTATATGTTTATCTTTTAAATCATGAGTTTTTTTAAGGTGTATGTTTATATTTCATTAATTTAAATAAATAAATTCAATTAACACACATGTCGAATGTCTTTTTTTGTAATTCATCTTGATTTACATTCATTTTTAAATTTTTTTCATTACTATTAACAAATTCTTCTTCATTCATTTACATAGATGATAATCAATTAATTTAATTATATACTTGCATAAATATTTTAATTTACACTTTAAAATTTTTTATGTAAGAAATACATCGCATCTCCAATATTTTTTTAAAAAAATTATAACATACTTACATAGCTAGTGTTACTGTGTGTATGAATAAGAAGATGCAGTAGTGCACGAACAAAATATTTTCTGGGCCAAATATATTATCTTGGGCCGGTGAGCTTTAAATTCTGGTTCTGAGCCTTACGAGTTATGAACTCGCTTAGATAAATTATTTTTTATATTTTTATGGTTGAAAGCATTGTTATTGCGACTTAATGATTTGAAATTACTACTGAAATTTACTATAAATTTATGAAATTAGAGATTTTTGAAGAGATTTTAATAGTTTTATTAATTGATTATAATAATGTTAATTTTTTTTATCATTTTAATGTAATTTAATTTAGTAATATATAATTGATTAAAAAATAATTATAAATTTATAACTGGCGATATAAATTTACACTATATTTTTCGTATCATGTAAAAAAAAACGATTCTACAACCTCGCTGCAAGTCGCCACATGACAAAGGCACCGGAATCCCACGATATTTTCTTTTTCATTAATAAAGTCGGACGCGAGGACAACTACCGTACCCTTCCAGCTCCTCACAGGTAGGTCACCTTATTTGTCATAACTCAAACATGCACCGTCAAGTCTTGCAAACTTATGATGATCCAACGGTAAATAAATTCTCGGAAACCCGACTTAATTTTGACCTATTGACAAACCCAGAGTCAAAGTTAAGTCAGGTAACTCGAGTCATATATAAGAAGAGCCTCTCTCCAATAAATAAGTATAAAAAAGCAATCAAGTCCTGTCTCACTTTCTTCACTAGCCATGGCTGGCTGACAACGGGAATGGCAACAGTTACTTATCTTTTGGTTCAACAATCTGACTAGAAAACATCGGTAAAGTGTTAGCGTCTTCACGTATAGAAATTCGACCACAAGAACAAGGTGGAAGAGAAGTTCCATTCATGTTTCGTTTTTCCAGATCATCAACCACTGATGGTGATGATCATGACAGTGATCAGAGTACTCCGATGGTGATTGACAGTGAAGCGGTGGAAGAAAGAGAAAGCAACGAGAGAAGAATAGAAGAGAGAGATGGGTTTTCTGTAACAAGGAAAGAGAATGAGGATTCTGTTGAAGAAGCGAAGATATAGTGAAGGAACATGATTTGGATGGATTGAATTGTGCTATTTGTATGGAGCCTTGGAGGTCTGAAGGTGATCATCAAGTGAGGTTAGAAAAAATAACTGATCATGATTTTACGAGGGAAGTTTCTTTAAGCCTTTTGTCAATGATTGGTGATCATAATTTGTGAAGTTTTTTATTCCCATAATAATGCACAAATTAAGTAATCAGTGACTATATTCTTGAATTTATGATTGCAGCAAACCTCTCCTTATTTGATGCATTCTTCGGCCATGGCATGTTTCAAATCAATTATTGTTGTATGTGGCGGTGGCTGCATCTGTTTCTTCTGCTGTGCCCAGCATCTTGGTTTCTTCGTGACACTTCTATTCTCAGTTGCTTCCACAACCTCAATCTTCATTGTTAAGTCTAACAAGTTTAATCTGGGTTAAACTAGCTTTCATTGTCGTGCTTCGCTGCGGGGCTATGATTCGCAAGCATTTCTGTTTTTTTAGTTAATTATAAGTTAATCCTTTTTCTAGTTCTAGTTAAATGAATTAATGAGCCTCTTGAATATGAGAAATAATTTAATTTCAAACTCCATTAATCAATTAGTCTTTTTGTTAACTCTCCGTTAATTAATTAGTTCCTTGAGTATGAAAAATAATTTAATAGTCTTTGTAGTTTTGTAATCTGATAATTAATTAATCTCACAATAATTTGAAAATCATTTAGTGGTAGCAACCACAAAGTAGATAAATCCCACACGCAAAAAAAAAAATCTCTATTTATATTGTTTTTTCTCTGAAAATAAAAGAAAAGAAAAGAGGGAGAAGATATGTCTGTCCATTTTGAGCCATTACCATGGAATGGAAATGATAAATTAGGTAGCAATGAGCTAGCTACGAAGGTATTGGTAGACTACTTTTTGTCCAATAGAATTAAATTTCTTTCTAGTTATGTATTAAACAAGCAATTCATACATACATGCATTCATAAAAAAAATAAAAAAATAAAAAATTATAGCTTGTAGTCTTCTCTAAAGAGAGCAAAGTGAGAATTAAGTGCATACGAGCCAACTCCATAAGGTAAGCTAGCTACAGTGATGGAGTTTCTTGGTTCGTCCCTCTCCTTTTTTATTCAAAACGTTGATTTGATTTTTCACTTGCTTTTTTCTAAGCTTATTTATCTAGAACATCTTCTTTATTGGCCTGTCGCCTATATGATTTTTATATTTTTTCGGGTGTTTATTATTATGGTTGTGGTTGTTTTTTAAAGTATTTTTTATTTAAAAATATATTAAAATATTTTTTAAAAAAAAAATTATTTTTGATAGTAGCATATCAAAATGATCTAATTTTTTTTTTTATTTAAAGCAAAAAAATCATTTAAAAAAAAAACACTCTTTAAGTGATTTACCAAATCGGGTTTTATATATATATATATATATGCGCGCGCGCGCGCGCATTTCTGTTTATAAATGTATCCCTTCATTGTTTATTTGTATCAGTTGCACGTTAAGATAGACTAGAGAGGGTTTTTCTGCGAATGGTAACGTAGTGTTGCATCTTAATCATTCCTTGTGAAGGGTATATATAGTGCATATAACCTTCATTAATTTTATCTTTGCTAAAGAAAAGGAAATGTTATCCAGTTTTTGGAATATAAAAAATTGTTTTTTGATCCCATCATTTGGTGAAAAATTGATTTTTTAAAATATAAAATTAATGATACGATTTTTGGGTGCTCGAATACCATTTTTTTATAATAAATTATGTTTTTTTTTATTTGATACATTAAAGGCCAAATTTTAGTCCTTTTTTCATTAATTTAATTTAAAATTAGTGAGCAATTATTTATACCATTTGAAAGTTTCAATCAATTATAAAATAACATCAAACATATAAATCAAATAATATACACATAAATTATAAACTTAAAACTTATTTAGCAATCACTGCCAAAGAAAAAATAAATAAATAAAGGGTTGATCTCAGAGTAGTCAAATCCGTTCCGTTCCGGCCGGAACGTGCCGTTCCACGCGTAAAACCGGCACAAAACGGCGACGTTTTTGTGCTGGTTTTAATTCCGGGGTGTTCCGCAAATTCCGGCCGAATTCCGGCCGGAATGCCCCGGTTCCGTACCGGGCGTTCCGTTCCGGTTCAAGCCAAAACGTTGAGAGAAGCTTTCCTGGTTTCGTCGGAACCCGACAATGATTCTCAAACCAAGATTTCAGCTAAGTTGCTCAATCTTTATTGTACTGGGAGGCTTGGACATTACACTTTAGATCCTCTTCCTTTGTGAAGTAAATTTTCCAAGCCTGTATATAGCAACAAGAAACAGAAGGTTTGAATGGACATAAAATAAAAGGAGGGAGATGACTAGATGAACACACGCACGGACGCACCTGCACAAGAAAGGGAGGGAGATGAGCGGCGGCACAAGGAGGGAGGGAGGGAGGGAGATGTGTGTGGGCACTGTGGGGGCTAGGTAAGGGAATTAGGGTTGAGTTTTTTTTTTTATAATAATAATAATAATAATAATAATAATAATAATAATAGGTTTCGGGGGGTGGGGGGTTATAAATTATAATATAAATTAATAATAATAATAATAATAAGAAGAAAGTAGGTTTTATACGGGGGAGGGGTAATAATAATAATAATAATAATAATAATAATAATAATAATAATAATAATAATAATAATAATAATAATAATAATAATAATCTGGGGGTTTATAATAATAATAATAATAATAATAATAATTAGCATAAAAATAGTTAGCATAAAAAATATTTTTTAAAAAAATCCTATTAATTTAAGATAATAAATTAATTTATATTTCACATCAACAAAATATTTATTTTTAGTTTGTTAATTTTTACCTAATGAAATTCTATGGACATAATTGTTTTATAATGTATTTTTCAATTATTTTGAATCATGCATGAACCTTAATATTTTATTTTTTTCATATATATAATTATTTAAATATGAACAGTACAAAACCGGAACGGCACACCGGAATGCACCGAAACCGGAACGTTCCGTTCCAATTACAAAACCGGAACGGCACCCGAAACGGATTTGACTACTATGGTTGATCTAATTGGATAGTAGTTGCTGCAAAAGTTAATTTAATATTGTAGTAGTAGTTACCTTTTAAAATTTATTATTGCAGCAAATTTAGGATAGTAGTACCTTTTAGAATATTTTTAATTAAAATATATTTAAATAATATATATTTTAAAACTTATTTTAAATATTAGTACATTAAAAAATCTGAAAAAAAATAAAAAAAATTTTTTTCTTCTAAAAAACAATCATGGATTCGCGGCATCGTGGTGCCAACTAGGAAGTTGCTTCAAAGCTGGTTCATGATCATAAATAGTGAGGTCGAGCAATAATTTCTCCTTTATTACTATTATTTTTTGACTCTTGCAATTATCTTACTCAGTTTTCTAATTTATACTTATTACACTTGGCACTATATATCACCTGTCACAAGTCACAAGACAATTAGTGTGCACCACTTCAGTTGACTCCTTAGTTGACTTTG
The DNA here is from genome assembly GCA_027405865.1 of Salix purpurea. Taxonomy (NCBI): domain Eukaryota; kingdom Viridiplantae; phylum Streptophyta; class Magnoliopsida; order Malpighiales; family Salicaceae; genus Salix; species Salix purpurea. The sequence continues at coordinate 1,480,734 of JAOWLH010000012.1, forward strand.
AATATTGGTAATCGAACAGTGTTATCTGTGTGAACAAATTCTTTTCCTATATACTTGGATCGATAGAGGAGCTCTGACAACCATATCTTCATCACTAAAATCTTCATATCTTCATCTATGACAACCTATACAGTGATGGAGTTTCTTGGTTCGTCTCTCTTTTTTTATTCAAAAAGTTGATTTGATTTTTCACTTGCTATTTTCCATGCTTCTATTTATCTAGAACCATCTTCTTTGTGGCCTGTCGACTATAAGATTTCTGTACGATTCTAGCCATTATAATTTTATTAATTAAATATTAAAATAAATACTATAATATATATAAAATTAATTAGTTTTCTATATAAAAAAAGTTGGAGTAGCACACGAGCAAGTTAGCTCGTATTAACCAAAATATAATTGTTGTGCCTCTTTTACTGTTCAATTTCATATTGTTTACCTAGACACAGTTCACTGTGGATTACTACAGTGAAATTACCATTTTACCTCCAGGATTGCAAAATTTTAACCCCAGGGACCGGGGGTATTTTAGCAATTTTCAGGGGACATGGATGGTATTTCCAAATTTTTTGTACAGTAAAACTATTATTTTACCCTGGGTGCTAGCTAAAGGACACGGAACAGTGGGGAGTGTTTTCGTTTTTTCCCAAATTTCTGCACAGTAAAACTACTAAATTAGCCTCTGAAAACGACAAAACATAAGCCCCAGATTCGGGGGGTATTGAGGTATTTTCCACAGAGGTTTTTTCGTGGTTATGTTCAGGGATGTATATGTAATTTACCATTATTTTATTATTTATTTTCCGAAACACTACAAGCACGTCGTACAGACATATTTATAATGTTTCACGTGCACGCGCCATTCAGGCGGCGCGTGTTACTCATTCCGGCGGTCAAAACACAAACATATGTCATGTCCCATGGTGCGCCGACATGTCCTCTGCCTCCCAGTGCGGTGCGTGTCTGGTAAAGATGGTCGGTGGAGCTCCGATGGACAGGTTTAAGTTTTTTCTTCCTTTTCTCTCTCCTGCCGTTCAAAAATACACTTCGGTCCTTACGGTTTGCGTATGGTTTAGTTTAGTCCCTGGTTTTTTTATTTCGCTTTTATTACTTCTTCTTTCAATGTAAATTTTGATTTGTCGCAATTGTGCCCGTCAATTGAAACTGAATATATATTTTGAGTTTCAATTGAGTCCTTATTCTTTTGATTTTTGATTTTGCTTTTGGTTCCTTTAATTATTTGCAAGTTTTAATTGCTTCTAATTGAGTCATCCAATTGAAATTTGTCATATATTCTATCTTTCATTTTGGTCCTTATTCTTTTAATTTGTTAAAAACATTACACATCAAAAAAAATTTAAATGTCTTTGTTTATTTTGGTCCCAAGATTTTATGTATTTCAATTTTGTCATTCGATTGAAATTAATTATATAGTTTGTTTTAATTTGTTTTGATTATGTCCTCCAATTGAAATTACTCATATATGCTACTTTTCATTTCAATCCTTATTCTTTTAATTTTTCTAATAAAATTACACTGTAATTTTTTTTTAAAATATCTTTATTTGTTTCGGTCCCAAGGTTTTTATTTGTTTCAAATTTGTCCTTCGATTGAAATTAATTATATATTTTATTTTTCATTTCGATCATTATTCTTTGAATTTTTTATGTGATATTAATTTCTTTGGTTTTTTCTATTGTTCTTGGACAATGTTTATTTTTTATCTGTATTTATGCATCTATGATTTTAGTTTTTGTTTTTAATTTTTGTCGTTTTATTATTTATTGGGGATTTATTTTTATTCGATTCAGTCCTGAAATTTTAATTTATGTTGGTGATCATTTTAAAATTAATATTTCTCCCATTTTCCCTTTGTTTTTTTTTTTGTATTTTCTTTTCTTTTTATCTGTTTTTCGGATCAGATGATTTTATGATTTTATTATTTGCACCATAATAATGATAATTTTAGTGATTTTTTTTATTGTTTTTTGTAAAAAAAATTTTGCTTTTTTATTTTATTTTTATGGGCAATTTAATGATTTTAATTGTTTGAGCAATAATGTTGATAATAATTTTAATTGTTATAGTAATGTTAATGATGGTAACGTAGGGATGAATTTTCAATTTATGTTTTCTTCTTTTTGTAGATTGAAAATTAACTACTTATTTTTGTTATTTGATTATTGCAAGTGTTTTCACAATTTATATTTTGTTTTTATGTTGAATTTAAATTGAATTATAAAATGAACTAATCTTAATATACTGAATTCAATAATTAAGATATCCGAATATTTTTGTTTTTTTAATGATGATGATAATTTTATGCTGGTTATTTCATTAAAACCTATTAAACATATAAATTTATATCGATTTAAAATTTATATATTTAATAGAAAACTTGCACTTCACAGGAATTCTGCACAAATTTATTATTTTGTCTAAATTTATATTATAATAAAAAAAATCTCACACGATTAATATTTTTGTACGTTGAAAAAATTATGATGCTGCCGACGATGAGGCGCGGGGGCATCGGCTAGTGTGTGTGTATTTGTTAATAAATGTATCGTTTGCCTTCCATCCCTTCATTGTTTATTTGTATCAGTTGCTCGTTAAGATAGAGTAGAGAGGGTTTTTCTGCGAATGGTGGGCCAGCGTTGCATCTTAACCATTTCTTGCGAAGGGTATAAGTGCATATAACCTTCTCTCATGTAGAGATTCACATCAACTTAGAAGTTACTAAAAGATATCTTTGCTGAAGAGAAGGAATTGTATGAGCATTTTGTTGTTTGATTTCGGTTTCGATAAATTCGGTTCGAATTTTGGTTAATTGAATCTAAGAAAATAAAACCGAACACAAACCGAAAGTTAATTTTAGTCCTTTTTTCATTAATTTATTTTAAAAAAGCGAGTAATTATTTGTACCATTTGAAAGTTTCAGTCAATTATAAAATAGCATCAAAAATCTAAATCAATTAATATACACATAAATTATAAACTTAAAACTTATTTAGCAATCACTGCCAAAGCAAAAATAAATAAATAAAGGGTTGATCGAATAGGATAGTAGCTGCTACAAATTTAGAGTTAATTTAATATCGTAGTAGTAGTTACCTTTTAAAATTTAATATTGCTGCAAATTTAGGATAGTAGCTACCTTTTAAAATATTAAATATACTTAAATAATATATATATATATATATATATATATATATATATATATATATATATTAAAACTTATTTTAAATATTAGTACATTAAAAAATTTGAAAAAACAAAAAATATATTTTTTAAAAAACAATCATATATTCGCGGCATAGTGGTGCCAACTACGAAGTTGCTTCAAAGCTGGTTCAAGATCATAAATAGTGAGGTCGAGCAATAATTTCTCCTTTATTACTATTATTTTTTTGACTCGTGCAATTCTCTTCCTCAGTTTTCTAATTTATACTTATTACACTTGGCACTATACATCACCTGTACAAGTCACAAGACAATTAGCGTGCACCACTTTAGTTGACTCCTAAGTTGACTTTGAATATTGGTAATCGAACAGTGTTTTCTGTCCGATCAAATTCTTTTCCTATATACTTGTATCGATAGAGGAGCTCTGACAGCCATATCTTCATCACTAAAATCTCCACATCAAATTAAAAATGGAGTTACCAAGCATGAGTTCGTACATGTTTTGGCTTCTTTTCCTGAAAATAATCCAACCGATCTCTTCTTCCTTCTCATTATCTGGAGGAGGAACAGATATATAGACTCTCCCTGTTAGCTTTTAAGGCTCAAATCACTGGTGATCCCCTCGGTTCACTCAGCTCGTGGAATGAATCCTTGCATTTCTGTGAGTGGTCAGGCGTTACGTGTGGACGCCGGCATCAGAGAGCTGTAGAACTTGACCTCCACTCTTCCAAGCTGGCGGGCTCCCTCTCTCCTCACATCGGCAACCTGAGTTTTCTCAGGATTCTAGACCTGAGCAACAACAGCTTCAGCCAAAATATTCCACAAGAGTTGGGTCGTTTGTTTCGTCTACTTCAGTTGAACCTAGAAAACAACAAATTCATCGGTGAAATCCCTGCCAATATCTCGTATTGCTCTAATCTTCAGTTGATTGATTTACGGGGAAACGACTTGACTGGCAAAATTCCTGCAGAACTGGGGTCGTTATTAAATCTGCAAGCATGTCTTTTAGCAGTTAATCATCTGGTTGGTGAGATACCACTTTCTTTTGAAAATCTCTCATCTGTTGAGAGAATTACTGTGGGGGGTAATCATTTGCAAGGAAGCCTTCCCTATGGTATCGGGAGATTGAAAAAGTTAAATATATTTTCTGCTTCTTTAAATAATCTGAGCGGCACAATTCCTCCGTCCATGTACAATCTCTCTTCTCTTACTCTTTTCTCTGTGGCGAGTAACCAATTTCATGGGAGTCTTCCTTCTGACCTTGGCCAAAAGCTTCCAAGCCTTGAAGTGCTTGTACTCTATGCCAACAAATTCAACGGACCGATACCAGTAACGATCTTCAATGCCTCAACTCTTTCTCTTATTGATCTCGGAAACAACAGCTTTAGTGGGAAAGTGCCCCCTTTTCCAAACCTGCCTAATCTACAGTATCTTGGAATTGATTTCAATGAACTTGGAAATGGGGAGGAAGGTGATCTCATCTTTCTCCATAGCCTTGCAAACTGCACCAATTTGGAAGACTTGGGTATGAATGATAACAATTTAGGAGGAATGTTTCCAGAAATAATCAGCAACTTCTCATCAAAGTTCACAGAATTGTACATGGGAAGAAATCAAGTGCGGGGAAGCATTCCAGTTGATATTGGAAACCTCATCAGCCTGGATAGTTTGACGCTGGAAGCAAATCAATTGACTGGCGTTATACCGACTTCCATTGGTAAATTGAAAAATTTGCGCCGTCTATCTCTCACGGAAAACAAAATCTCTGGAAATATCCCTTCATCTTTGGGCAATGTTACTTCATTGGTCGAGCTTTATTTATCTGCGAATAATTTGCAAGGAGGCATCCCATCAAATCTTGCAAACTGCCAGAATTTGATACATTTAGAGGTTGCTCATAACAATTTGAGCGGTCCATTAACCAAAGAAGTAATGGGCATTGCTTCTTTATCCGTGAGTTTAGACCTGTCTCACAATCAGTTGATAGGTCCCCTTCCCTCTGAAGTGGGCAGGTTAGTGAACCTAGGATATCTAGATGTTTCACATAACAGGTTATCAGGTGAGATTCCTGGAAGTCTTGGAAGCTGCATTTTGCTAGAATATCTGCATTTGGAGGGGAACTTCTTCCAAGGGTCTATTCCGGAGCTTTTGAGTTCTTTGAGAGGACTTCAATATCTTAATCTCTCTTACAACAACTTGACTGGCCAAATTCCAAGATTTTTTGCAGACTTCCAGTTGTTGCAGCATTTGGATCTTTCTTTTAATCACCTTGAAGGTGAGATGCCTACACAAAGAGTTTTCGGGAATGCAAGCGCAGTCTCAGTTTTGGGAAACGATCAGCTTTGTGGTGGAATATCTCGGTTGAATTTGTCCAGATGCACGTCCAATGAGTCGAGAAAGGCAAAATTTTCTACCAAGTTGAAGTTGGTAATCTCAATTCCATGTGGCTTTATCATTGCACTCCTTTTGATCTCTTCTCTACTTATCTATTCCTGGAGAAAAGCAAAAAGTCAGCCTGCTTCTGGAGCTTCATGGGAGGTCTCACTTCGGAGAGTGACTTATGAAGAACTCTATCGTGCAACTGCTGGCTTTTCCCCGTCCAATTTGATTGGTCGAGGTAGTTTTGGTTCTGTGTACAAAGCAATCCTCGAACCTGATGGAATGATTGTCGCTGTGAAAGTATTCAACCTGCTACGTAAAGGAGCTTCCAAAAGCTACATGGCAGAGTGTGCAGCCTTGATAAACATCAGGCACCGAAACCTTGTCAAAATTTTAACTGCATGTTCTAGCCTTGATTTTCAGGGCAATGATTTTAAAGCTCTGGTTTATGAATTCTTGGTCAATGGGAGCCTGGAAGAGTGGCTGCATCCAGTTGATACATCAGATGAGAACCGCGAGCGAGGAAATCTGAATCTGATTCAGAGGTTAAACATTGCAATTGATGTAGCTAGTGCCGTTGATTATTTGCACTGCCACTGTCAAATGGCTGTTGTTCACTGTGATTTGAAGCCTAGCAATGTTCTTCTTGATGGTGATATGACTGCTCATGTTGGAGACTTTGGATTAGCAAGATTCCGTCCAGAAGCTTCAGTTCAGCTATCATCAAATCAGGACAGCTCTATTGGTTTAAAAGGAACTGTTGGCTATGCTGCCCCAGGTAAGGCCAGTCAGATTTTACACGATTTATTTTAGTTTTAAGTGTTTAGAGTAATATTCCATTGGCTTGCATTGACGAATTGATATAACTATGCAGACCTGGAATATATATGTTTTACTGCTAAATTGACATTTTACTGCTAGTTTCCAAGCCAAGGTTGTTAACAGCCATGCATGTAAATTTTAGAGTATGGTATCGGAAACGAGGTGTCAACTTATGGGGATGTGTATAGCTACGGCATCCTACTGTTGGAGATGCTAACTGGAAAGACGCCAACAGATGGCTCGTTCAAAGAGGGGCTAAACCTGCACAAATATGTTAAAATGGCGTTGCCTGACCATGTGATGGAGGTTGTTGATCCCGTACTTCTAAGAGAAGTTGAGGAAACAAGTTCTACTGCCTCTGATAGGATGAGAGGTATTGGAAATGACAAAGCTCTGGAGTGCTTGGTTTCTATTATAGAGGTAGGAGTTTCTTGCTCCGAAGAAGTGCCACGAGAGAGGACAAATATTAGCCATGTCGTGGCTGAACTGCTCCGAATTCGGGACATTCTCCTTGGAACCAGGAGGCATGGACAGCGTACGTGAAATCCTCGTCTCAGCAGATGGTAAAACCTTATCATTGTCTGAAATTCATTCTGAGATTATTCACAACAAGACTTACCAATGATCCATTAAATCGATCGTCTGCTACTTTACAATCTGTTTGTGTGCTGTAGGTGTATGCGGTTCTCAAAGTGGAAAATGAAAGTTGTTAAAGAAGGCAGAGGGAGCGTAGGTGCCTCTTGCCGGAAGTAGAATAAAACTGCAAATGCATGTTGGCCATCTATAAGCGCCAGCCTTATTTTGTAAATTTCCATGTCTTTCTCTGCTTAAATACATGTCTTTCTATTATTGTGTAATAGAAGTCTGAACCTTCAGTCTGCAACAAACAGTTTGGTTTCTTCACCACTCTGTCAGTTTTTACATTTCAATTTCTCTCAAAGTGAGGAAGAAATTTATGTTGAAGTTGAAGAGGATCATGTTTTTTTTGCTATTAATTAAATGATCAAAATGGACGAAAGCAAAAATGACAGTAACGAAGTCACCTCTGTTTTTGGCTAAAGGCTTCGTTTGCATTAGAACTCCTTAAAACGTGTATTTGCTTCTCTTCACCATTGCTCTCTCCCCGCCACCATTGTTTTTCTGGGTCACTCGTTGAAGCCCAAGAACTTTATAATCCCGTGGTGTTTCAATTTGTGGAATGCGTTCAAAATTTGTGGCCGTGTCATTCCCATTCTAGAGTCCAGCTCTATAGACATCTATGTTTTTTCAGCATTAAATATAAATTTGAAACTGTATTTTAAAAATATTTTTTAAAAAAATATAAATTTTATTTTTACCTTTTATTTTAAATTAAAATTTTAGTATTTTTAGATTCACATATATTTTTTTAATAAAAAACAATTATTTTAATATATTTTTAAATAAAATATATTTGAAAAAATAAACCCAATCACAATTTTTTGGTAAGCTAAATTATTAACTTTCGTAGAAAAGATACGCCTACTTTTGGGTCTTCACTCTTCACGGCATATCTCTTCTCGAATAGTGAAAACAAGGTTAAGAGCCTTATGAAAACAATCAAAACGCCCACCGTGGGGCTCGAACCCACGACCACAAGGTTAAGAGCCTTGCGCTCTACCAACTGAGCTAGACGGGCTTCTTGCTTTGACTTTTTCTTATGATGATTTCTTCCTTATATGATATCTTATTTTTGCCGGTTAATTACATGCATGATATTTGTTTTCTTTTAAATTCATTATTAGTAATTTCACGAACGAAGGAAACCTCGTGACTCTCTCTGTCACCTTCTCTTCAATTCAAACCCTTTCTCTCAAAATCGAACCTTTCTACCTTCCCTTGCCTAATGAAAAACAGCAGACCCTTTTCTCGTTTTTTCTACTGATGCCCGAATCCCGTTATTGAGGAAAACAACACAAAATCAGCTTAAGATTCATTAAGCAAATCTGCAGCAACATTCAACAGTCTGTTTCCTCTTTTGGCATTTCTAGCCGTTACAATTACCTTCATTTTCTGTACAAATCCTGCACATTTATTGTACATTCAATTGGCAAACAATACTGCCAAGTATAGACACTTCTTATGTATATATATAGCTCATCAATTATCAATAAAAATTATGGTATTTTTCATTGATATTCTGTGCAAATACATCTCTTATATGGTATCAGAAGAGCCTATCTCTAACGAGTAAAAAGATCCTTCCTTTTTCATACAAACACCATGTCTTCCCCCACAGAACATATTGCAGAACAAGTATCTGCATCAAACCCAATTTCTCAACCCACTCAACCCACGTTTTCCCCTGACATTGCCCTTATCGCACTGAACATTTCTACACAGATCAATGAGAAACTCAAGCCATCAACATTTCCACAGTGGAGAGCTCAATTTGAGGCACTCCTCATCGGCTACAACCTCCTTGACTATGTTCAAGGAGTGTCACAGTGTCCCTCATCAGTGGGCATTTCCAGTAGTGAATTCAACAAAACCCATTGGGTTCGTCAAGACAAGCTTATCCTAAGTGCTATCTTGGCCTCAACATCAACCACCATCACACCTCTCATCGCCTCTGCCAAGACTTCCCATGAAGCTTGGGAAAAAACTGCATCATATGTATGCCAGTAAATCGCGCACCAGAGCTATGCAATTGAAGGAGGAACTTACCTTAATTCAACGCAAAAATCGCTCTGTGCCTGACTACCTGCACGCCGTGAAGGCCCTTGCAGATGAAATTGCTTTAATCGATCATCCTATCTCCGATGATGATCTCACTCTCTATATACTAAATGGTTTGGGTTCTGATTTCAGGGACATCGCCACCACCATAAGAGCACGACCAACTTCCTTGGCTTTTGAAGAGTTGCATGACATCCTTGTTGGGCATGACAACTACCTGCGCCGTCTGGATTCATCCACTCAGCAGCTGCTTGCGACGGCGAACTACAGCCATCGCCACCGACAAAACAATTACAGCCCAAATGGGTCTGCCAGGCGCCATATGTATAGGCATAATGGGCCACCGCAAAAAACAGGCCCCTTGCCCGAACAGGCCTACACTTCCAACAGGCCCACTGGCCCATTTAAGACCCACAGACAGTATCCTCAGCCCACTCAAAGAAGGTTCAGTCCAAAATGTCAATTTTGTGACCAAATGGGACACACTGCTAAGACTTGCTCACAGCTCCGTCAAAATTCAATGACGGCAAATTGTGCAAATACAAACACTGCGCAAGATCAAAAATGGCTTCTTGACTCAGCTGCCTCGCACAATATCACTGGTGACTTGGCAAATCTATCCATTCATTCCGAGTATGATGGCACCGACGAAGTTGTCATAGGTGATGGGACAGGTTTGACCGTCTCACATGTTGGATCTTTGACCTTAGAATCACCTTTACGAACTTTCGTTCTTAATGATACTCTTTGTGTCCCTAATATTTCTAAAAATTTAATTTCTGTTCATCATTTTACATCTCAAAATAATGTATTTGTTGAACTTCACCCATCTTATTTTCTTGTGAAGGACCAAGATTCGAGGGCGACTTTGCTAAGAGGTGCATGTGAGGATGGCGTATATCAGTTTCCGAATTCAATGGTGGGCACAACTTCCAAATTTACTGCAAATGTGCATGAAAGAATTTCTCTTGATGGTTGGCACAAGCGTCTTGGACATCCAACCTCCAAGATAGTTCTTAGTCTTATCAATGCTTTTTCTTTACCCATTCAAAAACAAGAAAATTTTTTTAATTCTCTTTGTTCTTCTTGCTCAATTAATAAAGCCCATCAACTTCCATTTCGGCCCACAAGTATTAAAAGTCATGCACCGCTTGATATTATTTATACTGATGTATGGGGACCAGCTCATTGCTTGGGTTTAGATGGTTCTAAATATTATCTAATTTTTGTAGACCACTACACCAAATACATGTGGTTTTATCCTATTCCAGCAAAATCTTCTGTCAAAACAATTTTTCCTCAGTTTAAAACTCTAGTTGAAAAACGATTTCAAACAAGCATAAAAAATCTTTACTCAGACAATGGTGGAGAATTTATCAGTTTAAAATCTTTTTTGTCAACTCATGGCATCAGTCATTATACTACTGCTCCCCATACACCTCAACAAAACGGTGTCTCCGAACGCCGTCATCGCCACTTAGTTGAAACAGGTCTCACCCTGCTTACTGATGCCAAACTTCCATTATCATTTTGGCCTTATGCCTTCCATACCGCCACTTATCTTATAAATCGTCAACCAACTCCACTTCTTCAAAACATATCTCCTTTTGAAGCCCTTTTTGGCCAAAAACCTAACTACTTAAAATTAAAAATTTTTGGGTGCATTTGCTACCCCTTCACCCGACCATACACATCCCATAAATTAGAACCAAAATCCATTCCATGTATTTTTGTTGGGTATTCCTTAACCCAAAATGCATACAAATGTCTAGAGCCCGAAACCCAAAAGATTTATATCTCTCGGCACGTCTTATTTGATGAAACAAAATCCCTAATTTCTATTCAACCTTCCTCTTCGTCGCCAGACCCGTCAATCCCACCCGAAACCCAAATTCATCTCGTTCCACTGTCTTCATCAGCCCCACCAGTGATTTCGACGTCTGCTATCGCCGTTCCTCCATCTCCTCCAGGTAACTGCTACTCTCCCTCTCTTTCAATTTCTTCAAATTTGCAACATTCATCTGAGCCATTACATTCAAATTCATGTTCATCTGCACAACATCATGCATCTAATCATCAATCTGATCCTCCCTCACAGTCACATCACGCAGCCACAGTATCATCTCCCTCCTCACAGCACAGTTCTTCATCTTCATCATCAGCCACACACTCATCACCCACTGTCAGAACTCACCCCATGGTCACTAGATCCATGAATAACATACATAAACCAAAACAAATGCATTCTGTCACTAAGCACCCACTCCCTCACGGCCTAGAGCCAACATGTGTTAGTCAAGCCCTAAGCTTGCCCCGATGGCGTGCAGCCATGTCCGATGAGCTTACTGCTCTAATGAAACATGGAACATGGGAATTAGTTCCCCCACCAGTTAATTGCAACCCTGTGAGCTGCAAATGGGTCTTTCGTGTTAAGCGAAAGGCCAATGGCCAAATTGAACGATTCAAAGCTAGGTTAGTTGCCCGTGGCTTTCTTCAAAGACCAGGCTTAGATTACACTGAGACCTTTAGCCCTGTAGTCAAACCAGCCACTATTCGGGTTATACTTACCATAGCTGTAATTCAAGGCTGGTCCTTAAGGCAAATGGATGTCCAAAATGCATTCTTGCATGGACAACTTGAGGAGGATGTCTATATGACACAGCCTCCGGGATTCAAAGATCCCTCTAAACCAAACCATGTTTGTAGGCTGCGAAAGGCCATTTATGGACTTAAACAGGCTCCTAGGGCCTGGTATTCCACTCTCAAGAATGCCCTGCTCACTCTCGGTTTTCTCATTTCCCAAGCAGATTCATCTCTATTTATCTATCGTAATGGTCATACTATCTGCTACTTACTTGTTTATGTGGATGACCTTGTGATTACTGGTAATGATTCAATATTTGTCTGCTCTATTGTCCAGCAGTTAAGCTCTAGATTTTTTTTGAAAGATTTAGGTGCACTTCATTATTTTTTGGGAGTAGAAGTTCTTCCCACTACAGCAGGTTTGTTTCTTTCCCAACATCAATATATTAGAAATCTGCTATCTAAAACAAACATGGTTGGTGCTAAGAATGTTTCCACACCTCTAAGCACTAGCTCATCTCTGAAACTCATTGATGGCACTGCTGCCTTTGACAGCACTGAATTTCGTCGAGTAATTGGTAGTCTTCAATATCTTTCCCTTACTCGCCCTGATATTTCATTTGCTGTTAACAAATTGTCTCAATTTATGCATAAGCCAACATACTCGCACTGGACAACTGTCAAAAGATTGCTCAGGTACCTCAAACACACAATATTCCATGGAATTCACATCAAGAAGACCACCTCCTGGCATCTCACAACATATTCAGATGCGGACTGGGCTGGCAATGTCGATGATCGCACCTCTACTTCAGCCTACATCAGCTTCCTTGGCCAAAATCCAATCTCCTGGAGCTCCAAAAAACAAAGAGCTGTTGCACGATCATCCACCGAAGCTGAATACAGATCACTCGCCAATGCTGCCTCAGAAACACTATGGCTGCTAAATCTGCTGACCGAACTCGGGTTCCCTCTTCAGGCTCCTCCTACTCTGTTATGTGACAATCTCGGTGCAACTCATCTCAGCTACAATCCGGTCGATCACTCTCGCATGAAGCACATCCAAATTGACCTCCATTTCGTCCGTGACTTAGTACAAAAAGGCACTCTTCAAGTTCAGCATGTTCACACTACGGATCAACTTGCGGATCTCTTGACGAAACCGCTGTCACAACAACGTACTGAAACCTTACGATTCAAGATTGGCCTTACCGACGGAAGCCCTATCTTGAGGGGGCGTATTGAGGAAAACAACACAAAATCAGCTTAAGATTCATTAAGCAAATCTGCAGCAACATTCAACAGTCTGTTTCCTCTTTTGGCATTTCTAGCCGTTACAATTACCTTCATTTTCTGTACAAATCCTGCACATTTATTGTACATTCAATTGGCAAACAATACTGCCAAGTATAGACACTTCTTATGTATATATATAGCTCATCAATTATCAATAAAAATTATGGTATTTTTCATTGATATTCTGTGCAAATACATCTCTTATACCCGTTTGATGAAATTCCTGAAAGAGATATCTGATTGTTGAGCATCTGCAAAAACTGCAATGCGGTTGCTGTGTGTCAAGGAAATACTTCGATGGGTTTCGATTTTTGGGACATTAAAGGCTAATTTGTTTGTAACTCTTATTAATTTAAGTCCGATGATAAGGATATTCCAATTAACACCTTTTTTGACGATTGCTTGGGAGAGGCATGACGGGGCAGTCTATGGGAGGGAGCTATGCAGCACTAGGTTGGGCACTGGGCAAGAGACTACCCTGGATTAAGAAGCTATGGAAGAATGGGAGGTGTTTCAGAAGTATGTGCTGCAAATGTAAGCATATGTTGTGTGTCGGCCGTGGGATTGTTTTGGGAGAATGGGGGAGAGGCTATATGGAGGAGCTGGTTTTTTTGGTGAAGGGCAATGGTGGATGAATTACTGGGTGGAGAGGGGTTGGTCGAAAATTGGAAAAACTATTTCCAGTTATTGTGTCAATGAGAGGCTGTGTTGATGAATGCCCTCTTCGCGGAATCAAATGCTAGTCTCGGTTCTCCCCGTTGTCTCTATTAGAAATCTGTGATGTTTTTCTACTAGAATTTGAGAGCTGAAAATATGGGATTAAGGAGCTGGGTTTAATTTGCTAGGATCTTTGCTCAGGAATTTGTGAGGATCTTTGCTCATTAATTTGCTATGAGCATTTAATTATATAACTTATTCCTAATTGTATAATTAAATTATATATAAAATATTTATATTATATTTTAAAATGATATAAAAAAATCGAAATGGTTTGTACTATTGAAATAAACATAAATTTAACTTTATAAAATAGCTTTTATTATTGGAGAGGGGGAATCAAAATTTTGGAAACAAACAAAACGCCCACCGTGGGGCTCGAACCCACGACCACAAGGTTAAGAGCCTTGCGCTCTACCAACTGAGCTAGACGGGCTTCTTGCTTTGACGTTTTCTTCTTACTACTTGTTCCTTATAAGCAATGGGATTTTTGACGGTTAATTATATGCATGATATTTGTTTTCTTTTATATTCATTATTAGTAATTTCATTGCCCAGCGAAATCAAACTCGATTTTTTAAAAAAGAAAATTAATTTCAACTCCACTCCCATGCCCGCGCCCTAATTGATCTGCAGTCAGTTTTATAGAGAAACCTCCAAGCTTTTTATTTTAAATATAGCAGGTACATCGGATAGGAATATGGTTTGACCAGGAAGGTTACAAGGAGATTTGTGTTTGATGCCAGGGAAATTGAAACCCTAATTAAGGAACAAGACCAGAGGGGGAGAGCAAGGCTAACCCATCTCGAATTCAAGCATTGCCAGCTTTCCTCCCGGGCAGTGTCAAGCTCTCAAGGCCATGGTTTTTTAGACAACTGTGAACCTGCGGCGACGAATAAAATCACACGTACTGGATGGTGGTATTGGATATATGCAGCGGTGGCTAGCTGCAAACCCTGCAGAAACAGGCATGGAGTTGCATGAATTGACAATGGTAGGATTGCAAGCATCCTCTAATTTCCACACTTTAATTAACTGATATGTTTAAATTATGAGTTCTTTCCCAGCCTGAACTGCGGGGTGATCTGTGAAGATGGAGGAGGAAGCACTTTGGAGATGATGATGGTTATATTGTTTTAACTATTGCAGGATGATGTTGAGGATAGTTTTATCCGTATAGACTCTGCTAATAGCGTCTTCCAAAAATAATTCCTCCCTTTTTAAGAGTTTTATCTTCTCGATCGATAGATTCAGACCGACCCGAGCTACCTGCAGCTTCGTGCTGGATTACAGCTGGATGAGATATAATTATCTTATCAAACAGTCATTCACATAGCGTTTCATAATTATTTTCGGACATAAAAGATAGAAATTGTAACTTATTTCTTTATTTTTTTTTATTTTTAATCGGATATATCTCTATTTCTTTTATGTATCTCTTATATTATGTAACTCTAATCAAATATAATTTAATTGATTAATTGCTTTCTGAGAATCAATTCTGAAGACAATAATTAATAATAAGTTATACAAAAAGTCAATTTTTATGAACTTTCTTGCTTAGATAAACAAAGAATTGCATGTAAATTAAATGAATCAGAGACTGTTATTCTCTGCTCTTAGGTCATGCATAGTTGCAAAGGCCAAGGACACATAAGCTCCCGCTGCCGCAGCTACTGCTGCAAGCCCCGCAATGTCTCCTGCTGAACGATGGATTCACACACTTTCCGTTACAGCAAATCTCATTATACCTGCACTTCTTCCCGCATAATCCGCAATTCAGACGATCGGCCAACGCATTGACACACTTCTTCTTGCAGCAATGAGGTCCTGGGCTTCCCTTAGCGTGACAAATCCCAGGGAACTTGTTACAAGTTAGTCTCCGTTTTTTCGACCTCTTCTGATGAGCAAGAAAGCGGCTAACTCCTCTACTCCGGTGAGAGGAAAAGTTTTCAATTACTTCGCTGTCAGTATTATGGTGAACTTCATCTTCTTCGAGTGGAAATGAAGCAATGTCGAGGACAAGAGAGGTGATGATGCCGAGAACAAGAAAAATGTGCATGAACTTCATTTCGAGAGAGAAGACCAGGAGATGCCGATTGGGTTAATTAGCGTTCGAATGGAAGAAGAACACTTGGATGAGGGATGGAGACGGATGATAGGAGAGGTGGTATTTATGAGGGAGATGCTTTGAGTTCGGCATATTTAATGTTACTTTGTGAGTGGAGAGGTCCAAATTCAACCCTATTAAACAATGGAAAGGTGTAAACACACTTTGAGGATTGTTTGTTTCACGTTCTATTCAAAAAGTGTTTTTTTTTTATAAAAAAAAATTATTTTATTTTTTATATTAAATTAAATTAAATTAAATAGTTTTAGTGTTTTTAAATTATTTTTAATGATATCAAAAATATTTTTTTAAAAAATAAAAATATTATTTTAATATATTTTAAAATAAAAAATATTTTAAAAAACAACATGTTTTTAAAAAAAGAAAAGGGAACTATAGAAAACAATGTTGAGGTACGGTCTTCGATAACTGGAGTAGGCAAAGCATGGTTCTCGTTCCTGAATTCACACGGTAGTGTAATCAACGAAAGCTTTGTTTAATTAAATATAATGAACCTTTATCACACGGTTTTAAGTAGTCGACAATATAAAATATATTCTTAAAAAGAGCACAAGTCAAATCCTAATATAAATAAATAAATAAAACACAAATTAATGAATGCTCGTTTTAAGAAACCAGAAAACGTGAGCAAATCTCTATTAAAAATATTATGGGGAAGAAACAGATATGTTGGTTTGCAAAATGTTTAAAACCATGTCTCTGTCTAAATAAACAAACAAATAAATAAATATTGTGAGCCGTTCAACGTAGGGAAGCTACCGCTAATCATGTATTTGATAACTGCATTACTATACAACATCAAAAACCTGATTTGTGAACAAAATAATATATATTAACCAAAACATTAAAGAAATTTATTGTAAATTACTACATTAAAATTACATATTTGTTCTTGAATTGAAAAAGAAAAATCCTTGAGGGTGGGAATGTTTTATTCTTTTTCATGGACTCTTCAGTCATTAAAACAGTTGTTTGGAGTGTCTAAATCTTTTGTTTTTATTTATTTTTTTTTGCATAATTTAAATATATTTTTTTACTTTTAAAGTAAACAAAACTTATAGCTATTGGCCAAAAGCTTTTTTGAATTTTCATTAAACAATACTTATTATCCTCTTAATTATAGAAATGTTAGGCTCTTGGACAATTAAAGATTGTTTTCGTTTTTTTTTCTATTATTCATGTATAATTAAAGTACAATTCAAATGGTTTGCATTTGAGGTTTTTTGTAGTTTCACACAGGTTACATAGGCATTTCAATATCTTTACAAAAGTTGTTTGCGTGTACTTAGCATAATCCAATGAGAATGTGATATTCATGTCATCCAAGCGGTGCACATAATGTCACTCAGTAGTCAAACCTAACCTTTCACCGTCTCTTTCGATGAGTCATAATTTTTCAATATTTGTTTTGTTAATAATCTAACTTCACTCGCATTGTTTTTCTTTAGAAAAAATTATAAATTTTGTGATTTTTTTATTTTTTTTATATAGGCTTATCTCGGTCTTATGACCTAAATTATGGTTTTTACTTGCCTGTTAAAATATATATTTTTGTAAAATATTTTGTTTGCGTTTGATTTTTCAAGGTATTATTCTAATTCATCTACAATTTTTATTTATACAAATAGAATTTATTTTCCAAAATAAAAAAATTATATTTTTATGTTCGACCTTGTGTGATATGTTTTTAAGGTGCGGGTTTGTCTAGTCAGTTTCGTATATGTTTATCTTTTAAATCATGAGTTTTTTTATGGTGTATGTTTATATTTCATTAATTTAAATAAATAAATAAATTCAATTAACACATATGACCAATGTCTTTTTTTGTAATTCATCTTTATTTACATTCATTTTTTAAAAAAATTCATTACTATTAACAAATTCTTTTTCATTCATTTACATAGATGATAATCAATTAATTTAATTATATACTTGCATAAATATTTTAATTTACACTTTAAAATTTTTTATGTAAAAAATACATTGCATCTCCAATATTTTTTTAAAAAATTATAACATGCTTACATAGCTAGTGTGTATGAATAAGAAGATGCAGTAGTGCACGAACAAAATATTTTTTGGACCAAATATATTATCTTGGGCCGGTGAGCTTTAAATTCTGGTTCTAAGCCTTACGAGTTATGAACTCGCTTATAATTACTTTTTATATTTTTATGGTTGAAAGCATTGTTATTGCGACTTAATGATTTGAAATTACTACTGAAATTTACTATAAATTTATGAAATTAGAGATTTGTGAAGAGATTTTTATAGTTTTATTAATTGATTATAATAATGTTAACTTTTTTTATCATTTTAATGTAATTTAATTTAGTAATATATAATTGATTAAAAAATAATTATAAATTTATAACTGGCGATATAAATTTACACTATATTTTTCATATCATGTAAAAAAAAACGATTCTACAACCTCGCTGCAAGTCGCCACATGACAAAGGCACCGGAATCCCACGATATTTTCTTTTTCATTAATAAAGTCGGACGCGAGGACAACTACCGTACCCTTCCAGCTCCTCACAGGTCACCTTATTTGTCATAACTCAAACATGCACCGTCAAGTCTTACAAACTTATGATGATCCAACGGTAAATAAATTCTCGGAAACCCGACTTAATTTTGACCTATTGACAAACCCAGAGTCAAAGTTAAGTCAGGTAACTCGAGTCATATATAAGAAGAGCCTCTCTCCAATAAATATGTATAAAAAAGCAATCAAGTCCTGTCTCACTTTCTTCACTAGCCATGGCTGGCTGACAACGGGAATGGCAACAGTTACTTATCTTTTGGTTCAACAATCTGACTAGAAAACATCGGTAAAGTGTTAGCGTCTTCACGTATAGAAATTCGACCACAAGAACAAGGTGGAAGAGAAGTTCCATTCATGTTTCGTTTTTCCAGATCATCAACCACTGATGGTGATGATGACAGTGATCAGAGTACTCCGATGGTGATTGACAGTGAAGCGGTGGAAGAAAGAGAAAGCAACGAGAGAAGAATAGAAGAGAGAGATGGGTTTTCTGTAACAAGGAAAGAGAATGAGGATTCTGTTGAAGAAGCGAAGATATAGTGAAGGAACATGATTTGGATGGATTGAATTGTGCTATTTGTATGGAGCCTTGGAGGTCTGAAGGTGATCATCAAGTGAGGTTAGAAAAAATAACTGATCATGATTTTACGAGGGAAGTTTCTTTAAGCCTTTTATCAATGATTGGTGATCATAATTTGTGAAGTTTTTTATTCCCATAATAATGCACAAATTAAGTAATCAGTGACTATATTCTTGAATTTATGATGGCAGCAAACCTCTCCTTATTTGATGCATTCTTCGGCCATGGCATGTTTCAAATCAATTATTGTTGTATGTGGCGGTGGCTGCATCTGTTTCTTCTGCTGTGCCCAGCATCTTGGTTTCTTCGTGACACTTCTATTCTCGGCTGCTTCCACAACCGCAATCTTCATTGTTAAGTCTAACAAGTTTAATCTGGGTTAAACTAGCTTTCATTGTCGTGCTTCGCTGCGGGGCTATGATTCGCAAGTATTTCTGTTTTTTAGTTAATTATAAGTTAATCCTTTTTCTAGTTCTAGTTAAATGAATTAATGAGCCTCTTGAATATGAGAAATAATTTAATTTCAAATTCCATTAATCAATTAGTCTTTTTGTTAACTCTCCGTTAATTAATTAGTTCCTTGAGTATGAAAAATAATTTAATAGTCTTTGTAGTTTTGTAATCTGATAATTAATTAATCTCACAATAATTTGAAAATCATTTAGTGGTAGCAACCACAAAGTAGATAAATCCCACACGCAAAAAAAAAATCTCTATTTATATTGTTTTTTCTCTGAAAATAAAAGAAAAGAAAAGAGGGAGAAGATATGTCTGTCCATTTTGAGCCATTACCATGGAATGGAAATGATAAATTAGGTAGCAATGAGCTAGCTACGAAGGTATTGGTAGACTACTTTTTGTCCAATAGAATTAAATTTCTTTCTAATTATGTATTAAACAAGCAATTCATACATACATGCATTCATAAAAAAAATAAAAAAATAAAAAAATTATAGCTTGTAGTCTTCTCTAAAGATAGCAAGGTGAGAATTAAGTGCATACGAGCCAACTCCATAAGGTAAGCTAGCTACAGTGATGGAGTTTCTTGGTTCGTCCCTCTCCTTTTTTATTCAAAACGTTGATTTGATTTTTCACTTGCTTTTTTCTAAGCTTCTATTTATCTAGAACATCTTCTTTATTGGCCTGTAGCCCATATGATTTTTAAACTTTTCGGATGTTTGTTAGTATGTGGTTGTTTTTTAAATTATTTTTATTTAATAATATATTAAAATAATATATTTTTAATATATATATATATATATATATATATATATATATATATATATATATTGATATGATATATTTTTTTTTATTTCAAGCAAAAAATCAATTTTAAAAAAAAACTCTTTAATATTGATTTAAAATTCATATATTTAATACAAAGTTTGCACTTTACAGGAATTATGCACAAATTTATTAATTTGCTTAAATTTATATTATAATAAAAAATCTCACACAATTAATATTTTTCACGTTAAAAAAAATATGATGCCGCCTACGACGAGATTAGGGGGCATTGGCTAGTGTGTATATATATATCGTTTGCCTTCCATCTCTTCATTGTTTATTTGTATCAGTTGCACGTTTGTATTAGAGTAGAGAGGTTTTTTCTGCGAATGGCGAGCTAGTGTTGCATCTTAACCATTTCTTGCGAAGGGTACATATAGTGCATATAACGTTCTCTCATGTAGAGATCACATCAACTGAGAAGATATCTCTGCTAAAAATAAAGAATTGTATGAGCATCTTGTTGTTTGATCTCGGTTTCGATAGATTCGGTTCGAATTTTGGTTAATTGAATCTAAAAAAATAAAACCGAACACAAACCGGAAGTTAATTTTAGTCCTTTTTTCATTAATTTATTTTGAGATAAGCGAGCAATTATTTGTACCTTTTGAAAGTTTCAGTTAATTATAAAATAGCATAAAAAATCTAAATCAAATAATATACACATAAATAATAAACTTAAAACTTATTTAGCAATCACTGCCAAAGCAAAAATAAATAAATAAATAAAGGGTTGATCGAATAGGATAGTAGTTGCTCCAAATTTAGAGTTAATTTAATATCATAGTAGTAATTACCTTTTAAAATTTAATATTGCTGCAAATCTAGCTACCTTTTAAAAATGGAGTTCCCAAGCATGAGTTCGTACCATTTTTTTTATAATAAATTATGTTTTTTTTTTTTTTTAGTTTTGGGTGCTCGAATACCATTTTTTTTATAATAAATCATTTTATCATTATTATTTTAGTTTTGGGTGCTCGAATACCATTTTTTTTATAATAAATTATGTTTTTTTTATTATTTTAGTTTTGGGTGCTCGAATACTATTTTTTTATAATAAATTATGTTTTTTTTTTTTAGTTCTGGGTGCTCGAATACCATTTTTTTTATAATAAATTATATTTTTTTATTATTTTAGTTTTGGGTGCTCGAATACCATTTTTTTATAATAAATTATGTTTTTTTTTTATTATTTTAGTTTTGGGTGCTCGAATACCATTTTTTTTAATAATAAATTATGTTTTTTTTATTGACTTTCAGTATTGGTGTCAGAACAAATTCTTTTCCTATATACTTGTATCGATAGAGGAGCTCTGACAGCCATATCATCATCACTAAAATCTCCATATCAAATTAAAAATGGAGTTATCAAGCATGAGGTCGTACATGTTTTGGCTTCTTTTCCTGCAAATAATTCAACCGATCGCTTCTTCCTTCTCATTATCTGGAGGAGGAAAAGATAGACTCTCCCTGTTAGCTTTTAAGGCTCAAATCACTGGCGATCCCCTCGGTGCACTCAGCTCGTGGAATGAATCCTTGCATTTCTGTGAGTGGTCAGGCGTTACGTGTGGACGCCGGCACCAGAGAGCTGTACAACTTGACCTCCACTCCTGCAAGCTGGCGGGCTCCCTCTCTTCTCACATCGGCAACCTGAGTTTTCTCAGGATTCTAGACCTGAGCAACAACAGCTTCAGCCAAAATATTCCACAGGAGCTGGGTCGTTTGTTTCGTCTACTTCAGTTGAACCTGGAAAACAACACATTCACGGGTGAAATCCCTGCCAATATCTCGCATTGCTCTAATCTTCAGTTGATTGATTTACAGAGAAACGACTTGATTGGCAAAATTCCTGCAGAATTGGGGTCGTTATTAAATCTGAAAGCATGTCTTTTAGCAGTTAATCATCTGGTTGGTGAGATACCACTCTCTTTTGAAAATCTCTCATCTATTGAGAGAATTTCTGTGGGGGTTAATCATTTGCAAGGAAACCTTCCCTATGGTATCGGGAGATTGAAAAGGTTAAAAATATTGTCTGCTCCTTTAAATAATCTGAGCGGCACAATTCCCCCGTCCATGTACAATCTCTCTTCTCTTACTCTTTTCTCTGTGGCGAGTAACCAATTTCATGGGAGTCTTCCTTCTGACCTTGGCCAAAAACTTCCAAGCCTTGAAGTGCTTGTATTTTATGCCAACAAATTCAACGGACCGATACCAGTAACGATCTTCAATGCCTCAACTCTTTCTGTTATTGATCTCGGAAACAATAGCTTTACTGGGAAAGTGCCCCCCTTTCCAAACCTGCCTAATCTACAGTATCTTGGTATTGATTCCAATGATCTTGGAAATGGGGAGGAAGGTGATCTCATCTTTCTCCATAGCCTTGCAAACTGCACCGATTTGGAAGTATTGGGTATGAGTGACAACAATTTAGGAGGAATGTTTCCAGAAATAATCAGCAACTTCTCATCAAAGTTCACATTATTGTCCATGGCAAGAAATCAAATGCGGGGAAGCATTCCAGTTGATATTGGAAAACTCATCAGCCTGGATAGTTTGACATTGGAAAAAAATCAATTGACTGGCGTTATACCAACTTCCATTGGTAAATTGAAAAATTTGCACCGTCTAGCCCTCGATGAAAACAAAATCTCTGGAAATATCCCTTCATCTTTGGGCAATGTTACTTCATTGCTCGAACTTTATTTATCTGCGAATAATTTGCAAGGAGGCATCCCATCAAATCTTGCAAACTGCCAGAATTTGATACATTTAGAGCTTGCTCATAACAATTTGAGCGGTCCATTAACCAAAGAAGTAATTGGCATTGCTTCTTTATCCGTGAGTTTAGACCTGTCTCATAATCAGTTGATGGGTCCCCTTCCCTCTGAAGTGGGCAGGTTAGTGAACCTAGGATATCTAGATGTTTCACATAACAGGTTATCAGGTGAGATTCCTGGAAGTCTTGGAAGCTGCATTATGCTAGAAAATCTGCATTTGGAGGGGAACTTCTTCCAAGGGTCTATTCCGGAGCTTTTGAGTTCTTTGAGAGCACTTCAATATCTTAATCTCTCTTACAACAACTTGACAGGCCAAATTCCAAGATTTTTTGCAGACTTCCAGTTGTTGCAGCATTTGGATCTCTCTTTTAATCACCTTGAAGGTGAGATGCCTACACAAAGAGTTTTCGGGAATGCAAGCGCAGTCTCAGTTTTGGGAAACGATCAGCTTTGTGGTGGAATATCTCAGTTGAATTTGTCCAGATGCACGTCCAATGAGTCGAGAAAGGCAAAATTTTCTACCAAGTTGAAGCTGGTAATCTCAATTCCATGTGGCTTTATCATTGCACTCTTTCTGATCTCTTCTCTACTTATCTATTCCTGGAGAAAAGCAAAAAGTCAGCCTGCTTCTGGAGCTTCATGGGAGGTCTCATTTCGGAGAGTGACTTATGAAGAACTCTATCGTGCAACAGCTGGCTTTTCCCCATCCAATTTGATTGGTCGAGGTAGTTTTGGTTCTGTGTACAAAGCAATCCTCGAACCTGATGGAATGATTGTCGCAGTGAAAGTATTCAACCTGCTACGTAAAGGAGCTTCCAAAAGCTACATGGCAGAGTGTGCAGCCTTGATAAACATCAGGCACCGAAACCTTGTCAAAATTTTAACTGCATGTTCTAGCCTTGATTTTCAGGGCAATGATTTTAAAGCTCTGGTTTATGAATTCCTGGTCAATGGGAGCCTGGAAGAGTGGCTGCATCCAGTACATACATCAGATGAGAACCGCGAGCGAGGAAATCTGAATCTGATCCAGAGGTTAAACATTGCAATTGATGTAGCTAGTGCCCTTGATTATTTGCACTGCCACTGTCAAATGGCTGTTGTTCACTGTGATTTGAAGCCTAGCAATGTTCTTCTGGATGGTGATATGACTGCTCATGTTGGAGACTTTGGATTAGCAAGATTCCGTCCAGAAGCTTCAGTTCAGTTATCATCAAATCAGGACAGCTCTATTGGTTTAAAAGGAACTGTTGGCTATGCTGCCCCAGGTAATACCAGTCAGATTTTACACGATTTATTTTAGTTTTGAGTGATTAGAATTAATATTCCATTGGCTTGCATTGACGAATTGATATAACTATTATCCACATGATAACAATTATTTCTGTCAGAGTCATAAATGAGCATTTCAGCGTACTGAAATACTTAAAGAAGCTATAAAATTTAGTGACATTTTACTGCTAGTTTCCAAGGTTGTTAACAGCCATGCATGTAAATTTTAGAGTATGGTATCGGAAACGAGGTGTCAACTTCTGGGGATGTGTACAGCTACGGCATCCTACTGTTGGAGATGTTTACTGGAAAGACGCCAACAGATGGCTCGTTCAAAGAGGGGCTGAACCTGCACAAATATATTAAAATGGCGTTGCCTGACCATGTGATGGAGGTTGTTGATCCCGTACTTCTAAGAGAAGTTGAGGAAACAAGTTCTACTGCCTCTGATAGGATGAGAGGTATTGGAAATGACAAGGCTCTGGAGTGCTTGGTTTCTATTATGGAGGTAGGAGTTTCTTGCTCTGAAGAAGTGCCGAGAGAGAGGACAAATATTAGCCATGCTGTGGCTGAACTGCTCCGAATTAGGGACATTCTCCTTGGAACTAGGAGGCATGGACAGCGTACGTGAAATCCTTGTCTCAGCAGATGGTAAGACCTTATCATTGTCTGAAATTCATTCTGAGATTATTCACAACAAGACTTACCAATGATCCATTAAAATGATCGTCTGCTACTTCACAATCTGTTTTTGTGCTGTAGGTGCCTGCGGTTCTGAAAGTGGAAAATGAAAGCTGTTCAAGAAGGCAGAGGGAGCGTCGGTGCCTCTTGCCGTAAGTAGAATAAAATTGCAAATACATGTTGGCCATCTATAAGCGCCAGCCTTATTTTGTAAATTTCCATGTCTTTCTCTGCTCGGGGGCTTAAATACTATGTGTAATAGAAGTCTGAACCTGCAGCTGTGATATTGCCGTCTGCAACAAACAGTTTGGGTTCTTCACCACTCTTACTGTCAGTTTTACATTTCAATTTCTCTCAAAGTGAGGAAGAAATTTATGTTGAAGTTGAAGAGGATCATGTTTTTTTTGCTATTAATTATATCCAATATGTAATTAAATGATCAAAATTGACGAAAGCAAAAATGACTGTAACTAAGTTTGACCTATTGACAAACCCAGAGTCAAAGTTAAGTCAGGTAACTCGAGTCATGTATAAGAAGAGCCTCTCTCCAATAAATATGTATAAAAAAGCAATCAAGTCTTGTCTCACTTTCTTCACTAGCCATGGCTAGCTGACAACGGGAATGACAACAGTTACTTATCTTTTGGTTCAACAATCTGACAAGAAAACATCGGTAAAGTGTTAGCGTCTTCACGTATAGAAATTCGACCACAAGAACAAGGTGGAAGAGAAGTTCCATTCATGTTTCGTTTTTCCAGATCATCAACCACTGATGGTGATGATGACAGTGATCAGAGTACTCCGATGGTGAGCGGTAGAAGAAAGAGAAAGCAATGAAAGAAGAATAGAAGAGAGAGATGGGTTTTCCTTAACAAGGAAAGAGAATGAGGGTTCTGTTGAAGAAGCGAAGCGAAGCGAAGATATAGTGAAGGAACATGATTTGGATGATAGTGAAGGAACATGATTTGGATGGATTGAATTGTGCTATTTGTATGGAGCCTTGGAGGTCTGAAGGTGATCATCAAGTAAGGTTAGAAAAAATAACTGATCATGATTTTACGAGGGAAGTTTCTTTAAGCCTTTTGTCAATGATTGGTGATCATAATTTGTGAAGTTTTTTATTCCCATAATAATGCACAAAGTAATCCGTGACTATATTCTTCAATTCATGATTGTTAACTGAAGATGATTAAGTGGCTTCAACGACCGGTGCCTACTACAAAGGTATACTCCTGTCATCTACTAAGAAGTTTATAGAAGCTTTCATTTATCTCTTTCTTGATTCATCGGTGTATTTCTTTTTCGTAGTGTCCTCAATGCAATGCAAAGTGCAAATTCAAGGATATTAGAAAGCTTTACACAACACCAGTGGTAGTTGTTGATGAAGGACTGCAAAAGGTTGTACTCTGGCATTGTGTTTTGGGAATGACATTTTTTCTGTGTAAATATGTAGAGATATAAACTAAATAAAGATTTATCTTTTTTCAGAAAGTTGAATCTCTTCAGGATGAAATTGGCTCCCTTAAGACAGAGGTAAGACTATTAATGACGATGGTTATGATATACAAAATACTCTATTTTGATTTTGGATGCTTGTTCTAGTTTGTCTGGCACAAGAACAGAAACTGATATTCTAAATTTCTCCCCTTTTATGTGCAGAAATCTGATTTGCTTGATCTACGAGATAACTTGCTCGAAATACAAGATAATTTGCTCAAGTTATTACACAATCTCAAGGAAGTATGATCTACTTTGATGGCATACTGCTTAATCTTTGTAATCAGAATTTCAGAAATTGTCGATAAAGAGTCAGTTATGGTTGTGAGCCTCTAGTCATTGAGTGGATCTTGTTTTGTCTTCCAATTGAAAACTTTAAGTGTGATTTTTACTTCCTGGATCTTATTCTCGTGGATTAAGTCCTGAGTGCTCCAAGGTCTTAAAGGTCCTGAATTCCTGGATCTTTAAGTGTTATCTCTTTCCTATCTTAATTTCCTGGTTGCATCATACTGTTGTTTTCTATTGGAAGTTAACTTTCCCTAAAAATATTAAATGTATAAACAATAGCTTTCAATGAAAAATGTTAAAGATGTCATCTTAAACTCCTACATTATATCATATTGAATTTCTTAATGATCAACTATTTTGAAAAAGTATCAATAACTTTCTCCTAGCAGCCATGCTTTCCTGATGCATCAAACTTTTTTCTGATTTGAGCGTGCTTTATCCTTACGTAGTAGCTTGTCTTAGTTTCATATAAGGGTTTTCTCCTTCTCACCTTTTCTGTCCTAACGGGCTTGATTTCGGTTTTCCAGAAGCCAGCTTGTACAGAGAACACATCATATGTGCAGATGGGAAATAAACCTCCTCAATTCTTTAATGCAAAAGAAGCTCAGGGTTCACAATCTGGTAATCCTCTGCATGATTAATTTAATGAATATGATAGCAGTTCATATATTTTTCATTTTCATCTCTGTTGGCTTACTTGTTCAATCAAACTAAGACTTCATAGCTTTTTGTGCAATTCATTTTTCTATTGAGTGTTCTGATTGACCAATCCATTGCCTGATAGGCGCATTCATGTGGAAGTTTGTTGCTAAGTACCAGGAGACATGGCTTTGAGTTATGCAGTTAAAATTGCATGACAATTCAAAAATATACAATAGGAGTTGTGAAAATGCAGATGATTATGTACAACTAGTAAAACTTGGATTTAAAAAACGTGGATTACAAATAGTAAAGATTCATTTTTCAGTCTAATTGTATGATTCCTCTCAAGCATTTTACAACTTGTTAGCTTCCAAAGCAGATACACATATATATTACCTTCTTGATATCTGGCTGTTACCATCTTTAGCTATAGAGGGTTTCCTATTCATTCTGAATTGAATCATTCTTATGAAATAATACAACCTTCCTATTCCTTAATATTTACAAACAAATCGTATGTGTGTTTTACTGATCTGGAAGAAATCTGCTATTCCTCAATGAATCTGATACTCTAGTATGTGTGACAACATGACAGAATTAGTGGTTGATTTTAATTGCTGTTATTTGATAATGCAGGATATTCCTTCGGCTCATATTCTTCCAAACAACAACTCCTCCATTGCAACTTTAAATTACAGGTCTGTTTGTTTCTGTGTTCTTTCCTTATTTTTCTTAAACACAAGGGGTGCCTGTTTCAACTATTCCATAGTTAATTTTTTTTTATGTGAGTTTAGACTGTTAGTATGAAAGGCTTATTAAGAGTTTGAAATACGATTGTGATTATGTGTTCCTAGAAAATGTTTTACTATTGATAGGCTTTTACAATATCAGCCCATCAAGTTTTCCCCCATTTTGTTGAATATGTTCACTTAATGTATTCTTTTCTCCCATACATGGCTTTTAAATCCCATTGTTTCTCTTAGTGTTATGTTTCAAGGTGTTTCTTTTTTTTTGAATAGTTGTTGACCTTGACAGCATGAGTTGGCCATAGAAGGTGGAAGGCTGTTTGCCATGGACTTCTCTTATCAAAATCTGATTCTCAGTCGAAGAATATCTGCGATGGGTGGGATGCATATGCTCAACAAGGTAAACTTCTTGGTTGAACAAGGAGGTTTAGTAATATTCACACACATCTGATTTATACCGTTTGAAGCTTGATGGGCTCATGTTTTAATTTTCTACAGATTAACTTGATTAATCCTCGTGAAGATGAAGATATACATCTTCCTCCTAGCACCATAGCTGTCAAGGATATACAAATTTCTCCTTGTGGTAGATTCACCCTTTTGGCTTCACTTGGGAAGAAATTATCAATACTTAGGTGAATCATTGTGTCCTTTCATTTAGTGAGTTCATTTTTTGGATTTCGTTGTTAGCCCCGGGCCCTTAGTTTACAGAATATCCCAATTCACTTCGGCATTTTAAATGGAAGATCATTCTCTAGAATTTCCTTTTAGAGAGAGTGCCATTGGTGTGTCATTTTCTCAAAATAGGGTAGTCCCAGGTCATTTGATTTCTTATCCAAGTAGTTTTTGTGATTTTTATTTCTCTTTCATTTTCTTTCATGAAACATCAGTCAACTAAAGGGATGCGTTCATCAAAGTTCTGTCTGCACCCTTCTGGAGATACTCCTACCTCTAGAAGGCTTTATGATGCTATTGTTAGCCACTGTGTTCCAATCATTGCGAGTGATCTAATCAAGCTCCCTATGAGGATGAGATTGACCATAGCCAATTCTCAATTTTTACCTTTTCTGTCCAGAACTCGATATTAGATATGTACTCTTCATAGTACAAGATGTTGGCTTGTTGTCACGTGCTGAAATGGTGTTCTGGACAGAGCAGGGGAAGAAAATGCGTGCGTGGTCTGGAAATGAAAACGCATTTTAAGTTGCATAAGATTGAGAAATCTGGAAACAAAAGTTCTTGGTCCTCCCATTAGTAGATATTGTCCTGATGATCTATCTTTCAAATCTAGCCAAATGTAATTATTTCAAGGATTTTAAATTTTTGTAAAGTTGAATTTAAGGAATTTTCAAGGAAAAAATTGAAAAAAAAGGAAAGGAAAATCTTTTAAAATCGTCGAAATTTTGATGGGTCAAAAATAAGGGAAGGTTTTGAACAGGGAAAAGATCCGACCTGCCGGATTCGAACCAGCGACCTAAGGATTACAGAAACCACTACAGTCCTCCGCTCTGCCAACTGAGCTAAGGTCGGTCTATTTTCTATGATGCGATATAACAATTATATAATCTTTGATAAATATCTCATGCCGTGCAACTCAAAAGGAATTTGATTGGAACCTGTTAGTGGATGATAGATTTTTGCTTTGTTGGAAGAGTTTTGACCTTGTGGTATGGCGAGTGAATGTGGAATTAAAGTACTTGATGGCTTAATTGTACATTCAAGTGTGTGGAAAATACTTAAAGAAGAGTTTTTCAAAAAAATCTGATTTTTTTTATTTAAATAAAAATATTTTTAGTGTCTGGATTATTATGATATGATGATATCAAAAATAAAAATATATTAATATATTAAGGGTGTGGAAAATACTTAAAGAAGTGTTTTTCAAAAAAATCTGATTTTTTTTATTTAAAGAAAAATATTTTTAGTGTCTTAAATTATTTTGATGTGATGATATTTAAAATAAAAATATTTTATTTTTTTTAAATAAAAATATTTTAAAAAACAATTACAGTACAGTATCAAAAATCATCTTATTCGTCATGAAATTCTAATAACACGCTGTAACATGAATAAATACGCTGTAACATGAATAAATTTTAGAGGACTGCTTATCGGTTAAAACACTAATAAATTGTGTAATTTCAATTGACTGGATTGATGCGTGGTGAGGGGATTTTACCTCTTTTTCTTGAATTTTTAATATCAAATTCTAAGACTAATATTTAAGATAACATTTCAAGTTTGTTTTATAGAAAATCTTGGTTTTAATTAACACATAAACTATATATATAAAAAAATACTTATATCATCAAATAAAAAGTAGTAATAAATAAAATGAACAATTAAAAGTATAATGAAAAAAATATAATTTAAACTTTTTGTATGTATATAGTAAATGAATTTTAGTATTGTGTTGCATAATGCTTTTTAAAAATAATTTTTAATTAAAAATATATTTAAACATTTTTTTTTATCTTTTATATCAACACATAAAAATCAAAAGAAATATTTAAAAAATATTAATTTAATATTATTTATATAAAAAGTAATTTAAAATATACATTATAACAAAAAAAAACTATCACTAAATGTAATGTTTCGAGATCTAATTAGATTCTCATGCAATTAATTTTTTGCTGAAATTGCCTTGGTTTAATCGCCCTATAGCCGTGACTCTTCACCAAAAACTAGGTTCTAAGCTCAAACCTCGCTGTCCTAAATCCAGACAACAGATTTGTGAGCGAAGGGCAGATAGAGAAAAAACAGCGTGTGGTGAGTGGATGTTGATTCTTGGAGTGTGGATTGTTATAGTGTGAAATGACCAACACACCCATTGATTATACACCTAGCATCGGATTGAGCAGTTGGTGAAGGGCATATCAGTCTCTATGATACAAAGACAATTTAGCCTATCCACTCCAAATATTCCAAATCAAATCCACGTCAGCTGGAAAGAGATATTAAAAAGACATTCTTTTTAATTTAAAATTAAGGTAAGAATAAGATTTATTAAAAGATTACATCCAGATATAGACAAGCCAAGACAGATTTAATCTTAAATTCTTACAAGGAAAGATGATCTGGGAATATTTATATTAGTTAGAATAAAATTAAAGCAAAAAGATTATGTATAGGAGAGACTAGAGAGATAAAAAAATTTGGATTAATTACCCATAGGAAGGACGGATATGAAACGAGAAAAAAACATAATTAAATATTTTTAAATATTATAGTTATTCCTCTATCTTTTAATAAAAAGATTATTATATTATTATTACCATACCACAAGCCAAATTTATCAGAAGTCAAAACCGAGCGTTCTCGTATCTCCTCCCCCCTCTCCTTCTCTCTCTCTCTAAGAGAAAGACTTTAGATTCAGCAGTAAAAGAATCCAATGCTTTTGTAAAGAATTTGCAGCGAGGTATGGCCCGGCCTTTTCTCTCTTTCTTGGCGTAATTCATTTTTGGGTTTTCGGTTTCGTTTTGCTTAAGAATACGTTTTTATACCACAATGGATTTGTTATTTTTAACAAAAAAGGCTAAATGTATGCGTTGTTAAATTCGGGACATGTTTTTGGGTTCTGGATATGGTTTTGAGTTCATGGGATTTTTTCTTACAGTCTTGTGTCGGTTTTGTTCAGTCTGTTTGATTTGTTTTCACATTTTGAGCACTTATTGGATACAATATTTTTGCTTTTTTAAAAAAAAAAAACCAAGAAGAAAACAGGAAGAGCAGTGTAAAAGCAGAGAAACTGTGGCTAATTTGATGAGCAAAAGAAGACTGGCTTTAAGAATGTGAAAGTTAGTTAATTGAATGATGTGGTTCTTGAAATATATTATTTTAAAGATTATTTGATCTGTAGAATGAGGAATTAAACAGTAGCATGGTGGGATTTGAGTTGAAAATTTGGGGCAGAACTTAGTGAATTGTGCAATGGAAAGGCTGGTCTTTTGTCTTTGTTTTTCTTAGTGACTTGGCGGGGATGCGAAGAACAAAATATTTGGTGGTTCCATTTTGTGGGTTTATTTCTGGAAAAGCTGATACTTTTGCAACAGATCTAAATTCGTGTTGACTGTGAAAATAAATCATGCTGTAAATTTAGATGAAAAGAACATCTATAATGATGCCCGGGAAACAATGATGTCTTTGGTTTAAGCAACGCCTTACATGTCATGTGCCCGCAAGGAAGCTTATGTTAGAAAGAAAGAGGATGGATATGGATACTGGTAGGACCATGGCATCTACTTTTCTAGGGTGGGACTTCTGTTGTGTTAACATAAGTGGACTGGAAGTTTTAGTGATTAATTTAAAGAAATACTTAACAGATTATTGATTTGCAGAAAGAAGAGAAATGTGATTAATGGAAAAAGTGGCTCTAGTTTAATATTTAGTCCAACGTGAAGAATGTGGTTAGTTTTTTCCAGTGTGCCACTTTGGTATTCAAGTGACATTCTGACTAATATTTCCTTACTGTTTCCTTTCTTTTTGATTTGCCAATCACACAGAAAAACTATTTATGCCAAGCAGTTGTTCTGGAAGCCTTGCTTCAATCCAGGTAGCTATATCTTCTGATAAATCCCTGAAGGAACTTGTTAAAAAGGACTACGAATCAACAGTTATTTTGTTAGTGCCGTAGGGAATGCTCACTCAGTTTAGAGCCAATGGATGTAAATTCTGTACGCTCCCATTCCAATGAGAAGCAACCGGTAGAGCACTCTACATCTACCAATGGAGAACATAAGCACACAGAAAAAGAGAAGAGTGCTTCCGTGTTCATCAATCATGGTGAGTCTCTCGCCTTAGTAATAAATGTCAGCAATTTCACTAGATTCATCTCCTGCCTAACAGATCTTTACTAAAACAATTCGCTCGGTGATTTTGCCTAACACACATTTTTTAGTTAGTCTTACATCTGCAGGTTCTTAGGGTTCTTGTACATGTGAGTTCTTATACTTCTTTTTTACGGAGTTGGAAATCACTTTTGCATGGTAACATATTTTTTAATTAGAAGTGGTGCTGGAGATTTCTTATGCCATGTAAAATACACACACGATGCCAAATGAGAATTTGTGCTTTACAAGGAGAAAGACTAAAGAAGTTTATTTCTCCAACCTTGACTATCACAGAGTAATCTTAGTAAATAACATTGACTATGCTCTGCACAACATAATGCCTCGAAACTTTTGGTATTCCCTTCTAAATCGATGTGTCATATAGGATTCTTTGTCAAGTCTGAAGGTCTCAAAAGGTAAGAACTTTTTTGGTTATGGTTTTGATACTGTTGTGCATCTTTCTCTCATAGTGTGAATCCAAATAACAAGCCATTGTTTATTCATATTTGTCCTTTCCTCTTTCTTTCAATGCATTCTTTTCTATGAGCATAACCTGTTCAAATTAACTGTCCAGCTGCAATTGCATGGCATGAGAGCAGAAGAGAGTGGACCGGAGATCAATCTCAACAGCCACAAAGAATGATTAAGGACCCAATTATAAGGTGATCATTTGTAAAGCTTCTTGATTGCTATGGGCTCTATTTATGCGGCCAAGAAATTCTAACATCTACAAGCCTTGAAGCTCTTTAGTCTGAATAATTTCATATTTCGGGTTTTCATAGGTGCGTGAAGTAATTGTCTCATCAATTAATATGGAAAGAATAAGAATAACAATTGCACTTCCCTACCAGGATTAATGGAGACTATTAAAAGGTTTGGAGAGTGATGAATTGTTTGACATGCATTTTGCTGGCTGCTGCACTCAGCCAAGAATAAATGCATGTGCCAACTTAATTAAGTAGGGAGTTGATGGACTATTTTTGTCCTTCCTAAACATATATGAAAAAAAAAAAAAAGAATTTTTAGCAAGTGGCTTCATAAGTAGGACTAACAACATTACACTGGCCACATCGCCAAGAGAAAGTTCATGTTAGCGCGGTAATGTCTTCCCAGTTTGTTTGTATATTCTGATGGTTCATGACATTATGATATTGTTTATTAAATTTCTTTGTTGTACCTACTCAAATCAGTGATCATTACTACTTATGGTCCCACCTAAGTGTGAACCAATATGAGAGAATATAAAAAGTACAATCTTTGATAATTTTTCACCTGAGATGGTGGATCAAACATTGCATCCTTGGAGCCACACATGCTGGTAGATGAAACATAACAGCAGATTTTTTTTTCTGGCAGCTGGTCAGCAACCTATGAAGATTTGCTCTCAACTCACGAGCCCTTCTCTGAGCCAATCCCTTTACCAGTAAGCTTTCTTCTGACAACCATTCTTACAACAGATGAATTTTGTTGTTTATTGGTTTTGAATCTTCTTTTAGTCATAGTGTGCATGAGCATGTGCAGGAAAGATCATGGTTAAAGATTTTGGACTGGTGATTCTTTGCGATCATTCAGAACACTCCACCTAGTTTTATGCTTAATTTCTCAAGCAGTTGCTGATCACAATTCAATTGATTGTTGAATTTTGCAGGAGATGGTAGATTTTTTAGTTGATATTTGGCATGATGAAGGCCTCTTTGATTAAATAATCAATGACAATGCTTTAATTATACTGTAACGGAGACTATAGAAGGTAAAGAACACAAAGATTTTTGACAACCCGAAAAGGCAGCCTGATTTCTTGAAACTGGTTCTTCCATGTAGGAATATGATATGGAAAGCCATGTACCTGAAATTAATTTCAATTGGACTAGCAAGGATTTTTCATTTCCTGGTTATCCTCACCGGGATTACAGATCCCAGGTGTAATATTACTTGTAGCAAACAATTTGCCTATTTAGAGTATTTAGATCATATTTATGTTTGAGAGTGTCGTATAAGTTGTTTTTTAAAATGCTTTTTAAATATATTAAAATATTATTTTTGATACTAGAACATTTTTATGATAAAAAATACTATTTTTTTTTTATTAATTTAAAGTGTTTTAAAAAAACTAAAAGAGATTAAAAATCATAGTTGCATCGCAGTGACTAGAGCTCTTATTAGAGATGGAATTGCATAAAGAAGGATGCACAACTTTGCAAGCTAAACATTTCCTTCCAATTTTTTCATGATACTATACAAAATTGCTGGTGACTCACTCTTGTTAATATATAGCTGCGATTTTCTTTGGTGATATTAATATAAAACTAGTTCACAACAATGTAATGGCATTGATATTGTCGACAATGAACATCCATAAACATCTCAAATCTTACTGTTTTGTTTTTTTAAATCATATGGTAGAATCAAAATTTGTTCGTTGATTCTAACTTCTGTTGCCTCTAGGAGATTAGCACTGTGGAATGGTAAACAGATTTGTTTCCTATTTATTATCTCTAGTTCGGATCCAAGAGAACTTATGAATATACTATTTGTAGAGTAAATGATTTGTCTGAAATGAATTAATAAAAGACTTCGATTAATGGAGAACCAGAGTTAAACTCACTTGTTAAGGAAAGGAAGAAGATCCATCTTAAGAAAAAATCTTTGCCAGCTCTATTACTCGATTAATGTTATAACAAGTGAACACCAGGTACCCTTGGACGCTGGCAAACCAGGTGTTTTTCCTGGAAACGGAAGGAAAAAGAAGAGCATTCTCGGTAAACAAACACACTAAAGAAATTCTAGCTTCAATTCTAAGCAATAATTCCCTCTCAAAAAGGCCATCATTTTTACCCTTAGGCGTTGGCAAACCTGGTGTTTTTCCTGGAAACGGAAGGAAAAAGAAGAGCATTCTCGGTAAACAAACACGTTAAAGAAATTCTGGCTTCAATTTAAAAATGGATAATCCTTGTTCTAGAAAAAGGAGTGAAGAATTATCTTCAAGAGCTACCACGATGTTCGTTCACATCTTCCGTGATTTTCTTCCATCGTTTTAGCAAAAGGTTCTGAAATCTAATGTAGTTGAGTTTTTTCAGAGAGTAACCTTGGAATAGATTTCAGCTAAAAATTACGAATTTCATGTTCCTCTCCATCAAAATATCTCTACCCCTTCCCCTTCTATATCCAAGCCCACTTTCTTCTATTCCAAGTATAACTTGGATTGTTGCACCCAAAATGATCTTCACCGCTCATAACCTTGACTTCAAAATCTCCAATAAATAAGCGATCACGATCTCCCATCTAAAAGTAATCGATCAGCATGCACAAGATCCGCATTTCTTGGTCGAAACTCAAAAGACTGCAGTCTTGACCGTCATCTGAGACCTAACAAATTTAACAAACAAAGCAATCAAGTTCTTTGCTAAAATTATTAAAAAAAATATTAATATTTAGATTTGCAAAACCCTCAAATTGAATCCATAAAATCAGCAGATGCATTTCTTAAAAATTAATTTCAGAAAAAAACACACGCACAATCAACTCGCGTGCACATTTCTAACAGTGGACCCTTTTCCGCGTAATCAAAACCCCCTCCGGCCTCCGCAATCCAAAGCCAAAAAGACACCACGTCATCGTCACAGGGTGAAAGTGCAGTTTGATCCTTGTATTTGTTCAGGAACTCCACTTAATATAAATTATAGATTCTCCAACTTGTCGGATTGTGCAACTGCAAACATTATTTTCTAAGACAACCTCGTAATTTATTATTGTATTCTAAACATTGTTGATACAGGCATAATTTTGATCCATGGTACAAACGTAATATTTTATGTAAGGCTATCCCATAAAGAAAGACGAGGCATGGATTAGTCTTCAAAGCGTTTTTGTTTTTTGTTTTTTAATCATGTCTAATAAGTGCACGAAATACAAACACAATAAATTTCTTTTTGTGTTTGCTTGCTTTAAACTATACTAATTTTAACACCCTATATTCACCTAGAATTTTTCATTACACAAAAAAAATATAATAAAATAAATCAAAATAAATACATGGGACCTAAAAAAGTTAACAGCTAATAATTTATATATTTTAGAGAGTTTAATAACTCAAAAATAATATTTTTTAGCTCACTTTCTATTACATCCCTAAACATAGAAAAATAGTTAATTCATTTTTCATGATAAAACCAAACATAAAAAGGTAATTTAGTTTTTATAAGTGATTTTTCTTGGAACTTATATTTCAAAAACGAAGAGATTTTTAAACACGAGATCTAAATGGAAAATTAAGTAATCACAAGGACTGAAACGTACTTTAACCTAAACATCGCTAAAGTGAAACGATGACCTCTCGGACAAGAATGGTAGCTTTGCAACGTGTCCCTCTCCAAAACAAAGTAAAGTACACTTCCTCTATATAAACTATAAAGGACTCACCTTCGTGTCACTCACTTCATTCCTCGAGAGCCTAAAAAATGGAGAACCTGAATTTCATCTCTGTCTTTCTCCTCTCACTTATCGTGATATCTCACGCGGGAATATCAGACAATCCTTATCTCAATTTCGAGAGGTCGAATTTCCCGTCTGCACAAGCGGAAAAGATGATAAGGGAGCTGAATTTGTTTCCAAAATCAGAAGTCAACGTGATCGACAGTGGCGATGCTGGTGTTGGTGCTATTAGCGAGTCAGGGTATAATAAGAGAATTGTAGAGAGGAAATTTAGGTTTCCTAATGTAGTTGGTGACGAGGAAGAAAGCTTTACTGTTGATGATTTGGGACATCATGCTGGTTATTACAAGATTGAGCATTCTCATGATGCTAGGTATTTGATTTTTAAAACCCTAGATTCTTTTTCTTTGGTTTTGTGTTTGGGGAGATGGGTTATGTTGGTTTTTGTGTGTGCTTCTTTTGTTTTGGTTGTAGTTGTGTATTTTTGGGTAAAGTTTGAATTTTTGAGGCTGGAGTTTAAGTGGATTAGTGATTATTTGAGATTTTTCTTATCTGTTATGTAATTGAATGTTTGATTTTGCTTGTTTTGATTGGTTAAAGTTTTGAACTTTGGGTAAAGGTTGACTTTTTGAGAATGGAGGTTAAGTGGATTGGTGATTATTTGTGATTTTTTTTATGTGTTGTGTAATTGAATGTTTGCTTTTGTTGGAAGTTGAAAGAGTGGGATCTTTTATTAAGTTTGTTGTTGTTGATGATGATGATGATGATGATGATGATGATGTAATGAATGTTCGATTAGGGTTTCATTTTGTGTTAAAAGTATAATATTTCAGAGGTCCTTCCTTTAAAAAGTTTGTTTGTTGGCTTCTAATTACTGGTGACTTATTGGTGTAATTGTGGTTTGTAGGATGTTTTACTTTTTCTTTGAATCAAGGACCAGCGAGAAGGATCCTGTGGTCATTTGGTTGACAGGAGGACCAGGGTGTAGCAGTGAATTGGCCATGTTTTATGAAAATGGTCCTTACACTATTGCAAATAACCTGTCACTTGTGCGAAATGAGTATGGTTGGGACAAGGTATGATTTTAAATCTTCTTAAGCCAATGTAGTTTCTTAATCTTTTGCTTCTTTTCTTTACCTTTTTTTCTTAATTTTGCCATAGTTTAGAAAATATAATTTGTGAAAAATCGTTTCATGTATGCTAAATGAAGCAGGTATCCAATTGCTTACCCATTATTATTAAAAGTGTTTCATATTGTGTATCATTTAACAAATCTTGGCCAGCAATCGACCCAGGTAACAATCCATAGTCAGTTATTGATTTTTTTTGTAGTTATCTTGTAGCTGTTCAACCTATGAACTTTGCAATTTGCATGATTTAATTGTCACAGCTCTTAAACTAGGTGAACCGGTTTTATTTGGTTGAAGTTTTTTGATTATATTTGCACCTTAAAATTGTGTTTTTCTTCATTTATGCTCCCAGATGCGCTTCCTGTGTCCTGTATCACTGTAACTTGATTCTTAGTACATTGGTTTGGACATGATGGTTTATCAGCATAAACAAGAGGCACAAATAAAATAACGCTGCTTTCTGGAGAAAAAAATGGATTGTCAATAGCACTGTTAACTCCACTTCTGTTTTCTATTTCTTTTCATTGAAGAGGTTGAAAGAACTGCAACTTGCCTGCTTGCTGACAAGAGAATTAACATGTTGCTATGATGATTTTGCAGGTGTCAAACCTTCTATATGTTGACCAACCCACTGGTACTGGATACAGTTATAGTAGTGATAGGCGTGACATTCGTCACAATGAAGATGGAGTTAGTAATGATCTCTATGACTTCTTACAGGTAAGTTATCGTGCTGTATTTCCCTGTGATAAGAAATGAGATAAAGCATAGTATTCTGGTATCCCATGAACTTCTAATATATTAATGGCTTGAGGAAAGAACTGTAATTGCTTAAGTTTTACTACACTGAATGCTAGTCTTAGTTTTGGACACTAAACATACACTGTGAAATGTGATATTAATTGATGGATGGCTGTTTTGAAATGATTGGGATTTGTTAATGCAACATATTGATAGGACTAAATGTTGTATGGCACCAGGCCTTCTTCAAGGAGCATCCTGAGTTGGCAGAGAATGACTTCTACATAACTGGAGAATCATACGCTGGACACTATATTCCTGCTTTTGCAGCTCGAGTCCACAAAGGAAACAAAGCTAAAGAAGGAATTCATGTAAACCTCAAGGTATATTAATGATTTTGCCTAATACTGACTTTTGATGGAATTTTTTTCAACTTTTATTAATTGCAATTCAAAATTTTGAGCAGGGATTTGCCATTGGTAATGGACTCACTGATCCTGCAATCCAATATAAAGCATACACAGATTATGCATTGGATATGGGAATAATTAAACAAGCTCAGCATGATCGCATCAACAAGATAGTTCCAGTCTGTGAATTGGCAATAAAGCTTTGTGGTAATGTTGCATCTCAATTTGCTCCAATTCCTTTCAGAGATCAGTTTCCTTCTTGATTGTTTCATTGTCTTTGGATAACATATTTTGTATCAATCAAATTTGCTGTTCGAACTTCAAAGTTTTCTGAGTGCATGAGGTCCTATTTTGTTGATTTTTAAATCCGTGGTTCCTTGCTTGACCATGTGCTTTCTGTCTCAGGCACTGACGGTACAGTCTCTTGCATGGCTTCCTATTTAGTTTGCAATACCATATTCAGCAGCATCTTATCAGTTGCCGGTAATATAAATGTAAGACCTCATAAACCCTCCTATTGGACTGTTCTTGTGCATCATTTTTTTTCCAAATTCCAATGTACCTCCCATTGATCACTTCTCCTCGAAGGAACTCTTCTCTGTATTCATTAAAATTTGTTCTCGAGGAAGTTAATCAGAGTCACTTTCATAGACATGAAAATAATGCGCGCGCTAAATAGATGTACAACAAACAACCCAAAACTTACAGGCATCGATACATTCTCTCTGCAGTATTATGATGTTAGAAAGAAATGTGAGGGGAGCCTCTGCTATGACTTCTCAAATATGGAGAAATTTCTGGGCCAGAATTCTGTTAAGGAGGCACTTGGTGTTGGGAATATAGACTTTGTCTCCTGTAGCCCTACAGTCTATTCGGCGATGTTGATAGACTGGATGAGGGATCTCGAAGTGGGCATTCCTGCTCTCCTTGAGGATGGAATCAAGTTGCTTGTGTATGCTGGAGAATATGATCTCATCTGCAACTGGCTCGGTAAGTAATACCAACTACTAGGTTATAGCAAGCTTCATTTATTTAACCTTTATCTAAGACTAAGGTTAAATATTATATGAGCAGGTAATTCAAGATGGGTTCACGCCATGGAGTGGTCTGGTCAGAAAGAGTTCGGGGCATCTCCTGAAGTTCCTTTTGAAGTTAGTGGTTCAGAAGCTGGAGTGCTGAAAAGTTATGGGCCTCTCGCATTCCTTAAGGTCTCTCCCTCTCTCTCTCAACAATCAGCTTCTGACTTTTATGCTAAAAATGATAGCTTTTAATTTATAATCAGTGCTAATCTAGTTGCACAATGCATCTGCCAACAGGTCCACGATGCAGGGCACATGGTTCCCATGGACCAGCCCGAGGCTTCATTAGAGATGCTGAAGAGGTGGACTCAAGACAAATTGGCGAAAGTCACACAGGAGCCCCAACATTCTGTTGCTGAGATGTGATTGCCTTTTATCTAGCTTTAGTAGACTGGCCATAATATGTGGTTTCCCTTTTCGCCTGTAAACAACAAAATGTCCTCACGGATCAAACAGAATCCTAGACAATCTGGTATCTTGGCTTTTGATTCTCTGAAGTTTATAGACTGCTAGAATCAGAGAGTTTTATGGATCCCATGTCTGCTTACCTAACTACCGGACAGATGCTGCTGCAGTCTCTTGTTGGTATATCCGGATTGCATGTTGTTAGATGCTAAGATTCCTCGAAACAGATATTTGCAACGTAAGATTTCAGCACCATGCATAAACGATTACCCACCTTACCAGAATTGTTCGTGTGGTCGGTTCGACTCATTTCATTGTTGCGTTATTTGGGGTTAGGGAAGAGAGTGAAATATTTGTAAAAGCTAAGGGACGAGATTATTGCCATGCAAAGCATGAAAAACCTATTTTTTTGGCAACATGGTTTTTTATTTCAAAAATCGATCCTAGTACTGAACACCGGACAATCGTTTTCTTGTTAATTGAGGATAAAATTTAACTTGTTTGAACAAAGTAATTTCATAGTAACATTTTTTATTCACGATACTAGTTACCTGATCTAAGACCGGACCTGTCCGTGGGTTCGTCAGATTAAATTTCTAGCCTGACCCAATTCATATTCTATGCCCCTGGCACTGCGTTGTCACAGCTTCCACGCGTCAGTTGAAGAAGATTTTTCTCTTTCTTTCTTTCTTCTCATAACATTTATTACTGTATTGAGACCTGCTATCCACATCACTTCATATATTTCAGAATGGATAATGTTTTTGCATGATGAATGAATGAAATATCATAATCAACGAAGAAAAGCAGGAGCCGAACCCTGTTTCCAAAGCTTTATAGAGCTGAACACAAATCATAGCAAGTCCCAGGTTACTGCACAAAGCTGAGTACTAGCAAGATTCCACAAAAAACTGAAATCTAAAAGTCTATACTGATCATTCTATTTAATGCAATACAGATACGTATTTCGTAGTAATTTTTCATTTATCATATCTGATCAATATTGCCGATAAACCAGACATACAAAATTCAACTATATATATATATGATCATCGACAAGACTACAACTGAAAGTAAATTTCCGGTGGAAGAAATTCAACACAAGACTCTCCCTTTGAGCTTCGAAAAGATCTACACTCTTGGCTGCAGACAAGGTGGCTCCTCTCATCTAAAAATGATCGCTTTGACCTGCCAAATTAAGAAGGTGGTCAAAAGCTTTGATCCAAAAAAAGTGTGCTAAACGAATCTCAGATCATATGCTTGGGTAGGAAAATTTTTGTAAACCAAACAAAATGCATAGAACAATTTTAATTTTTTTCTATTAAACCCAGTCCTCACAGACTGGGAAAAAAAAGATCGCATCCCAGAATCATAAATAAAATATATCCAGGAATTATAAATGGAAAGTCCAAACATGAGATATTGGAGGATATTAAACAGAAAAAAGAACAAAGCAAATTTTCTTTAATTCCCTCCAATCCTCAGATTCGACCAAGACATGATATTTGTTTAGATTTGTCACGTAGGTTGGAGATGAATTAAGTAGAAGAAACCAAACAAAAATCAGCACCAAAACAAACAGTGGCATCTCTTTAATTCCTTCCAATTTTCACATGCAACAACTATTCTTGACTTTGAGACTTCAACTGACTTTCCCTTTACGCTTTGTTTCGAACCAACCTATTGATATTTATAGACTCTCTAAAACTTCAAAGAAGCAGGTTAAACTAACTTCACAATTTGGACACAAAAGCACGATTAGCATGCTCAGCAGCAGTTATAAGTCTTAGTACAAGACACACATAAGAAATTTAGAATTCAAAGTAGCATGGTTTGTATGGTTCAAAGCATTTGTATGGTTACAAATCCTCTAGCAGGTTGCACAAACTGGTGCAATGCTGACAACAGCCAAGTTCTGCAGTAGATGTTTCAAAAGTAAATTGGGTTTATTTGAAAGAGGCGAACTCAACATAGCCTGGTAGGATAATAATTTCACATTTACCAGGAGCACAGTCCATATTAGAGCCAAATAAATGACACCTTCCCTACTCTTTAAAACTTCATAGAAAATTATTGGTATCTCAAATATGCGAAGGTAACTTGTGCTAATCATACAAGCAAGCCCAGATTCGGTTTTTGCCTGTGCTGCAGGGGCAGATTAGCATTTAGAGCATATAGCACTACTCACTAAGTGCTCTGGTAAGGTACAATTACCCAACACAGTTCAGGTTTACATCTTCATGTGGAATCGACAAATTCTTG
Source organism: Salix purpurea (assembly GCA_027405865.1). Classification (NCBI taxonomy): domain Eukaryota; kingdom Viridiplantae; phylum Streptophyta; class Magnoliopsida; order Malpighiales; family Salicaceae; genus Salix; species Salix purpurea. The sequence continues at coordinate 1,524,153 of JAOWLH010000012.1, forward strand.
ACCTCCTGAAAAGACGAAGAAGAAGTAATGTTAAATGAAAGTTCTTCACTTGTCCCATGCAGGAATTCCTCTGTTTTTCACTAGCACTAGCCAATGTTCTTTTAAAACTCTGGGAAGATAATCTCCAGTATCAGTAATAACATACTATAACCTCCTTCCCTCCCTTAAATCAAGCTCATCATAGCACGGCAATTGAAACAAAAAAAAAAAACATGAAGATTACATATTCATCAAACATCAAATCAATTACACAATCCAACAAACACCCAATCTTCCATTAACAAGAATTAACATAACCGAAAAAACCAAACTCAAACAAAGTAAAACACACCGCTCATCATAAGAACTGTAAGCAAACCAGAACAAGCCCTGATGGCCAGAAGGAAGAACAGCACATTCAATAAACATCACATAAATAATATACAGACAAATCTTATAGCTCAGAACTTATTCCAATTTATTTCACCAACATGATCAAAACTCATACTTTAACAACAAGAACAGCCAAAAAATCGACATTACCTCCAATAAGAATCCCAAAAATCACTCCTCTTCATCACTCTCATCGCTAAAGTAACTAGCTTTCTTGACCTTCAACTTCTTTTTCTCCACCTCTCCCCCCTTCAACAGCCTTTCCTCCACATCTTCATCCACCGCCGCAGCCCACTTCTCCTCCTCAAACTCACCCTCTTCCTCCTCCTCCCAATCTACCCCGCCCCTTCCGCCGCCGCCACCACCTACTCCACTACCGCCTCCCCTCCCTCTCTTCACCACAGGCCTCTCTCTATTCCCCAATCGATTCCTCGGACACTCATAACTCAAATGTCCATCTTCTCCACACTCATAACACTTACTCTTATCCTTATAAACCCTCTTCTTAATAAACTCCGCCGCTCTACCATTATCCGCCGCAATCGACGCCGACAGAGTTCTCCCATTGAGAATCTTCTTGTCCATCTGTTCAACGGCGGTGACCGCGTCGCTTCGAGATACGAATTGGATGAATGCGACGCCGCGTGATCTCCGTGTCGTTCGGTCTTTTAAGACGGTTACACGTGCTACTTTGCCGAAAGTGGAGAAGAGTGTGTGGAGGTCTGAGTTTGTAAGGGAGAAGTCCAAATTGGACACGTACAGGGTCGATTTCGATGGTGCTAAACCGCCGGATCCGCCGTGGGGTTTGGTGGTGGAAGGTGGGTGCTGTGATGACGTGGTGGCGGAGGAGTAGCGGTGGTAAAATATATCGTCTTCGTCACTGTCACTGTTGCGCTTTTGCTTCTTTCCCATTTTTTAACTTCCTGGCTATTGTTAGTTTATTTTTTACTTTTCTGTTGGTCTCGAGAAATAAATACTTTGCCTGAATGGGCTTTTTATTGCTAGCGTATATATGAGCCTGTCTTTAAATTGTGGCTTGTAATTTTCTTAAACAAACAAATTAATAATTATTTTTTTGACGTTAGATATCAATTGGCTTAAAAATATATAAAAAACAATTAGTTTAAAAAATGATATATCTTGTAATTTTTTGTTCCCGGGTTTAGATGGGTTTTAGTAAATTCAATAAAATTTAAATCTCCAGGGCTTGAAAATGTAAAGGTAATTAATTCACTTTTATATAAAAAAAATTGTATATTTATATTAGTCATCTTTCAACTTTAAACAGTTATTAAAATACAATATATTATATTACTGCATGTGAAAAAATTAAGAATTGCATTTTCTATCCTTAAAAAAATAATTTCTTTATAATTATTGATTGAGCTTATTCAAATGAATTATTTTTTTCTTTTTAGTTATGTCTATATCCCAAACTAAAACTCTTAGTCCTGCCTACACAACAATATCCCCTTTTAAATAAACACAACTAATCGACATAAGAAAATACTAATTGACCTAAAATATAAAATATTAGAAAACAGCTTCTTTTTTATTGACAAAAGAAAGAAAACAGCGACGAGTTTAATTTACCTAAAACCTAAACAAGAAAAGAAGCAACAAAACACGATATTTTTATTTTTTTATTTTTTATTTAGCATGATGAGTGACAAGATAAACCTATCCATCAACAACTCGGAAACATAATTTTTTTGTCTCTTTATGCCGTCAGCTGTGTAATAAACAGAAAGATTGATTATCTGACGCCATATAAGAAATAAAACCCCAATAGGTCATATATCTTCTGCATAGTGTAAGCAAAGCTGCAATCTGGTGTGGATCATCTCTGAATCTACAAGAAAAGCTGGAAAGATTGAGCTTCTCATTAGCAAGTACCTGCAGATTTTAATTGTTTTTCGCTTCCGGGTCCTCCTGTAAGTGATTTTCCTTCTTTTTTTGCGATGTGATATAATTCGATGCTATGAGAACTGGGTTTTGCTTCTTGTTTTTATTTTCTTACGTGGGATAGGATTTAAATTCCTGATATTTCGTATAATTTCGATTTTCTCACTGCTTGTGTACTGTTTCCTAGAAAATGTTGACTGGAAACTGTTCTATGAGATAATCATGGGGTTTTATTTTCTAATTCGAGAATGAACTGTAATATGCAATTGAATGCAGGGAAAACATCAACTCTGCTGAAATAAGTAGATTATTTGATAAAGTAGTTGTTAAACGTGATGGGGAAAAAATTAAACGAAGCGAGGGGGAAAGCAACTGGGAAATTGATCTTCGATAGTCAAAAAATATGTTGGAGAACGATTTGCTAGTCATGTATTAGTAGATTCTTTCACTCGAATTATTGTTTCTCCACATTGAATGGCACTTGGATTTGTAATTTTTGACAAAACCAGTGATGAGCTGCCATTGGCCTTTAACAACATGCATGGATTCTCCACGGTCGATGGCTTTGTGGAGATAACTGAAAGCTTGGCTGAGATGAGTAAGTACGCGGCAAATGAACCCTCAGTAGGGCTTTTCTATGTTCAGCAGCATGCTCAAAATGCAATTCCGAATGTCATCAGGCTCAAGAATAATGTTGTGGAGAAGTCACGTGTATCAAATCTGCACACTGAAGACTTGAAGGATTCTATCACCATGGTGAAGTCAATGAAAGAATGTGGTTTCCCTGTTGCTGAAGAGATGATTAGAGACATCAGGAAATCTTTAGTAACAATGTCAGCTAAACAACCAAGAAGAGGATTAATTAATAGCCCAATTTCAGGTTTTCAGATGGGAAGAACCAGCTCACAGCGAATGGGCACTTGGGGTCGTAATGGAGATGATGCTGAGAAAGATGGAAAAAGGACGAGCAGTTACATTTCAACTGTATTTAAGACTGCCAAAGAAAAGGCAAGCAATTTCAAGTGGTCACCACTTGATTCAACCATAAACCAGGCAGAAAAACTGATGTCTTCTAATTCATCACAATTTGTCACATGCACTGGCTCATCTCTGCCTGATGTGGAAGCTGATGAATTGCCCTTGTCAAGTCCGACTGCTGGTGGACAACAATTAGATGAAGAAGAGGATCAGTCTGGTGTGAACTTGCCACATCATAATATATTGTTGTTACCAGAAAACTTCGATGAATTCAAGGCTGATAAAGAAGCCGAGCTAGAGGAGTGGTTGGGAGGGACTGCCGACAACCTAGATAAACTGCAGGAGGGAAAATGATGCTGGCGACTTTCCTTTTTTTCCTCCTCCGTCATTTTCCAACATGATGTTCCATCCATTGCTTCCCAAAAAAATCTGTTGCTTTGGTTCATGATCTTAGTAAATTTTGTCTGATATTTTGTTGTTTTCGCATAGCTTTTGCGTTTCCGGTTTCTTTTATTAACTATTTCTCTGTTTCTTCGAAGTAATTAAAAGCAATGACAAAAGGGAGATCTCGTTATGATTTCTGCACGGGTTATGCTTTTTTTTCCTAGTACGGCACCAAAAGCAAAACCGTATCTGTGAAGCAGGATTTATATACATATTCTTCTGGTTCCAGCAACACCTGGTACAAACTAAACATTTCCATAATCGTAGATATTTTGGACAATAGCCCGCAGGTACTCCCCAGCTCCTCCATTTATTCCAAATAGGATCTTGATTATTTGATCAAGCCTGGCAGATTTGAAAACATCCTTGCGATGTTGAAGTTCATTAATGATGTCCAGATTTGGCGCTTCAGTTGTGTGGCCTTACAAGTGTCAGGCTTGAGTCATGGGTTTGCAAATTTAAGTTTTTAGAACAAATATTTCACGCAAAACTGGAGCAGCTTGTCACTCGGCAAAAGGTGGGGGGCTGATCTTGAGAGGTTCTTCCCATTTGTGTGATACACTTGAATCAACTCTTTTCTCCCTTTTTACCTGATCTTGAAAGCAACACCATGATAATAATCGGCCAGCTCCACTCGGTATAAATAGATCGCTAAACCATCTCTAAATATGCTAATATAAACAAAGTAACAGTGGAAGTGGATCATGTCAATGCGGTTATTGATAATATTCTAATGATAGTTCACTCACGAATCTAGCGATGAACTTGTGCAGCGAGATTGATCTGACTTTCGGTAATGTTTCTGCACAATAAGGTTTGATCTTTCAATTTTGTTTTTTTTTCACTGATAGTCTTGAACTTCATCAGTAGAAGCAGGATCCCCTCCTATAATGTGTATGAGCCATATTTTTTAACCATGAATAGCCCGACGACGTCGTCTTCTTTTCGAATAAGGGATCAATTGGGCATGTCCTAAACCCTAAGCGCACCATGAGAGCAACACCCGATCTTAAGTCTACGCTATCGTGAAGGATCCAATTTCATGGACTAATCCGAATGAGTTCTTGCCCGAAAGATTCATGGAGAGTTCAGAGGAAAATTTTGGCGATCACCAGATGGAATTTTAAGGGTCAGGATTTTCGTTGCCTTCCATTTGGAAGTGGAAGCAGAGGATGTCCTGGTGCATCATCTGTTATTCTCTGTGACACATGTAACATCGGGGTTTTGGTTCAGTGCTTTGATTGGACAATCAAGGATGGGGAGAAAACTGATTTAAGCCCAGGACCAGGTTTTACTGCAGAAATGGCTCCCTCAACATGAATTCATCTTAAAAGATACCATTTAATTTCTTACAAGTTAAAGACCAAATTGTTTTTTAGGTTTATTACAAGTCTATCAGGAGCTCATGGAATTTGGTATGAAGAACTTGCGTGCTATTCTTTGAAATTGAATGTATTGAGCCTTTTGCTCCTAGTTCCATTATCATTTCATATACTGAATATTTATGATATATTACACAAAATACCAGTGGAACCAATGCCAAACAATAACCTATTAATCATGTTGAAGTACGATTCAAGATGTTTTTCAAAATATTTTTTATTTAAAAATATATTAAAATAAATAAAAAATATCAAAAAAATAAGCATTTTTAAAATTCAGTTTAAAAAAAACACTTAAACCTCCAGGAACAGGTCGTTCGTTGTCTTGAGCATATACAAGCACAATTGCAATCATTAGTGTTTTTTCGTTCATTTTCCCTTTATTTTTATTTGCCAACAAGTTGGTCCAGCCTCCATCACAAACAACGGAGTTAAAATCATTGTTTTCTTTATTTTACAAATCATTACATGCGTCTTCCACAATCAGCAAGATGCAGTCTCAATTAATAGTGCAGTGCAGATCTTCACTCGCAGCCGTCATCATGGAATAAACTTTGACTTTTGACCTTTGTTAAAGTTTGACATCCATGATCATACCCTGTACTTCCATAATGTAGGAGATCAAACCCAGATTTCAACTTGACCAGCGCTAACATCATAACATCTTCTTTCCATCATGGCACGGTTCATTTGAGCTATTTCATAAATCCTCCTCTGTGAGGACCCATTCTCCACACCAGTCAGCTTGGGGACAAGCTTCACGGTTGATGGTTCAGGGGCACTGCCTCTCCATTATGCTGCCCGAGGAAGGACTGAGGTGATGAAGAATGAGTCGATTATGACAAGTAGTTTCATTATATACAGCAATTTTCATTTCTCATTGTAGACACCATGCATCATTCCAGGAGCTTTTTATGTATCTCCAACAGTCGGTAATAGAACGAACAGAGTTCTCCAACTGGCCCTTGTTTGCTAGTTCAGAAGAAGGAAAAAAATTCTGCCACACCAGAGAGAAGCATTTGCAATGGAGTGTGAGTTCTCCACTTGACAGGGATAGAAATATCAAATTTGCGGGTAAGATATTCATACACATTTCTTTTGTATCATAAAAAAAGAGAGACAAGTAGCATCGATCAAATAAAATTCAGAAACTTGTATCACTAAAATGCATTCAACTGTCAAGAAAATATGTGCTCATTTGCCGTGCACCAAGTGGAGTGGTGGAAAACAGTATCACAAACCATATAGTCAATTTGTACATGAAATTGTCAACACAACCTTGGCATCAAAGATAGTTTACCTTTATCATCATCCATCAGGAAGGTTCTGTCTGTTCATTGTTCAACATGTCCACTTGAATCTGTCCTAAAAAAAATGAACCGTTTATTTCAGATTTTTATGACGAGAATAGATTAAGGAAAGCAGCACTAATGAAGGAATATGCACAACAGAAATTAAAACATCGGTTTATATCCCTTTCCATGGAGTTTGAAAAGTTGGATCATTCTCTATGTACTTCCATGGTTCTTGAGAATGCACATCATTTCTCTCTATGGAACCACAAGAAATAAAATCACCACGATGCAACTATGAATTGACAGAAGGGCATTTTTATTAACAAGAGAAGGAGAGGTTCAGTAAGCATGTAGAGAGTAAAAAGAACAGGAACGACTCACTTCCACCTTACATCCAAATGCAGCAAAAATGATATATTTATTATGAGACTAAAGGCATTCAATATTTACCTGTACTATTCATTTCAGTAGGTGGCTGATTTGTTGTATGAATTTCTTCTGACACCCTAACATTAACCAAGTTCAACTTCAGAGGAGGCACATACTTATTGCTGCTGCGCACTATTTTAGCTCTCCTGGGAGATTATAGCAAGAGTTAGCAGCGAAAATTCCCAGTCAAATGCTAGAAGAGAAATTTTAGAAGATCAGGAGAAACAATAATAGCAAAATCATCTTTCATCAACACTGACCTGACCAATTTTCGCTTCAAAGTGACCTTTTGTAGTTTGGACATCCCTTTCCAAAAACAGAAATAAAATGTTATTATGACTTCCACAAAACAGACTAATCCAATTCTTTGGAGAAAAAAATAAGGATATAAATAAGGCTCTAATCACTCCCACCTGATCTTAGACCCAACGAAGTAGCAGGGGTTTTGTGACCACCTCTCTCAGCTTTAATAGATGCAATAAGTGAGTCAGCTGTAGGCCCCAAACCCTTTCTCCCAATCAATTTCACTCCTAACTTCTCACAGAGATAATCCATCCTCATTTCATCACCCCCTCTTACCTCTCTCAACTCAAGCGCATGTTGTTTTGACAATAAAGTGTACACATGAACTGGTTGTTGCTGATTGAAATGTGATTGAAGCTGCTGAAAAAGTAACTTGTTGGAATGCCGCTGATCTGGCCTAGAACCTTCCTGACTCTTCTTTCGAGGCTCATTAAATGTCACCCTTAAAATTGCTGTTGACTTCAATTCAGGATTCTTTCTGCCAAAAATAACAGAAAAACTCCCAAACACTAAATCTGGCTCCCTAAATAAATCTGCAAGAAGGGAAGCACAAGTATGGGCATTCTTTGATGGGGTCCGATTAACCTTCATCCTTGAAGCTCGAGTGCCAGCATAGCGAATCATGTTTGTAGCTTCTCTTAACCCGCTGAGAAAAGCTCCATGCATAGTTGCAGGATATCGCCTATTTGTGGCCTCCCCTGCAAAGAAAAGTCTTCCATCTCCCACACTTTCTGCTAATATATCATAGTCATCTCCCGATGCCCCTACCGCAACATTAGAGTAAGAACCAAGGGTAAATGGATCACTGCCCCATCTTGTGCAGACAGTTTGGATAGGCTCTGGGACAGTGATTCCTTGAGGTTCGTAAATACCTGCTTGCATTCAAACAAAGTCACATATAAATACTGATTAATCATCTACTCAATATTTAGATTTGCATCTCATCTAAAAATAAGCACAAGTACAGAGAGAAATGCAGCTGAACAAGGAAGTGGAGCCAATTTAAATGACCATGCATGGTGTAACTACTCCAAATGTTTGCAGCTAAAACACAAGTATGGTATTCTAGTAATTGCATTGATTAATGTGAAGGAAGATGAGATAGCTGCATAAACAATATTTTCAAAAAAAGTTTAAATTGATTACCCTTGAGGATTTGAATAACCTTGGTCACTGCATCTGTAGGTGGCATACTCTCAAATTTATGAGCAGCTTCCCCTGCTACTAAAGCAATCAAGATTGGACCACCAGCAACAGTTGCGTAGCTATAAAACAAGAAGAACTCCCCTCGAGAGCTCGTATCGTCTGTCAAGTGTCCAAACGTGTCTAGATCAGTTTCCCAAAACACGCAAGGAAAAAGCATGGCAACCTTATTCAGCAGTCCATATCCCAATCTTTTTATCCCATCAAGCTTCCTCTGTGGCAACTCAGGAATAAACTTGATCGACCCATTCTTCAACACCCCTAGAGGAACCGTACACAACACCATATCCCCCTCAAAGACTTGACTGCCCGCAATAACCTGCACCCCATCACTCCCATACCTGATAGTATGCACAGTCTTCTCATACAAAATTGGTACATTCTCAGCTAAAGCCTGAACCAACCTCCCATTCCCTCCAGGCAAAAAACAATGATCCCCTCCCATGTCATACGGATCATCCTGGTCCCAAAATGCCAGCGATAACTTTGACAACAAACCGGCATTGGCATACTCCAAATTAGCACAATGCCAGTTAAACAAATTAATCTCCTCCTTGTTCACAGCATCCTCATTAACCTGTCTAAACGTTTCCAACGCAGCCCCTAATGAAACATCCACCGAGACATCCCCCATCAACTGCCTAAGTCTACTTGCTTTATCCAACAACCCATTAAAGGCTGTCTCAACCTTCATATCCATATCCAAATCAACTGGTCTCCCACCCACGCTATAAAGTGGACACTTATCCCTCACCTTATGCATCCAGCACCCCAACTGCCTTGCTAAAATCCCCAACGGATTCCCCAATGTCCCCGTCAAAACACTCCCTCCTAAATCCACCGATGCACTAACCCTGTTCCCCGCTCCCCCTTCCATTCTCATAGTATAAACTCTCCCACCCGCACGCTTCCTCCCTTCTAAAACTGTAACCTTAAATCCCAATCTCATTAACTGCCTCGCCGCACCCAACCCCGCCATTCCTGCCCCAACAACAATCACATTCGACTTCGTATACTCACTGGGGAATCTTTCTTTTATCGACTGCGAAACCCCAAAATTAATATACCCGTGCGAAACTAGATAATTATAAGCAGAATCTAACAACCCATGACAATGTTCCGGCACGGAATTAAGAAACATTTCTTTAGTCACCCAAACACTAACATTCTCTCGCCATTTTGCAATTATATGATTCCTAATTAAAATGTAATTAACCTGTTCGATTCCGCCGATATTCGTGACCAAACGCGCATCTATTTCCTCGTCAGTTAAGGAATCAGCAGGGAATCCAGCAGAGAGACCAATTAAGGCTTCGTTTGTTGATTCTTTGTTGATTACTATGATTTCTTCTGAAATATCAGGGACTGGTTTTTGTTGTTGTTGGTTTTGTGCGTCGTTGGGTGGGAAATAATGGGGGAAGTGAAAGGAGGTTTGGATTTTTTGGGGACGGCCGCGGCGGCGTTTCTTGGGAATGGGAAATGAGAGGAAGGCGGCGTTCGGATTTGGAAGCGCGAGTGCGGGTGCGGGTGCGGGTGGGGTTTGGATGGGAGTAGGGGTGGTTTGGGTAGGTAGAGGAGGGTAGGGGACGAATTCGAGAGGAAGAAAGGAGAAGTCGTCGGGGGTTGGTGATGGTGGATTCATGATTGTTTAATTTACTTGGTGGTGGCTGTGGAGTGAGGGAGGTTAGTGTGGTGGTGGCTGTGGAGAGAGTGAGGGAGGTTAGTGTGGTGGTGGTGGCTGTGGAGAGAGTGAGGGAGGTTAGTGTGGTGGTGGTTGTGTGGGGGTGTAATGGTTGATTTCTTGAAACGAACTCTATTGCTCTGTGAACGACGTTTCCGTTGAGAGTAATTTTTCACGGCTAGTTATTGTGGAGGCAATCGATGTGTTGTTGGAGTGGTACAACTCGTGGAACTTCACTGGGCAATTATCTTTGTTTTTTCCATCTGTTCAAGTCTGGTTGGGTTGTTATTTTTAAAAATATCTTTTATTTAAAAATATATTGATAAAAATAATTTTAATATCAATATATAAAAACAATTCAAAAAAATAATTTTAAAAACAAGTTGTACTGCAATCTCATACACCTATTGAGTATAAAATTAAAAGGTGATAGGTATGTGCAAAATACATTATGTATTCATGGTGTTATTTTTTAGTTTGCCCCTTGTTGGATCAAAATTTTAGCCAATCTATTAGGGAGAGGGCGAGACTGGACGACGATTGACCACAGTTAAAAACACGCAGAAAACAAGTGGTTCGAAAATATTTAATGTAATCTCGATACTTTACATATTATAAATACCCGATACTTTCAGTTTCTATGGTTCAAGACTTTCATATATATATATATATATGAATATTTTTTTTTATTCATTTAGTTTTTGAAAAGGTTTTTCGAATTCATTTATATTTTTTTATATTTTATATAGTTTGATTCTATAACATAAACTATATTTATTTTTAGGTGATATTTATAACATGCGCAACTTTGCATGATATTTGTTATTTTATTTTATCAATTTAATGTGTTTGTTGATTTTTATCATTGTTTATAAAAACAAATTTAAAATAAAAAATCTTTTAATAAACAAATTTATCAAACACAATATAATAAATATCATATTTTGCAAGATTAAATATTTTGTTCCACACATGCCTCTCAATTTTTCTAATTTTATTTTCACTTATTTTCATGACTTTTTTTTTTATCAGTGAACATAATTATTAATTTATTTTATTATATGCATGCTTAATTTTTTATATTTAAACTATAAAATACTTTAAAAAACCTGTACATAGAATTTTATTAAAAAAATAAAAATATTTAAACAATAACGAAACACAGATCACATAATTAGTTAATTATGAAATCATGACGTTTAAAACATAAAGGAAGGGCGAAATTGAGCTATTAAGAATAATCTCACAAAAATAACAACTGCGAGGACTGATATGAAATAAAACTAGAACTTTAGTATCCAACTCGTAAGCATACAATCCAAATTCCACGCGGAAAAAATCGTTTGTAACTCCATATACCCATCCTCTTCTCTCCTCTTCTATACGAAACAAAAGAAAGCCAAAGAAAACAAAATAAATTAACACAGAGGCAGCCAAGAGCTGGAAATACCTCCCAAATCCAAAAACATCTTTCTTCCATTTTCGACGTCGTTTATGTCATTCTCCTCCTCCTGGATCAACATCAGTAACACACCGATCATCTTTTTCACAACCTCTAGAACCAGCGATTTCCCCTAATATTTCGGCCTCGCAAATGCGATATCCGCATCCTACCTCCTCCGATTCATAGGTACACCTCCTCTTTCGCGCTTCGCCTTGCTCTCATTCACACAATCTATCGTCCGAATGCAACGTCGTTTTTTGTCTTGAACTGAAAAGCGCAAATCTGATGAACTGTTTCGAGTTTATTACCAGCCACAGGTGGTGAATTTATCAGCTGCGTTTGTTATTTCTTCTTCTTCTAATTTATCAGATTATTTAGGGCTTTTAGTACTGCGTTGTGTGAAAATGTTGCGTTGATCGAGTTCGCCTTGTTGGATCTGGCACGTATAAAACTCCATTTTATAATCTTCTGCTTGGTTGCTGAGAAAAGTAATGCTGCATACTTTTCTGTTCTTTGTTTTTGTTTAAATATTATTAGGACAGCTGGTTTTGAATAAATTAGAGAAAATCGTTAATGACCTCGTTGTAATGATCAACCATCAAGTTGCGAAGAATATAATGGAAAATTGAAACCGGAAATTTCTCTCCTGAGGTAGAACTTTCTGAGAATATTTTTCTTGTTCTGGTTCAGTTTTAGCAACTAATAAGAGTCAAATTATGCAGTCGGTGAGTCGTTAACTTTGACTTTAACCTACTTTCCTTAGAAACTAAGTAATAATAATCAACAAATGCCATAGACATACATGCATACATGTGTGTGTGTGTATAATGTTTCAAATTAATTATTGTACAAGTTATTGGGTATCAGAAGCCTTGGTGAGCATTACATTTACGGGTTAACAAATAATAGCAGTGTTTGATTTCGACTGTGTCAGAGAAAATTGTATGATAGCAGACTGTTTTTTTTTCTTTTCCTTTTATTAATATCTATATATGTTTTAGGGATTGAATCTTTATCAAGAGCCAAAATAAAAACAAAGGGCCTTGTTGGGATGAGCCAGGTGTAAAACTGTTGATAAAGCAAAAGGATTAAGATGGGAATTTTTGATGGGTTGCCTGTTCCTCCTGACAAAGCAGTAAGTCGTTTATTTATTTTGTGGTGTTTTTGTAGAAGTATAATGCAAGCGTTGTACCATGTGCATTGACAACTGTTGTTCAGTTGGAGTTTTGGTTTGTAGAGTAGATTTCATATTGATTATTCAACATCTTGAATAGAATTATTAGATTGGAAGTTGATGGAGTTATGTTGGCATGGACCTTCCATGTAATTATAAAATTTAGATGATACGAGCCTTTGATGAATCATGAATGTGAGTTTTGCCACATCATGTTCATCTTTCTTGCAGTAGTAGATGGTGCTGCATCTTTCCAGAAGCAATTTGAGGGTGCTTGTATGGTTTATGATACAGGAAATGAGTGGTTAAGCATCAGATTTTAACATGACTGTGTCTCAACATTAAGTGTTAAAGTGGCTAGAAAATGTATTTTCTTTAATGGTGGGCTTTCTATGATTGGATTTCATGTAAAGTGACACCTTCATATTCAATTGTTAATCACTTAATCATATAGATTATCATTAATGCCATGTAGTTTCGTGGCATCTTCTGTTTTATTATCCTGTTTTTCTTTCTCATTCCCTGGTTTGCTCCTTGGTACAAAGCAGTATTTAAGAGAAGAGCTTTCAAGAATAGACGAGAGCTGGGCTGCTGCACGTTTTGACTCATTACCCCATGTTGTCCATATTTTAACCTCAAAAGATCGTGAAGCTGAAGCCCGAGTTTTGAAGGAGCAAAGTGATGTTGTTGAGGATGTTGTAGATGAAGTAGTACAATCTTATCACAGTGGCTTCAACAAAGCAATTCAAAACTATTCTCAGGTGTCTTAAATATTCTTTTACAGACTGACCTAAACAATGTGTATTTCTAATTGCTATCAATTTCTTGCTTTCCTGCATCCAAGATAGCAAAAGATAGATTGTTTTCTTTTCCCTCTTTTTTTGTTTTCGAATTCCCTAGAACAGTTTCATATAAATATCAATGTTGCCCAATCATAATCCACATTATATAATGCTATGATTTGAAAGACGAGGATAATACTATAAAATATCAATGTTGTACTCTTCTAATGCAAAGTTAGAGATTGTACTACAGAAACTGCAACTAACAGCTTCGTATTGGTAGGATTCTAAAATCACTACAAATTTAAGTATGCGTTGATTTACTGATACGAGCCATATCCATGATCAAGGATTTTTTATTGTGACCACAATTCAAAATAGAAGAACACAATAAAAGTCTGCTAAAAAGTGAGTTCCTTCCTCTTATATTCCAATTGGATGTAGATGGCAAGTCTATCAAGTGTGGCAGTTTGTGTTAACTTTTTGACTACATATGATACAATTTAACTGCATTGATTTGCAAGAATCTTGATTTCATTTCTGAAGAACTTTATATTCATCTTAAATTCTAGCATAAACCTCATAAGCTCCCTCCCGACCATGGTTCAATTATTCAACCTTTTGCATCAGGTATATCTGTGCATTATGTGGTGAACTTTTTGTTGATTTCAGTAAACGTTTAAATAAAATTTGTAGCAGTAGCATTTCTCATTGATGAAGCTATAAAAATTAAAAGTTTATCATCCAAAATTAACTATTCCCTAGCATAACCCGTTTCCAGACTTGATCCCCGTAGATGAAGATTGCGATCTAGTTTCCCCCATATTTTATAGGCCATTTACTAAAGCTTTGTATCATAGTTGACAATGCTAGCTCCGTTACTGCAATGAGCTCCTTGATATTTCAGATGCTTTATATGTTATCTAGTTTATGTGTTTTTTCCCTATTCTTCCCAAGAGATTCTTAACATTGTCTGTTTTGCTATTTTCTTCTAATTTGTTAATTATTTATATTATTCCTAAAATCTCATTTTAATTATGCAAAATCCTGATTTGGTGCTTCTGGGTAAAAAGTGATAAATGATTGACTGAGAAAGAATTGAGGATGGTCAGCCATGGAAGGAGCCAGTGAAAATTGTGTATTGTGATGATTTCATCACAACTTCTGGGACTGGATTTAATCATGTCCTCATATTGGATTATCACTTGTTTAACTTCTCTGTTTAACTTTTTTTTGGAATTTGACAAAAAAAGAGTTGGTGCCTATACTCAATTGTCATTGTTTATTATTTTCTTCCAGATCTTACGGTTATTCAGCGAGTCTGCTGAGAGTATTGCTTCACTAAAGGTTGATTTGGCTGAAGCAAAGAAATGTCTTGGTACCCGTAATAAGCAATTGCATCAGTTGTGGTATCGATCTGTTACACTACGGCACATAATCTCTCTTTTAGATCAAATTGAAGGCATAGCTAAGGTTGGACTAAACTCTCCAGCATATTTTAAAATGACTGACTCAATGAGATTCACTGTACCACCATGCTACTATTTATTAACATAACAAGGTTCATGGCAGAATCATTTCCTTTGTTACAAATCTTGTGATGTTCAAGAACCAATCTACTGCTTGTTTTTTTGCTCAGGTTCCCGCTCGTATTGAGAAACTCATTGCAGAAAAACAGTTTTATGCAGCAGTTCAATTGCATGCTCGGTCATCATTGATGCTTGAGCGAGAAGGTCTTCAAACGGTGGGTTGTCAATTTTCCTGTAATTAGCTCATGGGAACGGTCCACGTCCTTCGTTGTTTGTTTTTATTTAGGTTAAAGTTTGGTTTTATCTCATCTTGCTTCCAATTCCTAGATTCCACGATGGTAACCTGATATCATAG
This sequence comes from Salix purpurea, assembly GCA_027405865.1. NCBI lineage: Eukaryota > Viridiplantae > Streptophyta > Magnoliopsida > Malpighiales > Salicaceae > Salix > Salix purpurea. The sequence goes on from JAOWLH010000012.1 coordinate 1,539,429, forward strand.
GTTGTTGGTAATTATTTACTGGTTCTACACTCCTTATGTTCTACTCCTAAAATAATCATTTCCAAGTCAAACATATTCAAAGCTATGATTTGGTAAGCATAACAAGAACAGTGTCTAATAATAAATTGCTGGACATGGGTTTTTTTTTACTTTTCCTCGTGTGTTTTTGTTGATTTGACCTAACTTGCCCTGTAATTAGAATATTTCGGGAAATTTTGAATTTACTATAATTATTGTCTCTCAGGTTGGTGCTCTTCAAGATGTGAGATCTGAGCTGACAAAACTGCGAGGAGTTGTCTTCTACAAAATTTTGGAGGATTTGCATGCACATCTTTACAACAAGGGAGAATACAGGTATATATTCATCTCTCTTCCTTTCTCGTTTCCCCTTCTTTTTTCTAAGTAAAATTTTGATTGCATTTTGTGCCGTGGGAATATTATCCCTGTTCCTCTTTTGTTTGTCATTTTATACTCTTTCCCTTATTGGGTGTGGTGGGTGAAGATACCGATGCTCATTCTTGCTAATATGTCATATATCATGTGTTTTGTCCCGTGAACTGCTCTGTTGTATTGTTAAATAAATGTGATGGAATTCTTAAGAAAGCTTCTCTCACTGCTCATCTTTTGAATGTTAATGCAAGCTGTGCTTCAATACATTTATTTCTGTATAGAATTTCTTTGTCAGTAGTTTGATTGTTTTCTGCAGCTCAGTTGCCTCATGTCTTTTGTCCTGTGAACTGCTCTGCTGTAGTATAAAATAAAAGACATTGCATTTTTAAGAAAGCTTTTCTCACTGTTGATCTTTTGAATGTCAATGCAAGTTATGCTTCAATACATTTGTTTCTGTTGTTTTCTGCAGCTCAGTTGCCTCAAGCATGTATGAAAGAGATGATGAATTGCCGACTACCATAGCTGTTTTTACTATGAGCAATTCACAATCTCTATCTCGAAGAACAAGGTTGATGAAAGGTGACAAAAATAGCTTTGCTGATGGATCATACAAGCCAGGCTCTATCGATGGAGAGTAAGAATAGTTCTCTTTGTAATACAGATCTTCTACTTTCCTTTTACTCTGTTCTTCTCCCGCTTGTTAGTTCTATCTTACTCTTAATGTTCCTTATTTTCATGTTTGTGAGTTAAATCGATTCCCAAGTCTTGAAATAGATTTTTGTGTTTGTTTCTCCTCTTGAACCATTGCTTCCTGATCATTTGTATGTTCACACACATGGTCAAGTTGATAGTTTTGACCCCATATGCCTTTCAACTGGTTATTTTTAGATTGATTAATTCTTGATTTATCATAACCACTTTGTTTTCTGCTTGTTAATTGTCTGTTACAAGCTCGTTATCCTTTAGCCAAAAATTTCCAGTTCTTTTTAGTTTCTTCCAAACAATCACTTTGGCAGATATATACAAATCAGGTTTCATATTTTTAATAAAAGTGCGAACTGAAGATTTTCAAGATTCATTGTGCATGGATATGCATAGTAAATTTCTTTCTTTGAAGTCTTTATTTGACTGTGATTGACGATTATTGTTATTATTTTCTGAGAATTTATGCCTCTCTACCCTCCTCAGTTCTTCATTTGATGGTCATGATGAGGATCTTTATATAACTGATGAGGCAACCTCAGATGGGCACATTGCATCAATGAGAGCAAATGGAGGTGATGGGAATACAAAGGACATTAAAATAGTTTCTCATCAAATACCAAGTTGGCTTTCAAATTCTACTCCAGATGAATTTATTGTATGACAATACACTTAAAGTAAAAACACTTGAGTTGAATTTGTTGTGGTTTTTTTCATTTTCTCTGGGCTGAAATACTTGATTTTACATTTTCATGTAGGAAACCATTAAAAAGAGTGATGCTCCACTTCATGTGAAGTATTTGCAGACCATGGTTGAGTGTCTCTGCATGCTGGGCAAAGTTGCAGCTGCTGGTGCAATAATATGGTTGGTTATCTGGCTGGTGCACTTCCTTTATTATGTTTGATCACCTATATGCATGACATGAATTTTTTATGCTTTACCTTTCCCCTTTAGTGATTGAATCTGAATTAGGATGAGATTTCTCAAGGGAAGTTTCATCACTTGTCTGGTTTTCTTGTACAAAACTAAAAGAATAACTGCCAGATTGAACATTTAATTCATCCACACAACTCTATTCGTGTTCATATAGAATTAGTTAGTCTTGTAAGTCGTATTGTTTTAATATGCTTGGAGAGTTAGTGTGACATTCTTTGCTTTTTTCCCCCAACAGCCAAAGGTTGCGACCTACAATTCATGACACCATCACTTCCAAGATAAAATCTCATTCAGAACTTGTCAACTCTTCAAGGTCTGCCTTTGATCAATCTGCCCAAACCAGAGGTCTTCATTTTGTGAAAGGACAACTAGAAAGCTACCAGTTGCCAAAACAGAAACGTCAGAATGGAACACTATTGGCTGTGAGCCCAGTCTCGCCTGTGATGGCTCCCTCAGGGAAAGCACAGGCTGCTGCAAAAGAGCTTCTTGATTCAATTTTGGACACTGTTGTTCGAATATTTGGTAGGCTATTGACTTGACATCTGTTTAAATATGGTTTGGAAAAATACACTTACCATTCACCTTTGTTGACCTAGAGAATCACGTTGTTGTTGGAGAGCTTCTGGAGTTGAAAACTTCTCAGAATGTTGACTTTAACACGCATGGGTCGTTGACAACAGATTTAAATTGGAACCTGGATTCTGAAGCCTCTCAAGTTATTGGAGGTTACAGTATTGGTTTCTCCTTGACTGTTTTACAGGTAGCTGGCTGGCTTTTGTTACTTGATGAACGGAGTTAGTGCTTTTGAATGTCTATTTTTTGGTGGAAAACTTTTCCTCATTTTTTATTTAATGTTTTATTGTATAATCTGCAAAAGAGTGAATGCCAACAACTCATTTGTGAAATTCTGAGAGCCACTCCAGAAGCTGCATCTGCTGATGCTTCTGTACAAACTGCTAGACTAGCAAGCAAGGCTCCTTCAAAGGGAAAAAAGTGGGTAACATTAATTTCATACAGTTCTCCTGGCATCTTTATGTATATTTTCTTTTGGGTCCTTAAACGGGTTTTAGGTCACTTCAACCAGTCTGCAAAAGCTCTTTGTTTTAATTTGCTGGTTATATCACGTAATCGTGTTTCTCTCTTTGAATAGAATAGACTTCCTTTTTTGAAAAAGTGAACAGTTCTGAGGTATCAGCCAGATGGTATATTTATGCCTTTGCCAATTCTAATGTGTTACAGAGATGGATCAGAAGATGGGCTCACCTTTGCTTTTCGCTTCACAGATGCTACAATATCCATTCCTAACCAAGGTAGCTGGTACTCATTCCTCTGTAATGATGCTATTTCTGCACTGTTAGGTTCTTGAATGGTTAAAAATTAGGGCCCCTTGAAAATTTATTAAAATCTACTGAAACCATGCTTGAGATGACAATCTTATAACAGGCATTGTTCTCACTTTGATTTAGAAGGGAGAAATAATCACTGTTAACCTCATGTTTTGTGCCCCGATGAGTGATAGTCACATTCCAATACACTAAAGTTTTCATCTATGTTACTTTTTTCAAATTATTTTCTTTGTTGTCAGATTTGTTTTTCATCAGTAGTGGTTTCATCTTGATTAATCCTTGATTTTGATTTTTCCTTGTGTTATCAATTATTCAGGGGCTGATCTCATTCGTCAAGGATGGAGCAGGAAGGGTCAAAATGTGCTACAAGAAGGTTATGGATCTGCTGCTGTCTTGCCTGAGCTAGGCATATATCTGGCAGCATCTGTATACCGTCCTGTTCTTCAGGTTTGGGACTGGCATTAACCCATTGTGTCAAGCTTGAAATGAACTACCTATTTCTCTTGTCGGGCCTGTCTAAAGTGATTTTCTTTGCAGTTTACAGATAAGCTTGCTTCGATGCTGCCAAAAAATTATTCCCAGTTTGGGTAAGCTTGAAAAGCACACTGTTTCTCGTAGGGTGATATGCATATGCAATCAAAGGTCCCTCTGCATGGTCTATATGATGTACATTTGAGTGTAGATATTGATCTTCTGAGTCAACTTCCTTTTCTTATTCTTTGCTTGCCTGAATTTTAATGCTGCACTAGATGCAAGACTCCCTTACCAGTTCAACAACAGTCTCTACATGCTTGTCTATCCAGCTTGGGATAAATGAGATCTTCAGTCTGCATGTTTGGGAGCAACCCAAATGAAGAAGAGTCTGGTCTGAATATGGACCTGGCCCGCTTGTCTGCTGCTAGGTTCAGGAATAGCACCACTCTGCCCTGTAATAAATAAAATGGTCCTTTGACCTTAATGTGAATCCTACAACAAGCATAAAAAAAAAGCTCTGATGTGCCAAAGTTGGGGATGGGGGATGCTTGACTACCTTCTGACCAAAATTATAGTCATTGTATAGTTTGTCCAAATTCACATCCCATAATCAACTACATAACCCAATCACTATGTTTGACACCATTTCTGCTGAGGGCCAGAGTATGGTCCCATTACATCATTGTCACAGTAGCTCAATTTTTATACATGTGCGTAGGGTTAATCACAATGAGTGGGCATCTGTGGAGTTTAGTTTGAACTATGAAGGAACTTTTCCTACCGCTTGCACTCCCAGTTCCTTAGAACTCGATCATAATATATGTAGCTCAATCAAAAGTTTGATGGCCTAGATCGCTGCACAGTTAGCTTATGTGCTTCTTATTTCCTGTGTTTTTTCCTCAAGAGATTCATTCAGGATGCTGATGTGTTTTTTGTACTCTTTGATCATAGTATATTTAGCTCAATCAAAAGTTTGATGGCCTAGATCACTGCAAAAATAGTTTATGTGCTTCTTATTTCCTGTTTTTTTTCCTTGAGAGATTCATTCAGGATGCTGATGTGTTTTTTGTACTCTTTGCTTAAAAAAATGCAGGAATGATGGCTTGCTAGCTTTTGTGGAAAACTTCATAAAAGATCATTTTTTACCAGCAATGTTTGTGGATTACCGGAAGGGTGTACAGCAGGCTATATCAAGCAAGTTCTATATGCTCCAAGACCTAGTTTCATTATGTTGAAACTAAATTGTTTCTTAATGATGCTTTATATACCTTTTCATCAATTGATTTAGTCCATCACACACTTGCTAGTATTTCCTTGATTAGCTTCACATGTTTTTGGAATCTGCTCAGCATGTGGATGCTCTATATTTTTCTAACATTTGTTAAAAAAACAGTGACTTTTCACCTTTTCAAGCTCAATGACTTGGAATACAATTAAACTACATAGCCATCCAAGTACTTTGACATATTATAATGATCCTGGGAAGAAAATTGTTTTTGAAATCTGCTCAGCATGCGGATGCTCAATAAGAGATTGTTGAAACTCATCTGATCTGTAGTTATGCTGTTTCTTTTTTATTGTTCCTGCTGTTTGAAATCTTATTCTGGAAGTGCTATCACAGGTCCAGCTGCATTTCGTCCAAGGGCTCATACTGTTGCTCCTTATACAACATCAATTGAGAAAGGTCGACCAGTCTTGCAGGGACTTTTGGCAATCGATTTCTTGGCAAAAGAGGCAGGCATATTTTATCTTTCCATTTGCCCGCCCTTGAATAAGTGCAATTTTGGTTGTGTTTGGAAAGATCTTGAAAGCAACACTTTTATCTGACGTGGAAGGCTTTTTAACATTTTCTAACAGTCACTCTTTAGTCAGAGATGTATTGCATTTTGGGATGTCTGATGAACATTTATCCTTTACTCCAGGTGCTTGGTTGGGCTCAAGCAATGCCTAAATTTGCTGGTGATCTTGTAAAGTTTGTGCAAACTTTCCTCGAGCGGACATATGAAAGATGTCGGACATCATATATGGAGGCATGGTCTATCTATTATATAATAATGTCTTTTCCTATTCATTAGAAGCATCTTTAGTACTGCTTGCTTCATTTCTCGCTATTATAATAATGCCTAATCTTATGCTTTAAGTATTAGTTCTTGCTTTGTTAATACTGTTGCTGAATTCCATTGAAAATAGATGATTTTTGAGGATGCATGCTATAAGTCTATGCTTGTCTTGAACAGTCACCATATAGCATCTGTCAGCTATTTTTGTTTGTAATGTTTCAGGCAGTTCTCGAGAAGCAGAGTTACATGCTGATTGGAAGGCATGATATTGAGAAACTGATGCGATTTGACCCAGCTAGTGCATATTTACCGAATTCACCTGGTCAATCAAACATGGTAAACAATGCCTCTGGTGCTGAATCTGTAGAGATTGAATCAGAGTTGAATGAATTATTATTCAATCTGCGACCTATCAAGCAGGTATGTGTAATTATATCAGCCGACTGCACTTTTGATTACAGGAATTTATCGGCTGCCCTTTTGATTACTGTCAATGTTAGTGCAAACATTAATTGTCTTTAGGGGTAGGGGCAAGGGCAGGTGGTGGCAGGTAAGATTTAGAGGTGTCCAAAACTGGTTTCGGTTCGGTTTGCTACAAAAAAAACCCAACCAAACCAGTTCTTTAAATTCTGTAAATTATGACCTGAACTGAACCGAAAACCGGTTCAAACTGAACGGTCTGGTCTGGTCAGGTTTTTCTCTTTAATAACCAGGTAACCGATAAACCTTATAATTGGGCTTGTCTTGGATTTTTTTTAATGGGCCAAAGCTTTTCTAAAATACTTAATGGGCTTATTTATAATGGTTTTGTGCTCAATTGGGAGAAGATTTTTCAATGGGCTTGGGTTATTTTAAGCCTTTTTTAATTTGCTTCTTGTTAATTCCGTGTGTCTGCAATTTAGAAATAAACAAATGAGGTGTTTCTGCTTTTATCCTGTTTTCTCTTATTCCGGGTTTTGTTTTTTGTTTTCTTATGAAAAACATATTGGCCAGCTGACAATTAAGAGTGAAAAAAGCAGCAAGATCTATGCAGCCCTGCTAATGGATCCAATATTCATTAAGTATTTTTAAAATATACGAAAAAAGAGAAGTATGATAAGAGAGAAAATTTCAGTAAGAAAAAATTATCCAACAAAAAAACAACATATGACTGTATAATCAGAAGTATGATAAGAGAAAGGCTCAAGAAAATGAAGATAAGCCTTTTAATGCATAAATCATAGAACAAAAAAGATCAACAAAATAGAGAAAGAAATACAACTTCACTATTCTAGAGAATGGAGAAGAGAGGAGGGTGGGCTATGGGTAAAGGGAGATAAAGAGATGAGGGGGGGAAGTGGTTGGGGGAGAAAAGGGTGTGCGACTGCATGTACTACTTTAGGTTTTGAGAATAGTTTTTCTTTTATAGCTGTTTGGCTTTTAATAGTTTGTTTTAGGTTTTGGTTGAACCAATTCAGTTCAGTTTGGGTTGGTCAATTTTAAACTTCTAAAACCAAAACCACAACCACAACCAAACTGAACCTGAATGTTTTGGGTTTTTTTTAATTGGTTTTTTTGGTTAATGTTGTTTTGGTTTTTTTGGTTGGTCGGTTTTTTTAACACCTCTAATAAGATTACTAGTGTTCTGTTTGGAGGTACCTGTTTTGGGGACAGTTTTTCCTTCTTTGTTGCCATCTAATAAAGTTGACATTCGAAATGAAAGATGTTTGTTGAGTCTTGTTGATGAGTTTATCTTTCCTGCAATGAGATTTTCTCTAAAACTTGTATCACATTTGCAAATTGAATTTGTTTCCCCACTTTGTGTCTCATTTACAGGAAAATCTAATTCGCGATGATAACAAACTTATTTTGCTTGCTTCCCTAAGTGATTCACTTGAATATGTTGCAGACTCAATTGAAAGGCAAGTTCATTCTTGTTAGAGCAATAAATTTGTGATTTAGTATTCTTTTTGCATGTCACATATATAAACACACGAGGAAAGTGGAAAGTCATGCTGAGTTTGATAAAAATGGACATTCTATTCTCCATAACTAGCCCTTTGATCTTGTAGGAATACTTTCTTGGTATGATGACACTATGATGCTTTCCATTTCTGCAACTCATTACCTAAGCTACTATGATATACTTGGTGGCTATATATTAGTCCTGTATTGATGTATTAGGTGTCTTCTACACTAAAGGGTGACATTTTGTGGAACGTTGGTCATCAGGGCATGAATGCCTATTCTGAGTAGACACAATGATAAGGGTGTTCTGTTGGTTGTGAACTTACAATCAATTGGCGTCAACCTTGTTGTGGCATATCCTGGGCCTCAAAAATAAATGATAGCTAAAATCCCACGGATACTCCTTGATTGACAGTGTCCTCATATTTGCTCTCCATGGTCTTAGGCTGTATCAACCTCCCACTAGCAGACAAACCCCTATTGAAAGCACATTTAATTGTGCGGGTAACCCTTTTCTAAGCTGGTTCATGATCTTTCCTATTTAGTGGATATTTTTGAAGAGAGGAGCTAACTCATGATCCGCCCCTTCAAGACAAATTTGGCAACCATTGTTGTTTACCTTTTATCTTCATGATAATATCACCATGTATTTGGGTTGTGGCACTTGCTATGGTAATATTTAATTTAATGCTTTAGTTTAGTTTTGTCACTGATGAAGTACAACTTTAGAGGGGACTAGTTCACATCTTCTATCTTTGTTTGGGACCAGCTGTTTATGCAAATCTTATGTGTCATAGAAAGTTGTTGTATTTTGGAAACTTCATTTATTAGCAAATTTTGGGCATTAGCTAATTGTACAAGATTTGTTTTCCTAAATTATAGGCTTGGGAAAATAACCTCACATTCATCAAATCAAGGAGCAGATAAAGCCAAGACTCTGGCATCATTTGCTGATGATTATAGAAAATTGGCAATTGACTGCCTTAAGGTTTTGCGTGTGGAGATGAAGTTGGAAACAATATTCCATATGCAGGTATGAGAAGCACTTGTATTTGAAGAATTTGATGCCTAAATTGGATGTGAAATCTTTCAAATTAACTCTTCTGAGGAAATACCTTCAAACAGGAAATGACAAACAGGGAGTACTTGGAGGACCAAGATGCAGAAGAGCCTGATGACTTTGTTATTGCTCTCACTGCACAGGTCAGTGTCTTTGTGTACAGATTGTATCAACGGTGTATATGTTTCATATTGTCATTTAAATAGCAGATGTCCTCTTCAATCTTCTCCCACAGATTGTGTGGACAATTTTGTAGATGAAATATTGGAGCCTGGAGCATATTTGGAGAATATTACCACTCTTCTTGCTCAGTTTCTTTTTATATTCTTGAAGTCATATTTTACTTCATATCTTCAGTTTTCTTGTATGCTCTTAGAATCAATTTTACATTTCTTTCCTGTGCCTTAGATAACACGTAGAGATGAGGAAATGGCACCTTTTGTTGCGGTAGTGAAGCAGAATTACATTTTTGGTGGAATCTGTAGCATTGCAGCAAATGCATCTATCAAGGTTTGAATCCTTACTACTATTGAGAATATGGCTAGACTTCGATGCTCTTTTACATTTTGTTTCTTTGTCGTCATTTAGAATCTTCAATACCTGTTATTTTTCAATATGATGTCCTGTAGGCTTTGGCTGACATGAAGTCCATTAATCTTTTTGGAGTTCAACAAATATGCCGGAATTCAATTGCATTGGAACAGGTAAACTTTAGTACATAATAATTGTGTGATTCATTTCCAGCACTGTTTGCCTTCTGGGATCTGTCATCCACCCATCCATTTGTACTTGATCTCTGCCACGAGTTGACTACTCAGTTGAAATGCAGTTATCGTGTGTGTTTGGTATTGTGGCATAGGGTGCTTTTTGAAAGTGTTTTTTGCTTGAAAATATTTTTTATTTTTATTTTTGACATCAACATATCAAAACCATCGGAAAACACTAAAAAACATCAACTTGATGTTTTGTCAAGCCAAATACACTTTTGAAACGCACCTAAATGCTGTTCTAAATGCAAAAACAAACGGTATTGAATCCATTGGATAGTATGAAAAGAGGTGGCTTGATAATTTTTATTGCCATTTTACAGGCCCTTGCAGCTATCCCATCAATTGATAGCAAAGCTGTACAGCAGAGATTAGATCATGTCCGAACATATTATGAACTACTCAACATGCCATTTGAGGCAAGTCACTGCAACTATAGTCAGCTTTTTTGAATAAATATATCTGCTGCCATGCTAAATATCATCGTTATCTCCTGAATTTTCAGGCCTTGCTTGCATTCATCACTGAACACGAGAACTTGTTTACACCCGCAGAGTGAGTTGCTACAAACCTTTTATTTTTCTGTCACTGGTCAGAACTCATTTAATATAAAATCAAATAAAAAAATTACATTAACTTTGCAGGTATGCCAATCTTCTGAAGGCCAACATCCCAGGAAGGGAAATCCCCCCAGATGCGCAAGATCGAGTCTCATACATTTTATCCCATTAACTCTTTCATTGGTGGGAAGAGGATTATTACGATTTAGTTGTGTGAAAATGCAAGCGGGTCCTGGCTGTGTGCCAGCATAAATGTGTAGAACAGATAATTTGCTTATAAAGTTTGTGGATACGGCAAGATGGTTGCAGAAGCCAGTTCCATGGATATCATCATCTTCCAAGTATGTGCCACCTTGTGGTGGATTTTTGACGGTATATTGTAGATGTGAGGGTCTTGCCATTGATTTTGTTATTGTAATGTCGTGTATTAAATATTATTTTTGTGCGCTTGTCTCTTTGGGTTTGAGAGAAGGGGCGGGCCCGACCTGGGTGAAGAATTGTGAGAGATAACTGTTGTATTTTTTATTTCTTTTGTAAATCATTCATATTATTCTTCCTCCTTCACTAAGAACTAAATCTAGTTATTCAATAAGCTTGTGTTTTTCAATCCATTTCTACACCCTTCCAAGTTATTTCTTCGCTGGATCAATCCACTTGATTGCCATTGTAGGACGGTGGCTGGTTCGTGCTGGCTCAAATGTTGTGATTCTCAGCTATTAATACAACGGGGCTGTTACTATAGACATGTAACGGTACAGCATAGAGGGCTTGGGATTTTTACTTGGAGCTGTCAGCTTCAAAACTTGAAGAGGTCGGGCATGCAGAAAGTTACGTCTCATTGGATGGCTTTGCGCCCGTCGGACCAGCGACTAGGAAAAGAAGAGGCCCATTGGGCCTATTAGCAGAAAGAGCTTTTACAGGCCCATTTTCTTCTTTCCGGAAATGCTCAGGCCCATTTTTTTCGTTCTGGAAAGAGCTTATTAGGCCGGGAAGAACTCAAATAAAGCCCAACTGACTCAAGGCGCATTTAGCCTTTGGATAAAAAGAACTGATTCTAAGCCCATTGGGCCTATTAATTCCCTATGTTCTTGTTTCGGCTAGCGTGTTAAACGATCATGGCATTTATGTTCTGAAAACGCGATCTAGACCTGGCAGAAAGTACCAACAACTACAAAACTACTTCCGGGCGGTGACCGCCATTCTATTGACTCTTCCAAGAAAATAGCATCAAGTAGAAGGGTTCAGACAAATTTTCCTGTGTTTTTAGTGTCTTAAATTATATGATCCAAAAGAGGTTTTGTTTTTAGTGTACAAGTTTTCATACGTTTAATAAATAAAGGAAGCTATGTTGCCTGATGATTTTGTCAAATTCGATTAAAAAATATTGTTGACCAAAATTCAGGCTGCTGGCTCTGCGCAGCTTACAGCCATTCTGGATTCATCTCAGCTTGAAAACTCGGGTTCATGTTTAGTGTCTTCTTTGCCAGGTTGCGGATATCTTCTCTGTTGGATTCAACTGATATTCGGGCTAGTTCTCTAACCCCTCCACAAGAAATGAATTCCCTGACATTGTTCTCTGCAACAAGCAGCAGATCAGATTATTAGTGTCATAATAGATCTGAAAGATAAAAATGGATATGTGACTACAGAGTAGAGATGTAACTATCAAAATAGGGCTCCCTAGATGCGTTTAAAGCTTTGAAGTTCTTAATTCTGGTTGATCAATATAGAATAAAACCGCCCATTTTGAGAATTTCCCTCTTTCCCCCCTAAAACAACCAGGCACTTGGTTCCAGATTTTCACTAGTAGTTTTAAAATTCAAATTATTCAATAAAAATGCTTAATTCAACGGGCAGTTTACCATTCTGTGCCAAATGGCAAAGAGCGAGCTCAACATGGCGTCGTGTTGAAGCTGTAGCCGTGTTAGAATAGGCAACCAACCATTCAAGGACACCATCTTCTATTAATAGTGACCGGGATTTTCTGTGTCCTGCAGCAACAATAGTTTTTCATAATCGATACAAGTAAAGATGACTGGTTGACAATCATGTAGACCACAGCCACAAACCTTGGATAATTCCGCGGGATTCACATTTTGCAAAATTAGCCATCCCCCTTGCAACTTGTGCAATGACATCGTTATTACCGGATCTAGCCATTCCTAAAAGCGCGTTGATGCCTCCATCTTCTTTCAGCATCATGTGTAAACTTTCTATTATGCAACAGAAATTTTTACATCAGTATACAAGAATCTCTTCCATTTGATCCATGATATCTGGTTCTAACGAAACACTTGAGAAAAAATCAGACATTCAATTTGTTATAAGATGAAAACGATTTGGGTTTTCAATGTCATGCATAGCATGCACCAGGAATACTTGAGTGTGTGGAAAGGGGACACCGTAATTACAAAACCACCTTCAGCTTACCATTTCCACATAAGTTCGCCAGTGCACCAGCTACCATTCTAATAGTTTGTGGATCATCTGTTTTGAATGCTGTTTTAGCCAGTAACTTTCCACCACCTTTGCTCATTATTAACCCTTGACTCCGTTCTGCATGAAGATTTAAAGAACTAAAATTATTAGCTACCTTGATGTCGTCACTATGGAATGACAGTTTCATCCGTTAAAAAAAGCATCTTATAACCAGTAAAATAACAAATATGAAGCTTAGATTATCAAGAGAAGAATCAAAGGTTACCATTCATTGCCAAATTAGCAATGGCCCCGGAAGCCACTCTGAGCACAGTTGTGTTTTGAGATGATTTTAAAAGCATTAGCAGTGCATCTAACCCCCCTTCATCCACAATCTTTTCTTGATTAATATCTGGAAACACATAAAAGCTTAAGATCTTTCGATGTACGCTTCAACAAATTCATATAGTCAATAATAAGCGAAATGTGGAGTACCTTCGGCAGCCAGATTGGCAATCACTTTCACTGCATGGATTTGGACATCAGAGTCTTCAGATGTTAATAATTGTAGTATCTTTTGAAGCCCCACTGAAATTTTTGAAGACAGAACTTGTTAGGATAGCTCAAGATGTTGGATCTCAAGAATAATAATTATATAGACCTGGGCTTAGTAAGGCATAAATTTTACCTTCTTCACAAATCTTTGCAATGGTTGCCCTTTGACCAGACAGTGCAGACTTTGACTTGTGTAAACCCATCAGGTTCCCAAATTTTGAAGATCCGTTACCAATATTTTCCTTCCCAAATGGTTTCTTATCCTGACATAATTATATTATAAGATGACATGAAAATGAAAATGAAAATGAAAATGAAATGTAATAAGAGAATGCATAATATAATCAACCTCAAAATCTTTGTCACTTTCAGGTGCACTTTTCTTTAGTTTATCCAGCTCATGTTCAATACTTTTCCTCTGTTTCTCTTCAGCTGCAAGTGCTTGCTTTATGTCATGAAGTTCTTCACTTTGTATTGCCTTCACTCACATATTTAGTGAAAATATTTTATCAAATCACAGCACATAACGGGGGTTCTCACAATTTAAACAAATCATAGTTACTTGAAAATAAAAATAAAAATAGTCAAGCCATCCTATTCCAAAGTCACACCTTCTCTTGTGTAAGATTTTTGTGTTCCAACTTCAAGGATTGAAGTTCAGTTTGAGCACTTTCATGTGCCTGACATATTCTTTGCAACTTCATCCTTAGTTCATCAATCTCTTTCAAGTCCTGTATATTATAGAAAGAAAGAAAGAAAAGACACTGAAAATTAGGACCATAATGGTGTAGAAAGGAGTTTAATATACACAATTCCCAGAGAATTGCAAACAAAAATGGATGAAAAATAAGGGTAACTTGCAGCACTGAGGAAGAGTGTCCAAGGCCCAACAAGTAAACCCAACCAGCAATGATAGTGGGCATTTTGCTTATACAAAGACATCTAAGCTTTAATTTTTGAAATTGGAAGAGCTGCCTTGCAGGGCACCTCTGGAAAAAATGAGAATTAAGCCAATTTGAAAAGTCAAAATTTCATTTATCCTACTAAAAGCGGAGACAAAGTTAACCTGCATCAAGACTTGTTGATCACTTAGAAGTTTGTTTGCCAGATCCAGTTGTTCTTCTGCTCCTTCCAAACGGGCATGCTTATCCTCTACTTGCTTAATCAGCTCTGCTATTTTCTTCTCATACATTTGGGTGGTCTCTGCAATTGCTTTCTGATATACAGAGTTTTCCACCTCATGTTGCTACAAGCAAAATAAAACAGAATTAGGTTGTCCTTGTAATGATAGAACTTTGTCATAGCTGGAAGACTAAAATTGAAGGATTTGCGTTGAATTTAACTTCATTGATGTTTGACTTAATAATCCACGTTATCTTATTGGATACTTTCCCTTTTTGTCTTCAATAATATGACATGGATGAATAAAACCAAGAAATGGAGATGGAGCAGAAAAACATAAAACCAAGACAAAAATTCCTAACCTCGATTGATTTTTGAGAATCACTGTGGAGCTTCTTCATCAAATTTAATTGTTCCTCAGCACTTGCAAAATGACTACGCTCATCATCTAGTAGCTTATTTAATTCTGCTATTTTCTTCTCATACATCTGAGTGGTGTCTGCAAGTGCCTTCTGATATTTAGAATCTTCCGATTCATGTTGCTGAATACAACAAAAGACAACGATGAGCATGCATTTATATGGAAAGAAGATGAGAGAATCGAAGAAAACACATGAAGTGTATCTTCAATTTCATGAATTAAAACCACATGCAATCCCTGAAACTTATTTGTGCAATTGCAGAACACTGCTAATATGAAAGCTATGAAGATGCAGCATCAAACATTGAAATCCACTCCATTGAATAAATAAACTGCTAACTGATCATTGAATACATAGCTATAAATGACTGACCTTAATTGATTTTTGGTAATCACCCAGGAGATTCTTTGTCAAATTTAATCGTTCTTCAGCTCTTTCACTGCGAGCACACTCGTTTTCTAACTGCTTAATTAACTCTGATATTTTCTTCTCATACATCTGGGTACTGTCAGCAAGCACTTTCTGATATGTAGAATTTTCAAGCTGGTGCTGCTACTAACAATCAAAAGAACAGCATAAGTACTCATGTTCAAGTAGTTAAAATGATTTCAAAAGAAAATACACTGGTAATGATGTATCTGGATTGATTCAAAATAAAATAGGTAGTATAGTCTAGAGCCAGATTTTTATGTGTTTAAATATTCCAATTTGATATTTACTGATCTTATACATTTATAATGTTATTCTCACAATTAACTTGAGTTCATGGGAAAAAACATGAACTGAAGCTGTCATCAGCCCAGCATTCAGAATCATCACGGAAAGACCAAATCAAGTTGTTAAAGTTCATTACAAGTTGAGTCATCTTTGAATGATAGACGTCAAAGATCTTTACACATAACCACACTTGTCACCAAAAAGAAAAGGAAAAGGAAAAGGCCGAGGACAATAAGTTACAACTTGACTGTAGAAGAGGGAAATACCTGGCTATTGTTTAAGCTAATCTCTAGCTGAGAAATCTTGTCACGAAATAAATCATTACAGCCTTTTTGAGACTCCAATTCACTTAAGATGTCTTGCATCTCCACCTTTAGACGAGTATTTTCCTTCTGTAGGAACTGGAAGCCAATAGAAGATATTAGCTAGGAAATTATAAGATACATTAAAAACAACACTTGGATGCAGCAGTAATCACTACATATATAAACGAAAAATTAGCTGGTTGATCAAACCTAGAGAAACTAAACCCACCCTAGGCATTAGTTCAAAACAAATATGATATACAAACACAGGAGAGACAACTACCTCAGACCTTGTGACTAGATTTTTTTCTGATTCAGAAAAGGAGACCTGGCATTGTTTAAGCTGTTTCTCCAATTCAAGTTTTTCACACTCTCTCAATTTTTTTCCCCTTTCTAGTTCTGCTGTAAGATGGTCTACTTGAGTCTCAAGCTTCCGGCATAAACTTTCGTAGTCAAATTCTTCTTTAAGCTTCACCATGTTTACTATTTTCATTGCCTGTGAAGGAATAAGATGACAGTCACAAGAGAATCCTTGAATATCCAATTTAATTCTCTATAGGACTAACCCGTTGCCCAAACATAATTGTGCTAGTAGTCTCTGCATGGTGTTTTCCCGATGGTCCAATTGTTATTATCAGTGAAGTCCTTGCAGAGCCTGTTTAATTGAAAGTAGTAAAAAGTTATTATGAGAGATTTATCCAACAACAAAATACTAGCAGAATGTGGTAGGTTCACTTAAGCATCAATAAAACTTCCAAAAACTAAGAGAACGGATATGTTACAGAACATATAGGAGAATACTAAATAGATTTCAAAAATAAGTTCTCTGTTCTCCTTGGGAGATCACAGAATATAGTAATGTAATGCTCAGCCTCTTTCTACCAGCACATGACCTCAGAAAAACATTATAACACCATATGTTGATATGTCAAAAAAAATGGGAAACTAGAAACTTTCACTATAATTTCATGAAATTTAATTTGTTTGGAGAAGAGAGGGTTTGAGGGAAAAAGAGCAGAAATAAAGGCTGCTGGGACCAACCTCCAAATGAATCACGCAACAATCTGGTTAACTTAGAATCCCTTGTGGGTATATGTGGACTGTTTTCAGCCAATGCATTTATGCATTTGCCAAGGGAAGTAAGAGAAAGATTGATGAACTTAGCCTCTTCAAGCAAGTGACCATCACTGCCTACACCACAAGGAAAAAACAATAAATTTGATGGAAGTTTCTCAATGATAAACACATGATGAAGCATGTCACACTCTAAAATGTATGCTTGAAAAAAATTCTAACTGAGGCCAGATGTACACATTGATAGCTTTGACTGTATAGTATCACCAACATACCAGATTTGTCTAATCTTTCTGATCCAGCAAGATCCACAATCAGCAACTTGCTTTTCCTTACTCTTGGTATTCCATTGCCACCAGATAAGTTACTTTTCACATCGTTCTCTTGTGAAGTGGTTGCATCTTCTGCCTTTTGATTTATGGATCTTCGTACATGTACCTGTAAGACCAAAAAGGCTCCGGTGCTTAAAATTCAGGTTTTCATCACTAGTCAAGAAACACCATGAACGCAAACTTGAATGTATATTGACCGGGATAATTTAAAATCCAGGGAAACACTCACCATCAGAATTGCATGACTTCGGGAAGACTCGGTATTTTGCTTTGTATTAGCTGCGTAACGGTTTCCCTCACCAATTTGCAGTAGTTCTGAAAAATGATCAAGATCTTGAACCTTAACTACTGAAGCACCAGGCAATGATATTTCCCCAGTCCTTGCGTCCTCATTAATAGGGATGTTAATCTTTTCTGGTGCAAGCAAGTCTTGTATAGACTCCATATACAACTGGAGCAGCAACATAAAGTGAGAATCAAACAGAAAACATCCGTCTTAAAACTAGCATGAATATCTCCACGCAACTAAAGCATGACAACAAAAATAAAATCTGGAATAAGCACTGGTTTTAGCTATAAATATCAATTAAAAGAGTCATTCCCATTAGATACAATCAAATGACTTGATTGGAACTTAAAACCATCAATGCGATGGTCCCATCCAGGGAGGGACAATGCCATTGCCGTACTTCTTTAATTGAATAATCAAAACAGGTTTCCACATGCTACCGTCTTATTATCACAACCTCTTGATATAACAAGACATGAAAATGTTCTAGGTCACCATATGCTCATTTCTTCATTTCACATGGGTTGACAACTTGACATCCACATATACAACCCCAGTAAAGCCTAGTGCAATGTAAACATTTGAATACCTGCAAATAGGAAACCTCCAGAATATCAGAACCAGGTGTTGTACTAGCAAATATGTCCTCCAGAGCTCTAACCATAATACCACGCTCCGATGCATCATCCTTACCTAGTTTTCCAACAGTATAAGTTTTTCCAGTACCTGTTTGGCCGTAAGCCATAACCGTCCCATTATACCCACTCAATACACTCTGCAAAAAGTATATCAAAAAAATTCCAGTCTATGATCAACAAGCCATCCAAACCATACAATCACTTCAATTACTACCAAAACCAATTTGCAAGCATATTACATACACGATAACCAATGTGAGTTAATTACCTCTACAACAGGCTTTGCAACGACTTCGTAAACTCTTTTTTGAGAAGCAGTTTCTGTGAAAACCTCGTCGAATCTATAAGATTCAGAACTCCAATTGTTTTTCTTCAATTTCAACCTCTTCAGCTGCATAGCACACATATGAGTTCTAATTTCAAAAATAAATAAAATAAAAACAAGTTAACCATAGACTTTTCAGCACATACGACATTAGGAAAAAGAAGAGGAAAAAAGTTAACCTCGGGATATAATTCAACGCAATCATTAAAATCAGCGTCTGAAATGAGTTCTTCTGCATTCCTTGGCCGTGACCTAACAGCTACTCTCACTCTTCCATGATCTGTCATTAGCCACTCACACAAATATATAAATAAATATTATAATCATCAATTTCTAGAGAAAACAAATATTCTTGCTAATTTAGCTTCTTTATTTTTTTATTTTTTAAAATAGCTAGCTTGATATAATCAATCAAATATCTAGAATTGTAAAAAATCGGTTTCTATGCAGTTTTTAAATTTTCTTTTTCTTCCAAAATAACAAAATTAAGCAAAGAAACGAAACGAAAGGAGAAAAGGAGAGACCGTTATCGAAGTCGAAAGAGTGAGAGCGGGAAGGAGTAACAGAGCGTCTCAAAACAGCAGCAGGAGGAGGAGCCTTAGAGCGAACAGCAGAATGGCTGCTGTTGCTGTTACTGCTACTGTTATTTTGTTGTGAATTTCCATTTCTGGAACTCGAAGAAGAAGAAGATCCATGGAGAGGATTAATTTGAGTTTGTAGCAGTTGCCTCTCTGCTCCTCTGCCTGAGACTCTCACTGCTGAATTGGAAGCCATTATTATTATTTGAATTTCAATGGCAAACCGTTTCCATTTGAGAACATAAGAGTTTTAAAGAAAGAAACCGTTTTCTCTGTTTTTGGAGATTTCTTTTTTTCCTTTTATTTTATTTTCTAGAGTAAAAGTTTGAGGGCGGCACGATGAGAGAGAGAGAGGGAGAGGTGCGCTTTGTGTGTGTGAATGGTTCGGTTTCCTTCCCGCGCGTCGTGGTGGTGGTGTTGTTGAATGTAGTTGACGACTTGACGTCGGTGTTTGGGATTAGTGGGCCTTGTGAAAGGGATTGAATTACATTTAGCCTTGAGAGAGATAGAGAGAGAGATTGTGGATATAATATACGATTTTTCGAATTTCAAAAAATAAATAAATGATGGTGACCTTACTGCATGGATTCCCTGTCATTACAGGAGTTTTGGTTTTTATTACCCAATCAATGCGACATCAATCCTACGATCTTTTTTCTGAAAACAATTGACACATGAAGGATGCTTTCCCACGATCTAGATTGTCCCCATCCATCTTGAGTTATTTTTTTGATGTTTCAACTGAAATCAAATGCAGAGCACATATCTGCTGTGCTGCTGTGTCTTCTACTCCATCCCTGATTATGAAATTTGGTTTTGTACGTGAGAAAGTTTTATTTTAAAAAAATATATTTTATAGATTCAGTTAAATGAATAAAATCTTGGTTGTTTTAAATTCTTATAAAAAATATATGTTTTAACTAGAACTTGAAACATACTGTACAGATCATGAGTCGTCAAAGTTTATGAAACTTGCTCATAGGATAATCTAATAATATTTGTTACATATTTTATTTAAAAAAAAAACTACAATAAAGTTGTTTCGATCAATAAAATATTGAATTAATCCATATTGGAATGGGATGTTATAGCTATAATTTTAATATCACTGTGAGGTATATTAATTGATATTTTTTAGATAACAGATATTTAATGTTGTATTTATTTTAACAATCGGTAGTTTGTTTTTAAAATGGATATCTAAATCCACAAGTCTACATCATTTGTTATTATTTCAGTATTTATTTTATTCCTATGAATCTCAAAAATGAAAGACGGAGCTCAAAGTTGATGAAGCCGTCGTGCGAGAGACACTTCCCCGTCTCAGAGTTATTTCTTTTCACCAACACAAAAGGTTTTCATGGCAGTTTCATTGTCACAAATAGGATAATTTTCGTTCCCTGTATTACATTTTAAAAATGTTTGGTATTGTGGCAATAATTATTTTTTAAATAATTTATTTTTCATATTAATACATCAAAATAGTTTTAAAATATATAAAAGAAATCAACTTTTTTTTCCACAAATGCTAGAACAAATAGAAAGGTGGTCGTTTTAGTAACGAGTTATTGTTCATGCAGATGAGTTTTTGAGTGTTGTCCAGCAGAACATGTTGTGTCCCAAATCATCGACCAGCTGCTCCCTGTAGTCCTTGCATTATGTTGTGGGACACACGATAGCAATATAGGACAACAAATGAAAGATGGATGGTACCAGAAATAATTTGAAGGAACTGTTGGTGCCAAGTTGTCGGCACTGATTGAGCTCTAACATTAGATATCTCAATTAATAACACACAAAATCCTCCTCTAGATTTCTGGACTGAGCATTTTCCTATTCCTGTAATGATAAATAAAAATAAATGTGATTATTTATTGACCCATTTTGATTCTTCTGTAATATCAATGCCAGATCCACATAATCCTAAAGCTTTGTCTTCTTCGCCATGTTAAGGCACCTGAGCTTTCAATAAGATGCCACCTCATTATTTTTATAAAAGCTGACCACTTCAGAGTAATCCAGACAAGAAGTGATTAATTTAGTTTAAGGATCTAATCTGAGGGACCCTTTTGATACAGGGATTGCTGAGTTTCTTTTGGCTTGGAATTTCAGAGTGCAAGCAAGTATTGTATTCGATATGTCAAATAGTCTCAAATTCTCGAGTGTTTGAGAGATATTGTGTTTTTTATGCGGGAATGGAGATTTTTGAAAAGCTTTTTATTTCCTAGATAACAATAAATTTATTTTATAATAGAAATTACATTTTTAAATTTTTGTTTGGTTAGTGTCTTAAAATAAATAAAAAATGTAAATAATAATGGTATAAGAAACATGGTTTCAATATATATATATATATATATATATATATATTCTTATCGTGAAACACCAACAAGATATAATCTAATCTAATCATGTCATGTTACTAGATGTTAACGAGTCCATTTATAAAAGATGGTTAAATTTTATTTTAAAGTAATTATGCATTATTTTATTTTACGAACTCTTATCCTTAATGTACTGCCATTAACTGTGATCAAATCATTATCGTGGAAGGTTTAATTTTGTTTTCTCTGTGTTGATTGAATCGTTGTCACAGGCCAGTTTAACCATCTCCCCATGCTCCAAGTGTTGAAGCTAAGCCTTTTCTGTGCTATTTTAATAGATTACCGACAACAACGACCGAATGCAACTGTCAAATAAATGAATCAACAGTTTTTCTATCTTGGCTTCCTGTATGTTTTGTTTTATCCCTTTTGGCCGGCATAAAAAAAGTTTGACAACAGGTGCAAGCTGGAAAGCGAAGTGGAAAGCAACCTTTCCAAACTCCTATAAAATCCTTTTTGGGATTCAACAAATACGAACATGGAAGCACGAAAATCCAAAATTTATGAATTTTAAAGCATTGCTGTAAACATTTGACTTCGGTTCCTTGCCTGTATTTCAGTTGATCTTCTGAATCTTGCATACCTTGTTTAATGTCAGAAGTTAGTGGAGCCCTGCATTGGGCCCATTGTCTAATCTCTTTTGCTACGAACCATTCTCCTGTTTTTTTTAATTCTTGTTTACTGTCAGAGCCATTCTCGCTTGTAGAGATTAGCCCTTCACAGTCTCTCCTCGAGATCAAATATGAAATAATAATTTGGATCAAGGATTGCAAACTCACTCGCTCACTATCCAGCCAACACCTCAAGGTGCATGATCTTCTTCTTCTTTTTTTAATTCAGGACAAGATACATCGTCTTACAAAACCATAATACGATGCCGTGCCTTGTACAAAATATGGTATTTTTAAGAGTGAAAACAAAATGTAATCAATCAACAGACCGAGGCAAGAGAATTTATCTATGGATCAATAGAGGTGAGACCCTACAATTGGACGCCAAAACTATTGAGCACATGCAAGCACACGAGCTCATCGGGCTAGGCTGTACGTAAGACAATTGAAAAGAATAGACACAGGAGAATTACAACAGGAGATGCAGGGTGGGCCTTGTCACTTTTTCTTTTGGAGTTAAGAAATGAAACCTAGCACGGGATGCGCAACTAGATGAACAACAGCTTACAGTCGTGTACACCTTAGCTGTCCAAGGCTGCTTTTTACCCATCTGAATGGCCTTAATAGCAAGTACCTATAGATGGGATCTACTAAAAACTACACAGTGGTAACAATGCCAGTTCAACCAAGGAATCACAATGGGTCATGAAATCTCCTTATCTTTGATCTATATGACAAGTAAATATTTTGATTCATGAAAAAAAAATGTAGGCTCTTCACTCACATTTACATCTCCATCATATGCAGACAGATGCTCCTTGCGACCAAGATATTTCCAGAGTTGAATGGATGGATTTCCATTTAAATACTAGTAAAGCAGCTTCCCCAACATAGTTCGCCTGCTTCTTCTGGCAGTGGTATAAATCAAACCCTTTTCAATTTAAGGGCCAGTCCAGTTCATAAATCATAATGCCACCCAACAATGCAATGGGATTCAAAAAGCATAGGCTCCTCTTGAAAGTTAAAACCTTGAAGCTTCCATCTGATTTTGAAGTTTACTTCCAGGGAGAGAAAGTAAAACTCTAGCCATTGCAAAGCAACTGCTCTCAACATTTCCATCCCAGAGTCTGTAGCTCAGTTTGTTTTAGGTCATCATGCTTCCAAACCTGAATTATTAAAAATAACGCAAAAATAAGAGCTTTCAGCTCAACTAAAGTTGAATACTACAAGATAATTCACCAGCGAAAGGCAATCTATTTTAAAAAAATAATGCATGTTCTCTCAATCACCATGAGCAACACTGGTGAGCCCTTTTCCCAGGGGAGGAGAGTGATTTTGGGGCTGGCACCCACCATTTATACAAAACATCTATCTAGTAAGTATCATATGTATAATTCTAAATTCTCTTTCTAGGCTCCCCATATCTACATTGAGTCTGCTAAAGTTACTGCAACAAACAAGGGAGTCAGGCTCTGTTTTTCTTTCCTCGGCTTTAGCAAAATGAAAACTTTGATTCGAGTAATGAAGATGAGAGAGAATCTTGAAATGTTCTCGAAAACAGAAAAATATCAGAGGCAATTACCCGAGGTCTGATGGGAGCCTGAAACCACCAATGTGGGTGCGCTTCAATGCATGAATCTGAAAAAAAACTGGAGAAATATCTGATGTAAACACAATGAGCAGTAATCATATCATAGACAAGACAAGCATGAAGGGCTATTAATAGTCAACATAGGAAGAGGGCAACAAAAGTGTTTACTGACATTGTCTCTAGTGAATTTTTAAGATAAAAGCATACAAGTAAGAAAGACAAATGTTTAACATATAAATCTGCATAAATATATCACTACTTTACCAACATGACCTCACAGGATATGATTGATTTAGGACACAGACCAATGCTGATGATACAGTGTTTGTATGTGTGTTTTTTCTCAATGTAATAAGGGTGTCATCAAAAACTAAAACCAACCTCAAGCCTAGCGATTTTTACTACTTGAATCTCATGGCTCCTCCCTTATGAACCTGCAACAAAAGTAAATGGTTGTTAGCATTTATGTGTCATAATCAACCGAGACGAAATCAAATTAAACAAAGCAAGACCTCAAAACCAGAAAGAAACTCGCGGTGTTGTACATACTGAAAGAAAATGGTCACTGAGCAAAAATATTTGACATTACATCACAATCATAAGAAACCCATCCATTACACTGGCATTAACAGCCTTTTTTCCCCATTTTTTTCTTTTCTCAGCAAGTATCAAATTACAAGATTTTTTTATCTTATCCATCTCATTGTAATCCAAAAACAATTATCATTTATTCACTTCTTAGAAAAGCACGAAACTGTTTCACCATGTTGGAAAAGATGCAGTACTATAAATTATGAAAATAATTCTAACTGACTCAAAAGAAAGAAAGAAACCATAATACAAAGACGAGGTCTTGGTATATCTGGTTCTTGTGGTAACAACTCCACAGAGTCTGGGGTGCAATGGACACTGTCAATGACTGTTCTTTCACCGATGGAAAACAAATGCTGCTTATTTACTGTGCCATCAATTGTAGCAATATATCTGCAACTACGCATAAAACTACCATATTTCAGAGAATGCTCCACTTGTAAACATACATAGCAAGTCACAACCAGTCTCTTCTAACAAAAAATTAAAAAACAATTTCCTTCGTGAATAAATATGTTCTCTAGGACAGTTTTATACCAAAAGTTGCAGGTAGTATAGAGGACAAATCATATGAAACTTACTTCTTCAATAAATCTGATGAAGAGCAATCTCTTGGGCAAAATCTCCTGGAAAAGATAAGTCTATAAATTGCTTATTATCAATCCATACAATTTTGAAACAACAAACAGAAAATTCCAATTCATTACATTCACAAACCGCAATGTTAACATCGTACCGTGATTGGTCACAATAATTAAACCATCTGTGGCAACATCAAGTCGTCAAACAGTAAATAATCGCGGTTTAGCTAGTCCTGGAATTCGCTTATCCTACAAAACAGAAAACAATTGTAACTAATAACTTCCTACTCTAAACCAAATAGAAATCATAAACAATAACACAAGAGGCTAACTCTTAACATATACAACATCCCTCCCAGGATCAGCTCGAGTCTAAGCATCATCACAACAAATAAACAGAGTAATAAATCCCATGTTCTAACAAAAATAATAATTTTATTAATAGAGAAATCATATATTCATATTATAATTACATGTGGGATTTTGTATACAGGACAGTCTTCAAAAATCAACTTTTCAATGCTCCTCCTCGACGCCACTAATTACAGGGTTAATAACACATTAATACATTACATTATGTATGCAGTAAACATATACGTACAGAATTTTACAGCAATTTACCTCCAACAGGGGCGAGAAGGCGTAGGCTCCGCTTCCAGCTTGGTCTTCACATTTCCACCACTCCCCTTCCTCACCTCCTCTTTCTTTTTCTTTGGTTGTGTTTTGGCATCGGTGAGAGCGTGGACGAAACGATGGGAAGAGTGAGATTGGAACTTAAGGTTTCCGTCTTCTCCCCAGACTATCCAGGGAATGAAGAACGGGAGAACGCTGCTGCCATTTTAGAGGAGGACTGGGATTGGTCTGGCGGGGTTTAGCTTAGCGTTGAGATTTTGTGTGTTTTGGGTTGGGTTGGTGATGGTCCGGGCTTTACCCTCAGCCTTAACAATGTCTTTCTTTCTTGCTTTTGTTCTTCTTTTTCTTTTCTCCAAGGTTAGGGTATTCTCGAGTGACCAATTGTTGGTCTGTTAAATTCCCTCACGTCGCTTTATTTAATTTTTCATGAAAGTTCTCTCGCATTTTCCTTTCAAATTTAGATTCAAGATGATAGCATGAAAATAGATCCATTTACCATAACTTATGAGCTATTTTAACTTTTCCTCAATGTATTTGGAGAATTATTTTTAAAACATTTATTATTTTTTATGCTAGCTAGCTAAGTTGATGCAAAATTAGTTGGTCTTGTTCATTCTCAAAAGTGAAAATGGTGATATGGTTTGAAATAAACGTTTCAAAAGTATTTTTAAATAAATTTAAAAAAATAATAATTTTATTCTTTATTTTAAATTAAAACTATTTAGTGTTTTTAGATATTTTATGTATTAATATAAAAAAATATTTTTTAATATATTTCTAAATAAAAAAAAAAAACTAAAAAAAAACAACATCAATGTACTCTATACAGCCACAAAATGAAGTTTAGGATGTGCTTGTTAATGAAAAAGTAGAGCAGAAATCTTGTACGCTCCAAATAGCACGCGTGAAACCATACTGTCCCGTATCATATATCAAGGTCCAATGCGTGGACGGAGATTGCTCGCGATCACTCTGTAATACACCTTCTCATATTTGTAGAGTACCCATCTCTAAAATTAAAATATTTTTTTCATCGATGCACGCAATATACTACAATGGCAATGATTAAAAAACAAAACTGATTTCAAACAAAGAAAGAAATTTTGAACCTAAAATCATTATTCAAAGTCCCATTGGGCAGCTCCAGACAAACGCAGGCAGGCAAAAAATGCTTCTCGTAATAGGGTCTGTTTGTTAGAGAACACTGCAGAGAAACTGGAAACGGGAAATTTATTAAGCTTAAAAAAAAATCACAACCATTTATTGTGGTTGATTAGTCAGGTCACCAATTTCGACCAATTATAAACATATTCACCATTACCAATTCATTCAATACACTTCCGCTCAAGAAGGCCGGACATTATTTTCGAAGATAACTGTACTTGAAAAGCTAAATGGCAGCAAGTCTCCTTCAGAATGCATGTGGGATATTGAACGACTTGTTTTAGCAAATCTGCCAGGTAAAGAAATCAAAACCTCGTCTATCTGTAGGCAAGGAAAGTTGGGGCGAATTTTGTATACCAAAAGAAAATGAGCTCCTTAAAACCCAGCTCAGGGGAGTTGCGAAGTTGCGACCTTAAAACATAAAAACAACAGAGTAACTATATAATCGAGAAGAATTGACAGAAGTAGCGAGTAAAAAATGATTTGAACTTACCATCAGTATTTCCCATCATGTAAATGAGCATTTTTAGAAGATTTAAAAGTTTCCAAAAATTCTTTTGCCTTCTGTAATTCTTGTGCCTTCCTTGACTTGTCCCAGCTGTGTTCAGCAGCCAGTATCTCGATGATGCGTGGCAAGGCCCGTCCAGCAGCATCAGTGTCCAAGAAAGCAAGCCGTGATCTTCTAGCAATGAAATCAACAGCTGATTCACAGTACTCATTCCGGGCACAATAAGCAACCTCAGCTTCCATAATAGGGTATCCATGGGCAAGCCTCTTCCCCAGACCTTCATTCTGATAGGGAGGTGAATTGTTAAAGGTAGTTATAAGAACCACAACTTAGTTTTCAATAAAAACAGGTACGTTATAGTAGCACAAATGTGTAAATTCAAAGCGCGGCATAGATAACCAATAAACCCGGGGCAATGCATGCATGCATCATATATATCAAATTTTGAAAGATACAACGAACCTGAGCTATAGCAGCTACTCGTTCTGCCAATGTACCATATGCATGAGATAAGTGCTTAGATGCAGCAGTGTCCATTATTGCAGGGACAACTTCTCCACCATATGACCTCTTCATGCGTACATATTGTTGAGCAATAACAGTAAAATATGAAGGTTCCCATCCATCTCCACCCATCAGCCTTAGACTGTGAGTTACACTTCCATTTGCTGGACTTAACTTGCCAGACTTAACAGCTGCATCAACAGCATCTTCTGCCATGCTGAAACTAATTCCAGTAAGCACAGAATTTGGAGCCAAATAACAACAAAAAAAAAGGCAAATAAAGTAATAAAAGAAAGGAGTGGAAAGGGGAGGGGTGGGAAGGTGGTGAAAATACAGAACTAGAACTCTATGAACTTAGCTAATAATAGATGATGTTATTCACGTCAAGATGTTTTCTTAAAATAATTGCTGATGTTAATGATCCACATGGTCAACAGGTAAAGATATGCTAGATCAGATACCACCTATTGCTATCACAAAATACAAAACCTCATAGTCATTTATAATTCTTTCCAGATACAGCACCTCTCCAATCATTTAGTTAGCTTGACAATTGCTTCTCAAACAAACAAAAAATTACCTTCGGTAAGTGGTCCATTTGCCACCAGTGATTGTTACCAAGCCTGGATAGTCTTCGCATACAACATGATCTCTAGAGATGTTCTCAGTGCTCTTTGCTGATGGATCGACAGCCAGTGGGCGAATGCCACTCCAAGCTGAAAGAACATCTGTGCGCCGTACCTATATTTGTCCACTGTTACTAAAATATCCAAAAGAAAACTCAACACATACAAAGAAGAGGACTAGACTCAGCACTACGTTTACATACCCTTTGGATTTATATAGGCTTCTCCATTAAGGTTAAATCCTAACCCCATGCAAACTTAGCAACAATAATCTCTGCCATCCAATTTATTAATCTATCAAAACCTGTGTTTTGCCATAGTTTATTCTAGAGCAAAGGCCACAGTTGTCAAAACTGCCCAAGCCTCACTAGTGAGCATGACCCAAAGCAGGTAAAGTAGTTGGTTTGACCATCTAGGACATATCCTTGCTCGATAAAGGTTAGC
This sequence comes from Salix purpurea, assembly GCA_027405865.1. Lineage (NCBI taxonomy): Eukaryota > Viridiplantae > Streptophyta > Magnoliopsida > Malpighiales > Salicaceae > Salix > Salix purpurea. Next base: position 1,568,084 of record JAOWLH010000012.1, read on the forward strand.
AAATGGTACAACTAGATTAATTAGTTCCAGAAAATATTTCCAGTGGCATGCAAAATAGAAGAGCTTATTGGTGAAAATCACATACCTTAACACTAAGGTAATCAGAAATCGCATCAAGTATAAACTGAATCTCATCCTCGTGTGGTTCTGGAAGTGGAGTGATGACAGTGTTGGAATCTGTTGTGCCAGCAATGGTTCTTCCCAACCATGGCAGCATGAAAACAACACGACCATCCTTTGTTTTGGGAACAATCAAGCCCATTCCATCAGGAGAATAATAATCAGGAAGAACGATATGCACACCGCTGCTAGGACAGATCATACTTGGTGCCTCTTTGTCAGCTAATTTCCTTACAGAGTCACAAAATGGCCCAGCCGCATTTACAACAACTTTTGCATAGGTTTCAAACACTTTGCCTGATATAGTATGATAGAAAATATTAATCAATAACCATACAGTCAATGTTGTTGCTCTGCCAATGTATAAACTTGGTCGACTTGAGGCAAGAAAAACAAGTGAGAAAATGCACAAGTTTGCAGGCAAATAGAAATTTGTATGCTTAGGTATGCTCTATTCCTCAAGTATTTAGAAGATGAAACATATGGAAGGGGTAATTGGAGATAGTTGGTACACAAGTGATTTCCATGCACCAGTATTTGAAGAAGGATCAGTCAGTCAATTAAAAATTACAATGTTAACATGGTTGCCAGTCAAATGCTTGCAAATGTGCTAGCAAGCTGTAATATCAAAGGTCGTAGTCTGCAGGCATTCAACACATCTTCAATCTCATAATCTTTCCATTATTATCTTTTAAACTCATTTAAGATGGTGGGAAAGAGGACGGGCAGAGGAATAATCAGACAGCAATTGCATGCTTCCATCTTGAAATGATAAAAACAGGGTGAAATTGCCCAGCTAATACAAGTGCAATAAAAGGATGCTTGTCTTACCTGAAAAATTGTCCCGAATCTTTGCACCGATTATTCGCCCGGTAGCCTCATCTTTCAGAAATGAAATGACTTCCGCATGGTTGAGCACTGCCGCTCCAGCCAATGCAGCACTGCAGGCCAAACCAACATTGAGTCGTGAATCATTCATTTGGCCATCATAATACACCACAGTTCCCCTCAAATTCCTATTATTTCCCTTCTTCGCAAGAGTAGGGAACAACTCAATAGACTCTTTAGCAGAATAATATCTGGACAAATGTAACAACCGCGCTCCAGCGACCAGATCATACATTTTCAAGCCAGCCCAGAAATACACCACCTCAAACCAATCAAAACAGGGCGTCATACATGGCAGAGCATGGCACAGGTGAGGTGCATTCTCGATAACCTGTTTGCGCTCCTCGAGCGCATGGAAGACTAATTTCAATTGCCCATAGTCGAGATTAAATACAGCTTTCTCCAAGTAACGAACTCCTGAACAAAAAAAATCAAGTGAAAAAAATATAAAAATAGCTAAATAGAAAATAAAAGTATAATCACAATAAATCAAGCAAGGACTTAAAAATAAAAATACACAAAACAGTGCACAAAAACATGAAAATTCAAATAAAAATATGAATTAATTTAAATAAATTAAATTATAATCAAACAAATGCATAGAGAGTCTTATTACCGCCATGAATTAGCTTGGTGGACCTTGAAGATGTGCCAGAAGAGAAATCCTCGCGTTCAACAAGGCCAACACGAAGTCCACGAGTCACGGCATCCAAAGCGACACCGCACCCGGTGGCGCCACCACCGACGACGAGAATGTCAAGAGGATTGGCTTGACTAGCTCCGATCAAAGCTGACTCTTGAACTGCTCGCGACGGAACGTTAGCGTACGGATCATTGATTTTGCTCCTCAAGGCTTCGAGCACGGGTCCAGAGCCGCGGTCGTTGGAGGAGATGTTTGGTGATAGGATGATGGAGCCGCCAACAGAGGCAACAGTAGCGGTGGCCAGAGCAGCAGCGCATACTCGGCGAAGACGAGCGGCGGAGGACATGGTGAGAAGGAACGGCGGTGAGAGAGAGAGAGAGAGAGGGTGATGGAATAGTTAATTTTTTATGTTATGGGATGCAGTGAAGGTTGCTTTGGGAATTGATCGTGGTGATATCATAGGGATCAGTGATATTACTGAAATACCACTTTTGTTTTGTTTTTGTTTGGGGAATTTTCACTCATGGCTAGGGGCTCAGCCTCCTCATCATTTTTTTTTTGGAAACTCTAAAAAACAAATGACCCACAGCTTCACCAAGCCAAAAATAAATATGGATTAAATTGTTTAGTTTATCGTGACAAAATCATATATGTGTGTATGCATGGATGTATATTTATACATCCATCTATCTATCTATAAATATATATATATATATATATATACACATATGTATGTATGTAGATGATCAAATATATTTTTTTGAATTTTAAAATATCAGTATTTTGATACTAGTTGTAAGACTAAAATTGACCTGACTAATTGATTTGGGATTTAACATGATCTGGATAATAAAAGGATATAATTTATAAATAATATATGTACATATAAAAATTTGGTTGCTCGCATTAAAAATCTAAATTAACACGTTAAGTTGCTCAAGTTAGGATTAACCAGATCAAGACTCAGCCTTTAAGTTTGTTTTTTTTAAATATATAACATGGTATCATTTTATTTTATTCTATTTAAAAAATAAATGTCGACCTCGAATTAGGATTATGTATTCAAGTTATTAGAATTACAAGGGCGATGTAGAAATAAAAAGCTATAGATGCAAAAATCTTTTTATTTGTACCGGTACAAGAGTTAAAACTTGTCACCCGAGAAGATCAACTCCATGAAAAGAGAGTTTAATCAAAATCTGTGAATTTATGAATTTTTGCTTGATTGATCGAGCCAAGGACTAACTTGACACTTACACCCCTCAAAAAAATAAAAAATTGGCATGGAACAAGCCAGAAAAACAAGCATTATCCTATGCTATATATTTCAAGGATATTTGGTATTGTGTTTTAAAAAAATATTTTTATTTTTTATATTATTTTGATGTTTTGATATTAAAAATATTTAAAAAAAAAATAAAAAAAAATATAGTTAAAAAACAATATTAATTACAGTCCCAAAACCTTCAACTATTTGCTTAAATTATGTATCAAAATTGTTGACGCATGGGATAAGAAAAATACGAGGAGGACTTGTGGTAAAATTTCCAGAGATCGTGGGTGCACCGCACCCTCCCCGTCTACAAAGGAGGAGGATGGGGCGGATCAAAAGAGCGAAAATAGCATCATAAGCTCGTGACTCGCCAGTCTCGGTTGAATGAGAAAATGCACCTATTCACGCCTCGTGGCAGCGTTATCCCGTGACGCTTGGAGCTTTTTTCGTACGTGCGGTGCCTGTGATGTTCCCTGCTGTCTTGGAAAAAGTGATCAAATCAAGACGGAACTTTTCATGGCAACCGTGGCCATGAAGAAGATAAGGACCTGTTTGGCGGTATCTTTAGAAGGATCACGCAACAATCCCAGTCAACTTCTCAACTCCAAGTAAAACAATAAACAAAGATGGTTCATGCTGACTGACATTGATACCGAGCATATCCAATGATATTTTTAATCATGGTGCATGTGTTTAGTGGATGATATAATCATGTTTTAAACGTTGTGTATGCGTCTTCGACGTCTCGCTATAATAATTTTATGATATCATGGCAAAAGTATACATGTGAAAACTTTTAGATTAAACCGTATAGAAAACGTTTGATTTTTTTTCTTTTTTCGAACTCAAGTATAAACTGTTTTGGTCCATTATATTCTATCTAATTTAATTGTTGATTACATATTTTCCTTAAAAAACAAAAAGAAACACAAAGATTTATTTTGAGGACTGAATTTTATTGCGGTGAATGATTTTTTTATTTAATATCAACAAGGTTATTTTTTAAAATATTCTTACAATTTTCTCATGGCAGCTCGATATTATAATAAAAAAATGAGCAACCATATATTATTTAACAGGACAATAGATTTTGAGGGTGACTAAAAATGTAGTTGTAGTTGTTTTTTAAAGTATTTTTTATTTAGAAATACATTAATATATATATATATATATATATATATTTAAAAAATATTTTTGATATTAGTAAATCAAGATGATCTAAAAACATTTTTTATCATTTAGAGCAACAATTTTTTTTTTAAAAAAAAATTAAGTACTTTCCAAACACCCATGAAATGTAATAGGAAGTACATCAATAAAAAAAATCTTATAATTTAAGGAAAGAAGTAATAATAAATCAAAAATCAAAAATCAAAATAACCCGTGCTTTTCAGGGATTGTTTGCAACAGGTTCTAAAAACATTATTTTTTTATCATTTAGAGCAAAAACATTATTTAAAAAAAAACAATTTTAGGTACTTTCCAAACACCCCTGGAATGTAATAGGAAGTACGTCAATAAAAAAAATCCTATAGTTTAAGGAAAGAAATAATAACAAATAAAAAAACAAAATAACCCATGCTTTTCAGGGGTTGTTAGCAACAGGTGACTTCCCATGCACATAAATAGTCTTGATCAAGAACACACTCCCAGTCTCTACTTTCGAAGTTTGGGGCAATCTGGTCCAGAATTTGATTCTCCATGGAAGAAGAAAAAAAGTTTATGCTAGAGAATCTTCCGAGGCAAGAGGGCAACTTTTTTTTTCTCCTAGTACCCATTCCTGCAAGTGTAAACCACGCACCGCTTACTGTACTAGCTGGCTACTTCTCATGACATCATAATTTTATCACACTCAGAGGCGTTTGGCATGCGGATAAATGAAAGTTTTGATTTTTGAATTTTTTATATGTTAATATATATTATTTTGATAAAATTTTAAATAAAAAGTACTCTGAAATGTACACTCTATTACTACTACTACCTGGATACCCCCATGAGTGTGTGTTTGTTATAATATTTAAAATTGTATTTGGGTATATTTAAAAGTATATATAGTTTGAGAAAAATATTAAATTAATATATATATATATATATATTATTTTTTAATAATTTTAATATGTTAATGTAAAAAAATAAAATAAAAAAATATTTTATTATATTTTCAAGTGAAATAAACTTTTAAAATTTACAAAACAATATAATACCAAACAAGAATCTATCTAGCATCATTGTAGTTTTTTTAACTGTGTTTTTTAGAAACACAATTAAAAAAACATTTTTAATTGATATTTCAAAAGAATAAGTTCGAGAAAAATATGTATTTTGTTAAAAATATAATAAGATAAATGTTTACAAATCATTGTATTATATAAAAATTAGATATAAAATATAATTATATAAAAGATTTCGATGTAAAAATACAAATTATTTGATTAGTCAGATAATTGTTTCCTCGTATATCTAAATAGAAAAACAAAAACTTATTAATGCACTGCGACGCAAGCAAGGCGTGAGATATCTAACTTATTCTCGAATCTTGCGATCACGGAGGAAAACTAGCACGAACATGTATCTAAACCTTCCCTTCGTGTTTGTCTTCTTATCCGGACATTGGTAACTAGGAGTCTGTTTGGGAGGGCGGTTGCGGTTGCTTTTAAAATATATCAAAATGATATTTTTTTTATTTTTTAAAAATTATTTTGACACCAGCACATCAAAATAATTTAAAAACACACAAAAAAATTATTTTAAATAAAAAAAATCAAATTTTAAAGAAACAGCACAATTGTCGTCCCAAACAGCCTCTAGGAATAATTCAGTTATAATATTTTAAAGACTTTATTGTCTTTTAGGTTCTCGACCCTGACAAAGATACAAGCTCGTAGTACACCTACAATTACAACACGTGTATATTATACATATCTTCAAAGAAAAAAATTATTTTAAAAAATTAAATTAATAATATGATTTTTTAAATATTATAAATAAATATAATACTTGCATTCAAATTAGTAATATGATTTGATTTTACATTTATTAAAATTGAATAAGCTTGATTTAAATTATTTTTCACATACTTTGGTTGAATAAACTGACCCATTTAAATTAATTTTTTCCTTTATTTTACAACCAGCAAGTGATTTTTTTCTACTAATTTTTTTCATTAAATCTTTACCCGCTCGATTCTATTAATTTTAAATTATTTTATGTAAATATTATAAATAATTTAATAATTTTACTCCTTCTGAACACAAGGAATACTATGCTAAGAACTTGTTTGGCAATGTAGCTGAACATGTATTTGCTAAAGAATGAATTTTTTTGTTTTTTTTATTAAGAATATTTTGTTAAAAAAATAAAAATTATTCTAATTATTTTTAAATAAAAAATAATTATTCCTGAAATACCACACAAGTTGCCGGAAGCTTCTGTACTCGGCAGATTCTTCATGGATGTCTAATCTCTCCGAATCGAAACAGGCCACGGTACAGATTACCCAAGTCCATTTTACCAGCAGAGCCTATAAATAGAGTCCAAGCTATTTTAGCTTTCGAGTTAAGCAATCGATCCAGTCCAAGAATATAAACGTTAAGCCCATGATCACATCCTCTCCTCTCCTCTTCTCTCTTCTCCTCCGTTTTCCTGTCGGAGATACAGAAGCCGAAGAGATATTTCACTTTCGGCACACTCAAAATATATATATATATATAAATGGCTCAAATTCCTAACTTAGAAAACTCTCCTCTCAATCTAAAATTCCTCAGGTTAGCATTAATCATCATTTAGCACGATAATTACTCCTAATCATGACAATTAATCTTTTATTCTGTTTTTTTAATCTACAAAACATTATTTCCAACTCATTTTTTTCCAGGGAACAATCTCAGAGAGAGCTCGTTAACATCCTCAATAACGTAAGTTCACTGTTTGTTTCCCTGGAAAACAAGAGAAAGTGTAAATTCACAAGCTCCTTGTAGACCAGTTGCTTCAGTTTAACGGAGTTTTGAAATTCTTTGTACAACGTGGATCAGTGCTATTCAGATTCGAGCTAGGGTTTTGGATTTTGAGAAATTTTATGTTTAATTGGCTTCTAATTTTGATTTTGATTGCGAGTTTAATAGATTCGAGGAAAGAAGTGTTTGGTGATTGATCCAAAGCTTAGCGGATTACTGTCGTTGATCATTAAATCAACAATTCTTAAGGTGATTAATCCAACTTGTAGTGCTTTGGCGAGTTTTGTTACCTCGATGGTTTTTAATCGTGTATCTTCATTGCTGATTATAAATTCTGTTGTTGTTGATTGGTAATGGGGAACAAACAGGAAAATGGGGCTGATTTGCGGCATCTTTCAGCGGAACCAGTTGACATTGACTGTACAAAAGTGGTTTACCTTGTTCGTTCAGAGTTTAGTTTGATGAGATTCATATGTTCGCATATTCATAATGATACGTCTAAAGGACTCCAGAGGGAGTACTACGTTTATTTTGTACCTAGGCGTGAGGTTGTTTGCGAGAAGGTATGGTTTTAGTGGTATTTCATTTGTTGGCACTATTTGCATTATGAATTGTTATCTCATGGACGTTCTTGTTCAGGGTTGTTAAGAGTGTATTTGGTTACCTAGGTACTGGAAGATGAGAAGGTTCATAACCTGGTGACCATTGGGGAGTACCCATTATACATGGTTCCATTGGACGAGGATGTGCTATCATTTGAACTTGACTTGGCTAACAAAGTACGGCCATTGTTTTTTCTTCTCACCAAAAAACTTTTTGGATATTCTTTCTGTTTATCTTCATCCTTATTGTCTTTATTCTATTGAGCATGGCAGGAATGCCTAGTTGACGGCAATACAAAATCACTTTGGCATATTGCAAAGGCCATTCACAAGCTTGAGGTTAGATGATTTGATGGATCCGTAAAAGTCATTTTTTAATCATAGCATTAAGAATGTTTGCAGATAAGTATGCTACCCATGATTCGATATTTATGGAAAGTTGTGCCTGCAGTCTTCTTTTGGAGTGATACCATATGTAAGGGCAAAAGGTAAAGCATCAGTACGTGTTGCTGACATTCTCAATCACATGCAAGCAGAAGAACCAGTTGACACATCCGATGTAATTGCGGTTACTCTGAGCACGCATCTAAGTTGTAACCACATTTGCAAGCCAGACACTTCTTTGTCTATTTACAACTGATTTGTAGCTTGCGACATGTTACTTGCTTGTTATTTCAGATGGTTATGCCAGAGATAAATACACTCATCCTTATAGACAGGGAGGTAAATAATCTCTCTTCTGTTGCTTCTTGGCTTAAATAACTGGATTTTACTTTTGCAAGATGATAGCAAGTTACTCATTTTTGTGTGCACTGGCATGCAAAAATCTTCATCACTGTCCTCAGAACATCATTGCACATTTGAATAACATAAGCATTTGAAATTTTTCAGAAAGATGAAAATTGAAAAACGATTGCACATCTCAAAAAGGGATGCTAGATAATAAGTGTAAAGATTGCTCATAATCCTAGGATGGAAGTTTCTTTATGCCTACTGCTTCTTTACTAACTTTATAAAAGTTGCATTCATGGACAATCTTAGTTTGTGGTGAGATGGTTATCGCTTGGACTTTGCATGTTATGATCTCGATGTTTAAATAAATAATCTTGTTATGTAAAAATCTATGCATTCCTTGCTCATAATCCTAGATGATGAGATGGAAGTTTCCTTATGTCTACTGCTTTATTGCTAACTTTGTAAGACTCGCATTCATGAGCAATCTTAGTTTTTGTTTTGAGATTCTTTCTTGGACTTTGCATATCACCTCGATGTTTAAATATATATTTTTCTATATAACAGTTTACTATTCCTTGCTGCAGGTAGACATGGTTACTCCTATGTGTTCGCAGTTAACATACGAAGGACTTCTAGATGAGGTAATTTGACACTCAAGTGAAACCAAGATTCTATAGCCATTTCACCTGTTTATGGAAGATATATATGCTAATTTTGTAACCAAATTTGATTAGCCTTAAAAGTTTTTGTTTCTGCATGTGTGTCTCTGTAATGTTACCATTTCTGCTCTTATAATTAAGTAAAACCACAACTTACAAAAGTATTTGACCTCTTCTAGTATGAGCATCTTAAAATTTTAGTTTCTATTATTTGGAGGCTGAAATTTTAAGGCACACGTATCCCCATATTTTTCTGAATGGACAAAATGACGATACTTATTTACTGTGAATAGGATATACTATTAGCCATCTCTAATAGATTTAGTGCAGTTTTTGCATATAAACAATGGTGCCGTGGAGCTTGATCCATCTATCATGGGTGTTCAACAAGAAGGAAAAAAGATCAAGGTTCCACTTAATTCAAGGTATGCTATGTTATATAACAGTATTTCTTCCTCTCTTATCTGTTCTATAACAGGAGGGTAAAAGAGTTGAACCTTGATCTCTACATTCTGTCAAAGTCTGGTTTAGATGGATACGACTGCTAGACTGTTATCCTTCAAGAAATCCTTACTCGTATAAATGCATGTTGTATAGCTGCAATTGGGTTAAGATTTATAATTTTTGATTACCTGAACTGTCAGAACCTTCTCTCTTGCTCTAGACCCCTTCCTTTTCTTATGAATTGCCAATTAACTCACAGCCCATTGCTGAAACTTTTTTAGTGACAAGCTATTCAAGGAACTTCGGGATCTCAACTTTGAAGTTGTTGCCCAGGTTACTTCATTTTTCTGGAAGTTTACTCTATTTCCCATATTAATTTTACTTTCTCTTTTGCAAACTGTTATCAGTTCTTTGCATGCTTTTCAATTTCTATTTCCTTAGTTGCCATCTGCAGTATGATTACAGGTCCTACGTCAAAAGGCAACATCTATGAAGCAGGACTACAAAGAAATGACAACTACTGTACGTGAATTGTCATCAACTGAACTCTCATGTTTTTTCCTTTCACAATTAATGAACAATTATTGGTAACTCACAATCTACTACTGTAGTTGACCTTGTATTTCTTTGTTCTTCTTTCTGCTATATGAGAGGACTTCCTAAGTCAAGATTTTCAGCTATTGGTTAAAAACCAATAATTCAGACTCCTGTTGTATGCTGAGCCTAACAACCACAGCCACCATTAGTTAGAGAATTAGAGAATCGTGATTCCCTGTCAAATTTTAAGGATAATAGTGCACATTCACTCTTGTGAAATTGCAGAGTTAATTTTTTGAATGCCTTGCTTTTGGATTACTTGAATGGTTATGTGCAATTTCTAATCAGGTGTCATTTGATTCATACAGAACCAGACAGTTTCTGAGTTAAAGGATTTTGTTAAAAAGTTGAATTCATTACCTGAGATAACTGTAAGTAATTCTCTCTCTTTTTATTTATCATGCCCTCTGTCAATATTGTTCAAATGATGCTAAATTTTGATTTGCTGCTTATGATGGCTTCAGAGGCACATAAATCTCGCTCAGCATCTATCAACTTTCACATCAAAGCATTCATTTCTTTCACGACTTGACATGGAGCAAACACTCATTGAGGCCCAGAGTTATGACATGTAAGTTGATTTGAAAAGATACACCCTTGCGTCTTCTGATCTCAAGTCAAAATGTAATTGATGAAGACTGTATTTGCAGATGCTTGGATTACATTGAAGAATTGATCCATAAACAGGAGCCTCTTGTTAGTGTGTTGCGTCTTCTAATCATATTTTCTATCACAAATTCAGGGCTTCCAAAAAAGAATTTTGACCATTTGAGGTAAGAATATCATGATTCGCATTTTTGTACTTTATTCCCTTGGTTCTTGACTTCTACAGCTGTCTTATCTATTGCATGAAGTAATTATTCTAATTATGCGCTTGTGCTGGATTATGGTTATTCTATACTTCTAATTATGCACTTGTGCTGCATTATGTTTATTCTATGCTTGTTTAGGAGGGAGCTGCTCCATAGCTATGGATTTGAGCACATAGCAATGTTGAATAATTTAGAAAAGGCTGGATTGCTTAAAAAGCAGGTTTGGTATGCTTTTCATTAATGATGAGACATTTTATTTGCTTCCCAACAGAATATGATATTTCAGGTAAATGGATTCTATCAAATTACCAAATTCATTGTACATCATTCTAATCTTGCAGGAAAATAAAAGTAACTGGCTTACTATCAAACGTGCTCTCCAACTTGTAGTTGAGGATACAGACACTGCTAAGTAATCAACCTCTTGATCATGGAATCTTTTCTGATATAGAATTATTAATAGAATGTTTAAGATGTTCATTTGGTTCTGCTATACCAATGAGCACTAGCCTTAATCTTGCGCTGCAAACCTAGGGATGCTCTGTGGCACAATGATCTGGACTGCATTATGGGACCTTTTCTTACTGTGCTTTAGAATTTTTTTTATGTTTCTGGGGTTGAAAATTACAGGGATTCTGCTAAAACATGTTTTGGACTGTTTTCTTAAACCATGTCCTTAGATTTACACAATTGGTTACTTCCGCTTCATCACTCAAAAGTTGGCGTCATCTTAATTGGAAATTCTCCAAATCTATTGCTGTTTCCTGAAAAAAATTCTGGAAATGAAATAGAATGCCATAAATTGATGCTGTTTTGATTTGTTTTGTAAGTTTACCTTTTCAAATAATCCTGCTATTTACTTTCCTAACTTGTGAAACTTCTTCTTATGCAACAGCCCCAATGATATTGCCTATGTCTTTTCTGGATATGCACCACTTAGCATTCGCCTTGTTCAGCAAGCTGTTCGATCAGGATGGTGAGGTCAATTTTGAATTCTGTTTTTAGCTTTGTATCTCAGCAGTGGATCATGCATTTTTACTGGTTATCTATATTCATGTTTATGATTAACTTGTAAACTGTCTAAAAAGATTACAAGTATCTGTGCTTATTCTGGTCTTAATATCTTAAGGATAAAACCCTTAAACATTATAGGTTGAATTAAAGCAAGTTTAATGTAATCGAGTCCCACTAAAAATGTGAACTTTACCTTATCCTAGTCAAATCTGATGGCTTGACCTTTCAGGCGTCCCATGGAAGAAATTTTGAAGCTGTTGCCAGGACCTCATTCAGAAACGAAGAGAGTCAGTACACTTCTCTCTCTCTCTTCCTTTTAGTTTTGATGTTGCATTGATGTTGCATCTAATTTTATTTACCCATTTCCATTTTTTATTTTTTAACTGATTGAATGTTTTGGTCTTAAATGTATATGCATATCATAAATGTTTTTGATATCCTTGCCTCAATATCTTTTATACTACTTGTGCAGGGTGGATTCTCAAGCAGCCCTTCGTCTGACACACTGCATGGGGCTTCAGCAGCTGTAGACAGGTGGATGCAAACTCATTCTTCTTTCTTGTCTGCTGCTTAAGCTGTTGTTTATAGTAGATACTTACATTGCTTAGATGGGTGTCATGTGATCATTGTTGTGTGAGAGGTTACCCAGATTTTTCTATTTCAGGCTAATTTTTCTGATTGGTAAAAGGCGTTGCCTGTGATCTAGGATCATAAATGTTTTAATGAGCATCGCTCTGTATCACGAACAGCGTTCGTGACTGAATTATTAATAAACTAGTGTGATTAATGCTGTATTCCAAGTGCATGCAGTAATTTTCAAGTTGTATCATGCAACGTTTTGATCCCAGTCAATCGTAACACTAACTAACATATTTCAGAGTTGCTGATGGAAGACGCTCCTTGGTACTCGTTGTGTTCATTGGAGGGGTAACATTTGCAGAAATTTCTGCACTTCGATTTCTCAGTGCTCAGGTTTGTGAGATACTTCTGCGTACATGAATCTTTAGCAGGCAATTCTAATATGCGAGTCTGTATCAGGCAGTCAATTATCATAGTTGTGGGTGAGACCTTGGTTTTTCTCCCACATTAATGGAAGCATTTAGATTAATATTTCAAAATGAATGAAGGGTAGGACAACCCTTCGGACGATTTTACTCTCTTTTTTCAGTTTGTTTTTTCTCTTTGATACTTAAAAGATTCTATAATTTAAGAGAAAAAAAACTGTCGACATTATTGACTCTGATACGATTATTTATTTAAATGGTTATTCTGCGGTTGATTTTTATGTTAGTTTATTTCCCTTTTTTTCCCCCTTCTAACCACAATCTTCAACTCTTCAGGAAACGATGGCATATGATTTGATTATTGGGACAACAAAAATCGTCAGTGGCAATACCTTGACTGAGACATACATGGAAAAGTTGGGTTAACTAGGGTGACATAACTACAGTTTCACCTTCGAATTAACAATCATCGCGTCACCCCTTGCAATGATTTCAAACTATAGCATTTATAACTCAACTTCAACCTCAATAACATAGTATTACAGAACTTCAGATCAGGGAATGTGGCTGCTCCAAGCACTTCTAAAAGTTCATTGAAGGATGGTTTGCCTAAAAAATAGTTTTCATCACTTAACACGAGTGTTTATTTTTGTGATTAAATCTGTTTGTTAATTGTTTTTTAAATTACTTTTCACCTAAAAAATAATATATAAAGTTTTAAAAAGTTTAGATGTTTTAAAAAGTTTTGGTGATTTAAAGTTTTTTAAAAAAACCCTGAAAAAACTGGATTTTTTATTTTAATATATTTTTTATTAAAAAACATTTAGGAAAGAGGACATACCCATATTTCCAAACACACATACACGAAATCATGTTCAACAAGGATTATGCATGAATGCGATAATTAAAAGCTGTTAAACTCCATGTATCAACCTCCTCCATCTCTTCAAAGATATTATTTTGCTGAAATCAAAGATGATCAACAGAGCTCATAGAAAGAGACCTCGAGAGCTGGAACAAAATATATTAAATCCAGAACCACTGACCTTTTCCTGCGTGTTTGGTGAAGCACACCATTAGTTTATACCTTAATTGGTGGGCAAGGCACGTGTCTTGTATACCCAAGCCGCCGATATGCACACTTCCATGTATACCCTTTTGTACAAAAACACCTATTCAAAATCAAGGACCATTCACACAGGCATGATTTTAGCTGGCAATTTTCTGAAATGTTTCTGCATGATTCAGAATCAGCTTTGAGTTTCAGTCATATCAGCTCGCTGAAGGAGCTCTAATATGCTACCAGCTTTTCTCTTTGCCCTGTCAGTACCACTTTCCGATAGCTCTTTCAATGCCTCTTCAGCACCGAACTGCCTAGCTAACTTCAACTGCTGTGAATCGATGGTGCAAAGTGACCACAGGATGGCTGCAGCATTCTCTCGGTTGCGTGGAGATCCAGTGCTGATGACCTCCATCAGAACAGGAATCGGGTCAGCTTGACCAATTGCCACCTTCCCTTCTTGATGGCTTGCAAGAATGGCAAGAATTGCCAACGCTTCATCCACCATTCCTCCCCCGGCATCCTTCAGCAACCTCATCAGGGGTGGCACAATACCAGCCTTCACAGCCCTTGCCTTGTTCCCCTGATAGATTGAGAGATTAAAGATAGCAGTGGCAGCATCCTTCTTTCCTCTAGGAGTCCCATCACAAAGCAATTTTATAAGAACCGGGATAGCCCCGGCCGCTCCTATTGCCACCTTATTCTCATCTATAACAGATAAACTGAAAAGGGTTGCCGCTGCATTTTCTCTTGCCTCCATGCTTCCATTTTTCAAAACATCTACTATATCAGGAATGGCCCCTGCATTAACAATGGTTCCCTTGTTAATATCATTTATGGAAAGGTTGAGAAGTGCTGTGACGGCATGCTCTTGGGTCCGAGGATCTGTTGAGGATAATAGCTCCACAAGGAGTGGGATTGCTCCTGCTCCGGCAATACAGACTCTGTTATCGGCATTCCTCTTAGCTAATAAACGAAGCTCTCCAGCAGCTGATCTTTGTTGTTCCAGATTACCATTTGCCAATTTGTCTAATAAGGTAGCTATTGCAGATCGGTCACAATCTGTAATGCCGCTTCCTCCATTTTTGCTTCTACAAGCCCCTGGCTGTTTAGGATGCTCTACACCATTGCTCTCACACCACAAAGCAATCAAACTCTTCAAAACATAGTTAGGTGTGAGTGCCGTATGCAAGAGGGTCTGCTGTGTTTTTGGACAGGTCTTGTGACCTGCATCTAGCCATTTTTGGATGCAATATCTTTCATAAGTCTGTATAAGGAAAGAAAACTATCAATGAATAATGGCTACCAACGAAGATGCAAAGTTATTAGCTATGAGACAACTTTTAGTTTACCTGTCCGGTAGAGACAATAACAGGATCTTTCATTAGTTCAAGAGATATCGGGCACCGGAAATCATCTGGAATAACTGGAGATCTGTGTTTAATCATGGCCTTTTCAGCCCCAGAACAATTAGCCTCAGGGTTTGCCATCTGAACATAGTCTTTAAACTTCTTAAAGAGGGATGACATCTTCTCGAACCACTCTCCTGGATCTTCACCACTTGCAATAACCAGTTCATGGAACGCAAGGGATTCTTTCTTTAGATCATCAATAGTCTGGAGATGCAGCTTTTCCGAAAGTCTTTTTAGTACTGCAGGGTCAGGCTCCTTCTCTCTCTGTGCTATGGCCAAATCAACTTCCAGTTGATGATCTTGAAGTTCTGGCCTTCCCTTCGCTCTTTTGAATTGTGCGTGCACAAGTTCAATCTAGGAAAAAGTGATAGATATCGCATCAGCTGTCAGCATTAAAACTAATCATTCCATTGATTAATCCAAGTCATTATTTTGTGCCAAAACCATACTTGATCAGAATGTCTTACAGTGTGCAGGACTAAACTGGTGAAGTGGGTTCTTGTAAATGTGCTAAATTAAATCAATATGGCCATAAGAGTACCTGTTCTTGAACCTCCTCTGATAAATTGAGTTTGTCATAAGGAATCTCACTCAATGTTGCTTCAATTTTTTCTGTGATCCGGTTGAACTTATCTGCGATGTCATCTCTATGCAAGGTCTGTGCATTCCAAGCATGGCTTGATTCAGATTTGGAAACTTAAATTTAAACAATTATCTAAGACTATCAAGGGAAGAAAAGTATTTGTTGCAGAACTCGAGAAGTATTGATGGCAAGATGATGGCTGTAAACAGAGTCCCAAGATATCATGCAATCCCGCCATGAATTGAAGTTGCTATTTAAAATATCCTAATCTAAGGACAGAAAACACAAAATAATATACGAACTTCGGTTAAAAAATTACAGACAGACAATTCAGTAATTACATTTCAAACCTTTATTAAGACAACGTTGTAATTTCAGGCCTGTCCTTTCAATTCGCGGAAAAATTAATGATTGTTTTTTTAATTTTTTTCAGACATAAACATAAATCTATTTAGTTTTTGATAAAACTAATAATCCAGAATTTCAGAATCGAAGTCCTTAGCTTTCGTTCTGTTCTAAATCAATAATATCTCCGTTCTTCAAATACAAAGAAAAAAGAAACAAAAAAAATAACACCCACAACTTCCATTTTCTCAGGAGCCAAACAGAATATTGAGACAAATAAACGAATTCGTTCTCATAAAAATACCTCATGGACGATAGCATAACTCAACCATTCCAACCAAGAAGAAACACGAATAAATCATAGTTCCGACTCATTGATAACAAAGAATCACAAACACAAAGCTCGAAGCCTTCATTTTTCTCTACTTCCTTGCAACCAGACAGAAAGGACAAAAATCAGTACCTGATACACCTTGCTTCCTTCAACAACCAATTTGAGAAGCTCCTTAGCAGAATCTAGAGCAGTTCTCAATACTTCAAAACCCTTAGTCTCCTCTTCACTTAGCTCTTCATTGTTGTCCTTCAATTCCTCAAACAAAGGGCTCAATAGCTTGATTCTACGTACCAAATTGTCATGCATCTTCTTGCTAACATTTCTACATTCCGGTAACGTAGAAATCTCTTTCACTGAGTCAACGAGTCGAGTCATCAACTCAGAATTCGGATCCTCCGTTAATACCATGTTTATTAAAGACCCAATAACGATTGAATTGTGCAAATATACCCTTAAAGTGAGGATTTTTGTTTTTTAGGGGGGAGTGGGTGGATAAAACTGAAAGAAGTTAAATGGGATCTTCAATGAAGATAGAGAGCTTTGGACCACTAGAGCTAAAAGCCAAAGTCAAGATACAAGCTTTAAGATAAAAAGTACAGAACTTGAGGGAAATAAGAGAGACCCAGATGAGAAAATTGAGTAAATTGAACTGGGTTTTAATGAATCGATGAGAAGGGCAGATGAATGGGCAATGGTTTGAATTTAAAACAGAATCTTTATCATCAAAGAGAAGCTTTCAACACCAAAGAAGTGAATCGATTTTTGGACAAGAAAGATAGAGATGCAGAGTTTGGAGCTTAAAATGTTTTTTTTTTTGCTTCGATTAAGAAAGAAAGTGGGATCCAATATTTGGTCTTCTAGAAAAATAATCAAGCAAAAAGGGATAATTAAGTGCTAGGCTGCAGCCTAGCAGCCTTGGTTTAATTAAAAAACTTTCATTTTGTTTAGTATACACTTTCAAGCAGCCTAGCAGTCTTGGTTTAATTAAAAAACTTTCATTTTGTTTAGTATACACTTTCAAGCACCCTTTTCAGTTGAGACTTTAAATAAATAAAAAATTGGTTGTTTTTTAAAGTTTTTTTCTTAACATCAGTATATAAAATAAAATAAAAATACTAAAAAATTTTAATTTAAAATAAAAAATAAAAATATTTAAAAAAATAATCAAAAAACACCCGAATAAAATCAGAATAACGAGTCATGGAGAACAAAGCAGAGAAGGAATAATGAGATCATTACTGACCAAATTTATGATTGTGTATGTGACGAAATTGTCCTTGAAGAAAACGTATGAGATTATGCTGTTATTTTGTTTTAATGTGGAATGCCAATCACTAGTCAAAATTATTTGCCCTCTCTTCTCCCACTATACAGCAAATTTTTAATTACGTTCATAGTTTATAAAACTCAATCGGGGTGGTTCAAAACCTGAATTGAAAAGTTATCAGAGCGAAATTGTTATGATATTTAAATACAAACAGGTATCAATTAAATAATTATTAGTATATATTTGAAAGTATAGTTGAATTTATTTTTATTTTTATTTTTATTTTTATTTTTTATAAATTATTTTGATACCATTACTTTAAAAATATCTAGAAATATAAAAAAAATGATATAAAAAAAAAAACTCTCTGATAACATTCTCATTTAGGCTTTTAACCGAGTCCAATTTAAGATAATTTTATAGCTATAACAACATTTTCTAATGATTTTTATAACTATATGTTTGAAAGTAAGTGCTTAATACCATGTGTCAAGAGGTGTTTTTTTTTTTAAATAAAAATATTGTGTTTTATTTTTTGTTTTAAATTAAGTGTTTTTGATGTTTTTATATTATTTTGATGTATTGATATAAAAAATAAAAAATATATATTTTTAATAAGTTTCTAGATAAATTAAATTTCTAGAAACTAGTTGAGCCGGCAGCAGCCTATCAATTGGCGCGTCATCATCGCAGCTGTTTTCTCTTCCGCGCACAAATTGTCAATGGACGGTGAGATCTCACCTTCCCCATAGCCTCGGCTTCGCCCGGCTTGACTTTCGAGTCCTTGACCCAGAAATGCAAGGAGAAAACAGCAATTCCTGGCCAGGACAGAGCACAAATTATAAAATACGAAACGCAGCCATTTCCGTGGTCTCCTCCTATCACGTCAGCCGTTATGGGCCTTTTTTAATTCTGAGCGCAGGCAATTTCAATAGACTTGAATCGTTTTTTCACATTGAGAATTTAAGACAGGTTTTAAGTAAACGACACAAGCAGTAATGCTGCAGATTATTCGTGTTAATGTCTGGAAATATCCATTTTCACGGCTAAAATTCAAACCCAGATTATTAATAAAAACAGCGGCTTGAAGCTGAATCATTGATTATGCTAGCACATACACATAAATGGACTGAAAATGATAGACGTTACATTCAAGATCTATGTTAGAATTAGGGTTTGTTAAAAAATTAAGAGTGAAGCCTCGTGATTGGCAAAAGAAACAACAAATTCAAGGGAAGTATGGAAAGGGTTACAATCATGGTCTTCAGAATGACGCCATTTTGTTTTCAAAGGAGTTGAATATTGATGTTCTAGATCGAGAAGATCTTGCTTGAGTAGTATTTTCTTGAAGAATATATGGAAACCATCATTTTCTTTCAAAGTAGGCTACTTGTTTTCATGACTTTCATGGTTGTTTAGGAGTGTTGTTGAAGTTATATTTAATAATTTATTAAAATGATATTTAAAAAAAAATAATTATTTTTGATATTAATACATGAAAATTATCTGAAACACGTAAAAAATAATTTAAAGTATTTTTTTCTTTCAAAAACACTCTTGATACACAGTATCAATCAAGCCTTCACATATATTTCATAACTGGCTATATTTCTGTATGCAATGATTTCTTTTGGAAAACAAATACTCTTCGTAGCAAAGTTGTTAAAACAGCACATTTCAAATCGTAGGCTCTACGTTAAATAATGTATTGATTTAAATTAATCAAAATATTTTATTTTATTTAAAAATTTTTTTAAAGTAATTTCATTTTAAACTATTGATTTATGAAGTCAAATTGGTTTTCTATGAATCAAACCAAGTCAACTTCAAATTATTATTATTATTTTGAAAAATTCAACATAAACCCTGTCAGTTGATATTTAATTTATGAACATCTATATATCATACATGTATGTATATACGTTTTCTAATCTAAATGTACTCATCAACTACTTGAGAAATTTTATGTGGTCAATGAGTGGCCAGTTACATTTTATTATTTATTTATTAAATTTTATTTTAAAAAATAAATAGATACAAATATGAGAGAAATTTAAATGAAGATGTTTTTATTGTTTTTACAAACCATTAATTTTACATTTCCTTTTTTATATTTAATTTTTTCCTCACAATAAATAATACCTGTACATGAAAATTTCTCCTTGAAACGTGAGAACTTTTATATTAATATTATTATTATTTATATTAGCAGTCAACTTGTACGCTATCTTCACTAATTTTAATTCTATGTAACCGGTAATTAACGTGAGAATTATTTCTATCACGGCACGTTGCAAGATCTTGTGATTATTTTGTGTAGGGCTTGGTAAGCGAACTGGCTAGCTTGAAATGAAGCCACCAAGCAGATGACGTGTCGAGAGGGGTCTGTTCAATACCAGCAAGAGACAGCCGCGTGGAATCAATATCCGGCAGCTCCTGGCAAGGCATGACAGCGTGTCACTATCATGCAGCTTAGCGTGGAGGGCAAGTGAGCTTACTGGGCCCATTCTAAAATCTACAATCAAAGTACCAATCCAATTAGATGGACCATATTTTTTAATCACGTGCTCATGCTTTATAAAATTATGAAAGTCGGCAGAGGATCATCATCCCTAATCATAGTGAATAATCAATGGGTCCACACCAGCTAATCCTATGATTAAATATTTTAATTTATTACAATGTAAGCAACTTTATTTGTCCTATTTACACAAACCACACCAAATCTTGTTCTTTAATGATGTTCTTTTGGGCATTTTTCGGTAATGGTCAAGTTGAAATTATCAGGAAGAGATTATATTTATTGCTTGCTATTGTCGCTAATCGAAGCTTTTTTTTTTTTTTTTTGCCGAGTTTTATTGAAGAAGTTTTGTTCTTACAATTATTAATGTATTTTTAAGATTATTATTTCTCACATCAAGAGGCAATAAACTTAAAAGATATCGAGCTAATTATACTGTAGAAAAAGTTGAATAATTTATAATTTAATATCTAAATTACCGCGTCTATGAGGATTTTATCGTTATTGAATTTGAATTCGAATTCAAAGGTAGTAGAGGACATCTTTGCCTTTTGTTTATAGGGTTAAATTTGACTTTGAAAGATTAATCCATGCACTGCAATTCATCTAGGCAGGGAAGTTAGGCGTAGATGAAATGGTCCGCCGATGGAAGACGAGGGATCTTATTTTATTTTACTTTTTATTTTTATTTGGAGTCAGCAAGCGAAAAGATGGAACGGAAGGCGGCAGGGATTGGAAATCAGCGGTTGGATTTTTCATGCCCCGGTAATTATATTATTTTATTGGAGGGCAGCGAATAAATTATTTTGATAAAGAGGACTCAACTGCCTTTCTGGTGAAATTTCAATGCCTGGCATGTTAACCGCCCAGTTTCTTCTTCAAAACCAACAAGTCACTATATTTCATCACTTTTATTTATTGATTAATAATTAATAAACATGATTTATTGCATTCTCTCTTTGTTAGCTTTTTCACTTATTAAAGTTAATCATACTCACAATCTATCTAGTGGAATGGGTCTCATTGCAGAAACGTATCTAATTATTGGCAGGAGTTATTATTTTTTTAATTATATTAAATAATAAATATTACAAGTACAGTAGATAGCCTGATGAATATAATATAAATAAATATTGAAAGCCATTAAACAATAGATAGGAAACCAACATATTAAAAAACCATCTTATAAATATTCATTGTGATGGGGAGCATGGCTTGTTTTAGGCCATCAAGACTGAGCTATATATATGACTATTTGTAAATGTGTTTAATATTATTTTTTAAAATATACTAAAATTATTTTTTATTTTATTTTTTAAAAATTATTTTTGATATCAGTATATCAAAATTATCTAGAAATTTAAAAAAATAATTTAATATAAAAATTAAAAAAAAATCTTTTTTTTTTTAATATACAATATCAAACAGTACGTATACCTTGGGCCTGCTTGGAGCTAGTTGGCGGTGGGAAACTTGATGCTACATTATACCATGGATCCGGTGGTCTGAAATTTTAATTTTTATAAAATAGTGGTGTCCCTCTCATGACAACTGACGAAGCAAATTAACGAGGTGATCACAACTGTGGAAGTCTGAAACATCTTGAAGAGTGAATTTGTCTTTGTATTTTTTTTTTATCTATAGGACTAACATGATTTGTAGATTTATCATGATAATCTAGATTGTTATGGTTTACGGATTTGATGGAGAATTTTTTAAGAAAAAAATGAATTTGACTTTTTTGTAGTCCTTTTTTTTTTCTTTTCTCATATGGCTTTTAAAACATAGTTATAGACTGAAGTTATGTTATTAAACTTAATTAAATAAAACAAGTAAAAGGTGTGGGGGAAACCATTGCTCACCTACTCTCATTTCTGGATTGCAATGTTCTGATTTTCTTATATTAAGTTTTCTTATATTTATTTTAACATTGGTTCTTATAGATTTCATTTTTTTTTCTTCTCACGGGAACCTCAGATTTCTCTGATTAATAAGTTTGGTGAGATTTTTTTTTTTTTTTATCGAACTTTGCTTTTTATCATCTGTTTTCTCTTATATAATTACAAAACAAAATCAAAGAAAAATCATGCTATTAAATTTTATAAAGTCTTTGGATTTGCTCACAAGTTTATTGACATGGTTTGCGGGTTTAACGAATTTGACTTTTTTATATATTTTCGTTTTAATTTTATCCTTTATATTGAGATAACTGATGATTTATTTATTTATTTATTATTTATAAGGTTATTATAGTTTTAAAAAAACTTATTAGTATTTAGTTGATGTTTAATTTTATGATCATTTATTATTGTTATCATATAATTAAATAAAAAATAATTTTGAAGAATAAATAAATTATAATATCAGTGGATCCTATAACTCGGTTAATAGGTTTGACTTGATGGCTAGAATTGTCCAATTCACATGTTTGATGATATATATATATATGGCCTTCTTCAATTGTAGGCAGCCCAACTTCACTCCAACTTTTCTGCTGCTCCCTCCAAGAACACCAAGAACCTTGGATGGTTCAAGTAGCTCGAAGGCACAACAAATCGCTCAGGCTTGCCATTTTCGAATGAAATCACAGCAAAGCACCCTGCCTCAACATCTTCCGGCAATGGAGAGTATAATTTCCGATGATATTCATCATTTTTTTGGTACCTGGCCAGTGAAAGACTCTTCTGTAGTTTCTCTGCCACAGACCTAATACACCAGCATGAATCTGGCAATAAAGTTTGGGAAAATAATTCTGGGGTGCCAAAATCATGGATTTGGCAAAGTCTAGGTCAAAAGTTTTTGACAAGCATCCCTCACTTCCTTGGCAACATAAGCTACGAGTTTTCTCTGCCGGCCAGCAAAATTTGTCTCAACATAAATTCTATATAGACAATTTTTTTTATAGAAATTCTTATAGGAGCAATGAAACCCTAATTAGTTGAAGCAAGCCAAACTTCCCAGTCATGATTGATAAATTCTAAAAAACATCATCGTTATTCAAATAAATTGAAGTACCCGAGTAGCATCGCCAATGATTTCTTTCTCATTACATTTCTTCTGAATGTCTAAAATGACAGCATGCACGTGAGCAATAGTGACCATATATCTAAGTAATCACGTGCGAGAATTTACTATATCATCGCCGCATGCATCTTCATTAGCATTGTTTGCCCTGAAGTCGGCATCTCCAATCTTATCGTGCACCCATTGCACTTCCGAACACTTCTCTTTCGAGCTTTAAAAATGAATTCGCTAATGCAACTATATATTCTTGATGGACATCTTAGGCCATATCTTGCATGCATGCATGCATTAGTAGTAGTGAGAAGAGAACATCTGATCACAAAATATACAGGCAAAGAAAATACTCCACGAAGGGATATAAGTGATATGTAATCGGTTTAATTTCGAGAAAAGTAGGCAGGGAGGCAAAATTTTAATCTTATTTGGCCCCGTAAATAATTTGGTATCCTCAAGAACCATCGGCATGTAATAATTTTGTTAATTATCCTATTTGGTAATGTATTTAAGGTTGTTATTCATAGTATTTTTTATTTTGAAATTAGCATATTAAACACAAAAATAAATTAATTTAATTATTTTTTATTTTTTTTCAAAAATACTTTTAAAACACATTCATTTAAAGTTTCACATGCTATATATAGATGTAGATATTCCATCGAGTTAATGGAAGTGGAGAGGGTTTCGGATTCAAATGGCATGGGATTTTTAACCAATCAAATATTTATTTTCTTTTACTTAAAAAGAAAAGAAAAACTGCCAGTATCTAAAACAATGATCGTATCTTAGGCAGCGCATTTACATTTTACAGCCGTATTATTGTATTTGCATTTAACTTCCTTTTTCTTTCCTGGTAAAGTATTTAATACCCGATATAAACGTTAAACACGTGGCTCCAGACGCCAACAATTCAAGTCCAATATAAGACAACGTAATTAAATGCAAGAGCAACAGCCATTAACGACCTCGCGATTAGCTAAAACAGAGGACAAAAAGACAAGGAAAATCGATCTTGATAAACCCTGATTACACTTCTATACGTGCAGTGTTTGTTAAATCGACAGTATTTCAACAAGAAGTTCATGGGTTGCTCCTCTTCTCTTCCAGGTACTCCGTAGTTTGTATATCAATATCTTTGAAAGCCCTATTTTTTAACTTTCCTGGATTATGGTTTTATCTTGACACTATTGTGAATTAAATGGATCAAAATGCTGTTTTGATGCTGATGTTGCTGGTTGATTGCTCTAGTTTAGTTAATTTATTGAGTGGAAGCGAATTGTGAGATTAGTGTGTAATCGGGGAAATGAGGTTTTGGTAATGAGGGTTTGAGAAGTGTTGTTTGTTGATTAAATGTTTTGATATAGTGACCCTTTTTGACGATTTTTGCTAAAACAAAATTTAAAAGGTAGAAATCTTAGTTTTCTAGCTGTGGTGGGTTTTTATTTGTGTTTTGTTTTTTTGTGGAGCGGTTCTATTTATTGATTTAATTTGATAATTTTGCCAATTTGGGGGTTTTCTTTTGGGGAAAATGTTTGCAGATAGGAGCACTGGGAGTTTGGGTGCACTTAACAATTCGGAGAGTGGTGGAGTGGCTGATGCCAAAAACCTACGCGTAAAGGTAAGTTTATGGACTGTCTTTTATTTTTATTATTTATGAGTGAGATTTGATTAGATTTTGAGAAAAAATATGTGGGCAAGGAAGCAAGTGTCAAAACAGGATCCGGTTAGCAGCTGATACAGTTTGATTTTTTCATATCTGCAGGGGGCTTAGTTGATCTGCATTTCTCTAATGCCATGCTTTTTTGAGATTTATTGGCAGCAATGCTGTTGATGAAAATGTCTCCTTTTTTTTCAAACTGAGGCATTGTGTTTGAATGTTTGAAGCTGTGATTAATTGGCCTTCTGATGAAAAAAAGGGAAATAGTGTTGCTGCTGTTTTAGCATGTTGGGCGTTCTTTTTTTGTCTGGTCAGGGTTGGGAGAGTTGATGGTGGTGGGCTGGTGGTTGCTAGCACCACTTTGTTTTATATTTTGGTGCAATGTAGTGTTATGTGCTCATTGCCTGTTTGAGAGTGTGGTTGAGATTGTTTTTGAAAGTGTTTTTCGTTCTGAAATGCATTAAAATGATGTTTTTTATTATTTAAAAATTATTTTTGACATCAACACATCAAAATGATCTAAAAACACAAAAAAAAAAAAATTACAGTAAAAAATAAAAATATTGTTTTTTCAAAAACGTTTTTGAAACGAAGTGCCAAACACCCCTTTAGTTCTTGAAATTAGTTTGTACTTTTGGTAGAGTTTTTCCTTGCCTTCATGTAGACAATCACAAGCAAGTGATTACAGGTGGACTACTCTTTCAATTAAAACAATGATTTTTAAGCTTTTTTTAATTGCAAATTTGGTTCCTGGACTGTTTCACACTCTATTTTATGATTTATGTCAAAGCTTGCCTGTTATCTTCTTTTTCCAGAAGCTATCCAGGTTATTCTAATGGTTATTATTGCTATTATCTGCCGGTGCCAACATGCATCTTATTGGACAATGGCATCGCTTTGCTTATTTTGAGGTTGGTTGAAGGATGGGATAAGATATCTTAACTTTCAGATTCCTCAAATTTCTCAATTTGAATCCATGAATTCATTCTGTCAACTTCTGTATTCATATATTGACCCGCATTGGTACAGTTTGCATGAGATTATAGACTGCAGTTTACTTTAAATTTAAGTCTGTCAAATAATGCCTGCATGTCATGCATCATGCAACTATAAGTTTTATATGAACTTATTGTGTACCATCAAAATACTCCACATGATTCAATACACAATGGATGAGCATATGAGTCAACTTTGTGTGAATGTGTGTGTAAAATCAAATACAAATTTCTTGTGTATATTTGAAACAACAACAATAAAGCATTTTGGAGTTGCTGCTTTCTTTCTCGCATTTTTCAGAGTGAATGCAGCTGACCCTTCATTCCAATGTTGTGAACAGCTGGTTTTATTAGGTGATTCTGGTGTTGGTAAAAGTTGTATTGTTCTTCGCTTTGTTCGTGGCCAATTTGATCCAACATCCAAGGTAAGGAAACTATCATTCTTTGCCATTCACATGCATTCACCTTGTTTGTTAGTAAGACTCTCCTCTACATCCCCTCCCTCCCTCTCTCTCTCTCACCACACTCACACTCACACCTGCACACACTGGTCCTAGAAGGCTGGAACTAGTCTTGATACATCTATTTAGATTTGTTGGTTTTGAGTTTTCAGGTAACTATTGGAGCTTCATTTTTGTCACAAACAATAGCTTTACAGGATTCTACAACAGTTAAGTTTGAGATATGGGATACTGCTGGACAAGAAAGGTACTCTTGGCAAAGTGTTTATTGTGTTGATCACACACACATGCATATACACGCAAACGAGTCCATATTGAAAATTTATTAATAAAGTTTGACTGGTGGTATGTTTTTCTTCTGTCATTTTCCTCCTTCCCCATCGTATTTTCTTTCATAATCACCAAAACTCTTATTGATCATTGGTTTTTGTTTCTTATTCAGGTATGCTGCACTGGCACCGCTATATTACAGAGGTGCTGCAATTGCATTTATTGTGTACGATATAACAAGCCCAGAGACATTCAACAAAGCACAGTATTGGGTCAAGGTAGTCTGCTAGAATCACAATTGCTTCTTCTATCTCCCTGTCACTCTTGCAGACACATCTTCTTAAGCACCTTAACAGACAAGGTTTATGCAAAATAAGTTCACATTCTAAAATGTGAGCCTAATGTTTTGAAAATCGAGAAATTATTAACAGTTTTGATTCGGCATAGAACTAAGTTTCTGTTTTGGAAATATAACCTTAAGACCACTAAAATCTGTTATTGATTACAAGTCTTTTAATATTGTAGCTGATGCAAACTAAGTTGCTTTCACTATTCATTTAGCATTTTGATGGCTCTGTATTTAAAAATCTCTTTTCTATCTTCTACCAGAATATAAATCTCTCTCTCTCTCTCAATTTAGCCATAGATGTTCATAGACTTGTTAACATTTAAGCTTTACCATTTGCTCGTTGATTCATTCTCTGCTCATGTTGAAGTTTATTTTCTTGGCTTATATGCTATCGTGTAACAGGAGCTACAAAAACATGGGAGCCCTGATATAGTCATGGCTTTAGTAGGTAACAAGGCTGATCTTCATGAGAAGCGAGAAGTACCCACTCAAGCAAGTATAGTTATTTCTTGGGAATAGATCATTCCTAACTGCTGAATATTTATTAACGTGTTTTTTTTTTAATAATTGAAGGATGGCATTGAATATGCGGAGAAGAATGGGATGTTCTTTATTGAGACATCTGCAAAAACTGCAGATAATATAAATCAACTGTTTGAGGTAACACTGGCACTTATGTGCTTTATTTCGATAACATGATTCTACTAGAAAAGAAATTACTTCGATGCAATTGAGTCTCTGATTAATTATAATTAGAGGTTCCACTTTTAATTGCAATCTGACAATCTCTTCAACTTGCAGGAAATTGCCAAGCGACTCCCACGCCCTCCCTCTTCCTCAACATGACTGCAGAACCTTGAAACGGAATTAACTGGATTGCTTCAAATGTTAGAAGAAAACCACTTGCCTGTATCAGTTTGTGTATATCCCGGTAGTTGCTCTATTCTGTGATTTGACTATCACTTGAAAATTTACTTTCCCAGTCATCATCATGAACAGCACATATGTTGAATCACAGTCCACGAGTTTATGGTGGACAACCATGTGAAATGACTGCATAACATTGTTGCTGATTGTTTCAAATGTTATAGTTTTGGGGCCTACCTGAGTCGAGCATAAAAATTCATTTGAAAATACTACTGGTATATTAGGACAGCACCGGAGATGGATGATTTGCTTCTACAAAGGGGAGTTCACACAATTCTGAATGCTAAAATTTGAATTTTGTGACAAACTGGTACTTTCGAAATTGATTTTCAAACTGATGGCCAGTAGCTCAGTGGGAACGCTTATACATTTCAGCCTCTGTAAACCATAAACCATGCTGAATTGATCATCAGGGCTGGGAATGAGTCCGCTTCAAAACTGTGAGGGAACGGAACAATGATAGAGATGAAGCAACTTACCTACTGGCTGTCATCTAGCTTGGTATTGCCGAGGAAAAGGCGTGGATTATGGAGGGTCATTTCGTTGCCCCCATTCAATCAGAAAGGTAAAATAGGTTATAGATGCAAGCACTGTAAGGAGCACTGCAGGTAAAATAATTTGATCACTGGGCTAAGGTAATGGAATAGACCTATGGAAACAATTGAAGCCATAACAGGCTTGGAAGATTAGCTGAGAAGTTGTAACTTTGTTAAAAAGGTTAAACATGTAGATTTTTTCTGGAGGTTGAGTCACGACGTGCACCCTGTCTTAAACAACTGGGTATTTATTTGATCATTTAAGCCCACGAAATATATTTTTCAGGTGGTTCCTTGCATAAATTTTTTTCCCGTAGTTTTCTTTCGTCTATACAATTCAACAGTCTGCAGTTCCTAAATCACTGCTCGTAGTGGATCGTACGGACATGAACAGCAGAATCTATTTACCTGCATGTCTGGATCTCCTCAGAAGATGAGATGATGTCAAGCCCTTTTCATGCCCCGTTTGCCACACCACTCAGCTGTGAAAGTTTAGATCATGTCATTTTCTTGCTGCAACTTGAGCACCCATTTCCTTTTAAAGTTTCTCTTTGAAGCCAGTGAAACCACTAGCAGAAAATGAAGCTTGTTCTGGGACCTTCATTGTTGACAAAAACCGACAATGAACTACAGTTTCTTAATCCACACAATATCTCCCATGTTTCCTTGATAAGCACGGTCAGGAATAAAAACCAGCAGTTGAGAGGGACAACAAGATCCAATGGGTGACTTACAGACTGATTATTGGATACGACACTGTTTTAGCTAAGGTAAACACAGTACCACATGGAGATTAACTTTTCAAGGACATGTTTGAGATTTTGAGAGTGCAACGAAACTGTCATGGATTGGCGGAAACTAAGATGTAGACACTGGTTTAGATAAGTACAGTAGAATTGCTCTTGGTTGCTGGACAACAAATGTGCTTGTGAGGGCCACGGTAGAGTTCTAGAGTTTCTCTGGATTGTGATTTATGATAATTCTGTAAGTATATATCTATCAGGGACAGGGACCAAATGACTGTTTCAGCCGGTCTTCGTCCTCTCCACTGTGCTCAATCCATCAAATGTATGAGATCCCAGAAATAAAAAACAAAAAAACTCAAATGATATCATTCGGTGTATTTTGTGATCTATTGAAGGATGCGTATACCATTGCTGATGCATTGTGCATTGAAGGCAGTGCATCGTGAAATAGGGTTTGAATAGAAGAGTATACACATGGATATATTTGGTTTCGAAAATAAATCTATTTATAGTCTTAGGATGATTTTTTTATATTATTGAAATAAAAGCACATGAAAATATATCTACACTGTTCTTAGTATCCTGTTTCTTTAGGAACTGAATTATTGTCTAAATAGATATTTTAAACAATAAAGATAGGCAAAAAAAGCACTTATAAATGAGTCCATACCTTGTAAATCTAATCAAGTTTTATTGAGTAGACTAGAGTGTGACATTTTTGAAATTGACTGATATGATTGACGAGAGTTTAGCTTTCATCCTTTCTTGGATTAAAGAAAAATTTGGAGACATCAGGGCATATATTTTATAAATATCATATGCACACAACAATGAAATATACTATTTAATACAGTCTTATTAATGTGCAACTCCGTGGTTCGGTTTTAGGTTTATTCTCTAAAAATCATCATTCGAGGATCATAACTCTTAGGATCAAATTAACCTTGTCGCCCTCTTTTTTTTTAAAAAAAAACTTTTATTTTAGCTTCAGCGTCAGCATAAGAGATGGGGTTGCCTGAAATTGACTAACTAAAGCTAAATCCATTTCATCTAGGTTTTTTTTTTTTTTTTCCTTTGCATACTTTCATTTCTTTGATCCCGTCAATGTTTTGTTTTTCATTGAACATCAATCTAGTCCTTGCTCAACACGTTTAATCAGATAAAGACTAGGCCGTGCCTCAATCTCACTTTCTTACATGGTCACACATTTAAGATTGCATGGGATCATGTGGGCTCTGGTTCAGGAATTAATCACGCCATTATTCATGATAAACTATATACTACAGTATTTCATGACACTAGAAATTCTTTTTTATTTCATTAATAATAGGACAAAAATCAATCAATTGGATGTAGATTTTTTCCCATGATCATTTTGGACTCAAATTAAAAAAAAAAAACAAAAAGAAAGAAAATAAATTTCTTATAAATAAACCAACTAGGATTCAAAATGTTTGTCTAGAGTACAATTTAGAAATTTTGGTTTCGGAATATATCCATGGTTATATGATCTTAATTCGATACAATTAAAGTAAGATATGGTAGGATAGAATTCCTAGAAGAAAATAATGGTGCCCAAAGAATGGTGACTCTTCTCCCTCTGTTTGTTAATGCCATCAACTAGGTGGTTGACTATATTAATAATAAAGCGGTTCAACAGACATTTATTTTTAATTTGGAAAATATTAAAATAATATTTTTAACATGTTTAAGCTAAAAACAAAATAAAAAACACTATTTTGATATAAATTTTACAACCTCGCCGAACAAACAGAAAGGAAGTAGACAGTGATCGTCTCGCCTCGCTATCAAAAGAAGAAGAAGAAGAAGAAACAGAGAGAGGAAGGAGATGGGGTGTCGCATTCTCAACATGTTTGGGCAATATTTGGAGCTCTTGAATGGACTGCCCAACCTCTGAGGAGACAAACCCACATGAAGTTTAAAGATAAAATGGGGTCCATTCCATTGCTGCTTGATCCTGAAAACAATTTGGATTTGTTGCTTTTCAATTACAAGTCCCTCTTTCAAGTTTTGAATCTTTTGATAGAACCTCAATCTTGTCAAAACCCCATCTTCACACTGTAGCTGCTGTGATCCCCACCAGCCTCTAGCCAGGGCAAATGATGCGTTGAGAATCCTGAGTCAGACTCCTAGTCGACATTGACTCGAACTCTGGGAGGCTACATCTACGAGATAGAGTTAGAAATTATCATTATACTCCTCGTAATACATCTATATTCTTGTTTATTTAGATTCATGATCGTAACAATGGTGAAAGTATACACAGTGAGAGGCCCTCGAAAACAAAAGGCATCCTGCTTGTGTTCTTCCTTCGGCATTGCCGCACGCAAGATCTGTCCTTTCTTTTGAACCGAGTGGTGGCAGTTTTTGTCCAGAGTTGATAATTGCTTTCAAGTTCTTTGAAAACAGGGGCGGGAGTGGATCATGACAGACTAGAATTCTGCATCAATGCATAGCTTTTATTTGATTTTTGAACTCCCATTTGACCTAACTTTTGTGGGGCATGTCTTTCAGCAAGAACACGGGATGGAGCTACCGTAATGGCGGGTGGGAGCCCCCATCTCATCCTGCACAAGGGTAGATATCCATCCTGTCTGCGAGCAAATCCATGGCGTCTCTCATTTATTTTGACCATTTATTATTTCTCGCAGCTGATGCTCGCTGAAAATCTGGTGGACCACTTCCCAGTTTTGCTAAGCAACCTCCCCTCTTAGTGAATTGAATCTAGAACAAGCGACAATTCCTTCCAGCATTCTGATTATTGTACCTTCTAAGCTTTTCGTAGATGTTATATGGGTGCCAGCTGTGTGTGTGTGTGTCTGGTGCATTACATGGGATCGTTGAATAAATTTCATTCCCAGTCTTTCAAGAATGATAGAGACGTTGTTCCACGGTACAGGAAAAAAATGAATTCCACTAACTTAAGAAATTAAATAATAGAAAAATACCTCTCTCGTTATTTAACCATTCCCGCTGAATAAAAAAAAAAAAAAATATATATATATATATATATATTTTATTATTCAGCGGGAATGGTATATATATATATATATATATATATATATATATATATATATATATATATTTTACTATAAGATGGATAAATTCATCTGCTCTTATATGTATTTAAGCTTCATTTAAAATCTAATCCAACGGATTCTTCGCATCATTTATCATTATGAAAATGCCACTCGAATCAGCAAGAGAAATAAAAAAATAATAATAATTCAGATTTTTGAAAAAAGAAAACTTGGAAATCCCCCCCCTCCCCCCCCCCCCCCCAAAAAAAAAAAAAAAAAAAAAAAAAAAGGGACAAAACTTAAGCTCATAAATATTTGAAGAAAAACCTGCACGCAGTGCATGCATTGGCCATGGATCAAAACATGTTTCCATGGCAGCGATACACATGTTTTTCTCTCTGGAAAAATAGCATAATCAAGATTAGTTTCAAAAATTAAATGAATATTATTTTTTAATATTCATTTAATTTTAAACATGTTTCCATGGCAGCGATACATATATCTCGTGCATGGTAGATTAAACATTAAAGCAATTGTTTATAAATACATGTGATGTCAAGAATTAAATAAAAATTATAATCTATGATCAAAATTTTGAATTTTTTGCGTAGTTAAAAGAGAAACTTTGTATTAACCTCTACTAGTTAAACCAAAAACTCTTTATATATAACTTAATATATGATCTACATCCATCGCGGATGATTTTGACCCATTATTAGAGTACAATGAACATTAAAAACATTGATTATTATTTAATTTTAAATCTATATAATATATAGATCACCTTGAAAATATTTCAACTTTCAGGTTTTTCATTCAAATAAAGTTCACAACAATATATGTGATAGTTTGATATTTATGCTTTTAAAATTAAATCTCTCCTTAACTTTTCTCTTTTCAAAACTAAGATTTAAAATATGAATAATTATAGTTTTATCACTTTTATAATTATAACTACATTTAAAAAATAAATAAAGTTTACAACAATGGTGATATATAATTTTTTATTTTAACAATAAATACTATCAAAAAAGAAAAGTGTCTGTAATCCAAAATTCTTTTTCTCAAAAACAAAATAAAAAAAAAAAAAAGCATGTATAATTAAAGTTAGCACTGTGATTAATATTTTTTTCAAATCAATCAAGTTTTGAATATCAATCCTCAAATTATAGAAGCTCGAGTATTCTTCATGGTTTTTATCCCGAATGTGATTGTGATTTTGTCTGAATATTCAAAATAATTGTAATAAGGATATGCTTACATCACCACTGTCAGGAGCGAAACTCCATTGGAGCTTGAGAAGAAAATTAAAAATCTGATTTTTTTTTTCTTATAGAAGAAACATAATGTGCCTCCATAAAAATTGCTGGACATCATCCTCGTGTCGTGACCCCGCTAATATAATTAAATATTATTTTTTTATACAGCTTGTCTATCTAAAATAAATTTAACTATAATATTTAACTAAATTCAATTAATAAATAAGTTGAATTTGCATGTTTAAGAAGAAATAAAATTCAATTCATCTTATTTTCTATATTATTCTCACTACCTTCGTCTTATCTCTTCAAATGTTTTTTTTAAAAAGACTATATACATATATGAGAAAATTAAATTAAAATAAAATTTTTCTTATTTAAAATTGTAAATCAGAGAAGTTGATCTCTTATTTATTTTCGTGGTATTTTTAATAAATAAAATTTCATTTGGAATTCAATTATAACATTAATTTCAAACATGAAATTTCACCACAAATTCTGAATTGGGTATAATCTAACAGGGTTAAAACCTTTCTATTAAAAAATAAATTCCCATTAATCTAGAAAATTAGATTTCTGCCGACTGTTAAGTTGGAAAAGACTAATCAAAAGGTGTTCCTGCTCTGCTAACTCACCGATTGAACTCATCACGTGCTTGAGGGGGAAGGATTCAATCTCCCACAAGAACTTCACGTGTACAAGCAGGTTCAAAAGGCTAAGCCACACAGGCTCTGATGGTCCCATTTCAGAAAGACACCGTTTGAATCTTCTGCAATGAGGATTGAATTTGTCATGCTTCAGATTTTGGGTATCCAGATTTTGATTAAAGATTCAAAAATTTCACATGCCACGTGGTGGTCGGTGGAAGTTATCGACAAGCACAGTTAAAGACAACTCTCAATTTTCTACCTGTCCAGTACATGGACAAGTGTTAACAGTTTCGGCCTAAAAAAGGAGTTTATCCTTTTCTTCTTGTTTTATCAGTTTCGAGTTATTCTGTTGTTAATATAATAATTATCAAAATTATATGTAGTTATTAATTTTAGAGTCCATAAGATTAATCAAAATATGTACAAGTTGAATTGAACATCTACTTTAATAAAATAAAGATTACTCTCATTTTTCCCTCGAGTATGCTTTAGTTAATTCAATGTCCCCTCCAAATTGTCTCGTCAGAAAAAGTTTAAAAATTAAAATAAAAACTCACTTATCATGTGTGTAACGGTACATATACCTTTAAAAAATTTAGAAATCTTTTCATCAAAGCATATAATATACAAGCAATGTAAAGTAATCATTTTGATTCCTATAATTATTTTGCTTACATGTATGCATACATTGTTTATCATGGTAAGCGAAATTCCAGTCTGAAGTATACCTTCAAAAATCCAAGAAGAAGAAGAAGAAGCAAAATCACTAAATTAATACAATTAAGGTGATGATGCTGACTTTTGTTTCATGAGATATTTGGTGTTTTTTTTTTATAAGACCAACGTAGCACTGATATTTTCAAGGGGACAAACCCTATGTGAAGTCTGGATACAATCGTGTCCATTGGTGCTACTATATTGTGTATAAACACCTGTCACTTTTTTTATTTATTATTATTACTATTATATTTTTTGTTCTTAATATACAAATCATTGCTTGGTTAATTTTTAATCGTATGTCAAAGCAGTCCTGATAAAGATAAAGGAACAAGAAGTTTTGGTCGCACCTTCAATTAATGGTCTACCAGGGGAAGCTTGTGAATTTATGGAGCAGTCAGTCAATCCGTCCTAGCTATGCACTTTGAAAAGAATTCTGGCAGGTGTCGCAGCAAGCAGCAAGCAGCAATTAATGGGGAGGCATCGATCATTGATGATGTATTATTATAATTTTTGTGGTTGCGATTTTTTATATATGTAAAAAACATGTATACAGAATTATGAATTAATCTTCACTAAAATTTAGAATGAAAAAATAATAATAATAAAAAAAAACATCTTCAACCACATTGCATTGCTACAATCTTCAATGATGCCAAATACTTGAAGCTATAACATGTTGTTGAAAAAAAAACAATATAGAAGCCATCAATAGCCATGCTAATCTCTCTTGGATCATGATTTTTATTTTATTTTTTGCAATTTATTTGTTTTCCCATTGATAAAAGCATTGCAAAAGTTGTGCAATCGACCTATGGCACGCATGCTAAATTTTCAAGTCAATTTTTATTTTTTATTTTATTTTGACTGGACTCGTTCCCACCTCGCTCCCTCTTTTCTTTTTTTTTTCTTTTTTGCTGGAGTACTGACAGGGCAGGGAGGACAATTTGATGATTTACGTGGTTAAGGATATTCATGGGAAAATAATGAAATTAACTTCTTTTTTTATATTTGCTCAAAAAAAGAGAGAGAAGAAGACCCATTTATATCGACCAAACCCATTAATATGGTAAGCTTGTTTAATCATTTTTATTATTATTATTAATATAGATGTTCGGGTCAGCTTGTATGTATCTCGATTAATTTCAAGAATTCTAAAATTAACAATTATATAAATATCTAGTAATCATCGTATTAACAACCACATGACTTGAATCTGAAACCATAAAGAGATCAAATCACTTAACTTCAAACTCTTACCACTTGATCATCTACTAGATAGTTTGAATGTGATATAAAATACGGTTCACATGCATTTACTTTGTTGGATTTGGATGGAAAAAAAAGTAAAATTAAAATAAAATGGGGAATAGGGTTTTAAAATAAACAAGTTTATTAAACTCAATTCAACAAAATTATAATATGTAAACCCGGTATTTTTCATGTATAAGTTTTAGCAATTTACCATTCAATTTGAAATGTTTGTGAATAATATATATTTTAAAATATTTATTTTTTCTAAAAAAAATAGTATGTATGTATGTAAGAACAATAAATTATTGTATAATGAATGCAAAGTTATTATAAAATACACATAAGACGAAGTACAAAATGATTTGAACATTTAAATTTAGGCTGATTTACAGTATTGAGATAAATAATATTTTTTAAAATCAATATATATTATTGATTTTTTATATTGTAAACAAACTCGAATTGGATGAAAAAGAATTAACAACTAGATCTAAGTATTTTTTTTTCTGCTCCTTACAGTACTCAAAATTTAGTTTGTACTCGATTATATTTAAATGAATCGATTTTAAATACTTTCATATTCTATTCTACTTGGCTCGACTAGAATTTATACATGTAGTTTGAAATTTTCGAGTATCTGTAACAAGCATGATAAGGCAATGCATGCCACGATATTTTTTTTTAAGAAAATGCAAAATAATTGTACTATTAATTAATAAACCATGCATCGTCAATAAAATACATATCAATTCGTGAAAGACTAGTTTTGAAAATCATAAACATAAACAACGACAGAAAAATAAAGACTAGTTTTGATGCGACATCACGTCCAAATTTCTCTCTTTCATGCACGTGTCAAGCATTAAAACAGGTCCCACGTTCACGGAGTTTCCTGTCATCTTCTTTTTAATGTTGCTGTCGAGACTATACTACAGTGCTCACTGAAAGGAAAGGATTATCATAAGATGGCAATATTACAATATAGAGCGATGATTTCCCCTTTTCAATTCACTTTTCTCACTCATACGTTCAAATCAACCATTCATATAACAAAGTAAAATAAAATAAATTTCTCCAAATAAAAATCCCACGCATAGATCTTATATTGCATCTTGATTTATAACTCTTCAGTTACTGCTGGGACTTTTTTTGAAAAGTTAATTTCCACCTTCGTGCCCTAGCGCTGTTCATCGTTGGCAAAACACCACCGAGCTACCATATCCACCTTCGTGGTGGCTGGAGGGTGAAGATTCCGATCTTGAGGGTTGTTGGACAACTTCAAAAACATCAATTTAACTCTAAATTTCTTAAAAATTGTTAATTGATTAACTAATTTTGGTTCTAATCAACCAAACTGGAAACATACAGAATAAGTCCACCATTTGTCAACAAACAGAGTGTGGGAAAGGCCGTTTCGTCGTCAGGAGTTTGTAAAGGAAATCAGATAAACATGAGTTGGGTGGAACCCAGTTTAGAAATTTTGAAAGGTGACAAGAGAGAGGGTCACACGAGGGGGGGAGGAGAGGAGTATTATATAATGTTTGGTGTGATGTGTTTTTTAAAATTATTTTTTAATTGCTTAAAAAAGAATTAAATAAAAAAACACAAGCTACCATACTAATGAAGAATATGTGTATTAACAATCTAGTAGGTGAATATAGAACTTACATCTAAGAAGTTTGTATTTTCTGTGGTTTCAGATTTGAGACCTGTGACAAGCCCATAAAATTAGTTCAAATATATGCAAGTTAACTTGGATATGCATATCAATAATAAAAAAAAATAAAGATATTAAATTGGTTAAGAAAAAGAGTTAATTAACTAAATGACCCACATCCCCTGCCTGCTACCCTACACTTTCAAGGACGAATATTCCCATAATTGTGCTTAAGCATCCATTAAAATCAACTCTATAAGTACTAAGCTGAATCCACCTCAAGTCCAAGAACACAAGCCACCACCATCATAGACAGTACTGTTGATGATAAAATCTACGGACCAAACCCACTTCAAATTCTAAATCATGTTCGTTGACACGAGTAAAGCAAATGAAAAGGAAACCTAACTTACCTGTTTTTTTTAGGGAAAATTCACGTTTATTTACTTTTCATCAGGAAATGTCATATAATGCCACAAACCATATCCTATCTTCTTGTGGATATCGGATTCATTAGAAAGCTAGTTCACTAAAATGTATTGTATATTCTAAACTCCCAGAGATTATCACAGACATGACGAATTAACTAAAAATACTCGAGGATAACTAAGATCAACCAAAACCTCCTTTTAAATTCTTCAAGTAAATTTTATCATGGGAAATTGCTCCCCCCCCCAAAAAAAAAAATAATAATAATATATTTAGGATTTTAAATCAATCAATTTAGTGTATATTGAATAGCGAGCGCTTTCGGTGAAGATCTAGATTAATACACTATACCCTAATTAACAGCTTCTTTTTTTCTCATCTGGCTTAAAAAAGATAAAGAAAGTTCACAAAGAAAAACTTGAGATGCATGTAATCATACAAAACTATCGGTTGATTAAAATCAATACAGAGATCTAGGCAAGATGAAGCGCTGTAAAAAAATGAACTCTGATTGCAGCTCAAGATGAGATACAGCTTCTCTCACCAAAAAAAAGAAAACTACAATATTTTTCTCCTGTAAAAGGAAATTAAAACCCAGAACTTCCCTTGTGTTTGCTATTATATAGTATATACGTACATACACTGCATGAAATAGATTTCGATATGAACAAAAACTATTACGATCGCTAGCTACTGGTTTATATTAGGGTTCGCCATACTCGTGCCAGCAAACTAGCATTACTACACATCGCCGGAGAATGTAGAACCTTGCCCTTTGCTCCTTCACCAAGCCACTGCATCTCCGGCCAAAAGATCTGCAGGGGTCTCGCACATGCTTGCTACAGAAGCTTGTGTTCTCTTTCTCCATGATGATGGCGCTTAATTAATTTTCTTGCTAGAAAGCAACACGACGCTTCTTCTTGTTCTTGCAGAGAAGATTAATAGATCATGTTCTCGAGATGCTATTGCGATACTTATGAGTGGTAGAAGAAGTAATTAAGAGAGAGGCTGAAAAGGAGAGGTTCTTGTAATCAATCTGCTGGTATAGAAAGAAGGGTTTTTGGGCTTTATATAAGTTTGATTTTGATCAAGTGATTTGTGGAGTGGAATGCATTTTCAAGTGTAAAGGACAATAATACCCATGCTAAACCTTAATCTCGGTACTGTATAATTCAAGTAGCATATGGTAATTTTAATGTACATGATGGCCTGGCATCAACTAGATCAGGGTCCGATTTTTTTTGGGGTTATTCCTGTAGTACTGGTACCATTTATTATTTTCTTCTTTGCTGTCCTTTTTTTTAATTTTTAAAAATAAATTGTGGTGGCACTTTAGAGAATAACGAGGTTGGAGTTAAATATTAAATTATTGACAATTTTGCTAAGGGTGATTGTGGATCTTTTGGTTGGGTACATTTGTTGACTGGAGACCACTAGATGGGCCATTGCCCAATGAACCGAAGCATGTGCATGAGCGAAAGCACGTGTCCAAAGCAGGTTGGCTTAAATTTCCAAGGAGTATCAAATCTCAATAATTAATAAAAAATATTAATTGGCAGAGAAGGGTTTGAAGGACCTAAATAAAATATATATTATTAGCGAACTTAATCTCAAGATTATGCTCACAGGTTCCCAGAATGTGTTTGACCTGTTGACCACCAACCACACACATCGTTGTGCTAGACCCATTTTCTTAACCCTGGTTTAAGGTTTATTGGTGAATAATAAAATATATATTATTAACATACAGGATGAACAAAGCAAAATACCAACGAAGTCGTTTAAAGGTTGACAATTGAAACAAAATTCATCAGCCAGTTTTGGGCCCCCAACTGTTAGGCAGGCTTGTTTTCAGCCACTAAATTCACAGGCCCATCGAAGATGCAAGGGAGCGAGCGAAGCCTCCAGGGGTTACAACTTTGTCCCTCTTTTTTCTAGCCCATAGTTTTAAAGTTATAATAGAAAGAAAGCATTATTAATATTATATATATATATATATATATATATATATATATTAATTGTTTATTAATATAGTAATTGAATATATGAAGTTCGTATTTATCTATGGCATGGTAGACTTACATCACGCCGTCCCTTCCCTCCCTTATCCCTGTAACCATATACAATCCATGACAATCCTACGCAACTGCGTACATTCATTGCACAACTCAATTTCTCACGGTGCATCAGCATGTTTGCTTGCGGCACACGCTGATGAACCAAGAGTTTGGTAGTTTATATATCGGCTAGGGGCAGAGTTAGGGTGGAATCCTTTTGGCAGGCAATTCTCCACCTCTCCACCATGGAACTCCTGCTGCCCATCTTTTGTTTCCGGCTTCAAGGTCTCGTGATCTGGAGACTTCGTTTCCACTAGTGGCCGTGTAGCTGCCACAACTCTAGCCGTGGAATCCGTACCCACCAAGATTTCTGGCGGAGATAGGAGGAGGACAAGGTGGAAGAAAGCCATGAAGAAAAGAGCGGTGCTAGACATTTCGGGCTGGCTCTGTGTTGTTTCGAGTTGATCAGAGGGTGAGGCCTGAGGGGTTTATATAGGGCTTATCTCATGAGGAACGGTGAGGATGCTTCGAATTTTTCAAGCTCGTGAAGGAGATGAAGATGATGATAAGACCGCCTCACAGATAGCTAGCAAAGCAAATGATGCTGGTCCTAAGAGGACTGCTTCTTGATCGGTGTAGTGAGTTGGGTAATTGAAGCACTTTCTGACCATGCAACGGGGGATGCCCGTGCTCTTCATTACTCTATCTTTTCCTTTCTCTTGTCAAAGTCAAACTCCTTTGCATTTCAACTCCTTACAATGCAACCATATACATACCAATGATCAAATACATGTATCGTTTTATTTATACGAGAAAATTTTATTCCCATAAAGCTTATTTTATAGGTTTAGATTAGCGAATAAAAACTCGGTTGTCCTAGCTTTTTATAAAGAGTACACGTCTTGACTCGAACTCGAGACCTACCGTACAGATCACAAGCTCTTTGTCATCATATCACGTTTAGACTTTGTCATCACGTCACATTTCTTAGAGACTATGTATTTGTACGTCAATTAACTCAAATAGATTTTGTGAATTTGTACTTGCATATGATGACAACGAAATTAATTTTGTTTATAGAAAAATATCTCTTGTAAATATACTAATTTTAATTAGTAAATGATCAAGTCATTGATTTATCTTTAGAGTATATAATTAAACATCGCAAGGGATTAATATAACAAATCATCACTATTTTAGGATTGAAAGTTTTCTTTATGAATAATTTATGATTTTTAATTTCCTTCTCCCGCTGTCTCAAAACCCGAAAGATGGAATGAGGTTTATCTTGCAGCAACCAAGTACCAACACCTAACCACACAGATTTAAGGTATGAAAAGTTATCCAAATCAATGTAGTCTTCGAGTCAACGCCAAGAGTCTTCTAATATCGCACATGGAGGCATTTCGTTGGGACACGTGGGAGTAGTTTGCTTACCTGCTTCGAAAACTTATTAGGATGGTGTTTGGGAGTGTGGTGCGATCTGCGATTGCCAGATCGCACCACACTTTTAATGTTTGGTAAAAACAAAACCGCGATTTAAGAGATGGGCCCCACAAGCTTTTTTGAGCCGGAACGGCGTTTTGGAAAAGCTGGGTTTCGATGCTTTTTTTTTGCCGATTGTGTGAATACCGATCTGCGTTTACAAATGTATCCGTTGGACATTTCTTATCTTCAGAAAATCTACTTTTTACCCTCAGAGAAAATCTTATCTTCTCTTCAAAACCGTCTGCACTCCTTCTCTTCAAAACCGTCTGCACTCCACATTTCCACATTCACCCGACGATCTGCACTCAACCAACGTCCACACTTCCACATTCACCCGAAGGCTACCTTCTCTTCTTCTCCACACCCGAAGGCTGCCTTCTCTTCCGCAAAAAACCACCACAGCAACCATCACCACCACCGCAAAAAACCACACCCTTCTCCCTCTGCAACCCGCACAGCAACCCTCACAGCAACCCTCTCTAGAAATAAATGAAGATGAGGGTTTTGGTTTAGTTGTTGAAGTGACGAGCTTGGCGGTTGAGAAGAGGGCTTTCATGGCTGTTGATTTGGGTTTGGAATTGGAGAAAGTGAGAGGGTTTTAGGGTGCGAGAGAAGCTGGGGATTTTGATTGGGTTTAGAAGATGGGGTTAGTGATTTTGAAGGAGAGGGACGTTAGAGGATTTGGTTTTGCGGAAGTGCTGGGATTACTTGATTTTTTTAGGAGATTGTATAACTAATTTACAAGCTTATTTTAAAAGTATTTAACTTATATTTATGGTTTTCCTTATTTTTCAATTATTTATATATATATGTATTACAAAACAAAAGCAAACAAAAAAATATTTATTTTTCTGAATTATCTTGAAGAAAACATAAAATCTTCCTTTTACAGCACACTGGCCCTCGGGAGGAGAAGGTGAGATGACTTTGTTTAATTTATTAGGGAGTAATGCACCCACATAAAAATTATTGGTCACCAATCAATTATTGAATTGATAATAAATTAATTAATTTAATTTTGTTTTATTTAGAATTATGATTTATATTGGAGTCAATTTATTAGGGAGTAATGCACCCACATAAAAATTATTGGTCAGAAATTAAGCTGAAATGATTAATCAAAAATGACTTCATTATAAATAAATTTTAAAAATTAAGGATTAAAATATAGTCTATTACAATTCTAGACTTATAAAAATTACATAAAAAAATTAATATACAAAATTATAATTACATAATTATAATTTTGTATAATAATAATCTATTAATTTTGTATAAAATTAATCTATTAGTCAGTTTAAAATAATAATAATACATTTTATTGTTATTAATCTACAAAATTTAAAAAATAATTAATCTATTAGTCATTTTATTGTTTTTTCATTAATTATTAATTACATTATATTATTATAATAAATGAAATTTACAATATATATATACCCTTTAAAATAATTTCACAAGTTAAAAGCAATATGAAAAGTTTGGTAACCAAACACCTAAAACTGCTTTTTTTGCAACCTCCAACTCAACCACAGTTTTAACCAAACACCCAACTGCTTATTTTGCACCACAGTAAAAGCACTTATTTTGAAACTGATTTTTTTCAACCGCAATCGCAATCGCAATCGCAATGCCAAACACACTCTAGGTGTCCCTCCTTAAACATCATCCGTTGATCTGTCTAATTGAATCGGTCGCCACGCCCGGTACAATATTTCGACAGGCAAATCAAACGGTAAAAACAATTTTAAGGTTTACATATCTCAACCACCTCTAAGTGTTTTCTTTTTGCATTTATTTAATTTAAAAATATATAAAAACGATATAAAAACAACTAAAGAAAATACAAATTTATTTTTTTCAAATAAAATTAAAAAATATCTTAACAAACAAGTTGAGAGTATAAATCTAGCTCGATTAATAAACAACACATGTCAATATCTAGAAATCCACACTATTAGAGGTAGTTGAAATTGATTCGTTGAGGTGATTAATTAATTTGTTTATATTTTTTTTTGGACGAGAGCAAACCTCATTTCTAGAAAATATATTTTATAAGCTTAGATGAACGAGTAAAATCCTGGTTATTCCAAACTCTTACAAATAATACATGTCTTGACTCGAACTCAAGATTTGTTGTACAGATCATAAATTTTTTGTCATCACTTCACGCTTCTTTATAATTTAATTTGTTTGTACAATAAACAATCCCAATGAATTGATTTACGGTAAAAAAGATTTACTTTTTTTTCTTAATTATTTAAGTCCTAGAGTTTAACTTAGTCATGGATTAGCCTTTATAATTATATGACTAAAAAAAACATTCTTTATAATCGGAAAAAAATTCCGAGGATAAAACATTAATAACATATGATAGTGCAAACTTCTTGTCTGTCGC
Organism: Salix purpurea; assembly: GCA_027405865.1. Classification (NCBI taxonomy): domain Eukaryota; kingdom Viridiplantae; phylum Streptophyta; class Magnoliopsida; order Malpighiales; family Salicaceae; genus Salix; species Salix purpurea. The sequence continues at coordinate 1,612,262 of JAOWLH010000012.1, forward strand.
AACGGCAACACAAGAAGAAGTATTGAAGAAGCATTTGGCTATTAAATTAAATATGCTAGAATTATTAATAAATTACATTTCAATTCTTATGAAAGTAACCTTAAATTCTGGTGCCAATTCGTTTTTTGTTTTTTTCGCCTGTAAGAAAATAAAATCATGTATGTTGAGAATCCGGGAGACACGACTAAACCAGCGACCCAATTCAGCCTATGTTATTGGCCCACAATTCAGTTAGATTGCAGTTGCAAGCCCATGGAAATCTAGTGAGGTGATGAAGGCCCGGTTTAGAAAAATGGACTTATTTTTAAAATTATTTTAAAACGGAGCCCTGATGTAGCCCAGTCCATACACCTAAAAGCCTAAGTGAGGTCATATGAGGGAAGTCCAGCCCAGCCCAAAAAGAAATTAAAGAAAACAGAGGAGGAACAAAAAGAGCAAGAAAATGAAGGGAGATGCTCGTCCTTTTTTTCTTTTTTTTTTCTCTTCCAGTTTTCTCGAGGTAATAATAAAATAGAAATGGGTTTCTGAAACCATTAATCTTCCTATATTCCCAATATTATTTTATTATCCTGTGATTATTTGTAATTATTATAAAAAGAGGTTCGAACTTGAGATCTCTCGCGAAGAGAAGGACCTGCCTGGTCTAAATAATGAGAATTTTAATATTTTTGATAAAAAAAATCTATAAAAAACCCTTAAGTATTAATTAACGAACAAATGGTACACAATAAGTTTTAACCAAGTTATTCACAAAGAACATGAAAAATAAAAAAGAAAAAAGCCTCGCATGTTTATGTATTAATTAATCTTCCACCTTTCCTCTAGCTACCAATTACAAATGCTGATCTCTCTCTCTTTCCAAGGTGCATACGCATCCAAGCAGATTCAGATGATGGCGGATTAAGGAGTAATAATTAAGTGGTAAATATGCCCACTGTATTGAAGTTATAAACCACTGTTCGCCACCTTAACAAGGCATGGGATTAAGGATTATTCCTCGGTTTCGAAAAGGACTAAGGTTAATTAACCAAGTTAAAGTAATTAACTAAAGTGATTACTCTACAATTAAGATGTCTCGATCAACTTTTCGATTTCTTAATGAGTTAATTGACACCCAATATAATTACATCTAATATATAAAGTTATATAGTATTTTTTTATTTCAGTAATGACCGACAAGATAAAGGATCATCGTTGTTGAGTCACATCATGATAGATAAAAAGTCGATGATCACGTGAATAAATCAAAACTATTCACATAAGTCGTGCGTGATGATAATTAAACTTGATATATAATTAAATTAGTTGTCGGCGTATGATCGATCGAATATGTATACGTGTATTTTTTTAAATAATAATATAATTTAAAAGAAAAAAAAGTAAAGATGTATTGGGTTTTGATAGATCACATAGATAAAAATTATATATATAAAAATATAAAAACAATTTTCTTTAAAATATGTGATTAGAATGTTTCATCAGAAACTCCTATATTTTCAAATTCTCTACAAAGATTTGGGAAGATTGCGAATTCTATTAATCCTCGTATGCCTCTACCTTTGACAACGGGGTTTAATAAAAACAATATATTAATACGAAATTTGGTATAAAACTCATGATAATTTCCTTAAACATCATAGTGTCTTAATAAAAACAATTAAGACAAGTAACCAAATAACTATAATCCAAAATAACTTTAAATGACAAGTAACTGATTGAAATGTCAGCCACCTATAAAACCGTTAATCATAAGACACTATGGAGGGAGTGAGGGTATCTAAAGAAAGTGAATAAATAAATAAATAAAGAAAATAAAAAAGAAAAAGAAAAATAAAGCAAAGGAAGTGATTGATTATGGAGGCTAAAGCAGTACTAGGTTGTTGGCCATGAATATGGCCGAATGAAAGACATCATAGGTTGGCCACGCGGTCTTAATAATCACACCCATTTAACGAGGCATTGTAACTTGTAAGTGAACATGCGACGCCCACTTAGCGGTTTGGCTCGAACAACGAGGTTGCTCGATTAAAAAATAAAACAATGTTGTCATTAAGTGATGCTAAACTATAATGTATCCAAATTAGCTATCTCATGTGTGTCTTAATGATCACATGGATTTGTTCTCCTGATCGAGAAGAGACCTAACTCTGCGTAAAAATTAATTAAAAAAAATCAATATATATATATATATATATATATATATATATCCAAATTAGCTATGTCTTCATTATCACATGGATTTGTTCTCTACTAATCCAAAACTACTCAGAACAAGATTGAGTAAGTGATATGGTACATAGTATTTTTTTTTTGTAAGAGTATTTAAAACATATAAACAATATTATTTTAATTTATTTAGACAAAAAATCTTTAAAAATCAAGTTGAATAGCATAAACAAATACAACACTAAAAACTCTATATAGAGGTTTTTTTTTTTGTACAAAGAACTAATTGGATGATATATAGTATATAAAAAAAGAAAAGACATTGCAAGATGAGAAGAAGTTAAACTTAAGGCAAAAAAACCTTATTTTATAATCGAAACGTCACGATATGGATGGTAGTACGTAGCAGCCGGTTGAGCAACCACACAAGTTGTTTTAGGATGAAAACGAGAATGGTGGTTGGTTTTAAGAAATTGTTTGCTTGTCTATTGGTAGGTGAGAGCGCGTTTTCCTTGTTAGTGGTTAATATTCGTTTTTTTTAGAGTAAAGATGATAAGATTTGAATTTATGACTGTTTGGTAATCAAAACTTTAATATCATGTCAAAACATTACCCCACCTATGATTATTATATAACATCTCGAAAAAAACCATCAATCAAACGATGAAATATTGAAATTGAATGGGGCATATGTTCATCATTTTTTTTTTTGTTTTATAGATAATTATCTTTCAGGGAGTGTGTTAGTTTTCCTTTTTCTTTGGTCCGATAAGATACTTATTACAATGTGTGACATGTGTTTTGAGTCTAAAAGAGTTAATTATCTGCCCTAGCTACTGGCAATAGGCACTGCATTCTGTGCTTCATTTATCTTTTGTTCACTTATATTTTTCTTTTTCATTATTGTTCAAGGAAAAAGAAGAAGGAGAAGCTCTCTATGTCTCATTAGTTGTTGAAAGACAAGACAAGATTTAGAGAAAACAACAATCTTCTGCTGCTATTGGCTTCGTGCGTAAGACCATAGAACTGGAAGTTAAAAAAGAAAGGTTTTCTTATAGTTGTTCTCCATCATTATAAAACTAGATTAGGTAGATCAATTCTTGTATTTTTTAATTAGTTGGAGAGCAAATTTAGTGTATTCTAATTGAGTTCGGAAGCACGGTCCAGCAGAGTATGTATCGAGAGTGGAACCACCGACAGTCTTACTTGTATTCCTCTATAATCCCCACAAATCAGAATAATTTTTTCACTATTTTAATCAAGACTATTTTTTTTTATATAATTGGGATGTCTGGGCCAGCTTACACGCTCCACAACTAATTTCCGGACTCATTGAACATCCTGCAAACCCAGTCGGATGCTCGTGGGACAGAGAACAATTTCTGCTGGGATCTGATTATTGAAATCCAAATAATTAACAAAAATGATAGGATAATGCCACCACACGTATTAATATATAGAAGACACCAAACCTTTGACAGGTTTTATTGAGCAGAAAGTGAATCAAACTACTAGAAGATAATCAATTATTCAGCATATAAGCTTCATCATCAAATGATTAACCGAGTTTTTTTATTATATAAATATTTTTATGTCACATTGCATAATAAAAACCTATCCCCACATTTCATGAGGGTTTTTTTTCTTGCAAATTTCATTTCTTGTTGGTGGGATTGTAGGTGGAATCTGCACTCATATTTGTCATGGTGAGCTTCTCCTGCACATTGCAATCTATGTATGGTGGAGGATACAAAAAGAAGGGGGGAAATGATACCTAACCCCCACAGGTTGGTGACAAACTATTTAGTTGAACCATGCTATGTCACGTGTGGAGCAAGTTTTTTTTATTTTATAAAAAACTATATTTTTAACCATGAATTGAACAATATTTTTATTTATTATTAAGATCAAGAAATACTTGATTTACCTAGTTTAACATGGGTTAACCAGTGAAATTCTTCTCAGGGATTAACTCAAAAATAAAAAGAGCAGAGGCGCATGGACTTGGGCATCAAAACAAAACAGCACAGACATGCAGGGCATCTAGCCTAGCTTACACGCTTGGACCTGTCTTTTTGTTTTAATCTCTTAAAAGGGTAGAAGACTTGTCGCTCACCTTAACACACACACATCGTTTGCTTTTTTCATATTCTAGTGATCATAGGTCACTAAGAAAATAAATGATTCAGTTTCTTTTGATTAAAAGTATATTTTTCAATATGTTTGGATAAAAAAACACATAGTCAGGTTAGTTTTAGTACTTTTAAAATTATTTAGTTCAAAATGATATTATTTTATTTATTTAAATATATAAATCTATTCTATTCATTTTTTTATTTAAAATTTAAAATAATATTATTTTAGAATAAATCCGAATTGATATATGGATTAACTTGATACATTCACCATTTTGACCGAATCAAATCCTAAATTAGGTCTTGTAATTTTGGTTAGAAGAATATTTTTGAACAAAGTCACAGGCATATCAAATTAATTTTGGGATCACATAATTAGTCTTTTTAGTGTGCTCATAGTAAAAAGAATTTATAAAGTCCATATCAGAATTATGAGTTGTATGGTAAGCATTACGAAGATTAAATGTCATAGTGTTTTCAATAGCATGACAATGATGATAATCATGAATTCATGACAAGACGGGTGATGAGAAAATCATACACAACAAATTTTAGTTATGAAAATCAGTGATAATAATTATAAACATTAGTGGTGTCATTGCGGCGGAGTACGCTGTAATAGAGAATGTTTGACACTGTATTTTAAAAATATTTTTAAAATAAATTAAAAAAATGTTTTTATTTTTATTTTTTACTTTAAATTTAAAAATTTTAGATCATTTTCATGTGTTGAGAATAAAAATATTATTTTAATAAAAAAACATTATTTTAATACATTTCAAAATAAAAAAATATTTTTTAAAAAAACCTCAAATACATTTCTAAACCGGCACGATACACGATAAGGATGCCATGATCTGTTGCTTAAATGCTAATCTTATCACTTGCTAGTTGATCTGTTGCTTAAATGCTAATCTTATCGATTGCTAGTATTGTCGCAGCCATTCAAATGACAGAAAAAAGGTTCAGAATCGTAAGATTTTCTTTTCTAAAAATGATTTTTTTATTATTTAAATTCCTCGTATTATCATCTTGTTGCTGTAATCTCAAAGAAGCAAGAAAGTTTACTCACTTATCTGTTTTTTTTTCTTATTTAAACTTTAAAATCAGTATTCATGACAATTATTAATTATTTTTTAAAATTGTACTAGTGAGAGGGGCTCTTATTAAATGGTTGTATAGTAATAATTTATTTGAATATAAAATTAATCGGATTTTTTTAATATATAAAAACTAATCCAAGGATAATAGTATAATCAAAGAAAGTAGATTTGATCGATAGATGTAAAATCAACGTCATACACTAATACACACACATATAATTAAGAGTTTAGTTGATTTACTTTATAAAATATTTTTTTATTGAGAAATTTATCAAAATAAATTTTTTTTTTTTAAATATTTTTGATATCAACACATGAAAATATCACAAAACAATGAAATTTTTTAATTTAAAATAATAATAAAATCAATATTTTTCAAAAACATTTTTAAAATACAATACCAAATAAAGGAAAAGTTATGAAGCGGTGGTCCCGAAGAACCCACCATTCAAATATCTATTCCACGTAGCTATATCCATGTCATGCAAGATTGATTTAATTATCAAATGAATGACTAAAATAAGAATTATTTACAGTAAACTTTAGTGTTAATATTTTCTCCTTAATTAGAAATGGCTTTTCAAAAAGTTAAAGTCGATTTTAGCACTTGTAGCTATAGCATAAAGCCAGGAAGAACTATCATTCGAGTGCTAAATTATTTAATGCTTTGCTTTATTGACTCTCTGTACTGAAGCTTGCCGTAAATGAAAATCCAACTACCCTGATTTGTTCTTGCTTTGTGCTGATTTGACTACAAATCATTTTTGAAAATAAAAATAAAAATAAAAATAAAAATAAAATCAAGAACAAATAACATCGTTTTGATTGACCTATTTAACCCGTATATTAACCCTAGCAAAGTTAAATGTAACACCTTTGATTTAATTAACCCCACTTCTCTCGGGGATAAACTCTTTAAATATTGTGAAATTCAAATCATGACCCTAATTTCTATTGAAATGTTATTACACGTGTAATCTTCAAATAGTTATTCCATTAAGGTTAATATATGTTTGAATAATTCTAAACTTGCAGAAGACCACCTTAATCAGTCCAAACTAGCGATCATATCACACAACGCACACATATACATCAAGAGCTTCTTCAGAACAAAAACAACAAGTAGACAAGACATTGTCCTACAAACCCAGAAAATCAGGATATAAACCAAACTTTGAAATTAATAAGATTAAGACCAATCTGCTTCTTTATGGATTTCATGTTTGGCCATGATCCATGAAAAGATTCATCTCTTTAGAAATACTATTGTAAGCACCATGGTCGACTTCTAACCTAAGTAATGACATTATACGAATTAGATATCAACAAAACTTCAGCCACATTTTATTCTTTAATACCCACAAAACAAGAAAATACATAAAAAAAAATCTCCTTAGACTCCACCAATTGTAGAGAGTTTTTCATGTACGTTTCACTTTTAAAATCCCTAGCTACCACAGGTGGTATGTATGTTGAATTATTTTGTATCCCAGCAGCGCTGGTCTTATCATTCTAATTATGAGCTATCTTATTAAAAATCGAATTGTTTTAAGCATGCTAAGTAACTGTTTGAGAGTGTGGTTGAAGTTGTTTTTGAAAGTGTTTTTCGTTTAGAAATACATCAAAATAATGTTTTTTTTTTTAAAAAAAAAATTATTTCTGATATCAGCACATCAAAATGTTCTAAAAACACTAAATTTTCTTAATTTAAAGTAAAAAATAAAAATAAAAATTTTCATTTTTTTTTCAAAAATATTTTCCAAATACATTCCTAAACACCCCCTAAATACTTTAAAAGAACACCAATATTATCATTTTATACCACTCTAATAAAAAAAAAGAGCATTTAAAATCTTAGGAAAAAATCATTATTGTTCTAGCCATGCCACCTCATATGACTATAATATCCGTACCAGTTCCCAATAAATTAAAACATGTATAATGATTTCATCCCTTTGATTACAAAAGCAGCATCTTAAATCATTATTAATAAACTAAAAAAAAGACAAATCACTCACTTATATATATATATATATATATAACTTTGGAGCCAGGCTCATATGTGATCCAACTCAAGCTTGCTTACTACAAAATCGTCGTGCATAGAGTAATTGAGGTCATCCCATTTGCTAAGTGAGTGCTCCAATTTTTATTTGAGGGAAAAATATAACTTCAAATTTCACAATTGATTAAAATAAGAAGAAAGAATTAATAGATGTATGATTCACTTGAGCTTTTTGGGTATTCATCGTGGCCACTCCATGTTTTGAAAGCCCTTTAAGAATGAGAATTCAAAGCGGGATTCTCCGTGCTTAAATTTCCGTTGAAGATCATCCCTTAATTGCTTCTGGTTTCCTGATACTTGACTTGTATATAGCTAGATCTGTTTAAAAAATCATTTCATTTAAAAAATTAATGTGTTTAATGAGATGTTGTAATATAATTTATATTATTTTTTAATACTCTTTCAAGTAAAAATATTTTAGATTTGAAACTTGCACAAACTCATACTATTTTGTGTTTGATTTTTATCAAATATAATGAGGGTGGTGAAATTCGAACTCATGATCGCTAGATCAACAAGATTCTAATACTATGTTAAAGAACCTCATATTTTTATCATATTTTGAGGACTCGCTTAATAAATAAAATTTCTAAATGAGATAATTCCTTAACATATATTAATGAAATGTAGGGTTTAAATTCCCTAATGACCCGTATTTGATTTTTTTTATATATATAAATAATAATAATTCCAAATACCCATCATCTCTTGATTTTCTAAGTTCAAAATTTAAAACCATTAGTCTAATTTTCATCAGATTTATGTCATAAATATATTCCTAAATCTCTGAAAAAAGAGTTTTCATCTGTATTGATTTACAAGTTGACCTAAATATATTATATCGTTTGAATAAAAAAATCCATATAAAATTCATCTCGATTTTTTGTTAGGAGAAACCCATCTCAGAATTATAATCGAGTTCCAGAAATTGTAAAACTCCAAGTTTTAATTACTCCATATCTCTCTAGTGATGCTTGGTTTTTGACAATAAATATCAGAAAATGATGGATTCATATCTTATCCAATGAATTCCATATATAAAGGTGTGGATTGGTTTCCATAGTATTTATTTTACTAGAAAATATAATTCATTTGCTACTCCAGAAAAAAAAAAATCAACTGATTTCAACTTTTATTAAACCTCTTATTATTGCCGTTGCTCTTTAACAAAAAAAAAAAAAATCCAAGAAAATAAAGGGAAAAAAATACACCAGTTCCATACACCTAAGAGTCACGGAAGAATTCGTTCAAGAATCCAATCGTGGAGTGTATATAAGAACCTCAAAACCCCTTCTCCTCAGTCCTCACCGACTCCTCTCTCTCTCCTTCCCCCCTTCGTTTCATTCTCATCAGGGCTAGATCTTCACCTCTCTATCTGTTTCTCTCCCTACTTCTGTCACTTTTTTTTATGATTACTTCTTGAACTTCATTTGGGGTCATATCTTTTCCTTTTCACTTTCCCCCCACTCTAGTGTTCTTGTTGATTTCCAAGTTTTTTTTATTTCCATTTTTTTTATTCGTTATTTGCTAGTTTTTTTTTTAAAAAAGATAGATTCTTCAAGTGAACTTTTTTTCTTCTTCTGTTTCTCTCAATTAGCTGTTCTTTAATTTCCCCCCACTTGTGACTGCATCTATATAACCAGCAAAAAAGAAAATCAAGAAAACTCTAAATTATGAATCACCAACAAAAACGATTAGTAGAGGTGCTGGTTTTGTGTGATTTTTTTCGTTCATAAATTTCTGGGTCTCACTTGTTTCTTAGAGGTATATATACTCTTAATTTGAGGGCTCTTTGGTGTTGGGAACCTTGTAAACCATCTGTTAATTGCCACGTATACTTACAAGACAGACAGATCTCTCTGAGCTCTGCTGGTCTCATCGTCTCTCTTTGTTTTCACCTTGTCTTCACTGTAATTTAGTTCTCTTACACGATCCAATATGCATGGAACATGGATCGACATTCGAAAGTCATTGTTTGCAGGTGCAGCACCATTAAGATTCACATTCAAATAGATGTACGGAGGCTAGCTAGCTAGCTAGCAATGTATTTCTTCGAAAGTGAGAATCTTGATGATGCTGCATCAGCCATATGAATGACTGTATATACAGTACACACCTGAAATAGTTAATTTGATCTAAGATTATCCGCTTCTAAACAAGGTAAAGTTGTTTAAGTCCTTAATTACTATATTTGTTTGACTTTTATTACTTGTACCTAGCTAATAACCTGGTGGGTTCATATATTAATTGATCCATGGTTTGTACTGGATTAATTCTATTTGGAATTCCCATTTATTGTTAACACACTGTGAAACGTGCAGGAACTTAGTATCTATATAGATGTAATAACGCTGAAATTAGTCCTTCATGTCATATCGGTCAGTATACTGCTTTCAAAAATACCCTTTTGTGCTTGTTTATGTATTGGCTAGGTTAATTATTTCTGAAGATGAACCTGGTTCTTCAAGTTTAGGGTTTTGTTAATTCATTTGAATAGCCATAAGGAAAGTTAGAGCTCGATGGGGGAGAATATGAAATAGTAGAGTGTATGCTTGTTTGATTAATGAATTCTCTGTAGTAGTTTTTTCTTTTTGTGTGTGTGTGCCACTCAACTGATTAATGATTATCTTGAGAGCTTAGAATTTCCAATTTCAGTTTCCACACATCCGAGCTTGGTGAAGCAACTTGGCTAGCTACTCCTTCACTTTTACAGACAACAAACGATTCATTGTTCGTTTTGTGTGTTTGTGTTTCCTTGATACATATGATTAATTGCTCTTTGATTCTCTCCACGATTCTGAAGTACTCTCCTTGACTGCTGCTATTCCTTGTGGATGATCACCAGTGAAAGGAAAAAACAAAAGCAAAGCATTTATACGACTTTAATTTTGTTTTTGAAATATTATCATAATTATTTGAGATATTATCTTAATTGTAATTACTTGCTTTTATTCATCATGAACATGCATGTCCAAGTAGCAGCCTGCAGGACGTGCAGAGATCTCTTTTGGATATCGCATATATATCCTTTTGTTGTTTCCTCTATTTTTGTCCGAATCTGAACTATTTAACAAATACTTTTTTATTTGGGCATCCTGCAGTCATTTCCCATAGAATTCAGCCTTCTCATCCATGGAGTCCTTCCAAAGGGAATCTGTAAGGAAATATATATCGTGTTTTAATATGTGCACGACGAATTTACAGTCAGACTTAAGCTGGCTGAATGTCCCACAAGCTAAACAGACAATAAAACAAGAGAGAGCCTCAGCTAGCTGTAGCTCAGCAAGATAAAAGATCATTATTATGCTTTCTGATATGCGACTTGCATTATTTCTTTTCAACCTATTCACGTGAGTAGATTAACATGAGCTCATGGCAGTAGGATCGATCGATTACAATTTGGCTTATCCAGTGATGATCTGTTAATCATGCAGGAGATATTCAGATTGTCCCTCGAACATTTCATGATCGATTGCATAATGTTTTGAGCTTCTGCTGGACATTTTTCTCTCAACGGGACCTATATAGGCGAGTAAACTTAGCCACTCTAGCCAGCTAGTTTTGTTTTCTGGTGCCAACAGGTGTAATTCCAGTCGGATTTGACATGGAGAGAGCATTACGGTGTCTGTGATCTTTGTTTTTCCAGTCCCTGGATCTGGAGAAGAATCTTAAGCCGAGTCATGTGGGGGCAATTGGAGACAAAAGCTGTTGTCGATTGACAAGTGAAGGGAAGAGTAGCAAATCATGTGGTGACCTACGAGATCATAGCAAATCAAATTGCTAAAAATGCTTTTAATGCAGTTCTGGATTTGCATGCCAGTCTTTCAGTGCTTGCACTTTTCTATACATAGCTATTGTAGGGTTTATATATATATATATATATATATATATATATATATATATATATATATTATTTTTATGAATTGAGAATGATCTATTAAATACCAGGAAAAAAAAACATGAAATTTATAAAGTGTGGAAACTTACTTACAGAACAAAAATATAAAGACAATAAAAATAAAATTGAATAAAAATTATAGCCAAACTACTAGATCAATATCTTAACTAACAATAAACAAATGATTGTTTGCCTTGAAAATATCATTGAGCAAACGCCAGAATAATTGAAAATCTGTATATAATCATAGACAATCATATTCTTAGAACTAATATTTTGTTTGCTACGCAACGGAATCATTCTTCAAAACATTTAAGCCATTGACATATTTAAATCATGTTTGTTTTTGCATTTCAGAAATTTTTGAAAAAAAAACTATTTTTTTGTGTTAAATTATTATTCTTTAAATCGGATATAAAAAATAAAATTTAAAAAATAAAATTTTATTTCAATGTATTGTCAACCAAAGATTATTTCATAAAAATAATCATTACTATAATTCCAAACATGCTCCAATATAGAATCTCTTTGTTAAGATACAATCATTTGATGCAATTTAGAACGAAAATTTGATAAGAAATTTTTTCGTTGGAGTTAATTAAATTGAAGAAGTCTATTTGTGATGCAATTAATTTTTCTTCCATTTAGTTTTTTTTTTTTTTTGTGTGTGTGGTGAAGTATAATACACTTGCTTAATAATATATCAAAAACATGAGAATGTTGAAGTAGAAGGGTTGTATAGAATAGGCGACAGTGAGGGAAAACAATTACTATATAGAAGTCTATTTGAGATTTTTTGTTTTCTCTCTATATTACACTGCACCAATTCATTTAATTTTTTATACTAATTGGTGTTTAAAAAATTAATCATGTAATTTAAAAATTTAAACTATTTAGGGGAATTATAGTTTCTCGTTTTCTCTTCAAGGAGGGGAGTGATCAGAGAAAATCATTCTAATCGACCAATCCCATCCAAACATATTTCAGAAGATGCCATGCTTGAAATTTTCCCCTAAAATATGGGGAGAACACACACACAAAAAAAAGGGAAACAGCGAAAGGCTAGGTTCGGATTGTTCACCACACCCTCTAGAGTTTCTTAGGTCATGTTTGAAATTTGCCTCTAAAAATAGTAGGAAAAGAAAATAAAATAGAAAGAGAAAATCAGGAAATTAAAAAAAATTTCTTATGGCTGGCATATTTGTTCGACGCAGTTATTGACTGTACCATGACCAGTCCAATTTAATGGGGACCAATCCAATATTAATGCTCGCTAAACCCTGACTTCTTAGATCTCATTTTCATACCATTTATACCAACATTAATAAATGCCACAGCTCCAACCATATACAGTAGGTGACAAACGATAAAAGTTTAGGATTAAGATGTTAATGTTTTATAACTTGTGGTTGCTAATATAATAATCATCGGAAGATTGCATGATCGTTAACTTCAGAATTTATGAAATTAATCGAAGTACATGTAAATTGATCCAGACACTTGTATTAATGAGAAAAAAGCATCACAGCTTTGTACCTTTAATTAGCCCTTGCAATTGATGATCATAAATTCCTAACATATTCGTTCATACGTCAAGGTTAATTGTCATATTTAACTTGTCTACAAGATGACAAACTTTCTCTATACTTAGCCATGCTAGCAATAAATGGTTTTTGTTCCTCGTATCCATCATCGTGGATTTTTATTTATTAGAGGGCGAAGAATGTTTGTAGACTAGTTTATGTACTAATTCAGACTCGGTTCCTTCTTTTTTTTAAAAAAAAAACAATAATTTTGAAGATATATTCTTCACATCAACAGTATAAACAAAAAAATAATTTGATGAACACCGATTTTACGATTCAAATTTGAGAAGTCAAGAGAATAAACTGATCTTTTTAGCCACAAAATCTATCATGACATCATATTATATATTATCTTGGACTGACCAGTTCTAATTTTGTGAAAATTTACCGAGAATAAATACGATGAGCAGGTAGAATTCATTTTTTAAAAAGTCGGGAGATGGAGTTTCACTTTGTCACATCGTCGTGTGCCCTAGGCTGCATCATTTTCACACAACACAATCAATTAAATCTTACAGGAGGGAAGAAGGAGCAATGGAGTCGTGGGTCCATGCATCAAGAAAATCAACGGTCCCCACGCCAGAGCATGATGATGAGATCTGATTCAATGTGGGGTTTGATCATGAAGAGAGTCCCTACCCAGGATACATAATGGCAAATGCAAAATGATATCGAAATTGAATGATCGCAACAGTCAACTTTGTACGTGTGATTTGAGGCCACAAGAAGGGTGGCAGTATAAAAGGTTAAACTTTGATAATTGTGTTGGTGTGTAACGTAGCCTCGAGCCCCAGTAGACGTCCTTTTATGTTTCAATTTTTGGAGAAAATAATAATAATAATTCTACTTTAATTGATCTTACCCTATATTGTTTTTATTAATATATAATGTTCACGTCAGCTTGTATATATTTTAATTAATAATACAAGTATGAAAATTAATGTTACCTAGATTTTGCTTGGCTAGCTGGAAGACAAGCTAGCTTCTAATGCCATTTAAAGAGTAGGGTTAAAAAAGGGCCGCGTTGCATGGATCACAGAGAAAACCCTAGCTATTGCTGTAAATTTATTACTCTTTAATGCACTGTTTACCCTCAAGGTTGGAGTGCTGTAAATTTATTTATAATTTTCTTGTAAATTTTTTTCGAAAAATATAATATATAGTTTTTCATACCTACCTCCACCCATTCCATATCCAGCTTCATATGATTAATTATAATATTTTCAGTAAGATGTCAATTTTTTAATTAAAAAAATCCTAACTCAAACAAGCCTAATTCGGCGAAAATCCGACCCGACCTTGCTCCACTCCCTGATTTCATGAGGCCCGGCCCCTTAAAACTGCAGTGAGAAGAAGCCGAGCCCATATTTCTGAGCCAGGATATAACTGAACCCACTAAATGGATCTGGGCTTGGTGGTCATGTTAAGCCCCAAATTAGTCTTCCTTTAAAGCCCACTTTAAATAAACACCTTGACTTCCTCACTGCAACAAACGTACAGAAAAAACCGAATTGACTTCGAAAATCAGATAAGAAACCTCTGCTTTCTGTACAAAATATATATAAAAAAAAACAAAGAAAACGATCCCAAAAACTCTCAATGGAGTGGAAGAGATTCTTGTCGATCCCAGTTTTTAGTGTGTTTCTGTTGATGGGTTTTGTTTATTTCATAACAGTTTTCATATTTATTGAAGATTGGGTTGGGTTACAGAGCTCAGCCGGGATTTTGAATGCCATGATCTTCACTTTTATGGCTTCTTTATGTCTTTTCTCTTTCGTTGTCTGTGTTCTAACTGAACCTGGTTATGTTCCTTCTCCTTATGTTCCTGATGTTGAAGGAGCTGCGGTCCCACTACATCAAGAACCACACAATAATGTAAGTAATATATAAGCAAACATTCAATTTTCCTCTATTTTTTATTGTATATGTCTGTTTAGTGATGTGTTTTGTGCCTTTGTATTTAATTTAGGAAAAAAGTAGAAAGATGAAATCTTTAGTGTCATTGTTCGTGGTCGTGATTTAGTTTATAATAAAGTTATATTCTCTGGTTTTGAATTGACTGTTGAGAAATCAAGCGAGGGTATGCTTATATATTTAGGTATAAAACCCCGTTATTTGTGTCCTTTTTTTGTTAGAATTAGGAGGAAGTAAACCCGTGCCTACTGTGCAAAGATTGAACTTTGGTTTTCCTGGGCTGTGCTAGTGATTGATGATTTAATTGTAATTGATTGTTGTGAATTATTTAGGAACATGGTGGTTTTAGTGAATGGTTTAACTTTTGCTGGCTCAAGTTTAGCCTCCAGTCTGTTTGCATGAAAATGAATGAAAAGAAGAATGAGGATTTGGTTCTTATTTCATTTTGTATGGGAGGATGATTCAACTTTAGGAAATAGTTATTTTGGGTTCAATTCAGTGAACTTGTTTGATTTTTGCATCGTCAGATGCTAACAACATCTTGCCTCAATTTGTTTTGTTTTTAGCTGTTTCTTTGAACTCTAATAGATAATGTCTCATATTGATTGTTCTCTTAGATCTGTTTTGAATTTGAAATCTAAGTATAGCAGATCCATGTGATAATAAGTTGTATAACCTGTTTTTAAATCCAATTTTCTATAAATGTTTTTCTTACTTTGTGGTTAACTTTGGACTGATTGATAATTGATCCTTGATAGAGTTCACAACTGAGGCAATGTGACAAGTGTTGTACATACAAGCCTCCCAGGGCTCATCATTGTAGGATCTGCAGAAGGTGTGTTTTGAGGATGGTATGTTCAGCTAAAATCTTTTTTTGCAATTACTGTTTGCTTCATTAGTTTTTAAATTGATTATGAATAGAGTTATGTATTGTGTTACTTTAAAATTGATGGCAGGATCATCATTGTCTATGGATAAATAACTGTGTTGGTTATTGGAACTACAAGGCCTTTGTGATATTAGTTTTATATGCAACCATTGCAAGCATCTATTCTTCGGTAGGTTTATTCTGGTTTTCATTTGCACTTGGTATGATATAACTTGATTGACTGAGATTACAATAGATGATTTTGGCATGCTCAGGTCATGATAATCAGCTGTGCTTTACAGAAGAACTGGAATTTCAGTGGAAGAGTTCCTATGAAGATTTTTTTTGTGAGTGGATATTTAATATTTAATAGCAGTCTTTTGAATGTTTAGTTCAGTTAACTTTTTATGACTAACTTCTAAGGGGGAATAACCCAAGTACACAAGCTGTGTATGCAAGAGAAGCTGGAAAATAAAATAAGAATAAGAGAATTAAACACCCCCAAAAAACAAGATCTAAAAGTTCATATAATCTGTCATCCATGCTTTTCCTCTTAAATTCTATATATGCAGAACTGTATCATATGAAGGATAGCAACTTACAAGGTCGAATATGTTGATTACCCACCATAGAATGAGGTTGTAAAGGCAGTTTTGGCAATAGTCAGGGCTACAATGGTTCTGAATAGCATTTAAAAATGTATAAACTTTTCCAAAATCATTCTATCGGTTATTTTAAAAAAAAAAATATTGTTTCCCAGTATTGCTCGAAAAAGAAAGCGAAGCCATGAAATTCTGGTTTCTTATTCAGCCAATAAATCAGTTTAAACAAAAGTAGAGGGTCCTGAATAAGCCCTGTCTAAATGGTTCTTACCTCCTAGTAAAAAAACTTGCTTTCAGTAGTGGCTGACTTAGCCTTACTCTTAATTCTTGTTCATTCCTTGGTTATTCATGCAAATATACTGTTTTGAGTTTTCAGGGCTTATTAAGAAACCTGACAGTGTGTATTTTAGGCTATTTCTGGAGCAATGATGCTTGGCTTGAGCATTACATTTGGAACTCTTTTGGGTTTCCATATTTACCTCATTTCTTGCAATATGACAACCATTGAAGTGAGTTATTCAATTCTTAAGTAAAAATGCAACATGCTTAATTTTTGTGGTTATTGATAATTACTAGAATGCGTCTTTTCCAGAATTATGAAGGAATACGTGCAGCATGGTTGGCCAGGAAATCTGGACACAGTTATCGACATCCATTCAACCTTAGTGTTTACAAAAATATCACCTCGGTCTCTCTCTCTCTCTCTCTCTCTGTATCTATCTGTTCTTGCCCTTTCAATCCCATAAGTTGCTGAGTAATGTACTTTTGATCAGGTATTGGGTCCAAACATACTGAAATGGTTATGCCCCACAGCATTAAGCCATCTAAAAGATGGAATGAGCTACCCAACTGCACATGATAGCTGATATATATTTCTGGGTTCGTGATCACCTCTTAAAAAATAAGTGGATTTTATGCAGTTTTTATCATCATGCAAGGATTTACTGTTTGTTCATCCTTGATGCGATTATCTGATGTAGGTAGAGGCTATACAGCTGACTGGAAACAACGCGAGTGCTCTCTGGATAAGTTTATCACGTGTTCAACTTAAAAAAGATGATCGATCATTCTTTTTGACATACAACAATAAGCCACTGTTTATTATACCCACTAGAGTCCAAGCCATGGTGTTGCTATGTGAAGGAATTATAAGTTGTACGTTAAATTTTGCCATGTAATGTACATACCAGATTGTTTGCAGCCCGGGAAACCAAATAACGTAGAACGCCGCTCCAAAGTTTCATGTCATGAGGGCTATTCTGCTATTTTTCAGTCTTGTTATTTCAGTCAGTCAATAGATAAGATATATATAATCTACAACATAAAAACTGCTCTTAGTTACTGTTGGAGCTGGAGATTTGATTACATATATTCACAAATATTGTAGATGGGTGTTTGCAGGAAAGAATTTGAGTCATGGATTTGGTACTACATGACACGGTAATGGAAATTTGCAGGTGACCTCAATCACAGACCCAAGGAGTTGGCAAGTTTATGACAGAATACGTGGGTTTTCTTCGGTGTTACTGTCCTTGGTCGATAACTGAAAAACTAGAGTCAATGCAACAGCAGCATAAGGTTAGTAGGAATCGTTTTTGGCGTTGCTAGCTTTGTGCATCTTCAATGATGCTGGACTTTGTATGCTTTAGTTCCTGTTCTTCCTCGTTACCTAATCAAATCCTCTAGGGAGAAACAGAATGAAGTTAATGCTCTCTCCTACATCACCAGTATTGTTTTTAGCTTAGGAAATCAGCCTCTAAATCCTAATCTGTCCATTGGTTTCTCAAGCATTCTTTCTGATCCTTTGGGTGGTGCAAGGAATTCGAGGAATTTTCCAACGATTCGCACTTGAATGCAACAGCAAAAGTTTTTCATTCATCTAAATTGATCTTCCTCAATAATTGAGGGAAGCTCTGGGAGTTGAGCAGAGAAAAGCGTGCCAATCTTCTTTCCATGAACATCTCATTGCCTTCACAATAGTAAGTGCTTTGACTGTTACCATCGATGTCTATATCATGGATTCAGGGCAATTATTCAAACTGTCTGTAATTTGGACAGATGAAACATAGTTTTCTTAGAAAATTGTTCTTGTGATAACACGCGGAATGCATTATGTACAAATGGCATGATTTGGCCAAGATTTAAGGACATGGTTGATCAACGAAGATTCATCTCTAGATTCTATACAGTAGAATTTGTGAGGCGTATCCATTCTGCATGATTCCCTCGCCCCCGCCTCTTTACCTTTCTGCTATTTTTATTTCTGGAATGGCTTAAAACAACTGTATAATATTCGATTCGGTCACTTAGAATCCTGCTTAGTGTTCGGTGGAGTTTCGTAGAATAATCTGGTGGCCCTTTTTTATAATCAAAAGTGTAATGACAAGTGGAAAGAGTCTTCCTCTGGTCTCCCACAAAGTTCATGCTTTTGGTTAATGGATGATCTTCTCATGTCAGCAGAACCCATGTTTAGATTTTAATAATGGCACGAGTCTTTCTCAGGTCTCCCACAAAGTTCATCATTTTGGTTAATGGATGATCTTCTCATGTAGTTGTTGGTGACAGAGCTGAAGCTCATCACGGTTCTTCCTCGAGTCCTGGACAGTGCATATGACATCAGACCGCATAAAGATCTTGACGTCGGGCACTCCGAACATGATCTGGATCCAACGGTTCAGATTTATCATATGTGACAAGTTGTGTTCTTGAAAACATGACAAGAATCACAGGACCAAAATCTCAGAAATCAAAACTGTTTACTTTACAGTGAAGGATAAGGCTCTGGCATAATATAAAATTATTTTCAATGACTCGGAATGACTTAAATTTCACTGTTCCATTCTAATTGATATTTTATAGATTTAATGAACATGGTGATAAGAAGAGAACGTGAAAGTATCTCAATCGTATTCACATATCCCATCATGACATACTTGGGGTGAAAGCATCTTACCAATCACAAACAGTTTTTGTTTTGGATAGCTTCCATGAAATTTGGAAGTGCCTCCTCGTAAATTCAACAGCTTCATAAGTGGGCGATTGAAAATTTCCCTGGAAATAAAAAAAAAAAATTGTAAACGAGGGCACAAGTTGATGCTTTGATTCCCATAAAAACGTGTTTCTTACATCCACTCCCGTTCTTGTCTTTCTGTGTCTTCATCAAACACCTTGCAATCATTTCAGAAGACTTGTGAGTTGTGGCCACAGTAGTTCCTCGTCCACAATCTGTAGTCTACCGTAAGCAGAGTGAAATTAAAATGATTTGTGGCCTCTAATCAAGCATCTCATCAGATCGCAAGATTCATTTTTTATTTTCATGTTTCGATCATGGTCAAAGCAATAGCTGAAACAGATAATAATTGCAAATATAAAATGACAAGGTGGATAGACCCACCAGCTCAGGGCTCAAGCAACAAGCTGAAACCCATCCCTCAAAGATTAAAAAAACAAAAAGCAAAGTATTATTGCTGACATCAACATATCAAAATAACTTCTTTAGTATTGTGGTAATGTTTGTTTTCAAAATGTTTTTTTATTTAGAATTATATCAAAATGTTTTTTTT
This sequence comes from Salix purpurea, assembly GCA_027405865.1. NCBI lineage: Eukaryota > Viridiplantae > Streptophyta > Magnoliopsida > Malpighiales > Salicaceae > Salix > Salix purpurea. Next base: position 1,632,162 of record JAOWLH010000012.1, read on the forward strand.
ATTTAATTTTTAAAATTTTATTGTTGACATTAACATATCATAATAACTTGAAAACACACAATAATAAAAAAAAATAAGCAAAGAAAAATACAAAAAAATAATTAAAAATATTTTTGAAACGCAAAAACAAATAGGCTTATAACCATGTATGTGGATCAAATATTAGGTGCTGTAAACAGGTGTGGAGAAACCACTTTCATCCACCACCATTACACCATAATTACAATGGTAATCCATAGTATTCAGTTTTGTTTTTATTTTTGAATTTTTGTCATACTTTTTCTTTTAAAAAAATTATTTTTGTTGATTTTATTTTTTAATATTAGAGTGATTAGAATCCTAGCGAATAATTTGTTTCTTTATATATTTTGTTTTTCTAATATAGTTAAGAAAAAATTAATTTAAAAGAAAATTCAAGTTATCAAATTTTATATGGGAAAACCATTTTTCGACCACGTCCATTGCACTATAAATTATAGTGTTTTGCTACTCTCCTTCTCCTTTTTGTCTCTGTTATTATTTTTTAATCTATTTTTATTGGTTTTATTTGATGTGTTTAATAATTTAATTATGTTTGCTTTCTATATTGTTATCATCGTCTCAAATAGATATTTTTTTTTTAGATTAATGCACAATTTTTGAGAAGATATATTTTTATCATATAATTAAATAGAAATAATATTCAAGAATTAAAGTCCATGATGGATCATAATAATATTATTTGATTTAGGAGGTGTTTGGGAGTGTTTTTCAAAAACACTTTTGAAAAAAATTGAAAAATTTTTATTTTTATTTTTATTTTTAAGTTTAAATTAATAAAATTTGATGTTTTTAGATCATTTTGATGTGCTGATGTCAAAAATAATTTTTTAAAAATAAAAAAATATATAATTTTAATCCATTTTTAAACAAAAAAATACTTTAAAAAATAACGACAACCACACTTCCAAACATGCAATTAAGCGGTGGTGGCTTTTATATATTTTAACTAAGTTAGATAAAAAGTTAATTGACTTATTTAATACACTAGAAAATGAAGATTGAGGAAGGGCAACTTGAAGGACACGTCACCGCTGATTGCTGATTGACAGATGAACATCACCCAGAGATGCCGATTGGATTCCAAATGCCAGATTGTTGCTGGTAAAATGTTACGATTATGACGACAGCATTGGTGTTCATCTTCATCCTCCATTCCCATGAAATAAATCACCTCATAAAATTTAGGGCATACCCGTTTCAGTCCTCTATCTATATGGATTCATGCTCTCTTGAGCTGCTATGGCCTGCAATTTTCTGGCAAACACCAGAATCAAAGACGTTAACCATTTATATTTACACCAGTTAATGCATTTGCGAAGAAGAAATTCTCGAGTTTTTTCTTCTCATCCGAACCCTAATTCAAGATGGGTTTGATGATCATGCTTTAAATCACACACAGAAAAAAACAGTTTTTATCCCAGAGCTATCTAGATCACCTACCCAGAAAACCTAACGTTGCAAGAAATTAATAAGAAGGGTGGGTGCGGGCTCGGTGAATAATTGGGGAGACGCTGAGAGGATATGAACCCATGATTTGGATCATCAAATTAAGACAGACAGACATCCCATCATGGCCCCATTGCCAGATCGCTCAGTCAACTTGCATTCATCTAAGAAATTGAAATTATCCTGTTCTATAATTGAGAAACGATGAAATTATTGAGCTACCCGAAATGAAATCACATGGACAGGCTTCTTATCCGCAATGCTGAAAATCCCCTTAGCAAGCAAAGGGCAACATCATGTGCATAAAATCAATCTGTGATGCTGCACAATGAAGCCGTTTGTTTTGATAGCTCCATGTCCTTTATCAGTAAATTGATTGTGGTCCCCGTGTCACGTGATGACAAGAAGCTTGAGATCTGATTATTAGATTTCGAGTTCGAGTCAGGACGTGCCCTCCTTGTAAGAATCTAGGATTGTCATTCATTCACCTGTATTTACAAAGTGTATTTTCCGAAAAATAAGATTTTCTGATACCAAAAAATAAATAAATTAAAGTTACTGTGCTCAAGAGTAATGCTCCCTTCAAAGTTAGTTTAGGATCTGGATTTTAGTTGATCCAGAAACCCAGATTACAAAAAACAAAAAGTGAACTTGTGATCTTCTGAAAGAGATTGCAAAGAAAGGTCATCTGATGTTTATTGAATTCTGAAAAACCTCTTTCTCTCAAAATAACTTGATGAACATTGTCTCTAATTTAGTGGGTTAGTAAATGGTCATCGTTTGTACCCAATGAAATGAACGCCATTGATTGAAAAGGTATGATCTGGGTTTTATTAATTACAAATTCACAATGAAATATCTGTCAAGAAACCATCTTACCTAAAAACTTAAGCTTGTAAGTGAGACTCTATACTATGATTTATATTATTCTTTAACAATATCATGACTCTCTTTTTGTTAATTTTCGGATCATTAAGTTATTTTTTTGCCTTCAAATATAATTATTTGCATCGATGAGGTCATGTTTAATTAGGTTTGACCAAGTTAATCTAGTTTAATTAGGTTAATGTTTATTTAATACAGATTATAATATGGTTCGGGTCATATTTCAAATCAGGTGAGTTTTAATAATGCCAATACAATTTATATATATATATATATCAACGATTTTATAAAATTATCAAAATCTTATCACACATGTATAATGGGATTTTTATTTTATAATGATTCCATTGTTTTCAGATGATCATACGGGGATTGTTAATTTAGAAAAATAGACGAATCTTTTCTATATATTAATATCCTATGGACGCATAGCATCATTGCAATTGTTTTTAGCCAGAATCTATTT